>OU744341.1:5023785-7423785 GCA_916610165.2 Gymnosoma rotundatum | reverse complement strand
TTCAGCCGGTGAATGTCGCAGGATGTGAAGCTGGCAGTTCTGCTAATGGTAGCGGGGCGTAGTTGGTGATAGGGGAAGCGGGCGACGCTACCGGGCGGCAACGGCACGGGTAGCGGCCAAACAAGCAGCGCGGATAGCGCAGGTGTGGTAGAGCTTAAACAGGCGGCGCAAACAGCGATGGCGTGGATAGCGCTCAAACGGGCGGCGCAAGCAGTGATGACGTAGGCAGCGTTCAAACAGCGGAGCAAAACAACGATGGCGCAGGTAGCTCTTGAGCAAGCAGCGGCGCTGCCGGGCGACAATGGCACGGGCAGCGGCAAAACAGCGCGATGGCGCAGGTAGCGCTCATTGTTGGGGCCACTAGACCGTGTGGAATAGTACTGGGGAATTTACAATTCCTCACCAGCACTAGCCACAGGCTTGTGCCAACACCAGTAGAAGTTTAACTTCTGAAGGGTGTTTTTACCAAGCAATTTTAGTCGTTCTGTCGATAAGAAATATATTGGGGAATTTACAATTCCTCACCAACTGATCTCTTACCTGCAGGCGAGCTGCTTGCTAATTAACTCGTTTTTGAAATTGTTCGGCCTTTTATACTTGTGCGTGGGCACACACACTCACACACACAAACGATTGTTTGTTTTCGTTGTTTGACAGCCATCAGCGGTGTATTTACTTGTAGGTAACAGCTGACTGTTTGGTTGGTTTGTTTGTGCTCGACTCCTAAAAAATAAAAAAAAAATAAATAAATAAAATTCATAACTTAACTATAACATACTGTGTAGGGGAAAACAAGGGCACGACTTTCGCCGTTACAACGCATCCGACATTCTTGGAGCCGGTGATCAAACCCAAGACACCGGTAGCACGACTGGACAGGATCCTGCGTCCGCACCTGGAACCTGAACCATTTGATGTACACTCCGGTCGAGCAGAATTGGTTAACAACCCTCCCCGTGCACTCCAGTGTCACGTTCACCTGACCGCCGCCTTCTGTCCTCCAAGGTGAACTTACCAGCCGGACACTCCTTTTGTAGACTTCCGGAGTCATCTGCTGCTTGAGATTCAACTCGTAGGGCTCACCCATAAACTCATCCGGTGTGATTTCCGCATGTACCCGCTGTACCACCATCCTAGGCCCCAGCTTGTCATTGATGCTGACGTCCAGGCCGACCTCCGCAAACTTTGTGTTGGCAGCTATGCGCTCTCGCTCAGCAACAGACGGGATACGAATTACTGCTCCTCCGGACTTGATGGAACGCACCTCATGTACTCGAACACCCAGCGTAGGACCCACCTCGGTGACCACCTTCTCAACCACCTCCTTAGAACTCGCCACACCACGACCTTTCACCACCACGGACCAAGTGTCCACAGGCTTCGGCGTAGCCACGGGAGCCGCAGAAGCCGCCGGAACAGCACGCACTCCATTCGGTGCCTTGGGAACCACAAACGTCGCGGTGTCAGTCGCACCAACTTTCACGCCACCACCAGCCTCCAGGCGACGTCGCAGCCATCCGTTCTCCTCAACCAGTTTCATGAGGAGCTTCTCATATTTTGACGCGCAGCGAAGCTGCTTCCTGGCGTTCTCCGCCCCAATACCATCCGATAACACCACATCCGTGAGCTCCTCAGTCACCTCCTTCATTCGATTGACGGCATCGCCTGGACGGGCCGTCTCCGCAGGGACTAACTTGCGCTTCGACCTAGACCTCCGTCCCGACAGGCTGTTCCCTCCATCAGCCACCGAAGTAGCATCAGCCGCAGATACAATTCCGCCCTCAGTTTCGTCCATCATCGATACGACTTCGACAGAGTCACGCCTGGCAGCGTTAGCCGAAACAACGTCAACAGCAGCACCAGCAGCAGCAGCACCCGCACCAAAAGCAGCACCAGCACCAGCAGCAGCCCTCTTCGCCTTAGGCGAGCCAGGCTTATATCGCTTGCCAACCATCACCTCACCTTCAGCGCTGGACAGCTCACTGTCCGTGTGCCTAACACGCCGACTACCCGATGGAACCGGACCACGTACATCATCCGTAGTCGCGTCACTGGCATCGCCTTTCGCCCTCGGCTTGCGTTTTACCGCAGGCTCCGGTGCCATATCAACCACAATTCAAAAATCAAATAATATAAAAACTGCCAATTACCCGAGTACAGCTACAGATGCCGTCAAAACTAGCAAAAAACGACAAAAACCCGGTTAAAACCGACAAAAACCGATTAAAAACCGGTTACAATCGACAAGATATATGTCAGACAATGTCTTGCACAATGTCTATATCCAAAACGTGGGAACACAATTTACTTTCCCGTGTAGACACCACTTTAATGTTTGCCGCCCGGTCTTGCCGCCGTCAAGAAAATTTCCGTACACTGGAGTTTACGAATTTCCAAAATGGACGCCACAAATTAATCCGCCTATATCTTTGGAATCCGTAGACCGATTCCGACGATATTGACACCGTCGTATTCAGAAGGTCCGCGCTAGCTCAAAATTAAGTGTCCAAAAACGCACTACAAAGTTCAGTCAAAAAATCCACACAACACACTGTGTGTTTACGGCGAAAAAAAATTAAATCTTTAATTATTCACAAACTAACCAACCGATTTTAACAAAATGACCACCAGCACACTCAGCACATAAACCACTATCGATCCCAGTAATCCACGGAATTTATACACGAAAATTCACTGCGAAAAACACTGTTCAAACTCCACTTATATTTACTAGGTCAGAACCGTTCAACGTATAAGTTACAAGTCGAAGATAGGGACAGAGCGAAACTCGTTAATTGTTTTAAAAATACTTTTATATTGATTAGAAGACTCTTGTTTATTTAAATAATGTATAAGTTATTGCCGCCGTCTAAGTTTTTAAGTTTAATAAAGCAAAGCAATATTTGATACATATGAATTCTATTGCTTTGATGAAATTCATTGTTTTGATTTTGATAATATTGCTTCAGCTTTGCATATTATATGTAATTTATATATAGAAAAAAAATGAACAAAGAAAAAATTTAAAAATGGGGTTCTTTCACTCCCAAGATAAGTTCACTAACTTTAGTGTATGACCACGATAAAGTAAGACTCGGCTGCTTCCCTTTTTTCGCAAAGGTGTTATCATTATAATCTCAGGACTTATTTCATCATATTCGGTGGTCATGGAATCGTCCATGACTGTGCATATTTATTCACTGATATTCATTTTTAAACTGGAATATATTATAATTATAACATGAAATTAAATAATTTTTACTTACAAAAAAAATATAAGCGCATACAAAAAAAAATTATTTACAATAGTACTGGTAAAAACCCGACTTTAAAAAAGATTTTGTCTGTTATCGCATGTGATAATTGATTGTGAAATCAAACGATTGGGATAGAATACAAGGCAATATTTGGTGCATTGCGGCAGTCATGTGATCCCTCCTTAAGGAATTGTTGATTATTGGGCTGTTATTAGAAGATTTGGAAGAGGTCTCTGAAAAAACAACAATGAAGTTGTCTTAAATAAAATTTATTGTTACTATTATAAATCAGTTTTTTTTAAGGATAAATAAATTATTTTCAAATTAAATATCAAATAAATAGTTTTTGGAAATTACAAAAAAAAAATATAACAAATTCACAGGGTTATTTCGGGGCTGAGATTAGAAAATACGGAAACAGCTAATTCTTCTTTGTGTTATACATTCATAAAGGCAAATTGCAATAAAGACCTCCAGTGTTAAAATTTTAGTTTTAAATTTAATACAAAACGTAGAAAATAGAATATTTATTTCTTGTCCATTTTTAACAAACACAATAATGAGAATTAAATTTCATGCATATACAGTTATATAATTGAAATAATACACATCGTTGAATTTTTTAGCATTGTTGGCCACATCTACTTCTAATATTTTTTTATTAAATTTATCTCATAACATGCACAAAAAATGAATTATGTACGTAAATCATAATTGTGATTTCAATTTTAATTGTGAATTCAAATTTCATTAGCATTGTTTGAAATAATAACAATGAAAGAAATCTAACTTCCATTTATTGATAATGATTTTACTTTAGTTATAATTCTTTTTACTAATGGTAATGAGATTTTAAACAAGTCTTTTAATTACTAACTGCGATTAAATAAAAAATAAATATTTTTATGAAACACAAATCTTTGATCGCAGAAACTTAAAAACCTTTGTATAAAATAAAGAAGACTTCTTCAAACTCTTGTAGAAAGATCTATATGTGAAAATTTTACTTATTTAACAATTTTAGGCGAGATATGTTAAACTTGATGTCTGAGACCCAAAGTCATATAACACCCCAGCTAGCAGATCTTATTACTTACACGAGAACAAAAATGTGTTTCCATGGTAAGAACATTGTAGTCACCTAAAAATCTCTAATGGGTTACATAAGCATTAGACAGGCTTTTCTTTGGGTTTTTGACATAATTTCAAGCTAGGTTATGCACATTATAATTGGGCTTTAACACGCCTCAATGTAGCCAGACATTAGGCCAAAAGTTAAATTTGAGAAATATAACAATTTAAGCACGCAGCTAGACAAACTACAAAATTCTGCATCGTATAGTGAATTTTCAAGGCTCTTGCGTTTCGAAACACCGTTCAAATCAGGGTAGTTGGTCAAATTGCATACTTTTTTATTGAGTGAAAGCAGTCGCGATCTAAAAATGATTTTAGTCACTAGAAAATTCGAGATTTCTACTTTTATGCTGTAAAAAATTTTGCTTATTTTTGCGCCATTTTTTGCGGGTTTTTAAAAATTCATCTTTTTAACCGACTTCAAAAAAGAAAGACGTTATCAATTCAACTAAATGTTGTTTTTTTGTTTACCGTTTTAAAAGCAGTACGTACATAATTAAAATTAAAGGGTTTGCTTATACAACATTCATGTTTTTGTGCGTATTATGAACCGTAAAGGGCACCACTTTAAAATTTAAAACTAACTGCGTATTACTGTATAGCTGTCAATGCCAAGAACTAATACAAAAATGAATATAGAACTTAAAGGGTGTTCCCATAGGTAACGTATATTGAGCTATATGGGCATATCTTTTGAAACGCTATAGACAAACGCTTGCAAATTTGACAGAATTTCGAATGTCAGCTCCGTTATATTAACAAGTTATAATATTTAATACATTAAGTGTAAGTCTGCTACAACCGCTGTAGACAGGTAGATGAAATCTGTTTTGAAGTCTTTTGCAAGAATTATTTCTGGTTTTGTTTATCTTTGATAAGTAGATAAGAGTAAAAAACTCTTTGTCAGTTAATATGTGTTTTGGGTTTTTAACCGACTTTAAAAAAAGAAGGAGGTACTCAATTCGACTGAATGTTGCTGTTTTTTTTTACCCTTTACCACAAAAAGTAGAAAATGTTTAAAAATATCAATATAGGTATTATTTTAAAACTTTTGAAGAGATCTTTAAGGAAGTACTAAAAAAAACCCAATAAGAGCCGATTTCATTTTTATGTAAAATAAAAATATATATGTATATGCATTTTATTAATTGCTTTTGTGATTCACTAAACTAGATTTACATAGATGGTGAAGGGTATATAAGATTCGGCATAGCCGAATATAGCACTCTTACTTGTTATGATTGAACTTTAAGAACTCAGTCCTTTCTGAACTGATTTCGGATTTTTTTTTTGTAATTTGATAGATTATGCTTACAGATTGATCCCGTTGACCTTAAAAGTTAGTTTTGCTGAACAAGAGTATGGGAAACTTCAGAGGTAGGATTAGTTCTTCTAAGGGGAACCTTTTCTCCTTGCTCCGATTTTCTTATTTTCAAACTTTAACAGCATATGACATATTTCTGCCAAGTTTCATTAACTTAGATGAGTTCAATAACTTTTCAGAGCCTAAATCGCTAGATATCCAAAACATCCCCAGATTGCCAAAATATCCCTATGTGTGCCACTCTTTTAATTATGGCATAATAAAATCTGTGGAACAGCCTAATCGAAAACGCAGATTTGTTAGCAACAGTGCCATTAGATAATTTTTACGTTTAAATTTTTAACTGAAAGAAAATAATTAATCAATTAATTTTATTTTAACTTTTTAATAAAACTCGTAAGATGGATTTAATTTTAACTGGCAAAAGTTTTGTTTATGATATCGTTTGTCTAAGCACATACAAAACTAATTTCAAAATTGGTTTAATGGCAAGCAGTAAGGTAAGGAGAATATTTTATAATAGTTCTTTCAAAAAAAATCGACTTATGTCCGTAACGTTTTAACAATTTGGCAATATACATCCTTTAATTTACAATTTTTATTATTTATGCCAATTATTATACCCGACAAAGGGTATAATTTTCAAGTGTTTCTACATAGCGGTTCAAAATATGGGCCCATATAATTAAACTACATTAGTAATGGGAACACCCTTTAATTTCCAAAACCAAAATTTATATTTGTTGTTTTTGCGACCTTAGCAATACAGGTTCCTTGCAAATTTAGACTATGTGTCTATACCGGTTAAAAACTTCAGTCAGATACATCATTTTACATCAACTATTGTGATACTTGCTGTTATAGCGGACTTAGCAATATGGGTTAATATTTATTTTTTTATTTAAGTCTTTGAATATAATATTATCCTAACAGACTAGCATCTTATTATATTTTAAATTATTAAAAAGCACATTTAAAATTATTTTATTTTAGCAATGCCTGTAATATTTTTTGAAACTCTATCTTAGTAACAGTTATGTCCAAATGACTAGCGTAATCATTAATAAAGCGCATAGCTCTAGTAATTGTTTCATTTAATGCATAATCTGTGTTAGGAAAATCAAAAAAAAAGAGTTTATTTCTTAATCTACTTATTGACTCTAATTTCAGTCAATAAAACCATAAATAACGTTAAATAAAAAACTTAAGAAATATATGTTCCTCCTTATCTCCAAGGTTTTTAATGAGAGCAAAGCACATTTATCTTTATAAGTAGTATAATCACTGGAGGTTTAAAAGTTGTCGAAATTCAAAAAGGAAAGGGCATATTTTATAAATTTTACTTGAATTCTTTAAATTTTTTTGCAATGTTTAATTTAGATCTAACACAAGAAACAAACAACACTTTATTGGTATGCTGATCAAAGTATAACAAACGACACCTAAATCTAATGTCTCATTAACAACCAATAAATTAACTCCATCTAAAACATAGTTATTAGAAACTATTTTATTACGGCATTGTGATATGTCATTATAGGGCGGTTTACATAGTCACAGAAGTCTTACGACATGTCAAATTTTTGTGCTGAATTGTACCAGTGGGATTGTCTGAACAAAATACGTAATGAATCTGCACAAATTGAGAGCAAATACGGACGAAAATTTGACAGTCGTATGGCTATCTTTGTTTTTTGGTAATTTTCAAAAGACAAATACGAATCATTAGATCAGGGATCTATAATCCGCTATTTTAGTTTTGGCGTGTTTTATCCATACCAATTGTGTAAACGCAAAAATAATCTGTCGTAAGATTTTTACTATCAGATTTAAAATACGGATGGAATTTTATATTATTTTCTCTTGGATTTTACGTACGTAAAGTCGTACCGTCTAAACCCTCCTTATATAACATTTCAAAATATTAAAAGTAAGCTATTATCCTTAGACGACACAGTAACTGCATCCAGATCATTCTGTAGATCAGAAGCATCCTTAGGTGTTGATATCGATTTAAAATATTTTAAAGCATCAGCATACAAAAGAATATTCAAGCTTTTAAAACAAGACTGAATGTCATTAACAAATAAATTGAATAGTAATTGCCCAAGAATACTTCCTTGTGGAATATCAGAAATTGGAATATAAGGATCTGAATAAACACCATCAGAGGAAACAATATTTCATCTTCCAGTAAAGTAGTAAAGAACCCAGCTATAATTAATATACTATAATTAAATTAACTATTAGAGCACCCTTTATATATATATATATATATATATATATATATACATATATATATATATATAAAGGGTGTTTTTTATAGACGTATAGAACTTTAAGTTGGCATCACTTTTTTAACTGGCGGCCATTTCAGCTGTCAAGTGATTAATATTTAGTTTGGTTTGCCATTTCATCATGAATAGGTTGACAAAAGAACAACGCTTGCAAATCGTGCAAATTTATTTCGAAAATAATGGTTCAGTTCGCGAAGTTTACCGCAAGCTCCGTCCATTTTATGGTCGACATAATCGGCCATCAGAGCAATTAATTCGGTTAACCATGGATCGTTTTCGCACTACGTTTACTCTATGTGATAATACGCATCCGCAGAGACGTCGAACAGTGCGCACCGAAGAAACAATTGCCGCTGTAGAGCAAAGTGTTGAAGAGGACCCGAATGAATCGATTCGCCACCGTGCACAGCAATTAGAGCTTTGTCCATCAACTTTATGGAAGATTTTGCGCAAAGATCTTGGCTTGCGACCTTACAAGATCCAGCTTGTGCAAGAATTAAAGCCGCGAGACCATGCAATGCGTCGTGATTTTGGTGTATGGGCCGAAAATGAGATTGATCTCGATGCTGATTTTCATAGCAAAATTTTGTTCAGTGATGAGGCTCATTTTTGGTTGAATGGCTACGTCAACAAGCAAAATTGCCGCATTTGGAGTGAAGGGAATCCACATGAGACCCTTGAAACGCCATTACATGCACAAAAACTGACTGTTTGGTGTGCTCTATGGGCTGGTGGAGTCATTGGGCCATACTTCTTCCGAAATAATGCTGGAGAGTCAGTTACCGTTAATGGAGACCGGTAAAGAGCCATGATAACCGACTATTTTGTTCCCCAATTGGATGGCATGAATGTGCATGAGTTGTGGTTCCAACAAGACGGCGCTACATGCCACACAGCGCACGTTACAATCGATTTATTGAAGGAAACATTCGATGAGCGCATAATTTCGCGGAATGGACCTGTCAATTGGCCACCAAGATCGTGCGATTTGACACCATTGGATTATATTCTTTGGGGATATGTGAAGTCGCTCGTCTACGCCAACAAACCAGAAACGTTAGGGGACTTGGAAGCCAACATTCGTGGCGTTATTGCCAACATACGGCCCCACATGCTCAAAAAAGTGGTTGAAAATTGGACCTGTAGAATTGACTTTATTCGAGCCAGCCGCGGCGGCCACATGCCCGAAATCATATTTAAACATTAATGGCATAAAATTATCCTTCCAATAAAGCCAAATTGATGGACATTAAAACGATTTTCTTGTGTTTTATTTCAATTCGAAGTTCTATACGTCTATAAAAAACACCCTGTATATATTTTTTTTTTTATTAAATCGACGTTTTCCCAATTTTCAAGCGTTTGTCCATAACAGTTCACAAGATAGGCCCATCTAGGTCAATTTACGTCGCCTATGGGGATACCCTTATTAACTTACAAATTAGACAATTAAACGAAAGAAATATGAGATTAAGAACTTTGTTTCTATACGTTTTAACTGAGTATCATAGATTTATTCCAAATTTTTATATATAAAAAGTTTTTCTCTTTTAATTTTTTAAGCACTATTTCAGTTTTTAACATAAAAATATTATTTATTATTTTTATTTTCTCAATATTTCGTTACACTGTTGGGTGGCATCTTCAGGATGCAGGAAACAAAAATATTAATATTAAATTTTTTCAAACACAACAATAAATTGAAAATTATTTTTCAAATATACTCAAAAAATTCAAAAAACAAAAAGACAAAATATTCAAATATTCTAACACAACATTCTCATAAATTTTCAACAATCAAAAAACATTCAATTTATTTTTAAGCTTAAAAAACCAAATATACAAAAAACATTATACAAATGCATTCACATGATTTTGTTTTTTTTTTTTTTTTTATTAAGTTATTAACAAAAAATTTTTACAGATATGATAGTAAACAACTGCTTACTGTCACATCAAATAGAAAATGGCTTTATAAAAGACAATACAAATAAACTGGCTCATTGGAAGAAGCAAATGTTTACTTTATAATGCAATTAGCTATTCCTGGTGCGTTTTGTTATCTCAATAGGAATTATCGTACCACATTCACTTTTCCAGTCCAGCCAGATTTTTAATTGATTATTTACCATAATAGGATTTTTAACACTTTGTCTATTATAATTTTCTGGGTTTTTAATAATAATTTTTAACTTGTATGCGAGGTACCACGCCCACTGTTCCAATTTAGTCTGTAATTCGAGAGACTATAAAACTAACACCTGAATTACTTATGCAAAATTTCACGAATCTACCTGTTATAGTCCTCTAGGTACACGATTTTGTCTTTGTATGGGAACCTATTATTCCGGCAAGTATATTAGATAGTTATTTGAACAACATTGCCCACAAAAATATGATTTTCTTTTTAGTAAGTGGGTAATGTTATGAAAACGGATGAGATTAAAATCGTTTCATACTGTGCAAAATGTTCTCCTTTGTATACTAGAGAATCTCCAAATGCAGGATATAATCCACGAGTAGCTGTCAAGGCCATAGCCAGCATAGAGGTTCAAGCATAAAGTTGTGGATATGTTATCCATATTCATATTCATCCATTTTAAATTCACATATTAAAAAAAGTGGTCTAATCTATATAGAGAAGAAATGTTTTTGTATTAAGTCTTCCAACAAGACTAATTTTAAACCGCTTGTCTATAACGGTTCAAAAGATAGGCCCTATAGTTAAGGAAAAAAAGATATATACATATATTTAGAATAACTTTGTTAATATTTTTAAATATTTTATTTATTTTTTTAATTTTATTTATGTAACCAAATAAAAATTAGAGCTAAAACTATTTATTTTTCATTAGACAAATAAAAATACATAATTTTTAAATCATGTTATTGTGATTCAAGATAATTGAATATAAAAAAGTATAAAAATTACAAGTGATCTTATAATAACAACTAAGAAAATTCAAGTTAATAATAACAACGATAAATAAGTTAACATAATAATTCAACATATGTTTAAGGCTTTGAAAACCAAGATTTCTTACTAACTCATTGTTTTTGCTTCGTACTAACCTTCGGTATAGCCACGAAATGCAATTTTTATTTTTAATTATTTATACTTGTGTGCTCACAACATTATAGATGCTGTTTCAGTATCATATGTTATGCAATTATTAATAAAATTATGAATTTCCTTGCTTAAATTTGGGTAATAAATTATTTTTTTTTTATTCCAAAAAATTTCTTTAATTCCTCTATGGTCCTTATCAGTGTGATATTTATCTATTATTTCCAGAAGTTTTTCGTTATCAAAAATATTTTTCATAAATGTTGAGCAATATTAAAATGTCATTTTAGGTGTGTTTGAAAAATAATGGACCAAAGTATCCTAAAATTTCCTAAATATATCAAAATTATCACAAAATATTGCCACAGTTCATTTTCGTCTTTAAAAAAAAATTATTTTTTTTTATATTTTTTTTATAACTATATGTCTTGTTTTATTTTCATATAATATTTTTTTTGTCTCTTATTATTTCCTAAAGTTACTATTATTTGATTTTTGTAAATATTTATTGGAGATTCTGATATCGGAATATGATCATTTAAGTTTTCTTGTCCACTATGTACAATTGCTAAGTCAGACTGAATTGAAACATTGACATCAATGCGACTAGATAATCAGCTACTTTATTTGTTTTACCTTGAATATAATCAACTTCAAAATCATATTCAATTAACCGTACATCCATCTCTGCAATTTTTTATTGGGTTCTTTCATTGATTTAAGCCAAACAAGTGGTTTATGATCTGCTTGAATTTCCTTCCAAATAAGTAAGGCCTAAAATACTTTAATGACCATACAATTGCCAAAAGTTATTTTTCTATAGCACTATAATTTAACGCATGTTTATTCAATGTACGTGATGAAAAAGCATCAGGATGTGCATCATGAGATAATACTACACCTAATGCTTCATTATTAGCATCAGTTGTCAAAACAAATAATTGATTAAACTTGGTATAAGCTAAAACTAGAGTATTACATAAAATTGTTTTAGTTTATTAAATGAATCACTATATTTTTGATCGTTAATATTGATTATTGATACTTTTTTAAATATGAAATCAACGGTAAAGCGATTCGGATATAATCTTTAATGAATTTTTTTATAAAAACCAGTTAATACTAGAAATGATCGTATCTCGTTTATTCTTAGAAACAACCCAAATTGGAGCATTTATGGGCTATTATATTTCGTTACTATTCCAGAATTTAACATATCATTAATTTGTATCTTTACTTCTTCCTTATGAATTTGTGGAAAACGATATATCCTTAAATAAACGGGTAATTCATTTATAATTGGAATGATAAATTGTCTCCTTTAACCCTTTCGGGACGGAGTTTTATTTTGCAAGCCAAATTATGTATGGTAAAATTTTATTTATATTCTAAAAGGTATGATAAAAGTATTATGTTCTCCATACTTAAAAATTTTAAATTCCTCCTTTTATCCTGGGACATATAATCCCAACAAGTATTTTCATGGGGCATAAAATCCCAATCAGTGTTCTCGAAAAGCGATTCGAAATTAAAAAGATAACTAAAATATAAATATTATTAGATTTAGATAAAAGTTTACATTTATTTTTAACATTTTAGGAATGCAATTAGGTATTTATTTGTGGAATGGTCCAAAACACTTGTAACATAAGGCGTTGTTACAACCTGAGCATATCATCTTTCTTCGCTTTTCTATGCCAAGTGAAGAACAGCGGACACAGCGACAACGCTTCTCTTGCTCTACTGGCAAGTGGTCTCCAATATTGATGCTATCCGTTTTTGGAGGTTTGGGAGTTCTACCTCCCTGGCGATTGCGTTGAAAATAAAGAAAAAAGACAGTTTGAAAATTTCTGGGACGTATTATCCCAGTAGTCCCGAAAGGGTTAATATAAAAAACATTTTTGAATTCTTCAACGATTTTAGTTAAATTTATAATTTCTTCTTTATTGTTTTTATGATTTTTTAATTTCTATATAAAATGGTTTCTTCTTGGTTCATTAAAATTTATTTCAAATTTTAAATCTAAACTTAACTTATCATACGTAGTTTCATTTGGAATTTTGCAAGTCTTGTCCCGGATCCAGTATCTATTAGTAATCTTATTGGAATAGTTTTCGTCTTTACTGTTATGCAGGGAAGAGCTCGTCGGCCACTAACTGAAAATTTGAAGTTTCAATGTTATCCACTTCTATTTGCATTGGATTATTTAAATCAGCTCGAGTGGATTTGGTTTTATAGCTTTCATTTCCAAAAAATTTTAAATTAAATGATTTATTTTCCTTGTTCTTAATGATTATTAGGAACATAATTGTTTTTTCCGTATTCATAGTGATTTAAATTTGTAGATTTCTGTTAATTATTTTGAAAATTTCTTTTTTCTTTTCTAATTTGTTCTTTATTATCTTAAACATATCTATCATTAACTGATTAAAAACGGGATGAACTGTTTCTGTTATTAATGTAAAATTTTTGGTTTTTAAAACTTAAATTTTTATTAAAAAAATTATGATGAAAAGGATTGTAAGATTTAATATTTTCGATAAAAATAATCAGTTTCAACCAATATTTCTTTTGCCTTCAATAAAAAATGAGGATTTCGAGAATTGGGAACTAATTTTGGTTCATTAGGAAATTTATTTATAAAAATTACTAAAACGATATTTCATTGTTTTTACGGCTGAACTATGGATTATCGCTATAAATAATACATTTTAAATTCAATTTTGTTAATAATTTGATCATATGCTCAAAAAATATCGTTAACATTAGTTCTCATTTCTCTCATTTATTCTATTTATATTATTTTCTATACTATGGAAAATGTTAAAATTATTCTCAAAACTATTTTAATTTGGTCCCAATTAGTAGGATTACTGCTGTTAAATAGAGTGACATTAGCTGTTCCAACAATTTTGTTTCTTACCCTCAAATCAAATAATGGTAAAAGTGTTGCATCAATGTGCTTTCGGATTTTCAGCCTTGCCTTCAAAATTCGGTACGCTTTCCAACAATTGAAAAGCACTGAACGCCATTGTTCATATATTTGTTATCAAATTGAATAACTTTAAATAGTTTTTAATTATTTTTTTTAATTTTAATTTACTTTTGATTTAGTTTTAATTAAATGTTCAACTAATTTTTATTTGATTTTAATTTAATTAAATTTAGCTTTAATTTTATTTTATTTTACCTCTAATTTAATTTAATTTAATTTTAATTTAATTCAATTTTGTTTTAATTCAATTTTAATTTTAAATTTAATTTTAATTATTTTATTCAATTTTATTTTAGTTTATTTTTTATTTAATTATAAATAAATTTTTATTTAATTTATTATTAATTAATTTTTATTTAATTTTATTTATTTTTAGTTTTATTTTAATTTTATTTTAATTAATTTTAATTTAAATTTATTATCTGTATTTCATTTAATTGCATTCGATGTATCTGTAAATTGAATTATTTATTCTATTGATTACACAGTTTATTTTTAATGCATTCGTTCTATTTTGTTCATTTGATATTAATTTGACTTAATTTTGTTTTACACTGTTGTTCAGTTAGTTTTTTCCCCACTGTTGTTCACTTTTTTCAATTTAAAAATATTTTTTTAATTAAGTATAATTTCCCTTTAATGTTAAATGCATGAAAAAAAGCTTTTGTAAGTGAAATTCAAAGGTTATATGGTAATTTCACAACAGTTAACCGCTCTGTTGTTTTTAATGCTGTTGATAAATTTTCCATTTGAATTATTTATTTAATATTACTATAGTTTTGTTTTATTTTATATTGTTTATTTCATAGTTGTTAAATTTTCTAAATATGGATACAATATTAAATTTTCTCAAAATGCAAGGACTTTGTTTTACCTCCTTATCACTTTAATTCATGTAGCTTTCCTCTTTTTTTCCACCTATTTTGTAATTAAATATTTTTTTACACTAATTTTAATATTTGAGCCAATTTGCCACTAACAATTTTTAAAATTTGATTTCAATTTATTGTTTCTGCATACAAAAATTTGTTACTACTGTTAATCTTTATTAAAAAATTTTTTTAACCTTTTTTTTTTTTGTTTTAATAAAGTTTTTATTTGACCTTTTTAATAATTAATATATTTATTTAATTTTTAAGCACTAGGTCTTTTTAATTTATATATATATATATATATATATATATATATATATATATATATATATATATATATATATATATATATATATATATATATATATATATATATATTATTGAATCAATAAATAATTGTTTTCCTGATGATGCTACACAATGTAGTAGCGAAATATTGAAAATATATATAAAAATAAAAAAGACCTAGTGCTTTTTTTTGTTTTTTAATCCTTTTTCTTTTTGATTTTATCTTTTATTATTTTTTTTCAATTATTAAACTTTTTTTTTGTTAAAGTTTATTTCACAATTTTTTTTATAAATAAATTTTAATAATTTTTTTATATATTTATTATTTATAATCCTGGAGGGTACCGTGGAATTCGCAAGATTTTATATTTTTATTTATATGTCCTTTTTAAAGGGCTAGTCCGTAACCCGACTGCGCAAGTTAATTTAATTGAAACGGTATTTAGGATATTTGTTAAATATTTTTATATTTTTTAATACTTATTTACTTTTTTTGTTAATTTAACAAAATTAAAATTGGACCTAAGACTGTTTATTTTTCATTTGACAAAACAGAAACATTATTTTTAAAACATGTTATTGTGATTCAAAATATTCGGATATAATAAAGTATATAAATTACAAGTCATTATAAAATAACCAATAAGTAACGTTACGTTAATAATAACAACAATAAAGAAGTTAATATAATAAATAAACATAAGTAAACATTACAAATACATATTTATTCATATAACTCTATGGGAACTCTATTTAATTTTTAGATTTATTATACCATTCACCACAAAAAGTGTAAAAAAGGTATATCTAAGTTCGTCATTCCGTTTGTAATCTCTCCAATATCCATTTCCGACGCCATAAAATGTATATATTCTGAGTTCTTATGCTTAGCGAGGTCGATTGCGCGATGTCCGTCTGTTCGTCTGTACGTCAGACTGTCAAAATTTAAATACGCCAATCGATCAGACATAGTTTCGGAAATTTTGCTATTGGAAATCAGCAAGATCGGTCCATATCTATATTATTTGGAACAAATCTAATTTAGCGAAGTAACTTCACTAAATAAAATAATAAGAAAAAAAATATGAAAAAATTGGTGCTTGCCTACATTTTCCAAGTTATAGGCCTTTAAAATTTTCATAGAAAGGTACGATTGTACACCATATTTTTTAAGATATCAATGTGGGTATCATTAAAAAGCTTTTGAAGAGATCTTTCAGGATATACTAAAATTAAACAAAAAATGCTTGACACCCGATGACATTTTTATGTAAAATTATATATTGTACTTAGTTTTTATTTTCTTATTTTTTAATGCTCGGGCACCCCAATATTTGTATTTTTGATTGGAGTTACTTCACTTAACTAGATTTACATGTATAGAGAAGGGTATATAAGATTTGGCATAGCCGAATATAGCACTCTTACTTGTTTTTTAAACATTGCCGCACATTTACATCGCACTGTACAAATATATATGTAACGAAAATATTTCTATGATTTTCATGATTTTCTACTGCAAAACACATGGATACTACTGTTGCCAAAAGTGCAGATTTATCTGCATTTTGCAGATTTTGACCTCTCAAATTGGCTAAAAACAGATTTGAAGATTTTTAGCCTAAAATCGAAGATTTTTTTAAATCTGATTAACTACTTCTATTACGCATACATTTGTAAAATAATATTTCTTCCTAGAAAAAGGTTTTTAGAAATTAAACAAAATAACTTAAACCAGTTCAATTCTAATTTTTATAAAAAAAATTATATTAAAAAACGACCGTTGAAATAAAAAATCCTTTATGCATGACAGTTCGGGTCTGCATAGATTTTAAAATCTGCTTTTTTGGCTTGGAGGCTTTTTCCTTGCACAAATGTATTGTTAAATATTTTATTGACAATGACGTTGACTATAAAGAGCACATGGTAGGATTTGCAGCAGATGGAACTGCTATCGTGACGAAATAAAACATTCCGTTCTCAAATTTAAAAATGTCAGATATCAGATTTATATATTATAAAATGAATAAATATGTCACTCACTGGTATTATGTTCATCGTATGCATAACTCAAATTTTAATCTGCTGTGGTCACGCTAGATAGAGATGTATGAACCAATTTGATAAAATATGAATTTAATTAGATATTAATCCCAAAAAGATTTTGCACTTATCCCAAACGCGTTGACTTTCCGTAGAGTATGTTTTTAGCCGTTTATTAAAATTATATGAGTGCTTAAAAATTTATTATTCATTTACTGTTAATATCAATCAAATCGACAATGCTAAATTCATATTAAATAACCTTAATTATGCTAATAAAAATTTTTATCTCTCAAAAGGATATTAATGGTTTTATTAATAATTTTAATAAATTGTTTCAAAGCGAAGCGACAGAGATTTGCATTTTATATAATCAAATGACAAAACTATCAAAAATTGTAATGAGTAACTTTTTAAAACAACATTTAATAAATATCTAGAATAGAAAATCTAGACATTCATGCAGCTGAAATAGTGTTAAGAACAAATTTTAAAATTTTCCAAAGATTTTTTAGAGAAAATAAACACAGGACTTGGAGTTTAGAGAGTTAAGAGTATTAGATTTAATGATATACTGAATGAAAAAGAAATGACTTTGGTTAATTTGGTTAATGGAAAAAAGTATTCCAAATAAGACGTACTGGTTCTGATTCTGCTTTTCCAACTCTTTTAGCATTCGTCCAAAATATAAAGACTTTACCATATTCATCGGCAAATGTCGAGAGAATATTTAATCGGGTAAATTTAAATAAAACAAAATTTCGCAATCGCTTAGAAAATGAATCTTCAGTAGGAATATTGATTACAAAAGATTATTTAAAACTTAAAAACTTCTAATGTTTCGACACACTTATATCTTCAGATTTGTTAAAAATGATGTCGTCTGATATTCATAAACAAAACTAAGACAAAGAATTTTAACTCATTTTTATAAAAAGTTTATAACATTTAACATAATTTATTTATTCTCTAAGCAAATATAATTCCTTTTAAGTAATAAATATTCGGATATATTGAATAGAAATAAATTGAAAAATGCATTTTAAGATTTTTAAAATAAGGTGCAGATTTTTTCGCGAAATATTAATTGTGAATTGTCAATATCGACAGACATCACTGACAAGACATATTGTAAATAACATCTTGTATGAAAACACTAACTTGAGTATAGCACAATTTGAAATTCTTTCCCACTGTGAATTATCCAATAGATTTTTCGTGGTGAATATCTTTAAATATTCCTAGAGGGCGCTAAGTATATATAAGCGTATTCAAAATTATAGCACCTTAACATATATTAAGGTTGTTGTCTATGATAGCCCAACACTGTTATTAATAGGGTTATTAATATCTTATTTGACTTAGCTACTGTACAAGAGGTGGCAGCATAAATATTTTATTAAGAATAAAGAGTAATTTTGTGTTGTAGGCTTTTAAATACAATTTTTAAGAGTTGTTGCGTTAATTTAAACCCTTAACAAATAGTTCTGTTTGAGTGTGTATAGGATGGAAAAGAGAGATATTTAGAGTAAAATATTTGCTTTACAAAGTAGGGGAAGCGTTGTTTTTTATCTCTTATACAATTTTAAGCAAAACTTTTTTACAATTTGCTTTTTTAATACAGAGACTGAGTACAAAATTGAGTCGTTTTTTTATTTCTGTGTCCTTTCTTATTTTTTCAACTTAAGAGTTTTTTAGGTCAACTATGTTTTGGAAAAAATATTTCTTAAAAGAGAAAAAAGTAGTTATCTTTTTTGTTACTTGTTTCGCTTTTCTATTACAATTGAATTACAAACGGTTATTTTTGAAATACAGTAGAGGCTAGAAAAAATAAATAGTCCGTTTCGGCGGCGCTTAACTTCTTAATTTTTTCGAATTCTTACTTTTTCGTGAGATGAAAAAGGCATGTGATTGTATAAGTATATTTTTTTAAATTCAATTGAGGTATTATATATTTGTACTATTTTTTCTTCTTAACATTTTATAAATACATATGTACATACATACATATATGTGTCATCAAGAATGTTTCAAAATAATTAGAAAATTCAAACTTATACATATTACGCTTATCAGATGTTTATTTCTATGAAGTAAGTAGTAGTCTTATTCTGATGGAACTTCTTAAGCCAATGTGATTCTACTATGCCTGATCGTGTTTCGAGAAGCTCTGAAATATATTTGTTGGAGAACTTCGCATGGTGCTTATTCCATTTGTATTCACTGAGCGTATTGCATAATTTAAAGTTACAAAATTTGGAGAAATAATTAATTAATAATAATTAGTAAAAAAAAAGCCTACAAAAATTTTTCCGTTATCAGAGGGCATTTTTTCAGTGAATAGAATTATGAAATTTAAACTAAAAAAATGACTCTAAACAGTTAAGTGCTTTGTATGCTGATTCAAAGCTGTTTAATTTCTCAACATTTTGCGCTTCTTAACTTTTACGAGCATCTACTGTAGCATTTTAACGTATAATAGTATATTATGTATATAAGGTATATACAGTTTTTTTTTTTTTTTTTGTAATTAAAATGATATATAATGAATGAATTAAAATTATAAAATGCAAATTATGTTTATGAACAAAAAAGTCAAAGCAAACCAAAAAGGAAATAAATTTACAAAATGGTAGATATTCAATGCCTTTATTCCACGACTAAAAAATTAAATAATTCGGACATTTGTTGCTAAGACTATAATAAACTTAAGAGTTCTAGTCTGTTAATTCATGGTGGCATTGTGAAACAACTTTTTTCAAGCAGCCTGAAAGTTACAAAATATTGTCAAGGAAATTATTTACTTTCTGTATTTAAAAAAAACAACATCAATACTTTCACATTTTACACTAAAGAGACTAATGTTTTAAAGTTAACATAACATAATTTTTATTTTTTTTTTTCAACTTTTAGTACATTTATGTGCAACAATTAAATATCGCAATATAAAAAAAGATATGCTTTTTAAACAAGCCTACCGGCTAAGGATCGCACATCAATTTAAAAAAAATTAACTACTAGCTCTAAACAGTGAGTAATATATAAAACAAAAGTTGGAAAATGTTTAGAATTATTATCGGGAAAAATTTTAGAAATTATTTTTTATTATTTCACTCCGATATTTTCTACCCTTCACCACAAAAAGTGATAAAAATGGATAACTAAGTTTGTCATTCCGTTTGTAATTTTCACTATAACCATTTCTGACTCATTAAAGTATATACATTCTGACTTCAAATACGCTTATTGATCAGACATAGTGTCGAAAAAGGTGCTATTGAAAATCAAGATCAGTCCATTCCCTTCTTAGCAGCGGGGCGGCAAAACACCACGCCTACCTTTAGTTTTTCCATATCATTTGGAAAAATGAAGTAACTCCAATCAACAACACAAATATATTGGGCGTTAAAAAATTAAAATTTAAGAAAGGAACTTCAAGTGAAAAAATTAGCGCTCGGCCATACTTTCCGAGATACGGGGCTCTAAATCTAAAAAAGAGATCTTTAAGGAAAAATTTTTTAAAAATGCTTAACCCATTAATTTTTTTCTAATTTTTTATATATTACTTCACTAAACTGGAGTTACATATATGGTGAAGGGTACATAAAATTTGGTAAAGCCGAATATAGCACTCTTATTTGTTTTTGACTTACTTAAGATCTAAAAAGGTCGAAGAAGGAACTTCAGATTTTTCTGGTAATTTTTAATTCTGTATTAAAAAGTAGAGAAGCAGAAATTTTAGTTATTTCTATAGAATTTTTTAGACTAATTATTCATTTCTTTAAGCAAAGGAAGAAATTGATCGCACTTTCCGTGCTTTGTGTTATACATTCATAAAAAAATTGCAATGAAGACTTACAGTGTTAAATTTTTAGTTTTCAATTTAATAGAAAATGTAGAAAACCAAGAAATTTCCTTAACTTCTTGTCCCTTTTTAACAAACACAGTGAATTAAAATAAAAATTTTAATTGTATATGATATAAGTGATGTACATCATTGCAATTAGTATTGTTGGCTACAAATATAGAAGCGGAAAAAAGTAGTAAAATTTTTTATTGAATTTATCTTAGAACATGGAAAAAATGTATGTGAATGTTATTAAGTATATAAAATATGTTCTTTATATGCCTTTTTGGTTAAAAATGTTTATTTGTTTATTTATAAAGAAATTATTTTTAAAGAAAATACAAATTAAACATAAATGTGCAACTATGGCTGGCGAATTAGTTCCGAAGTTTATGTGAGTACATTGTAGTCACCTAAAATTCTTAAATGGCTTGCCTAAGCATTTGACAGGCTTTTCGATGTGTTTTTGAGATAAGCTCAAGCGTTAAGCCTTGAGTAGGAATAGTGCCGTTAATTAGGTTAAACTTAATCAAAAAAATAATCAAAAGCATGAATAAGTGTGCCATTAATGGCATAATTTCTAATGTGGAATGGAACATTGAAAATGTATGATGACGCAGAATTCTAGATGGAACATTAAAGCGAACGCGTAAGAGTAAATCAGGAGAGTCAAAATTACTATTTATTATATCGTAAACCAATATACCTAATTGAAATCTACGATTTTTATTTTCTTTTTTGCAATTTTTTACAATTTTAACTTATTACCGTTAAACATACCGAAGCAGGTAATAAAATTTATAGCAACGTATTTGGCAAAACTTTTGCTATAAAATGCATATACCAACGACAGTAAAATACAAATATATAAGAACAGTAAAAAAATAACAATAAACAGTTAGGAAGATACAGGTTTGAACAGGCATTTTCGACAGGCTTGAACTTGCATTAATATTCTCATTATAGTATATTATATTGCTTGCTTAACTGTTTCGATCCGTGCATCTATAACTGTTCTAGAGTTAACTTTTCCAAGTTGTTTATTTGTCTAAAACAGTAAAATTACTTTTATTTCGGGTTTTTTTTAAGTGCGTAAGTGTGATTTGTGATCGATGAATTACTTTTTAACTCCTCGCGAGTGTAAAAATCATCCCGATAGCTTCTGCTATGTCTGCGGGCAACTTCCTTTAAAAGCGCAACGAAAACCAAATTTTCCGCTTCTTAAAAGAAAAATTTTACTTTGATTATAAATTTGGTGACCAGTCAAGACTGGGGCTCTCTCGAAAATGGTGGGTGATGGAAGAAAACGGAAGACATATTTGGATTCAGGACGTCATTTTTCATAAAAATCATCCCGAATAGTGTCAGGGCTCGTTAAAAAATATTTTTTACAGACTAGTGTAATTTAATATTCCCTTGATTTAATCTTAAAAAATATTTTTAAATGTATTTACAATGGATATTTTTTATTTTCAGATTTTTGACAATTTTTTTTTTTTAATTTAAATTGCCGATAAAGCTGATTTTATTTTTTTTTTATAACATGCCGATTTCTTATCAAAATCATTTGGCACCCCTGATTTTAATGCGTTATTATTGACGTAAACATTATGGATTTCAAATAAGTCCAGCATACACTAATTTAAATTTAACGTACGAGATGTACGTATAACAACTTTATTATATAACGACGATAAAATTAAAGCAATTTCTTCTTTTAAATGCTAGTTGGAACAGTAAAATGACATGGTCGTGTCAAACATAACACCAAGAACTAATATAATTATTTCTGATTTCGTAAAGGATAATTAAGATTATAAGCAGAAAGAATAGGACATAAAAAAAACATTAAGTAATATTTTAGCTTAAATAATTTTGCAAGCATCAGATAAAAAGGTGATTAAATTACATTAAAGGGCTGGAGTGTCAGCAATGTTGAAAAAAATTAGAGTGAGTAAAACATGTTGATATATGATTTATAAGTAAATTAAAAAAAGCGTACCTAGACGTTACCTGGCGACACACCAGAAGTCTGTAGATATGATATTTTGTTGTGCTATATATATATATATATATAGTTATATATATATATATATATATATATATATATATATATATATATATATATTTTTTTTTTTTTTATTAATACACATGCATTGGTAAAAAGAGGGGTGATAAGGGACAAATCCATCTCTCCTTCAAAAATAATATGTAGAATTAAATATTGTTAAAACTTACAGAAAAAAACTAATTTGTATCAATTACAATTTTTTCGACGTTTTTTTATATAAATTGTCTACTTTTCCAAAGGATCGATTGAGATTTTACATTTAAACAACACTTTGGACTTTTAAATTGAGTGAAAAATTAAGGTGAATTCTTAGGGCATCATATTGACCTAACCTAAGGATTCAAATAACATAGAAAATTTTAAATAACTTTGGTTAGTAAATCATTTATAATTTGCCCTAAATAAAGTTTAAAATAATAAGTTCTTAATTAAAAAAAAAAAAAAATAGCTTAATAGTGTAAAATCTAAAATAAATAACTACCCATCTAAATTAGTATTTCGCACCAAAAAAATATAGTAAGTTTAGTTTTGATATAAGAGACACTTAGCTTAGACAAAAATTAAATTAAATAAAAAGTTTTTTATTTATTTTTAACAATAAAATAAATTAATTTGCGTCTGAGCAAAGTGAACGTCTTTAATAAAGCTTTAAAAAGAACGACGAATTTTTCGTTGCGTATATTCGTCGTCAGATAAAAATCACATCACATAAACATAACTACCTCTGCGACAGGCTTATTTCTATTTTTTATGTTGACGAACGATGAATATTTTTGTGTATAGAGACCGTTTTCCGTTTATTTTTTAGATGATTTATTTATTTATAATTAAAGATTTATTTTATTTCTATTTATAGAACATATATGAAAAATTTACTATTTTTAATTTTAAATTAATTTTTTTTATTTGATTTAATTATTGTCTGTTAAATGAATTACTATTTCTAATTTTTTTTACTTGCCAGCAGTATCAAATACACTTTCTACGACCTTCATCAGCATTCTTCGTATATATCTACAAGGTATTTATCAATCGTAAATAATATTTAAAAGAAATAAAATATGAGAGATTTTACTTCAACTATTTTAAAACAAAATGCGTCTCAGAACATCATTTAATTTCAGTACATAATTTACAACTTTAAACCTCTATAATTCCCGAACTAATAGCTACCGGCAGGGTTACTTGTCCTGGGCATAAGTAAAGACAGTTTTTCTTCAGTCTAGTTTAGGATAGAATTCCAAAATGAAAACAAATTTACTTACGTTGTAGGAATGACTATTTCCACAAAAAATGCTGAGTATATATATATATATATATATATTTAATTGCCTTCTGAAATTTGTTTTTATTTAATACACATAGTATGTATGTACGTGTGACTTACATATATTATTAATTTAAAATGTTCAACGAGTTTTTTTTTTTTCGAAACATAATTTAGTTTAAATACTGGGCAACATTGATGATACAGCTGTTATTTGCCTTTGTTTGTTTGCAATAAATTTGTAAGAACAAATATTTATTTGCCTAAAAATTAGCCTTCGAGTGGTCGCAGTATGTTCACATTAGAAGCATTTTTGTTTACTGGCAAATAATATTATTTACCCAAAATAAGCTTTGTTGTTTTTTGCTCCTAATAAATATTTTGTGGTCAGACTGCGGCAAATGTTTGACTAATGTGACCGTACCTTAAGCCTTTTTCATTTAAAATCGCAGTTATTATTTAAAACTATTTTTAAAGTATCTTGACAAAAAATGATTTTGTTCAGTTTTTCAAATACATACAAATATCATAACTCTTTCAAAAGCCCAAAAATCAATTATAAACATAAAATAAAATAAAATATTTTCTAATGAGAACTGTTTTATGTAGATATGTAACAAAATAAACATGTTCAGTTTTTTCTAAAGCATAACGTTAACAAAACATTTAAAATTAAGAATAAATATAAAAAATATAAGGTAAAAAATTAATTTGTGTATAAAGATAAAAAAATTATAATTATAAGTCTTTGGTTCTCAAAAACACATGTAGCATTAACAGATTCATCTAAAAGCCTATTTTGAAGGTTGTTAACTAAATGTCCTGTTCTGACACTCGTTCACTTTCAACAGAAGTTGGTTTTTGAAGGTTTTCTTTTTTTTACCGGATCCTTGCAGCCAATAATGAATTTCTTGAAACTGGAATATAACAAATAACGTTTGCAAACAGCTTCGCAAATTAGCAACCTAGTTATTTTTGTTTGACGACAAAATCAAAGCTGTCAAATAATCCTGCAATTAAATCCAAGATAATTGTTGTTCTTTAATAAATAATTAGTACTTCAACTATTACCAGAAAGGATTTACTTTCTTATTCAAGCACAGTTTCCAAAATCGTCATAGCAAACTACGCTCATCCAAATTAAAAATTTCATTATTAAATTTAGTGTTCATGTTTAGGAAAATACCGTTATCTTTATATAAAAGAAACAAATTTTTCGCAGTTTTAGCCTCAAATACGGCACTTAAAAAATCGAAATATTATATAAGAACAAATATTTCTGTTTATTTTTGTTCTTATATAAGAAGAAAATAATAATTTGATTTTTTTAATGATTTTATTCAATTTACAAAAATTTAATACTAATTAATTTAATACAGTACATATTTGTGTTAGTTAAAACTTTCCGTGTAAGTGTAAAGTAGAAATACTAAAAAATAGACTGATAAAAAAACGTTATATTTTATAAATTATGTTTGCTCTTTTTAGCCTTTTTTGATCGCTGACGCGTTTTGCCTTTAAAAAGTTGGCAGGGATGCGTACGTTACGTACAAGAAAGGACAAGAAAGGAGGTCAGTAGATGCTATTCAACGTCTAGAAATCATTTCGGTAAATAGTAAACAAAGAGGTTGCTGCAATCAGGCCTGCGATACGCGCCAATTTATCGGCATTTTGCCGATTTTTCGCCTCAAATTTATCAAAGTGCCGATCTGTCGATTTTGGCTCCAAAAATTCTGATTTTTTAATAAACACTGTAACAAGGCAACTTTGTTTTAGAATAATTTATTCATTTTAAGCAACACTAGAATTTTTGTAACAACTGTTAATAAGTCAGCACTTCTACTAAGAAGAAGAAGGATTAGTCATTGGAAAAAACAGTTCTTAACTAAATGTAAGCTATTAGAAAATAAAAAGTTCGGGCAAGTCATTGTGTTTGGTTGTACGTATATGTATAGAATTAAAAAAACAGGACTTTTTCTTCCGATTGATAAAAGTAGATTACGCTATATCAAAGGTTTGTACAAGTTTTACGCAAAGCCACAAAAACTACAAGTCCAGTTTGATAGGGTTCGGTGTTGCCGTTGTGACAGGCTCAAATAATTCAGTTGAAAAATAAAAAAAAGATATTTCAGATTTATTTATTTATTACATCATTAATTACAGAAATTTCAAAACATCCAAAAATTACCAGAAATAAAACTAAAAATTACTGCACGCAAGTGAAAAAAAAGGCTTTCGCTTAAATAATAGTTGTTTGAATACTAAATTTTTATGAGGCCTAAAAAATTGACTTTTAAGTTGCTGCTTACGTTAATCAAATCCATACAGCGAAAACAATTATAACAATTGAAACGAACCAAATCAAATACATACATATATCCTATTTAAATATATTCTTTAAATTGTTAAAAGTATAAACAGAATGTTTAAAATACACAACCTATACAGCCATATGAAAAGGCTTCTAAGAACTGTCATAAGTAATTTTATAAAAATCGATGAACTTTATTTAACGGAATTTATGAATAGAGAGCATTTTTTGAAATTTGATGAGATGTATTTGGGCTCATTGGCTAAAAAGTTAATATAAGAATCAAAACAAGTGCCTATTTCTTATCAAAATTTTCTGGCACCCCTGTCTGCAACTTAGATTGACTAAAAAGCATATGATTGCTTCGATGGCCTGAGCTCATATGGCAGCCTTCGCCTATTAACAATATAATTTCTGATATGTATTTATTCATGCTAGTATATATCATGAGGCCAACCTTGGACAGTGTTACCCAACAGCATTTACTCATCGGTAATATTACATAAGAACTAAAAGTTTTGCCACCTGTTCTAAAAATAAACATTAAGAAAACATAACCATCTGCTCTCTCATTTCTATAGTAGGTAACACAATTAGTTCGAAGCCAATATTTCCTGTATATTTTTTTAGTGATGATTAAGTAATTCGATAATTACAAGTCTCGAAAGAGGTTAAATTCCCTATGGCTTGAGAGATAGTTAGTTCATAAGAAAGGGTGTAGTTAATTAAGGACTTTTAATTTTGTCATTGGTTTAAGTATAAATATTAGCTAATAGTTTTGCTATTTCTCTAAGTACTCTGCAAGTGCCTAATCGATTTACACCTAAAAAGAATATTTTCATTAAAGGTTAGCTCAGGCAGTTAAAAAAATGGGTTTTTATTATTATTTTGTTTTTTTTTTTGCTTTGTTTTCTTCAACCCACCATCTTAGTCTGTCCATTTTAACGTTTCTGTTATTAAAAAATGCCCTGCTTTTTATTGCTGAAATGAACAGAAAGTACTTAAAAAACGTACATTCATTTTAATGTATATACAAAAGCAATACACACACATACATACATACATAATTGTATATGTACGTACCTAAGTAAACTGGCACACACACACGCAAACTTGTTTAAGTACTCACATACTACTATAACTCAGCAGCCAAAGATTCCTTATATTTTTTCGTGTATGTAAAATGATTCTTAAAAGTATTGTTGAGCTTTTCAAATGATAACGAGCTTAACAAATAAACAACAGAAAACGTTTTCACTAGTTGATGAAGTTATCAAAACACCTTAATTTATTAAAAATTTTTAACATTCTTGTACAAAAAAACTTTATGAATTTAATCCAATAATCAAAAACTGAGTGCTCGTCACAGTTAAATTAAAAATTGAACATATAATTTTTGTGTTTGCTTATAATATCATGATGTTTTGATTTATTCTACTAGTTTAATTTTCAGTTTAGTAATAAGTTTTTGTGAACACTTTTCTGAAGTCTAGTAATATTTATATGCTGTCTGCAGTCCTTGATTTTACACAGTCTCACATTATTGCAGACCCTCCTCTACGTATCCTCTTTGCTATAATGCAAAACTACAAGTTTTTCTTTTTCGAGTGTTCCAGGGGTTCATTTTTTTCGATGTTACATCTCAGCAAAAAAAGACATGCAAAAGAAGTAGGTAATGATTAAGGTCCACTTAAAATAACACCATTCAATTTTGGGAAAAACGCCTGATTTCACAATTAGCTTGTCATTGGCGCGCATGGGTTCACAATAACAAGACTGCTTGACATTGAAATAAATATTACCTTTTTTCATAAGTTTTTTATAATTTCTTAAAATAAATGCAAGCAACTCGTAAATATAAATTCAATAGTTTTCATTAATATGTATGTATTTTTTGTAATAAAATGGAACTAAACTGTTAAACTTTTGATTGGGAAGATTAATATGTCTTATTTTAACTTGTTTAGTCCTAAACCCGATTTAAAATAACAAAATTTTCATTAAATTTCATGAGTTCAAAAATTATAACTTAACTGGAATAAAGATACTTATTAAAGATGCGTTATAGAAAATAAGTGCAGGAGAAGCAATGAAAATACCCATGATTTTTCAACTACTCAATTTATTTTGCTGGGATATGAATATTTTAGAACACAACCGTAAGAGTAGCTTAGAAACTTAGGCAAAATATCTCATCTCTTTTATGTACGGTTAAAATTTTTGGACATAACTTAATTTCGGCTATTTTTACATTTTTCTTTAAATAAACGTATTATAGAATTTTAATAAAATAATAAAAAGTTTTTTTGCAGAAGGTCTTTAAAATAATTCTTGTGAAAAAAGCCGACTTCAAAACAGATTTCATCGGCTGTCTAAAACATATATACACACAATCCATAGGGGCAGCCGTAGCAATCAGGTTCTTTGTAAATTTTAAGCCTCTGTCTACAACTGTTCAAAAGTATGGCTGTATCCTTCATATCAAATGAACTTTTGGGGCACCCTTTAATTTATAATTTTAAATATTAATACTTGTTACTATAACGGCCATAGTAATCGACATTCTGTTTAATTTTCAAGGATTTGTCTACAACGGTTCAAAAAAATGCTTATATAGGTCAATTTACCCCACCTATAGCGACAACCTTTAATTTAAATTTTTTTTTATTTCTTTTTGTCATTGGGATTTATAGTTATTCGCAGTTTTTTTAGTTGTTAAGTGGCGCCCTTTACTGTTGAAAATGAGCGTTTAACACATTTATGTTATATGGGGACACCCTTTAATTTTTAAGATTATGAAATGTTTTTAAAACGGGACCAATTAGTAAGCATTATCTTTAAATAAAGAAAAAGATTTCAAAATCGGTTTAGAAATGACCTAGTTCTACGGGCACCAATATTAAAAAGCCAATATTCAGACGAATTGATAATCTCCTTCTCCTCAGAGATGTGCCAGATCATTCGTTTCAGTTACCAGTCTTTTTCGGTCATTTATAAAAGACTAATCCGTTCGTTCAATTTGAACGACTGAAATTCTTGTCTTTTTAACAAAACAACAAGTATACAGAGGTGAACAATATAATCGGGTTTTCTGTAGGTTCTCAAGAGAAAGATAAATATAGTATTTTTTTATTATGAAGAATGGAAAATAAACAAAATAGAAAATAGATATTTAACAAGAAAACAAGAAAGACAAAAAGTTTTTACCCACAAAAAAAGTAATTATTGTTTGTGGAAATAAAGAATTTAATTATAAGATAATTTCATCATACATAAGAAAAAACGTCTTTAAATCTGCGTTGTTTTTTTTAAATGGTGATCTGTCCCAGCAATGTACCATCATTGTTTGTTTGTAAACACACTAAATAGTACAAAAAAACTGTTCATGGAACCTAGCCTAGAGTTGGTTGACCAGACTCATCTAAATATACAATCGCTCCTCTTATTCGGAGGCGACAAATTGAAGCAACAGAGAAGTATGTTGCAACAAGGTGTCCTTATAGTGTATTCGGCAACAGGACATTTGCAGTGTCGTCAGTAAAGCTTTCGTCACTAAAACTGTCTGATTCTCTAATCTATCAGCCCTGAGATAACAAAAGAATGGATGACATAAAAAGTGGTATGTTGAAACAAATTTTCGTTTGTTTTTTACAACTTTTAGTACCGGTCTGCCTCTACGTTGTACTTTTCTAACGAAAGGGGAGGCAAGCTTGTAGAAGATCTTATGCTACTTAAAAGCTTTTTATTTGCTGACGCTAAGATTTTCAGTAGATCCACCTGTAAGGCTTAAGGAATTTTTGCCGTAATTACATTTTGACCGATTTTCTCGATCCTCTGTAAAATGCAAATGAATTTCGCTTCTTTTTCTCTGTGTCATTTCTTTAATTTATTTAAAAACCGTTTTTTTAATATTACAACTTTTCTATTAAAAAAAAAGTACTAAACCAAGAAACTAAATTTAAAACAAAAAGATTGTTAATTCAAATATACGACGCTCCTTTTGATATTAAAAAACTAAAACAAACACCTGAACGAAAGTGAACCATACACCATATTACAATCCGTACACTATTGAACGAAAGGAGCCGGTTAAATATCTATCTCATTCCGTTCACTTAAGTTATTCGTTCAACTTAAACCGTATACTATTGAACGAAAAGAACTTAGTTGATTGGCTGGATCATTCCGTTTACTTGAGTGTTTTGGTCAATTTAACCCGTTCAATCACCAACGACACAGCTCTATTCAAAATAATGTAATTCCAAAATCTAAACTATCGGGCAGATCTTGTTTTTAGCATTCTTATATACTTTTACTTTTGCCATCGCTTTTACGTTGCTTAAATTTACTGCTTACAGGCACTACTTTCAGGTGATTTTCCAGCATTTTCAGTACTGATGAACCTTTAAATATGTATATCTCCCTAAGCTGCTTTTTCAGGAATTTGCGAGCCAAAACTTTATAATTTATATTTGTTCAAATCATGAACAGGAAAACGTTTTTGGCTAAACGAATTGTGGCGTTTAAGCTCTGAACAAGCCATAGTACCGGTCACCTAATTGCGTTTTTCCGATTGTAAGTGAAATTTAAATCACAATAACGTGATACGTCTGCGGCCTTAAGTGAACGCCCATCTTAACTCGATGCATCACTTTAAATTTATATCGTGGGTTATATCGATGATTTTCGAAGAAAATGGTTCGGCTCGATAACAAAGTTTTTCATTTCTACATGATCTTCGTCTAACTTATTATTATTTAAGTTCTTTAGGTTTTATTTTTATCTATCTTTGAGCTACAAACCCTTCACAATACTTGTCAAAAATTTTTTAATTATCTTAAAAATAAATATCCTTGTATCCTTGAGTGTTTAAAGTCATGTTTTGACCAGATTAAAAAGTTTTCTTTTTAATCAGTTGTATTGAGAACAGAAGTAACCATATTATGATCTCTTGATATGACAGCAGGATTATAACACAAAAGTGTAAAATCTAGCAACTATAAACATTTAAAGTTATAAATTTTTTGAATAATATTCAGCAATATTATATGCTTCGAACTACTTAATGTAGAGTGCAATTGTGTAGAGTCTTTTTATGTATATGTACTTATAACTGTGTTAGTGTGCTTGTGTATTTTTATATATTTATAAGGTTTAAAGAAACAACATTGATGAAGTTAGATTATACTTCTTCTGAATATAAAAAGAAAGAAGTGGAATAATAATAATAAATAAAAACACAGAAACAAACGAAGTTAGATTGTAAAGTTGCTGCCAATTTTTATTCAATGACAGTGGGTAAGAGTCACAATTTTTGGGCAAACATTTTTCTGTTCGTTTGTTAAATTTAATTGACTTGTTTTTAAAATTTAATTGCTATATTTTTCTAAATAACAAGAAGGGGGTAAACAAATGTTATTGCAAGAGGGAAATAAGCCTTAAATGAGGATCGGTTAGCAAGATAAATAAATATATATATATATATATATATAACATAAATTATTAATTTGAGACACAACTCTAAGCTTTTCTTGCTGATCAGAAAAACTCTACACATAACTAAAGCGCAACATAAAGCAAACTGCGGTTTTTCATTTTGTCTCTAATTTTAGGAAACATTTCTTTTGTTAAGTTTTTAAACATACGAGTATTAAACTGACGAAAATATTCACAAATAATGTTATCTAATATTAATCAAACCACTTTTTTCTGTTAGCTTCTTTTGTAATCTAACCTATCTGATTCTAATGCTGTAATTTATAAGACATTGTATCTTGTTGTGTTAGAAATCTAAATTCAAATAAATTAAAGGAATTAAACGAATAAGAAAAGAAGTCAAACCCAAACATTATAATCATTTATTTGAAAATATAAATTAAGCTAGCAACACAAAAGTCAATCATTAACTTTTTTTAACAAACTTAGCACCCCTTATTTTTTTTACACTTACTATTGCTGACACAGACAAGGAAAATTTGTTTAAACTTTAAGCGTTTGTCTATAACTGTTCAAAAGATTGGTCATATACACAAAATTACATCAACTATTGTAACACCCTTTTATTTATAAATTTATATATTTATACCTGTTATTGTACTGGATATAGTAATGAACACTTGCAGAATATTTTGCAAGAGTTTGTCGATAAAGCTTTCATAAAGAGGACCATGTGGGGTTAATAACATCAGTTTTCATGGCGCTCTTTAATTTCATACTTGCTGTTGTAGCCGACTTCGCAATACAGGTTTTTAATAAATTCTAACCATCTATCTACAACTGTTCAAGAGTATGGCCAAATCAATCAAATCAAATGAGCTATTGGGGCAGCCTTTAATTTATAATGTTAAATATTTATACCTTTTATAATAACGGTCATAGTAATCCACATTCTGTTTAATTTTTAAGCTTTTGTCTATGACGATTAAAAAGATAGGCTCAATATAGATAGGTCAATTTACCTCACCTATCATGACACCCTTTAAAAATTATATTTCTTTTTGTATTACTTTCTGTTATTGGGAGCTATTTTGAAAGAAAGTTTTTTTTTTCTTTTAATTTTTAAGTTCTGCCATTCACGGTTCAAAATACCGGTAAAAAACATGTGTCCTTTTAATTTTTAAAATTTTGATTTTTTTTTTAAATCTGTAAGCATAGCTGTTTATAAAAAGAAAAAATTTTCAAAATCACAAACATAAAAAAGCAACATTCAGATAAATTGATAACCACCTTCCTTTAAACCGACTAAGAGTAAAGGGTGCCCCAATAATTCATTTAGTTTGATCTATATTTTCATGAAAACACTCAAGTAAAAGGTGTTTTATTTATTATTTTAAGTCATATTTCTAAAGAGAATTAATTTTCAATTGTTCAGTATTTTTGTTTCTGTTTTTATTTCCTTTGAAACACTGTACGTTTAATTGCACAGCGTGGCATAATCGCGTTTATCAAGATTTGGGAATAAGGAGTCAAAATGAAATTTTCTTTGACTTTCAAAGATGTTTCTCACTGTCCAGTGTTTAAGCATGAATGATATTCGTTTTTAAGGGCAAAAAAATAATTTCAGCTTAAATTGTTTTTTTAAAAATTTAACAATTTAAAGTTTTTAACTTGAACGCTTTAAAATATTAAATTTCTATTAAAGGGAGATTCTAAAATGGTGTTAATATTTTATTTTCAATTTTCAGTTTCATACAAATGGTTTTAAATTTTTACATTTTAATCGCTCATAACTACATCATACAATTTATGAATAATCTTTACACCAAAATCTTTAGTAGAACCGCCTAAATATTGTTTCTTATTTGTGGATGTGCGGCGTCACAAGTCATTTAAAACTCGCTTAAAATTCTAAGGGCTTAAAACGTTATTATTTATAGGTAAGTTAAGCTAGTAAAATTTAAAAAAAAATCTTGTCATCGGTTTCTATTCTAATAAATTTTACATTAATCGATCATTCAAAACAAACACAACATTAGTGTAAATACAATTACTACAGTAATAATTTTTTTGCAAGAAATTGTTTCCTTGATGGATCATTATTGTCCATTCACTGGATGTAGAAACTGCACTTGGCAAAAAACAATTCAATAGTGAGAGCAAAAAAACGAATGTGGCAAATACGCCAACGCTATGTAATTTTCATTTACATAAATATACTTACAAATATATAAAGTAATTACTCACAAACACACTTGTATAATATTTTTTATATCAATTTTACGTGGAAACAGTTAAATATGAAGACGAACTTTTACCCCTTTTTGTTGATGCTAAGAAAATTGATTTCTTTAAGTTTAAATCGTTTTGCAGAAAGCTTAGAAGCGACAAAAATGGAATGAATTCAAATAATAGTTTTTTCATTGTAACCCATATCAAGACCTTGTGAGATTCTAACTTATCAAAAGAAATCCAGCTGTTTTGTTATGTCAGATGCCGAGCTGCATATTGTCACTGTGTAAGCTAATTATTTAACATGGATTAATAATAAAGAGAAATATGCAATAGATACATTTTTATTCCAGCTTACTGAAGTAAAACCTTTTATCTTACAGGTTTTTTCTAAAAAAGTGCAAAAAGTAGACTCACAAAGATTTTGTGATTAAAACACTTTAGCCTTTCTTTTTCAAAACTATTGTATCTTCAAAATAATTCAACTAAAAATAAGTATTCAAATCTTCAGTTATACTTCATTAAGTCCTAACCAAAATAATATTTAATCATAGTGTTTTAAATAAGTTTCTTAAGTTTTTTTTCATTTTTTAGGCTTCAAACTATTTTTGATAAGCAATAAATTTGACAGTGCCTCTGATGCCAAGTTAACATAAATTTGAAGCTGCTGACATTTAATATACTAACACTTTAGTTATCATTGAGTGCTAAATTTATTACCAATTATAATATATGCGGCAGTTTATGTAATCTAATATTTTATTATATATATTATCTAGGCTTTCTGTTGATTTACTTAATTATATTAAGTCTAAAAATAACGTCGGATAGTAAGAAATTCAAACCTCAGTGTTTACAAGTATCCTTCGACACATTGAGCTCAAACGCATAATCGAATAACTAAGAAACTTAAAATAACATATATTAAGGATTAACTAATATGTTTAACCTTGTTCCTGATCTAAATGATTATTGAAATAATTCTTGCAAAAGAAAACTAACTGCAAAACAAATTTTAGTTTTCTGTCTATAGCCGTTCAAAAGTTTGCCCACATACACTAAATTACAACAACTATTGGCACATCCTTTGATTTCCAAATACAAATTTTATACTTGCTGCTATAGAGGACCTAGCAATACAAGTTCTTTTTAAATGGCAACCGTATGTCTAAAACTGTTCAACAGTTTAGCTGTATACATCAAATTACATCAACTAGTGTAACCTCCTTTATTTCATAATTTTAAATAATTATACTACAGAACGGTTCAAAAGACAGAGCCATATAGGTCAAATTACATTAATTATTGATAACCTCCCTCTTTTTATGAAGTCGTCTAAAAACAAGTAAATTTGTTTTGAACCGTGTTATTCGAAAAAGTGAAAATACTGCGAGACGAGGTCTAACTCCTTTGATAGAAAACAAATGATGACTTTTATTTCATCTTTTTACCGTTACAATGTTGTAACGCTGATACAAGAAATATATATTTTTTTTGCGAATTCAGTCTTTTAAATAACTTAGCCAAAACTAAACGAGATTGCGTAGCAGCTGAAAATCCCATAACCACAGGGTGATATGTCGGCCATGTTTTACTATTAACAGCCAAACCCCACAGTTGCTATTCGAATTACAGGCGTTTGTTGTGGCCATGAGTTGAGCATTAAAAGGTAAGCCGTTGTAGCGGGACAACGTAACGCACTACTAATAAAATTTTACTGGGCTGGATTGACCAGCGTTTAAGCCAACATTTATTTAACGATTCTATTTTAACTTGTAATTGACTCGCAAAGGAAATAAATATATTGGAAATAAAGCCGGTTTTGAAACACGGTACTTTTTAAGATTTACATTTAAATCTAGATCAAGTATGACTGTACCAACTGAGTTATATACACATATATATTTAAAAAAAATATATATACATATATATATATATACATACATATATAATTTTTTTCTTATTCTAACTAACACACACACATACTTACAGCCTTATCTACTATTAATTCACAGGCCTCAAGAAATATTTCTTGTTTGGTTTGGTCTTGTTAGCGTTGGTGGTAGTAGTAATGATCGCCCGTTTTGACGGCAGCGACAGTGGTGACGAGGCATATAAAAAGAAAAAAAAACTTCTAGCAAATGTTTAGCTTTGTTAAACAGTTGTTTTTTTTTTTTCTTTTTGCAATGGTCCAGAGTGGTTGTAGTTGTAGAAAAAGAAGCTTAAGTAATGATGACTGTTCAATGGTTGGCATATTTTATTGTTGGTTTTTATATTTTTTGTTCGTGTAGTGGTGTTTTTTCTGTACATTTTTTTAATGTTTCTTCTTATATAAAATATTAAAATTTTATAGCAAGCAAGGGTTCTTTTATTATAAAAAGGAAAAAATCCACCTCCACTTTTTCCCTCTTCATAAATTTTTTACTTCCTTTAATTTAACTTTTTCAACCATTTTTCTTCTTGAGCAATTGGTGATGATTGCAAAAAAATAGACAAAAATAAATTTGTACAGTCATACTGCTGGGGCATTGTCAAAAGTATAGAATTTTAAATTAAAGGCTAAAAAAAGCGTTTAAGAAAATTTTTAGCTCTATGATAAACTTCTTAAACTTAAAGTTTTAATAAATTAAAATTCAATAAATTTTATTATATAAATTTATATAGGAAAGTGTATAAAAATAGACTAGACTAATCTGTCTCTTGGTTTTTGAGGCGTTCAAAATTTTTTTGTGTATTAAGATTCACGCTCAAATTCTCTTTAACCGTAAAAAATCTGTTCTTGGCACGCGTTTCTAAGATTTAGGACAAGCGCTTTCAGAGCAATCAACGTCACCTTTTAGTGAATTTGTTTTGTCACTACGAATGCGCTGCACCAAAACCAATTTCCATTGGACCTGTTATTTTAACTTTTTAGCTGATCCAGTAACACTTTGTAATTTGCTTTAATCTAATACTTTGCCATCACAAAACCTTCCGTCACCAGTTTGTAAAGAAATTTCTTATACCTTCTGAATGCTACATACTAAACGATTTATCAGCGAGAGTGGTAAGTAACCAACATCAACTTGAAAAGTATAGAACACCTAGAAAGCAAAAACACTTAACCTTTATACCATTAACTAATGGACACTTGGTAATCGGTCTGAAAGATTTATACTAGTTAAAGCCACGTTTAATTAATGACGTGTTTGCTTCATGATTTTCGCTACAGAGTATTGTATATTGTATGCTACCTGAGTTACCCGCCTGTAGGATTCGTTAGTGAACTTAATATTTTTTTAGAAAATAAGTTTAAAACTTTTAATTTCATTAAGTTATGACCGGGTCGTATCAACAACTGCTGGTGGCAGAAAAGAATGTTACGCAAATCGTTAAAATGTTCACCAAATATAACTTTAAAATTGTTGACACCAAATAAGATGGCTATAATATAGAGAGCAAAAAGCTGAGGCGTACCTGTAATAAATAGATGAAATACCTGTTGTTGCAGGCATTAAGTCAAAGATTACTTTGTCTTTTTGTCAGACTAAATATATTCACTCAAACAGCTGTAAACGAGTTTTTGCACCTTAAGACACATTAAATCAGATAAAATTTCTTATTTTATTTTAGCGAGTCTGCACAAGGAAAACAGGATGGTATTAAATATTCTAAGGGCATTTTAATTCGCCAAGAATTCAGAGATGTCTTACAAGTCTAAAGAAAAAATCTTTCAGGTCTTGTAATAATCTTTTGCCATTTTTGATGTAACGGTACAATTTTTTAACTTAAAGACAAACACCATGATATAGTTTTCAGCGAACCACGAGTAAAAAATAGTTATAGATTGGTGACAAAGTGGCTAAAATTTGGCAAAACATGGTTTTTAGTAGCTAGTTCAATTCAATTTATTTCTGTCAAGTAATCTTTACATTCATAGGTTAAGTAATATACATATGTACAAAGAGTTCAAGAGTAATTTATAAAATATATTATTTAATCAATACATATAAAAATATGCAAATTTCAGGAAACATTTTAACAAAAACCTTTTTGAAAATTCTTAAATATATAACATACTCTACAACTTAATTACTACCTAGGCTGATGCTAAGCCATTGATGTGCTCATAATCTGAGTTTAAGCAATGAAGATAAAAGCTATGCTAAAGTCCATCTAATTTGGCTTCCACTAATTCTATATTTACAATTTCATTTAATCTGTGGGTAAAAAAAAAGCCAAGGAAGATTAAAAATCATCTTTAATAATTTATTCTGTGCAATTTGGAGTTTTGCTATGTCACATTTTTCGCTGTTTCCCCATACAAAGGCTGAGTAAAACATGACCGCATGAAAATCGATTTCAGTATAATCTTTTTGTCTAGTGACTAGTTAAGAGCTTCAGAATAATATCTTTGTCGATAAATAACTGTCACTATAACTCCACTACAAATATGTAAAGATTTTATACTTGTTGTTATAACAAAAGTTTGGGCATATACATCAGATTAAATGAAATATTTGGGCACCCTTTAATTTATAATTTTGAATACGATTGATGTGTCTTATTGTCACAAGGGTAAGCAGTCGTTATCTACGGTAAAAGTTAAAGAAGTAAGCGAGAAGGTGGATCGTGAAAAAGAGCAGACGACTAATGAAAAATGTGTGTAGACCTTAAATGCAAACTAACTAAAATAAAGATGAGAAATATGATGTTCGTGGGATGTGCCCTTTTGAGGTTAAGATAACAGCTCCTGGTATATGAGCTGGTTTTTTTGAAAGTGGTAAAAATCCATTTTTTCTATATATTGAGATATTTAAAGGCTTGCGTTTGAATTAATATAAAAATATTGGCAAACTTTAATAAATTCGAGTAATGCCTTTTACACAATACACCTTTTAAATTTTATTATGAAGTAATGATTACTAAAATTATTTGAAAACATAACCGAATTTGTTGGCTCCACATAGACTTATACCACTTTTAAAAATAACATTTTAGAAGAAATAAAAACAGGAACAAAGCTAAGTCCATATTTTTATAGACATAAGTTTTACTAAAATAATTTTTTATGTAAAAAGTAACAGTTAAAATAAGGACATTTATACACAAGAATAACCAAATTTTTTAAGAGTTTCTTTCAGTTATGTTAAAAATATAAAAATGCGAATTACTGCATCTTTAAATTCGAAAAAGATATTTTATACTTAGTTTTCTTTAACATTAGTATATTAAAGTATTTATGGTTATATAAAGTGGTAACATATTACTTTGAAATTTATCTGTAGTTAATTAGCCTTGAAAGCTTACAACTGGCATTTATAAGTAAACAAATAAAAACTAAATAATTTTGCTGGGGGTTTTTTTTTGTCCTCCCTTTTTGCCAAACAAGAAAATATTTTGAATGGAGCATTTTCTTCCAAACTAATTTTATAAAAAATGTTGTAAGATTTATTCTTTTTAAACCTCATCCAACAGTTTTTAAGGCAGGTTACAAGTTCTCTGTCCGTATTTTTTCAATATTGCCTCTTCTAGAAATTAAGTTGAGGCAAAGTCGTATCTGTGGCAGTGTATAATTGGTTTTTTTCTTTAATGCTGTTTCCACAACTGCAAAATTTCTTATATGCAGAAATTAATGAAAGTTGTTTTTATCAAACTTATTAGGAATGGACTTAATCCACTTTCAAACGAAATATTTGTGCGGTAGGATTGTACAGCAAATCTGTTTTTTTTTCTGTCAGTTATGGAGAGAAGGAGTCTATAGCTCATTAAAATTACCTTTAACTTAGTTTTTCGAAAAAGTGGACTTATACCACTTTAAAAAACCAGCTCATATATAAATATCGAGTACTGGCTGCCATTCGACTAAGCAGTAATCACAGTAATGAGGTCTCTGAGTGCTTTAAACAGTATCACTGTACTTCAGTATTCCTCTGCCTAATACGAATAAGAAAACAAACGAAAAACGCTCCTATTCAACTCAAAAAAAAATTGTAATCAAACAATTTAAGTATTGTCTCCTTTACCTAATTTTCCAGACTTGGTATCAATGATTTGTCTAGTATCTAAAGAAAAGCATACTCATCTCTATAATGGAAGCCTCTTTTAAGAATGATTTGAAATCCTATTAAGGGAGAGCTACAAAAATTTAGAAAAGGCAGGAAAAATGTACATGATGGCTTTTGTGATTGTTTTTGTGATTGAAACATTTTCTCATTACATTTATTTAAACAGTGTTTTTAGTTGATTTTGAATCTTAAATTCTGTGCATATTAGGGCTTATAAATGGAAACAGAAACTACAACAAAAACGATATTGAATGGACTGGTCGTTATATTTGCTGTGATGTCCTCTTCAGCATATGCAAAAAAATTAAAAAAAGTGTGTGTTTTAACAAAAGAAGCAAAACTTGTTTTTCATAAATGCCATTGGGATGTAAAAGAATTTGTGATTGTGTATGTTTGCTTGTTTGTAAAGCCTGGGAAAACCAGTTTTTAGTTTTCTACTCCAAGCTTCAAATCAAAGTATCTAAAATTATTTGAACATTTCATAATCTCTTTCTACACGTAACTTTGAGTTTCTTGATCATTTCCGATCCCTTTTTTTTTTGTTTTGTTTTTTGTTTAAACTTTGTATTTGCATATTGTCAGTGTGTTGTGCATTGGTTGATACCACAACAATGATGACCGTTGTTGAAATATACATTAAGGTTTTGTTCTTTTCTAAACATCAAGGATTGCTAACCCGCTGGCATTTAGAGATGCAAACACATATGAACGGGTCAGGACATAAATTGTAAAAACAACAAAAAACAAACTGTGCCAAATCATCCCTTTCTTAACATTGTCAAGTAACGAAAAATGATCATGTTCCATACAACCTCTTAAGGGTGCAGTTAGTTAATTAGCATAATTTTTCAAGAAAATTAGTAAACTTATTCTTAAATAAATTATTCTAGTTCTTGTTATTGTACGTAACATAATCGCTATGACCAATACCACATGTCCTTAAAGGTAATCCCATGACCAGGAGTTTTTAATCATAAATTTGAATTATATAATATTAAAAAATTTTAATTTTCGATATTAATTTCTTTAAGAACTTTTGATTTCTGTTTTAATTTTGCTGTTTTATGTTGAAAGATCAACCCAATTAAAGCCACCCTATCTGCGTGCCTTGACATCTACAAAGGGAAACTGACTTGTGTTTGATCAGAACAACAACAAAAAAGGATAATGAATGATGAGCGATATGACGCATAAAATAGTGCCTATGCATATTTTGTTTTTATTAAGTTTTTATGTTTTTTGTTTTTGTTGTATTGTCCTTTAGCTAAAATAAAAACAGCCCAGCAACTGGTCAAACCGGTTAGGTCAGTTTGCTATCCAGTTTGCGGACAGTTGTTCTTTACTACTTACCTTGTAATTATAAACCCAGTATCTGGAAACAGAAAGGGTTATCAATCTATAAACATAAAGTAGAGATGCATAGATTTAACCCTTTTTGTTTTACAGTTGTTTCAAATTTTCTATTTTAATTTTATTTTCAAATGCAGTGGACAATATTTGTGTGTATAAACATATGTGCTTGTGTTAGCACATTAGAGTGTGTTTCAAAGGTATCTCGTCTTAAACGTACAGCATAAACGTTTGCATATATGAGATGCGTACTTATATGTTAACGACGCATGATTTTACTGGATACGAGTAACAACTTTGATATTTACACATTATAACAAACACTAACATGTCTAACATTTCACATGAGTATATTTGAGCAAACAAACACGCGCTTTAATGAAAAATATGTTCAGTATGTTAAAACAGTAATATGCTTCAATGTGTGATTTTTTCTAACAACTCGTTTAGTTTGAAATTCGTTCTCTTTGGGTCAACGGCCCAAAAAAAAAATTCAGAAAGTGCAATTGTCAAAAAAAAAAAAATTATTAAAAAAAGCAATAATAATTAAGTAAGTGTGCAAAATTAAAAAATCTGCTGGGCTATTTTGTTTGTAGAATCGTAAGTTCAGGGGTAAGTTAAACTTCTAATTGCTGCAGAAGAAAATAACGATTCACATGAGTATATTTGAGCAAACAAACACGCGCTTTAATGAAAAATATGTTCAGTATGTTAAAACAGTAATATGCTTCAATGTGTGATTTTTTCTAACAACTCGTTTAGTTTGAAATTCGTTCTCTTTGGGTCAACGGCCCAAAAAAAAAATTCAGAAAGTGCAATTGTCAAAAAAAAAAAAATTATTAAAAAAAGCAATAATAATTAAGTAAGTGTGCAAAATTAAAAAATCTGCTGGGCTATTTTGTTTGTAGAATCGTAAGTTCAGGGGTAAGTTAAACTTCTAATTGCTGCAGAAGAAAATAACGATTTTTAAAAACGTGAATAAGAAATTCATCATTTAAGTGACAATAATTTTTGCAAAAAAAAAAAAATATGCCAATTTCAAAAGAGTATATGTTTTCCAAAAGGAAAGTAAATGTAAGTAAGTATTAATCCACACTTTTTTAAAGTTTTTGCCTCTAATGCACAATGATTTGAAAACGACATAATTCGATATCTCACGAACCACTAAAGATATCTTAATGAAATTTAATAAAGGCATTTTATTCACCCTCAGTTTTTTAATGACATTTAGCTGAAAAAAATCACGTTAAGCTGGTTTTTTGAGAAATATAAATAGAATTTAAATGGCCACAAAATAAAAAAAAATCTATTACTAATGTAAAATTAAATTCCATAAGAAAATGAATACCAAATTGTTTAAGAAATTCCTTTATTAAGAATATAGAAAATTCCTTAAAGGAAATAATCCCATCATTAATAAGTACAGTACGCCAAAAATATTAAGTTAAGTCGAACACAGCTTAAAAAAAATTGTAAACCAATTTTTCCCAAACTAAAAGTATAACCTACGCATATACGTGCATTTTTTATAGATAGAGTTAAAAATAAATTTTTAATGACATTTCCCAAAATTATACTCCCGAAGTACCATACTTTGGGGTCCTACCTAGAACCACTCCCCCCCCCCCCCCCCCTTTACCCTAGGGGGCAGACGGTTCTCTTCATAGCTCGACTAGGTAACAGTTCAGCTTTGCCTCTGTGAAATGTCATTAAGACATCTTTAGTGGTTCATGAGATATCGAACCATTGTGTTACGGTTCAAAAATTGACAAAAAAAACACCATTAAAATTTATGTTTTAAAACTTTACTAGCTTATTGTACCCGGCGTTGCCTAGGTTTATTTTAGGGAATTTCTAGGTACTGCGTAATATATTTTAGCCTTCTGATTCCGTCGAATCAGTTTAAACTTTATAGATCATAAGATAATTATATTTCAAATATCTTTACAATCTGATTTTCTAAAGATCAGTTAAGATTTATATAATTGCCCGTTTTTCCTCTCCTATTCGCTTTTTTGAAAATAAACATAGAATATTCTACCGTTTACATATATATCTATATAAGCTGTTAAGGCCCGTTTTCACTTTTTTTCTCATCTAAGTTATAGCTCTTGAAAATCTGTATCAATAAATGAAGAAGTTTCGAATTTCATTAATATCGAATAGCAGACGTTTTGTTAAAATTGATTCAGACGCATAAAAATGTTCGCTTCCCATTTTTCTTCTCTCCTGGTCTGCTATTTAAAAATATAAATGTCCTATTTTATCATAAGGACAAATATCTACCGTGTTACATATATCATTAAAATCGGTTCAGTCGCTTAGCCGCGATTGACTTCTTCACTAACAAATAAACAAACAAAAATATTTCTAATATATGTATATTAGATTATCGGGTATAGTTATATTTATTTATGTATTTAGAATTCATATAGGGACACGATTTAATTTTTCTTATTTTATTTTCAGCACTTGTAGTTATAGCAAATACATACTCTGCCTGTTGAGGTTCAGAAGATAAGGTCATATACATCAAGGGACGCCTCTAAGCGAAAGCCATATGTGCTCGCCTCTATTGGGGCAACCTATAATTTTCAAGAATAATTTTTTTATTTTTTCTTCTCTTTTTTGAACTGTCAGTTAAGGGGACATCCTTTAATTGTGATTATTTTTAATTTTTAGCAACAGAACCCATCTGTAAGAGTAACCTTTTTAATAAAGAAAAAATTTCAGAGTCGGTTCACAAATGCCAGAAAATTAAAAAAGACGCGAACTCCTATCTTCCCTTTTCTTTAATTCGGTTAAATCGTGTATAAATATTCTGATTTACCTTATTTTCTCTGAATTTTAATTGCAAAACTTTAACTACAAAGCATGTGTAACCGATAAGTTATAATTTCGGTGCCCTAAAATTCAGTCAAGATTAGAGACAATTTTACAGCGAAGATTTAAGGATACCTTAAAATAAAGCATGAGAAAACAGAGTGTTTTTATTTTTTAATAATATTTTAAAAATAATGAGCAGTGAATTGATGGCGAAGAAAGAGTGCGTAACACTTCACATACGAGTATATGTAAAGTGTTACTAATGCACAACTAGTCCCATAGATTTTTGGACTATCCTTGATAAGTTTGATTTTTCGAAATAATTCTTGCGAAAAAAAACTGACTAAAAAACACATTTTAGCTGTCTGTATATAGCGGTTCAAAAGTTGGTCACACACATCATTTTACATTAACTATTGGGACACCTTTAATCTATAATTTTAACTTTTTATACCTTTTATTATACCAGAAAGATAAGCGGTCATTCTGTCTAATTTTCAAGTGTTTGTATATTACGGTTTAAAAAACAGAGTTATATACGTAAAATAACATCAATTATGGGAACACCCTTTAAATTCTAAACTAAAATATACTTGTTCTTATAGCGGACAAAGTTATACAGGTTGCTTGTAAATTTCAGCTGTCTGTGTAAACGGGTTAAAAGTTTGGCCACATACATTAAATTACATAAACTTTTGGGAAACCCTTTGATACCCAAATCTAAATTTTATACTTGTTGTTATACCGGAATTTGTAATGCAGGTTGTTTGTAAATTTCAACCATATGTCTACAAATGTTTAAAAGTATGACCACATACATCAAACTAAATAATCTATAGGAGCACCCTTTATTATATATTTTGAATATTTATACTTGTTATTATAACGGTTATTGCAATCGATACTCTGTCAAATTTTCAAGCGTTTGTCTAAAAACGGTTCAAGAGATAGGACCGATTTACGTCACATATGGGGACAGCCTTTAATTTTATAATTTATTTTTTTATCACTGTTTGCTGTTGAGAGCTATAGTGATACGCAGTATTTTTTTAATTTTTAAGTAGTGCCCCTCACGGTTTAAAATTGTTAAAATTGTAAAGTTATGTAAGTTTTTTAACCGACTTTACAAAGAGAAGGAGATTATCAATTCGCCTGAATGTTGCTTTTTTAATCTCTGGATCAGCAAAACTCAGTCATTTTTGAAAATTTTTCCTTTATTTGAAAGGTATTAATTACAGATTGGTCGCGTTTTAAAATCAGTTTATAATTTCAAAAATTAAACGATGTCCCCATATAAAATACATATTTTTAAGTGTATAACGGGCCGTAAAGGTCACTGCTTTTAAATTTAAAAAAAAAAACTGCTCCCAATAGTTAAAGGTAATTCAAAGATTCATTTAAAAATTAAAGAGTGTCCCCATAGGGCATGTAAATTAATTTATCTTGTGAACCGTTAAAGACAAACGCTTAAAAATTAAATCACATGTCGATTACTATGATTGTTATAATGACAAGCATAATTATTAAAAATTATTAAATTAAAGTGTTTATTACCAAACTGTTGAACAGTTTTAGAGAAACGATTGAAATGTACAAAGAACCTGTACTGCTGAGCCAGAGAGCGCCTACTTTTTCGTAATGATAATTCAGATGTTTTCGTAGAGATTTTTGCGATTCTTTCTCTGTACTGAACTAATGTTTGGCATGTAAAAATAAAATAATAACAAAATGAAACAATTAAAGCAATGACTTTTACCTAATCAATACATATTGAAAGACAAAACATTCGGAAAGTCTACTTTGTGATGGGCTTAATAAAGTTGATTAAATTTCAATAAATTGATTAAATTTCAATAAATTTTAATATGGCATAAAGTACATTCAACAGAAAAAAAACTAATTTGTACAAAATGGCGCGTTCTACATTTTAGTCGATTCACAGTGGACAAAAAACAGCATACAAAAAAAAATTAAAAACCTATTTAAAAATATTTTCTTCTACAACAGAAACAAAAAACGAAGAAATGGCACGTCCTTTTTTATTTCTTATTATTTATTTTTACTTTCATATACTAGAAGTATGGGTGAGTGAGTGTTTGCTAGATTGAATAAATCTATTGTAAATGTGTTAGTTGTACTAGAGTGGTAGCAAAGAGTAGGTATATTTTTTTACTAAAATTGTTTGTTCTGTTCGTCTTGCAGTTGTAGTGGTGTGGTGATAGTGATGGTGGCGGTAGTAGTAATTTTGGTCAAATTCATTGTTGGTGTTGGTGGGTGAAGGAAGAGCCTTATAATTATATTTATGACGATGATGCTGTTGATGATTTTCTGTTGTAGATTTTTCAAGGGTGATTGTTTGTAGTTGCTTACGTTTTCGACGATGGTGTTTAGAATTTCTTCTCATTATTTACTTTTTTATATATTTTTTATTTTTATTTTTTTTTTTTTTTTTTTTGCAACAGTATTGGTTATAGTTGTGAAGTGTTCCTTTTGTTTGTATTGCTGTTTATAAAATAAAAAACCGTTTTAAAAATGTATATTTACTGCTGCGTTTTTTTCAAAAAGGGGAAAACTTTCTTACAGTTTGGAGCCTGGGAATATTTAAGTAAACATTAATTTAAAGGGAAGAAATAAAAAAGTCTCTTACTCTTTTTTTTACCAAAAAGAAATCGATATAATACTTGTATAGATTTACAAATTCAAATTAAGTTAGAAGTTGGAATTGCGTCTTAAAATTATATCTACAATTTTCTACATTAAAAGCAAAAAAGAAATAATTATAAATTTCACTCTGGGCCTCGATTTAAAGACTTCTTTAATATATCTTTTTAGAGTTACTTTTTAGCTTACTAACTGTAAAGGCATGTATGTATATGCACTTACGCACTTATGCACCAATTCAGTAAAAGACGACTTTTCAGGGCTAAAAAGTGGAATTTTCTGGCTTCTTTGCTTTACTGGCTAAATAATAACAAAAAAATATTCTCTACTTAGTAATCTTTTTTTTTCAAACAGCCAAAACATTTTATAAGGTGCCATTTTAAGCAATAAAAATTGGTCATAAACTTACCTTATGATTCTACTGCCATGGCATTTTCGAGGCAGATTATTTAAGTATAAACCTTCGAATTATCTATTGTTTCATTCCTGGTGTGAATTTTTGAATACTGTGCGCTAAGCTATTTCTCGTAACTTATATATGTCTCGTAACTTAAGATGTCATAAAATATGATTATTTTTTTTATTCATTTACTCTGTTCGATATGGCCCTAAATGCTTCTACAAATGTATAATGAACTTTTTGCTACTTATTTTTGATTTACTATGACTAAAGAAAATTATTTGACGACAGTAGGAAATTTCTTTATTTCCAATTTTGCGAAAATTTAATGACAATTTTTCAACTAACCTGCTAGCCAACTAACCTCGTGCCGCCACTCTAAAAATTTTAAATTCCATTATTCTAAAAACAAAAAACTATTTGATAAAGTTGTTTAAAGATAGATAAATGTCATATATGTAAAAAATAATAAAGTTTATTATACGAGAAACATGTGTATTAGTCAACAACATCGACCTTGAAATGATTAGCACTCGTCCTCGTTTGAATACATACATGTACATACAGACATACGTATGTAAGTATGTACTTTGTTCTAGTAATGACTGATACCTTACTCGTACATCCCAGCAAACAATCAAGTTGATATTCTGCGAATTCATAGTTTGCAAAATTGTTATGTTTAACTTATTGAATATCGGGTTTAAAAAAATCGGATAAATGTGAAGACAAGATTTTCGCACCAAATTTGTAAGGTACCTAATATCTCAATATATTTTGAGAATTATTAGTTCAGTATTCATCCTCATCATACTGATATAAAAACTTACAAAACCTACTACATGTGTCTCTAAGACTAAAGCAAAATAAAAAGATAATTCTAACATATGTTTTATTGATACTTTTTTTACAAAATATAAATTATATAACATGTTCATTACAGACAAAATGTTTTCGTTTGGAATGATATATTTTAAATTATACACCGTTTTATATATTCTGCGAATTTTTATGTGTTAAGCAAGTAATTATTTCTCTTGGCAACTTATCGTTAATAGAGTTTCTTTAAGGTTTGTGTAAATATTTCCAAATAACATATCCTACTTTTCCACAAACATAAACAGCATTATTTGCAGTGAAATAATTGCAAGTTAATCGTATTGTCAGCTGCTTCTTTAGTCCAAATTGTTCTCGTAAGCATCATAATGCATTAAGTACAGTAAGACGTCAGATACCAAGGACCATTTGCCTTTTTCCGTTTGGTAAAAATAATAAAGGAACACGGCTCTTAATTTTTCCAAAGATCAACCGAGTTTTTGCAATCAAATATCACTTAGCTCCGTCCAAACCAATATGTACCTCACTTGTATAATCTGTAATATCCGAAAAATTATAAGACATCTTTGAAGCTGAAGCACAATTAATTTCTTGACTGTAAAAGATCACAATAAAATCGAAGATGTCTTTATCAATTATTTCAACGGCAATTCGATTTTCTTCTTTAGCAAGTCGTTTTGGCATATTTTAATATTTGTTTGTGTACATTAAATAAATCTTTACCCTGTTTTACAATATTCTAAATCACGTACACAATATTTAACTCAAATCGAAAGGGATACCCAGAAGTTAAAATTACTATTAAAACAAATTTTTTATAAACAAAAACTGTTTTTTTTTTGGTTTCTTGAATTGGAAAGGGCACTACTTAAAAATTGAAAAAACTGCGTGTCACTATAGCTCCCAATAGCAAAAAGTAATTAAAAAAATAAATCTAAAAATTAAAGAGAGCTCCGCTTGAAAATTGGTCAGAAGGTCGATACTACAACCGTTATAATAACAAGTGTAAATATGCCAAGTTATAAATTTGAGGGTGCCCCAATAGTTTTTTTTTAATTGATGTATATGGCCATACTTTTGAACAGTTGTAGGCCGACAGCAAGTATAAAATTTGGACTTTGAACTTAAAGCATGTCCAATAATTAATGTAATATGATATACGTGACTAAACTTTTGAACCGCTATAGACAGACAGCTGAAGTTTACAAGGAATCTGTATTGCTAAGTCCGCTATATGAGCAAGTATACAATTTGAATGTAGAAATTAAAGGGTGTGCTCTTAATTGATGTAATTTAACCTATATGGCCCTACCTTTTGAACCGTTATATACAAACACTTGAAAATAAGACAGTTAAATAGTTACAATAATACATTAAGCGTTTCTGTTCGAGTCAAACGCGTACAATGAAAATGTTTACTGGGAATGCACGATGTTGTTATTGTTTTATAATTATGTTAATTTGTATGGATATGTGTTTTATATTGACCTTGAATTTTTGGAACATATTTTACAATGTGTAAGTAGAACTGAACTAGAACATTTACGGCTGTGTTTGGAAGTGTGTGCGTATGTGTTATCAGATGTAAAGCAATTGAAAATATCAGTTAACCAATTATTTTCTTGCTGCCGTAGTTAACAATTTTGGTTTAAGTGTAGCACCAAGTTCCTTAATGGTTTCTCCAAAACAACATGTAAGATTTAAAGGTTAACTGACAAATAGTTTCAATAGTTGCTTCAGAGATAATCGAACGGTGAGAACAAAGAAGTACTACAACAACCAGAAAAGGGTATCTCTGAGCTAACTTCAAACTAATGAGTATGACAAAACAGAATTTTAATATCAGTTAAAAATAAAGTTTCAAAATTCGGTGAATTCGAAGAAGCCTGATAACAAGTCTGCTACGAACTACAGCTTCTTCAATGAAGATATTGATCTTTATCGTCCCACCCAACAAAACCGTATTAGATGCGTAATAGAGTTCCTAGGAAACAAGGACACAGTGTTTCGCGACAACTTCATCTCTTCGAAGAGCGATTGCATATTTGACAAAGTTTTAAAAAACATACCCCTGCTGCATTTGTGTCCAAAATGCTTATTTACAAAAGATCATATTAATAATAATTTAGTTTTAGTCTTCTGTTGTTTAAAAATTTATTATTTAATTTAATTATACATAATGTGTATTGTGCAGTCCAGTTTTTAAATTTTTTTTCTAGATTTAAAAACAAATACACCTCAAGATATGTTAGAAAAGCAAACGAAACGTTAGGTGATTATAATTCTTGCAAAAAATCAACTTCCAAACAGATTTTAACTGTCTTTCTGTAACGTTTAATGGTTTCGTGATATACATCAAATAATATCAACTATTGGGACACCCTTTAATTTTAAAAATTTTACTTGTTATTATAACAGTCATAGTAATCGGCATTCTATCCAATTTCAAGCGTTTGTCTATAACACTCTTTATTTTTTAGATTTATTATACGCTTCACCACGAAAAGTTTGCCATTCCGTTTGTTATTTCTTCAATATACAATATACTACAATATATATCCGATCCCAGAAAATATATATATATTCTGAGTTCATATGCATAACGAAGTCGATTGAGCGATGTCCCTCTGTCCATCTGTCCGTTCGTGTTCGGGTTGAAATTAACTATGCCAAGGCACTAGACGAGCTAGAGAAAATTTAAGTACGCCAATAGATCAGACATATTTTCGAAATTTATGCTGTTGAAAGTCAGCAAGATCGGTCCATGTCCCTCGAGGCAGCGAGCAAAACAGCCGTCCTGCCTCTAAATTTTCCTTATCATTTGGAACAAATATAGATTAGTGAAGTAGCTCCAATCAAACAAACAAATATATAGGGAAAAAGAGAATCAAAAAATAAGAAAAAACAACCCAAATATTTGTTTTTGTGAATGAAATTACTTGACTAAGCTAGATTTATATATATGGTAAAGGGTATATAAGATTCGGCAGAGCCGAATATAGAACTTTTACTTGTTTTTGTATTAATTTTTGCTATTGGGAGCTATAGTAATACTCAGTTTTTTTTGTTTAATTTTAAAGCGGTGCCCTTTACGGCTCATAATACACTTAAAAAATATGTATGTTGTATAGGGACACTCGTCAATTTTTAAAATTGTAAACTGACTTCAAACGGGACCAATCTGTAAGCAAAACCTTTTAAATAAAGAAAAAAAATTTAAAATTGGTTCAGAAATGCCTGAGTTCTGCGCTATTATATCAAAAAGCAACATTTACACAAATTGATAACATCATTCTTTTAACCGACTTCAAAAAAGAAGGAAGTTATTAATTCGGCTGAACGTTGCTTTTTTATGTTTGTGCCTGCAGAACTCAGCCATTTCTGATCCGCTTTTGAAAATTTTTGGTAATATGATAGATTATGCCCGATTTAAAAACAGTTCATAATCTTAAAAATGAAAGGGTGTCCCCATACAACATACATATTTTTTAAGCGTATTATGAACTGTAAAGGGCACTTCTGTAAAATTTAAAATGATTGCGTATTACTATAGCATTCAATAACAAAAAGTTATAGACAAACGCTTTAAAATTGGACAGAATGTCGATTGCTATTGCCATTATAGTAACAAGTATTAATATTAAAAATTATAAATTAAAGATAGCCCAATAGTCATTTTAAGTTTAGGTTTATGGCCAACGAACCTGTGTTACTAACTCGGCTATAACAACAAGTATAAAATTTCGATCTGGAAGTTAAAGGGTGTCCTAGAAGTAGTGTAATTTCATGTATGTTACCAAACTTTTGAACCGTTATAGACAGAATGCTGAAACTTAAAAGGAACCTGTGTTGCTAAGCCCGCTATATAAACGAGTTTATAATTTGAATTCAGAAATTAAAGGGTGTCCCATAATTGATGTAGATTTACTTATATGGGCCCATCCTTTGAACCGTTATAGACAAACGCTTGCAATTGTACAGAATATCGATTGCTATTGCCGTTATAGTAACAAGTATTAATATATAAAATTATAAATAAAAGGGTGCCCCAATAGTTCACTTAATTTGGTGTATATGGCCATACTTTTAAACATTTGTAGACAGACGCTTGAAATTCACAACGAACCTGTATTGCTGAGTCCGCTATAGCAACAAGTAGTAAATTTGGATTTGGAAGTTAAAGTGTGTCCCAATAGTTGATGTAATTTCATGTATGTGGCCGAGCTTTTGAACCGTTATAGACAGAACCCTGAAACTTAAAAGGGACCTGTATTTCTAAGCCCGCAATGTCAATGAGTTTATAATTTTAATTTAGAAATTAAAGAGCGTCCCTTTTGACCCTTTAGTTGCTGTAATTTGATGTATATTGCCAAAGAATTGAATAGTTGAACAAGTATAAAGTTTGGAGGTGGAATATAAAGGTATCCCAATAGTTAATGTAATATAATTTATTTGGCCATACTACTGACAGATGAAGTCTGTGTTGAAGTCGGTTTTTTTTTTGCAAGAATTATTTGAAGTCGGTTAAAAACATTTCGTGGTTGCGATAATATGCAAAGAAGAGAATTTGCTTTTTTAAGTGTTGGTTATTTGTGTGTTCTGTACAAAAACATGATTTAACACAATTATTTTTTAAGCAAGGTTTAAAGCAGCAACAATGGTGTTAACTAATATACTTAATTTGAAAAGCAAACTACTATACTATACGTATGTATGTATGTATGTATGAACTCATTATTTGCTATTGCCAGAAAAAAGATAAAAATGACAACAGAGAGGCAAAAATGTAGCTGCTAGATTATTAAGTATTTTTTTGTTTGGAGCTAAAATATATTTTTGCGATTAGGGTGAGTACAAACGGGTTAAGTCTGCCATCAGATTTTATAGATCACAGTACACGCAATCAGAAGCGGGAACAAAAGTATTGTGATTTTTACACTAACTGCCTTAACTAAATACCCTTGACCTTTTTTGCTTTTCAAGTGAAAGATTGCTGTCGTTCTTAAATAGATGGCTTTTTTCGATTCCTACACTTATGCTGTAGTTGTTGCTTTGCAATGGATAGTAGCCAGATTTAGAAAAATTGCTTTTGTTCATTGACTCCTCCTGTATATGTATGTAAGTACATACAACCATAATTCTACATTTTTCGATTGAAATTTTACTTCAATTATTTTTTGCTTTTCTTCATTTATTGTAGTGTTAAAGTGAACAAATTAAATCTTATGTATGTAGTTAAACACATTTTTAATTTTATATACGTACATATATGTGTATATATCAGTGATGTACAAAAATAAAAATTAAGTTTTATTAGAGAGAACAAAAAAGCTTCACTAAGTTCAGTAATTTAAAAGAAAAATATTCGTTTTTATAATATTTATAATATTGTAAACAAGTAAGAATCTATTTATTTATTTATATAATTTATATAATTTAGTATTTCCTTAAAGATCTCTTCAAAAGCTTATTATTGATATTTTAAAAAATTTCAAAGCCCTGTAACTCGGTGAGCGCCAATTTGTTCACTTGATGTCTTTTTCTTATTTTTTAATTCTCTATCGCCTCATATATTTTTTGTTTTTAATTAGAGTTACTTTATTGTTCCAAATGAAATGAAAAAATTAGAGGTAGGCGCTGTGTCTTGCCTGCTGCCTCAAAGGACATGGACCGATCATGCTGATTTCCAATATTACCTCTTTCGACACTATATCTGATCGATTGAATTATTTACACAACACTAACACGGACGGATAGACGGACGTCGCTCAATCAACTTCGCTATGCTTAATAACACAGAATATATATACTTTATGGGATCGAAAATGGATATTGTAGAAATTGCAAATGGAATGACATACTTAGACATACCCTCTTTTCACTTTTTTGGTGAAGAGAATAAAAATAAAGAGTTTATCAATTGAACTAAATATTTTTTTTATATTTGTGCCTCCATAACTCAGTCATTTGTGGATCAATTTGGATTTTTTTTTTTTATATTTAAAATGTTATGCTTATAGATTGGTCATGTTTTAAAAACAGTTCTTAAAATAAAAGGGTTTCCCCATACAACATACTCGTACATGTTCTTTACGTATATTATGAACCGCAAAAGGTGCCACTTTAAACACTTTAGATCCCAATAGCTCAAAGTAATACAAAAATAAATTGAAAAATTAAAGAGTGTGCCCATAGGTGACGTCAATTGACCTATATGGGCCTATCTTTTGAACCGTTATAGACAAACGCTTAAAGATTAGACAGAATGTCGATTACTATGATCGTCATTGTAACAAGTATAAATATTTAAAATTATAAATACTTTTGAACAGTTGTGAACAATAGTATTGCTTAGTCCGCTATGACAACAAGTATAATAATTGAATATGTATGGCCCTATTGTCTGAATTGTTATATACAAACAATTGAAAATAAGATAGACTGACTACTACTTTGTCTGGTATAATAAGAAGTATATATATTTACAGCCGTATGCATAAAAAAACTTAGAATGAGTTTGGCATGAGTGAAGAAATTTATAAGGCTCTCAGTGCGTTTTGCCATACGGCCTGGCACTAAAAATCAATGTAGATTGTTGCCGTGATCCATAACTATATTTTGTGCCTATTAACGGTGTCAAATTATGTGGAGAGCCTCGCAGATGCCCTGCTTAGCTTCTTCACTTACGCTAACCTTATGCTAAGTTTTTGTTATGCATACGGCCGTTAAAATTATAAATCAAAGGATCTTACAATAGTTTATGTTATTTGAAGTTTAATAGCTGTATTGCTAATACCGGATTTACAACTAGTACAAAGTTTAAATTTTGTTGCCTTAATAGCTTATCTGATTTGGTGTATGTGGCCAGACTTTTGAACCGTTATAGACAGATAGCTAAAGTTGATTTTTTACAAAAATTACAATTTCTAGGAAAAATATTATTATGTTAATTTAAAAACATAATATAATTAATTTATATTTATATCAATTTATTCATATTCACTTATTCATTCATACGTATTTAACATAAACCAATATTATCTTTTAATTTTTATTATCTTTTAATTTTTATCAGGGCATCTTGAAAAAATTCCCTCAAATTCCCTCTTTCGACAACTAAACAAGAAGCGTAAAAATGTGTGTGAGTTTAGCAGCGAAATTGTGCTGTGGATGGACATCAATGATATATATGTAAATCATTAAACTCAAGGGTAATTTTTTTGTGTTGTAAAAAATGAATACTTAACCACCCCAACCAACGTCGATGATTTTTTACGCTTAACGCCATTTTGTAAAAAAAAACTTTTTTAGTATAACATATTACAAAAAGAAAAATTAAAAATATTGCCATCGACTGTACTGACTACAACTTCCATGTCTTTTATTAAAAACCTAACTTTTGCTTGAGAAACAAAACTAGAATTATTAGCTTAAGATAAGAAACTAAATAAATAAATTTATAATTATAGTAAAATATAGAAAACGAAACTAAATTTCGAAAAATTTTAAATTTAAAAGTTGTTTTCTTTTTATAATCCCAAATAAAATACCTGTTCTAGTATTTGAATCTGATTAGTGATTTGTTTAAATAGTTATCTTCCTATGACTTAAAATGTCAGTTTTTTAAGACGTTTGAAATAATAGCAAACAATTTCCGATCGTCTCCAACTGGTTAGAATTATTAAGGAAGGACGTTTGTTTGATATCGATTGAGGAAGCGGTCTGAATATATTCTTTCTACTTCACCAAATGTAAAAATCGGTAAAATTAAGAAATTATACTTCTGCCATAAAGCAGACAGACAAAAATGTCTACGAGAACCACTAAATACAAATTATATTAAAAATATATATTTGCTTTCAGATGAGTTTATTTACTAAGAGATAGTTCCAACTCATTTGCTGTTTTTGGTATTGAAAGATCTTTGCTGAAAGTTTATTTTACATACAAACCGTACAGCTAAAAAACTAGTAATATCTATGTGGTGCTATGCGATTCATTGGCTAAGGGTTACTCTAAGTGAAAATCGAACATCTCCGACATAGTTGCTAATTTCCAATAATGGTAAATTAATAGAGCGGAAAATCCTACAGTCACCAATTAGCTTTTTTGATTTGTGAAGCAGTTTTTAATTTAACGGCCCATTCCATTTATATGCCTCTTTAGAGGCCGCATTTCGCATTTTTCGAAAGTTTTGCTAAAATCAGCTAGATCGGTCCATGTACTTCAAGGCAGTGGGCAAACACCACGCCTGACTCTAATCAGGTGAATATGGGTATCATTCAAGAACTTTTAAAGAGTTCTTTCATGAAATACTAAAATTACTTAAAAACGATTACATATATGTTGAAGGGTATAAAAGAATATAGCACCTTTACTTTCTTTACATACTCTTGCACGAAATGGTGAACATGATTAAGCACACAAAATTGGCTTTAACAAAATCTAAATCTAAATTTAGTCTCCTCCCATCCTAAACTGTTTTTTCTTTTTTTTTTTGTAGATGCGTGAATGATAGCTACTGCTATTAATTGCAAAAGACAACACCATGCTGGAAATTCTACATATTTAAATGCCTTGGACATTTTAAGAACCATCTTTCCCTGAGTTCCTACTTTTTTGCGATTCTTAAGAATTTTTCTTCTACCTCAGAACTTTTTTGAGCTTCGTTATTCTTCAGAAAGTTTCTGACAACTAGTATGAACCATGTCTGTGCTTAAAGCTTCACCTGAGTCGTGTAACTTTTATTAATTGTCCTTCTATATAAAATATGTGTTTCTCAAAATTAACCGTTTGATTCTTTTAAGCATCACTTTTGCAGTGTAAAGCTGTTGCAAACTGATTTAAAATCCCTATTTATTTTTCATGACTCATGATCGACATAAGCTTTTACCACAATCATGTTTATTCCCGACAACAAATTTTAGTTAACTTCAAAAAGCTACACTATAGAAAAAAGACCATCTGCTAAAGTCAATTTATTTATTTATTTAGTCGGGATAAAGTTATTCACTCTGCTCCTATGAAAGATAAATATAAACTTAAAACTAGTTTAGTTCTGAAAAGTGCACTCATCACTGCATTAACGTCAAGGGCAGTGTTGAATAAAAACTGAAGCATTTCTCTCTATTTTTCTACTTCACCACCTGTTTTAATAATTAAATATGTATGGTTGCCTAAAAAACTACTTCTATTGAGAAGAAAAAGCAACTCAATAGCTTTAAAAACTATATTTTTATTTTGTTACATTACACAATAATATGTGTAACACTCTGGATGTTTTGAATCACGACTAAAGTGTCTTAAAAAACGCTGCAAAATCAGGGCAGGGAAATTACTTTTTATTTTTCAGTTCACTGGGTTATTAAAGTCTGATATTTAGCTTCTTTAACTATAGTTGTTTTATGCAAAAGTCAGTTCTTTGGAAATCGTCTATAAGTCTGCCCAATGCAAAATTTATTATTAAGTTCAACTGCTGATTTCGTTTTTTGTGCTTTCAAACGTCAAATTTTACCTAAAAAATGTATAAACGTTACATCGACCTACATAAATGAATGTGGACGCTCCTTAAAAATCCTTTTAAATGTACATATTGTCTTCTCAACAAAGTGAATTTAATAAGAAAATTGCTGGCAAATCATGAAATTTCCAATTAACCAATTCGTATGTGGCGTCAACGTTGACAACTTCGTGTGTGGATAATCGTTTGAACCGCTGTTGATTTAAGGCCCAACTTAAATGTGCATAAGATAACTTATGCAAACTTAAACAACAGTGCAAATACATTTAACTAGATGTGTGTATGTTCTTAAAAAAACTTATCGACAAGTTTTGTCAAATGTTATTTCTTGAAGCAAATTACGAACTGATCGCGCATGTTAAAAAAGGAAATAAAAATGTAGAAAAAAGAAAATTATTGTTTTTATCCATTTTTAACAAACAAAATAAATTAAATTCGTAGTTACAGATTCAATTATTGAGCTATTTAGGACTACAATTGTCAAGTAATTAAAAACCTGGTAAATTCTTCAGACGTTTTGTGTTAATGTTTAATATGTTTATTTTTTAATTTTCAAAAAAAAACTTTTTTTTAATTTTTAAAATTATCCCGATTAAAAAATAATATTCACGAGTCTTTAATCTTTATTTTAAATTAATGTACTAACGGTTTATTTTACGCCCTTCAAAGTGTCGACAAATAATCGACGAAACGTCGGGTAAAACAGTAATTAAATTGAATTCTTAAGTACTTGACAATTGTATGCCTAAATAGCTAAATAATAGAATCTGTAACTACAAAATAAATTAAAATTGAATTTCAATTCTATGTGATTTATATGATGTACACCGTTGCATTTATTAATATTGTTAGCCACACACAAAAACATAACAACAAATGTAAATATGTATGCCAATGTCATAAAATACATAAAATATGTAATTTACTTTTGTTTTAAAATTTTGTTAATTTATAAGGAAATTAATTTTGGCAAAAGTACAAATTAAACATAACTGTGCAACTGTGGCAAATAAGGTACTAAGTTTATGTAAGTACGTTGTAGTCACCTAAAATTTATTAATGGGTTACCTAAGCGTTTGATAGGTTTTTCGTTAGGTTTTTGACATAAGCTTAAACTAGCTTAAGACCAGAATTCACCATCATACACAATCGTACAATTTAATCACACAAAAATCTGATAGAATACTGTGCTACTTTAAAAGTTGTTTCATAATGTCATCGTCGGCTCACACTATCATACAAAAAAGATGAAAAAAACATATGGTTTTAATATTTAGTTTTTTTTTTTTCTTGTCATCTTAAAAAAATCAACTCTATCGCATAGAGAAAAATATTTTATTTCAATAGATTATAAAATCGTACATATCTGTCAAAAAGTCTGCCACACATTCCAGTTTTAATCCACACTGTCATAATTTTTGAGCACACATGTAATTTTTGACAGATTGTACAACTGAGTATGATAGTGAATCCTGGCCCTTTTGCAAATTATCAACATTCATAATTTATGAAATCAAGGAAGCCGATTGTTGGTCTCATAATATTTTATTTATGTTGTTGAAAACGTCGATGAGCTCTTTGAAGTATCAGTAAAATTGCAGAAATAAAAACATTTTACTTGCACTGCTATTTAATTTTTTACTGAAATTTTATTTACATTACCAGTAAAAACTTTTTCGTTTATGAATAAACATGAAAACGTCATTTATAAGCTATATTTTTATTTTCAACTTAAATAAATTACGTTATTTCAAGAAACGTTTTCAACTGCGGTTAACATATTTACTAAATTAATTTTTATTAAATTATTATTTGAACTTTGAATATTATATAAATGAATAGAAATTATTTTGGCTTAAGTTCATTTCTTTTTAATTTCTAAAAATCTTTTTTAGAAAGAAAATTTATTTTTACAAATGTATGCGGACGTTTTCAAAGAAAACAAAAAAATTAGACGCTAGCAGAATGAAATGCTGCACTTTCTGGACCGCTACGACCTTCTTCGCATCTATCTACCTTAGTTGTGTATTTTATAAACATCATAATAAATGAACTTAAGCCAAAATAATTTCTATTCATTTATATAATATTTATTAAATTTTTAAAAGTAAGATTTAAAAAAAAAGAGTAATAATTAAATTTTGAAACTTTACCATAAAAAATTTAAGAATTTATATTATAGTAATGTCGAATCATCCTTGGAAAAGATAAAATACAAGATTGTCTTTTTCAACTGACAAGTAAGTTAAAATACATGTTTTCTTATGAGAGTTGCCGCAATCAGTACGTCTCGGTAACTTTTGTAGTTAAGCAAATTTTTGAACACTTTGACAGCCATCATTTGCTTCTACTTCTTGTTTTGTTTTCGCTCTTGCTGTGTTTGAATAAAATATTTCTGTTGGCAAAAACATAATACATTAAAATAAGTTTGTTAAATACTATAATAAAATGCAACACAAATTAATTGAAGCTGCACAAATATTTCCTTGCCTTTATGATAAACGCAACCAAGAATATATAAATAAAATAAATTAATATTACTATTACAAGAAAGTCTAAAATATTCTATTTCAAAAATATGAGAGAAAAAACAGCAGATTTTTTTCAATCAACAAAGTACTCATTGTGTCAACATCATCCGTCGTTACTTTGTTTTCAGTTGAATACGTAAGAGTTTAACGTATTACGGATTCTATGTGATCCGGCTTTAATAACGTCAACTTTGAACCTAGATGCTGTGGGACGCATATTCACTTTCAAAATTAGTTTATTGAAATCTGATGTTTTGATAAATAAGTATTTTTAATTAAAAAAATCCTTCATAAAATATTTATAAATTTATTTATTATTTTTCTATTAAAAATTATTGATAAATTTTATGCCAAATTTTTTGAACCCGAAACGTATTGACATCATATAAGCGAGCTATTAAACATTTTTAAATTCTAATGAGCTAGTTTTTATTTCTTTATGAACTTGATCTTCAGATGACGAATGTATTCTTGCCGTTTCGAATGACGGCAGATTATTGTTGGATACTAACAAGTTTCGATGCTTGTGCGTCAACAACTGTGATTTTGATAAAACACTACAGTTGCATACTAAGCAATGGTAGTGCGCAAGACGCATGGCATATGGACAATGTGGTAATGTCTCGAATGATGGCTGGTTGTAAACTGCATCAAACTGCTGTAATGTCAAACTGGAAAAGTTGTCAGGTGACAAAACAATATTCTCATTATGTTGACATTTGTCTAAGTTAGAAGCAAGGTTTGAAATTAGGCAATTTTCATTACTGTTTACCTTTCGAAACCCGGCTGATCGTATAAATTCCATTTTACTGTGTAAACGGCGATGTGCCACTACCTTGTTGGTATCGGCGCAAACAAAAGGACACTTGAGGCAGTGAAAATGAGAAGACTTTCGACCATTTAGAATGTCACTAATATCTTCTGCCCCATTAACTGAATATGGACAGTTAGAATAGTTGCAGATCATTGTGGTCCGATATTGTTGAAAATCACTGCCCATCAAGGTGTCCAAACGCTCGTGGCGTGCAGTGTGTTGGACGAAACGGGTCTTGTCGCAAAAGCTATACTGGCAGTCAATACGGTTGCAATGGAAATGAGATTGATGCTGACGATAGCCACACTTCTCGTAACCACAGTCTTCATTAAACCGATATCTTAAATAACCCGCGGGTACACGCTCCTTGCCTTGTTGAGATTGTTTCTGCAAAACATTCTGATCGGTCGTAAAACAAGTCGTAGCAGAAACATCGAACGACGTATTTGTATTTTGAAAACGATTTTTTACTTTGTTATTTGTTGCTTTTTTGTGTAATTGACTTGGACAACTTTCAGCTTTAGTTTCTAATGTTGACTCACTACAGAATTTTTGATTCGCCTGATGCTTTTGAAGATTTAAAATTATATTTAATGAATTTTTTTTAAGTAACAAGTCCGTTTCACAGCCAGTTAACGGTTTCGTTGATGATGAGGGACTCGGTGAATCTGTCATTTGGTTGGTGTTGCCGAGGATAGGTGCTAAAAATGTCTTCAAATCTAAATGTGAAAATGCTGGGTTCAAAAGTGCCATTTGTTGATACAAAGCAAACAATTGTTGTTGCATTTGTAAAACATTATAAATTTGTGGCAAAATCGAAGAACAGTCAGGAATATTTGTTGGTGATGAGGAACAGTTTGTTGTATCAATTTTCATTGTATCCTTAAGGCTTAGATTTTGGGCCACATCATTTTTACTTCGCTCTTTCTTAATAATATCAACAGAACTTTGCTTTAAATTGTTAGAACTTTCAATTGAATTTTCTGGATAAAAGGTACCCGCAGCACGAATTACTAGAAAAAAAGTATGTAAAAAGAAAAAAAATTATTTCATGTTCTAGCTCTCTACTTAATTCAAAAGATGTAAATAGTGGCAAAATTTTCAAGCTTTACTCTAAAATTACACATAATGAAAAATGTTTAGAATATCAAAAACAACTTTTCAGCTCAAAGTAGCTGAAAAGCTTCTCAAATACATAACATTTGTACACATTTTGTATGCATTACGTCGGTTACATAAATTCTCGTTTGGTCAGAGTAATTTTTACCATATATTTATGTTAATGCCATAGATGGGTATGGAAACAACAATTTTGGAAACTAACTTAGCACGCCAACAACTAATTTCGGTAAATTTATAATAACAATTTTGGCCAGTAGACTACTATGACAACATTCGCAAGCCATAAAAGAATCTACCGCAGATAAGTTATACTCCTTTTCTAGTTTCTATTGCAAGTTAGTGTTTTGTGTAATTTTTATATAAATATATAATTCGCTGTTTTTTTTTGGCATGGGACTTATTAATGTCAATTTATTTAGCTTCAAGATTCAAAATAGAAAAATATATTTTCTGTCCTTTATTTTCTACAAATTTTTAATATATAAAAAATTTAAATTTGGTACGAAAATATTTTTTCGTCATTTTAAATAACGCTGATAGTATTAAGTTTACATACAATATTTTAATAAATAACTAACCTGTTACATTTTCTGCAGCTTTGCAAAGTTTTAATTTCTTAGGTGCTGGCTCTGCATCCAACGAAATCGGCATTAAATCGTAATTTGCAATGTTCGGACTAGAAGCTGTATTTTGTAGAGTTGTGGAACATTCATCTATCAACTTTGTGGAAAGTAAATAATTTCATTTATTTTAAATAATACATACATAAATGTGTAAATAAATGTAAATTTTAATATTATTAAATAAAATCTTAACTTACATAAGAAAAATATGTAACGAAGCCCTTTCTTACCTTAACTAATCTGTAAGTAATACTTAAGGCCCAATTATAATATAAGTAAGATATCTTAAGCAAACGAAAGTGATCGCACTTTCCGTATTGAAACAGCTGATTGTGCTTTGTGTTATACATTGATGCATTCATTAGAAAAAAATTTAAATGAAGACCCACAGTGAAAAATGCTTAGTTTTTAATTTAATAGAAAGTGTAGAAAAAAGAAAATTTTTGAAACCTTGTTAATTTCTAACCAATGACTTTGCACCAATCTACACGAGCTTTTTTTTGAGCGACTTTCAAATTATGCGGGATCCAACGAGAACAAACCTTTTTTACGGCCAGGTGTTCATGCAGTATCGAATGTATGCTGGTGGAAGAAATGTCCAAGGATGTTTCTATCTCTCGGTATGTCGCATATCGATCTTGCATTATGAGTTCACGCACGGTTTTTGGACGACCTTCACGGAATTCGTCTTTGAGCGTGCTTCGGCCACGATTAAATTCATTATACCAATTTTTCACAGTGCTATAGGATGGTGCTTCATCGCCATACAAAGATTTAAGTTCATCAATGCACTCTTGTCGTGATAGTCCACGTCGAAAGTTGTGAAAAATGATGGCACGAAAATGTTCACGAGTTAATTCCATTTTTTTCTATATTAATTTTTTCAAGTCACTGTAAACAATACAAATATGGTCGTACGTCAAAACGTTTTGAGTACGATTATGCTTAAAAATGACAAACTTTCCAATGGAAATGTCAGATTGCACTTGGCAGCACTCAGTGTTGCTAGGCCAGAAATATATATAGCAGCCCTCGTACAAATTTTTGTATCTTTAATAACTTTGAATAATTTGGACTAAACAAAGCTGTCAAATACAGAACTCTTCTGTACAATTCAAAAGGAATACGCACAACTCTAGCAATGTTGAAAAGAGCGAGACAAAGTTATATTATCTATGTTCTTCTTTCTTCTTCGATACAACAATAGAAAAGAAAGAAAATGCAGTAAGGTCAATAAATTTTTAAAAATCATGGAAACACTTTTCTTTATGATTATTGTTTTAATAATTTTGGTTTACCTGAATAATAGATATTTATATTTATTTATTATTTAAATGATCTTGTTTTAGCACAATGTCGGACATCCTTGAATGCGATGGCGGAAAATTCGATAGTCATTCTTAAATGGGTGAGGTGGTGCGGATGAACTGACAAAGAAGAAAGTAATGCTCAATGATGGTGCCATTGATTCTGCTTGTGTGCAGCGAATTGACGCTGCTCTATATGATGTAGCCCAGGCCAGATGGTTTTAGGCGTTGACTTGTTCGACCGCAACGACAATCTGGACATCGTTATATCGGAAGACCCCAACTGCACTAATGCTGATGCAATTGAGCGTCTTGCTAGCTGCATTAACTGGGCACTGACTGTTTGGAACCGATGCGAGTAACATAGGTCTCCAACACAATGATTTTTGATGAAGCTGCCAATACGAGGAGGACACGATCCAACAACACATCTAACTAGCACCATTGTAGAATACCGACATATGAGCCACCTCGGTAAACGTTACTTTGGGAGCCTGTCTGCCAGTTGGACTTTGTTGTCAGTTAATCCTCTCCATCCATCGCTCCTGCATCCTACCACTTTTTCTTTATCTCTGACCCCTATTGCTTATGCTGGTCTCTTTCCCTTTCCCTTTATCTTTTCTTTTATATTCTGACTTTCTCCTTCCTATTTTTTTACTCAGCAGTTAACACAATGGGATCAGTAAATGGACCCAATTGAGCCTTCAAAAATGACCACGAAAAAAAATTTCCTAAGGTTAGTTATGTTTTTTCCTCATCTAAAACTTGGAAAGTTTGATGCACTATAGTACTCGCGAATACTATACTTCGCATACAAAATAAAGCTTATATTAGAATCGAAAAAATAATGATTTTCCGTTTGGTTTCCGATTATCCAAAGATACATGCTGAATTTCATAAAAGCAATCATAAAAATATTGACATACACGCCCATTGCGATAATAGTAAAAAGGAATTCAGAGGACCTTAAAACGTAAAAATCCTTTCAAATCCCGACGTCGATTTTTTTTACGGTTTTCTGAAACACACCAACATTAAATGCTTAGCAATAAATAAAAGTACCATATTAAAAATTTGTCTAATTAAAGATAGATTTTTTCTGAATCCACCTTGTTCCTTAGATTTTGCTCCCAGTGACATTTTTGTTAACAATTAAGAAAAGCAGAAACTTATCTTAACAACAAAAAAGTTTAGGAGTCATCTGAAGAAGTAAACAATTTGTAAAATAATTACAAAAATGTTTTTCTGTAAAGACTTTATCACTTTCCGCTTTAGTTGTCTTAATTAATTAAAAAAAATCTAAAATTCGCTCTTTTTATTAAGATTATGTATAAATTATAAATAAATTTTATTTTTTAAACGTACGTTCTTAGAGAGATGAAAAGTAAATTTTAGACGAAAATGAAAACTGTAATTTATTAAGAAGTACTTACCAAGTCGTGACTTTTATTCCAGTTTAAATAAATCCCTTGATTATCTTGATCATTCTCCTTTATGACATTTGAATTTTTATCACATGTCCGAATTTGGTGATTTTTACTTCTGCTTTCTCTTTGTTTTTCCAAATTGGTGCTAAGTCTGCTTAAACACTTCCGAAGTGTTGAACCTTTATTCGTTGGCTTCCGTCTTAAATATTCTATTGAATTATCGACTTCATTGTCGGACCCTCTTGAAGTCTCAACATAGCTTTCTAGGCAATTATTGGCAGAGTTTTCAGGATTTGCAACTGCATCAGCTTGCCCTTGCTTTTCTAATTTAAAACTAGTAAATATGGCTTGAGGCTTTTGAAATGTCTACGAGAGCAAAAAAATAATCGTTAAAATCGATTGAATCCTGAAACTAAAAGTTTTTTTTTAAATTAAATCGCGGGAATATTTAGCATAATCAATTAATCTTTAAAAATATCGTGCTAATTACCTCGAACAAATGATTAAAATCACCTATATTAATTATTAATGGTGGAAGCATGTCTCGATAGCGATTTCGCCACCGCTTACTTAACTTCTTGGAATTTTTATAACCTCCGCCCAAAAAGTTGAAAAAAGGCATAACTAAGTTTGTCATTCTATTTGTAATTTCTACGATCAATTTCCGACCCCATAAAGTATATGTATATATTCTGAGTTCTTATGCATAGCGAAGTCAATTGAGGGATGTCCTTCCGTCCTTCCGTTGCCTTTGCAAACTTTAATTCAACAAAAATTTAAATACGCTAATCGATCAGACATAGTGTCGAAAGAGGTACTATCGGCAAGATCGGTCCATGTCCTTACACGCAGCGGGCAAAACACCACGCCTACCTCCTATTAAAAAACAAATATATGCGGCCATAGAGAATTAAAAAATAAGAAGAAAACATCAAGTGGTAAAATTGGCGCTCGCCCGTATTTCCGAGTTACGGGCCTCAATTTTTTTTAAATATCAATACGGGTAATATTTAAAAGCTTTTAAAGAGATTTTTAAGGAAATACTCAAATTTTTTAAAAATGTTTAATCCATTAAGAGCCGATGACATTTTTATATAAAATTATATAGAGTACTTAATTTTTCTTTTTAGGTATAACATATAAGCGTTAAAGGTAGGTGCTAGAAAACGTAAAGCTTGGCGCCCTGATTTAAGTTAGAGTTTTTAGATGGTGCTAAGATTATCTTTTCGAATTGCTAATGTCATTCTTATTTATCCTTTCGCCCCTGACTCCCAAATATTTTAAATCTACAACTTCTTGGCATTTTATTTACTGCTTCAGCAGAATGTTGCATATTTTAGTATTATTTAATAATTAAGATATAAGGGATCACTTCTGATAAACAAGTCAGAACCAGGAAGGTCAGATATGGCGATTTTCGAAAACATTTGGTGACCTAATTTTTTGACTTGGCGACTTATAAAGTATTTGGCGATTTTTACATGAAAAAATCGGGTGGAGCTAAAGCGAAAATGATAAAACAGCGCAAAATATCTACGAAAAAGTGTGTGATGAAAAAATAAGTGTTTTTTTGGTACCTTTAGGTCCTATAGTTAATTTAATAAATAACTTAAACTTAGAATATTAATCATACAATGCGGACGCAGGCAATAGGCACCAAAATTTTTAAGCCATCAGTTTTAGATGAAGCACATTATTGTGAGCAATTTATAAAGAGTATAACCAAATCCATTGATATGCCAAACACATTCCTCCTTCAACGATATGTGATTGACTATGGGCCAACATTTGAAATTGAATTAAGTAATACTGAAACGGATTTGTTTGTCATATTTAAGGATTCTTTTAAAGGAACTATTAAATAGGCTTTCTGAAAATATGAATGTACTCAAAGTTCATTGCAAAATGTCGTAATTCAATATTACAAACAAAATTTGTTGTTGTCAAAGATTATTTAAAAATTGTTTTGAACCCCAATATACTGCATTTTAAGCATTTTACTCTGGCCGTACTTTGTATACTGGTTAGAGATGGGCAAATATGAAAAACATATCGATATATATTGTATCGATACATATTAAGAGTATCAAAATATATGGACCCAAAAATATAGATATATCGATTAATCGACATTTTTGCTTGGAAAGTATTTACCCAAAAAATAATGTTAATATCAATTACATTCAGTTTCAATGTAACTTTTTATAAGTCTTTATTACGTTTTTATCTGTATTAACGAACATAACTCACGGAAATAACACCTTACGGTTGAAATCTAAACTGCGCTACAAATTTCTCCAACTTTCAAGCCTCGTGCAAAGCATAAAAACAGTATCCGGAACCAGTATCAAAAAAAAGTAAATTACTTTTTTCGTGCTTATTGCCGTCAAAAGAATAATAAAAGAATTTTTTTAGTTTTAAGAATTGGAATGTCTTACATTATTTTTATCGGTACAAAATTATTAGATTTTTTTTTATATTTTATTAAATAAAATTCTCATTTGTTCAATGTTTTGCAATTGAAAATTTGTTAAGCAATAGTGAAATGACCATATGTATATGCATATAAATTTTTTGATGGAAATAAGCACGAAAAAAGTACATAATTTACTTTTATTTTTAAGTTTAAAGCTGAAAGTCCATATAAAGCTTTCTATGCGTACACGCTTTTTACGCTTTTCATACTTTTTATGCTTTCTACACTTCTTAAACGTCAAGTTACATGCAACGCTTTTTATGCGCCAAGTTTTTGTTTTGATCAGCTGTAGTGTAAATATTTTTATCTAAAGAAATCAGTTTTAAAAAAATGGAAAGTGTAATGTTTAAAGAATTTATAGCATATATTGAGTTTATGCACATAATATTTTGTGTAACAAGGACCTATGAAAATCTTCAGAAAAAAATGAAACGGTTATTGCATTTGTATTAAAAACTTTTCAAATTAAATATATGTATTAGGGATGGAACTAAGTACATAAAAGTAATCGATAGCAAAAACATTAGTTTTGTTGATGAAAAAGTTGTTGTAAATTATTAATATTAACGTATTTTTTCTAAATTTTTTGGTAAACTTTACTAAAAAGGGGTTTTTTATTAAAAAGGCTTTTTAAAACAAAAAAAACAGAAAAAAGTAATCAGTAACAGAACATTATTTATCGATAACATTGATAATAAAATATAATTTACCATCCTTAGATATCAAAAACAGCTGACATTTTTTCATGAAGGTTGAGAAGCGTAGAAAAGTAGAAAGTAAACAAACTTCTTGCGTTCTACGCGTTTATGCTTTCTACGCTTTGTGCTGTGTAACTTGTAATATATATTTACATTAATTCTACTTTTTTGACAGACGCGTATAAAGCGTGTACGTATAGAACGCGTTGTATGGACTTTCAGCTTAATCGTTGAAGTTTGTCTAAAAAGGAACTTTTAAACAGAAATAGCAGCACTGGAAGCTTATATAAAATAAAGACGAATATGCGATTATAATTTATAAAGTGAAATCGCAAAGGCAAGCTGTTGCAAAAAACAATATTATTGTAAAAAATATCAAAATTGATATTCATAAATATACATCGATGTATCGATATATCGAAATTTAAAATATCGGCGATATGTATCGAAAATGAAAAATATATATATATATTTATCGATATTTCGATGTATTTTTTTTAAATATATAAATATTATGGACTAAAACTATCAATCAATCGTTTTGGCGATTTTTGACATTGTTTTTGGCGAACTTTGTCAAAAAGAATCTGGCAAGAACCCTGGCAATAAAGAGAACGAAGTAACCCGTTGGTTGTAAATTAAAAAAAAATAAAATAAAATATTAACCGTTGTTAAACTTCAAACGGAAATCGATAGATGGACTAGTGATGAAGATTAAAAATATGGACAATAGAGCAGATCATTATAATATACTGCTGTGCAATATTAAATCTGCACGTAATTTTTTAGAGATTTCTTATATTCACACCAAAATTACAAAATATCAACAGTTATTAAGAATAGCAGTAAAAATCTTTATTTCTGTTTTACAAACCGTTAAAGCAAGTAGTCTATTTGAAGGTTGATGCATTATTATAGCCTCAATATAAAAAATAAAACATACATTTCTTAGTTAACGACTTCTTTGTTGGCAAGAAAACTGCATTTAGAAAAGCAAAACTGTTTTAACCGCCAGCAATTCAACGAAAACAGTAAAAGAAATAGCATATGATATAAATGTATCTCACTGGACTGTAAATCGTGTGCCACAGTAGTCTTTATTTATTCGCCAAAATATTTTTCAAGTCGCAAAAGAAGCATTCAAGTGCCTAAATTTTCTGAAACGGTGTAGGAAATATTTCACTCCATCTGATCTCCTCGCTATCTATGTCACCTTTGTCAGACCGAAAATAGAATACAACTCTCATGTATGGGCCGATGCTTCCAAGACTATTTTGGAGTTACTCGACCGAGTGCAGGAGAGAGCGAGGAAGCTCATCGGTGACAGTAGAGTATCCAGCTCTACTGATTCACTGGAGCATCGACGCAATGTGGGGTGAGATTCACTATTTTTTCGTTACTACAACGGTATGTACTCTTATGAAATCATGGGAACTTGTTCCTGAAAACCGTAATTCATTTTTTAGCCGAACAGTTTGTATATGGAATAAACTTCCTACGAAGGTCTTTTTTATCACTTTCAATATGCAAATATTCAAATCAGATGTCCACAAGCACTACTCCCTATTTTCCCATTCCTATAACCTAATTTTCTAGTTCTAGCACAATGTATTGCATAAGTAGGGATCACCCCCTGAGTGCTGGTCCTAATAAAAAAAAACAATAAGAAAATAATGCAACATGACTGCTTCCACGGCTCAAAAAAGCACTTTTAGAACAAAAATGATTACGAACTGTTTTGTATGTTTAGATATTTTTTCCTGATGAAAAAGAATGTAATTTCGACGGTCCAGATTAATACATACACATAGTGAAGATATTTGCGAAAGGAACTGCACCGAGCGGCGAATGTCAGTTTATCCACTACTACGATCGGATATAGATTCGAACGTATATAACAAAACTTGTCTTTTTTTCTGACAAGAAAAAAACTATCTACTTGTCAAAGTAACTTAATTGAATGATGCTCTAAAGGAAAAAATTATTTAATTTGGTAAATCTCAGCCTCTCAGTAGATGAACAAATGATTGCAAGTTATATTCGATATTTTCTTAAAAAACTTATTAGAGGCAAACCAAATCGGTTTGGATAGAAATATTGGATCTTAGCTTGTCTGAAATGAATTCTGGTAATAAATCCACAAATATATTCTACATTACGTCTGACTTGGTAAATTTGATGGTAAATTTGTGGTAAATTTTCTTTCGTGTATAGCCAATGTGCCAGACTGAGAAACACGAAGAATGACAACAATCAAAAAGGCAAATGTACATAATACATGAGTACAAAAAAAAAAAATAGTATGGTCCGTCACTTACTTACAAATTCTATGGGTGCAACCAAAATGATGCTTGAAAGCTCCACTGGATATGTAAAACATTTGAAGGATAATTATACATAAGTCAGTTAGTTAGGCATTAATAATAATTGTGAAGCGCACTTCACAATTTAAGTGCACACCCCAAAAAACTATTTTGCAAAATAACGATATTTAAGAGTTAAAAAAACAAATCATTAACATAAATTCCCCATTTCTGTTTTTTAATAATATTCGAATATTTTACGAGGGCTGCTATATATATATATATATATATATATATATATATATATATTTCTGGCCTGGCAACACTAAGTGCTGCCAAGTGCAATCTGACATTTCCATTGGAAAGTTTGTCATTTTTAAGCATAATCGTACTCAAAACGTTTTGACGTACGACCATATTTGTGTTGTTTACAGTGACTTGAAAAAATTAATATAGAAAAAAAGTGGAATTAACTCGTGAACATTTTCGTGCCATCATTTTTCACAACTTTCGACGTGGATTATCACGACAAGAGTGCATTGATGAACTTAAATCTTTGTATGGCGATGAAGCACCATCCTATAGCACTGTGAAAAATTGGTATAATGAATTTAATCGTGGCCGAAGCTCGCTCAAAGACGAATTCCGTGAAGGTCGTCCAAAAACGTCTGTTGTGCCAGAGAACATTGATGCCGTGCGTGAACTCATAATGCAAGATCGACAGGCGACATACCGAGAGAAAGAGACATCCTTGGACATTTCTTCCACCAGCATACATTCGATACTGCATGAACACCTGGCCGTAAAAAAGGTTTGTTCTCGTTGGATGCCGCACAATTTGAAAGTCGCTCAAAAAAAGGCTCGATTGCGATACGATTGCGGTGCTTCAAAAGACATTTATAAGATCATCACAGGTGACGAATCATAGATCTATGCGTATGAGCCCGAAACGAAACAACAATCGACCGTGTGGGTCTTCAAAGGCGAGCAAAATCCAACGAAAGTTGTTCGTGGAAGAAGCACTTCGAAGCAAATGGTCGCCTGTTTCTTCGGCAAAACTGGTCATGTGGCGACTGTTCCACCTGAGCAACGTAGGACGGTCACTTCTGAGTGGTACACTACAATTTGTTTGCCTGAAGTCATCGGAGAAATTCGAAAAACCAACAAGAGAAGACGAATCATTGTTCACCATGACAATGCGAGCTCTCACACATCGGCTCAAACCAGAGCGTTTTGAACGGCCAAAACGTCGAATTAATGGGTCATCCGCCGTACAGCCCTGACTTGGCACCTAATGACTTCTTCTTGTTTCCGCACACCGTGGTCAACGATTTTCGTCGCCAGAAGAAGCTGTTGAAGTGTTCAAAAACCATGTTTTAGAGGTGTCTCAATCGGAGTGGAAAAAGTGCTTCGGCAACTGGTTTGAGCGCATGCAAAAGTGTATAAATCATGATGGAGAATACTTTGAAAAGCAATAAAACCATTTTTGATTAGAAATATTCGCATTTGCACTATTAGGCCAGAAATATATAGAGCAGCCCTCGTAAAACCCAACCGATTTTATTAAGCCTATATTTTATGTAAGTGGATTAGGTGTAAGTATAAAGTCAAAAAAACAATTAAGATCCAAGATGTCAAGGTATCTGCAAACATATTTTAATAAAAAAGTTCTTCATCATAAAGTTATTCGTATTTATATATGTAGGATGCCTAGCTTTCGGGACGACCGCCCAATATCAAAGTTTAGATCCAAATAAAGTTTAAAATTTTCAAACTTAGCATTTATATTCAAGCTTGTTGAGCCAATAATAATAATAATAATAATAATAATAATAATAATAATGATAATAATAATAATAATGATATAAATGAATTTAATAAAACTAAAATGAATAATACTAATACTTATAACAAATAATAATTATACTTACCCCTAATACTTACCTTACTTTTAAGTTTTTGTTGATCTGCTGAAAATGTAAAAAGTAACTGTTATGCTGAAAAATAATGAAGCATCAGTATACCTACACAATAAATAAACTACTTGCAAAGTAATCTCAAATCGAACGGTTGTGTTTTTATTAAAGTTTTCTCTAAAGTTTTAGTTTTTTATTTTTTCACCGCAGTGCCCTAAATTTTTATTTAAATTATAATTTAATTGATTTAAATTGTCTTAAAAACTATTAAGACAAAACATTTTGGCGCCCGAGCAGGGACTAGTGAAAAATAAAAAATTAAAAGTGATAAATTACTTCACTTTAAAACCAATTAAGTTTTATAAATTAATTAAAACTTAAATTTCTAAAAACAAACAATTATATAAAAGTTACATACAAACAAGTGTTAAAATAAAACAATTACATACATTAAACAGTGCCACAAGTTTTTAAAACGTACAAAACAAATAACAAAAAAAAAACACAATCACACAAACTATACTGTTTTCAACAAAACAAATATAAAATAACAACACATAAAACACAAAACCATACAAACAAATAAGTGTTGGAAACAAGAAATAGTTACATTACAGTGATTAAACATAAAAATACAAAAGTTTTAAACAAACATAACAACAAAAACGGTAACATAAACACAACAACAAATAATTTTTTTGGAATCATCCTACCCAGAAGTTTATTCAGATGCCCCGTTGCCGCTGTATCATCTGTAGAGCAGAGCGTAATCAGGGGAGTAACTCCGAAACAGAGCCAGAGGTAAAAAGTGTAAAAAATATTTGTGTTATCACCTTAAATTTGTAAATTAATCAAATTTAAGAGATTTTTGTAAATTATTCAAAAATTAATTTCACTTTGCAAGTCGAACACAAAATATATTTTTTACACTTAAATAATTGTGAAACAATTTATTTATTTGTTATATTTAAACAAAACCCACCCTTAAAAGTGAAACTTAACGCGAGTGTTAATAATTTTGTTAATATACAAACATACATTTATAATTTATTCTCTTTATTATTGAGAGATAAATTAATATTCTTTAATTGCCGTCGGTATTGCAATATCATTAAAATAATTTGTATTGCTTTAAAAAATACACGAAATTATTCGCGAGTGTTAATTTTATTTATTTTAAATAAATTAATTAATTTTATATTTACATTTTCTTTTACTTTTACATTCGTTTTTATTAAATTATTAAGATCAGTGTTTCATTCCGAGTGTTCCTATACCACTTGTATTATTATTTACTCTCAGCTAATAACAGTGTGGTGCGTTCACACTAGCATCGAAAAGTTAATTTTCACATAGTTTTAAAATATCAATTTGTTTGTGTGTTCACACTAGCTTCAAAAAATTTTATTCTACATTTTTATAAAACAAATTTGCTTAGCGTGTTCACACTATCAGATTATATTCTATAATACTTGAGAATTTAACTTATAACGATTTTACTTGGTTTAATAAATATTTATTATACCAAAGGCTGTTTAAAGTGGTTTTAGGCGAAAATTAAATAAATTACTTTTAATTTTTTGAACATACTGATCAAAATTTACTATTTTTTGCAAAATAAAAATAGATCTGAAAACTGTAAAGAATCCGAATACCGTGTAACCGACGAGAGAATAATATTTTATAATTCTTGTGGTCCAAAACATTTTTAATTTCTAATTTGGAATATAATTCGGCCAATAAATTAATTTGGTAAATTTAAAATTTGTTTTGAGGAATAAAATAAAGTAGAAGTTATACAATGCCTAGTAGAAAACATCAAGATTCTCCTTCCAGATCGGAAACTTTGGAGAAATTAATGGCAAAGAAAACAAAGATTGTACAAAATATAGTTAGAATTCAGCAATCTATAAGGGAAAAGACGATATCTTTTAACCCTATAGAATTAGAATGTCGCTTAGACATTTTAAAAACTTATATTGACCAAGCAATGAAGCTTCAGTCAGAGGTTGATAATTTAGATCCCGATAATGACGATAGAGCTGAGCTTGAGGACATTTGTGTGACAACAAAATCAATGTTTTTGAGTCTATTGGCTAAAAATAGGCAGCCAAACTTGCCTGAAATCTCTTTCAGTGCACAGACACATCAGTCAAGACTCCCAAATATGAAGCTCCCCAAATTTAATGGAAAATATTCTGATTATAAGAATTTTATGAGCTTATTTGAGAACTTAGTCCACAATGATCCGACGTTGACAGATATTGAGAAGTTTAATCATTTAATATCATGCTTGTCCGATTCAGCTTTAGGTACAGTGAAAGCTTTTCAGATTTCAGAAGAAAATTATCCCAAAGCATTAGCCAGCTTAAAAAAGGTTTACGACAATGAATGCCTAATATTTTTTGACAATATTGCAAAACTTTTTGATTTGCCAGAAATCACAAAACCTTCGGCTTCTGCTTTGCGAAGCATGATTGATACCGTTTCCGCTATTTACGATTCGCTGTTGTCAATAGGTGACGATAAGAAAATAACGAATGCCATATTAATACATTTAGTGATGTCAAAAGTAGATCCAGTGACCAGATCGAAGTGGGAAGAACAGCTTGATTTCGAAAAGCTCCCTTTGTGGTCAGACTGCGAAGCCGCCTTGAACAAACGATACCAGCATATTTCTGCTGACGAATCTTCTAGTTCAAGACCGAGGTTTAATAGTAATAATAATAATACTAATAAAACAGAAAATTCTAAAAAGAAAATTTACAAAACATCATTAAATTGTACAAAATCAAAACCATCTGCTGATAAGTGCTTGTTTTGCCGATCAAATCAGCATATAATAAATAATTGCCCTTCTTTTACTGCTGAGCCCGTAACCCAAAGATTTGATTTCATAAAATCTGTGCCAGCATGTATTAATTGTTTGAGAAAAGGTCATACAGTAGCAAGATGTCAATCTTCTAAGTGCAGAATATGTAGTGGTTCTCACAATTCACTATTGCACAAATTTAATTCAAGTTCTAATAATTCGAATAATCATGCTGAACAGCCATCTACTTCACACGCGTCTGTTAATTATTCATCATCGGATGAAAGAATTATTCTTGCCACAGCTGTTGTGAAAGTGAGAAGTAATTCTGGCAAATATATACTGGCCAGAGCACTTTTAGATTCCGGTTCTCAACCAAACTTGATAACTGAGGAACTTGCGCAGCTACTAAGACTGAAAAAAGAAGGAGGCAGATTAAGTCTAAATGGCATAAGTGAAACAAATTCGGTTTCCAAATCTTGTGTAAATTTAACTGTCACGTCGAGGGTTAACTCTACTAACTTTACTTCAAAGTTCTGGGTATTGAGTCATATAACTAATTTGCAACCTGATCTTAGAATAAATACAACTAGCTTAAATATTCCTAAGAATATAGAATTAGCTGATCCTTGCTTTCATAAGCCACAAAAAATTGATTTATTGATTGGCGCTGAAATTTTCTTTGATTTGATGTGTGTTGGTCAAATAAAGTCTGGTCCGAGCCTGCCAATTCTTCAAAAGACGTCGCTTGGTTGGATTGTAACTGGAAAATACAACCAATCAAAGGGCTCGACCAATAATAATGTTTTTCATTTAAGTACTATTGTAGAAAACGAGAGCAATGTTGATTCAATAGTCAGGAAATTCTGGGAATTAGAAGATCTTCCAAATGAGTCAACAAAAATATATTCTGAGGAACAGCAACAATGTGAGGACAAATTTAGAAATTCAGTACGACGCTTAATGTCAGGACGATTTGAAGTCTCACTGCCTTTCAAATCTGATACAAAATTGCTTGGCTTATCTTTTGAAACTGCTAAAAGGCGATTTCTCTCTTTGGAACGAAGACTTTCCAAAGATGACATCATGAGGCAGATGTATCATGATTTTATGAAAGAGTATTTCGATTTAGGTCATATGTCACTGTTGAATAATATGCCAGATTTTCCTCACTATTTTATTCCACATCAATGTGTTTTGCGACCTCAGAGTACAACTACAAAACTTCGAGTAGTTTTTGATGCTTCATGTAGAACTTCTTCGCACGTATCGCTTAACGATTTGCTAATGGTTGGTCCGACGATTCAAGAAGAATTATATTCTACATTAATCCGTTTTCGATTTCATAAATATGCAATCACTGCAGATATTGAAAAGATGTATCGTCAAATTTTAATTGGCGAAAATGACCGAAATTTTCAATTAGTCCTTTGGCGAGAGAATCCATCTGATTCCTTAAAAGTGTTTCGTTTAAACACTGTTACATACGGCACGGCGTCAGCGCCATTTTTAGCGATCAGATGTTTGATTCATTTAAGCGATTTGTACAAAGAGACTTTACCTATTGGTTCAAAAGTTGTTCGCAGTGATTTCTATGTAGATGATTTATTAACTGGTGCTGATAGCTACCAAGACCTGAGTATAATTCGTAACCAGGTTAATGAAATTTTGAGTTCAGCTGGTTTTAAACTTACGAAATGGTTTTCAAATCATCCTGAATTTATGAGTTCAATACAGAATGAAAAACTATTACATAGCGATTCCGATTCAGCAAAAGCTCTTGGCATACATTGGATTCCGAAGAACGATTCATTTAAGTTTCGTTTGGAAAATAATTTTCAAGAATTAAAAGCTACTAAAAGAAACATATTGTCAGTTTCTTCGCGGTTATTTGATCCTCTCGGACTATTATGCCCTATAGTAACAAAATCCAAAATGTTATTACAAGAACTTTGGATTCAAAAACTTGACTGGGATGAATCAATTCCCATGAGACTAAATACTTCATGGGAAAATTTCAAATCTAATTTACTGGAAATTGATTCAATAACAATCCCAAGATTCGTTTTTACAACTTTTAAAGCAAAAATTCAAATTCACGGATTTGCTGATGCCTCAATTCGAGCATATAGTTGTTGCATCTACATTCGAAGCTCCGAATCAAACAGAATTGTTTCGAGACTACTTACGGCGAAATCTAAAGTTGCTCCTCTTAAGACCAAGTCTCTTCCGAGACTTGAGCTATGTGCTGCACACCTATTAGCTAAGTTGTGGAATCGAATTAAGTTAATGACGAGCTTTGAAATCGAGTGTGTTAATTTCTGGACTGATTCAGAAATAACACTTCATTGGATTAAAACACATCCATCCTCTCTATCCACTTTTGTTTCAAATCGAGTGGCTGAGATTCAAGAATGGTCAGACCACGTTTCGTGGCGCCATGTTCCCACCAAGCAAAATCCAGCTGATATTGTTTCAAGAGGATGCGATGTTGAAGAATTAAAAAATTCGATTTGGTTTGAGGGACCTTCGTTTTTACTAAGCGAAAGTTCCCACTGGCCTGTTAACGAACACTTTGAGTTAACAGAGAACCAAGAATTATTGGAAAAAAGAAAAATGAATGTACTTATTGCAGTAGAGGATCCACATAATTGCCTATTGGATCTTATAGAAAAATATTTGTCTTACAAAAAGCTTCTACGAGTAACGTCTTTTGTACTTAGATTTGTTGACGTTTTGAGAAAACGCAAAATAGACAAAGGCTCTAGACCTACTGCAATCGAATTGAAATGGTCATTCTTTCGGCTTGTAGAGACAATCCAGAAAAATTACTTTTCTGAGGAGATATCGAAATTGCAAAAATCTCTTGTCTTGCCATCAAACATTCAAAGATTAACACCATTTGTTCATACTTTCACAGAAGAGAAACGAACATTTTCACTTTTAAGGGTAGGTGGGAGATTGCTTAATGCAAACTTGAAGTATAATACCAAGTTCCCACTTTTATTACCGAAAAGAAATAGCTTTGTCACACTGTATTTGCGGAATCTTCATTTTGAAAATTGTCATGCTGGCACAAAAGCACTTGTAGCTCTTTCGCGGCAGAATATATGGCTTATTAATGCGAAAGAAGAGTGCAGCAGAATAGTTCGCCGGTGTGTTCATTGCTTCCGTTATAAACCAAAATTAATGTCCCAAATAATGGGCAACTTACCCACTAGTAGAGTGAGAGCTACCCGACCCTTTTTAACGGTCGGCGTAGACTTCTGTGGTCCCGTTAACGTGTCACTGAGAATACGTGGTAGACCACCAATTAAAATGTATATAGCGGTTTTCGTGTGTTTCACTTCTAAGGCGGTTCATTTAGAATTAGTGTCTGACCTGTCTACTGATTCTTTTCTTTTATCTTTTAAAAGGTTCGCTGCCAGGAGAGGACTGCCAGCAGTAGTTTGGTGCGACAACGCGACGAACTTCGTCGGAGCCAGCCGAGTGCTAAAGGGGCTGCAACAGGTCGTCGCATCATACGCAGCGTCGTCCGGGGTGAGGTTCAGCTTCATACCACCTCGGGCGCCACACTTCGGAGGGCTGTGGGAAGCAGCCGTGAAGCAGGCGAAGTTCCTACTTCTGCGAGCCGTGGGCAACGCATCGCTCACTCAAGAAGAGATGGGCACAATGCTTGCAGAAGTAGAGGCGGTGCTCAACAGTCGGCCAATCGCACCGCTGTCTCCAGACCCCAACGACGGGGAAGCGCTAACTCCAGCGCACCTACTGATAGGCGAGGGTCTGCGTTCGCTGCCGCCAGAATCCGTAGAAGACGTGACAGGCAAAGAGGCGAAATTATGGAAGCGATGGCGTCGGCTTTGCGGTCTCAAGCAGACATTCTGGCAGGCTTGGTCTCGCGACTATATCCTGGGACTTCAGGGCAAAGGCAAGTGGCGCGAGGAGATGCCCAGTCTCAAGGTCGGTCAAGTGGTGATAATCCACGAAGACAATTGCCCGCCACAGCACTGGCTGACCGGGAGAGTCGTCAACGTCCACGAAGGAGACGACGGCAAGGTCAGGGTGGCGGAGGTCAAGACCAGAAACGGCGTATTTAAACGCCCAATATGTAAATTGGCTCCACTACCTGATAATTGAAGACCTCAGCTCCTTCAAGGGGGCCGGCATGTTGAGCCAATAATAATAATAATAATAATAATGATAATAATAATAATAATGATATAAATGAATTTAATAAAACTAAAATGAATAATACTAATACTTATAACAAATAATAATTATACTTACCCCTAATACTTACCTTACTTTTAAGTTTTTGTTGATCTGCTGAAAATGTAAAAAGTAACTGTTATGCTGAAAAATAATGAAGCATCAGTATACCTACACAATAAATAAACTACTTGCAAAGTAATCTCAAATCGAACGGTTGTGTTTTTATTAAAGTTTTCTCTAAAGTTTTAGTTTTTTATTTTTTCACCGCAGTGCCCTAAATTTTTATTTAAATTATAATTTAATTGATTTAAATTGTCTTAAAAACTATTAAGACAAAACAAAGCTGATAATGGTGTTGAAATTGTTGATGATTTAGAAAAGCTATTCTTTTCAAAATTTTTTTCGAATTCAATTTCGAAGTTAAGATAAACAAGTAAGAGTGCGGTTCATGTCCTCCAAAACAGCAGGCAAAACACCACGCCTACGTCTAATTTTTTCATGTCATTTGGATCAATAAAGTAAATCCAATAAAAAAAAAAAAAAAAAATATATATATATATATATATATATATATATATATATATATATATGGGGCGATAGAAAATTAAAAAATACGAAAAATTGTTGCTCGCATATATTATCCGAGTTACGGGGCTCTAAAATTTTAAAATTTTTATAAATATCAATATGGATATCATTTTAAAGCTTTTAAAGAGATCTCTAAGAAAATACCAAAATTTTTTAAAAATGCTTAACCCATTAAGAGCCGATGTCAGTTTTATGTAAAATTAATTATATGCAGTATATAAATATTTATTTTTTTTTTTTTATTTCCTGTCACCCCAATATTTGCTTTTTTGATTGGATTAACTTCACTAAACTACAAGGGTGAAGGGTATATAAGATTCGGCATAGCCGAATATAGCCCTCTTACTTGCTTTAATTCAATTCGAACGTTAAGTCTTACATATACAAGATATAGTTTTAAACCAAATATTAAAAAAACATACATAGGTTTAACGCTGAAATGTAATACCTAAATAAAAGTTAACTTATCCAAAAATGAAACAGTAAAAATCGCTAGATTGATTGATTAAAAATAATTAAATTGTCATTCTTTTCAACAATAACAAAAGGAAATCTAAATAAACAAACAAAGAAGAATTTATTAACTTCACCACCTAGAGCGCACACTGTAGTAATTCACAAATCAAGCTAAACGAAATTAGACAAAACAAGTAAGAGTTCTTTATTTGACCGAATCTTATATACTACATATATGTATGTATGTATATAATTTAACATAAAAATTTCATCGGCTTTTAATGGGTTAAGCATTTTTTTTTAAAAATTCAGTATTTCCTTAAAGATCTCTTCAAAAGCCTGATGGCTCGAAGTGCATGGACCGATCATGCGGATTTCTATTAGCACCTTTTTCGAAACCATATCTGATCGATTTACATGTTTTTTTTTGTGAAATCAACACTAACACGGACGGACAGATGAACATCGCGGAATTGACTTCGCTATGCATAAGAAGTAGAAATTACACACGGAATGACAAACAAATACAGGAAAGACACCAAAGAGAAGAGTAAAAATTCAACACTTAAGGTCAGTGATAGTTCAAAACCCTAAACCTTAACCAAGATTTCATTTTCGTCCTGCTCCCTTTTGTGGGCAGTAATATAAAATACTAATTTTGAAATAATGTTATTATTAAAAGAAATGGAATACACACATCATAACACCACTAAAATTATTATTTTTTAGTTTTAATGGGCACGATAAGGTATCCGTCCAATCTCACTTCGAAATATTCCTGTGATTTTTAATTAATTTGCAAAAAATATTATTTTCAAAGCGTTTATATCGAGGTTAGGTATCTGCACAATGCCAAAGAATTCTAATAAAAATTAATTTTGGTAGTTTATTACTTTATAGAAATTATATCATTTGAAAATAATTTATTTATTCTTTCAAATCTGAGGCCTCTTCTTCTGATAACAGCCCAATAGGCAGCAATGCCTTATTCAGTTGCGGAATGTATTAAAATCTTGTGCATATTGGTGTCAAAGGTTTGCATTCATACAGACTAATGTAAAATATTGTTAAGTATATAAGCAAACTCCTGCAAATAAATTTTGTGACCATTCGATATTAAATTCTGCAAAAAACAAATCGCCAAAAAAGGGCGCAAAAATGCGTAAAGTTTTTTTTCTATATTAATAAAGTTGAAGTTTCAGTTTTTTAGTAATTTAAAAATTTTTTAGGATCGCAATTGCCTTTACTCTTAAAAGCCTTTTCATATTTTTTTATTAATGTATGGAATTTGCCCATTCCTCGATTTTGACATGGTCCCAAACTCACAAATCTTAAACAAAAGGCTAGAAAATTCACTATACGATGCAGAGTTTTGTGGTCTGTCCAACTGCGTACTTTAATTTCAACATTTTGATAGAGAAATGACTGAGTTATAGAGGCACAAATATAAAAAAGCACCATTCAGCCGAGTTGATAAGATGCTGCTTTTTTTAAGTCGGTTAAAAACTAGAACTTAAAAATGCCCTTTGGCGCTAAAAAATTAACACAGATAAATCGGTTTTGAAGAAATGAAACGTTTTATATCATAAGCGACATTATCGAAATCGTATTTTACTGGCTAAAATAAAGCCATTCTAAACTCATTAGATTTTTTTATATGTAAATAACGTTAACATTTTAAATGCTGTAGGGTGCACAAAAATTAAAAGAAAAACAAAAGTTTTACAACACTTTGTATGGTTTTAAATTTTTTAGCTGCAGTAATCGATAATAAATAATTTAAAATTTATAGCACGTATGCAATTGTTTTATTTAATTGCATGCAAATTAAAAAAAATGGAAGGCAGGCAGGCAAACATACTAATTTATTGCGCCCCTCAATTGTTTCTAACAACCTCAACTGTTTTTATTTTATTAAATTCATTAATTTATGTAGTTGTGTTAAGTCTTTTCATATTTGTCTTTTTGACTTGTCATGTCGTTCTTATATTAACAATTGTCTTATTAAATATTAATGTCAATTGTTCAATAATATTTATGGTCTTTATTGCCATAAAAAATTTTTATACTTTTTAGAATTTTCATTGGCACAATTGATACTAAACACGTGCTGAGCAGGCCAAACTTTTGTACTTGTGTAACTGCTATTTAAGTATTTGACATTGAACGTATCTTTCTTAAACATAAATTTAAAATCATAAAGAAAATATCCAACATAAATAAGAATCCTACATTTTATTTTGATTATTAAAACTTAAAACAAAATTTCTTTAACTTTTTTAAACACTCTTCGTACTTTAAAAAACAAATTCAGACTGCAATTACTTATCTAAGGTCTTTGCGTCAACTGAATACAATCTGCCTATCAAATGAACGAAGGCTATATTTTAGAATACTCTGCCTTAAGTGATATGCGGCTAGTTTTCTCGTTACCAACAAGTTGTTTAAGCGTTACATGTTACAGTAAACAGGTTGCCATAAGAAGTAGGGAAATTGGCCTAAAAGCCAGGCTTAGAATATTTTCAGGCAACATTCCAGTTTGTTGGACTTTTTTTCCGTATGGAGACATTTGGTTCACTACTACTACAAAGTTTTTGACAAACTTTTGCGTCTATTATACCTTTCACAAAAGCTGAAAAAGGGTATAACTAACTTTGTCATTCCGTTTGTAGTTTCTACAATATCCACTTCAGACCCCATTCTATGTTCTTACGCATAACGAAGTCGATTGGGCATTGTCCGTCCGTGTACGGCTTGAAATCTACTATGCTAAGGCACTATATGATCTATAGAAAATTTAAATACGCTAATCAATTAGACATAGTTTTGCTATTGAAAATCAGCCAAATTAGTCCATGTCCTACCAGGCAGCGGGCAAAACACGACATCTGCCTCTAATTTTTTCATGTACTTTGGAACAAATATATTTATGTGATAAATAATATTTCACGAGTTCTGGGCCACTGAATTTTTTATAGAAAATGATGATTATGCACCATATAAACCAATGAGAGAAAATTTGGGTTAGAGTTGATTTTTCGCAAAAATCAATTGGCCTATTTCAGAACGCTATATATCGAGAATTTAACAAAAAAAATACTTTTAATAAAAATATCGTTCAAAGCAGAATAAAAGTTTTATTCCTTTGGGTGTAAATTTTGAATAACTAACAAAGAATAGATGTAAATTTTCCATTAAAAAAATATTAAACATCGACTAATATAACTCTTGACCTCGAAATGGTTTTTTAACATTTTTTCCCGAATACCAGAACAATGCAAAAAATAAATTTGAGAAAACTCGGGGGGTTTTGGCTCCACTAACAGCACAAAAGCTAGAAAAAGGTTGTACAAAATATATATATTTTTTTAAAGCCGAGTATCCCCTAAACCTTTTAGACCTTGACAAGAGCTATTGAACTTACATTTTCCAAAATCTAAGGGAAAATACGAAAAATACCATAGCTGCACCGAATTTCTAACCTTGTTATTTATCGAAATTTTCGCTCGAATGTGCATTTCCTGTAGCCCTGTGAAGTGTCAATGCGATCAGACTAACAGTTTAACAACAACTGAATTGTTTCCATAAATACTTTGCCACGGTAACCGATTTCCGTTTCACCACCATCTAGTTACTTAACAGAAGAAAACAATAGAAATAACGTAACGAAAGCTTGTATAAACAAGTAAGAGTGCTATATTCGGCTATGCCGAATCTTATATACCCTTCATCATATATATAAATCAAGTTTAGTAAAGTAAGTCCGGTCAAAAAAAACAAATATTGGGGTGACAAAGAATTAAAAAAATAAAAGAAAAAGAATAAACTATACTATACAATATATAATTTTCCATAAAAACGTCATAGGCCCTTAATAGGTAAAGCATTTTTTTTAAATTTTGTATTTCCTTAAAGATCTCTTCAAAAGCTTTCAAATAATACCAATATTGATATCGTAAATAATCTTGCTTTTCTATGAAAAGTTCAGAGGCCCATGACCTGGAAAATATGGGCGACCGACAATATTTTCACTTGATGTTTTTTTTTACTTTTTAATTCTCAATCACTCGATATATTTGTTTTTTTTTATTGGAAATACTTCACTTAACTAGATATGTTCCAAATAATATGGAAAAAATGGAGGCAGGCGTGGTAATTTGCCCGCTGCCTCGAAGAACATGGACCGATCTTCCTGATTTTCAATAGAAAAATTTTCAAAACTATGTCTAATTGATTGGCGTACTTGAATTATCTCTAGCTCATCTAGGACCTTAAAAAAGTTATTTTAACCCGAACACGGATGGAGAGACGAACATCGCTCAACCGACTTCGCTATACACAAGAATTTAGAATATATAAATATACTTTATGGGATCAGAAAGGGATATTGTAGGAATTACAAATGAAATGACAAGCTTAGTTATTCCCCTTTTCCACTTTTTGTGGTGAAGGGTATAAAAACCACATAAAACACTTTTTATTGCTATCAAATTTTAAAATGAGATTGTTTTTATTATGTCAATCTTGATACTTTAAGTATGTAACGCCGTAAAAATTTCAACCAAAATTGAGCTGTCTTTTCGATGACCAACTGAGTTGAGTTGTAAACCGCAATAGGGGTATTGAAGTCTTAGCCAATAAACTTTAAGATAAATATTTTAGTTCGTGTTTTTATTTACTGAATTTTGTGTGAACCGACAACTTAATTTTTTCTAAAATTTTCAAAACTAGATCAGTTTAAAGCTTCAATTTGTCTTATCATGGAATTCTTATTCAGTTTTTTATAACAGTTTATATAGAAATTAGTCCATCCCCAAGCAAGTATCGTATGTTGCAATTAATAATAATATTAATTATTTATTAATATTTCATAAAATAATTTTATGTATTAATTATTTCATGGTATTCAGGTAAAGGCTAATAACGCTATAAAAACTAGAAATCAGAAAACAAACCACAACAACATTTATCATTTAAAACTACTGTGGATACACTTACATTTTTGTAAACTTCAACAAACCGGTTTTTGGGAGGTCGTCCCCGTTTTCGATTAAAAAATCCATCTATTGAAGTTATTTGTAATGAAGAGCTAGGCGTCATGTGCCCAGCTTCTGTTATCGTATATATATCCTCATCTAAAGCATAATCATTATGTTTCCACGAACACGCTGTCTTTGTAGAATTTTGTAACACAGCTTCTTCGACATCACATTTAGTTTGTTTATATAATTTTAAGATTTCATCACTTTTTCTTAAGTCCTGTGGCATTATTGCTGGATTTTGTACTTTCTTCCTAATAATTCTTTTATTGTCCACTTTGTTTTTTAATGTATAATTAAAATCTAAGTTAACTTCACCTTCTTGCTCGCCAAGGAGGTGATTACTAAGTTCATCATCGTGGTTATCAATGCTGATATCACTTTCCTCAATTTTAAGCTGTTGGGTTGTAACGGTTACGTTCATTTTTCTCTGTAAGAAATTTAAAAATAAATCATATTTAGCTTTGGTATAGCAATAACAGCGAATAAATCAAAAACTTTATTCCATAATCAACTACATGTAGAAAAGGTATAAACCGTTTTTTTAAGATTTCAGATTTAAAGATTAAGGGAAAATAGAGACTATGAATACATCACATTTAACTGAAACAACCAGGAGACCCTTTGTCATTTTAATTCAAATTGGGTAAATTATTCTGAAAAAACGTAAGTACATTTGCAGCAAAAAATATAACAATTAATTCATTATTTTAAAAATGGCATCATACCGCAGTCATTACTTATTAGGAGTAGTCCGGCCAGTTTCTTTTTCTCCACTTGCGAAAGCTTTAGGTCTGTTTTTATACCCTTCACGACAGAAGGAAAATGGTATATCTATCGCATCCCATAATATATATATATATATATTATGGGTTCTTTTACATAGCAAAGTCGTCTGTGTTCGGGTTGTAATCAACTTTGCCAAGGCACTAGAAGAGCTAGAGAAAATTTAAATACACGAAACGATCAGACGTAGCTTCGAAAATTTTGCTATTGAAAATCAGCAAATCGTTTCATATCCTTCAAGGCAGCGGGCAATGCAAAACGCCTGCCTCTAATTTTTCCCATATCTTTTTTTCAACCTTCGCTTTATATGATAAAAGGTACGAACGCTTAGTAGCACTTACTAAGCTGGTTGTTGTTTATGATCAAAAATTAATGAAATTAAGTTGGAACAAAAACCCTAAGCAAAACTTGTAATTTTCTAAAAAAAATTTTATCGTAGGAAAGACCGATTTTCATTTAAACTATTTAATGGAAAATCTGCACTATGGTACATGTGGTATATATGCTGAAGGGTGTATAAAACTCGGCAGCACTCTTACTTGTTTTATGAATTATGGCTGAAGATGAATTGAATAAATTACACATAGCATCAAAACATACAATAAATTCCATATGATAGCGAACCAGTTTACAGTTTGGCTTTTCTTAATTTTAGAAAACTTAAGATAATTCAATTCTATTAACTTCTAATAATACAAAGGAGTTTAAAAAATCATATTGAGGATATATTAGAATTGACGAGTTCACAATTTAACGATTTCCCTCTTAATGTCAAGAAATCTTTAATCATTTCAAAATTGTTTGTTTGTATGCGACAATTCTTTGGAAACAACTTAAAAAATAATGACATGAGGTCATTTATTCCGAATCATACAGTTTAGTGCAACATTCCCAGATTCTTTAGGAGTATAATCCCCAATTAATATTTTTTTTTTTTCTTTAACATAGTTATACCTTATTTGTTCTGTAGAATATTTCATTTATGAAAATATGCAATGTATATTTAACGACTTATAAGTTAAATTGAATAAATTAAGTTGTCACTCTAAACTTAACTCGTCGTTGTGTAAATCAAATATATTCCTAGAAATAAAAAGTTTTACCATTTCTAAAGGCGCATTAATTGTTTCGCAACAAACAAAATTGCTTTCCGAAAAAAAAAAACTGTTTACTTAAGTAGGACTTTTAATGGTCTCTTTCCAGCGTCTCTTAATACAAATGTATCAGTTTGTTTTATTTTTTGTTTCGATTGCAAAATATATTAAAAACAAGTTGGTTATATTTTTTATAAAAAACGAAATTTTACGGGGAAAAAAAATTTTAACAATTTTTAAAATAAAATTTTTAAAGATCAAAAACAGGTCTTCTTTACTTTTAATGACAAAGACTAAAACTACACATTTTATTTCTCCTCAAAATTAAAAGCAAATACGAATAATTGTGTCTCATAGCTTTAATTACGTTTGCTTAACGTATCTCAAATGATTTGTAAATAAAAAATATAAAATAACTTAAAGTAGAACAAGTAAGAGTGCTTTATTCGGCTAAGCCATATATGTAATTCTAGTTTAGTAAAGTAACCCCAATGAAAAAAAAAAATTTATAGGGGTGACAGAGAACTAAAAAATTATTAAAGAAAAATTAAATACTTTATATTAATTGACTTAAAAATGTTACCGGCTCTTAATGGGTTAAGCATTTTTTTAATATTTTAGTATTTCCCTTAAGACCTCTTCTTCTTCTTTTAAATGATACCGATATTGATATCTTAAAAAATATGATGCACAATCGTGCTTTTCTATGAAAAATTCAAGGGCCAGCCCATAACTCGGAAAATATGAGCTAGCGATAATTTTTTTCAATTGTGGGATTTCGTCCTATTTTTTAATTCTCTATTACCCCATATAATTGTCTATTTTATTATTACTTCAATAAAATTAATTTGTTCCAAATGAAATGGAAAAATTAGTGGCAGGCATGGTGTTTTGCCAGCTGCCTCGATGGACGAGGACCGATCTTGCTGATTTTTAATAGCAATATTTTGGAAACTATGACGTAATTAAATTTTTACAAACTCGTTTAGTGCCTATACAAAGTTGATTTAAACAGAAACGCGGACGGACAAACGGACATCGGTCAACTCCCTTATATATAGATGCAATAATATATTTATACTTAATCTTTTACCTTACTATCCTTCCCCTCAGTTTTTCGTTAAAAACATAAAACAGTAATACGGACTGTTACCCCAATATAGAGATATCAATATAAAAACAAGCCAAACCCAACATAAACAATTGTAACTGAGTGGCTTCTTTCCAAAAGACTTAGTTTTTTTAGTTGGCTTGCACATTAAGAATTTGACTCGTATAGAATTTTAGAAAAGGTTTGCAACTACAAAAAAAAGCTTGGTCTCGTAAGACCTGTAACACCTTATTGACAAAACAAACCAGGACTCAGCATTGTCCAGTTTAACTCATAAATATGAGACTTCTAACTAGAATGTGGCAAGGTGTATCTTAATATTTTACTATAGCGACAAAGCAATATAGAATAGAAATTAAAATATACTGCATAATATTAATAAAAAATATTTTGTTATTTTAAATAAAAAATCATTTAATGCTTAATGATATTTTACTTACTTTATGCCGACTTTCTTACAATTAATACGTGTGTTTTAGAGATAATTTCTAAATTCACTAAGCCTTCGGATATCAGCATAGTTTCACAAATGTTGTTGGTAAATTCTAATATACATAAGTAACAAATATCTTTTTCCTTCTACGGTAGGAAAATTAAGTCACTTGTGTTGAAACTTACTCCCATCTTTTTGGTAATTTTTATTTAAATTTGATTTTTTATTTGATTATAAAATTTTTGTTTTTAACATTTTGATGATTAGAAATAGAAACTACAGCAAAATGTTTACAACTACTCTGCTTGTATTTAATACCAACTCCAATTTGCAATAGGTAGTGAACTGAACAATTATTGTTGAAATATTACCTTTTCTTTTTTTAATAAAGAGCAAAAATTTCCCTAACTTTAGCAAAACATTTTTTTTTTAATTTTTTATGCTGCATTGCTCTTATGACGTAAAGTTAAGTAAGACTTCGATTCTTTTCAAAGTTTAGTAAAACTATTTATTTTCAAAATTCGTTTGCATAAACGTGTGCCAAAATATTGGTAATATGATCCAAGTGAACTTTTTATTGTAATAAAATTAAAACAATAAACTTTATGTTAACATCATGAAATACTAATTATCTAGAACCAAATAATATGATATCTAGCCGATAGTGACAAATCTTTTTTAATACAATTATTTTGCTTACTTCATTTTTATTAAAAAATTGCTTAAATATTTAATCAACAGTAATTTTAATAAAGTTTTATTTGTTAACAAGAAAAAAAACAATTAAATAAATGAGTCATATTTTTCCGTTTATTTCAAAGTTTTAAGTAAATAATGACAGTTTTATAGCAATTAAACGACAAATAAAAATTAATATTCTTCTGTGAAATTGGAGCTGTTAAATAAAATGTACAAAATGTTGTTGGCGCCAGTTTCATTATATAAAAAAGTAATATAATTTAGTCATCAAGAAACTGACTAGGTATTTTTTTAACCTTGATTTAGATATATTTAAACAGTTACACATCCTAACATAAATACAGGACATGTATTAACAATCAAAAGTATTGGTAACAAAAAAAATTATAAACAAAAAAATTGTCTGTTTTTAGTTAAATATAAAAATATTATTAAATAATTATTATTTTTATTTTTTCCACGTTATTCTATTTCGTCTGGACAGTCAGCATACAAAGTAAAGGACTCATGCAAATTAATATCAATGAAGTATTAAAATCAGTTTGCTATTTTATTTCTATTTTTTTTTTTTAAATTAATTCATAGCATGAAAATTACTCAAAAGAAACGCATATTTACATTTTTAAAACATAGAATAATCTGTTTATTTTCGATGTTTTGCAATTTATTTGTTTATTTTTTTTTTTGAGACTTTTGTGAATACCTTCGGTTTTTACACTTATAATTTTCAGGTTCACTTGTACAGTTACATAAATAATAAGATAATAAAGGGTATAAAAACCATAGTCCATTCTTTACAGAATATTTTATTATTATTATTATTATTTTTTTTTTTTTGCTAACAAAACTTAAATGTAAATTTAATTGAGAAAATATTTAATTACGATATACCGAGCGCGGGTCAAGCTTGATTTTAAATACAAAACTTTAAATTTATCTGGTTTTTGGAAAGTGTTCATAAGTCTATTTTCTCATATATTAAGATATTTAAGGCTTTGTGTTTCAATAAATTTAAAAATAATGGCCAAGTTTAATCAATTGGAGTGATCTTTCTTACATAAAAAACCTTAAAAATTTTACTATGATATAATAATTACTAAAAAATTTTGAAAACATAAACGATTTTTTAGCCCGACATGGAGTTATACCACTTTCAAAAATAACATATTAAATAAATAAAAACAAGCAAATTAAAATCCATATTTCCGTAGACATAAGCTTTACTAAAATGGATTTTTTATATAGAATGCAATAGTTAAAATGAAGACATTCAAATACGCAAATACCCAAATTTATTAAAAGTTTTTTTTAGTCTTATTAAAAATATAAAAGTGGTAACATAATAATTTTACTGAGTTTTTTTGGTCCTCCCTTTTTCCAAATAAAAAAAATTGATTTAAATCGAGCATTTTCTGCCATACTAAACTTATAAAATTTATTTTGTGAGGTTTATTCCTTTTCAACCTCATCTAACGTATTTTAAACCAGTTTATAATTTCTCCAATCGTAACTTTTTTTCTGTTTGATATTGCCTCTTTTAGAGATTTTTTAGACAAAGTCTTCTCTTTTTATGTCATTCACAATTAAGATGTTTTTTTGGCAAGCCTAAATAGCATTATCATAAACTTGGGCAGTGTGGAATTGGTCATTTTTCTTTAATGCTGCTTCTTAATAGACTTATTGTACTTTCAAAAGAAATATTTGTGAGATTAAATTGTGTAGCAAAACTGCTTTTTGTTAATTTTATGTCAAAACAGAACTCTAATGAAATTGAGATTGTAATTATGGGGAGAAGGTGTCTATAGCCTATATATAGTTTTTTAAGTGGACTTATATATACTATATTTCATAAGATTTATTTGCACTTGCTTAAAAAACGCTAACAAAACGCTAAAGTTTATGAAAACTCTGCATAATTTGAATTTAAGCAAGTAGGCTATGCCACATTTATATAATCTTCTCCATATCGAAAAAACAAATATTGGGGTGACAGAGAATTAAAAAATAAATTAATTAAGTACTATATACAGTTTTACATTTAAACGTCATCGGCTCTTAATGGGTTAAGCATTTTTTTTTTAAATTTTAGTATTTCCTTAAAAATCTCTTTAAAAGCTTTTGAATGGTACCCATATTTATATTTTAAAGACTATGGTGCATAATAGTATTTTTCTATGAAAAGTTCAGAGACTAATAAGTCGGAAAATATGGGCGAGCTTCAATACTTTCACTTGATATTTTTTTCTTTCTTTTATTTCTTTATGCCTCATAAATGTGTTTTTTTTATTGGAGATATTTCACTAAACTAGATTTGTTCCAAATGATATGGACAAATTAGAAGCAGGCGTGGTGTTTTGCCCGCCACCTCGGAGGACATGGACCGATCTTTCCAACCCCCCGCTCCCCTCCGTTACCTACCATTTATTTAGTGTAACTTCCGTAATGCGATGTCTCCTTTTTAATTCTTTATCTGCTAAATTTGTTAGTATTTATTATTTGAAAGTTTTAAAATTTGACCTTTTAACTCTTTAGCCGAATGGAAAAAAAAAGTTAAAATCGCTATATTGGCCTGAAAACAACTAAATTATTCTGACTTTTCAACAGTAAAGAAAGAAATTAAAAAACAATGTATTTTGGATTGATTCATATACTTGATATGAGTATGAAACGACGCTTTACACACTGCCCTGATTTAGGATTGGCTATTAGTAATAAAAATGTCAACTCAAGCGTTTGATGCCGTTTTTTGTTTTTTTTTTTTTTTTTTTTTTTTTTTGTTTTTGCTTATTTACCACAAACACAGTTTTTCCCTTTTGCACTTTAATTTTAGCGTTACCATAAACTTATCAATGTGACAAAAACTAGGAGCTATTGTATTGGCAATACTGCGCATACATAAAGTGATGAGGTATTATAATCGTAATCAACAAGGGTAAAGCTAATGTATATTTTCTCATAGAACTTTGACATCTAAATTTAACATAACAAATACTACTTAGAAATATTAGAAATTTAATTAAACTAACACTAGCATGCTTTTAATGGCTCTAGATTAAAATTAAACATTTAATTTTTTTTTTATTTATTTATTATTACATTCAAATACATACATTACATACAAATTAATTAAAAATAGGAATACCGACTTTGAAAAAGAAGAAGGTTTTCAACTCGTCCGAATGTTGCTTTATTTAATGTTTGTGCCTCAGTCATTTCTGAACCGATTTTAGAAATTTATTTGAAAGGTTATGCTTACAGATTGCTCCCGTTTTGAAAACAGCACATAATTTAAAAAATTAAAGGGTGTCCGCAAACATCTTATATATTTTTGATGTGTATTATGAACCCAAAGGCCGCCACTTTAAAATTTAAAAAAACTGCGTATCACTAAAGATCTCAATAGCACGAAATAATACAAAAATGAATTTCAAAATGAAAGGGTGGGGACACCGTAAATTGAACTATATGGGTCAGTCTTTGAAACTGCTATAGATAAACGCCGAAAAATCAGACAGAATATCGACTACGGTGATCGTGTTATTATAACAAGTATAAATAAATTGTTCATTTAATTTGATGTACTTATATGGCCATACTTTGAATAGTTGTAAATACGCGATTGAAATTCATAAAGAACTAGTATTGCTTAGTCCGCTATAACAGTAAGTATAAAATTTATATTCCGAAATAAAAGGGTATTTCAATAGTTGATGTAATTGAGGTATGTGGCCAAACTTTTGAATCGTTATAGATAGACAGCCGACATTTAATAGGGACCTGTATTGCTATGTTCAATTTAAATTTGAAAAATAAAGGGTGTGCCTATATTTGATGTCATTTGATATATATGGTCAAACTGTTGAAAAGTTATAGACATTCAGTTCAAATTTATAAAGAAACTCTATTGTTAAGCCCGCTATGACAGGAGGTATAAAATTTGGATTTGGTAACTAAAGGGTGCCCCAATAGTAAATGTAAATTGATGTAACTGTAGCGATGAGTAAATATAATATTGTGAATAATGGTGGTGTCTGCCTATATATGGTTGACAAAGTTAAGTTCAAAGTTGTTAGTAATTATATTAATGAGGAAATACTTGAAATACTCTTTGTTGAAATATCTCTGGGTAATGAAAAACTTCTTCTGTGAGGATGTAATTTTTGACTTGACAAATAGGTATGATAACTCTATTTACCATTTCTATTATACTAAAAGACTTTTGTTTTGAATCTAATTTATTTGTTTTTTATAATAGCTTAGCAACCCATATAGACCAATACCACCATAGTTCTTCACTAATCTACTACATTTTTGTTTCCAACTAAAACTTTGTGTGCCGCAGAACCCAGTATCAGTTTTCTCCACTTAATTCTAGAACTGCAGTAATATCTATTTCTTAAGGGATTTAATTTAAACCTCCTGTAAATGATCGATAGTATCGATTGTATTGACGAACAGAAAATTTTTTTAACAATATTTTAATAATAATGTTCCTTAGGAATGCGCAATTGAGAAGAATGGGAAAGAGTAGCTAGGGTGCAGAGAATGTAGCTTGGCAGGTCTTTTGTGGGAATAATTCGACCGATAACCGACGAGTTAATTTAAAATATAGGAACAAACTAAAGACTGTTATAAGGCGAAGAAGAAGATAATTTAGTATTAGTTATTCTGAGAATTCCCGTTATGAATAAAACTTAGATCTGCAGGTGTTTGTAATGAAGATCTTATCGGTAACACTATAAACGTTAAAGAACTCAAGAGGCAGTCGTTGATTTTACCAATTAATGAACATGATATTTTAATTCCTTATGCTAAAACTGACACTTCTTTTATATTTAGAAAAATTGATGAGTGCGAATTTTTTAATGCTATGAATAGTATTAAGTCTAATTCTGTTGGTCCAGATGGTATTCCTCTTAAATTTCTTAGAATTGTATTTCCCTATATTTCAGGGATCTTGCTTACATTATAAACTCAATATTAACATTTTCGTATAAAACTTTAATTAAAATTAAATTTTTAAAGTTTTGATAAAAACTCAAATTCATTTTTTTGCCTATAAATGTAAGACAACGTGTGGCACTATTTATGTGTTTTTCAATGTTTATATATGGACTTGAAAAATTTTCTGGTTAGTCGCAGCAAAATATAATTAAACTAAGGGTTTGTTTAATATATGGTCTTCCTTATAGAGAACATATTTTAGCATATGTAGTTTGTACGTTAGGTTCGGACTTTCAAAGCTTTATTGATCAACGGCTTATGTTGCCATTTTACAAAACAATTAAGTACAACACACTTTATATATTTCCGAGAAATTTAACCTTCCAAATCACTTCTCATTATTCATGAGTAGATCTTTTTTTTAGTATCAAGGATTTGGAATAATTTGCTTCCTTATGAAGTTCAGCATTTTGAAAGGTTTTTTCACGAATATAAAAACATTTTGAAAAAATACTTATGAGATAATATTCTGTTACCAATTTGGTCTAATGTTATTAAATATTACTACGAACAAACTTTAGCATTAATGCAAAAGGGGGTACAAGGTTTTTTTATACTCTTCACCACAAAAAGTGGAAAAAGGATGTAAATATCTAAATTTGTCAATTCGTTTGTAATCTCTACAATATCAATTTCCGACCCCATTAAGTACATATATTCTGAGTTCTTATGCATAGCAAAATCGATTGAGCGATGTCTGTCTATACGTGCGTGTTATTGTTGAAATGTCCTTCGAGGCAGCGGCAAAACAACATGCCTGCCTCTAATTTTTCTATATCATTTGGAACAATGAAGTAACTCCAATCAAAAAACCAAATGTATAGGTCGATAAAAAATTAAAAAATAAGAAAAAACGGGTCTCTGAACTTTTCATAGAAAAGTACGATTGTCCACCATATATTTTAAGATATCAATATGGATGTCATTTTAAAGCTTTTGACGAGATCGTTGAGAAAATATTAAAAATTTTTAAAAATGCTTAACCCATTAAGAGCCGATGACATTTTTATGTAAAATTATATATATGTAGTACTTAATTTTTTTTCCTTCTTTTTTAAATTTCTGTCACCCCAATATCTACGTTTTTAATTGGAGTTACTTCACTAAACAAGATGTACATATGTATATGGTGAAAAGTAAGATTTGGCATAACATAATGTAGTTTAAAAATATCACTTAAGATTTTATACAACTATTATTGCCATTTGTAAATTATTATTTTAATTATTTTTGGCGATTTATTGAAAATAAATAAAATGTATGTGGACAAGCTTCTGAACCGTAATACACAGGGAGCTGAAATTTACATGGAATCTGTAGTGCTAAGTCCGCTATAACAACAAGTATAAAATTTTGATTTGTGTGCCAAAAGTTAATCTAATTTGATGGATGTGGCTAAACTTTTGAACCTTTATAGACAGATAGCTGATATCTGTTTCAAAGTCGGTTTTTTGGCAAAAATTATTTACGTCCGTTTATTTTTGTTTAGTTTTTCTCTGTATTCATTCTTTGTTGAATAAAAATTAATAAGCAACAAAATATAAACAAATACATATCTTCACGCAATTCAGAGAAGCACATCACAACTGAATAATACATTTTTGGCCATATTTAGTATTATTAATAAATAAATATAAGCAACGCAATTTCTATGTTAAAATTCCATTTTTACATTTTTGTACTTGTACTTGTAACAAAACAATTAAAATGTGAATATTGCTCTACCTACATGAAATTATTTTAAAGAAACCCTAACAGATATATTTGCTATAGTTATGCTTAAATATTCAACCAAATTTTTGTGTTAAGAATTAATTGGGGAAATTCATTGAGCTTTTTCCAAAAAAAAACACAATTATTAATCTATTTATTTGTGTATTCAATATAGATTATAAGTCTTAGGGACTCATTAATCCACTTAAATTATGTGGCAAAGTCATAAATATTGAAAAAATTTAAAAAAGGAAAGGAAAAACAAACAAAAATAATGACAATGTAATGTGGTCCTGTTGCAGCCACTTAAACACGATCAATTATTAAAAATTGCAATTCTAAACATTGCGACCTTGAAGTACTGACGATAAATAACTTAATTCGACAAACTTTGTCAATACCTCTGCGTAGTAAGCTATTAAAGTTAGGCTTTTCCTCGCGGAGTGAGAACCACCCATCGCCATGACCCAAAAGGCAGTCACAATAAATATATTCTATTAACACTACAAATAAATTACATAACAAATGGAAACTTGAAGAGTGGGAGCAAGATGTTTACTCCAGTCGCCCTTTCCCAGCCATGACCCCTCATGTCCTTCCGATCATTATAGGATCACATTACGCTTACATTAACCACTCATTAACATTAACTCTTGCATTTTTCTGCTTATTTATAGTATAAAATAACACTTACGAATAAAATAAATATTTGAACACTTATGACAACAATACAATAATGAACTTTCTACATTAAATAATTCTTAAAAAAATGATTTCAAAACAGATTTACTCAGTCTTTCAATAACATATATATACATCAACTATTGGGACAACCTTTAATTTCCAATTCAAAATTGTATATAGCAGACGAAGCAATACAGGTTCTTTGTAAATCTCTAAAAATGTTCAATAGTGTGCACTCCTTATTTTATAATCTTTATTATGTTTACCAGTTAACGGTTCAACAATTTGGCCATATACATCAATTAACATCAAATATTGTAACAGTCTCTTATTTATAAGTTTAAATATTCATACTGCTTATTAAACCACAAAAAGGGCGGACATTCTATCTAATTTTCAAGCGTTTGTATATAACGGTTCAATAGATAGACCCATATAGATCAATTTATATCAATTTTTATATTTAATTTTGCATTACTTTCTGTTGCTATTGAGACACCCTTATATTCCATCTCCATACTTTATACCTGTTCAAATTCAAATTATATACTTGCTGTTATAGTAGATTTAGCAACCAGGTTCGGTGTAAATTTCAACCGTTGTCTATAACTGTTCAACAGATTGCCCATATACATCAGATTAAATCAACTGTTGTAAAAACCTTTAATTTATAATTTAATATTTTTATACTTCTTACTATACCAAACAAAGTAGTGGACATTCTTACTAAAATTCTGGTGTTTGTATATAACGGTTAAAATTTGGGAACACCGTTTAATTTCTAAATTCAAATTATAAGCTTCATGTTATAGCGGACTTAGCAAAACAGGTCCCTTGTAAATTTCAGCTGTCTTTCTATAACGGTTAAAAAGTTCGGACATATACACCAAATTAAATCAGGTATTGGGAAACCCAAGTCCAAATCTTATACTTGTTGTAATAGCGGATTTAGTAATACAGGTTCTTTGTAAATTTTAATCGTCTGTCTACAACTGTTTAAAAGTATGGCCATACACATCAAATTTAATGAACTATTGGCGCACCCTTTAATTTAAAATTTGTCATATTAATACTTGTTACTATGAAGGCCATAGCAGTTTGCAAGCGTTTGTCTATAACGGTTCAAAAAATAGGCCCACATAAGTAAGTCTACATCAAGTATGGGACACCCTTTAATTTCTTAATTCAAATTATAAACTCGTTGATATAGCGGGCTTAGAAATAGAGGTCCGTTTTAAGTTTAAGAGTTCTGTCTATAACTTTTTAAAAGCTGGGCCACATTCTTGAAATTTCGTCAACTATTGAGACACCCTTTAACTTCCAAATCCAAATTGTATACTTGTTGTTAGAACGGACTTAGCAATATAGATTCGTTTTAAAATTTCAAGCGTCTGCCTACAACTGTTTAAAAGTATAGCCATACGAGTATACATTAAATTAAATGAACTATTAGCGCACCCTTTAATTTATAATTTTAAATAATAATACTTGTTACATTCTGTCAAATTTGTAAGCGTTTTTCTATAACGGTTCAAAAGATAGGCCTATATAATTAAAATTGCATCAATTTTGGGGGCACCCTTTAACTTTTTTTTTTATTTTTGTATAACTCATTTTAAATTTTACAGAAGTGCCCTTTACAGTTCATAATACACGTAAAAAATATGTATGCTGTATGGGGACACCCTTTAATTTTTAAGATTATGAGCTGTTTTTATAACGGGACCAATCTGTAAGCATAATCTATCATATTATCAAAAATTTTCAAAATCAGTTCAGAAATGACTGAGTTCTGCAGGCAAAAACACAAAAAAGCAACATTCAGTCGAATTAATAACCTCCTTCTTTTTTTTAAGTCGGTTAAAAAATTTACGTTGTGTGGGGACACCCTTTAATTGATAAATCGATAACCTTCTTCTTACTTTGAAGTCGATTGAAAATAAATAAACTGGTGCTGTATCAGCTGCAACCAAACACACCTATTGGCACCAGGGGCACTACATCGCTTTTCTTCAAGAAAAAGTTTCTGTATGTTTTTGTGAAGGCTTCTTCACCTACCCTCGTATACAATATTACCAGAAATACACTTTTTATTTTGAATTACTTTTGAACTTTTTGTTTGCCAATTTTCAATATTTTAATAGTATTTTAAATTTTGAGTAATTTTTTTATTTATTTTTTTTTTTTTTAATTTTTCTATGGGCGACGTGATATTCTGTAACTTTTTGCAGTTTAGCACCGGAAATAACTACTTTTACGTACAACATGCGATATGTGTGAAAGTATGTAAACAGTTTTGAAATTTTAATACAATATTTACTTTAAAAGGTAATACGATTATTAAACATACCTTTATAAGTAATTTATATGATTTTGGGTAATTCAATGTTTAAAAAAAATTGATTACGATTAATTTATTATATTACTTGTTATTTTAATATTAAATTTCACTCATTAAGAAGAGTGCTTCTCTACTGCACAAAAATTATGATTATATTAAGATTCTCTAATATTAAAGAGAAAGTTAAATTTTAAGGTAAAAAAGACTACAGAAAAAATTATATTGAATAAAGCAAAATAAATTAATAGCTTTAAAATTTAACTAAGAATTTAAATTTAATTAAAAAAAACAGAAAATTTAATTAGTTTAAACCAAGTTTCTTTAAAAATTAATAAAAAGATAAATTTTAATATGCGTATATTGCTTTTGAAATTTGTTAAAAGCCACATTGGTCACACATAAAATTACGAGAAAAGTTAATTGATTGAATATAGTAAAATTTTTTACTTTTTTACCAAAGTTGCCTTTCTTATCCACTCTATACAACTGGAAAAGTTATTGAGCTACTTGCGTTGCGAAGATGGTTAAGTAGTATAGTAGGGGGAGGGTGTCTTTGGCCCTTAATTTAAATTAAAATTTATGAGTCCAATTATATAATTTAATAATTTAAATTTTAAACTTTTGTGCACAATATTTTTAATAAGATGACTTTCAATGTTTCCCTTACAATTTTTAAGCGTTTATATTATCCAATTTTACTATGTTCATACCTTACTATCTTCACAAATAATTAAAACGAAAATTAATCTTTTCACTTAATTTTATTTAAACGCACGTTTAACCAACTCGCGTTTAATTTTCACATGTTAATACCGCCAACACGATCTCAATAATGAAAAAAATGTAAAATTAATTAATCATATGTAAACAACGGTAAATTTAAAATTGACAATGCTTGTCTTTTGATTGCTAATTAATAATTGATCATATTTAATAACAATTACTTTTTCTAAACAAACACATTCACATGTCTAAAAGTATTTTCCTCCCCTCGAGAATTATAAAATGCTCACACGTACAAAAATATCCATGACGCATCTTCAAACAAAACACAACAGCAAACTCAGTAATGGTTAAACCTAAAACTTGGTGTTTAAACAAACACAAAAAATTTGTATGTACGAGGAGAAGTTCATAAGTCATTAAAAAAACATAAAACAACAAAAATAAAAAAGCCTGGCCACATATATTAAATCAAATTAAATATTGGGCAACCTTTGAGTTTTAATACTGGACTTACAATACAGTTAGTATATTTCAACTACAGGGCACTTTCATATAGCATAATAACATCATTTTTGGGAACAACCTTTAATTTCTAAATTCAAATTGTATACTTGTTGTTATAGCGATCATAGCAATACAGGTTCCTCGTAAATTTTAGCTGACTATAACGGTTCAAGAGTTTGGCCACATACAACAAATTAAATCAACCAATAAGACAATTTTATACTTGTTATAATAGCGGAGTAAGCAACATGTCTTTGTTAATTACATTTATATTTATAAAACTTTTGGAAGGTCCAATAAATTATTACATGATAAAAGAAATAGTTTTCAATTTAAAAGGGATTTTATTTGGTTGTAAATTGTCAGTGATGTACAGTATAAAGGTACTAATTAATGTTAGAAAAAAAATTCAACTGATTATACATTCGCAATCACAGTGGTATAAGCAAATAACTTATTTTGTTTACATTGAGGTATTTGGGATAACAATGAGTTTCAGACTCCCAAATGAATGTAGTGTCCTTCAAGCAGAAATATTTGCTATCAAAAAGGAGATGTGCTGGCTAAGGTACCATAGCATAAGGTGTGTTTATCACATTTAATCTAGCCTCTGAATGGCTGATACCAACCATATTTTGGGTATAAACCAACACTTTTAAAATCTAAAAGACAATAACTTGATAAGAAGTCGTTGCACCTGCAAGCACATACTCCAAAGATAAGTTCTATCGACCTTCTGCTACTAGTATATGCAATTATTTCTTCACCAGCCCAACTACTTTCAAAATGCTGATTTATTTCCATTTTTTTTTTATACCTAGTTTGATAAAAAATAAAGTTAGTCCAAGTTTACAATTTGTCAATTTTTTATGCAAATTTTCATTTTATTCTCTTTATAATTATTAGCGATACTCGTTATTTTAAACAAAATATAACCAACATAAACATCCTCTAAAAACTGAGGCCGTGCTATATTGTTTACCCCTCTTGCTTCACCAATAAACAAAAATTACGTGCTAGTTTCATGAAAAATTGCATAGTGTTAATGCTGTATTACTAAACTTCAATTAATCAATTACTTGTCAATCACACTCTTAGCGCCTAACTGTGTCATACGGGTGTCCAAAAATGGGTAGTCATTTTTTTTAATTTTATTTTTTAAAAATACTTTGCATAGATGATATCTGAAAATCTTCTAAAAATGTAAACAAATTTTAAAGTTAAGGTGGTTCATAGTCAAGGTTTTTGTACAGCATTCTAAATTTATGGGAAAAACGCAAATTTTATGTTCATTTATAATACTAAGAATTTTAGTATATGAATGTAAAGGCTAACAAAATATTTAACAGGGTTTTAATACACTGTTTTTGTTTAAAAATATTGATCATATGTCAGATACCGAGAAAAAATATAGCAGTGGGTCATTGTCAAGACTTTTCAGCAACACTGAACTTTCGTAGAGAATTAAAAAAAAGTGGAATTTACACTTTTCCTATTTTTTATTTTGTAGCTACAAGTATGTTTTTTAATATATTTAAAGTTCAGCTGCTCGATATTGCCCGAATTCTTTTTGTTATTGTTTTTTAGTATCAACTTCATTGCGGATTTGTACTATTTTTTAACTGTGGCTAAAGATAAAGCAAAACAGATCCTGTGATGTTATGCGTCATGTTAAAGGTTATGTAGAAAATCATTTTAAACGAGTATTATTAGAAAGAGAATAAGAAATAAGGCTTACTCTTTTAAAATTTTCTAAGAATTGGTCTAAATATCATCGCATAAGAAATAGATTTAAAACTGAGTTGAGTGACTGAAAGATAGTGAATTATTTCGTAAATTCATTTGTATTGCAAATTTCCGTATAAAGTTTTGGGTTTGCTAAAACTAAAGTGTGTTATACTATATTAGGAAGCAAATACAAGTGAAAGAGGCCGACCGAATGTTTTTTATGAGTATGGTTCAATGAGAACAAAAAGGAGGAGTGTGGAAGAACTTGCCGCTTCTTGTATGGGAGGTGAGCGTGGCGTTTGACCGATTTTTTTTAAAATTACAATATTACCAAATATATTCACATGCAAACTGACGCGCTTATCTAATTATTAGTTTCAAAGTTATAGCGATTTTTAAATTTTGACTGCATCGGAGGTGGGCGTGGCGTTTAACCGATTTTTTTTTTAATTTGCAATGTATGACAATGTTACTAAATATATCCACGTGCAAACTGAAGCTTTTATCTAATTACTTATTTCAAATTTATGACGATTTTTAAATTTTAGTTGTATAGGAGGTGGGCGTGTCACTTGTTAGATTTTCTCGAAACGTCCTAAAAAAAACATTCACGCCAAATTTCACCTTTTAACTCTAGCTGCTTCTATTTTTGGCCACCCGTTGTATGAAATCGCGACACAGTGCGCCTGCCTTACAGTGCTTTGCCTTTAAAACTTCATAAGTTGACACTTTAAACTCATACAGTTATCTTAGAATTACTATACCAGTGGCTAATACTATTTTTGTTAAAATTAAGATGGCCACCCTCGTAAATTTTGTTCGTTTTTTTTCTTTCTTAAACTTAAATGTGCTCATGGCAACGTAAACAAGCACTAGCCGCTTGTATTTAGCATTTACTCTTAACTTAAGTAATTAAACTTTGTTAAGTATAAATCAAATTTGAATTACTCTGATTCGCCGCTATACAAGGCGTCAAGCTTTTGAATACTAAGTATTATTTTGAATTGAAAGACGCTATAGAAAACATCGGCGTGAGTTAATAAGATCCCATGATTTGTTGATTTAGAGGTAATTACTTTACGTTATTGACTAGAGCCTGTAATATTATTTAACGAAAAACTTCGAATATCAGACTATATACATATTTATATTGTTTTTTTTTTTTTTGTTTTTTACATATATAAATATATATATATATATATATATATATATATATATATATACATATAAAGCAAAAAAAAACAATATAAAACAAATCATGGTATACATATATATTGTTGTTTTTTTTTTTTGTTTTTGTAAACATTTGGACCTACCCTCATATTTTTTGTTATCCAACCAGCCGCACTTGGCTTAATATTTAAACAGTTAATGTAATAGGCGAACTCATACAAGCATGTGTTTTAGCCAGAATAAAAAGACTACGATTTTTCAATTAAACATGGCTGCATTCATATTTGTTTGATACTTTGATTGTCAGACCAATTTTAAATCCAACATGTGCTAGACTGGGATGTATGTACGTAAGCCGATACTAAAAGAAATAGTTAAAAAATAAATACGAATGCTCCGTTTAATTTAAAAAGTTCTTATTAAATTAAAAACATTTTCAAAATTTATTAAGTAATTCATTCCTTTGCTTTTGAATTACAAATTCTGAAACGTTTATATCTTTGCACTCTATTTTATTTAGGACCATTTTTAACCAACTACAAAAAAGAAAGAGGTTATTAATTTTTTTTTGAGTGTTGCTTTTTCTTTAATGTTTAAGCCCGCAGAACTCAGTCATTTCTGAATCGATTTTGAAAGCTTTTTCTTTATTTGAAAGGTGATGCTTACAGATTGGTCCCGCTTTAAAAACATCTATTTTAAATGTATTATTAAAAATAAGGAACATCACTTTAAAATTAAAAAAACTGCTTGTGATAATAGCTCCTAATAGAAGAAAATAATACAAAAATAAATATAAAAATTAAAGGGTGTCCCCTTAGGTGACATAAATTGACCTATATGGGCCTATTTCTCGGACCGTTATAGACAAACGTTTGCAATGACCGTTATAGTAACAAGTATTATTATTCAAAGGGTGCTCCAATAGTTCATTTAATTTGATATATATTGCCATACTTTTGAACAATTGAAGACAGAAGCTTGAAATTTACAAAGAACCTGTATTGCTAACTCCGCTTCACAACAAGTATAAAATATTGATTTGGAAATTAAAGGTTGTCCCAATAGTTAATGTAATTTGATGAATGTGGTCACACTTTTGAACAGTTCTAAACAGACAACTGAAATTTACAAGTCCGCTAAACCAGCAAGTATTTAAAGAAATAAAAGAGTGCTTCTATAAAAGATGTAATTTGACCTACATATTTGGCCCTATCGTTTGAAAATACTACAGACTATCTACTACTTTGTCTGGTATAATAAGAAGTATAAATATTTAAAATTATAAAATAAAGGATGCTAAAATAGTTTATGTAATTTTGTGTTTATGACCAAACTGTTGAACAGTTACAAAAATTTGAATTTGGAATTTAAAAGGTGCCTCTATAGTTGATGTAATTAGAGGTATGTGATCAAACTGTTGTAGACAAAGGGTTGAAATGTGCTAACTCTATTGCTAAGTCCGGTATTACAACCAGTAGGAAATTTGCATTTAAAAATTAGAGGTGTTGCAAATAGTCAATTTAATTTGATGTTTGTGGTCAAAATTTTAAACCGTTATAGACAAGTAGCTGATATCTATTTTGAAGTCGGTTTTTTGCTGCTGACTCCTATACCTCCTAATTTAACATACTTTCTATAGTTTTTCATTTCTATGTCATATCTTTCAATTTAATAAGGTGATTCTTGGTACTCTTTACTTCCATCGTTAATAAAATTATATCGCTCTTTAAAGAACGATAAAAAGCAGTTTAATAGAGTCAATTGTATGGAACGTTTAAAGGGTGTTTTAAAAAGCGTTTGGAGATGTTTGTAGATTTGGTTAAATACCACACCCCAAATTGCTAGGAAAATATTAACGCTTGCTTCACAATTTCAGGCTAGGACATTGTTTGTTATATGAATATTTATTATAATTTCAGATTTTATAAGTTTCAAAAGTGAAAACTACTTTACCAAACACCATCAAGCCGAAAAAAAATATTCACTAAGGGATGTCTACCGTCTACGAGATAGATTTAAGGCTCGAACAGTTTTTTTTTTAATATTTATAACTTCACTTAATTATTTGTATAATTTCATACCAAGAAATATACATATACTTTTTATATCCCTGTACTATTAATTTTTTTATTACAATATTAATTTTACATAATACTTATTCTTATTTACATGTGATTTTTAATAATATACAGAAATAAAAACATTTACCTTTAGAGTAAAATTAAGAATTTTATTTAAAATATATGGTTTTGTATTTTTCGTTCCGGTAAGGAAAAGCTTAATAGGCATATAGCAAATCAAAATGAATTAAGTTGCTAATACGGAATGCCTTATCACGGAAATGAATCAAAAAGTAGTACCTTTCGATTGGCATTACTTTGAATCACATGTAAATGGATGAATAGAGCAATATTTTCGATGAAAATGCAAATTTTTAACCCTGTTTTATAGAAATCTAACTCCCCCAGACTATCCAGAAAATTAAATAATTATTTAAAGTCCAAATTTATACTAAGGGCCAGTTTTTGACTTCGTATTTAAATACGCATTTAGTTAATTTTCATTTAAATTTAAGTTGTATTTAAATGCAGTTTAATTTTTTCAGTTCTTATTTAAGTTCTCATTTAAATATCACAAAAATATGGTAGCATTACGAAATATCAAAATAAATCTCCATTGTTTATGAAAAACAGCTGCTAACAAACACAATGAATTGCAAATTTTGTGAAAAATATTTTAAATATATTAAAAAATGTCAGCGATACTCATGTATTCACCACCTAAACTTATTTTGTTTATTAATTTAACTTTTTAATTAATATTTTCATTAAGAAATGAGTGCAAAACATAAAATATTGTTCTATCAATGGCTAAAATGTTTGTTTACTTTTGTTTAGTTTTGCGAAACAACAACAAAAAATGCCATAACCATACGGTAAAACTGTATTATTTAAATGGACTTTAAATGCGCAAGATTGGTCATTAAAGTTTCATTTAAGTGTGCATTGAAAAACTGAATTTTGTACTTAAATAGAACTTAAATTTAAATGACATTTAAATACGAAGTCAAAAACTGGCCCTAAGAGCTTGATTATTGTACAGGAAAAAACACTATAAACACATACTTATATGTTAAAAAAAGCAAGTTTTTTCTCTATTTGTCCAAACTAATCAACAATTTCTTTTTGATATATCACAAACCTTAAGGCGACAACAAAACTTTTAATAGTCGAATTTAGCCCTGAAAGACCATAAACATAAACATTGTAGTGCTTAGTTCTTCACTTCTATACACTTACATCTACAATATTGTAATACCCTGTTCAGACATACGCTTTAATTACGCAATTATGGAATTTACGCAATCAAGGCCTTCACCGTGCTCAATTTACGATATAAGAACTCAATTAATAAATTGAGCATTTAGTAGTTAATTGCATCACTAGTTGAATAAGATGCGAAATGCAACCCTTGCCAACAAGTATGTTTACTCTGCGAACTATGTTCAGTGAGAGGAAAAAACTCATAAAATTGACAAGCCGCAAGTAAAAAAAAAATATAAACAAACAAATAAAAAGAGAATAGCGGTTCATCCGAAAATAGCTTTTGACACTTCAAACTTCAAATCAACAACAAAAAGTCATGTCGTTTTTGTAATAAAAAGTGAAATCAGCTGGGTGGACGACACCCAGTAAAATAAATGTGCCTTGTGCCAATTGAATAAGCTTAATTGAGCATGTGTGAACACCAAATTAAATTGCGCAACTAAAACTAAATTGACTCAAATTAGAAACATGTCTTAACAGGATATAAGAATATATATACAATCCTTTTTTATAACTAATTAACACGTTAACTGCCGTGTCACCCGTATTCGGGTGACAGCAAGAGTTCTCATCAGGCCACGTCGGGTGACTCCTTCCAAAGGATTTCCGAACATATTTAGATAAATATATGACAGGAGATAATAATACTGTTGAATTTTTTTAAAAATCGTTTATTAACAAAATTATTTACAGTGCAAAATATTGAATCATTCACTGCAAAGTTGCGGTTGAGATATTAGTTGGGCAGAGATATTAGTTGTACTACTCAGTACACGGCAAAGATTACAACTGCTTGTGCAGAGTAATAACGTGATAAATGAGGATCGTAATAGATATCGGGGTGAGAGTACCGAAAGAAATGTAAACAGACATGCGGTAGCAGAGCACGCATCTTACAGTGGCACGGGTGGCCTGACGGGGATTTTGTTGTAAACACGCGTGGCAGTCAACGTGTTAAATTTATCAATCTATAATATTTATCCAAACATATTTTACAAACTTATAATTATAATTGGTTTGTGTATTTGCTTAAAAATCGATAACCAATAGATAGCGCCATCTTTTAAGAAATAAACAATATAATTTGTCAAAGATAATTAAATTAATCTTACAAAGTTGCATGAAACATGACTAAAGCGAATTAATTACTAGTTGGCAGCGTAAGTAAATTCCTTATTTTTGCTGGTAACATTACTATCAAACTCAATATACATATAAAAAATCTACATACATTTGCTATCAAGCCCAAAAAAAATATAATTAATTTTTACATAAACATTATACTCGTAATATGAATAGAAATATTATATTATATGTATTTATTTATTCTATAAGCAAATATTTCTTAAATGGAATGGATTTTTATTATTATTATTTTTATAAATATAAGGACATATTGTATATAAAAAAATTGTTTTTTATATATATTTTACTAAAAAAGGAAAAACGAATTCGAAGATTTATTAAAGATTTGTCAAAATTTTAGACTTTGCTCATTTTACACATAAAAGTTCTGGCAACACTAAGCACAATACCATATTTGTAAACAGTGTTGTCAGGTTAGGGAATTTATCTCCAAATCGGGGAATTCATTTTTAAAACGGTGATGAACATTTTGGTTTGGGGATTGAGGAATTCTTTGAGGATATATTTTGCATTATGGGGATTCAGATAACTTTTTTTTTGGGAATTTTTTAAGAATTTTGTTTTTGGTTATTGCAATTTTACTATTATTAAATAAATTTTACTTTTTGCTACGTATAAGTTTCCTAATATGGCAACTAAAAACATTGTTATATATTGTGACTGGTAATTCTCTCCGTAAATTTTAAACTTAAATTAGCCTTTGTTCAGAAATGAACTCAATGAAAACCAAAATAAGAAATATAATGCAATCTTTAATCTTTATTGAAAATTAATGCACATTTTAAAAATAATACATATTGTTGTTAAACTTTTGTCTCACCTTAAGAAGTGCTTTAAATGTTAAACTCCACAAGTATGTACCAAAAAATTCTTTAGACAACGCGATAGAACATCAATAATATACTTATATATAATAAAACTGTAGCAGTATTATTTCTGTACATGAAATATTTTTTGTAAATTTTATTTATTTTATTTATTTATTTATTTTATTTCATTTTATTTTATTTATTTATTTTGTTGTTGTTGGTGTATATAATAATCAATATAGAATACAACACACCTATTTTTGGATTATGTCTGTCTGTCCATCCGTTTGCCTGTGTTTGCATAACATAAAAACTGCTAGATGGATTTAAATAGTTTTGTGAGGAGGTCCCTTAAAACCTGGGTTCAAATATAGGATACTTTTTTCCGTAAAAATATGTAACTTCATACAAAATAAAAAGCACATTTCATTTTTATAGATGGAAAAATTTTAAAACCATTTACAGAACTCCACATAATATTTAAAAACATATTTTTCCAAATTTAAATTTTAAGAAAATACTTAAATAAAACTTAAATTGCATTTAAAAACAACTTAAAGTGCTATATTCGGCTATGACGAATCTTATATACCCTTCACCTTCTATGTAAATCTAGTTTACTGAAGTAACTTCAATCAAAAAAGTAAATTATAGGGTGACAGAGAATTAAATATTAAGAAAAAATATCATGCGTTACATATATACAATTTTAATAAAAAATGCCATCGGCTCGCTTTCCTTTAAGATCTGTTTAAAAAAATTTTAAATGATACACATATCGATATTTGAAATATTTTTTTTTTTTAATTCAGAGGCCCGTAACTCGGAAAATTGGCGAGCGCCACTTTTTCCACTTGATGTTTTTCTCTTATTTTTTATCGCCACATATATTTGTTTTTTCATTGCAGTTACTTTATTCTTCCAAATGATATGGAAAAAAGAGGTAGGCGTGAAGGTAATAATACTGATTTCCAATAGCACCTCTTTCGACACTATGTCAGATCAATTGGCATATCTAAATTTTCTCTAACTGATCTAGTGACTTGGCAACTTGATTTCAATACTAACACGGACAGACAGACTTACAGACTTCACTATGCACAAGAACTCAGAATATGTATATACTTTATGGGGTCGGAAATGTATATTGTAGATATTAAAATCGGAATGACAACCTTAGTTATGCCCTTTGTCCAATTTTTGTGGTGAAGGGTATAATAAATAGTATTATTTGTAGTTGGGGTTTTTGGGGATAGTTAAAATAGTTTTTTGGGAATTTTGGGGATATAATTTATCTAATGGGGATACGACTAGAAAAACATCTAGGAGCCCTGTTTGTAAACATGAACAGATCAATACACACCAGTGCTGCCAGGGAGAGACAGGAAAAAGTTACGCTTTTCTTTCGAAAAAGTTATACTTTTTATCAAAAGTTACAGTTTTCCTTAAATAAATAGTGATTTCATGTATTTTATATAAAAAATAGTAAACAAATTCATTCACTAAACAAAAATAAAACGAAAATATTTCGGTATGGAATAGTGCATGCTCTCGCCTTTCAATATAATTAGTTAAATTATGATTTTTTAATAAATCCGTTTTACCTTTTTCTTTTAAAGATTGAGCTTCGATTATTTAACTACACTAATTTTTTTTTAAAATAGCGTTATTAAACACCAATTTAAGCCTTATTTGCTTAAAACTTTAACATAAAATTACTGACAATTTTTCTGTAATATAATCCACTTCCTGAAGAAAATTAATAGACAAATCTCCTCTAAATCGAGGTATTGGTGAAGTTGCTTAAAATTTTCTCTAGTTTGAACAGAATGCTTAGTTTTCCGCACGAAATGCAGCTTATATTATTTCACAGTTAAAAAGAATTGTTGCCAGAAACATTTTGTTGTTTCTAAAAATAAAGCAAGTAACATTTCGTGACTTCTAACGAATTAAACAAAGTCAAACTTCAGCAATGTTATTTTTTGCTTCGTTCAAACTAATTTTTTATATACTTTGATTGCATTTGCTTTGCAAAGTAACCTTTATTATTATAATTTAATTAATAGGTTAAGGAAGATTCTTACTACAAATAAAGGAAGAAGTACTCTTTCAGTGATATTATTTTATTTCGTGTCTGTACCAAAAGCTATAAAAATCTAGCCAAATATAACAAAATTATACATGTTACGTGGAGCCTTTAAAAGTTAAAAAAATGTAAACAAATGTTAACAAACGGCAACACTGATACACACATGCTTATACAAATATGTGTGCATGCAGTCAGAGACCTGCGCCAAACGGATCATAGCAGGCCTACAGCGGCCATCGAAGATTATGGAACACCGCCGACATTTTTTCAGATAAAATTTTGCTAAGATATAGCCGCTGACAGTTACACTTTTACCCCACTTCAAAAAATTAAGAATGCTATCAATCCATTTTTTATGTTACCCTACAGCCCTACGTTCCAGATTTCCTTTAAAGGTTTTCACACACGTAGCTTGAAAGCAATTTTATTTTCGAAATTTCATAGTCAAGAAAACAACTATTTTTTTTTTTTCTTTACAACTTTATTTTTTTTTACATATTTCTCATGCAATACAGGCCTCGTTTTAAATCATTGCACCTATGTATATACATATATGATGAAAGATTAATTTTCCACAGGACTTCGCGGCTTCTATACAGCTCTGAGAACCGCAAAACATACTTATATTCACTATTTTTATTAGCAAACATATATTTTTCAAATAATTATTTACACTAGAGTGTGGTCCAAATTTGACCAAATTTATTTTTGAACACTTTTTTTTTGGTTATTTTTTGTACATACTTACGTTTTGAATATACATATATAAATTAATTAGCAACATTTATTTTCAGGGGAAGTAAAACAGCTTTAATTTAAAATGAAAGTAAGAAATTGTATTTTTATTTTAATTAAGTTTTAATAGTTCAACTCATTTTTCCTTTTGTTTATTAAGCTTAAACTTTCTTTTAAATATTCAATATCCGAATTTAGCTCCTTAAAATTTTAATGTCATGTTATGGTTATTTTCTTTGCGTGTTTTAAATTTTTTACTTTGAAATAATAATTTCGATTCTACTATTTAGAAACTTTTATTAAACAAACATTTTGTTTTAAAATTCATTTAATACAATTTTTAACGTTTTTCTACAGTTCTTAATATTTATTTTTAGCAGTTTGTTATCGTTTTTGATTTTATTTTCCAAATGTCCTTTTCTGAGTTTTAAAATTTCCAACTTTAAACAGAATCATTTAAAGATTTAACATTTTTTATTTCCAATTTTTTATTTTTAAGTTAAAGAAATATTTTAATTAAATGTAGGAGCAACTCAATCAAGATCAGAATTATACCCTGTTTAGACATGTTTTCTTTATTAATTTAATTTAGTTCTAATTGCGCAATTTAATTTTGTGTTCACACATGCTCAATTAAGTTTATTCAATTAGCACAAGACATATTTATTTTACTAGGTAGTGTCGTACGCCCAGCTGATTTCGCTTTTGATTTCAAAAACAACTTGGACTTTTGTTGGTGCTTTAAAGTTGGAACTCTCAAAAGCCATTTTCGCATGACCAGCCATTTTGTTTTCATTTGTTTGTTTATATTTGTTTTACTTTCGGCCTGTCAATTATGTGATTTTTTTTCTCACTGAACATAGTTGCCAGGCAAGGGTTGCATTTCGCATCTTATTCAATTAGTGATGCAATTAATACTAATTGCTCAATTTATTAATTGACTTCTTATACGGTAAATTGAGCTCAATTAAGGTCTTAATTGCGTAAATTCCTTGATTGCGCAAATAAAGTATGTCTGAACAGGGTATTATTAACGAAAAAGTATTCTGTTTTCATAAATGAATGAGGCTCAGTATAAGAACACGAATGAATTTTAATAAGTACTGTAACGGCTTACATTTACTTAATTTTTTACAATTACTCGAAATAATAATTAGGCTGAGCATGATAATACGAATGAGTGAAAAACAAGTAAGAGTGATATATTCGGCTATGCCGAATCTTATATACCCTTCACCCTTCACTGACATTGTATACTTTCCTGGGTCTTTTTAAATGCACTCGCCTTTGGTATGGTTTGAGTTGTGCCCCAGCAAAGTGGCAAAGAAAATTTTTGTTTGGGTTGTCAAAAGTTATTTGTACATACAACGGCATCCAATTTACCAATACAAAATTTGCACAGTTTTGTAAAGCTAATGACATTTTACACAAGCGCACTGCACCTTACCACCCTGCAACAAACGGTTAAGCAGGCCGCTATGTACAAACACTGAAAAAGAAACTAAAATGCTTGAAAACAAAGCACCAAGTTACAAAAAAGGTCACGAATGTTCGAATCCTGGTCAGGGTAAAAATTAAAACAAACGCTAGGCACCGCGTATTTACATTCATACTTAACTCATAAAAGTCAATATGATACTGAAACAGTGTCTATAATGTTGTGAGCAAACAAGTATGAATAATTAAAAATAAAAAGTTGCGTTTGTGACCAGCGTTGCCGCTTTGGTCCAATCGGACCAAACTTGGTAGTTTTTCGTTTTTAAAAAACAGTTTGGTAGTTTGGTTGGTTTGTTGCATTTTTTTAAGTTTTTGGTAGGTTTTCCTTCTTTAGCAATTTTTTAGCAATAGTAAATTTTTCACCTTATAAATTCAGAACATAAATTAAATAAAAATGTAACTTTGAATTAAAAAAACAATATCTTTGAATAGTGTTACCACTGTTTTCAAAAACTGTTTTAGATGTAATAAAAAACATCTCTGCCATCTCTGGTTTAGGAAACGCGAACAATATTATTAAATTGAAATTAACAATATTTTTGAGTGAAGGTTTATTTTCAAGTGTATGTATTAAAAAAATTAACAGACAAAATGGAAAAGTAAAATACTTTTTTAATTGTAAATATATACCTAATAATTACATAAATATTTACTAATATTGCATGTACTTTTTTTTAGATTTTAATCAAAAACTCCAAAATTAAATGAAAATAATATAATTTCAGAAGATGACATTTTTAAATTATATAATACTATTAGTGAACATTGTAAAGAAACAGTCAAAAAAAAAATTTAGAACCGAATGGTTGAGCGAATTTAATTAGCTCCGGGAAAGGGATGGGTGTTCATTCTGCATAGTATGCTCTATAACTATTTTAAATCATAACACCCATTTTAAAATCACCAAAAGACAAACTTCCATCTCAACAATTACGGGAAAAAAACAAGTGAATATAACAGGGTTTATGTGCAAGAAATGCATTTTTAAATTTTTGGTAGGCTGTGAACCATTTTGGTAAGATTTTTGAAAATTATTGGTAGGAAGTCAATTTCTTGTGTGGCAACGCTGTTTGTGACTATCAAATTGCTAGTACAAAAAAGCAACAACAAATGTACAAGACGAGTTACAAAGAGAATGACAAAGAAAAGCTTTAAGTTGTGTGTGAACTTCGTCTCACCAAATTAACATTAAGATTAGTTGGTTAAATAGATGATGTTTACGATGTACATAACATAAGGTAGATAGATGCAAAGAATGCTGATGAAGGATGTGGCGGTCCAGAAAATGCTGCATTTCATTCTGCTAGCGTCTAATTTTTCTTGCTTTCTTTGGAAAACGTCCGCATACATTTGTAAATAATTTTTCTTTCTAAAAATGTTTAGAAAATTAATTAAAAAGAACCAAAAAGCCGAAAATAAAGTAAAATTTCATTAATTTATAAAAAAGGTCACCATCAGAAATTTTGTTTAGTTATCCGGTTCGCACAAAGTTTTCGTTAATGTTACCAGAAGAAATTAAGCCCGAAATAATTTATAACATTTTAAAGCCTAGAGAATTTTTCGAGAGGAAATGGTTGTTTTAGAAATACGTTGATAAGGAAAAATGGAATTTGGGAGAAGTTAGTGAAAGGCATGTCGCGTTGCGTTACAAAATTCAACTTGATAATGGGAAAACGGTCCATAGGCACGTGGACCAAATGTTAAATGCAGGTTGCCATAATTTTGATGGCAAGAACCTGAGTGATTCTTCTGAACAGCAGCACAGTACTCCCGTAAATGACAATCAGAAACAAGACTACAAAACGGAATAGAATGTAATGAAGAAAAACAGGTGAAGGATTCAGTATTTGAGGACAACCAAGTTAACGTCAGAAAAAGTAATCGGGTCCATAAGCCTGTAGACGTATCACTAATAAAATTAATAAACTTATTTTCTGAAGTGCTTTTCAACAATTATGGTATACATATATATATACTTCATGTTACATCATACTTTTACAATCACAATGTAGTATACATGTATAATTAACAGCCTGATTCTGTGAATTCTTGATAAATTTTGTCAAGATTTTTATCAACCAAAAGTTCGGTTGGTATTCTGTAGCAACATTGATAAATAAAAAGGCTTTGAAATTCACCAGTGTGGTGAATTTGTATTGATAGCTGTTTTGATAATTTTATAAGATTGTTGGCAAAAGTAAAAATATGGATACACCAAGTAAGTATTTTTATAAATTAATTGGCTGTAAGGTATATTAATATAATTTTGTATAATTCATTAACCCGTAAAGGAAATCGAAATATTATCGGCTGCAAATTTGCAAATAATTGCCGAGCAAGAACGCGACTCAATCGAAAATTTTTTGTAAATTCTGCCTCCAAGAACTAAAAAGGATCGCTTGAGTCACGTTATCTTTGTAAGTAACACCTACGCCTTCTTTTTTCCGTATTTTCTTCGTCTTCACAAATCAGCGTTAACACAATAATTTCTTGTTTCATCTTTCTAAATGTATACGTAAATTTATACATGTATTGTAAAAAAGAATACATTATGTTGATATATACATGAAGCGTGCACTATTTTAATTTTTAATACACACACACAATAAAATAGAGTTATCAATACCAAATGGGACTTTGACAAATTATCAACTAAAAACCTTTTATTTTTTGTAGTAGAATACTAAATTTTGATAAATATCCAAAAGTTGATAAATACTCAATGTCTTGAACTTATCAAGTGCACAGAATCGGACTGTAAATATCTTTTTATCGTGAAATACAAATTTCAGCTAAATTGCATTATTAATAAAATTTGTATTATGTATGTATTTTTGTTTTTGAGAGGAAAAGGTGTTAAATACTAATAGAGCATTTATTAAAATGCTGCGTTTGTAATAGTTAGATTTCAAAAATACAGCTATGCGTTCTATTGAGAATGGTTAATGCAAACATAAAATTTCTAACGTGCGCCAAGATAGCGTCGAAGAAATAGCGTCGATTTTGGGAATTAAAAACCCGAAAAAAAACCGGGAAGTAAAATTCCCCGGGATTGGGTATTTTGAATTAAAAAATAAAATTAGAAAAATTTAGGCATCTAGAAGAAGAAAAATTGATTTAAATTATACATAAATCAATAAACAAAACATTTGTGTATTAAGAAAATAATTATAAAAAAGCGTTTTTAATGATCACAAAAATCCGTTGCTGTCTTTTCCCTTGGAAACTATATTAGTGAACAAAAATTGCCAACCGTGCAACAATTCTGCCAAGCCGTTTTCGAGAAAAGTGGCTTCATCCTGAGTGGGACAAAAAAGACGTTGCTAATGTTTTCCATGGAAACTATCACACTCTCGCCACAAATGGCCATACATTATTAAAATAGAGATATTAATGACCAAAAATTGCTAACCGTGCAACAATTCCGCCGAGCCGTTTTCGAGAAAAGTGGCTTCATCCTGAGTAGGCACAAAAAGCGTTGCTGATGTTTCCCATGGAAACTATTACACTCTCGCCACATATAGCAATACATTATAATTTAAATCAATTTTTCTTCTTTAGATGCCAAAATTTATTCTAATCTTATTTTTTAATTCAAAATACCCAATCCCGGGGAATTTTACTTCCCGGTTTTTCCCCGGTTTTTAATTCCCAAAATCGACGCTATTTTTTCGACGCTATCTCGGCGCACGTAAATTTCTACTAGTATAGACAGCTTGTCTTTACTTCCTTGCTCCTCTCGATTCTTAACAACCAAACAGCAAAGATGTGTGTATATTTACAATTTAATATAAGTTTTAGACGATAAATAAAAGCTGTGAATTTAACAACTCGTGCATTTTTATTCACCACATTTACAACAACCATCTATGTAAATCTAGTTTAGTGAAGTAACTCCAATCAAAAAAGCAAATATTGACAGGGAATTAAAAAATTACAAAAAAATTAAGTTCTGTTCTATCGGCTCTTAATAGGTTAAGTTTTTTTTAATGCTAGCATTTCCTTAAAGATCTCTTCAATAGCTTTTAAATGATACCCATATTGAAGATTTGAGAGATTTGAAAATTTCAGAGCCCCTAAACTCGGAAAAATATAGGCGAGCGCCAATTTTTTCACTTGATGTTTTTTCTTATCTTTTAATTCTCTATCGCCTCATATATTTATTTTTTTTTATTCGAGTTACATTATTGTTCCAAATGAAAGGAAAAAATTAGAGGTAGGCATGGTGTTTAGCCTGCTGCCTTGAAGGACATGGACCGATCATGCTAAGTTCCAATAGCATTTCTTTTGACACTATATCTGATCGATTGACATATTAACATAGGCGGACAGACGGACATGACTCAATCGACTTCGATATGGATAAGAAGTCAAAATGTATATACTTTATGGGGTCGGAAATGGATATTGTATAAATTACACACGGAATGACAAACTTATATATACCCTTTTTTCACTTTTTGTGGTAAAGGGAATAAAAAGCAATTGGAGAGTACATTGGAGCTTCAACTTTAAAGGTACTGGAGAAGACAGGAGCTTTTTCCTGTCCACAAAGCAAAAACTTTACAGACTTTTCTAATTAGAAAATCACTCAAACACAATTGATTTTTGATTTCAGTATAAAAATTCACTTTATTAAATTGGACTGTATTAAGATGCTTGATGTGAACAGTTCAAGTTTTATTTTCTTAATTAATTCTAAATTACTTCTTAAACGCAAGACGCGAGCAACTGTATTTTAAAACTACAAAATAATATTATGAAGATTTGTTGTTTGTCGCTTAGAACGGTTATGACAACAACATAACAATGCAATTACTTAAAGTTAAAGCCTATGCATTAACGCTATGCGTATAATTTTGTTGGTAGATAAAAGTATGCATATTTACAAACAGCTGCCCAATAGAAAATTTGAAATACAACGACATGATCTTAACGGGTACTGTAACGGTTTACATTTACTTAATTTTTAACAATTACTCGAAATAATAATAAATCAATAAAAAAATCAACTTAGCAACAAAGCAAAATTAAAATATTAAACATTCCATACATTCAACGAAAAAAGTATATCAACAGGCTCGTTAACTTATGTGTGTATTTTTTGCATGTGTAGTGCATTTGATTTATTAAGTAGTATATTCTGACCGATATTGGCCGTTAGGCTAGGTTTTCATAATAGAACGAATATATATAATTCTTGCGAAAAAAACCGACTTCAAAACAGATTTCATCTATCTGCCTATAACAGCTCAAGTGCATGGCCACATAAATTAGGTTACATTAACTATTGGGACACCCTTATATCTCCAAACTTTATACTTGTTCAACTGTTCTATAGTTTGGCAACATACATCAAATTACAGCAACTATAGGGTCACCCCTTAATTTCCAAATTCAAATTATATACTTGCTGTTGTAGTAGATTTAGCAATCAGGTTCTGTGTAAATTTCAACCATCTGTAACGGTTCAACAGTTTGCCTATATACATCAGATTATATGAACTATTTAATTTATAATATAACATTTTTATACTTCTTATTATTCCAAATAAAGTACAGAACATTTTGTCTAAAATTAAGGTGTTTGTATACAACGGTTTAAAAAATACGGCCAAATTTCATTAATTATGAGAATTTCATTAATTATGAGAACACCCTTTACTTTCTAAATTCAAATTATAAGCTTCTTGTTATAGCGGACTTAGCAAAACATGTCCCTTGTAAATTTCAGCTGTCTGTCTATAACGGTTCAAAAGTCCGGCCACATACACCACGTTATATCAACTATTTGAACACCCGTTTATTTCCAAATCCAAATTTTATACTTGTTGTTATAGAGAAGTTAATAATATAGGTTCTTTGTAAATTTCAATCGTCTGTCTATAACTGTTTAAAGGTATGGCCATATACCAAATTAAATAAACTATTGGTGCACCCTTTAATTTATAATTTTAAATATTATCAGCTGCTTATATAACAGCCATAGCAATCGACATTGAGTCAAATTTACAAGCGCTTGTCTATAACGGTTCAAAAGATAGGCCTACATAATTAAATCTACAGTAATTATGAGACACCTTTTAATTTCTAAATTCCAATTATAAACTCGTTAATATAGTGGACTTAGAAATACAGGTCCATTTTAAGTTTCAGCGTTCTGTCAAAAGTATGGCCATATACATCAAACTTAATGAACGATTGGCGCACCCTTAAATTTATAATTTAAAATATTAATACTTGTTACTATAATGGCCATAGCAGTCGACATTCTGTCTAATTTGCAAGCGTTTGTCTATAACGGTTCAAAAGATAGGCCTATATAAGTAAATCTTTATCAATTATGGAACACCCTTTAAGTTCTAAATTAAAATTATAAACTCGTTGATATAGCGGATTAACAATACAGGTCCCTTTTAAGTTTCAGCGTTCTGTCTATAGCGGTTCAAAAGTTTGGTCACATACACAAAATTACAATAACTATTGGAACATCCTTTAACTTCCAAATCCAAATTTTATACTTTTTGTTATAGCGGACTTACCAATACAGGTTCGTTGTAAATTCCAAGCGTCTATCTATAACTGTTAAAAAGTATGGCAATATACATCAAATTAAATTAACTATTGGCGCACCCTTTAATTTATAATTCTTAATATTAATACTTGTTACTATAACGGTCATAGTAATCGACATTCTGTCCAATTTGCAAGCGTTTGTCTATAACGGTTTAAAAGATTGGCTCATATAAGTAAATCTTCATCAATTATGGGACACCCTTTAATTTCTAAATTCAAATTAAAAACTCGTTGATATAGCGGATTTAACAATACAGATCCCTTTTAAGTTTCAGCGTTCTGTCTATAACGGTTCAAAAGTTTGGTCACATATACAAAATTACATATACTATTGGAACACCCTTTAACTTCCAAATCCAAATTTTATACTTTTTGTTATAGCGGGCTTAGCAATACAGGTTCGTTGTAAATTTCAAGCGTCTGTCTACAACTGTCAAAAGTATGGCCATATACATAAAATTTAATGAACTATTGGCGCACCATTTAATTTATAATTTGTAATATTAATACTTGTTACTAGAACGGCCAAAGCAATCGACATTCTGTCCAATTTGCAAGCGTTTGTCAATAACGGTTCAAAAGATAGGCCCATATAAGTAAATTTACATCAATTATGTGGACTCCCTTTAATTTTTAGATTTATTTTTGTATAATTTTTTGTTTTTGGGAGCCATAGTAATACGCAGTCATTTTAAATTTTGCAGAATCGCTTTTTACAGTTCATAATACATGTAAAAAATATGTATGTTGTATGGGGACACCGTTTAATTTTTAAGATTATGCACTGGTTTTAAAACGGGACCAGTCTGTAAGCATAATCTATCATATTACCAATTTTCAAAATCGGATCAGAAATGACTGAGTTCTGAAGGCACAAATATAAAAATAAAAAAACAACATTCAGCCGAATTGTATAACGTCCTTCTTTTTTTGAAGTCGGTTAAAAAGGAAAAACGAATTTGAAGATTTATTAAAGATTTTTCAAATAGTGTTAGATTTTGCTAATTTTACACATAAAAGTTCTGGACAGACTAAGCACAATACCAAGGCACATTGATACAGGTGACTGCATTAGCTTTTGCGTGTATTTTGTTTTTGTAAAATTTTGTTAAACTGTGAAAAACGTCTGACAATATGTGTGTATGTATTTGCGAAAAATAACCAAGCAATTGAAAACATACAGTGTTGTCAGGTTAGGGGATTTATCTCGAAATCCGGGAATTTATTTTTAAAATGGTGATGAATATTTTGGTTTGGGGATTGAGGAATTCTTTGAGGATATATTTTGCATTTTGGGGATTTAGATAAGTTTTTTGGGAATTTTTTAAAAATTATGTTTTTGGTTATTGCAATTGTACTATTATTAAAAAAATTTTACTTTTTGCTACGTATAAGTTTCCTAATATGGTAACAAAAAACATTGTTATATATTGTGACTGGTAAGTCTCTCCGTAAATTTTAAACTTATATTCATCTTTGTTCAGAAATGAACTCAATGAAAACCAAAATAAGAAATATAATGCAATCTTGAATCTTTATTGCAAATTAATACACATTTTAAAAATAATGCAAATTGTTGTGCAACTTTTGTCTCATCTTAAGAAGTGATTTAAATATTTAACTCCACAACAATGTACCAAAAAATTCTTTAGACACCGATATAGACCATCAATAATATACATATATATAATAAAACTCTAACAGTATCATTTCTGTACATGAAATATTTTTTGTAAATTTTGTTGTTGGTGTAGATAAGAATCGGTAGAGAATACAAAACACCTATTTTTGGATTATGTCTGTCTGTCCACCCCTCTGCCTGTGTTTGCATAACATAAAAACTGCTAGATGGATTTGAATAGTTTTGTGAGGAGGTCCCTTAAAACCTGGGTTCAAATATAGGCTACATTTTTCCGTAAAAATATGTAACTTCATACAAAATATAGAACACATTTTATTTTTATAGATATAAAAATTTTAAAGCCATTTACAGAACTCCACATAATATCTAAAAACATATTTTTCCAAATTTTAATTTTTAAAAAATTACTTAAATAAAACTTAAATTGCATTTAAAAACAACATAGAGTGCTATATTCGGCTATGACGAATCTTATATACCTTTCACCTTCTATGTAAATCTAGTTTACTTAAGTAACTTCAATCAAAAAAGAAAATTATAGGGTGACAGAGAATTAAATATTAAGAAAAAATATCATGCATTACATATATACAATTTTAATAAAAAATGCCATCGGCTCGCTTTCCTTTAAGATCTCTTTAAAAGCTTTTTAAATGCTACACATATCGATATTTAAAAAAATTTTTTTTGAAAACTTTAGAGGCCCGAACTCGGAAAACATGGGCGAGCGCGAATTTTCCACGTGATGTTTTTTTTTATATTTTTTATTGTCTATCGCCACATATATTTGTTTTTTAATTGCAGTTACTTTATTCTTTCAAATGATATGGAAAAAAGAGGTAGGTGTGGAGGTTTTTCCGCCGCCTCGCGGAAAATGGACCGATAATGCTGATTTCCAATAGCACCTGTTTCGACACTATGTCTGATCAATTGGCATATTTAAATTTTCTCTAACTGACCTAGTGCCTTGGCAACTTGATTTCAATACTAACACGGACAGACAGACGGACAATGTTTAATCGACTTCGCTATGCATAAGAACACTTATTCAAAAAATAAAAAAAAAATCCATTGCGTGTGTGTGTTTTATCAAGAAAACAATTTGCAATTGCCAAAAAAGTGAGTGAAAAATAATAATGACAAAAATGCCGAAGTGTGCAATTTGCAAAAAATCTAAAACTTATGGAAAACAAACATTTTTCAAAGCTCCAAAAGACGAATTTGGGAGAAAAACGTGGAGCGAAATTCGCCGTATGAATTTGTCTATAAACTCATTTATATGTTCAGCTCACTTTTCGTCAGCTTCTGATTCAGGGTAAATAATTATTAGTTTTAAGTAAAACATATAAGACAAAATCAGTAAGTAATAAAAACTTACACATACTTTATTCTTAAACATAGAATTCCATTACCAAAACCGGAACAGCAAATATGTGCAACAAATTTAAGCAACGTTTTATTGAATAACGTTCAGCTTCCTATGATGGAAGAACCATGTGCTGTTGAGGTAGAAATGTTTGGGCAATTTCCTATTTTACAGGAACCATTTGTTTTGGAGAATAAAATAGCAAAGCCGTACTGTAAGGACCAAGAGACGCAAACGGAGTAAGTAAATAATATTTTTTTACGATGTTTTTTTTTTTGCAATAAAGTCCAGTAATTCTTGATTGCACGGAAGGCCGGCAACATTACGTGGATAAAATCCGGAGTTTGGAAAATGAAGTTAAGGAGCTTAAGATTCAACTAGAAGCCGTCGACTCATTGCGTTCCCTTTTTACCGAGGGACAAATACGCAAGATGGTGACAAAACTGAAGTAATATGGAGGTGGGATGACATATCTAATGCAATATGTTTGCACGCTGCAGGTCCAAGAGCATACAACCACCTTTATAACAAGGGGTTTCCACTTCCACATGTAAGTACTTTACAAAGGTGGTGTCGTAAGGTAAATGTAGGAGAATCTTTGTTGACGGCTGCCATTGACTTCATGCGCCAAATTTCTGATTTGGAAAAAAAAGGTAAGGTGTGCGTATTGGCATTCGATGAGATGAAAGTCGAAGAAACTTTTGAGTACGACGAAGTGGGAGATTTTATTAGAAAACCAGCAAATTTCGTGCAAGTTGTCATGGCCCGAGGACTTCTCAAATCATGGAAGCAACCAGTTTTCTTTGACTACGACTGCCAAATGACAAAAGAAATATTATTTATGATAATATCACAGTTGCCTTGATAATGATCCACAGTTATCTTAAAGAAAAAATCAACATGACCTTCATTTGTACTGCAAGGCTAAACCAAGATGTGCTAGAACATTTCTTTGGTGCGATTCGCAGTAAAGGTGGCTTAAACGACTATCCGCCACCAAAAGATTTTAAGTACAGGATTCGAAAGTATATCTTGGGTATGAAATGCTACATACTCAGTTATAATCTTGTGGACAATTGTTTTTAATTTTCAGCGAGAAACACTGAACACCTTGGTGGTACTGGTAATGTCATATGCGATGACACTTACTGGCTAAACTTTAATAATAACAATGTACCACTTAATGCCACTAAAGAGCTTGTCACGTGTAGACGCCATATGTTAGATTATCAGATACGGGCTACTAATAAATGCAACACTGCCATTAAATATGGATCTGGCAACACGAAAATCGGCTGATGTTTTAAACAGAATATTCCAGAAAAGAAAAAGAAGAAAAAGAAAATGCAAAGTGGCGTCAGTGCGAAGTGGACATAAGGGTAATGAAGAAGAAAGGAACTGTTCTGTTGTGTTTGTGATCGCGAAGTAAAAGGGTCGAATTTTTTTTTTTTTTGCCAAAAGTTACCAAAGAAAAGTTATAGTTTTTTGGTTAGAAACTGTTGTACAATTTGCAGGCATAATGCAATAAACAGTTAAACTATGAATAAACGTGCAAGTGTCTAAATTTTTAAATTAGAAAATAAATTTTGGTGTTCAATTTTCAAGTGCAATTTTAGCAACGTGGTCACGCCTGGGCATAACATTTGTGAAATTTTTTTTTATAATTTGTTTTTTTTTTGCATAATTCGCCAAACATTTGGAATATTTGAACATTGTAATCGAAGCTCAGTATGCTGTAATAGTTATAAAGCCGACAAAAAGTAGTGACTTTATCATTCAACAGGGCTTCTACCTGTTAAGTAAAGCAAGCAGAATATTTTTAATCGCTACACACATTCATTTTATTAGCTAATATGACTGGCATCAGACAAGAATTTGTGCAGGATCAAAAAAAATCCTCAGCCATTGAAAGAATTTGCACTTAAGTTTGTACCACCAATATTTCAGCCGTTCCATTATGGATTTCTAGGAAGGCCGCAATAGCCACCGTAACGGCAGCCCACTACGGCTACAAGAAAGCCACACGCCATTTTAAAATTATAAACAGCAACACAGCCCCATGGGAAATAGCAACAACAGTACCCGCAGCCAACTACAACAACAATAGTTACACCGAACCCAATAGCGCCATTTTGAACAACATCAAGGATAGCACTATTGAGAGCCACGATAAGCGGCAACTACAATAACTACAACAACAGCTGATACAACTACAATAACATCTTCAGCAACATCACCAACAGCTGATACAACTACAATAACATTTTGAACAACAACAACATTTTGAACAACAACAACATTTTAAACAACAGCGCCATTTTGAACAACAACAACCTCAATTGCAAACGGTTTATAACAACAGCAGCAACAACAACAACGAAAACAACAAATCATTTTAGAACAACAACAGCCAGTTAATAGTAACAACCATGATTTAGCCAACAGTCCTCAGCTTCTACAACGACCACAACAACAAATAGCAGCTATAACAATAAATCGCAGCGACAACAACCGCAACTACTACAATAACCTTAATCTACAGCAACAACAACGGCAGCGGGTTCATCTCATCATCAGCGTAAAAAGGAAATAGATAAGTAGATGTAGAAGTAGACATATGATATAATATACTTACCTTTCTAATTATTTTCCACAATTAAACATCTTGTAATTATATGCGTAAAAACCCCCCCCCCCCCATATGTGTCTTAGTGACAAATAGATTGTAGGGTGTTTTCTTTTTTTATCTAACCCTAAACCTAAGTACAGTTAAGCATACGGGCAAGCCCACATGTTGACGTATAGTATATGTATACATCTATATATATATATATATATATATATATATATATATACACATCCCTCGTAGTTCGTATCGGTACGGTAGAAGGCTCCTTCACCGCGGTCTATTAATTAGAAGTGCGTTAGAAGATTTTATCCCCATTTCCTACTATTAGATTGGCCAATGTATGGATAGGTAGGGAGTTTCCAGAGTCCGTGCGCAAGAATAAAATCCCGTTAGAAAGGTTTATTTACCCGTGATGAAGTTTTTGTGGAATATATATGTATATATAAACATATATCAGACTATAGGCGTATAATTATATTTTCAATTTACTTTTGATGAAATTGTTTATGTAAATAAAAAAAAAACAAAGCTATAAATATATATATGTATATATATATATACCTGCATGGATTTCAGGTATACATGTATGTATTTCTATGGATAAAGAAAAAAATAATAATAATAAAATTTTATAGAATAATAAGTTACAGTATATAGTAATTAATTTTTGTATTTAGGTTTTTAGGAAATGAATTCCTCTTATAGAATAAGAAAATTAGGGATTATATATATATACCTATATAGAAATATAAGCGATTTATTTTTATCTCCCCTTTTGTATTAATAAAACATAACTTTTATAACATTGAAATGCAGAATATAGTTGTATATTTTCTTTAAGGAAGCCGTAAGACAATAAAACGAGTGGGTAAGTAATCGCAGTTTGGTGGTTGATGGTGGTAAAAGTTAAGGGACAGTTCGCATAATTTGACACGCGACTGTCAAGGTGAAGTCTGTAGTGAGTTCAAGTGGGTGGGACTTCCAAGTTGGCATTACACCAGCCAACATTAGGTGAAGATGCAGAATGGTAACGGCAGCAAATGGTCCAGCGCAAAAGTTAGTTTCAGCTTAAATTCGACAAGATAGCACCGTTCGGTTAGTCGCCCCTTTTTTCCTTTTTAATAGTGGATTTCACAGTCTGGTATGAGTAAATATTTTTTTTGTATGTGGTAAAGGAGCCAGAGAGTTGAAAAGAACCTCCCCATCCGGCGAGCTTAGCCGCGCTAAAAGCCAGCATACCAGCACCTACGACAATCTGGCCACAAAGCGAAACGGGAAACAATTTAAGTGTTTTATTCCATTTTATATCTATACCAACACAAAGTACACATTACAAAAATGGCGCCCAACGTGGGGCCCGACTAACCATCCGATAACGGATGAAAGTTTTTCCTAAATTTTATTTGGCATATACTTTTTCGATTTTAGAATTTCATTTTTTTTATAGATTTGTTATACATGAAAGGTTATTTGTAGCGTAAGTCCCGATTGAATAGGCTTAGTAGTCCTCATCGCCTTGCGACGTTACAGGTAAACAGTAAAGTATGACAATCCGGAACCAGTGGTGTCAGAAGGGACGCGGAGTTGGAGTCGTAGAAGTAAGCGCTTCAGAGTGGATTTCTACTTGCACAACTTTTGCTACCAGATGAAGCGACCGGTTAATTCTACAACCTATGATTTCGTTTTCTTTTCCTGGATGGGTATGTCCAAGGGAATTTGTCTTGCACAAGTATCACTTGTTGCGACCTTTCTCTGGAAGGAAGTGCAATTATTTTTTTGTCTTTACGATTTGTTTTTGCAAACTTCCCTTTACGATGATTAAGCCTCAGTCCTAGATGTTAACACCAGTGTATCATCTATTGTAGCGATTTTTTCCTTTTCTATAGGGAGTGTGCATCCTTTTTCGTATTTTCGGGTTGAGCTAACCATTTGCTAGTGATTTACCATTTAAAAAACTTTCCAACCACCCAACTGGGTTACTAAACACCTACGTTCGTTTGTTTTTTTATTTCATTTAAAACTTTAAAATCCTTTTTTTGCTATTAATATAGTTGGATTCCGGCTATATTCATAGTACTCCAATAAAACCTTTATAAGGTGAACCAAAATTTTTTTACTTTTCGTGCGTTATTGTATTGATTGTTCGGTCTTTATATGCATTATCTAGGTATATAAACGTAGACATATAGACACATAAAGATCGATATCTGCCTACAATTGCCTTGTTAACTACCAATCAGGTAGAAAGACCATTTGAAGCAAAAATTATTTGATTTCAACATTACGATTTCAGTCATATTTGTAAATTTTATTTCTTAAAACCCGAAGAGGTAGGTAAAGAAATTTGATTTTCGGGTCCTGACTACGTTTTGTATATATATCAAATTTTTTTTTCTGGTCCGCAAAACTATTTCGCGTTTATTCAGGGATACAGCAACTTTTACAGGTAATGGTTTTAACGCGTCAAGGAAGTAAGACAATGTACCAAAATCATACGCAAGGCAGTCAAGAAGTGAAGGGAACCACAACAGTTCGTGAAGAGAGTGGGATACCCGGTCAGCAACTCGTCGCTCCTAATTTACCGGCAACAGTCGCGGTTTCGACAGGTCCAGTCTCTTCGATAGCTCCGTCGGTGCAACGTTTTATAGAAAGCGCACAGGATATTTCCGTTATAAGCGAAGCAGGGAGGTCGGAAGGTACAATTAGTTCACCACCCTATAGCAGTATTACCGCACAAAACGTAGCAACAGAATTTAGGCAGGATAGGATTATCAACAATAGTTCAGTTTCTAACCCAAGTCCTACCCCAACCAACAGAGCCGAATTAGCCAACGCGACAGCAGGTTTATCTCGGCTACAACAAATGAGGATGGAGGACGATAGGATTCGACGTTTAGTGTTAGAGACATTACAAACGTGGCCGGCTAGTAATAATGCACCAATTCTGACAGACCAGAGGCCAGGTCAACAAGGTGGACAGGACACTTCGCAGCGAGTACCTACGTCTCCGAATAACCAAAGGGCAATAGCACAACCACCGGCTCAGTCTATTCCGACTCAGGGCATGAATAACCTGAATAGAAGTAATTTTAACGGTCACTCACAACAGCGCGGTCCAGCCATGCAGAGGCAAAGCATGAGTAATCAGCACGAAAAGCAAAGGAAGATCGAAGTCGAGAAATGGGGCCTTAAATTTGATGGAACCGATAAAACAATGGACGCTGAAGATTTTATTTTTCGTCTAGAAGTACTCCGTCATGATTATAACTGCTCTTGGGCAGACGTCATTAAAAGTTTTCACCACCTCCTTTGCGGCACCGCCCTTGAATGGTACTGGATGCATAGAAGATTAGCACCAATACAGTCGTGGGAAGAGCTGAGGGAAGCCTTACTTATTCAATTCAGGCGTTTTGAAAGCGAGTTTGTTATTCAGAAGAAAATAATGGATAGACGGCAATTACCACAGGAATCGTTTGAGGAATTCTACAACGTCATAATCAAACTACGGAATCAACAGCGTGTACCGTATGGAGAGCAAGATTTAGTGGAGATCATGAAGAGTAACCTGAAGCCATCCTTAGCACAGCCCATTTTCCCGGTAAGAATTTTTGGTTTGTGTCATTTTCGTCAAGAAGTTAAAAGAGCTGAGAGCATGTTAGCCAGTCAACGACAAGCCGGTCAATTCCGTCAGCATATACCAGCACGAGTTCACGAACTGGACCTAAGCGATCAATTAGAGGCAATAAATTTAGAAGTAAGTGAAGTAAGCCGAAGTAGCCATTACGTTTGCTGGAACCGTAAGCAAATGGGTCACAGCTTCGTGGATTGTCCTTCACCGACGCGTGGGATGTTTTGTTACCGTTGCGGAAGAGAGAAAGTAGTGACGCCCAGCTGTCCGAAGTGCCAGGGAAACGCCAGGCGGGGCCCGTCTCGATCTGGAGAGACGCGTGCCACTTAGACGTAAATCCAGAACTTAAATCTTGCGCTAAGGCTGTAAACACCCCCATAATATCGATTTTGGAAAACTCAGATAAAGCCAAAGAAGTACAAAAGCCAGAACCAAAGGTAAGGGTGTCGAAGCCGTTACATATGCGTTTAAAAGAGTATCAGGAGGCGAAGGTAAGAATTTTCAGAGGCGTGACTAAGAGAATAGCAGAGACAAGGGAGAGATACCGTCAGAGAAAAAAAAACGAGGAAGGCAATTGCCGAAGCAGAACTTTTTGAAAATGAAGATTCCCGTTTTTGTGCCAAGATCAAGATCAATGGACAGGATGTTGAGGGACTATTAGACAGCGGAGCGACAGTTACCTGTTTGGGGAAAAACTGTATGAATTTCGTAGAGAGAACAGGGTTTCTGATACATAGGTTTTACTCGTTGATTAGAACAGCCGATGGGAGCGCTCACAGAATAATAGGTCGAATTCGCGCCGAAGTAAACTTTAATAGGCTGAAGAAAACAGTCACGTTCTTTTTAGTACTAACGTTAAATCGTGATCTATTTCTAGGGGTAGAGTTCATGAAGGATTTCCAACTTCTGGCCAATGTAGAAGGTCTGCGCAGTTATAAAGCAGCGGAGAGAGAGAAGCGAGAAAAGGTTGAAGAAATTGAGGAGGCAGATATGCACGAGCTGTCCGAAAAACAGGAACAGCAGTTGAAGGTAGTTATAGATAAGTTTCCGTGTTATACAAAGAAAGGCTTGGGGAGAACAGAGTTAGAAGTACACCCGAGACGCTCCACCAGTGAAGGACAGGCATTACCCAGTTTCACCGGCAGTTCAGAAGTTAATGTACGCGGAGCTCGACCGAATGATCGCTTTAGGGGTAATAGAAGAGACACCCGAGACGCTCCACCAGTGAAGGACAGGCATTACCCAGTTTCACCGGCAGTTCAGAAAATAATGTACGCGGAGCTCGACCGAATGATCGATTTAGGGGTAATAGAAGAGAGTAATAGTCCGTGGAGTCACCCAGTAACACTAGTCCGCAGAGGAGAGAAATGTCGATTATGTTTGGATGCACGCAAGTTAAACGCGTTAACAGTAAAAGACGCGTACCCACTACCTCATATTGAGGGGCTGCTCAGTAGACTTGAAGATACGTATTTCATTTCGAGCGTAGATTTGAAGGATGCCTTCTGGCAAATCCCGTTGGAGGAGTCTAGTAGAGAGAAAACTGCATTTACGGTGCCAGGACGACCGCTTTATCATTTTACGGTCATGCCCTTTGGGTTGTGTAATGCAGCTCAAAGGTTGTGCCGGTTAATGGATAAAGTGATCCCCTCGGCAATGCGTGATAGAGTTTTCGTCTATCTGGACGACTTACTGATTGTCTCATCGGATTTGGGTACGCATTTAGAACTTTTAGAGTCGGTCGCAAGCTACCTGTCAAAGGCGGGATTGACAATAAACGTTGGGAAGTCTAGATTCTGTTTCAAGGAATTAAAGTATTTAGGTTATATCGTTGGTGGGGGTAGACTTAGGCCAGATCCAGAAAAATTCAAATCAACTACACGTCTTTCTTATCCCAAAACAGCGAAACAAGTTCGAAGTTTTATGGGAGCCGCTGGATGGTATAGACGTTTTATACCGGATTATGCTACCATCGCGTCCCCGATTTTTGAAACCCTGAAAAAAGGAAAGTCATTTCAATTTTCACGTGAAGCTAAAGCAGCGTTCGATCTACTGAAAGAAGCACTTGTTACTAATCCTGTTTTAGAGCATCCGGATTTTAGTAAACTTTTCTTTGTGCAGTGCGATGCGTCCGATGTAGGAGTAGGAGTTGTCTTGTTTCAAAAAGAAGACGAGGCTTATTTTTCGCACAAACTAACCGCAGCGCAGAAAAATTATTCGGTTACAGAGCGCGAATGTTTGGCCGTAGTCATGGCAATTAAAAAGTTCAGACCATACATTGAGCTAATGTCATTTACAGTTATTACCGACCACAGCAGCTTAAAGTGGCTCATGTCTAAAAGGGACTTGAGCGGAAGATTAGCACGATGGAGCCTGCACCTTCAAGCATACACGTTTAATATTGATCACCGAAAGGGCAAACAGAATGTGGTTCCAGACACCCTGTCACGTAATGATTTGGACGAAATCTCAACTGAAGTAAGAGTCCTAGTGGATCTCGAATCTCCCAGTTTTAAGTCAGAAGATTACTTGGACCTCATCAGAGTTATTACGGAAAGGGCTGAACAGTTGCCGGATTTGAAAGGTGGATGGATACGTATATAAGAGAACTTTGCCGTACGATGGGTTGCCCCTAAATGAAGATGTTTCCTGGAAGCTATGGATACCAGCAGTACTGACGCAGGAAATAATAGAGAAAGCGCACATTCCCCCGCAAGCCTCACACGGTGGATTTCACAAAACCTTGCAACATGTAAAGGAGTATTTTTACTGGCCAAATCAGACAACACAAGTAAAGGAGTTCGTTGGAAACTGCCAGACATGTAAGGAGAGTAAACCGGTTTTAGTGAACGGCCATTTCAACGGATTTTTGTGGACTTCTTAGGACCTTACCCGCGTTCCAAATAGAGCAATGGGTATGTATTTATTGTTTTAGATCATTTGACAAAATTTGTTTTGCTAAAGCCCATGGCAAAAGCGAGTTGTCGCAACGTTATCAAATTTTTAATTTCTGAAGTTTTTCATAAATTTGGTACACCGGAAACACTTGTTTCGGATAATGGAAAGCAGTTCTGTAGCAAAGAATTTTTGGACACTCTCGACGTCTTCGGTATAAAGCATGTGAGAACGGCTACACAATCGCCACAAGCAAACGCCTCCGAAAGGGTGAATCAGACGATTCTGAGCGCCATAAGATCATATTTAGAAGAAGACCAGAGCAACTGGGACCAGCACTTATCGGAGATAGAGTGCGCGTTGAGATCGTCCGTGCATAGCTCGATTGGAGTAACACCGTACTTTGCATTGGTAGGAGTTAACATGGTAACCCATGGCAGCATCTACAAACTATTAAGAAGACTTAAAATGTTAGACGATCCCGAAATCGTCCTGATACCTAGGACAGACAAGATGATCTTAGTGCGGCAGCGGATCAAAGAATACTTAAGAAAGGCGTATCTACAGAATGAAAAGACGTATAATATAAGAAGCCGAGAGGTAAAGTTCATACCGGGACAGGAAGTGTTTCGACGAAATTTTCAGCAAAGTGACTTTAAGAATAACTACAATGCCAAACTGGGGAAGAAATTTCTTAAATGTCGAATCGTGCGTCCAGTCGGAAACAGCCTATATGAGGTGGAGGACCTGAAAGGGAAGCCTTTAGGCATCTTTCACGCCAAGGACTTGAAACAGTAGAGGTAGGAGGACATAGCTCTTTAGTTCAGTATACAGCAATAGAGCTTTCAACAGACACCGAGTGAGGCAGAAAACGAAGGAAACATTATAGAATATTCTACACTGCCCTCCTATGAGAACGGCTGTAGAGCTCGCCCCATGGTGGGGTTTGTCACGTGTAGACGCCATATGTTAGATTATCAGATACGGGCTACTAATAAATGCAACACTGCCATTAAATATGGATCTAGCAACACGAAAATCGGCTGATGTTTTAAACAGAATGTTCCAGAAAATAAAAAGAAAATGCAAAGTGGCGTCAGTGCGAAGTGGACATAAGGGTAATGAAGAAGAAAGGAACTGTTCTGTTGTGTCTGAGATCGCGAAGTAAAAGGGTCGCAGTTTTTTTTGCTAAAAGTTACCAAAGAAAAGTTATAGTTTTTTGGTTAGAAACTATTGTACAATTTGCAGGCATAATGCAATAAACAGTTAAACTATGAATAAACGTGCAAGTGTATAAATTTTTAAATTTTGGTGTTTAATTTTCAAGTGCAATTTTAGCAACGTGGTCACGCCTGGCCATAACATTTGTGAAATTTTTTTTATAATATGTTTTTTTTTGCATAATACGCCAAACATTTGGAATATTTGAACATTGTAATCGAAGCTCAGTATGCTGTAATAGTTATAAAGCCGACAAAAAGTAGTGACTTTATCATTCAACAGGGCTTCTACCTGTTAAGTAAAGCAAGCAGAATATTTCTAATCGCTACACACATTCATTTTATTAGTTAATATGACTGGCATCAGACAATAATTTAATACAGGATCAAAAAAAATCCTCAGCCTAAGTTCCGTAATAAAAGAAAATTAGCGGGCGAATAGCATCGAAAGAATTTGCACTTAAGTGTGTACCACCAATATTTCAGCCGTTCCATTATGGATTTCTAGGAAGGCCGCAATAGCCACCGTAACGGCAGCCCACTACGGCTACAAGAAAGCCACACGCCATTTTAAAATTATAAACAGCAACACAGCCCCATGGAAAATAGCAACAACAGTACCCGCAGCCAACTACAACAACAATAGTTACACCGAACCCAATAGCGCGATTTTGAACAACATCAAGGATAGCACTATTGAGAGCCACGTTAAGCGGCAACTACAATAACTACAACAACAGCTGATACAACTACAATAACATCTTCAGCAACAACACCAACAGCTGATACAACTACAATAACATTTTGAACAACAACATTTTGAACAACATCAACATTTTGAACAACAGCGCCATTTTGAACAACAACCTCAATTGCAAACGGTTTATAATATTCAACAGCAGCAACAACAACAACGAAAGCAACAAATCATTTTAGAACAACAGCCAGTTAATAGTAACAACCATGATTTAGCCAACAGTCCTCAGCTTCATATTCGGTCTGATAACAGCAACAACAGCAGCTTCTACAACGACCACAACAACAACAGCTACAACAACAAATAGCAGCTATAACAACAAATCGCAGCGACAACAACCGCAACTACTACAATAACCTTAATCTAAAGCAACAACAACAGCAGCGGGGTCATCTCATCATCAGCGTAAAAAGGAAATAGATAAGTAGATGTAGAAGTAGACATATGATATAATATACTTACCTTTCTAATTATTTTCTACAATTAAACATCTTGTAAATATACGTGTAAAAACCTCCCCCCCCCATATGTGTCTTTCTGACAAATAGATTGTAGGGTGTTTTCTTTTTTTATCTAACCCTAAATCTAAGTACAGTTAGGCATACGGGCAAGCCCACATGTTGACGTATAGGTATATGTATACATCTATATATATATATATATACACATCCCTCGTAGTTCGTATCGGTACGGTAGAAGGCTCCTTTACCGCGGTCTATTAATTAGAAGTGCGTTAGAAGATTTTATCCCCATTTCCTACTATTAGATTGGCCAATGTTTGGGTAGCTAGGGAGTTTCTAGAGCCCGTGCGCAAGAATAAAATCCCGTTAGAAAGGTTTATTTACCCGTGATGAAGTTTTTATGGAATATATATGTATATATAAACATATATCAGACTATAGGCATATAATTATATTTTCAATTTACTTTTGATGAAATTGTTTATGTAAATAAAAAAAAAACAAAGCTATAAATATATATATATATATATATACCTGCATAGATTTCAGGTATACATATATGTATTTCTATGGATAAAGAAAAAGAAATAATAATAAAATTTTATAGAATAATATGTTACAGTATATAGTAATTTAATTTGTATTTAGGTTGTTAGGAAATGAATTCCTCTTATAGAATAAGAAAATTAGCGATTATATATATAGATACCTAAATATAAGCGATTTATTCTTATCTCCCCTTTTGTATTAATAAAACATAACTTTTATAATATCGAAATGCAGAATATAGTTGTATATTTCCTTTAATGAAACCGTAAGACAATAAAACGAGTGGGTAAGTAACCGCAGTTTGGTGGTTGATGGTGGTAAAAGTTTAGGGACAGTTCGCATAATTTGACTCGCGACTGTCAAGGTGAAGTCTGTAGTGACTTCAAGTGGGTGGGACGTCCAAGTTGGCATTACACCAGCCAACATTAGGTGAAGATGCAGAATGGTAACGGCAGCAAATGGTCCAGCGCAAAAGCTAGTTTCAGTTTAAATTCGACAAGATAGCACCGTTCGGTTAGTCGCCCCATTTTTCCTTTTTAATAGTGGATTTCACAGTCTGGTATGAGTAAATATTTTTTTTTGTATGTGGTAAAGGAGCCAGAGAGTTGAAAAGAACCTCCAGCATACCAGCACCTACGACAATCTGGCCACAAAGCGAAACGGGAAACAATTTAAGTGTTTTATTTCATTTTATATCTATACCAACACAAAGTACACATTACAAGCTTACTGAAACATCTTTAGTTAAAGAAGCAGATGAACCACAAACCGATGTACTTGACAACCTACATGAAAAGAATTTTGATGACATTGGTATTCTTCAGGGGGACGCATTAGAATATATCTCCGGATACATTATTAAAAAGCTGAACCTTGTTGAATATGAATGCCAAGAAAATTCGTTTACTTGGGTTGATCAAGTATCAAAAGGCTATTTAAAGAAGCCGGCAAGTACTTTTGTCGAAAAAGTAAAGAAAACAATTTTTTATTAAGAGAATGGTTTGGAAGTTTCTCATTGCCAATATATTCATAAGCGGCTGATGAATAAAAGCAAATTTGTTTAAATATAAAAGCCTTCTTTTTTAAATACGGATACGACCCGTTTCGCGTTCGTTATATGAACAAACAATTAAAAATTCAAAAAGCTAACAAGAGGCGAGAAAATGCTATCAAGTCAAAATATAAGTAAATTTTTATTGATGTGTAAGTTTATTATTACCTTACTAAAAAATAATATAATATATATTTTATTATTTTTAGGAAGATTTTATCACAACTCATTTTTTAAACGGTCCTTTTCAGGACCGCCAAAAGTTTAGAAAAGAGATGATATTTTTTCTACTACAAAAAATGGTCCTGTTCAGGATCGTCAAAAGTTTAAAAAAAGATGTGATATTTTTTATATATCAAAAATTTTTCCTTTTCAGGATCGTTAAAAGTTTAAAAAAAAGAGACGATATTTTTTATTATAAAAATGGTCCTTATAAAGACCGCCAAAAGTCTGAAGATATATTTTTTCCTACTTTTAAAAATGGTTTTAATATGTTCTACAAATACTCAACTGCAAAAAGAAGCCTCCTCGAAGTTCGTTATATATCAATATAAATTTCGTATTTGGAATCAAATTTAATTAATTCATTTAAGTTTGATTCCTTAAAAAAATTATGTTAACATATATTTATTTATTCAAACTGATATACAAAAGCATTTTAGGTCAAAAATACGTATTACATAGTACTTCTGTCTTGTAATACCCAAAAAAGTACAATATTTAAATTATATTTTATGTTACATTGTTCATGACTTTTTTGGAGGAGAAGTAATCCTGTTTAATTATTTAACAAAAAAGACCAAAACGACGACACAGTTTTATACAATTCTTTACGGTCCACACCGAGTATAAGTTTATTAACAGTAAACATTAATAAAAATTATAAAAAAAAAAATCTAAATTAATATAAAGGTCCCACAGTTTTATTGTTCTTGTAAGATATTCAACATCATTGTAAGGAGGCTGGCAATTATTAACAGAAACTTTTTTATTATTATTCTTAATTTACAAAATGCAGATATTTGTCTAAATTTTAGAAAAACAAACTAATGCAAGAAAGAAATAAAAACATACTTTGCTATAAAGTAAAAGTTGATAGTTAGAAAAAATTCTTTAAAGGTCAAGTTATTTTTAAAAGTAACTAGCAAAGTTAAATTTTTTATTGTTTTTGCTCTTCTAGATTATCTAAATCTGCTGGAAGGAGACGGTTCGGGTCATCGGGCTTCATAGCAGGGAACAGCAAAACTTCCTAAAAAGAAACTAGTTATTATGTTTCTGGGATAATTAAAACATAAAACTGACCTTAATATTATTAGCATCTGTTAGGAACATGGTTAACCTGTCAATACCCATACCCAACCACCAGTGGGTGGTAAACCATACTCCAAGGCTGTGCAAAAGTTTTCATCCACCAATTGAGCTTCGTCATCACCAACTGCCTTGTCACTGGCTTGTTGTTCAAATCGTTCTCTCTGAACCATAGGGTCATTTAATTCAGTATATGCATTACAAACTTCCTTTTTCATCACAAACAATTCGAACCGCTCTGTTAGACCAGGTTCACTGCGATGATATTTAGTCATTGGGGACATGACTTGGGGATGATCACATATAAAAGTAGGATTAATACAAGTTTCCTCAATAAATTCACCCGTGCTGTTGTTCTAGGCGCAAGACATTCATTGGTTTCCTTAGTATTTTTAGTTGTTGCCGAAGGAAATTTCACATTTAATATATCTTCTAACGTCTTAATCATGCTTACCCTTTTAAAAGGTGGTGTAACATCGATTTCTTCTTTAGCTACTAATAAATGCAACACTGCCATTAAATATGGATCTGGCAACACGAAAATCGGCTGATGTTTTAAACAGAATGTTCCAGAAAAGAAAAAGAAAATGCAAAGTGGCGTTAGTGCGAAGTGGACATAATGGTAATGAAGAAGAAAGGAACTGTTCTGTTGTGTCTGAGATCGCGAAGTAAAAGGGTCGCAGTTTTTTTTTTGCTAAAAGTTACCAAAGAAAGGTTATAGTTTTTTGGTTAGAAACTATTGTACAATTTGCAGGCATAATGCAATAAACAGTTAAACTATGAATAAACGTGCAAGTGTATAAATTTTTTAATTAGAAAATAAATTTTGGTGCTTAATTTTCAAGTGCAATTTTAGCAACGTGGTCACGCCGGGCCATAACATTTGTGAAATTTTTTTTTATAATATGTTTTTTTTGCATAATTCGCCAAACATTTGGAATATTTGAACATTGTAATCGAAGCTCAGTATGCTGTAATAGTTATAAAGCCGACAAAAAGTAGTGACTTTATCATTCAACAGGGCTTCTACCTGTTAAGTAAAGCAAGCAGAATATTTCTAATCGCTACACACATTCATTTTATTAGCTAATATGACTGGCATCAGACAAGAATTTGTACAGGATCAAAAAAAAATCCTCAGCCTAAGTTCCGTAATAAAAGAATTATTAGCGGGCGAATAGCATCGAAAGAATTTGCACTTAAGTTTGTACCACCAGTATTTCAGCCGTTCCATTATGGATTTCTAGGAAGGCCGCAATAGCCACCGTAACGGCAACCCCCTACGGCTACAAGAAAGCCACACGCCATTTTAAAATTATAAACAGCAACACAGCCCCATGGGTATTAGCAACAACAGTACCCGCAGCCAACTACCAACCATTTTGAACAACATCAAGGATAGCACTATTGAGAGCCACGATAAGCGGCAACTACAATAACTACAACAACAGCTGATACATTTTGAACAACAGCGCCATCTTGAACAACAACAACCTCAATTGCAAACGGTTTATAATATTCAATGTCAGACTATAGGCATATAATTATATTTTCAATTTACTTTTGATGAAATTGTTTATGTAAATAAAAAAAAAAACAAAGCTATAAATATATATATATATATATATATATATATATATATATATATATATATATATATATATATATATATATATATATATATACCTGCATAGATTTCAGGTATACATATAAGTATTTCTATGGATAAAGAAAAAAATAACAATAACATTTTATAGAATAATAAGTTACAGTATATAGTAATTTAATTTGTATTTAGGATTTTAGGAAATGAATTCCTCTTATAGAATAAGAAATTTAGCGATTATATATATAGATACCTATATAGAAATATAAGCGATTTATTCTTATCTCCCCTTTTGTATTAATAAAACATAACTTTTATAACATTGAAATGCAGAATATAGTTGTATATTTCCTTTAATGCAGCCGTAAGACAATAAAACGAGTGGGTAAGTAACCGCAGTTTGGTGGTTGATGGTGGTAAAAGTTTAGGGACAGTTCGCATAATTTGACACGCGACTGTCAAGGTGAAGTCTGTAGTGACTTCAAGTGGGTGGGACGTCCAAGTTGGCATTACACCAGCCAACATTAGGTGAAGATGCAGAATGGTAACGGCAGCAAATGGTCCAGCGCAAAAGTTAGTTTCAGTTTAAATTCGACAAGATAGGACCGTTCGGTTAGTCGCCCCTTTTTTCCTTTTTAATAGTGGATTTCACAGTCTGGTATGAGTAAATATTTTTTTTTGTATGTGGTAAAGGAGCCAGAGAGTTGAAAAGAACCTCCCCATCCGGCGAGCTTAGCCGCGCTAAAAGCCAGCATACCAGCACCTACGACAATCTGGCCACAAAGCGAAACGGGAAACAATTTAAGTGTTTTATTCCATTTTATATCTATACCAACACAAAGTACACATTACAAGCTTACTGAAACATCTTTAGTTAAAGAAGCAGATGAACCACAAACCGATGTACTTGACAACCTACATGAAAAGAATTTTGATGACATTGGTATTCTTCAGGAGGACGCATTAGAATATATCTCCGGATACATTATTAAAAAGCTGAACCTTGTTGAATATGAATGCCAAGAAAATTCGTTTACTTGGGTTGATCAAGTATCAAAAGGCTATTTAAAGAAGCCGGCAAGTACTTTTGTCGAAAAAGTAAAGAGCCTTGAAACAATTTTTTATTAAGAGAATGGTTTGGAAGTTTCTCATTGCCAATATATTCATAAGCGGCTGATGAATAAAAGCAAATTTGTTGAAATATAAAAGCCTTCTTTTTTAAATGTCGCATAAAGTCAAAATATAAGTAAATTTTTATTGATGTGTAAGTTTATTATTACCTTACTAAAAAATAATATAATATATATTTTATTATTTTTAGGAAGATTTTATCACAACTCATTTTTTAAACGGTCCTTTTCAGGACCGCCAAAAGTTTAGAAAAGAGATGATATTTTTTCTACTACAAAAAATGGTCCTGTTCAGGATCGTCAAAAGTTTAAAAAAAGAAATGATATTTTTTATATTTCAAAAATTTTTCCTTTTCAGGATCGTTAAAAGTTTAAAAAAAAGAGACGATATTTTTTTATTATAAAAATGGTCCTTATAAATACCGCCAAAAGTCTGAAGATATATTTTTTCCTACTTTTAAAAATGGTTTTAATATGTTCTACAAATACTCAACAGCAAAAAGAAGCCTCCTCGAAGTTCGTTATATATCAATATAAATTTCGTATTTGGAATCAAATTTAATTAATTCAATTAAGTTTGATTGCTTAAAAAAATTATGTTAACATATATTTATTTATTCAAACTGTTATACAAAAGCATTTTAGGTCAAAAATACGTATTACATAGTACTTCTGTGTTGTAATACCCAAAAAAAGTACAATATTTAAATTATATTTTATGTTACATTGTTCATGACTTTCTTGGAGGAGAAGTAATCCTGTTTGATTATTTAACAAAAAAGACCAAAACGACGACACAGTTTTATACAATTCTTTACGGTCCACACCGAGTATAAGTTTATTAACAGTAAACATTAATAAAAGTTATAAAAAAAAAATCTAAATTAATATAAAGGTCCCACAGTTTTATTGTTCTTGTAAGATATTAAACATCATTGTAAGGAGGCTGGCAATTATTAACAGAAACTTTTTTATTATTATTCTTAATTTACAAAATGCAGATATTTGTCTAAATTTTAGAAAAACAAACTAATGCAAGAAAGAAATAAAAACATACTTTGCTATAAAGTAAAAGTTGATAGTTGGAAAAAATTCTTTAAATAAATTAAAGGTCAAGTTATTTTTAAAAGTAAGTAGCAAAGTTAAATTTTTTATTGTTTTTGCTCTTCTAGATTATCTAAATCTGCTGGAAGGACACGGTTCGGGTCATCGGGCTTCATAGCAGGGAACAGCAAAACTTCCTAAAAAGAAACTAGTTATTATGTTTTTGGGATAATTAAAACATAAAACTGACCTTAATATTATTAGCATCTGTTAGGAACATGGTTAACCTGTCAATACCCATACCCAACCACCAGTGGGTGGTAAACCATACTCCAAGGCTGTGCAAAAGTTTTCATCCACCAATTGAGCTTCGTCATCACCAACTGCCTTGTCACTGGCTTGTTGTTCAAATCGTTCTCCCTGAACCATAGGGTCATTTAATTCAGTATATGCATTACAAACTTCCTTTTTCATCACAAACAATTCGAACCGCTCTGTTAGACCAGGTTCACTGCGATGATATTTAGTCATTGGGGACATGATTTGGGGATGATCACATATAAAAGTAGGATTAATACAAGTTTCCTCAATAAATTCACCCGTGCTCTTGTTCTAGGCGCAAGACATTCAACGTTATGTTTAATACATAACTACGAAAGGAAATCATTGGTTTCCTTAGTATTTTTAGTTGTCTAACTTCTTAATCATGCTAACCCTTTTAAAAGGTGGTGTAACATCGATTTCTCCTTTAGGTCCCTCCGGGCCTTCAGGATGATATTTTATTTTATAGGTGCCATGTATGGCCTTTACCATGCCTTATATCATTTGTTCAGTTATATCAATTAGGTCATGATAATCAGCATAAGCCATGTAAAATTCACATGTTGTAAATTCTGGATTATGGGTTAAATCGATGCCCTCGTTACGAAATTACCTGCCGATTTCATAGACACCATCCAAACCACCCACTACCAACATTTTATGATACAATTCTGGGGCAATACGCATAAATAGGTCCATGTTTAATTCGTTGTGATGTGTTACAAAAGGTTTTGCTGTAGCACCTCCTGTAATCATATTCATTATCGGAGTTTCTATTTCAAGGAAACCCATTCGATCCAAAAACTAACGAACGTCCTTTAAAACGTTCACCATTGATGAAATATTGATGGAATCTAGCTTTAAAGCAGAGAACTGCAAAAGTGTCTGTTTTTAATACTCTTAGTATACTCATCTTAAATGCGGTTGCGGTGTGATCGCCACCGCATTTCTTTTGTGCCAGTATTTACTATACCTATTCCATTTGAGTATAAGTGTCTAGCATACTCAACTAAAATGTTTGCGATGCTGGCTTTACTTTATTCGTACTCATACTCACAACAAACACCAAGAGGGAGATTTTAACGTATGTAGTGAGAGGAAAACAGAGTTATCAGATCAGAATTATTAAATCAAACAATATCAAAAGTCGTCAATGTCTAAATTAGCTAACATACATACTTCTTTGAAATTATGAAAGTTTTTTTAATATATAACAGAAACAGCCCAATTATGAATATTCTCACGGACTTTCTTTCCCACGGAAAAAAATTTTCTCGAGAAAAGATTCCTCCAATTATGAATTCCGTGGGAATAAAATTATAAAAAAGTGGCATCATCGCAATTTGAAGGGAGTTTTTTTTGTTTATTTTCATATAATTTTTATTTTATAATTTAGAATACCTACTTTTTTCCCTCAGATTTTTTTCACTTTCCGCAGTCAATCAAAAGGGGAAAGATTTATAATTGGAGAAAAGGGAAAAGTGAAAAAACTCGCACGGAATTTTTGTTTATAATTGGGCTGAAAATAAATTAAATAGAACCCGTAAAATTCGCTATATTTTCATATATTAAAAACACAACAAAAGCTTACTAATAACTCAACAATAGTTCATTGTTTATTATATTACGTTTTTGTTAGGGTTTTTTTTAGGTCAACAGGATAGAAATTTTAAAATTCTATTCGTTAAGCAAATAGATTTTTAAAATTAATAAATAGGTATAAAAGCAATCGGGTATGTGATGAAAATCGATTTCGATATTAAGTCGAGTAGAATAAGGTAAAAGGTGTGATGTGGTTATTTTTTCGTTTTTATGTTCTCGATTTCAAATTCCATTTCGTTTTATGAAAAAAGTAATCGTTTTGCCATGTGATTAAAATCGTTATTATAACTTTGAACTCGTTTTTAATACACATTAGCATTGCATTGTGAATTTTGTTTTTCATATTAAAAACGTAAAGAAAAATGTAAGTTAAATTTTTGTAAGCATAAAAATAAGAATTTATGGCAAGAGGATGCCTTCATAAAGTTTATGGAATGTCATTTTTAATTTTTTTTTATCAAAACAAATGTGATTTAAATTTTTAATTAAAAATTTTAATAAAACATTTCAGGTGTGTGAGTTGCATAAATTATGCAAAGCACAACAAATATTTATAACTTGAACTGCTTTCCACGGTAAATACCACAAGGTTCTTAACAAACACCCAAACCGACTTTTCAGAACCTCAATTGTCCTCTCTACAATATTTCTGGCTGACTGGGTGTATAGACACACTAATTCCTATAACGCCAAATAAACCATATTTTCCAAAAAAATTGTTTAGATTTTCTTAAATTTTTTTTTTTTTTTTGTATAAATCTTAAATAAATTAAATAAAAATGCCATCTTATGATAAAAATTATCTCACATGCTTTCCGGCAAATCCAATAAAACTCATTCCATAGGCTTTTTTTCAATTTTTTTTTGCTACACAATGTTCACCTGTTCACTTCGTAGTATGTTATTTAAGTCAAAGTTGCGTTTGAAGGCATGGTTGCAATTTTTGTTAAAACAACATGGAATCAAAGCAAAAATGGAAAATGAAATCGATCGAAATTCATCACAATCTTATCGATTTGGATACTCGATTTACTTTTGAAGTCGATCGAAATTCATCACACACCTGAATAATTATATTTAACAAAAACAAATATGTAAACTAAAAACTTTATTTTATTTATTATTATTTATGAGGTCTAATGACATTCAGACAATGCAATATTACATCTGCGTTTATACAGTTTTGTTTAAAACTAAAAAAAATTAAGTAGTTTTCCTTTTATTCACGGATTCATTTTATCATTTTGTTTTCCTAAATACCGTTAGTAGCACGTTTATGACAACAAGGCGCATAAACTGAAAATATTTGTTCATAAAACAACAGCACCAATATAAGTATAACTGCTTTAAATAGTGTATAAAAGCTGTGTCTTTAAGCGGTTTTTATTGCATTTTATTCATTAAATATGTGTTGTATTTCATACCTATGAAAACGGTTGTTGTCTTTTTTTGCTTATAATGTTTAAGCAATAGATTTGATCAAATATTGTTTTTTTTTTTGTTATTGTTTATAAATAGATCTGCATACAATGCAGTATTTCATAAAACGACAGTAAAAAACTTTAATAAGGTAAAAATGTGGCAACGTTGCTTACAAATAAAGAGAATTAAAAAATTCTCGCGTACGAATATAAAAAAATACTTAAAATTCTGATTGCGATATTTTTGATACTCGTTTTTGCAACAATGGGTAAAATAAACACCGCAACTTTACTCGAGTATGAAAAGTATAGAATAAATATGCGGTGTACTCATGGTTGCGGTGTACTCGTGCAGTTCTCTGCTTTAAAGCTAGTGCAGTCATCATATTTGTACACAGAACATGGTCCTAAATAAATAAATAATTAAATAAATAAACATTAATCAGCATATCTTGCAAATCGGCTGGACTTAAAAGGTTGAACGGATTGCCTGTGTTGGTATTGGCACTCATGGCCGCTGAAGTGGTGGTGGTGGCCGTAGTAAATTGTTCTAACTTGAAAACAGTACCATTCAAAAAGTACTGGGCAGCTGCTGCCTGGGCCGCTTGCTTACACACAATGATGATGAAGATGATGTTGCTGCTGTGGATGTTGTTGATGTTGGTTTTTACAGTCCATATTTTATTTATTTTTTTTTTTTTTCTTTACAGCAGTCAGATGATTTTGACATCTGAAAACATATTTTACACAAACAAAATACATGTTTTTTTTCTTATTGTTGTAGTTGTTTTAAAACTGCTTTACCTGTTAAATTAATGTGCCTTGGTGGCCAACCGTACTTAAAATGCTGTTCATCGCTTATATCGTATACATATGTGTGTATAAATACAAACTTAATTTAAATATATTATATTTTTTAAAAATTGGCTATAAAAAAAATGTTGTTTTGCTACATTTTCAATTGAATTAAAAACTAAAAATTTAACAATTTAGGTCTTAATTAAAATTTTCTTTATCAATGTATAAAGCACAATCAGCGGTTTCCGTACGGAAAGTGCGATCAGTTTCGTACCTTGCATAAAGAAATGAAATTTAACGAAACTTGACGAAAAGTTATCTTATGTACATTATAGTTTACCACATATAATTTAATTGCCGTATTCACAAGCTCTGCTAAGGTGTAGGTAGTATTGCATACTTCCTTTTGTTTACTTCTTTGTGAAGAACCATTGTATCAGTGTGCCATTGTACATTGTACTTCATACGTCAAAAAGTAAATAAGAAGAAGAAAAGTGCTATTCATCATTAGTTATTTATAAGCCAAATGGGGGAGAAAACAGAAAAAAGTAAATTAATAAATTTTTTGTGTGAGGATGAAATTCAAGACATTTTTAGGATGAACCTAATGTACTTGCTCTCCAGTCGCAGAATTATACATTTAGGGCTACCAAAATCATCATTATGGCATAATCGGGTTTTAAGATATTTTGATGAAAACAGATTTCTTCATATGATACGACTACGGCCAGAGGAATTTGCCTATATATTCAACCTTATTAAAAATGACCATGTTTTTCACACAATTGGCGAAAGGCTCCAACTACGCATTGACTTGCAGCTTAAACTTGTACTCTACTGCTTGGGATCTTCAGGAAATGGTGCTTGTGTTCGTAAGGTAGCATCTCTTTTTGGTATAGGTGATGACGGTATCATACAAAATATTAGAAATCGAGTCATTAAAGCAATATTAAATCTTAAAGAAAAGTTTTTATATTGGCAACTTTCAACTTCTACTTTCTAATAAATCAGTCAAATCAATAAATTAAATAAATAAAACTAATAAAAATATCTTTTAATTCAATTTAATTTAATATAATTCAAACATTAATTAATTTAAACATAAAACATTTTAACAAATACAACGTTTGAAAAACATATGAAAAAAAGTACTAAGTGTTGTGTCGCATGTTTGCATGAAAATTACCAACAACACAGCTAGCACCGTTGTATTTTGTTAGCACTTAGCACGTACTAGGGGGCTTGTGAATAGGGCAAATGTATTTGCACAGTTGTATAAGCTTGCTCAAGTTGTTTTATGCACATTATTGTTGGGCCTTTATACAAATGTGTGTGCATAAGAGAACTGCACGAGTACACCGCAACCCATGAGTACACCGCATACTTACTTTGTACTTACTCTATACTTTTCATACTCGAAGTTGCGGTGTTTATTTTACCCATTCCTGTAAAAACGAGTATTAAAAAAAATCGCAATCAGTATTTTAAGTATTTTTTATACTCGTACGCGAGAATTTTTTAATTCCGTTTTCATAGGTATGAAATACAATACATATTTAATGAATAAAATGCAATAAAAACCGCTTGAAGGCACAGCTTTTGTACACTATTTAAAGCAGGTATACTTATTTTGTTGCTGTTTTTTATGAACAATTATTTTCAGTTTATGCGCCTTGTTGTTATAAACGTGCTACTAACGGCATTAAGGAAAACAAAATGATAAAATGAATCCGTGAATAAAAGGAAAATTACTTAATTTTTTAAGTTTTAACAAAACTGTACATACGCAGATGTAATTTTGCATTGACTGAATAGACATAGACCTCATAAATAATAATAAATAAAATAAAGTTTTTAGCTTACATATTTTATTTTTTTAAATATAATTATTGCTTTTATACATATTTATTAATTTTAAAAATCTATTTGCTTAACGAATAGAATTTTTAAACTTCTCTCCTGTGTGACTTAAAAAAACCCTAACAAAAACGTAATATAATAAACAATGAACTATTCTTGAGTTATTAGTAAACTTTTGTTGTGTTTTTAATAAATGAAAATATGGCGAATTTTACGGGTTCTATTAAATTTATTTTCTGTTATATATTAAATAAACCTTCATAATTTCAAAGAAGTATGTATGTTAGCTAATTTAGACATTGGCGACTTTTGACATTGTGTTTGATTTAATAATTCTGATCTGATAACTCTGTTTTCCTCTCACTACACACGTTAAATCTCTCTTGGTGTTTGTTGTGAGTATGAGTACGAAAAAGTAAAGCCAGCATCGCAAACATTTTACTTGAGTATGGTAGACACTTATACTCAAATGGAATGGGTATAGTAAATACTCGCACTTAAGAAATGCGGTGGCGATCACACCGCAACCGCATTTAAGATGAGTATACTTAGAGTATTAAAAACAGACACTCTTGCAGTTCTCTGGTGTGCATGCAGTCAGAGACCTGCGCCAAACGACTAATAGCAGGCCCACAGCGACCGCCGAAGATTATGGATAGCCAAAACCGCCGACATTTTTTCAGTTAAAATTTAGCCGCCGACGTTTAGTTACACTTATACCCCACTTCAAAAAATGAAGAATGGTATCAATCAATTTTTTATGTTACCCTACAGCCTTACGATCCAGATTTCCTTTCAAGTTTTTCACACATACTGCTTAATAATATTGATAGCTGTGATGTATGCTGCACGCAGCTTGAAAGCAGTTTTATTTTCAAGATGTCATAATCAAGAAAACAACAAAAGTGCTTATATTTTTTCTTTACAGCTTTATTTTTTCTTTACATATTTCTCATGTAATATAAGTCTCGTTTTAAATCATTGCACCTACATACATACATGATGAAAGATTAATTTTCCACAGGACTTCGTCGCTTCTATACAGCTCTATGAACCGCAAAACATACTTATATTCACTATTTTTATTGGCAGACATATATTTTTCAAATATTTATTTATACTAGAGTGTGGTCCAAATTTATTATTGAACACTTTTTTCTTGGTTATTTTTTGTACATACTCACGTTTTGAATATATATAAATTAATTAGCAACATTAATTTTCAGAGGAAGTAAAACAGCAATTATTTTGAATTTATTTTATTTAAAATAAAAGTAATAAATTGTATTTTTATTTTAATTAAGTTTTAATAGTTTAACTTATTTTTCCTTTCAATCATCCCATTGACCTTTATTCTCTGTTTTTATTCTATTGTTTATTAAGCTTAAACTTTCTTTTAAATATTCAATATCCGAATTTAGCTCCTTAAAATTTTAATGTCATCTTATGGTTATTTTCTTTGCATGTTTTAATTTTTTACTTTGAAATTTAAAATAATATCGATTCTACTATGTAGAAACTTTTATTAAACAAAGATTTTGTTTTAAAATTTATTTAATACAATTTTTAACCTTTTTTACAGTTCTTAATATTTAATTTTAGCAGTTTGTTATTGTTTTTGATTTTATTTTCCAAATGTCCTTTTTGACTTTTAAAATTTCCAACTTTGAACAGAATCAGTTAAAGATTTAACATTTTTTAATTTTTTATTTCCAATTTTTTATTTTTAATTTTAAGGAATATTTTAATTAAACATAGGAGCAACTCAATCAAGATCAGAATTATACCCTGTTCAGACGTGTTTTCTTTATTAAGTTAATTTAGTTTTAATTGTGCAACTTAATTTGGTGTTCACACATGCTCAATTAAGTTAATTCAATTAGCACAAGGCATATTTATTTTACTAGGTAGTGTCGTCTGCCCAGCTGATTTCGCTTTTATTTCAAAAACAACTTGGATTTTTATTGTTGCTTTTAAGTTAGAACTGTCAAAAGCCATTTTGTCTTTATTTGTTTGTTTATATTTTTATACTTGCGGCCTGTCAATTATGTGGTTTTTTTTCTCACTGAACATAGTTGCCAGGCAAGGGTTGCATTTCGCGTCTTATTCAATTAGTGATGCAATTAATTCTAAATGCACAATTTATTAATTGACTTCTTATACGGTAAATTGAGCTCAAATAAGGTTTTAATTGCGTAAATTCCTTGATTGCGCAATTAAAGCGTATGTCTGAACATAAATAAATAGGGGATTCACAAGACAACAAGTAAAATCGAGGCCATTATGAAGGCTCCTCGCCCCGAAAACGTATCCGAGGTTCGTTCCCTACTAGGCTTAGTAAATTATTACAACAGATTTCTTCTGAATCTTTCTGATGTTCTAGAACAGTTACATAAATTATTGAGAAAAAATTACAATTTTAAATGGACATCAATGTGACAACGCCTTCATGGCTATAGAAAAAAGAAATTAATTAATTAATTAATAGTTTTAGTACATTATGAAAAATATAGGCCACTTGTTTATCGACAGATACTTCACCAGTTGGAGTGGGGGCAGTATAATCGTATATTTACGCTGATGGTAGTGATAGGACTATATGTTTGCTTCCCAATCGCATTCAAATTCTCAACTAAGTGGTCACAAGTTGATAAGGAAGCGTATGCAATAATTTTGGGTGTTTACAAATTGAGGACTTTGTCCGAATTTGTAGGGGATGTCTCAAAATTAGAAATAATCCACAAATAGTTGAAGGACATTATTGGTGTCAACCGTCTAAGCCATGGGAAAGAGTTCATCTGGATTTTGCAGGTCCGTTCATTGGAACATATTTTTTAATTGATGCATTTTCAAAATGGCCTGAAATGCATATCCTAAAAAGAATATCCACAGAAACCACACTTGCCACATTTCGAAAAATTTTTGCGACGTTTGGGTTGGCAAAATTTATTTGTACAGACAACGGCATCCAATTTACCAATATAAAATTTGCTTAGTTTTGTAAAGCTAATGACATTTTACACAAGCGCACTGCACCTTACCACTCGGCAACAAACGGCCAAGCAGATCGCTATGTAAAAACACTGAAAAATAACTAAAATGCTTGAAAACAAAAAATGAAGACTTAGAAACAAGATTATATAATATTTTATTTCACTACCGTATAATAAAGCACCCAGTTCCAAAAAAGGTCACCATCAGAAATTTTCGCACAAAGTTTTCGTTAATTTTACCAGAAGAAGTAAAGGCCGAAATAATTTATAATAATTTAAAGCCTAGGATATTTTTCGAGGGGAGAGAGTTGCTGTTAGAAATTAAGTTGATAAGGAAAAATGGAATCTAGGAGAAGTTAGCGTTACCAAATTCAACTTGATAATGGGAAAACGGTCCATAGGCATGTTGACCAAATGTTAAATGCAGGTTGCCATACTTTTGATGACAATAACCCGAATGATTCTTCTGAAAAGCAGCACAAAACTTCCGTAAATGACAATTCAGAAACAAGACTACAAAACGGAATAGAATGTAATGAAGAAAAACAGGTGAAAGATTCAGTCTTCGAGGACAACCAAGTTAACGTTAGAAAAGGTAATCGGGTCCGTAAGCCTGTAGACAGGTTGACGTATCACTAATAAAATTAGTGAACTTATTTTCTGAAGTGCTTTTCAACAATTGTGACATATATGTTAAAGAGCTGCACAAAATGTTTTAAAAGCTCTATGTCCTGTACATTACTTCCAAACACAGAATTTCATTGTAAATATAAATATCAAAAGAAGCATAACAAAACGTGGCTCTCACTAAAACAAAACAAGCACTATTTGTAAAGTTTCTCTTTACAGCTTTGTTAGTGCTTGTGTTTTAAAACAGAGTACAACATCAAAACAAAAAGCGAAAATGAAGTAAAAAACATGGTAAATTATAGTAGAAACATGGAATGCACTAGATCATATACAAAAATGCTAACGAATATAAAGCAGTGTTGTTAAATAATGGGATTTAAGTAGGCCTGCCATATTTGCCGATTTATCGGCATTTTGCCGATTTTTCGCCTTAAATTTATAAAAGTGCCGATTTGCCGATTTTGGCTCCAAAAATGCCGATTTTTTTTGATAAACACTGTAACACGGTAACTTTGTTTGTTTTGGAATAATTTAATGTAATTTTGTGCAACAGTGCAATACTAGAATATTTGTGCCATAAAAAAGAGACAACTGTTAAATAACTAGCACTTCTACTTACGATAAAAAGGGTTAGCTTTATTAAAAATTTTATGCAGTGTTTGTATGTGTGGTAGGTTAGTACATTTTTGTTCTAAAATTATCCAACTATGAAGAATTAAAAAACCAAGGTAAAAGAAAAAAGTGAAAAGAAGAAATAATTTTTTTGACAAACAATTTAATGAAACATTATTTTCTAACACGAAAATATAATATTACATTTGAGTTTAGAAATGGACAGATACTTGCAAAAGTGTAAAGGTAAGCTAAATTTATATTCACTATCAAGAAAAATTTGTTTTTTAAATCAAACAATTATTCTTATAGGTTATAAACCAAATGATGATGATACAGGTGCATCAGGTAGCCAATATAATGTAAGTATTTAAAAATTCCAAACGCAAGGTACAAATACATAGATAATATAAACTCATTAAAATTCTACAGGCTGATAAAAAAAAGCGTAAGTTAAAAGAACAATGGATTGATAGTGACAATAAATGTTGGGCTGAAAAAAAAAAACATTTTATTTTTTGCAAATTGTGTAACGTCCAGCTTAAAGGCGTCATCTGGAAAAAACGATTTATTAGCACATTCTCGTAGAAAAAAACATTAAGACGCTGCAAATACAATATCATCTCAAAAAAAGATAGATAAAGCCTTCAATGCAGAACAATATTCTTCAAAAAAGGCGGAAATAAAAATGACTCTTTTAATTGTTGAACAAAACCTTCTATTTATGGTTGCGGACCATTTAACTAAAGTGTGTCAGCATTCTTTTTGTGACTCAGAATGTGCTACAAATATGATGTTGGGACGAACAAAGGCAAATGCTATTATAAAAAATGTCGTTGGCAAAAAAACAGTTCTTAACGGTATGTGAGCTTTTAAAAAATAACAAGTTCTCGCTGTGCGTGGATGAATCAACCGATCTATGCAACACCAAGTCATTGTGTTTGGTTGTACGTATATGCGTAAATTTTAAAATACAGGACTATTATTTCGGATTGTTAAAAATAGACCAATGTCTAAACTACAAGACAAATTTGATAGGATTCGCTGCTGACGGTGCTGCCGTTATGACTGCAGAAATGATTCAGTTGCAAAACTTTTTAAAAACGATATTCCAGATTTATTTATTATGAAATGTATTTGCCACTCACTTGCATTACGTTCATCATATGCTTGTCTTCAACTACCTTCTGAAGTTGAAACTCTAGTTAGAGATATTTACAATTACGTATCAAATAGTCCAAAAAGACTTCATCAATTTTAAAACATTCAAAAATTACTAGAAATAAAACCAAAAAAATTACTGCACCCAAGACAAACCAGATGGCTATCGCTTGAAGTAGTAGTTGTTCGAATTCTAGATTTGTATGAAGCGTTGAAAATATACTTTTCATTTGCTGCCAATGTTGATCAAATCGACACAGCAAAAACTATTTTTAAAAACTTAAACGAATTAAATCAAATATATTTATCTTTTTTAAAATATATTCTTGAAATTGTTAATAACATAAACAGAATATTTCAAAGTGAGTCAGTTGAAATACACAACCTATACAACCAAATGGAAAGGCTTCTAAGAACTGTATTAAGTAATTTTATAAAAATTGATATTTTAAAAAGCAATGAAATTTATTGTACAGAATTTATGAACAGAGAGAATTTTTTAGAAATTTGATGAGGTGTATTTGGGCTTATTGGCTAAAGAGTTAATATCAGGATCAAAACTTAACAGAAACGAAATTAACAAAATTGTTAATAACTGTATCAATTTTTATATAGAACTTGCAAATATTGAAACGTTTCGACTTTGAAAATAAATCTTATAAATCTTTAAAAATGATTAACCCTATCGAAATTATAAAAAAAGATAAAAATTCTTTTATAAAAATTCTTGCAGAATTCCCAAGCTTTACTTCTGAAAAAGAAAAACAAATTTTAGACTCTGAGTTCAGAGAGTTAAAATTTTGAAAATATACTTAAGGGGAGTGAATTAAATTTGCAAACCTTTTGGCAAAAAATTTCAGACTTAAAACGGGGCGATTCTACAAGCGCATTTCCATTGCTGTCAAAATTTGTGCAACAAGTTATGGTTCTTCCACATTCTTCCGCAAATGTGGAGAGAATTTTTAGTCAAGTTAATTTAAATAAAACAAAATTTCCATGTTCCCTGGAAAATGAATCTTTGCAAGGAATTCTTTTTGCTAAAGATTATTTAAAATTTAATAATTCAAACTGTTTTGTATGTATCTTTAAGGTATATGTAACTTTAAAAACAAATTACCATAGAGTACAAACAATAGTTATATACATATATGTATGTATATAACTTTTTTTAAATAACTACAATTTTTTTTGTGAATTAGTTATTTTTATTGTTTTTTTTTTCCTTTGTTATATGTTATAAACATTGCTAATATTGAATTATTCTGTTTTGTAATTTTTTGTTTCAACTGAATTATTCTGAAATGTTATTTTTGTTTATAAAAATATGTTTTATTGTATTTAAAATGCGATTTTTTAAATTGCCGATTTTTTTAATGAAAGTGCCGATTTTTTTTTTTTTTTTCAAAAAAGCCGATTTATTATTGAATTTTTATGGCACCCCTGGATTTAAGGCTTTTGAAAGAAAATACTTTTATATAAAGAATTGATATGTAAACATACAAATATGTTTTTTATTACAGGCTTTTTTATTGTTATATTTTTAATACGAAAATATGGAACTTCTGATAAAAAAAATAAATTTTTAAAAAATATTTTTGTAAAAGGATAAATACTGAACCACGTGTTAATAAAAAAAATTAAATTTACATTTTAAATAAAACAGAATTTATAATGGGTTTTTCCCATTTTGTGCGTTATCAAATTTGACGACACTGTAGCTAGGACGTTTTATTTTGATATTTTTCATATCAAAATTTCTCTTTTGCCAAATTCTGCTATCAAAAACTTCAAGCATGTTTTGAATGTTCTACTTCAGTTTTGATAATCTATATCATTTTTGTTCTAATTCTGTTTTGTTTTGTTTTAATGTTGTTCTAAAACACTTTTGTTCTCTATTTTGGTGGCAAAGTAAAACATTTGTGTTTGGAAGTATGTGTTTGAAAATAAGAGTGTTCTATACACAAACTACTTGATATTTACGTGATAAGTCTTATAAGTACTAAGACATTTTTCTTATGCTTGTGCAGCCCTTTAATATATATATACTTTACGTTACATCATACTTTTACAATCACAATCGTGAAATACAAATTTCAGCTAAATTACATTGTATTTTAATGCCATTATTATTAAAATTTGTATTATATTGTTTTTGAGAGGAAAAGGTGTTAAATACTAATAGAGCATTTATTAAAACGCTGCATTTGTAATATTAAAATTTCCATTATTGTAAATATATATTAAAATACAGCTGTGCGTTTTATTGAAAATGGTTAAGGCAGACATAAAATTTCTACTAGTATAGACAGCTTTTCTTTGCTTCTCTCGATTCCTAACAACCAAACAGATAAGATGTGTGTCTAACGTAGAATTTAATATAAGTTGTAGAAAATAAATAAAAGCTATGAATTTAACAACTCGTGCATTTTTAGTCACCACATTTACAACAACTATCTATGTAAATCTAGTTTAGTGAAGTAACTCCAATCAAAAAGCAAATATTGGGATGAAGGGGAATTAAAAAATAACAAAAAAATTAAGTTCTGCATACTGTATATAATTAAACATAAAAATGCTATCGGCTCTTAATGGATTAAGTTTTTTTTTTTAATGCTAGCATTTCCTTAAAGATCTCTTCAATAGCTTTAAAATGATACCCTTATTGAAGTTTTGAAAGATTTAAAAATTTCAGAGCCCCTAAACTGGGAAAATATAGGCGAGCGCCAATTTTTTCACTTGATGTTTTTTCTTATCTTTTTATTCTCTATCGCCCCATATTTTTTTTGGAGTTACATTATTGTTCCAAATGAAAGGAAAAAAGTAGAGGTAGGCATGGTGTTTAGCCTGCTGCCTCGAAGGACATGGACCGATCATGCTACTTTCCAATAGCATTTCTTTTGACACTATATCTGATCGATTGACATATTAACATAGGCGGACAGACGGACATGACTCAATCGACTTCGATATGGATAAGACAAAATATATCTACTTTATGGGGTCGGAAATGGATATTGTATAAATTACACACGGAATGACAAACTTATATATACCCTTTTTCACTTTTTGTGGTAAAGGGAGTAAAAAACAATTGGAGAGTACATTGGAGCTTCAACTTTAAAGGTACTGTAACGGTTTACATTTACTTAATTTTTAACAATTACTCGAAATAATAATAATTCAATAAAAAAATCAACTTAACTTAATCTTAACTTTTTACATTTTTTTATTTTGATAAACGAGATTTTTAAATATTTGACTTAGTGCCCACACGAAAAAAATTTGAGTTTTAAATTTATATAATAATTTGTCACGTAGTCATTAGATTTTTATCAACAAAAATGTATTTGTTATTAAAGTTAAAGTTACGTATATTTAGACAAGTACTACCTAATTCATAAACACCAGCAACAATTTTTTCTTTAATTGTATGAATATTGCAAAATTTTCTACCTACATATTAAGTATATCGTCCACGAGTGCAGCTGCGAAGAATCTTTTTCCAGTGCAGAGAGATTAATTTTAAAGTCTATAACTAGTAACAGTGTTTTTTTTTTCATGGTAACTATGATTTAGTTAATGATCTAATAAAATCTTAATTGTGATCGATAATTTTTGCCTTAAGCGGCTATTAGATGATCACACTTCGCCTGTGAGCATGGCCTTATGAGAGAGAGAGTGTTTTGCTATTACACGATCAGGCCAAGTTTGTCAAACATCAGTATGCAAGCAGATTTTGAGCAGTGAAGTTCGTATTTGTGATAGCGCATGAATTAGTTGCAATATGTTTATTTTATGTTATAACTTTAATTGTTGCATTTGGTCGTACTTTTTTTCGATTTTTCTAAAAACTTTTTCAAGACTTTTTTTTTAAATTTCTATTATTATAAAAATCACTTTTTATTTGCATAATTCCGGTAAACTTTTATATACTTTAATAAATTATTTGAAAATTCGAATTAAATAATGCTTTTTTTAATTATTTCAAAAAGAAATATACTATTTTATTGTTTATTTGGTTTATTTAAGATTTTATTATGATATTAACAGAAGAAGATAAAACTTAAAGCTAAACTTACAAATTAAGTTATGTTTACCTATATTCAAACTTGCATTATCATTAAAAATTCACTAACTTATTTAGTGACATCAGGCCGCTTTACTGTTTACTTTTTTAAATAAATTTTGGAGGTTTCTAAAAAGTCTAACTGATAAAACATTGGCCCAGTTTGTTTTCTAATCTTGCGTTAAAATAGCTGCTGGTTTTTCTTTTCATGCATTTTTTACTGAATATAATTAAAACGTATTTTTAGACATCGCAGGAGGAAGAAAGTCAAAAAATCTAATTAAATTTATTAAATTAGTCTTAAAAGTTAATTAAAATGACAGCCAATGATCAATTACTGTCTGCAATTGTACATGAGTACATAAAAAAAAGATAAAACTTTGGGGCAGGTTTATCAACATAAAACTAAAGTACAAAACCTAACAAAAGAAATGTGCTTTACGCACAACTTCGCATTCTCATGCATTTTTTGTTAGAATAAGGTTGGAAGCGTTTTGTTGCTCTAAAACACATGATTTTTTAAAAGAATCTTCAGCGGTCTATCCACGATTAAAATGCTAGGTGTCAATGCCGTGTAAGTGTGCTAGGCGCTTTGACGTACACAATTTGGATTACCGGTCAAGAATTCATTTTTAGTTTGATTTTGTGCCGTCAACATCGCGCTTTCAGTATTGCGAAAATAACACCAGCAAACAAACAGTAAGCGTACATAAAAACCGCTAATATTTATAAAACAAAGAGAAAGAAAATAAAAAGTAGCGGAAAAGTTTGTGAATGAAAGACTGATAAATAATTGTTTTTCCTTTTAAGCTCTTTCTTAAAATTTATTGTTTTTATTAAATCTTATTGACAAAATTTGTTTCCTGTTCTGACATACAAAATTAAGTTAGCTTAATAAGCATTTGACACCAGGAAAACTCAATTATTATTATCTTAGTCGTGAAAAATGGAAATAGTAGAAACTCTGTGTTATTGCGGTTGGTAGGTACAAGTTTTGATTCCAAATTGGCTTTACTTAAAAAGAGAAAAATTTGGAAATTCTACGAATTAATACATAGGTATTAGGATATAAATAATAAAGCAAGTTTTCATTACCTATTAAATGCAAAAGAAAACAATTGTTTTAATTAGTTTAATAAAATTTATTTGTGTATATACAATAATTTATTTAAAAATTTATCAGCTGGCGATAATATTTTCAATGAAACCTTCTCAGAAATGTGTACTCTCGTCAAGTACCTCTGACCAGTTGAATCCCTAATAGATCCCGTAACGGTTCTCTAAGCTACCAAAAATTCTACGAGTAGCACGTCAAGATTTACTTCTTTCAAAATTACCTGAGGATACAAATCTGCACCCAGAAGTAAATCATCCGGACCAGACCGATAAAAATAGGGGCCTGCTAACTATAGATAGAGAGCAATTTCCCCGATATATTAGGTAATATTAGAGCTTAAGTTTTTTATAATACAGACTGATCTAAGGGGGAAACAATTTTTAATAAAAAAATAAAACTCATCATTGCCGTTCCCAGAAACACTTTCTGGTTCTAAGAAACATGAAAAACCTGTCGATTAGAGTTGCCGTCATGATATATGCCACTCGACGTAGAAGGTAGGCACCTTGTGCGAAACCTCTTAACTCGTTTTATTACGATGCTTTAACGTATTACACCTTTTACAATTAAAGGCACTTTTACAATTCTTCACCTGGTGTTCCCGCGACAAGCAATTCACACAACAGTAATATTTCATCATAGTTTAAGAACCTTTCTAAAATCGAAAGATTTTTGAAACGTTTACAAGTCCTCGAAAAATGATCAGAAGAACGACACAAAAGGCAGGAAGATGAAGCTGAATTCATACATGAGCCCTAACCTTCTGTCCACAAGATTTTGCAGATGGCTGTGAATCTCTAAAATCACGAACACACTCTAGGAATTCTTTCCGTAAGAAAAGCATTAATTTCTTTCTAAGTATACAAGACCGATTTATTACGAACACCCTGTTCCCATATGTTCCCGCATATAATCCCCATTATATTTATCTTTAAAATTATGTACTTTCTAATTTCCAACCGGGATCTTTTACTTGCAGTAAATCATATTAGTATAAACAGTTAAACATAATCACATGCAGATCTGTATGCACGTGCAAATGTACCTGTACGCATATTTCTCCGCTTTTGACTTTATATACCTTTACACTTGTTCTTAAAGAAAACTAACGGTCCTCTTGAACAAGTATCCTTTTTTTGCATTTTTTAACGCATACGAATATGTATGTACATGCATGCATACATACATACGTATATAAACCGTTTGATTTTAATATTGCGTTAAAAAGAACAAATAACTTTGTAAAATAAAGTCAGTCGGAATTTTAACGTAGTCAACATTGCGATAAAAAGAATATTAAATTTTAAAGCGCTCACTCGCTCGCTCAATTATACGTAACTTAGAAATCAACTTACAAATGTATATTTATTAATGGTTATTTAACAAAAATCTGAAATAAAAGCAACATATTGGCAAAAGCTTTTACAAGTGCTCTTAAAAGGTATTTTTTTTATAATTCTGCCGTTGCCTGAAGCAACATTTCTTTAAAAATAAATACATTTGGAAAAAAATTTATTATGATGCCAGACGACAACGCTACGCTGTAAAAGTGCAATGAGTTGGACGACGACCAAATAGCCATGTGCGATAAATGTGACCAGTGGTTCCACTATGGTTACGTGGATTTAGAAAGCAATGTAGCATATTACAGCCTTAATTGCGAATTTTGCGACAACGGCTCTGGTGCTCAACCCAGCTCATCATCGTCCCCATTAGTACTACTAACAACAACAGCACTTCCTCCAACCAACGTTACCTCATCGATTTCTCTGCAACAACAGGCATTGATCATTAAACAAGTGCCTGTATCTACTTATGCACACCTGTATACCACACAATTATATTGTAACGGCTTTTACAGGAATGCCAAAATTTCTGCCAACGGTATACTGTGCTATTAACTTTAAGAACAGTGGTATGATATTATGTTAACGTTATTTTATTTGGTGTTTAAATTTTGTTTATTTTTTAAAAAAATTAATTGTCGTTTTAAATGGTAAATATTTTTGTTGTGTTAAAATTAAAATATTATACAAAATAAAAATTTCCCTGATGAAGTTGGGATTATCCAACGAAACGTCGGAATATATAAATAAAAATTTTCATTTTCTAAAATTGACCTTGAAAGCCTGAAAGTTCAAAAAGAACTTAAAAGAACAGAAATTTGGTAAATACACTGTACTGTGCAACATCAACATCAGCGCCTTATGTACACATAGCGAACCCAATAACAAATCCCATAACTGTAAACCAACAAAATGCTACGAGTTAAAAGTTCTTTCTACTATACGCAGCCACAAAAATTGCTCCAGCTAGAGCGATTAGAGGAAGAGAAGAAAAATCAGCAGGAATTTTTAGATAAAAAATATAAAATATTTTTGGAAATTGACAACCCTTCTTCTTCAGAAATACAGGTTGACCACAATGTGAACTCTAATTAACATTCCAACGGAACTTTTGCACAAACATCATCCCCGACCGATGAGCGATATTTTAGTACCTGTGATTAAATCAATGCGATTAAAAAAATCACTGGTCACTACAGTGACTGAGTTGATCAAATAACAGTTCCGCGTAAGAACGTTCTTTTATACTTACACACATCCAAACTTAAATTTAAATTGTGAAAGAGAAATGTCTTATATTTGACTATTTCATTCTTTCATATGTATATCAAAGCAGCTTTTTTGCTGTGTAGCTTTTTCTTGCTTCTTCTTATTAACAAAAAACTATTTTTTCTTCAAACTTCACACTTGCTTTTTTTTTATTTGAACCTATAATCAATCAGTGTTCCGAATCCTATATTTCTGGGCAAAGTTACACATGCTTTTAATGTATGATTACTGTTTCTTATGATTACTGTTCGCATAAAATATTATTTATTGTTATATAATTCCTATATAAACATGAATGTTTAAATAAAAAAGAACTGCAAACGGTGATCACGGTAACTATTTAAAAGGACGGTGATTTAAAAATCAAGTTCACTGGTAACGATGTTCCTCAAAAATCACAGGATCGCTCATCCCTAATGCCAGGTATATCAAATGTTTTTTATCAGCCTACATTGTCACAGTTGTCTGCCAGGCAGACTTTACCGCGCGAACTACTAGTGTTTAACGGCGATCTCGATGATTGGCCTATTTTCATCAACAGTTTTCAAAATAGAACTGCAATTACTGGTTTGTCTGACGCGGAAAATTTGGTGCGTCTGCAAAACTTGTTACGGACCGGTTGAACGGCGAGGTTTCCGCCTAGATCTTTTTTTTCTCTCAGGTGATCCCGTCGGCCGCGTATTCTAACACAAAAAAAGGTAGACACAAACTGGAACTAATAACAACAAACACCAAAAGAATATATACATAATATAAATTCTAAAATAAATGATATAATATAAAATAACTTACTTAAATTATTAAATAAGCTACTAACTAATGTTTTTTTCTTTACTTTTACTTGTACTTTTACTACTTTTTTCCTCAGCCTATTTTATATATAAAAAAAGCAAAATCTTTTAAACAAATATATTGTTTAACATACCAATATACATATATTTATTTGGGCCAAATATAGACCATATGATAGAAAGTCGCTTATCTAGGGCTAAAGTTAATTCTACCCTAATATAGGTCTCCGGATTTTTCAATACTTTGCCTAAAGGAGCTCCATGAGGTTATCGATTTCTTTCCTGGTAATTCACAGAACGTTCACTAATATAATACCGTTTTCCTCAAGCTCTACTCAAACACTTTCTTTCAACGTTATTAAAACAATATATGTATATAAGCACTTCTATAGCTTATTCTGTTACTTTTTATAGAATTTTCTTTTACTAAATTTCAACAAAAATTTAATTTTTCGGCTGTTGAGGGTCAAGTGTAAATAAACAAAACGTCTACAGGCACACTTACTGACATAATACTTACGCTACTTAACTACACTACTGTTTAATGGAGATTCTTTTGTTTTGCTTGGTGCACTTGTGCTATTTTCTTAGATACTTTGATTGTTGCTGTTTCCTTTTTATAATATCTGCTTTTCGATAATTTTACATTTGGTAAGGTCGATAAATATTTAAAAACATTTTTTTTTTACGAAACTACAACATACATTCCCTGACTATATTTAGTTTCATAGGTAAGTATAGCACCAAAACTTATACTTTTCACTTTTTTTTTGTAACTTAATAAGGTTTTTCACTCCGGTGATAAGGGTAATTCTTTAATAGAATTACGCCACTCCTAACATTAAAATAAAAAAATATTACCTGGCTATTTAATTTCCTCTGGGCTTCGAACAGTTGTTTCATCAGTCACTTTAGACCCATTAGCCAGCTAAACCAAAAAAACAAACCACTACACCGACATATGACTTACGTTTTTATATGTTTTTTTTTTTTTTATTTGCTCAAAAACAAATGAGTTTTATTCCTCAAACTTAACTCAGGAATTTCCACACTGGTCAGCCAAAGGTTTTTTCTACCGCACAGAGGATTTTCTAGGCACACAGAATTTATTTGCTTATGTAACACTAACTTTTTTAACTATTTTTCACTTCTACTAAAGGACTTGAATGTCCTAAGTTAGTAACGTGCCTCTATTTATACTCGCTCGCCTGCCTTTATCTGCGGGATTTTTTCTATACATATTATAACACTTTCACATCATACAAACATATCTATGTAAAGGTTTTCCCACGGCTCATGTACATACCTACATTCAAAATCAATTTCGCGCCTCTCAACAGATAAATGTGAAAACAAATTTGGATTGATTTTTCGCGGTTTTTTCACTCCCCCTACCTTCTACACTCTTTTTCCACCATTTTGCCCTCCTTCTATTAGGCTAACACAATATTTAGGCAGTGGTGTGTTTATATATATAAATCTTTTACTATTTTAACTGCCAAATTTAAGAACAACTATCGGTCCCCGCTTTTTTAACCGACTTCAAAAAAAGAAGGAGGTTATACAATTCGGCTGAATGTTGCTTTTTTTTTTTAATATTTGTGCCTCCAAAACTCAGTCATTTCTGATCCGATTATGAAAATTTTTGGTAATATGATAGATTATGCTTACAGATTGGCCCCGTTTTAAAAACAGTTCATACTCTTAAAAATTAAAGGGTGTCCCCATACAACATACATATTTTTTACGGGTATTATAACTGTAAGGGGCGATTCTGAAAAATTTGAAATGACTGCGCATTATTATGGCTCCCAAAAAAAAAAATTATACAAAAATAAATCTAAAAATTAAAGGGTGCCCCATAATTGATGTAAATTTACTTTTATGGGCCTATCTTTTGAACCGTTATAGACAAACGCTTGCAAAATGGATAGAATGTCGATTGCTATGGCCCTTATAGTAACAAGTATTAATTTTACAAATTAAAGGGTGCCCCATAATTGATGTAAATTTATTTATATCTTTTATATATATATATCTTTTAAACCGTTATAGACAAACGCTTGCAAATTGCACAGAATGTCAATTGCTATGGCCGTTATAGTAACAAGTATTAATATTACAAATTATAAACTAAAGGGTGCGCATATAGTTCATTAAATTTGATGCATATGGCCATCATGATCCGATTTTGAAAATTTTTGGTAATATGATAGATTACGCTTACAGATTGGTCCCGTTTTAAAAACAGTTCATAATCTTAAAAATTAAACGGTGTCCCCATACAACATACATATTTTTACGGGTATTATAAACTGTAAGGGGCGATTCTGAAAAATTTGAAATGACTGCGTATTACTATGGCTCCCAAAAACAAAAAATTATACAAAAATAAATCTAAAAATTAAAGGGTGCCCCATAATTGATGTAAATTTACTTATATGGACCTATCTTTTGAACCGTTATAGACAAACGGTTTCAAATTGGACAGAATGTCGATTGCTATGGCCGTTATAGTAACAAGTATTAATATTACAAATTATAAATTAAAGGGTGCACCAATAGTTCATTAAATTTGATGCATTCGGCCATCATGATCCGATTTTGAAAATTTTTGGTAATATGATAGATTGTGCTTACAGATTGGTCCCGTTTTAAAAACAGTTCATAATCTTAAAAATTAAAGGCTGTCCCCATACAGCATACATATTTTTTACGGGTATTATGAACTTTAAAGGCCGATTCTGTTAAATTTGAAATGACTGCGTATTACTATGGCTAAAATTAAAGGGTGCCCCCATAATTGATGTAAATTTACTTATAACCTATCTTTTGAACCCTTTTAGACAAACGCTTGCAAATTGGACAGAATGTCGATTGCTATGGCCGTTGTAATAACAAGTATTAATATTACAAATTTTAAATTAAAGGGTGCGCCAATAGTTCATTAAATTTGTTGTATATGGCCATACTTTTGAACAGTTGTAGACAGGCGCTTGAAATTTACAACGAACCTGTATTCCTAAGTCCGCTATAACAACAAATAAAAAATTTGGATTTGGAAATTTAAGGGTGTTCCAATAATTAATGTAATTTTGTGTATGGACCAAACTTATGAACCGTTATAGACAGAACGCTGAAACTTAAAAGGGACCTGTATTTCTTAGTCCGCTTTATTAACTAGTTTATAATTTGAGTTTTTAAATTAAAGGGTGACCCATAATTACTGTAGATTTACTTATATAGGTCTATCTTTTGAACCGTTATAGACAAGCGCTTGTAAATATGACGCAATGTCGATTGCTATGGCCGTTATAGTAACAGCTGATAAAATTTAATATTATAAATTAAAGGGTGCACCAATAGTTGTAGACAGACGATTGAAATAAACAAAGAACCTGTATCAATAACGCCTCTTTAACAACAAGTATAAAATTTGGATTTGGAAATAAACGGGTGTCCCAATAGTTGATATAATATGGTGTATGTGGCCGGACTTTTGAACCATTATAGACAGACAGCTGAAATTTACAGGGACATGTTTTGCTAAATCCGCTGTAACAAGAAGCTTATAATTTGAATTTAGAAACTAAAGGGTGTGCCCAAAACTAATGTCATTTGTTCTATATGGCAGTATTTTTTGAACCGTTGTATGCAAATACCCTTATGTTAGACAGAATGTCCACTACTTTTTTTGGTATAATAAGAAGTATAAAAATGTTATAAATTAAATAGTTGATATAATCTGATATGGGCAAAGTGTTGAACCGTTACAGACAGACGGCTGAAATTTACACAGAACCTGATTGCTAAATCTACTTCAACAGCAAGTATATAATGCGAATTTGGAAATTAAAGCGTGCCTCTATAGTTGCTGTAATTTAATGTTTATTGCCAAACTATTGAACAGTTGAAAAAGTATAAAGTTTGGAGATATAAGTGTGTCCCAATAGTTAATGTAACCTAATTTATGTGGCCATACACTTGATCATACAGATGAAATCTGTTTTGAAGTCGGTTTTTTTTGCCAGAATTATTGTATCGATATTCTCATAAATACGTGTGTACATTTTTATCGTTATCCAACACTATTTCTGTTTTGTTTTTCATTCTAGAAGAGGAAGCATACAAAATGGACAATGGCAGAACAAGTAAGTATTTTTTTTACAAATTTAATAATTTAAATAATTGTTTTCCTTAATCTCCCAAGACAATATGCAATTAAAATAGACACATCACAAAAACAATAAACGTTCCCCCATCTGTTACCATCATAACTATTTGTACACTTCTGCGACTACATGTTTGCAATATTTTTGGGCATGTACAGTTCCCAGTTGGTCACAATTTGTATATCAATTTTCATATCAGCATGTCAAAGGAAAACACCTAAGCAAAACCTTACAATTTTGACATATGTACTATTTGAAAGAGATACGGTAATTAAAACCGCCCGCAACAAAACTCCGGTTTCACTGGTCTTACTGAGTGGAAACGGTGTGCGGGTGTGATACGCTCAACGTGGGGAACTCCCATGACCCTGAGAATAAGAGTCTCATCTCTATGCAATGATTAGCCGGGAATTTATTCAATAAACCTATTGCTAAGTAATTTATTACGTTTTATTTGTACCTATGTTAATATAATCTATCTTGTTTATTATTCTAGGAAACCTCGCCGAATTTATAATCATCGTCACGTAATTCCCTCTTCGAGTCCATTGGATCAAAGAACAATCTTTTTCCGTCAAATCTAAAACAGCAGAGGAATCACTTTCCGGTGGAAAACAAAATTCAGAGGCAAACCCATTATTTTTTTTTTACAATTCCTGTTTCCGGTATGAATCGGAAGAGCACTAATATGTGCTTAATATATCAAACGAACGCCTGCGAAATTTTATCGAGGCCAACTAAAATCAACTATATTCATACGAATTGCGTCTCTTTTTTTTTAATACTAACTACTATCTATTGGATTACGCTTCTGTAAAATGTACACCCTGGCCAAACCACTGCTTTCTTTTGACTATATCTCTAGAAGCTTTTAGTCATAAATGGTTCCAGAGATACTTCGGTTATTCTCTGATCCAATTCGTCGCAAATTGTTTTACCTTACGGGAAGTTTAATTTTGTGATTTATAATCAAGAGTTTTTACTTTGTGAATACTTTCCTTTTTCAGATTCCAGACTGATGATTCTAACACAATAAAGTCAACAAGACTTCTTTACTGCACTGATGAATTCTTAAGTCTACCAACACAAAAAATAGACGTCACAAGCCAAACATATATCACAGATCGGGGTTTATTAATAATTATTGCGGTTTCCTAAACTAATATGGCACTAATGTTACGACTAAACTTTGGTATTAAAAAAAACACTTAACTTATTCGACACTTACTATCAGGTACTTTATGTGAAGTTTTTATCACAGATTTATATTAACATAAGTCTTCTATTGACAGTGATTGCAATAAGACGTGTTTTAGCAAGTGCAGTGGCAGTGCATTATTTTTCTACCTTAACAAACAAAAACAAAAATTTTTCAATACTAATTGTATTTTGTAAAAACAATAACAAAATATTTAAAACCAACGGGATTGTAAATTCCACGCAAAATTTAACAAAATTTAAAACATTAAACAAACAAAAGAAGTGCAGTGGTAGTGCATTATTTTGCAATTTAGTTGTAGCTAACAAAAACAAAACTTTTTGAATTCAAATTTTGCTTAGTGCAAGCAATAACAAATTTTCAAACAAAACTGGAACACCAAACTAAACAGATTCTTAAGATCAGAACAATAAAAACAATACAACATATTTTTGAACTGCATCAAATTAAACATAATAGTGAATTTGAAATAAATGAAAATTAATAATTAATGTTATATAAAATCTTTGTTTTAATGCCAGCATGAATACTGGTGAAGTAAACTTAAGTGAAGAAAGCAGTGCAGATGAAAATGATAATGCTTGGCAAACAGTGCCAACTAAAGGTAAATTAGACGAATCAGTGAAGTTATATCTAAAGAAGCGATTAAATTTTTCAAATCAACCTAGCACATCATCTGGCAACAAATATGCAGCTCTTGATGTCGAAGACATTGAAACGGAAGGCGAAAAAGAAGCAACACCTAAACCTCCACCAATCTATATTCCTAATGTCGCAAATATGAGTATTATGATTAAGAAAATAAGTTCTGTTGTAAGTCAAAATGAGTTTTATTATAAATCATTACGGCAGGGTGAAGTTCGTTTAATGATTAAAACTGTTGATTCTTATAGAAAGATAGTTAAATATTTGACTGATTCAAAAATAAGCTTCCACACATTTCAGTTAAAACAGGAAAAGTCCTTCAGATTCATTATTAAGGGTCTTCACCATTCGACGCCGACGGAAGATATTAAAGCAGAACTATTATCACTAGGTCATCAAGTTAGATCTGTTACCAATGCTAAAAGTCGTGTCACAAAAGAGCCACTTTCTTTGTTTTTTATTGAGCTAGATCCAAACGACAATAATAAAGAAGTTTATGATATCAGATCTATAAATAATGGTCTTGTTAAAGTAGAGCCACCCTGTTTAAGCGCCAACGTTGTAAACACTCTTTTGCCCTTTTTTTTGCATCTGTGTAAATAAAACAAAAAGGAAAGAAACAGAAAACAAAAAAAAAGGGCAAAAGAATGCGCGGCTAAATGATTGTTAGTTAGTTGCATTTTGTTTCTGGTTGAAGTGTGTTGAAAACCAATAAAACCCTTTGTTTAAATTAGTTGAAGCCGTGTTTTACAACGGATTAAAATTCCTTTAAATAAAACGAATTACTATTTCAATTGTCTGTAAAACCGAACGATAAAATCAAAATATAAAAAAAATTATAAATGACAGTTTTTTCCTATAAAATATTTAAAACTTTATGTAAAAGAAAACAAAAAAATAAATTTTTGCTACTAAAGTTAATAAACAATTATTTCGAGTTTAATTTAATAGCGAATCTGAATTATAAAATCTAATATATTACTGGTTTCAAGAATAACCTCAAGTGATCAACAATTTTATCGAGCTTTATAAACGCTCTTAACTAATTTCATTTGTGTATAAGAAATCCTCATCCGTGTTTTAAGGAATAGTGATCCAATCGTCTAAAACGAAAATATACGGCAATTGGAGCGAAGTTATAAGGGAAACGTGATTTGGGCCTACAGGAAGCTAAAGAGTCCAGACAAAGTCAGCAGAGGACACCACTCATCATATCTTCATCAAGATAAAGGGTAAGTCCTAAGTATTTTTCCCCACAACTCTGTGGACGACCCCACCCACATTTATGTGGATGAACCCTAGGGTTGCCAGACGGGCCTGATTTGGCCTGATTGTCAAGTTTTTTAATGCGCGTCAAGTGTCAAGTGAAAAAGTGATTTGTCAACGTTTTTTGTAAGTTAATTTTTTTTCTCAAATTTATTCTAGCTACATATGTAATAATACTTAAAAAAGTAAGTTTATATTTCTAAAAAACACATCGATAGAGCATATTTTTACTATCTATATTTCTTAAGATAGTACCTATATTTTTTTTAAATAACGCCTAAGTTTTCTCTAAAATATATAACGAGTGAATTTTTATTCTTATATTGTTTTTTGTTTCTTTCACATTGTTTCTGTTATTTTTACTTTTAACGATATTTTTGTTTTTATTCTAATAATTTTTATGAAAAAAATAATAAAAAAAATTAAATAAAAACCAATAGTATGAGTGTTTTTATTTGTCAAGTTTTTTTTTTTTAAATCAAGTTTTTTTTTGGGCAATGTCAAGCTTTTTGGCAAATTGGATCTGGCAAGCCTAATGAACCCCCACATTTTTTGGTCCTTCGAGCCGGATACAACCCGGTACCCCAAAAACCCCGAAAACTTTCCTCCATAAGGAGAAAAACCCCACCGGATTCCCATTCCGGATCCCATATATATACATATATCTATAAAAAGTTTTCCTCCGTATAAAGGAAAACAAACCTCATACCCCTATCAGTGCTTCCATAAAGGAAAATCCCAAGCACTACGTGCTGGGCCCCACATTTACAAAAAAAATAACCCTTTTGAAAAAACAGCGTTGACTGTACCTCTTTTCAAATTTGCATAATAATTTGCAAAAACCATTCTTAGCGGTACTTGCGTTTTTTTGCATTTCCAACGGTTTCTTATTTTTCGATTTCTTGTGCACCTGCAAGAATAAGAAACCGCGAAATTTATATACATATATAAGCTTATGATTGTTGGCATGCGCACATACATATATATATATATACATACGTACACACCAAATTTGCTCAAGGTTAAACCAAGGAGTTGTTAAAATAGCAAAATTGAAAAAGCAAATTTGCATGTACATATTTCTGTACCCACAATTGTGAAGAAAAAAGCAAACATACATACTTAAATACAAACAGCAGAGAAGTTTCTTTGACCGTCGCAAATTCGCTGCCGGCAGAGAAAAAGAATAAAGACAATATTCTTATGTGTGATTGTATGCACACATCTTCATTTGCTTGTATTTTAAGAGCACATATTTGATAAATTAAAGAGATCACTTTTGTGACGTCACCACCCAAAAAAATTACTAAAGCAGAATACGCAAGCGTAAAGTCAAAAAAAAAAATTTGTTGTTCTACTGACCTACATTAATATATGCATGAATATAATAATAACTAATGTGTACATGCATAAGCAGAAATATTTATGCAAACGTATGTAAATATATAACAAGCTTGTGTATTAAGAATACAAGTAATTTTGGTGGTTGAAAATAAGAAAACAAATACGAGTACAGTAGCGGACAAATATTGTGCATCTTGGAAATAAATTGTTGGATTTTTTTTTTGAATTGAACTAAATTTAATAAATAATTTTAATAAATTTAATTTCAAAGTAAATTACATTATTAAATTAAATAATATCCCTTTAAAATTTACCCCCCTGTTTTTAATAAATAAAATAAATTAAACGCAAAAAAAAAGTACATTAGGCGTTAATTATTTTAATTGGTATTTATCAACCATTTATTATAAAAAATATAAAACTTCATACTCAACTGTATTTATTAATTTAAAAACCAAATATTTACAAATTCTGCTGTTCACTGTCACTTGGTTTGTTCGACGAAACTAACGGGCAATCGTATACGAGGGTCACCCCAAAAGGAAACGGGTACAAGTATACGAGGGTCAACCCAAACAGTTTGGGCACCTTCAAACGAGGCGCAACCTAGAAAAAAAAAGTATTTTTTTTTTATATTTTTTATTTTAATTTTTTATCAATTATTTGAACCCGTTTACCATTTGTACACTTGTTTATTGTCTTGTTGGCGAGAATTCCCCCTACTGTTTATACTCAACAATCGATCAGTTTTTTATCGCGAATTATCAACATTCGATCAATTTTATATCGCGAAGTATCTAGTCTTTTCCTTGGTAACTAAAGTCCCCCCCACTTACGCATTTGAGGATAAAATGGCATCAATTAAGTCATTGATCCGTGTCTCTGATCGCATCACGAAGCTTTCAGTTCATATGGATGAGAGCGCGGTTGCCGGCCAGTCGATTCACGCGTGGGATGTCCTGAAAACAGAAGCTATACGGTTATGGGAAGCATTCGCGTCGCTATACGACGATGATATCGAAAAATTTGATCCCGTGAAAGATGACATCGATATCGAAACTTTGAAGAAATGTTTTTTTTCAACTTTTGAGGTTTATACCAAAATGATCGCCAAAATAAATGAAGCCATCGAGACTCTGCGCAACAAGACAAAGCGACATATTACTCGGGAGGAACAGGCAACTCAACACCCCCTCATATCAGTACCCCCCTGCGATACAGAAATTTTCCACGGTGACTATAAGTCATGGCCAACGTTCCGTGATATGTTCACGGCCCTCTACAAGAACAATAATCGCCTATCCCCGGTGGAAAAGATGTGCCACTTACTCAAGAAGACACAAGGAGAAGCGAGAGACCTGTTGAAAACTTGCCCCATAACGAACGATGGGTTCGAGATGGGATGGCAACACCTGGTACAAAGGTACGAAAATAAGCGCGTTTTGGTAAACGCGCAATTAAAATGTTTATTTAATGTTTCCCCCCTTCCTAAAGAGACTGGGCCCAATATTCGGCGTTTACAACGCACAATTAATGATTGCGTTACGAATTTAACACTGTTAGGAATCGACACCAAAAATTGGGACCCCATTTTTATTTATATTTGTTCCACCTGTCTACCCGATACCACGCTCAATTTGTGGGAACACTCTTTGCCCCACAGCACAGAGTTGCCAGCTTGGAAACAAATGGATGCGTGTCTGACGTCTCGGTTTCAGACATTAGAATCAGTTGCAGATATCCGCTCAACCTTTTCACACTCGAATGTCTCAAACGCGTCTAAAGTTCCAAATTATAAAAAACCGCATTCAAATGAGAAAAAACTTAACAGTTTTAATAACAGCGTGTTAGTCGACAAATACAAAAAATGTCCTTTGTGTCCCCACTCACACCCCCTTAGATTTTGTTCAGTGTTTCTGGGTATGTCTCTGGAAAAAAGATATAATATAGTTAAAAAACATAAACTGTGTACAAATTGTCTCGCTACCTCCCATGAGCGTAGACAATGTAAAAGCAAATTTGTGTGCAGTGCTTGTGGACAAAGCCACCATTCGCTGCTGCACCGCCATGAACGCAATTCATCCTCAAATCTACGGAAACCTGCAGCACCCCGAGCTGCTCCCGTTATATCTACCCCTAGCCCCCAAGAAAATAATATTCGCTCACATAACCCCCCGCACAACACGAATATACCCCCTGTTGGTGCTCCATCATATAGAGGTAACTACTTTACCCGCGGGGCTCCGCCCCCAACTAGTACTCACCCCCCTCTAGATGCAACCCCCTCTACTTCTCGTGAAGCGGCTGAAAAAACGCTGCAATCGTACTCAACCCAGGTACAAGCGACTACCCCCTCTATTATATTGGGCACCGCCCTAGTAGATATTTATAATCATGATTTTAAATGCACTATTCGTGCCTTAATCGACTCTGCATCTGAAGCGTCGTTTATTTCGAGGCGCCTTCAAAGAAAACTCCACATCAACACTCAGTCATCTCATGCTGAGGTCCATGGCATAAATGACTCATTAACTGCCACATCAACTCACATGTGTCAAGTGCGCATAGGGTCTCCAATCAACCCTGCGATTAATATGTGTATTGACGCCTATATCGTCAGTAAATTGACAGATCAACTACCGTATTACCCAGTATCCGCGCTCAAGGATGCAAACTTCTCACGCCTTCAACTGGCTGATAAGTATAGGCAAAACTGCACTGAGGTAGACCTACTACTCGGAGGAGATGTCTACCCCAAGATAATTAAAAACGGCGTACAATGGGACTCTAACCAATCCTTGGTTGCCCAAAATACCATTTTTGGCTGGATACGCACCGGCAAAATGCACACCCCGCAAAATCGTGTTACGATTCGTTCATTTTTCAATGAAATCACCCTATCAACTCAACTACAAAAATTCTGGGAACTGGAGGAAGTTCCGAAGAAGCGCCGCTCAACCCCTGAAGGTATATATTGTGAAGAGCTGTATAAAAAATCGACTCACAAAAACCCTGAGGGTCGTTTTGTCGTGTCACTACCCTTTAAGCACGACTACCCCAACCCCCTTAATGTAGGCGATTCCCGAAACATCGCCATATCTCAATTTTTACGCAATGAAACAAGATTGCTAAAAATCCCCGAACTCAAAAATGATTACGACCGAGTAAATACCGAGTATGCCACTCTAGGTCAAATGGACAAAGTTTCCCCCCCGATCAACGGCTCTGAAAACTACTACTTGCCACACCACGCAGTACTAAAACCCGATAGTGCTACCACCAAGCTACGTGTGGTGTTTAATGCGTCTAGCCCCTCATCTAACGGCGTCAGTCTCAACGATATGCTCCACGTCGGGCCTATATTACAGGCCGACTTAACTATTTTAATTCTTCGCTGGAGACTTTTTCGCTACGTATTTAACGCGGACATCGAAAAGATGTACCGCCAAATTCTTATAGAACCCTCTCAGACCCAATATCAGCGTATTATCTTCCGAAAATCCCCGAACGAGCCCCTTCAAGATTACCAGTTGAATACTGTGACATTCGGTGTCAACTGCGCCCCATACTTAGCCATCAGAACGTTGCTAGAGTTAGCCAATGAGGCCGAAGAAAATTACCCCCTGGTAGCTGACATTTTACGAAACTTCATGTACGTCGATGATGTTTTGGCTGGCTCCCATACTATTACGGCCAGCTTACAATGCAGAAATCAGCTCTGCAACGTGCTTAATTCAGCCGGGTTTACGTTACGTAAATGGACGGCGAATAACAATCTTTTACTCAATGATTTACCCCCAAATTATCTACTAGATGAAGAATTTTTGACCCTTTCTGATTCCAGCATCACTAAAACGCTAGGACTGCGGTGGAACGCTGGAAATGATTATTTCTACTTTAAATTGAAATCTCACCCCGATCGCAAGGCAGTCACCAAAAGGTCTGTACTTTCAGAAATAGCCAAGTTATTTGACCCCGCGGGCTGGCTATCACCCAAAATAATTGTGGCTAAAATCATAATGCAACAAATCTGGAAGGATGAAACAGACTGGGATGAAGATTTACACCCCCCTACACTCGAAAACTGGCATAATTTTCTTGACGATTATATACACATCGAACAAATTAGAATACCCCGTTTTGTTAATTTTGACCCCTCATACACTACCGAACTACACGGTTTCTGCGACGCCTCTGAAAAGGCCTATGCCGCTACTCTGTATCTGCGATCTGAGAACCAAGGTTTTGTCTCAACTCACCTTTTAGTAGCAAAAACCAAAGTAGCGCCGGTAAAATTTGTTTCGATACCACGAAAAGAACTTTGTGGAGCTGAGTTGTTGGCTACAATGATGGACACAATACCAGCTCAACTCAATTTGAAAAATTACAAAATTTTCTTGTGGACGGATTCCACGATCGTCTTAGCGTGGTTGCGAGGTCCCCCTAACCGATGGAAAACATTCGTTGAAAACCGCGTCAGCTCCATAATCGAAAAGGTCGGAATCGAACCATGGTCGCATGTTGATACGAAAAATAACCCAGCTGACCTGGCATCTCGCGGCCTTACCGTATCACAATTAGCGTCGAATACGCTCTGGTGGCAAGGTCCCCCTTGGTTAAGACTTCCACACGCTGAGTGGCCATCATGCGCTGAAAATTTCTCAACAGACGAAGAGTCCAGACCGCTCTGTGTGCACTCTACCACAGTGAAATATGAAGACCTACTCCATAATTTTTCGGATTTACCCAAAGCGTTACGAGTTATTAGTTACGTATTTCGTTTTTATCATCGCTTGAAAAATCATCAGAAATTCAACTCTAACGATCTCACTTCGGATGAAATCAACATCGTTAAATCATGTTTAATTATTTCGAGTCAAAAACTTCATTTCGCAGATGAGCATAAAGAATTATGCAATAATCGCCCGATACCCCGTAAAAGTACATTATTAACTCTTAACCCCTTTCTCGATTCTAACGGAATCATGAGAATTAATGGCCGATTGGCAAACTCCCCCACTCTTAGCTATAATGAGCGCTACCCTATTTTGTTACCCTATCACGCTCGTTATACTCAACTTTTCCTCAAATGGCTACACATGTACTCCATACATGGCCAAAATGCGCTTTTACACCGCCTTATGCGATGTCATTACTACGTACCTCGTCTTAAAAATCTAATAAAATCAACTATTTCTAAATGTCTCACATGCGTTAGACATAAAAGTGCGCTTAGCCAGCAGATGATGGCTACATTACCCCCTGAACGAGCTACGCTCACCCGCCCATTCTACGACACTGGAGTGGATTTCGCCGGGACCTTCGAAATAAAATCCTACGTGGGCCGCGGTTGCAAGATCACTAAAGGTTACGTCGCAATCTTCGTCTGCTTCGCTACTAAAGCCATTCACCTGGAAGCCACTGGAGATATATCTACGCAAGCTTTTTTAGCGGCCTTCGCCAGATTTTTCAGCAGACGTGGAACGCCTCATGCCATGTATTCCGATAATGGCACTGCGTTTGTTGGCGCCTCCAACATCCTACAATATGATGCCCACCAATTTTTAGCACTTGTACGGAAAGGTGTCCTAGCTCAAAACAGCTTCTCCCCGTTAGAATGGCACTTCATCCCCCCAGGAGCACCCCATATGGGCGGCCTGTGGGAGGCCGGAGTAAAAAGTTTTAAGTCCCACTTTAAAAAGATTTGCCACAGCCAACACTTCACGTATGAAGAATTTAGCACCATGCTAACCCGCATAGAGGCATGTCTGAATTCCCGGCCCTTGAGTCCAGTGACCAACGACCCAAACGACTTATGCGCAATAACCCCCGGTCACTTCCTCATAGGCACCCCCATTTTGTCACCCCCCGAACCCAATTTATCCGATCACTCGTTAAGTTATGTCAATCGCTGGCAGAAACTAAAAATATTACACCATCACCTCGCCCGTCGATGGAAATACGAATATCTTATCGAACTCCATAAACGGACAAAATGGAAGTACCCACAGCGAGATTTCGCGATCGGAGATCTTGTCGTCGTGCGACAAGACAATTTACCCCCACATCAATGGCGTCTCGGTCGGATTGATAAAGTCTATCACGGCCTGGACAGCAAGGTCAGAACAGCTGACATTCGCACCGCTACGGGTGTCATCACGCGCCCCATCGTTAAATTAGTGTGGCTCCCCTACCCCGAATCGCAATGACAATTAATCTTTGCCTTTATTTCGTTCTTTTCTTTTCTAGTCATTATGCGGCGTTCACCACGTAGAAGCGCTTCCCCGATTGAGCGCCAACGGGTTATCATTCGTTTAAAATCCACCTATGATTGCCGCCTGTGCCAAAAGGATCACCCATTGCGAAAATGTAAGAAGTTTACCAGCATGTCTGTTTCCGCACGAGAAAAAACGGTACGACGCCATCTATATTGCGAAAATTGTTTAGCACATTCGCACCGATCTAATAAATGTCGCAGTGCTGAATGTTGTAAAATCTGCAGGGGTAAACATCACACACTTCTTCATCGCCCCCCCAAAATACGTCGTTCAAACGGTACTGGCAACGCTACTTTGATACCTACCGTCATTATGCAAATATGCCTGAACAAGCAATGGGTGCAAGTCCGTGGTCTAATTAACCCGTGTGCCACTGAAAGTGCCATCGCCGCCTTCATTGTCGACCGATATCACCTCCCCGTTGAACTGATCGACAATAAGAAATGGTACAAAATGACTTTTCGTTCACGTTTCGAGGGAGCAACCACGTTTACCGTCACCGCCAGAGTTGACGACAAGCTACCCCTCAACCAAGCCAGAAAACCACTGGACAGCCGAGTAGCTCATCACTATGATAATCTTCGTTTGGCAGACCCAGACTTCTACGGCAATCACACCATCAACGTCATCCTGGGAGCTGAGGTATACCCGGAGCTCATCAGAAGCGGTCTTCAACCAGGCAGCCTTGCATCGCCCCTCGCACAGGACACAGCTTTGGGATGGGTCCTCGTGGGAAAGTTTGGCCTCTAGGTGCCACCAACGACTAATCATCATTTTTACATTATACATTTATTGAACTTATACATTTATTGAACTTATACATTTACAGAACTTATAAATTTATTGAACTTATACTTATATTATACCCTAAGATACTCTATCTTTTTGAATTATTGAATTTGAATTTATATAACTTTTAGACTCTAAGTTGCAGTCCTGCAAGGGGGGCGGGATGTTTAAGCGCCAACGTTGTAAACACTCTTTTGCCCTTTTTTTTTGCATCTGTGTAAATAAAACAAAAAGGAAAGAAACAGAAAACAAAAAAAAAGGGCAAAAGAATGCGCGGCTAAATGATTGTTAGTTAGTTGCATTTTGTTTCTGGTTGAAGTGTGTTGAAAACCAATAAAACCCTTTGTTTAAATTAGTTGAAGCCGTGTTTTACAACGGATTAAAATTCCTTTAAATAAAACGAATTACTATTTCAATTGTCTGTAAAACCGAACGATAAAATCAAAATATAAAAAAAATTATAAGTGACAGTTTTTTCCTATAAAATATTTAAAACTTTATGTAAAAGAAAACAAAAAAATAAATTTTTGCTACTAAAGTTAATAAACAATTATTTCGAGTTTAATTTAATAGCGAATCTGAATTATAAAATCTAATATATTACTGGTTTCAAGAATAACCTCAAGTGATCAACAATTTTATCGAGCTTTATAAACGCTCTTAACTAATTTCATTTGTGTATAAGAAATCCTCATCCGTGTTTTAAGGAATAGTGATCCAATCGTCTAAAACGAAAATATACGGCAATTGGAGCGAAGTTATAAGGGAAACGTGATTTGGGCCTACAGGAAGCTAAAGAGTCCAGACAAAGTCAGCAGAGGACACCACTCATCATATCTTCATCAAGATAAAGGGTAAGTCCTAAGTATTTTTCCCCACAACTCTGTGGACGACCCCACCTACATTTATGTGGATGAACCCCCCTTGAACCCCCACACACCCTTTAGGTCCAATGATTTGGTACAGTGCCACCGCTGTCAATTATATGGGCACACTAAATCGTATTGTAAAAGACCATTTAGATGTGTAAAATGCGGAATGGATCATTCCACATTTGAATGCACAAAATTAGCTGATTCTCCACCTCGATGCTTGCACTGCCTAAGTAACCATACGGCCAATTATAAAGGCTGCAAAGTTTACCAGGACTTGATTTCTAAAAGAGCTAATAGGCAACATGTTTATTCCAATAAACAAAAAGATTCACACTTCGTCATGAATAATAGAGATTATCCTAAATTAAATGGTATCTTTAATAGTGAACCACATCAATGTAAATATAATGTATCATATTCCGAAGCATTAAAAACAACTAATTCAAACTATAATGATCGCTTAGTAAAATTAGAAAATATGATGGAAAGTTTGATGAGCATGATGACTATGTTAATGTCTAAGCTATGCAAATAAATTTAAGAATATGAATATAATGCGAACGGTCTTTCTAACCACAAAAACGAAGTTCAAGCTTTTCTTATTAATAATCAAATTGGCATCCTATTGGTCTCCGAATCTCATTTTACGGACAAAACTTATTTTAAAATAAAAGAGTACGATACTATTTCTGCAGATCACCCAGATAATAGAGCACATGCTGGTGCAGCCATATTAATAAAATCTTGTATAAAGTATGATGTTCTAAGTCCTGTTAGAAAACCATATTTACAAGCTGCTGGTATTAAAGTTACTTGCGACAATAATAGCGTTAACATTTTTTCAATATATTCCCCTCCAAGACACAGTATCAAATGCGAGCAATATGATGAATTTTTTCAACTAATTGGTCCAAAGTTTATTGTAGGAGGCGATTTTAATGCTAAACATCCATGGTGGGGATCACGTCTCACAAATCTAAAAGGTAAAGAACTTTATAACTGCATAGCAAAAAATCACTATTCTACTTTATCTACTGGAAGGCCAACACACTGGCCAACCGATCCTTCAAAGATACCAGATCTTTTGGATTTCGTTCTTAATGGAATACCAAGAGCATTACTAGACATATAAGATTCTGACGATCTGAGTTCTGATCATAGCCCAATAATAGTAACATACAGTACAATTTTCATAACTGCAACTAAGCCTTGCAATATCGTAAATAACAAAACCAACATTAACTTTTTTAAATACTGGATAGAAAACATACTTAATCTGAGCGTTTCTCTTAAAAATGACTTTGAAATAGATGATGCAATTGAAACGTTAAATAATATCATTTATGAAGCTGCTTTCTTAGCTACTCCACAAATCCCACAAAGAGTAGGTACTATTGTTCAAATATCCACTGAAATAAGAGAATTAATAAGAAGCAATCGTATTTTACGGCGTACATACAAAAGAACTAGAAGCCCAACTGACAAAACCAATTGGAATAGAGCTTGCAATTTGTTAAAAAACGCCTTAGTAAATACAAAAATGATTCGGTAACAACGTATCTTAAATCTCTAGATGTGAATAGAACTGATGAATATAATCTCTTTAAAGCAACAAAGTACCTTAAACGTCCAGTGAAGCGAAACACTCCTATAAAAAAAGAAAATGGCGAATGGTGTAGATCTGATGCCAGCAAAGCTAATGAATTTAAAAAGTATTTAGAGAATACATTTACTCCCTTTAACATGTGCAGCCCCTCTGAAGAGAACGATATTATTAATTTTCTTGACATTCCTTGCCAAATGGATCTCCCTATTAAAAGTATTTCTCCATCGGAAGTTGAGACTATGGTAGGAAAACTGAATAACTCAAAAAGTCCAGGATATGACTTTATTAACTACCAAAAAAATGCATAATATATTTAGCCACCATATATAACTCCATATTGAGGCTAAATTACTTTCCGTCCCAATGGAAATACGCAAAAATCATAATGCTACTTATACCAAATAAAAGAGAAAATGAAGTATCTTCTTACAGACCAATAAGTTTATTGCCAATTTTTTCAAAAATGTTCGAGAGACTTTTGTTAAAGAGACTACTGCTATTGCTCGAATCCCAAAACATAATACCTGATCACCATTTCAGCTTTAGACACCAGCATGGTACTCCTGAACAGTGTCATCGCATTGTGCATACAATTACCAATGCACTAAAAAAAAAAACAATATTGTTCAGCTGTGTTTTTAGACATCAGTCAAGCATTTGACAGAGTATGGCACTGTGGTCTGTTAAATAAACTTAAACATCTACTTCCCGCTCCATTTTATTTGATTTTTAAATCGTACTTACACGACAGGTCATTTTTTGTTCATGTTAATGGGGAAGACTCTACGTTTGGAAGTATTAAATCTGGAGTTCCACAAGGAAGCGTGCTGGGTCCAGTCCTATATACGATTTATACGTCAGATATGCCTACAATTAATAGTATAACCACTGTCACGTACGCTGATGATACGGCTTTTTTGTATGCGAATGAATCCCCACAAGAAGCTTCTGCAATGGTGCAAAGGCAATTAACTCTGAACGAAAATTGGTTACAAAAATGGAATATAAAAATTAATACCCAAAAACCATCTCATGTGACTTTCACATTAAGAAAAGCTGATTGTCCCACTCTTACGTTGAATGGAATTACTATTCCAAAAACAAACAAAGTAAAATACTTAGGTCTTCACCTGGATAGGAGACTAACATGAAAGGATCATGTGAAATCTAAGAGAGAACACTTAAACATTAAAACTAGAAAAATATATTGGCTCTTGGGACCAAGATCAGAACTGTGTTTAAATAACAAGATCATCCTATACAAGACAATTTTGAAGCCAGTTTGGACTTATGCTCTTCAACTCTGGGGAACAACAAGCAATTCTTATGTCGAAATACTCCAGAGATATCAATCGAAAACTTTAAGATTATTGGCAAATGCTCCTTGGTTTATAAGTAACAACTGCTTACACAATGACCTTAATATATCCACAATAAGAGAAGAGATTAATAATTTCAGTGAAAGGTATCTGAATAGACTAAGTAACCACTCCAATTTGTTAGCCATTTCACTTCTAGACGATAGTGAGAAGATCCGAAGGCTTAAGAGACTGCACGTTCTTGATCTACCGTTTAGAAGATAGTTAAATTAGCACATTAATATATTTACAAAATATTTAGGAATAATTTTATTCAAAAATTATTTTACAATTTATTAGGTTTACTGGAACTTAATAGAATAAGTTATTTTTAGTTACTTATAAATTTTGCTTAATATTTTTTTTTGTTGTAAAATAGATTGCAAAATAAAGAGAGAAAAAAAAAAGATTTATATTAACGATTTAAATTTAAGGATAAACGAAAAATATAAAAAATTGGGTAATCATTACAAATTTCTCAGCCTCTCTGTTACTCATTACTTTAACCTATCTGTGTTACCAGTTAGTTTTTTTTAAACCTTAATATCTTTTGCATGATATACTCCTAATAGTTTACCCTGTAATGTTTCTAATTCGAACATGTTGTTGCCTGCAGGCCGGACCACTCTACACCTTAGGAATTTTCTCAAAAATTTGGAATTTCGGCCCTTTACAAAATCACTTAAAACAATGTTGCGCCTGTAAACTTCTTGACCGGGAATAAAGTTTATAAATCGAGCTCTCTTTTTGTATCTTTCTGCACTTTTCAGGTAGGCTTTTTTCATACTTTGTTTCATCTGTTCTTTAATTGTGTCAAACTTATCACCACGGTCTAATTCGACAATTTGGTGATCAGTCAAAGATTTTAACTTCCTACCGAGCTGGTATTCTGCACCACTGGAATACATATGATACCCAAATAGGACAAAAAGGGGTAACGCCAGTCTCTGAGTGTACAGCTGTTCTTAAGGCACACTCTATCTCGGATAGGTAAAAATCCCAATCCCTGTGGTCATCTTCTTGGTAGGCTTGAATAGCTGCTAGGACCGACTGGTTAACACGCTCACTGGCATGCTTTGGGGAGAGTAAACAACTGTTTTTATATGATTGATTTTGTATGTTTTGATTAGATTTTCAAACCCTTTTGCAACAAATTGCGATCCATAGTCACTATGGATGATCTCTGGTATCCCAAGTTTGTGGAAAATTTCTTGTACTAGAAATTCTACAACATTAGCGGTTGAAGCCTATCTCATTGCTTTCAAAATGGTTAACTTCGTGAAGTGGTCCACTACTATAAAAATATAACAATTACCTTTCTTTGATCTGGGGTACTTTCCTATAAAATCAATGTAGACTTTTTGAAAAGGCCTTTCTGTAATCACTTTCCAATCTCTGGCATCAGATTTTGGCTTATAGGCTTTGTTTCTTTACAAATCTGGCAGTTTTTTACAAACATTTTAACCTGATAAGAAATTTTCGGCCAGTAGAAAAATCGTTTTAACCTTTCAAGGGTTTTCGCCACTCCTCCATGAGCAGTTGTGAAAGACGCATGAGCTTTTTCTATAATCGGCTGGGAAATAGCTGGTGGCACCCACAATCTCCACTTAATTTTATCTTCATCTTGCTCAAATGACATTTTTTTGAAAACCATTCCATTGTCCACTTTCAGGTCTGGGAAATGCTCTTTGTTATTTTGTATGTGGTTTATAAGCTCTAAATACTCTTTCCCTTGAAATTCTAACGTTTCGAAGTCCAGTATATCATCCATATTCACCTCCTCTACACCTCCTTCATCCAGCAATCTTGACAGCATATCGGCAACTATGTTTTCTGACCCTTTCCTATGCTTTATGTCAAAGTCAAATGCTTGAATTTGAAGTGACCAACGCGCTAATCTCCCTGTCATGTCCTTTAATGATATTAGCCACTGCAGGCTGGTATGATCTGTCAGCACGGTAAATGGCATAATTTGAACATATGGGCGGAACTTTCTGATTGCCATTATCGCCGCCAGACATTCTTTCGCTGCTACGCTGTAGTTCATTTGACAGGGATTCAACTTTTGCGAGTTAAATGCTATAGGGTATTCTTCATCATCACAGTTGAGTTGGTATAACACAGCACCTATACCATAGTCACACGCATCGCATTGAATAAAGAAGTGCTTAGAAAAGACAGCATGTTTTAACACCGGGGCAGATGTCAAAGCCCTTTTCAATTTTTCGAATGCTGCAGTTGCTTCAGATGTCATATTGAATTTCTTGGACTTTTTCAAAGTGTCGGTAAGAGGAGCTGCTGTTGCTGCAAAATCTTTGATAAATCGATGAAACTGCCTACATCTCTCGGCGTCTTTGGTATCTTGATTTCTCTTATGGCTCTTATGTTCCCGGGATCAGTTCTGAGCACTCGGCCGCCTATTATGAAGCCAAGATACTTAAGCTGCTGAAAACAAAATTTCGACTTTTTTAGCCCGATGGTTAAATTCGCTTCTTTAAGGCATTGGGCTACATCTTTTAATAACTCTATATGTTTCTCAAAGGTATCAGATATTACCAACAGGTCATCCAAATAGACAAAAACGTTTTCCTTTAGCCTTTGGGGGATCACTTTATTCATCAGTCAACAAAGTCTTTGAGCGGCATTGCAAAGGCCAAAGGGCATAACTCTAAACTGATAGAGTGGCCGACCTGCTATGGTAAAAGCGGTATACGGTTTACTATTTTCATCTCACTCTATTTATCAGAAAGCGAAATTCAGATATAAACTACTGATGAAATGTGTTTCATCTATTCTGCTCAGTATATCATAAATGTTCTGTAATGGATACGCATCCATTACAGAACATTCACGCGAACATTGCCAATTATCAACTCAGCATATGGTCTAGGATCGGCAGTTTTTCTATCTGCCGTTTTAATAGTTTCAATTACCAGTTTTCGCAACCGGTTTCTTAGCATAATGACGTCTTGATGTAGTTGGATGTTTGAGACCTATTTCAGCGCTAAATATTCTGCTTCTAACTTTATCATAATTTTCTTTTCTTTCCTTTAATGTGTATAAATGTCGTTTTTGTGGTTCCTAATTATTGAAAATTTTGTGGCTTGTATTATATTGGTTATTTAAGATTTTTCCTCTATTAGTTTACTTGCGGGTTCACTGTCGAAAAATGGTCCCCCGTATTTCCCTCGTTCCTGGGAAAATTTCGAATTCTACAATTGGCACAATTTGGGGATGTGACGTATGGTTTGCCAAAGCGGTAGCAAAATATCGCTCTCTCACCTGACGGGCAATCCATATAAACATTGCCACCTTTACGACAATTCCAGCACACAAGACTGTATCTGGACGATTGATCATTAGAGCCAATTTTAACTGCTGACACCTTTTCACACTCAAGTCCGGTTTTCTTATATGGGATATTGAGAGTGTTTACTTTCTTTCTTCAAAAAATGTTTTCTCAGCATCTATGTAGCTCATCCTGAGTTCTTCTACTGAAGACACAGCCATAGGGAAAACTATTCTGCCAATACTCTCTCTTAAATTACTTTTAATCATTTCTGATTCTGGCATTGAAATGTTTAAACGAGATCTAAGCTGTGTTATAGTAAAAAAGAAATCGTCGATAGACTCTCCAGGCTGCTGCTTCTTTTCTACCATGTCGCTCATCAATTCGAAGCTTGACCTCGTAGACTATTAGTTTACTTGCGGGTTCACTGCTGAAAGATGGTCTCCCGTATACCAATCGTTCCTGGGAAAACTTCGATTTCAACAATTAGCACAATTTGGGGATATGACGTCTGGTTTGCCACAGCGGTAGCAAAATATCGCTCTCTCACCTGACGGGCAATCCATATAAACATGGCCACCTTTACGACAATTTCAGCACACAAGACTGGGTGTGGACGATTGATCATTAGAGGCAATTTTAACTGCTGACACCTCTTCACACTCAAGTTCAGTTTTCCTATACGGGTCTAAAGACTCATCATACAATTCGTGGACCTAACGTGGATATCGATTGGGATATTGAGACAGTTTACTTTCTTTTTTCAAAAAAATTTTCTCAGCAGCTCATCCTGAATTCTTCTACTGAAAACACACTGCCATAGGGAAAACTATTCTGCCAATAATCTCTCTTAAATTATTTTTAATCATTTTAGTCATTGCTGATTCTGGCATTGAAATGTTTAAACGAGATCGTCGATAGACTCTCCAGGCTGCTGCTTCCTTTTTACCATGTCACTCATCAATTCGAAGCTTGACCTCGTAGACTGGTATTGCTTAAGTAAAGCTAATTTTAACGTGGGCCACTCGGTCACATAGTTTGTCTGGATAAAAAGCCAGTACCATTTCTCGGCTGAACCTTTAACAAGTAGATGGAAATTACCTAAAACCGCTTTCCAAGACATGCCGTACTGCTGCTGAAGACGTTCAAGCCGAAAGACAAAATCTTCTTATTGCTGTCACCATCAAAATGCAACCCCCATTTATCAATACCTGTCATAACTTTTGTGATTATATATATCACCATTATTAACGGAAGAAGCCCTAGATGATTGTTCGGACTGAGTATGTATTCCCGACATATCCATATGTAGATTACCATCATTTACCATCATTTCGGAAAGTATTCTTTAAGATCGCATTTGCTTCTACATTGTACAATTTTTATTGCAGCAATTTTTATAGATGTACACGTGTACGTATACATAAGCTAACTTCATGTTTGAAAACGAATGAGGAGACGAAACGAATTGCAGAGTGCACGCATATGTGTACCGCCTTTAATTGCTCTCTCTCTTCTCGCCCACAAACTAAGAATTGCAGTGACAAAAATTGTCTAATGTAAACTGGCTCTAAATAGAAATAAAATTCTAAATATGCACAAGTAAATGCATATAACGACAAATGTGAAGAAGAAGCTACATTCTTCAGATTTTACCCATCCGCTTGCACTCTAAAAATAAAATTATTAATACATTTGCCTTCTTAGACGAGGGGGTCTTCCGTTAGTCTGGTAGAGCAGAGTTTATTTGACAGCTTGAATTTACATAGCGTGCCCGAACCCCTCTGTCTTCAGTGGACAAGCAGCCAAATTCGTGAGAAAAAAGAATCTCTCATTTAAAATATCGAGTGTTTTCAACAACACAAAATTTGTTCTTTCAAACGTCCGTTCAAGAACTTGGGCCTTCCGTGCCAAACCGTAAATATGGCTAAAATTGTTAAAAGGTACCCATATCTACAAGAGTTGCCGATACAAGCATACGAAAATGCTAAGCCTTTGATTTTGATCGGTGTTAATAGCTGGAAAGTTGCAGTTCCCACAAAAATTCGCGAGGGCAGTTGGCAACAACCAATCGCAATGAAAACCCGCTTTGGGTGGACCATACAGCGCGGAAACCAGGGTAGCTCAACCAAGCGGAGATTTAATATACATACTTGTGTTTGTTGAGAAGATTATGACGAGCTTCACCAAAGTGTTAAAAATAATTTCAATATAGAATCTCCAAAATCGTCAATATTGCTACCAGCAGACGATCATACCGCCTTGGAGACGCTCAATTCTATTTGTAAAAAAGTAAAAGGCCAATATGAAATCGGCTTGCTATGGAAAAATCCCGATTCTCAATTACCTGAGAGCTATGACAATGCCTATCGCCGGCTAATGTGCCTTCAGAAACTCGTAAGAGACGATGCACTGCGACAAAATATTCACGCCCAGATTGTCAGCCTCGTCTAAAACGGCTATGCTAAGAAGTTGAACGCAGCTAAATTAGAAGCTCCAAATGAAAAGGTGTGATATCTTCCAGTATTTTTAACTTCTAATAAAAACAAGCCAAATAAGATTCGATTGGTGTGGGACGTTGCAGCAAAATCGAAAGGAGTGTCATTAAATGACTTTATCTACACCGGTCCAGACCTTCTTAAACCTCTCGTTGAAATTCTTTTAGCATTTCATGTAGGCAAATTTACCATTTGCGGTGATATAGCTGACATGTTCCACAGAATTAATGTAAGAGAAAGCGATGTGCACACTTAAAGATTCCTGTGGTGGGATAAAATCGATAATATGCGCGAACCGAGCACTTATGTAATGAAAGCCCTAACATTTGGAATAAGCTGTTCTCCATGCATTGCCCACTATGTTCGTGACACGAATGCTAAAGAATTTACAACACAATTTCCAAGCGCTGCCGATTTAGACCAAAATCACCGTTACTTCGATGACCTTATTGATAGTGAGGATACTCAACACGATGCAGCAATGCTAGCAAAACAAGTTTAACAAATCTATGCCACCGCAGGATTTAAAATAAGAAACTGGGCGTCAAACTCTGCTGAAGTTTTAAATAATCTTACCAAGGTTATTAAGATGTTACACAGCAGGGCTCTACCGAAAAAGTTCTAGGCATGCACTGGGACCCAAAATCAGACTTTTTAAATACAATTGGAAATTTGCACGCCTACGCAGTGACGTGTTCAGCGAAGTTATCGTACCAACCAAAAGGGAAAGCCTTAAGCTACTTATGTCGATATTTGACCCGCTAAGATTCTTATCGTGCCACACAATACGGCTCAAAATCCTTATTCAGGACATCTGGCATGCTAGCATCGGTTGGGACGAGCCGTTAAATGAATACCTGAAATCAAAATTGTCACAATGTAAATCAAACGTTCTACTTATTTCTGACGTCAAAATCCCGAGGTGTTACTCGCGAGTACTGTGTAACGCGAAAAACTTTCAACTTTACACTTTTTTCGATGCTCACGAATACGCTTACTCTGCCGCAAGCTATCTGCGGGTAAAATTAGGCGACCAAATAACTATTTCTTTAGCTTCCGCCAAAAACAAAGTAACACCACTAAAGCCTTTGTCCATCCCCTGAATGGTACTGCAAGCTGCTCTCATTGGTGTCAGACTAGGAACTCGATTCAAAACGTTCATCGTTTGCGAATATCAAAAAGACTTTGGTGGTCCTCCTGTTTAGGCGAAATATTAGAACATTCTGATATAACACAATGAAAGTGGGTGCCGTCAAAAATTAATCCAGCAGATCTAGCAACTAAAACTACAACGCAAAGAAAATGGATCTGTGGCTTAATGGCCCTGCCTTTTTACTAAACGATCCAGACCAATGGCCTTTATGTACAAATTTAGGTCCACCTGACACATCGGAATTAAAACGTTATGTGCTTGTGATTAATCGTAAGCAAAATAATTCAAAATTTATAAACTTTTAATATTTTTCGAGCTGGAAGAGACCCTATAGAGCAGTAGCAAATTTTCTCCTATACATGGCAAAGCTACAAGCAGCTGTTAAGCATCTAAAGCCCTGCTATACAGTTACCTTAAGATGGTACAACTAAACTGGTTTTAATAAAAGAGGCCCAACACTGCGAGTTTCTTCAAGAAGTATGGGATTTGAAACAAGAATACGTCGGAAAATCTAGCAAACTATATCGTATGAATGTATATGTATCTAGACGAAAACGAAGTCTTAAGATGTCATGCCGGTCAAAACAACAAAACAATCACGAAGATGAAATTGTGCTGCCAGCCCAACATTACATAATGCTTCATTTCATGAAGAAATTCATCACCAGTTTCATGAAACTCATCAATAAAGTAAAGAGCCAATTTTACGTGCCTCGATTGTGCGTAGTATACGAAAAAGTCCGTAGTTTATGTCAACAGTGCAAGAATTTCTACACTACAAATTTTTACAAACCACCTCAGATGGCATTGCTTCCAGCTGCACGATTGGGTGCATTCCAACGCCCATTTACCTTTACTGGAATTGATTTTTTGGCCCCTTCTTTGTGTCAGTCGGAAAGAGACTTAAAAAACGATGGGGAGTATGTTTAACCTGCCTGACGGTACGAGCGGTTCATATTGAAGTAGCGTACACCTTGGATACGAGCTCCTGCATAATTTGTATAAGAAATTTTTTCACCAGACGAGGCACTCCATGTGAAATATGTACTAATAATGGCACTAATTTCAAAGCAGTACAAAAAATCCTTGAAGAAGAATCCTCAAAAATAAACTTTGCATATATAACAACCAAATTTAATAAAACAAAGTGGTTCTTTAACCCACCAGGGGTGCCCCACATTGGCGGTGCCTAGAAAAGGCTCATCAGATCCGTGAAAAATATTTTGTACAGTATTTATCCAACACTAAATTTAAACGATGAAACTTTAAAAAGTGTATTTTGCGAAACCGAGTCAATCATCAACTCTCGCCCACGTACGTTCGTCTCCATTGAACACGAAGACGATAATGCCATCACTCCAAACCATCTTCTCTTAGGCTCCTGCGATTGATATAAAACTTTTCTAGAAGATAGAAGCAGCATACGGAAAAGATGGCAACGAACTCAAGCATTCGCCGACCTTTTCTGGCGCCGTTGGCTTAAGGAATACATACCAGACATATCCCGTAGGTGTAAGTGGCTTACTAAAACCCCACCTGTTCGTATTGGGTCTATAGTCGTTATAGCTGATAAAAACCTTCCTTTGTCCAAGGCTAAGATTATTGACACCATCGTAGCTGCAGATGGTCAAGTCCGAAGAGTAGCGATCAAGAAGCAGTTTGGAGTATTATACAGGCCGGTGACAAAAAATAGCCATACTAAACGTCGGCAATGATCAACAGTAAACTCACCAAACAAGCTTGTTTGCGAAGGGAGGATTTTCGCCGCCGATTATCCCAATTATATTTATCTTTAAAATTATGTACTATCTAATTTTCAACCGGGATCTTTTACTTGCAGTAATTTATATTTGTACAACCAGTTAAACATAATCACATGCAGATCTGTATGCACGTGCAAATGTACATGTACTAATATTTCTCCGCTTTTGACTTTATATATCTTTACACTTGTTCTTGAAGAAAACTAACGGTCCTCTTGAACAAGTATTCTTTTTTTGCATTTTTTAACGCATAGGAATATGTACATGCATGCATTTGATTTTAATATTAACTTTGTAAAATAAAGTCAGTCTGAATTTTGACGTAGTCAACATCGCGGTAAAAAGAATATTAAATTTTAAAGCGCTCGCTCAATTATATGTAACTTATTACTGGTTATTTAATAAAAAGCTGAAATAAAAGAAACATATTTGCAAAAGCTTTAACGAGTGCTCTTAAAAACTATATTTTTAAATTCTTCCGTTGCCTGAAGCAACACCATAGATTAACAGTAGACGTAGGCAGACGCTGAATGTACATAAAAATACAGAAAGCGATGCAAGACAATTATTAAAACTGCGTTAAAGAGTTTAAGCCTGCACTATATCAGCCGAAGGAAGGTAAAATAACAATTTTAATTGGTTATTAACCAACCTCTTTCAGATTTTGCTATGCCACGTCAAACCCTTCATTACTCAACGGTCACTTCGACACTATCTCATTCGCTTCATCGGAGGTTTTACGTATCAAATAAAAAAGCCTAAATGCGAGCAAAGCAATATCATCACAGGGAGGCAAGATCAAATTATGGTGAAAACTATCCGTATTGGTGTTCATTGACGTAGAACAACCAGCCTTTGGGACCGCTTGGAAATTATGAACTATTCCATTTACAGCCGCCGAACATTTCAAATATGCTACATATATGGACTGATATTTAGACGAAGCTACCTCAACATTAGTAGGCTCCACCTTAGCACTGTCCTCAAAAAAGTCCAGACAAGCCTCATACGAAGACCTAACTTTCTCCAATAAATTACTTAATTATACACCCTGAATCTCCAGAGTATAAACAGTATACATCTCGTCGCATCTCATTAAATTCCGATTCGAACCAGCGCATCCGATGTTCTTATAAATTTATTTAGTGGTGATTTCGTCATTTTTCATTCTTTAAAAATTAATTCAGGTGAATACATTTGTTGCTATCCTAGTCAAAAATGTTTTAATTTGTCACTCATATATAAAATTAATCACAAATAATTGAAAAAAATTAAAACTTGTTGACCGCGAAATATCACCAAATTTATCAACTAACCCTAGTGGAATTGGTTGTTGGGTTACAGTTAGTTTTGCAATAATAAAAACTTGTTGATTGCAAGCAAGGCATATCAATAGGTGGCAGCGTCTGAAAAATGAATACAACAATACATCAACATCAAGCATTTTTGTTTGTGTAAAATGTATACGCCTGTCAAAAACATCTGATAATTAAAACCAAGGCATATTTATAACCATTTAAAAGTAAAGATTTATCTGCTTTAATTTTTATCAAAACCGTTTGGGCTTACCCAAAGAGAAATTAATAACCAACACCAGCAGCAAATAAATAAAGAGTTTAGGAGGTATGAACATAACAATATAATATCAATATATAATTGAACAATTATATACATTTGCAACAGCACCAACATTTGTTTAAATGCGGAAATACCACTGAACTCAAATAATAACTATGAGGTAACAACAGCGATAGGACATTTACCTGGTGGTGCTCCAAAGATCTCAACACGGGTGTAAAAAAAATTTCTTATTAAAGATAAAGTTGTGGTTGTACAATATACGCCTTCAACTCAAACATAAAGTTCTAAAACAATTGCCGGTAAGATTATATTTTACAAAATAAATTCTTTAGACTTAGAAACATGTTTCTTTTGTCATCCTCTATTTTAATTTCTAAAAGTGTTTAAAAGACAATTTTTTTAATTTAATGAATGAAAAAATAAACTAAAGTGCAAGGACTTTCATTATGCCGAATACAACTTTTTACTTTTTTAATTTTTATTAATTTTACTGTTCTTTCTTTTATTATATTAATTTAGAATTTTTAGAGTCAAACTCCAAATGCGTTCAATAGATAAATATTTCAATCCTTGCTTTAAAATGTCTCAAATGATAAGTTGATTCAACTGATAAAAAGAATACTCCTAGCTCAAACACTGAATCAATGGATTTAGCTATATCCGAAACAAATGAAAATTTAGTAACATCATCTCCTTACGTAAATTCAGAAAATCAGAATCCCACTCCTAATAAAGAACAATCAAATATTAATATAACCACAACTAAAACAACAGTTGAAAATCTAAGAAAGCGCCGAATGGAAGCGAGTGTTGTTTTAAATGAAAGTAATGGTCAAGATTTGTTTCAGTTTCAATCTAAGAAACTATACAGCAACACAGATGTCGAAACGGAAAAAGTGGGTGAGGGTACTAATTAGACTATTGGCAAGACCTCGAGCAATAACGTGTTTTACAAAAGAAACAGAATAAAACTCTAAATTCACTCAATAAAACAGAAGGGCAGCCCTCATGTAGTAAAGGAGCACGCAAAAGATCCGTAACTGCAGTCTCAAATGAAGATGATGGTTTGGCGATACTTAAAAAGAAAATCTCGCAAAAACGATAACGTAGGCACTGCTTAAGGAAAGGACGATTTATTAAGTTAGTTATAGATCTATTATTTTGTGTATAAATTTTGGTACTTATTTTTTTAGAAATATGCACCTATACAGAATAGTTCAACAGCTATCAAACTACATTTACGTTGAAATAATTTTTGCATTATCATTTAATATAAGTAGTGCGTTTTATCACAATTCTAAAAAAATTAAATTGTTGATCAGGAATTTTTAATGTTTTAATTATCTTTACATTTCGTAAAAATAATTTAAGAAAGATTCGGATATATATATATATATATATATATATATATATATATATATATATATATATATATATACATATATATATATAAACATTGTGGATTTTTCAATATTTTAATTTTATAATATACTGTAGGTATTTCATTAAGATAATAAAGAAAGCTTATTTTTTATTTAAACTTATTAAGCAAAATTTTATGTAAAACGCTGTTATAACATAATAATGAAATCTTGAACTGTTGCACCATATTAATGTTGTATCGTAATATCCGATTTTAAACTCAACTCTACAACCATTTCAGAGAATAAGATAAAGAGCGAACTAATTGTTCAGCTTACTTTTAATATCAAAATACTTGTTCGAAGTATTTTGATGGCCCTATTTAGGATTTCATAAACCAAAAGGCTTTATAGTCTCCCAACACCGTCCGGCCCTATTCCTACATAATTCCGACATCGCTTCAGTAAACGATAACCTCTCAAAGCCAACTGTTCAAGCGCCCTACATTTTTACAGTCTGCTTGTCGTTACTTGCTGCCAATCGCAAATCTCTTTCCCTATAGAGAAACCAAGTAACTTCGCTGAAACACACGCACACGCAAAATTTGCGACAGTAAATGATTGGAAGCTATCAGACTATTTGAAACTATCCTACTCAATGTGGCCAGGTGCTTTTTTAATTTTAGTTTAAAATTTATAGATTTACAAGACTTGGCTTATATTTTGATTTTTCGAATTATGGTTGATTGGCTTCGAATACATTAAATGCAATTTTTATTTGAAAATAAAAATCTCTTTCTTAAATATATTTGGTGGTCCTGAGAAGGACCGATTGATTTATGTCCAGTCAGTAGTTTAGCACCAGAAACCATTTTCTTTGTCCCTATTTATTTCGGTCAGCTCAGATTACTCGGAGACTCACGGGACGTGTGATCTCAACCCTCATTCAAGCAGCAATTATTCGATACTAAACTAACAAAAAAATGACAACACTTCTACAAGTGAACACTTAACCTAGGGAAGCTAGATCTTTCTTCCAGCCGCCCGAATCCCAACCATGACCATCTCCATTTCCGATAAAATTTTAACGGCCCTCAAAACCCTACATATTTCTTCCCTTTTAAAGTATATAAACATTGTGTTTTATTAACATATAAAAGTTAAACAAAAAAAATGTTTTTAATACAATATTCAACAAAATATAAAACAAAATACAAAGACAAAAAAATAAGGGACACACTCGTCCTTTACTTAATTTCAAACCGAATACTTAAAAATTTTCCAAAAAATGTTATTTATTTAATTTCTTCGAGACGCAAAACTTTAAGGTAAGAATTTAATTTTATTTCTCTAAAAATCTTTTTTTAGCACTACTTTCCCTGACTGAAGGAGCTCCCTTAGGTCGGAATGATTGATATTCATTAGCTTAACTTAAAAAAAAACAACCTTAAACTTCAAGTCTCTTGGTAAATTTTACAATTTTGATAAAAAAAATTTTCTTTTGTTATGAACTCCCTTTAATTTTATTATTTATTTTATCTTTTCAGGATAAATGATTCTCCGCCAAAAAAAAGCTTGTACTTTATAAAAACTTATATTTTAATTACAATAAACACTTATAAATATACAGTTTATCCTCGATTATCCGGCTCTCGTGGGACAGGCAACAACACGGAAAATCGAAAAACACGGTTAATAGAGGTAATATAAAAATATACAGAAACAGCAACTTAACAGATATGTTTTTGTCGTAGTCATGAATCAAAGTAATTTTGTATTTAATTGAAAGAACTTGCCTTGCACATTCAGTTACTAAATGAATTAACTGCTTCACGGTTAATAGAGGGAAAAAATAAAAAGAACCGCATGCCGGTTAATAGATGTAGCCGATTATAAGAGGCCCGGTTTATCAAGGTTTAACTGTACTGTGTTAACTAACATTAATAATAATAACAGCAATAATAATAATAATAATAAATGCAAATAGTTTATAACTTCGCTTTTCTTTTCAGCAGGCCTCTCAAAAGCTCCGTTCAACACCATACTTCTTCACCCTGGGTTTTAATATGGATTCTCCCCGAGACACTCTTCCGGAGAGTTCTGCAACTCGGTATTTTGTTGACTACAAATGTGATGCACAGAAAAATCACTGGTTTATTTTGACTTTTTTTTTTCTTCTCAATAAAAAAAGGTTCTGGTTCTCAGTTGAAACTTTCGACTGGGTCGAAACCATGCTTTAAAACCATGTGAGATAAGGCCATGATGGCTTTATCTCTCATTAATAGAGGATAAACCCTTTTTTTTATTTGATAAAGCCATCATGGTCATAACCCACATTAGCAATATTATAAAATGGCTTTATCTCTCATTGCAGTTTTGAAGAACTTTTGCATTTTACATTGATTAATAGTTTTCTTATTTTTTAAAAATGTCTTCCCGAATACACTTATGTATTGAAATCTGGCTTCGCATACTAAAGTTTTTCAACGTGGAGGCCTGTGGCCGCGCTTATGGGTTTTCTCCTCCAGTAGGACGCGGCAGGTGGCTTCGCTGAATAAAGGATTTGTCCTTTTGCAGAATATTTACACCATGCATAACAATATTCTGGAAAAATGTGGCTTTATCTGTCATTTGCGAAAAAAAATATGGCTGTATCACTCATTTCGCAAAATTTTAAATATGACTTTACCTTTGAATGATTGGGAAATAAGAACATTCAATTGAGCAATAAAGACATCATGACCTTATCTCACATGGTTTTTAAAACGTTCAACAAAAATGTAGAATTTTTCATTTTCTTATTCTTTTCTTTAGAAACATTTCATGAAAACTTTCGATATAATGTGTACAATGTAAAAATTAAAGGATAATGAAAATTATATAAATAGCGAATACAACAGCATGTTAGAAGCTACATCGTTAATACAACGAAAAATTTTCTGTTATCAAAGAGAAATTTAAATAAATATATGATAACTACTATGCCAATTTTTATTTTTTTTAAGTCTTTTAAAGGATGTTAGAAACCATACGTCATTCAGACGTAACGTTATCTTTACCGTTCGAAAAATTAACGTTATCTTTATAGGGTTGAGTATATATCAATATAAGTATAGATGAAAATTATGAACAAGATGTGTAAGAACTATAACAAATAAAGAAAGCAAAATTATTATATGTAATATAAACGTAGAATATAATAAAAGTTTTTCATTGAAAAATTTTTCAAAAACAAAGCAGGATGAACTAGTCCGAAAAACAACAACAAATAAACATGCAACTTAGAAGACTATAAAAAAACCCAGCGTTGTCAACTTGGTGCGTTTCGCACCATTTTGGGTGCTTTTTCGAATTTTTTGTGCGAAAATTTCCCGAGTTGGTGCGTGGTGCGTTTTTTTTTTAATTTTGGTGCTTTTTTAATTGGTGTGGCACCAAAGCAAATTTAACACCACTCTTTTTTTAGTGTGAGAAAAAAATTTTTGTACAAAAAATACACCTGTTTTAAACCATATGGTTTAAGACGTACCAAATCATAAGCACAAAATGAAACGGTATTGTTGTTGTATTAATTTTTGTTATGTTAAAAAAAAAACATTTCACTGTATGGAATATACTATCCCTTTTAGATTTTCATGGTCATTGTTTTTATAGTAAAGGCTGCTGTTGTATCTGTCAAACAGCTTAGCAAAAGCAGAGTTTTGTCGTGATCAGTTAACTTTTAACCGACTTCAAAAAAAGGAGGTTATACAATTCGACTGAATGTTGCTTTTTTATGTTTGTGCCTGCAGAACTCAGTCATTTTTAAACCGATTTTTAAAATTGTTGGTAATATGACAGATTATGCTTACAGATTGCTCCCGTTTAATAAACAGTTAATAATCTTAAAAATTATAGGGTGTCCCCATACATATTTTTACGTGTATTAGGAACTGTAAAGGACGATTCTGTAAAATATAAAATGACTGCGTATTACTATGGCTCCCAATAACAAAAAGTTATACAAAAATAAATCTAAAAATTAAAGGGTGCCCCCATAATTGATGTAAATTTACTTATATGGGCCTATGTTTTAAACCGTTATAGAAAAATGCTTGTAAATTGTACAGAATGTCGGTTGCTATGGCCGATATAGTATTAATACTAAAAATTATAAACTAAAGGGTGCGCCTATAGTTCACTTAATTTGATGTATATGGCCATACTTTTTAACAGTTGTAGACAGACGCTTGAAATTTACAATGAACCTGAATTGCTGAGTCCTAAATCATTAAAGATTTTAAATAAAAAAGAAATTCTAAAACTTGGTGCATTTTCTCTTAAATGGTGAGTTTTTTTCTTCACTTTGGTGCGTTTTGAAATTTCAAAGTTGACAACGCTGCAAAAAACCCAAACGAAAATAAATTAGTTTATGATAACAATAAACAACAAAAAACCCTTCCCAGAATATAACTGCTTTCTTGGAAATAAATGAAAATAAGTAAATCATCAACCTTATTCCTCACTTTTTGCAGTGAGGAAAAAAAAGCAACTCAGATTCTTACTCATATGCAATAAGTGAAAAAAGTTGGTATATTAATAATGTGTAGCATCTCTAACATATAACGGCGTTTGTAATTATTCTCACTTTGCAAAATTGTTGTTTCATCAAACTTTGGAGCACAGATTAATAATCAGATAACACACTAGTGACGTTTAAAAAAGTGGGTTATCATATTTTCTTCCAGCTTTCGTTTAAGTGAATAAAAAAATATTCAAAAACGCTGAAAGCAATGAGTTGGAAGAAACCGCTACACATACCTATTGCAAACATATGTTTTCATTTAATCAACCAAAAAATGTATAACAAAATTGGGGTAAAAATTTAGTTTGTTAATAAAATTTAAAAAAAGTATAAATATCAGTAAAAGAAATTAATAAAAAATTATAAAACGTTTTTATCATATTACAGTGTATAAGAACAACTAAAAAAAATATATTTTTCCCTTATAATTTAAATTGTACAACAATTCCATTGGAGGTTCAGCAAACAAAAATCAAAACAGCTTGCGTGGTTGTATTGGTAAGTAAAAAAATTGGTCATTAAACGTGTTTATGCTAAATTTATTGTATTTGAGGACCCGGTCAATATAGTTATAATACCTTCATACAACTGGACTAGACGTGGCCAGCCCTTACAACATACACAAATAATTATAATCGCGTCTTAATCATAGAAAATGCCATTATAGCCGGCAGGGATGCGATTATATGTGTATAGAACTAACGTTCCGAATCAAATAAAAATATACAGCAGTTCAGATGTGACTATAAAATATTAATTAAAAAGAAGACAGCAAAAATGGTAAAAGAGAAGAAAAAATTTACTATTGGCGATTTGGTTTTTGCCAAAGTAAAAGGCTATCCAGCATGGCAAGCTAAAATTACAAAGTACAGCAACAAAAATATAATGTATATTCCTATGGAACCGGTGAGACTGCTAATATTAAGGTGGAAGACCTCTTTCCTTATGTTGAAAACAAAGAAAAATTCGCCACAGACAAAAAGATGAAACGGAATAATTTTCGAGAAGCCAATGGCGAAGATTCAGCGCCTACTGATTTGCCAAATGTAGCGCCTGAAGGTATAGATTTTTCTCAAGCTAAAGAAGCTTTGGAAAGTACTGTGGATGAAAGTGTCATCAATAATACTACGGTTGACGAACCACAGGTAATGGATGTAAAGGAAGAAATTGTTAAAAAGGTTAACGAAGCTATAGGAAATGATAGAAACTGATGTGGTCTCATCTGTCCCACTTGGTACAGATCTAACACAACCTGTTAGTCGAAGTGGACGGAAAATAAAAGTGAAACTTTACATTGATGATGGTGATTCGTCAAACTCGATGATTGCCCCACCAGTATAAAAAAAAGTTACGCCAGATGGTAAGTTAGTTATAATATTCTAGGTTACTGCAGCAAAACTAATATTTGTGTTTTTATATTTTTTAAGGTATATCAACTATATCAAGGAATTTCATTTAACAAAATTGATGCTTTTACGCAATCCCGATTGTGTCGATAGCATACGCTGATTACGACGATATATTGGCAATTTAAAACAATGGAAACTTTCGGAAGAAGAGGAAACCTTTTTTAAAGCTAAAGTAGAAATCATACGTTATGAAGCTGTTTGAAGATACAACAATTTCAAGAAAATCTTTGGCCCCAACTCATCTACACACTTTTGGGAAGAATTCTGCAACCAAGTTCAAGCCTATAAGTAGATTACTAAGCATGTGTGTGAAAATGGTTATGAAATTTATATTTGTTTTCTTAAGATTATTGTGAATGTCTGCAATATTTTATTTTTTCACGCAACCTTCATCCTAAAACAGCGAGGGCGAGAAACAGGCTCTTAATCTAGAGGTATTTGCGTGTTTATAAAAGTCTATCTGAGTTATGTTCTTATTATTTTTACATTGCTTTGCACAGTGGGGTATCGAAATAACTCTGTAAACGGACAACTTCTTATTTTTTTGTCCTACCTTAGTCTAACGTAGCCAAATTTTTATATTTTTGAATGATATAATTTTCTAATATTAGACCTAAATAACCGATTTGAACGAGAGAGGGTGTAAAACATATCCATAGGCTTTAGCCACTAAATTAACAGATTCCAAATATGTGAATAAAAGTTTTAATCAATAATAATAATACTTTTATATTTCAAAAATCTTATATAAAGAAAAAACATACAATTTTTGTTAAAATATTTTTTAACTTTAATGATAACTTTTACGGTTTTTATTTTAGTATATAATAAAAAATGAAACATTTTATAATAAGCAAAATTTTATGTTTTATTTCACCTGTTTAAAAATAATTCCAGCAATTATTGATTTCCATGTTGGGGCAATTAGCAATGCATCACTACAATCTGTGTTAAAATACAAAAAGGAAGATTTTAATATACCTTTATTTTAATAAACATAATTTCATCGATCTACTTCCAGTTTTTAGTAATTAAAAACAAAAAATAAAAATATTTGAAAACTGGAAGAGTTCGTTCTAATTTCATATTTAACCACTGAATTCCAGTAGTTGATTTTTTTTCGACCTTATCTGGTCTAGATCCGTCATGTTTTGTTAAAAACAGCATCACCTCGTGAAGGGTGTGGCTCTTCACCACGCATGACGGTCTTGAGTAAGGGGAAGCTCTAAATGTTCGCTACACTTACTCCTGGATTTTTGTTTGAATTTTTCAAACTATCCTAGATGCCACTATCACTATTTTAATACAAAGTTTTTAGTAATTTTTCACTTGCTTTTTGTAATATCTGTTTTAAACACTTGATTAACACACACACTTTCTGAAAAATTGAAATTTTATATGTTTTTTGCTGAAACAAAATCCAATTGACTAAATTAAATAAGATTTTGTACATTAAAAAAGAACATACCTAGTTCCCCTATGTACAAAACCTGCCGGCAAACATTTAGCTGCTTAATGAAATTACTTTCATTACTTGGCCGGGTTTTTCTGGAACTGCTGCAGTTTCTCCCCTTGGGAACAACCCATCAACAGCGCTGACTCCTAAAAATGAAATAATTTTATTAAAAACTAATTTGAATTAAAAAAATAACTTTGGTGAACTTACATCTTTCCTCTTATATTTCTTATTATTTTGTTGTGGTTGTTGATTTTCAACCCTTATATTTCATCACACACAAATGCACACCACCGAATTGATACACACTCTCGATTTTCTTTTTAATAATTTATATTTAAGTAAATAAATTTGCGAACAAACAATTTTTATTTTATAGGTGCCTGCACCCAATTTTCTATGCAAATTTTTGTAAATAAATAAAATGTCAAACTCCAGCTATAATCAGAAAGAGGTAGTAATATAAAAAACGTAAGAACTGTTACTATCCCTCTCTAACGAAAGCTGGAATCTGGCCACACTGAATTTTTCGTGTCTTATCTGGTTAATTATCTGTGCTTTGGAGTATGACCTTTATGTGCACAGTGGGCCGCTAATGCTGTTTTTTGTACCATATTATTATTGCTACGACTTCGCTGATCTGATTTGTGTCCAGCTATTCTTGTTTTTAATTTATTTTTAGTAGTACCAACGTATACCATTTCACATTTTGTTCTACTGTTGCCATTGCAGGGTATTTTATACACAACGTTAGTTCTCTCAAATTTGTCAATTTTATCTTGGTTTTACTATATAATTTTCTTATATTATTAAATGTTTTTTGAGCAAATTTTATAATTGTCTTTGTCAAAGAGTTTAGAGTTTTTAAACCTCTCAGAGAAATATACAAAAATTAATAAATATACAAATTACATATTTATTATAAAGAAAAAACTTACAACTACCACACAGAAATTAGTGGCACTAATTTATAACTTAAAAATTATATATATAAAACTTTTCTTTACTTACTATTAAAAAAAAAAAAAAAAATAAACAAATCTTGTATAAAAAAATAAGTCGGTCACACAACTAATAGTTTCTGGGTGCCTAACTCAAAAATAACGTTTTGTAAAAACAAATTAAAAAAGAACAAGAAATACGGAAATGAAATTTTTAACGCCTAAAAAAAGTCTTCTTCTGCCTTGACGAGGAAAGAAGTCCGGAAATGCAGAAAAAATTAATAAAAACGCTTTAAATATAACGAGCAACTTGTTACTTTACTCTACCTAATTGAGCTCTCTTAGATGGGTTTTGACAAAACTAAACTGAACGTTATATTTTAACTCCAAAAAAAAAAATGTTCTTATGTTCGTTTTCCTTTCAAAATCAACTTTCCTACTAACACAAAAGACGAAATAAAATTAAACTGTTGGCGGTTCTCTAGACAACAAAACCTTATGGTATTTTAAACTTAGGCACTTACAAACACTTTTATAATAACCTAATATTATTTACCTACAAAAAACAGAATTTAACATAAATTACTAACACTAAATAATGGAATTTCAACTTAATTTCCCTTAAAGCGACTATGCACTAATTTTTAATTAATTTAAATTTTTTCCAAAGATTCCTTTTTTTTATTATTCAAAACCAAGAAAAATGGTTGACACAGCTTTGTCGCGGCTAGAGGCAATAAAGTCACGTAAACTCGCGCTTTTTTTTAACATGAACAAAAAATGGCTGGCTCGCTTCTGGCCGTAAGTGTGTATCTGTCGTAACACCAACATGGTAAAAAAAAACTAAATTACAATCACGGTTACCTGTGACTTCTCGTACACACTTATCTTCTTCAAGACCTGGGACCAACTTTTTAGCGCCAGGCAAAAATTTTCCTGTTCACTTTTCAAAAATGGATGTAGAGTGTTAGATGATACAATCTGCTCCTGCCAAATGATCTTAGCGAGAAATAGATTTATTAAATCTCTACCGAATCTAACACTATCTTTCAAACTTACTTTTTCTTTTTTACACAACACAATATTACTAAATACGATTTTAAATAAAAACTTGTTCTTCTTAAATAATTCTTGTTTTTTACAAAGTTTATTTATTTATTCTTTGTATATTTCAAACTTTTGATTTTTACGAACTTCTTTGTACACCAGTTCACACTATAATGGCTACTTTTGTGTACTCCCTATTACCACCAAGACTTTCAATATTCCAAAATTTCTCCATTTTTGAACAAACAAAAAAAAAACGCTCATTCCATTTGTCATACAATTTTTGGAATTTTAAAACAGACATGTAGATCTGTTAAGTTTCTGTTAACATAATGAGTAAATTCCGTTCCCACAAATAATAGCAACCCTGTGCACATAGTTGGCAATACCACTATCTACATAGTGTTCTATTACAACACATACTGACAAACACATGACACACAAACCAACCACCAGCCAAACAACACACGCTTTACAACTCAAATTCAGGAAATAATTAAAAAAAACCTATAAAAACTACATTCTAACAGCAAACAAATAAAACGAAAACATCTGAGGACGACAAGCAATACCGTCTCTCCCAAAATATAAGAAGCCACCACAATCTAACCCTGCTAACGCTGAGTGCCTGGACAAATCATTTTTCGCCGCATTTTTTCCCTTGGACTTAACTAAAAGGTTTCCTCACGATCTGAGGTTTAGGCGCGGAGGTTTACGTGTCCAACCGCGAGCCACTCATGCAGGTATTTACAATATAGTACAAATACACTTATTCAAAGCATTTTTCCCTATTTTGTTTAAGGTAACCATCGCATGATATTTTCCCTACCGTCGTCTTTTGCTTATGATGTTACACCTGCAACAAAACTCTGGAGCTGCTAAGTCAACGCCAGCAGAACCGGTGTGCAGGGTGATCACGCCATTTCATACATTTTTTCCCAAACGTGGGGAACTCCCACGACCCTGTAAATTCTCAAGCCGGGCCTTAAGGTATGTAAATAAAAGTTAGCAATATTAATAGTTAGACCTACTTTTTACTATTTATTGTACAAATGTATTCGCGTTGTTGTTGGCTGTTTTGTTAATAAAATTCTGTTTCTTGTAATACCCTAAAACTGGCTTTCTGTACTGTGTGATGAACAGCCACCTAGATTTATTGATGGTAAGAGTAGGAAACACAAAGAATTTTAACCCTTAAAAGACCCCAACGAGCATTTTTATTTGACCCTTACTAGGACACTGGCTCTAAAGAACCCCACTTCACCAGAATGCCTAAAAATCAGAATAAAAAGTATTTCACACCACGGCATTTTTTTTATAATACTAGTTTTAAGGGGATGTTTTTATTCTCACCCTGTGTACGTTCACTGCCTACGTTTTGCTGTTTGTGTACAATCTGACTCCACACCAATTAAAATCGAAATGTACAAATTCCGATTCTATGAAAAACTTTATAGACGCGATAAAATTTTCTTAAATTTTTAAAGGGAATTAAAACATTATGTGAATGTTAGGGCGTATAAAAAAAAACTAAGGTAGGTGAATTGCTTGCTTGGTTTAACCATAAAGAAACAACAGAAAAGATAAACGCTGTTATAGCGCCTCTGAATTTCAGCAGGAAAGTTCCTTTTATTTTGTTAACTGTAATGCTATGCCTGCTTTGCTACATAATTAGCGAAGATAAAAATACAGCTTATCAAATACTAAAGGATAAAAAAAAATTAAGAAATAAAAATCGTTAAACCAAACAGAGTTTTTAAGAAAAATATAATGGCAACTTGACTCTACTCAATGATTATAATTTTACTCATCCCTAATTGTCAATTGATGGGTAGGCTGACTATCACTATGTCTCGTAAATGGGACCTTATTTCCAATACTTTCTGTTTTCAGAGTAAGACTCAGGTCTAAATAAAACGCCAAAAAAATATTTTAATTTTCCTTTCTTCCTTCCTTGCAAACCACCCTATGAAAGTATCGTGTCAATTTAAATTCGTTCATACGTTCGTCGTTCCATCGCCCTCATGGGCAGATTTTTTTTCCTCTATTATTTTTTTTTTTTTTTTTTGTTGTACAAACAGAACTATAAACCAAAAAAGTATACTTGTCATTAAGTTATTTAAATTAAACTTTGAACAGCTTAATTTACACGACAATAAAAAAACAATACTTACAGAACGTATAAAAGAAATAAAAAATGTAAATGGGACAGTAGTTATAGATTCTATTCTTGAGCTATTTAGGCCTATACTTGGGACAAGTACGAACACAACTCTTAAATTTATATTGCACTATCCCCCTACATTTTATCGGTATTATTTTGACTTAACCCAAACTATCACAGACATTCGATTGCACTTGTTTTCAGAAATTCAAATCTTTCGCATGGAAGATGCCAATGGGTTTTCCTTGAAGAGATTCAAGCTCATACATATTATTTCCGATTGGTTTTAATACTCTACATTTAAGGTACTTGCGACTAAATTTGGCATTAATATTATTTTTACAGTCGGACAGTACAAAATTTTTTCGATAAACTTCTTGGCCGGGACTGAACCTTACTAATCGTGCTTTCTTATTGTACTACTCTGTTCATAGGCGTTGGTGAGGTTCCTTTTAATTTTTTCTCTAATAATCTCTAGCCTGTCCTTACCCTCTAAATTTTCTATTTCATGGTCAGACATGGACTGCAATTTTCTCGCCAGTCTATAGTCTGAACCGTTCGTAAATATATGGTAACCAAAGAGTGCGAAAAAATGCGTACATCCTGTGGCAGCGTGCACAGAAGTTCGTAATGCGTACTGGATTTCTGGTAGAAATAAATCCCAGTCTCTATGGTCTTTTTCTAAATAAGCTCGAAAGGCTGCCAATACGGACTGATTAACACGTTCAGTCGCATTTGATTGTGGCGAATAAAAAGCGGTTCTCATGTGTATAATTTTATATGTGTTTACCATTTCCTTAAAAAGCGTTGAGAGAAATTGCTGCCCATTGTCACTATGTAAGACTTCGGGGACCCCAAATTTTTGGAACACTTCCTGAACGAGAAACTGCACTACGTTTTTAGCCGTGGCACCCTTCATAGCCTTTAGAAACAAAAATTTTGTGAAATGATCCACAACAATAAAAATGTAGGCATTACCTTCCCTTGATCTGAGGTACTTACCCAGCAAATCAACGTATTTTTTCTGGAATGGTCCTTCCGTTTGCACTTCGTTTCCTATAGCGGGCATGGTACTCTGGTTACAGGACTTACACGTGCGGCAGTTTTGAATGTACTGTTTAACCTGGGTTGCCATTTTTGGCCAGTAATATAAACGCTTGAGTCTTTCAAGAGTCTTGCGAATTCCTCCATGCGCGGATGTAACCTCATCGTGGGCTTTTTGTATCAAAACATGCGTTATCTCTTGAGGGATCCATAACCTCCAACCCGTATTATCTAACGCCTCTTGGCTACTGTACATGGTTCTCTTAAAGATTTTCCCTTCTTCTACTTTCAAGTCCGGTAATTTACCCTGATTTTCCTCAACATTTTTGACTAATTCCAAATATTCCTGCGATTCAAAGGCTGTAGTTTCAAAGTCGAAATAATCGTCCCCACATAAGGCCGAAACTTCAATTGGCATACGTGAGAGCATATCTGCTACCACATTTTCCCCTCCCTTGCGATGCTCGATGGTGAAATCGTACGCTGCAGTTGAAGCGACCACCTAGCCAGACGACCACTTAAGTCTTTTATTGACATAAGCCACTTTAGACTTGCGTGGTCGGTGATGACCGTGAATTTCATCATTTCAATATATGTCCTGAATCGCTTCACCGCCAACACTGCCGCAAGTCATTCTTTCTCAGTTACTGAGTAATTTTTCTGACAAGCTGTTAATTTCTGGGAGTAAAAAGCAATTGCATTTTCTCCCCCTTCATCATTTTTTTGAAACAACACAGCACCCACACCGAATTCTGAGGCATCACATTGAATAAAAAATGGCTTCGAAAAATCTGGGTGACGAAGCACAGGGGTGGTTGTTAGTAAGCATTTCAATGTTTCAAATGCTTCGATAGCCTCAGGGGTCATAAAAAACTTTTTCCCCTTTTTCAGAGTATCCGTCAGTGCCGCTGAGATGGAGGCGAAATCCTTAATGAACCGCCTATACCACCCAGCGGTACCTAGAAAGCTCCTTACGTCTCTGTGTGACTTTGGTAATGGGATCCTTTGAATTGCTGCTACCTTCTCAGTATCCGTTTTCAACATACCCCCTCCAATAATAAATCCTAAATATTTAAGCTCCGTGAAGCAAAATCTCGACTTTTTAAGCCCTATAGTCAAATTAGCCTTTTCTAAACATTCCGCATCCTGCTCAAGAATTTTTAAATGTGTTACGAATGTGTCCGAAATGATGAGGAGATTATCTAAGTATATAAATACATTCGGTTTTAATCTAGCCGGTATCACCTTATCCATCAGACGGCATAATCTTTGGGCAGCGTTACATAGACCAAACGGCATTACTCTAAATTGGCACAGCGGCTGACCTGGAACTGTAAAAGCTGTATAGGGCTTAGCTGTTTCCTCTAATTCGATTTGCCAAAAGGCGTACTTCAGGTCGACGCTGCTTATATAATCCGTTTGATCTATGAGGCTCAAAATACCATCGATGTTTTAGAGGGGATAGGCGTCTTTAACAGTCACGGCGTTCAGCTTTCTCGCATCTAAACAAAATCGGTTTTTGCGGGGTTTTCGGACCATGGTGGTCCTATTGGACCAGGTACTATTACTCTCCTCAATAACATTTAATTTAATCATATTATCAAGTTCAGCATAAACTATATTCTGAACCGCTGGCGAAATAGGGTAATGTTTGTCCTTTATTGGGTTCGTCCCCTCCACTAATTTAATTTCGTGTTTTTCTAGCGTCGTGCGCCCTAAACCTTTCTCCTCAAAAGCGGGGCTTTCGGACCATGGTGGTCCTATTGGACCAGGTACTATTACTCTCCTCAATAACATTTAATTTAATCATATTATCAAGTTCAGCATAAACTATATTCTGAACCGCTGGCGAAATAGGGTAATGTTTGTCCTTTATTGGGTTCGTCCCCTCCACTAATTTAATTTCGTGTTTTTCTAGCGTCGTGCGCCCTAAACCTTTCTCCTCAAAAGATGAAAATTTCTGAATTATCACTTTTAATTGTTCACGCTGTGCCTCGTCTAAGTCGTGCATTTTAAGCTTGTCAACATCGTTACTTTCATGTATTTTATCAACTATTTCAGTATTTAATTCTGCAGACGGAAAAATCTCAGGGGCTATGTTAAAAAGCTTCCAAAAATCAATACCGAGATAAATTTGCTGCTGCGCTGGCCTGCAGCGGTACTAAAACTACTAAAAGTTCCTTTTAGTTCCGCTCCTAACTCTTCTAACAACTCTCGACAAATTTTGCCCAGAAGACTTACCGAAGCACCTGAATCCAGAAGCCACTTATAACTCTTGCCATTGAGCAAGATTTTTGCGTAGGGTCTAGCATCTGATTTGTAAGCAAATACATTTACCGATTCAGCTAGACGCTTACGTTGACTTTTTCTTTTTATAAAGTCATTTCTAATTTCAAGAATGTGTTTATACTTAGGTTTCTTAAATCTTGGCCTTTCTGAATTAATCATGGTTTTTGTTTTGGCTAATTCTGTTTTTGTTGTTTTTTGCAATACGTTTGTTTGGTTTTCTATGGACTTTAAATTATTTACCGCCGAAAAATCTACATTGTTAAAAATTTTCTCTCTTACCATATTATAATTCTGCTCACGAAGTTTTAATGGTAAATAGTGACGATACCTACTAAAATCATTTTTTTTAATGCAATCACTTAGACTGGTTTCGGGGCAATCTCGCTGGACCGCGGCTCCCCCGTTAAGGCCGCGTTCCGCCTCAAGTTTTCCTTAGCTTGGAGACATTTAGGACAGTTGGGCGTTATTGTATTCGGCCTGCCACATTTATAACAGAAAAGAGACCGTTGTTAAGACATGCACTCTTTAAACACATGTCCCTTTTGCTGACAATTCCAGCATATTGGGAGGCCATCTAAAGATGCTACTTCGCCACTCAAATCATCCCCCTCATCCCTGTCTACCTCTACAATGGCTTCACTAACATATCTTTGTGTTTTGCTAGATTGTTGTGGTAAATTACGCGAGTCTTTTCGGGAAAAAGTTCGCTCCGCCTCAAGGCACTCCATGCGCATTTGCTCAACTGAAGAGACTGCCATTGGGTAAACAATTCGCGCGAGGCTCTCTTTTAGGTTTCTTTTGGCTATTCTAATCATTTCCCCCTCGGCTACTCGGATTTCGAGTTTAGCTCTTAACAAATTTAAGCTATGAAAATATTCATCTGTAGGTTCTCCCGGCATTTGTTTCCTTTCCACTAGCTCCTGCATCAACTCGCAGTTCGACCTAACTGTTCTATATCGATTAAGCAAGGCTAACTTCAGGGTATTCCAGTCGGATATAGCAGTGGTCTGTACCATTGTTTCACAGTTCCGGTTACTAACAAATGGAAATCCACAATATTTCCTGCCAAGGTATTTGGTACTGCCTCTGCATATGCTCCAAGCGAAAAACAAATTCTTCTAACGACAATTGATCCCGCCCACCTTAATTGCCATTAAATTCTAATCCAAACTTATCTACTCTAATCTTCCATCCATCAATGTTGAAATGGGGAGCTGGTGGTGGAAGATCAAATCTGACATTAGGATTAAAATTAACGCGTCTAGCTCCATTATCGAGTGTAGAGCTACTTCTCTGTTCATGCGGACGATTATTTTCGCTCAGAGTTAAATTCCTTACCGCTTCTGCTAATTGCCCTATGCTTTCCTGCACTTTTAACAATTCCCTGTTCATTTTTTCATTAATAATATCATTAATTGAACGGTCTTAACTGGCCTTCATACTTCCGACACTTTCGGATACCATATTTCTCATAGCTGGAGAGATTTCTTCACTATTAGGATTCTGATTGGAACGGTGATTATGATTTATATTTCCCTTATCTTTTGAAACGGCGCCATTATTCACTGTCTGAGTACTTATCGTTCCCGACAGATCTTCTATTTGTGGTGGTCGGGTCGCCATTCTGGTAGACTGATTGTCTCTGATATATTTTTCTTTCACCTGTGGAGACTAACGATTCAGATCGAAAGATTGATTTCTATCTTTACGCCTCTTTAAACTATCTGACTTTTTACGATCTTTCGTTTCTGTTAGATTATGCGATTCGGCCATACACTGCGTAAACCCGCAAAACGCGTTACGAAAATTTTAAGCAAAAGGTGTACTTTATAAAAAAAAATTACAATTGTACTTAACACAAACAATTATAAGCAATCTAAAATTATAAATTAAAACAATTATTAAAATAAAGATAACAAACTACAAATTCTAATTAAGCATGCAATAATTTATAAATATTTTTATGAAAAAAAAACTGTTTCTGAATAACACACTATAGAAACAAACTCAACGAAATTTTTTTTTATTAATTCTTTTACCTCACAACTAAAAATTTTTATTTAATTAGTCACAAGTAAATACGAATAAATAAATATTAAAAAGAAACTAGGTAACTTATAAAGGAATATATAATATTATTAACAAAAAAAATTACACAAAAAATGACAAAAAAAAATTTTTTTGTTAGTTACAAAAACTTTTTTCTTTAAATCAAAAACAAAACTTTTATGGGCTCGGTTTGTTTCGATGTGAGATCGTTGTGATGTGTGTTGAAATAAACACTATTCTGTTATAAAAATCTAGTGCCATTACGGCCTTTTCGAGTGTTCTCCTAATCACATTTACTTCAAAATTGTATTTGGTTATAAGTAATCGCTTCTGAATAGGAAGCGTTTTGCTCTCTCTAGTACAACAAAACCTCTAAATATTTCATCAGAGCGGCTACTAGTTACATCCTCATATTACCTATAGCCTTTACTCTGTACCTGCAACACATCAGGCCTCCAATTCACAGATCAAAGTGGCTGTCGCTGGGTACAACCGTCATCAAATTACCTCCAAAATACAACAGACCCCTTCACATACGTTTAGGGCGGTTATTTTGAAGACACGAATCTGAAACTACAATTAAAAAAAACGATATTTCAACTCCCTCAAAAGGGATGTTTCCAACTAACTCCCACGCAACAGGTTATAAATATCTCTGGTATACGTACGACAAATATTAGTTTTGAATCCTCCATAAAATCTCCGCACTACGCAACGAAACCCATCTAATTGGGGTTTTGTGGCCTAAAGGACTGTTACCCGTAGGTTAGTAGTGTACAAAGCACTTATCACGTTTTCAAAACCTCATACTTGGCGTTTAGTCTATTTCATAATCTTATTATTTTATTGCACGGTATATTCTGATGTTCTATATACTATAATATGTTCACATAAATCACATTCAGATTGGGCGCCACATTGTTATATGTCTCATTTAGCACTAGGGCTGTGACGCCAGCCAGCTCGTCAGCACCACCAGGGTAGGTTCCAACCCACAGCTGTAGCCCAGAAACAAATAACAAAAGAAAACAAAGTAAAACAAAATCAACAAGCAAATTTAAAACAATGGGAAACACTTAAGAGAGAGAACTAGATGGCTACGTTCTCCACTTGCCCTCCCTACCTCGGACACCTTTTTCACCAAAACGCATTTTACCAATTGTCTCCTAATCCACACACACACACTTACTCTGAACTACTTACCTCACATCAAACCTTGCCCTGAAACAAATAATTAGCACCAACACGTTTTTTTCTTTTGCTAATGTTAAAATATACAAATTACATATTTATTATAAAGAAAAAACTTACAACTACCACACAGAAATTAGTGGGACTAATTTATAACTTAAAAATTATATATATAAAACTTTTCTTTACTTACTATTACAAAAAAAATACATAAACAAATCTTGTATAAAAAAATAACTCGGTCACACAACTAATAGTTTCTGGGTGCCTAACTCAAAAATAACGTTTTGTAAAAACAAATTAAAAAAGAACAAGAAATACGGAAATGAAATTTTTAACGCCTAAAAAAATCTTCTTCTGCCTTGACAAGGAAAAAAGTCCGGAAATGCAAAAAAAAATTAATAAAAACGCTTTAAATATAACGAGGAACTCGTTACTTTACTCTACCTAAGTGAGCTCTCTTAGATGGGTTTTGACAAAACTAAACTGATCGTTATATTTTAACTCCAAAAAAAATGTTCTTATGTTCCTTTTCCATTTATTTTTTAATTTATTATTCAAAAAGACTATTTAGTAAAACTAAAGATAAAATACCAAATCTAGAATTATCAAATTTAGTCTATAAAATTCCTTGTAGCGGAAAAGACAACGAGATTTGCAACAAAGTATATATATATGAACAACAAAAAATAAACTAAAAACTAGAATTGCTGGTCATAAATCTGATCAAAGATATAGAAATATTAATTCACAAAAAAACTGCATTATCATCTCATTGTGCTAGATTAAATCACTATCCTAATTTTGAAAATGTTTCAGTAATGAACACAGAAAATAATTATAAACGGCGGTATATGTTAGAAATGTTACATATAATTAATACACCAATAGCACACAGAATTAATTTTAAGGCAGACACAGATAATGTAGCTCAAATTTACAGACACTTGATAAATAAGAAATAATATTGTACTTTATTTTTTGTTACAAAAATTTTTTATATGACAAAATAATTTTATGTTTTTTGTTTTATGTTAGTTTGAAAAAATTTTTTATAACTTTTTTTGTTGTTGCTTTTTTGTGTTCAAATAAATATTTCTTTTTCCTGATGATGCTACACAAGGGAGTAGCGAAATATTGAAAAAATAAAAAATAAAAGTCCTTGTGCTTGAATAATAAATTAAAAAATAAATAATTAAAAAGGTCAAATAAAAAACTATATTAATATGTTCCTTTTCCTTTCAAAATCAACTTTCCTACTAACGCAAAAGACAAAAGAAAATTAAACTGTTGGCGGTTCTCTAAACAACAAACCCTTATGGTATTTTAAACTTAGGCACTTACAAACACTCTTATAATAACCTAATATATTTTTACCACTAACAATGATTCTTATTTACCTACAAAAAAACAGAATTTAACATAAATCACTAACACTAAATAATGGAATTTCAACTTAATTTCCCTAAAAGCGACTATGCACTAATTTTTAATTAATTTAAATTTTTTTCCAAAGATTCCTTTTTTTTATTATCGAATTAATTTTGCGAATTTGACATGTGTTTTCGCAATTTAGAATACCGATTTACAACCTTTTCGCATTTGAAATGCGATTAAAATAGAACTTTGCGAATATCGCAATACAGAATAGCAATTGTTCGCATTAATGTATTTTCGCATCGAATTGACTTTCGCATCGCAATTCAGAATAAGCCTCCAGGAAATAATTAAAAAAACCTATAAAAACTACATTCAAACAGCAAAGAAATAGAACGAAAACATCTGAGGACGACAAGCAATACCGTCTCTCACAAAATATAAGAAGCCACCACAATCTAACCCTGCTAACGCTCAGTGCCTGGACAAATCATTTTTCGCCGCATTATTTTCCCTTGGACTCAACTAAAAGGTTCCCTCACGATCTGACGGTTAGGCGCGGAGGTTTACGTGTCCAACGTATAAGGACAACCGCGAGCCACTCATGCAGGTATTTACAATATAATACAAATACACTCATTCAAAGCCTTTTTCCCAATATTGTTTAAGGTAACCATCGCATGATATTTTCCCTACCGTCGTCTTTTGCTTATAATGTTACACCTGCAACAAATCACGCAAAAGGTGTTCTGTGTACGAAATATACTGAAATCACGTGATTTAAAACGGTTACCAAAATGACTGCCGATTTGAAATCACTTGCTCGTTTTTTTCTAATTATTTCGCTTAGAATATAATAATAATGACATTATATATTTAAAACGATATATCTTCTATTTATTTTTGCAAAAAAATTATATTTTATACAAATAAAAACGAAATTATTCATAAATTTTCAAAGACACTGCATATTTTATAAAAAATTGTCTTGCTTTATTTAGTAATGCTCGTGATTTTCTATTTCTCGTAAGCGGTTAGCTGGTTTGTGTTTTCGAAGAATATTCTTGTGTTGCCAAAATGTCAGAGTATAAAATGTCATTTAAGATTTATCTTATTTATGCTAATGTTTCCAGCATCAAATTTAGAAAAAATTAAGTGCAAAATATAAAATAGTAGCAACTTCCTACACTTTTTGCATTAATTTTCCCTTTTTAATTTTAATTTGAACGCCAAGTTCCAAGCCCTTCCGATTAACTCCAATAAGTAAATGAAAGCACATGTATTAGAAACAAATAAAAATTTACTAATTTATTTTAGTTCCACACATTTTAACTTACTTAAATCACTAATAATATTTTAATTACAAATTTAAAAAAAAAAACACACAACAGAAATCTAAAAAAAGCCGTTTTCTCCTGTTTTCGAAAAATCAAAACCACGCCGAAAAATTGAAAATCACGTTATTTGCAGAACAGCACCAAATCGTCTGCGTGATTTTAAAACCGTTCGTGATTTGAATTCACGTGATTTTCAGAACAGACCTGATAAATGTTAATTCAAATCTTTTTCAATAGCGAAAATACTACGAAAAATTTAAATACCATGCAAAGCCATATGAGATCATGGTCAACTTTATGACGGAGCATCCACAGTTGGCTAAGGGGTACATAAAAGCTACGGACGCCAAACAAGCCACCAATGATTTATGGGCACGATTGGTAGAAGATCTAAATGCAGCCGGTCCACCAATGCGGGAAGTGGTCGGTTGGAAAAAGGTAAGTAATACATAGTTTGTCCATAAATTAAATTATTTTTTTTTCCTTAGGTTTGGGCAGACCATAAGACCCACCTTAAGGCCAAATTGCGGAAGAACCGCATTAATTTTTCGGGCACAGGCGGTGGCCTGGCAAAAATGTTTACATTCACCGCACTTGAAGAAAGTGTAATTAATTTATTTCAAATGAAGGTGGCGTTTGACGGTATGAGTGGGGTGAGAAAATTTGGAGCAAATAGTACCTACACAACTGGTGGCGACACTGCTACGGGAACCAGTAACAACGCCGAGCAAGATGTTTACACTGTACATGATTACATGTGTAACCAACATGATATGGGGGAGACAGATGAATTGGTGTCTGCCCTTTCCCCACCGCGTTGTTCATCAACTGCTCGCACACCCATCACACAACGAGCACCATTCAATCGCGCTGTGCTGAAAAAGCAAACATTGCTGGAACAGCAAGTCAATAGTCAAAAGAAGTACCACAAGCGCTCCATATCAGTGTTAGAAGAAATAAGTACTAGTTTAAAATCTCTAGTTAAATACAAAAGAAGGCAAGTAGATATAGACGAGAAAAATTATAAGCTGGCAAAAAGAAATTCGACCATGAACTTAAATTGGACGTTGAAAATAACAAACTTTAACTTTTTTTATAAATTGTTTTTTATATCATTTCATTTCATCTTCACTTTCTAACCAAAGGGCAACCGAATCCATTTTTATAATCAACAAATATTTCTTATTAACTTTTATTTTTATTATTTTGATATTTTTGACATTTTTCGTAGGAAATTCTGCCAAGTTTGAATAATACATTCGAAAGTACTGCCAAAAATAGTTCCATTTAGTGGCAGCACTTTTCACTCGATGGTAAGAGCTCAAATTCGGATCGAATACAACTTTCGAGCTGTTCGAACTTTCGAATCGAGTTACATAGTAACCCCCCTGATAATGCTACTTAAAGATTGTAGCGAAATATCGGCAAAATAAAGAACAAATTTAAATTACTGACCTCGAGCTGGAAAAATTGCTTTGTATTTAAAATTTTATAACAAACAGGTCGAATAAAAAAACTCAAAAATAAGTTATTTAATACGTATATACGATCATTTACTTCAACAACGTCATAACTCAAATTTCAAATTTTGGAGTTCAACATACAGAATTGTTGGCCATTATCGTATATATTTTTACAGCAATAATGTCATAATTTAAACATAGTTTGTCCAAGACCCTCACTTTAATATAAAATAAATGAAAGTTTTCTTAAATGGGTTTTTTAATTATGAATCATTGTACTAATTGCAGTGGGAACTTAAACAGTCTTATATTTTTTATCGATGGTGAGAATGAGTAAAAAACTTAAGCTGCGATTATCTCGAAATGATTTTTTTTTTAGTTATGGAGTACGCAGTTAGATGATTTTTCTAGAACTATTTCATTAAAACGCAAAATCAAAAATCAACACGCTCAATTTAGTGTTGTACTTTTAGGTAATATAAAATAAACATTAATGCAAAAATAGTAGTAAAAATATATTTATGTAAATAAGAGTAATAAAAAGTTGTTAAAAAATTATGTGGAATAGTGTCGCCACATTATATCCTTCCCAGAGAACTCGATAACGAACTTTTCTCCCAGAGGCTGTTGTGTAGGCTGTAGGTTAGCTGTTATTGGTTCCTCACAAGATATAGTTGAGTCCTTTTGCTCTTTGCAAGTAAATGCTGCTTTTAACCGGTTGATGCTAACGTTAACATGTTTGCCATTTATATTAATTTTATAAAATTTGTCAAAACGTTTGATGACAGTAAACGGGCCTTCATAAGGTGGTTGTAGCGGTCGAAGAACCGTATCTGTGAGAACGAATATTGCTGGTGATGTGGCCAAATTATTTTCTAGGAAAGGTGTTCTCTTAGCATGGTTAGATGTTTGCTGCGGTGTTATTCCTTGCATTTTAGAAAGCAATTCGTTGACAAAGTCACTTTCAGAAACACTTTTCTTAGACTCTGTATCATCTAAAAACTCACCAGGAGCTCGAAGTGTGCATCCGTAGACCAGTTCAGCCGGGCAAGCTTCAATTTCCTCTTTGTAGGATACTCGCAAACCAAGTACTATGAGTGGCAACACTTCCACCCATTTTTCAGTTTAATAGCATTTGATTGCGGATTTCATAATTCGGTGATATCTCTCGATTAAACATTAGCTGCAGGATGGTATGCAGTTGTTCTAAGATGCGTAATCCCCAAAAGGCGGTTAAGATCTCGGAATAGGTTTGACTCGAATTATCTACCCTGGCCAGTGGTAATTCTTTTCGGAACTCTAAATCGTGATATTCACTGTTGGTAAAAAGTGAACGCTATTGTCTCGATGGTCATGTCCACCAAAGGGTAAGCCTAGACCCACCAGGAGAAACGGTCAACACATGTGAGACAGTAACGATTACCCATAGATGGCGATAGTGGACCCACAATATGGATGTTGACGTGTTCAAACCTTGTTTCAGGAAGATCATATTTGGAAATTTGTGTTTCATTATATCGAAAGACTTTGCTACGTTGACATGGAATACATTCCCTAGACCATTTTTTGCAATCTTCTCTTAAGGCGCAACTATAATGCCAACTTATACAACTGTGCAAATACATTAAATTATATGTCGTAAACTATAATGTGAATAAGATAACTTTTCGTCAAGTTTCGTTAAATTTCATTTCTTTATGCAAGGTACGAAACTGATCGCACTTTCCGTACGGAAACAGCTGATTGTGCTTTGGTTTATACATTAATAAAGAAATATTCTAATTAAGACCTAAATTGTTAAATTTTTTAGTTTTTAATTCAATAAAAAATGTTAGAAAAAATAACATTTTTCTTTATGGCTAATTTTTTACAATTATAATATATTTTTAATTAAATTTGTATTTATACACACATATGTATACCATATAAATGATTAACATCGTTGCATTTTTCAGTACGGTTGGCCACAAACACAAACTAATTTGTAATAATTTTTTTTTACACTTTCTTAGAACATAAACCAAACTATGTAAATGTTATTAAATATATAAAATATTTTCTTTAAAGCCTTTTAGTTTTAAAATTTTGTTGATTTATATAGAAATTATTTTTGGCAAAAGTACGAAATAAACAGAAATGTGCAACTGTGGCAAATAAGTTACTAATTTTATGTATGTACATTATAGCCACATAAATTTCTATAATAAGTTACCTAAGCATTTGACAGGCTTTTCGTTGAATTTTTGACATAAGCTAAAGGTAGCTTATGCACATTATAGTTGGGCCTTTAGTCTTGGCCAAATAAAACGTTCTGAAATTATTTTGGTTGTTTTTGCTACGCCTGGATGATTTATGTTGTGCATCATATCGAAAACTATTCTACGGAAAGGTGATGTTAAAAATGGGCGTGCTTTACCGGTGGCCAAATCACAAAATATTTTTAATTGAGTACCAGGAATTTCGATTACTCTAATTTCCAAATTTGAGTAGTTTTCTAAAATTTCTTTGAGTTTCTCATCATTTGTTTGACTTTTCGAAAGTTCAGCGTAGTCAATGTTTGATGCTATGTATAAAGCGTTGATTCGTGAGAGGGCATCGGCTATAATGTTCTCCTTTTCAGGTATGTAACGGATGTCTGCTGTAAGCTGACACAAAAAATCAAGATAGCGGTCCTGTCGTGGTGCTGCCTTTTCCAATTTTTGTCGAAAAGCGTAAAGTAGGGCTTATGATCGGTGTAGATGCAAAATTTTCTACTTTCTACCATGTGGCGAAAATATTTAACAGCTTTATATGCACCCAACAGTTTCCTATCGTAGCTACTATAATTTTGTTGTGCTGGATTTAAGCGTTCAGAGTAAAAGCCAAGCGGTTGCCATATGTTGTTGTCAAGTTGTTGTAAAATGGCGCCTATGGCCGTGCCTGATGCATCTACTGTAAGGGCCAATGGAGCATTGAGTTTTGGGAACACCAATAGTGTGGCCTCACAAAGAGAAGCTTTTAATTTCTCAAATGCTTGTCTCGTCTCATCAGTCCATTTGATTACAGACTGATCGTTTTTTCTATTGCCCTTAACAAACTTACATAATAGGGCTTGGTGTTCGGCAGCCTTAGGCAAAAATCTTCGAAAAAAATTTAACATACCAAGAAATCTTCGTAAATTATAAACACGTTCGGGTAGTTGATACTCGGCCAAGGCGTTGATACGATTAGGTAGGGAGCGAACTCTGTCTTTGTTCACCAAGAATCCCAAAAATTGGGCCTCTTTTCGTCCAAAAAAACATTTTGATGACTTTATTATTACGCCGAATTAACGGAGTCTTTCAAAAACTTTACTAAGATGTTCACGATGCTCGTCTATGGTCTTAGACGCAACCAAAATATCGTCTAAGTGTGGCCAAGCCAAATCGAATTCACGAAGGATGTAGTCCATGAACGGTCGAAATGTCTGTCCAGCGTTACGTAGGCCAAAACACATATGAGTGAATTCAAATAACCCAAAAGGGGTCGTAATGGCCGTTTTTGGCACATCTTTGGGTTCTACGGGTATCTGGTGATATGCTCTGCGTAGGTCTATAGTAGAAAAAACTTCACAGCGATGTAAAAAATGTGTAAAATCATGGATGTGAGGAATGGGGTAACGATCAGGTTCCGTTACATTATTGAGCCGCCGGAAATCTCCGCATGCTCTCCACTCTCCATTCTTTTTGCGGACAATATGTAAGGGCGAGGCCTAAGGGCTTCGTGACTGAGTTCGTTCAAAATGTCGTTTTGGTCAATAAATGAAAGGCTTTTATAAAACTCACCAGTCCTGAAGAGGCTACAAATTTTCTGAACGTTGGTTACATTATCCTGGAGTTTATGTTGACCAACAGATTGTACAATGATAAAACATCTACGCCGATTATTGATTGAGTAAGGTAAGCTATTATAAATTTCCATGTGAAATCGCGGTGTAGCCCCAAGTTCAGTGTAATAGTTTTTTCAAACATTTTGATTGACGAGTGATTAGCAGCATAAAAATAGGAATTAACTTGTGGGTATTTTCGTTGTGTGGGTGAAGAAGGAGTGACGCTCACTTCGGCACCAGTGTCAATCAATAATTTAAGGTGAGAACTTTTGTCGTTTATAATTAGGCGGCAATTTTCTGTGATCTGTCTGTCGGTAGCCGCCACGTCGGACAGACCATTTAGTTTTTTGAGTTACGGCAAGGCTGACGACACTTGTTTGCCCTGTCGCCGTATTTGCGGTGATACCAGCATACTTCACTTGCTTCCGTGCCACGAGAACGGGATCTACTTCGTGAACGTTGTAAAAATCTCGTTTTTAACTGAGCTACCTCTTTGACAAGTAAGCTGATTTGTTGCTCCAGTGTTGCTTGTGGCGAAGATGTATTCGGTGGCACAGCAACTGCACTGACGTGTGGTAAATCGCTTACTTCAAATATTTTATCGGCGAGTGTAGCTAACTTGTCAAGTGGATCGCTACTTATCAAAATCACCGTATGCAGATTGGGCGGTAGTCGGCTCATCCAGATGGATTTAAGCATGATGTCGTTCATTTCGCAAAGCAATTGTGTTGGACGCATGTCGCCAAGTTCCAAATCTTGTAAAAGTTTTTTTATACGCTTCTGCTCTGACACAGCATAATGTTCCAATAGTCGTGCCTTTAATGTATAGTACATGTTATCAGTAGGTGGATTTAACACAATATCACTGATTTGTGCCAAACGCTGCTTTCGATGGCTGCTACAACATTATGGTATTTAGTTCTGTCATTAGTTATAGCAGAGACAGAGACTGGGATTCGATGTGAGCTATCCAAAGAACGGGTTTGGCATGCCAGAAAGGAGGAATCCGAATTGATACTCTGGCGATTTGGACAGCTTCGTTATTTTCATCGTCAGCAACATGTTGAAGTCGGCTGGTATTAGTGGTGGCCTCTGCAGCAGCGCCTGCAATTGCTTCGTCGCCAAACATAATTTATTATGTTTCTTATAAAAAGTGTAAATAAAAATAATTTTACAGTTTTACGCATTTATAATGATTCGTTTTATGCAATTGAATCGATTTACTACAACGCATTTCCAGTTCTAAAAAAAAACTTTCCTTTAGCGATCACATCGGGGTCACCATTTATGGAGTACGCAGTTAGATGATTTTTCTAGAACTATTTTATTAAAACGCAAAATCAAAAATCTGCACGCTCAATTCAGTGTTGTACTTTTAGGTAATATAAAATAAACATTAATGCAAAAATATTAGTAAAAATATATGTATGTAAATAAGAGTAATAAAAAGTTGTAAAAGTTGTATGTGGAATACTACTAGTAAAAATTAGCAACGAGAGAGTAACAAGAAATTTTCCAAAATTACTCTTAAAAATCTGAAAAAGTAAATGAACACTTTACGAGCTAAAATTTGCAAGTTAAAATAGTGTTGTAATGTATAAGTACATATGAGTACTCAATAACTACCCCTATAATTTTTGGAAAAATTATACATATATGTATATTATTATAAAAATTATGTGGTTATGGTCATTTATATTCAGCATTGTCATAACTGGCGTTTTTCGAGTACGGCTTGTAATAGAATAATGAAAAGTTTTGCAATTTTATTTAATCTAGTACCTGATGTAGTCGAAATACGCTATATACGATAAAGGTGATTGATTAACTACTTTTGACTAAAATGAATGAATAAAATATCTATTTTTAATTAGTTCATACGTTATAATAGCCTGCCTACACATAGAATTTCCATTTCAAATATCGGAAATAACGACAGAATAAGGTCGCAGAAATGTTTATATCCAACTTTGTGATTTATTTTCCAAGCGATTTTCATAAAATGGTGTTTTTATTGCGTGGTAGAATAAGCATGCGTTAATAGATATTATTATTGAGAATTTTTGTTCGCTATTGTCTAAAGTTAATGCTCCGCATTTGCAATCGTTTCTAAACTATAATAATAAACAGCCGGCGAAAAACGGGTTAAATATATTTTTTAAAGAAAACAAATTTAAGCAATTTTCATTTTCATTGTAATAAAATGCAAAACAAAATATCAAAAATACAAAATATCAAAAAGCAGTAGAAAAGTAATTTAATGAATTATGTGTTAATTTAAATTTATTTTCCAATATATATTTGAACTAATTGAATTATTTGCCTGCTTAGTGTAAATTACCGAGTAGCTACCTACTCATAATATTTACAACACTAAGATTGTTTGCCGGAACATCCTTTGTCACTGATGTACTAGATACTGTGTTGCTTAGTTCAATTTCATTAGACATCTTATTTTGCTTCTGTTGTTTCTAAGTTACACAAATATAAATTTATCTTTTTAATACTTTTTATCGCTTTAAAAGTTTACATTTACTTACAATTTCTTTAATTTTCCAAAATATTTTTATTTTCAACTTTATTTTGAAATATTTTTTTGTAAACACAAACGCAAAACAGCTGTTTGAATAATTATTGCAATAAAAATTTTACATGTAAAAACTTGCAAGAATTTGTTTGTCTCTCAATTTTTTACGCTCTTTCGACGCTCTCTCGTTGCAAATTTTTTGAGTTAATGAACGCTTTCTAGTAACAATTGTTACAAATTTGTACAAGTTTTTAGTAAATGAACACACCTATAGTGTCGCCACAGAGTTATGACGGTCTTGAAGTAAATGAGCGATTTGTATGGCAAATCTTTTTTTTTTTTAATTTCAAGTTGTTTACACCAGGGTTACGAAAAACTGCTATTAGCAGTCAGGTATTTACTAACCAGTTCATCTTTTTTCAGGTACATGCTGAAAATAAACATTTGAATTAATTTTTTATTTTATGCCAACTGAAAATAGTTAAACTTAACACACGCAAAACTGAAACCAACTAAATTCAGTTTACTACTTTTAGCAGAAAAACACATACACTGCGGCTGTCTCTTCAGTTTGCGAATTAACAGTACGCAACTGAAAATCCAGTGCGTGTGCGTTTAGCAGACGTAGTTATGTTTTTTAGTAACGCAAACACAACTGAAAATGTGAACAAACTGGAAAATGTGCGTTCGTATACAATTTTATATTCAATAAATTCGACTAAGAAAATGCCTTCAATTTATTTTTTTTAATATTTGAGCTATAAAATGATTATTTATTTTTATTGTTATAATTTATACGAAAATTATAAATTATAAACAATCGTACTTAATTCCTTCAAATAAAAATATTTCGCGATATTCTTATAAAATATTTATTATTAAAAACTACAAAAACAAAATGTGTTATTACACTATGCAACAACTGGAAAAAAATTATAAAACATTGAACGACCACTATATTTTTTGATGCGTTATGGTTGCTTAACTGCAAAAAATCATCAGTCAGGTATGTGATGAAAATCGTTTTCGAATGTAAATCGAAGCAAAAACGAGTAAAGTTGTGATGCCACCCTGTCTGTTTATTTTTTCTTCGTTTTCAAACAAATCGAGTTCGTTTTCATATTGTTCCTATTAAAAAGTAAAAAAAAAACATTGTGATAGAAAACGAAATTTGAGCATATTTTACCGTTCTTAAACAGAGTAAAATTTTGCTGTCATTTTTTATCCTTTTTTGTGATTTTGTTAATAAATCTGCAATTTAAAATGTAAGTAATTTAAAATTTTAATAGATATGTTATCTTTTAACTAGACCTCTGCACAAATGCATTTGCTATTAAAAAGTACATACGATTTGCAAAACATAACCACTTGCTTGAGGTTATTTTAAAAACGATGAACATATTTTTGAGAACATCAAACTCATTAAGTAACTATTGGTTATACTCGACTGAGAGTATGTTAGGTGAGTACATGTTTTTTTTCTCTTGCTTGCAAATGTTTTCTACGAACATGTCGAGTATCATGCGACAGTCAAACTTCACTTGGTACTCGCAGTACTAGGTGAAGTTTGGCAAATATGTTAAGGCTGGTTCACCCACAAAAATTTTGTTCCGAAATTTTTTTTTTTATATGTAGTTTGACGTTTTATTTTTTGAGAGAGAGAGAAAAAGAGTAAACTCACTTCGGAACAATTTCAGCTTGAATTGGTTTAATTTTAATTTTTGTTCCGAAACAATGAAACTGTGCTGCCAACTATTTTATATTTTCAAAGAAAATTTAACTGAGCTGCCACTTCATTAATTAATGTGATAAAAATCTTTTAAGCAAAAAAATATATTTTACATACTTTTTCGTTCTTTGTTTGCATTGATATTCAATAATTATTTTTAAAATTTGTTTTGTTCTTAAGATTACCTGCCTTAATTTGCCTGGTATAATTATAATAAAACACAAAATAAAAGAAAAAAGTTTAAAAAATTGTTTCATGGATCTTAACGAATGAATCCCTTGCCTTGAAGCTTATTTCAGAAATGAAAAAGCCGGGTAGAGAATGCTTGTGTGACTTTTTACCTCAATTTTGTTTACCTCATTTTTTGATTTAATTATGAAAGTTTTTTTAATTTAGAATTTATTTATAACAAAACGGCATTCAGTGATTTTAATTTTCTGTCACAGTGCTGCCTGCTTGTAAAGTAACACATGTCGCTTACACATATGTTTCATATGGTAGCTTTGTTTTTCCAGAAAAATTGTTCGAAGTGGGTGAATCGTTTCAGAACAAACTCTCAAAAAACTAAAATTCTCTCACAACAAACATTTTGTTCCGAAACAATGGGTGAACCAGCCTTTAATTACATTCATTTGTTTGGAATCTTTTGATCTGCCCAAAAGAAAATGGAATTAAATGAAGTAAGTTAATAATTTAGTTTATTTAGATATTCTTTAATTATTTATAGATATGTTTATTACTACTTATTTTAATTAAATAAAATTAAAAATAATATAATAATGATACGTATATATACATATATATATATATATATATATATATATATATATATATATATATATATATATATATATATATATATATATATTGTGACGGTGGAAGTCCCGATGGTCGTTTCTACCTACACATCGTCAAATAGTTTACTCTAGCATAAGTATTAGCTTTAAGACCTTAGTAAATGAATTCTGTATTATTTGATTTTTCCTGTATCATTGAATTATTTTAATTTATCATTATATATTTATCATTGAAGTATTTTGCTTTGTATCATCGAATTCTGTATTCTTTTATTGTTAAGTTCTTATTTAATTTTATAAGCAAAAGGCATTCCTTTCTTTGTTGAACAACGATCTACTCATGCTGGGTTGTTGCTGTGACGATCAATAGCAAGTATTTCTGCTTTATTGTTTGTTTTTATTTTTACAACAACACCCACGACAACAACCAAGCATGCGTTGGTTGATGGTCAACCATTTAGCTTACGTAGTGTAAGCAAATGTATTTTTTAGAATTACAAGCAGACACTACCACCATCACAGCCTGCCTGTATGTGTGGCCAGCCGACGGCAATCCGGACTGTCCACTAGCCAGCTGCCGCACCAAAGACAGCGCGCTACCGGCCGACAGCAACAGAGGGCCGCCAAGATGCTCAGAACCACCTGGGTATATTCCTTAAAGAAGGAAGAGCTCGTTACCTACCTTGCCGCCTTCGAACAAACTACGAACGGCACCGTCGACGAGTTACGAAAGAGGTTCGCCAAGTTCATTACGGCAGAACATCCAGAGGCACAACAGCAGCGACTTTTAGAACTACAAGCCGACCATGAGAAGCTAGGCACCACCGGCGCAGCCTATGACCACCTGCAGCTGCCATCTCCAATTATGACGGGCGACGCCGTCTCCCCAACGAAAATTGAAATTTCGTTGCCACACCAAACTGCCGCCGGCATAGAGCGGCCGCCGGCCGACATTCGTATGCACCATCTGGATACCATACGGAGGCTTAAAATACGACGGCGGCAAGGATCCCCTTGATTTCCTCGAGAGAATAGAGGAACTGGCTGTTCTGTACGACGTAGACTTTAGAGAAGTACTACGCGGAATGCCGGAGTTATTGCGCGACAAGGCTCTGTGTTGGTACCGCAATAACGCCCGATCGTGGGGCCAGTGGACAGAATTTAAGAATGACCTAGCTACGTTTTTCCTACCGCCACGATATTTCGAAAAGTTGGACGACGAGATCCGTAAACGAGTGCAGCGACCGCGGGAACCTTTCCGGGATTACGTGTTGGCACTCCAAGGCTTAATGAGACATGCAGATATGAGTCCGGGCCAGAAATTAGAGCGGATTTTTCGAAATTCCCATCCTGACTATCAATGGTATATCCGGCGGCGGGATTTTTCAACCCTCGACGACCTCGTGAAGTTAGCCATGGAGCTCGAATGCATCCCCCACAACAGCCATCCCGCGCATAGAGCGCGCGGCGAACATCACCGGACAATAGGGGGCGGTACACACAGGTTGGAAAGGCAGCAGTCAAGAAGCAAGGACAGCAGGGTAAATTCTACCAGCCTCGCATGGTCCGATGACAAACTTCAGGCAGAACTGTTCCTAGAAGGCACGCCAATCACTGCGATCATTGACACTGGGGCAACGCGCAGTTTTATTTCCCCAGCGATGTTGAAGCAAATAGCAAGTCCACCACCACGTCTCCAGGTACATGTCGAAGTGCGACTGGCCGACGGCTCCCGGAAGATGATCACGGAGGCCATAGAAGGAACCGTTCAGTTCGGTGAAAAATCCTCCACCCATACCTTTCTTGTGATGGCAGACGCAGCCGACAAAGCCATCCTAGGCATGGACTTCCTGCAGAAAGTGGGCGCCACCATATCCTGTGCGGGATTGGTCACCACTACTAGGTCCCAAGAAGCACCTTGCCAGGAGCCGGGAGACAGGGTAAGTGGAAAGTACATTAACTTTAATAATACGGCCCATTCCCCAAAAATGAATATGGAGATCAGAATAGCGGATTTCTTACGACACGAGCTGGCCAAATTTCAAAAGGTGAAGGGACTGACCACGGTCACCGCGCATAAAATCATAATGAAAGACACGCGCCCTGTTAAGATCCGTTATGCCCCCCGCAACTCCGCCATGCAGGCAATCATCGACGAGGAGGTCAACAAGCTGATCCACCAAGGGTGTATAGAGCCCTCCCGAAGTCCATACAGCTTCCCCATTACCCTGGTAAGGAAGAAGAACGGATCATGGCGCACGTGTATGGATTTCCGACAGTTAAACGCGCGGTCCATTCCGGACGCATACCCACTACCTCGCATCGATACCATCCTTGATCGTCTGAGAAATGCCAAGTACATCAGCAGTCTGGATCTAAAGGATGGTTACTGGCAAATTCCCATGGACGCTGAAAGTAAGAAGTATACTGCTTTCGGGGTAGCCGGCCGGGGACTATACCAGTGGCGAGTGATGCCGTTCGGACTACATTCAGCCCCCGCAACATTCCAACGTGCGCTAGATACCGTCATCGGGCCTGAGATGGAGCCCCACGCCTTTGCGTACCTAGATGACATCATCGTCATCGGCTCGACCTTCGAGGAGCACTTAGCCAATCTAAAGGAGGTTTTTCGTGCCGCTAACCTCAGAATAAATGAGGAAAAATGTCAGTTCTTCCAAACCGAAGCCAGATACCTGGGACACCTCGTAACCCCCGACGGCATCAAAACTGATCCCGACAAGATCACTGCCGTCGTCGGGATCCAGCCACCCACCAGCATCAAAGAAGTCAGACGGTTTCTGGGCGTTACCTCGTGGTACAGGAGATTTGTGCCAAATTATGCCGAGATCTCCCAACCATTAACTCAGCTGTTGAAGAAGGGGAAGCACTGGCGCTGGGGGGTCGAACAACAAAAAGCATTTGAACTGTTGAAGGTCAAACTGACAGAAGCACCCGTACTCGCATGCCCCGATTTTACCCGGCCATTCACGTTGCAGACCGATGCCAGTGATTACGGTCTAGGGGCGGTGCTCACTCAGGAGATAGACGGTGCGGAACATGTCATCGCATATGCTAGCCGCCATCTTAACGCGGCTGAAAGAAATTACTCGGCCACCGAAAAGGAGTGCCTGGCCATCATATGGGGTATACGAAAGATGCGACCCTACTTAGAGGGATACCGATTCACCGTGATCACCGACCATCTATCCCTTAAGTGGCTGAACGCCATTGAGAACCCCTCGGGGCGTCTAGCTAGATGGGCATTAGAACTTCAGCCGTACACATTCGACGTACAATACCAGAAAGGGAAACTCAATGTCGTGGCCGAAGCGCTATCCCGCAACCCCGCGGCCACCGTCCGTAGGGTCGAGGCCCGGGCAGGTGAGCGTTGATCCTGGATGAACAAAATGAAGCAAGAAGTACACGACCATCCTGATAGAGTTGCCGATTACACCATAATTAATCAGCAATTATATCGCCAAACCACCCGGGGGACTGGTGATGAAGATGACACGCCTTGGAAACTGTGTGTGGCCACTCCGCTGCGAGTTCAGGTGATCCAGGAGAACCATGACCAGGCGACCGGCGGTCACCTCGGCGTGCGGAAAACTATTAACAAAATTGCCCAGCGGTATTACTGGCCCGGCATGGCACGGGACATAAGCCAGTACGTACGCCGTTGTGAGGCCTGTCAAAAGTATAAAATTGACCAAAAAGATCCCGCCGGAATGATGCTGACTCGTCAACCGGATGAACCATGGTCCCTAGTGTGCGCCGATTTCATGGGCCCACTGCCACGAACCAAGCACGGTAATACGACGTTGCTAGTACTGTTTGACAGCTTCTCGAAATGGTGTGAACTCGTTCCGTTACGACATGCCACCGCCGAAGGCACCGTTAAGGCATTTCGCGAGCGGATCATTTCACGTTATGGAGCCCCGAAATCGGTCCTCACAGACAACGGCACGCAATTTACAAGTCATAAATTTTGTTCATACCTTAAGGAAATGGGAATTAAACAACAATTCACTGCACCCTATACCCCGCAGGAAAACCCAGTGGAAAGAGCCAACCGAACTATAAAAACAATGATAGCTCAGTTTGCTAGGCAACACAATACGTGGGATGAGATGTTACCAGAAATCATGTTGGCTATCAATACTGCCACATCCGAGTCCACGGGATACACCCCCGCCTTCCTTACCCAGGGTAGGGAGCCACGCCTGCCCGGCACGCTCTACGATGAAGTAACCATCGGTACTGGAGCCCGCCAGTTAAGCCCGAAGAGCAGAGCAGAGGAATTGTCAGAGATTTTCAAGTTCGTAAGAAGAAATCTGGAGACCGCAGCCAAGAAGCAGCAGCAGCACTATAACTTGCGCCGCCGTCCGTGGCGGCCCAACATAGGTGACCAAGTCCTAGTCCGCGCACATCCGCTATCGCGCGCCATCGACAGTTTTGCGGCCAAACTAGCCCCAAAATTCCTAGGCCCCTATGTTGTGAAGGATTTTATATCCCCCGTTATTGCAGAAATTAGTAGTTGTAGTAGTAGCGACGTGCGAAGAGCGCATCTTAGTGAATTGAAACCTTTCTATTCACCGTCTACTAATCCCTCTTCTTCTTTTCTCCGCAGATCAACGCATAAAAAAAAGAAGAAAACCAAGAATAAAATGCGGCCACTCCAAAGAAAGCGACCTACTCCACCTACCAACCCGGCCGAAGAAGCGAGGTTTCAGGAAACCCGTCAGAGGTTCCGAAACAAATTAGAGGCGGAACAAGCGAAGGGCCGGCGAACTATATTTCTAGAGGAGGACGAAGTACCACGGAGAAACCAACAACAACCCACAACAACCGGGCGCCGACAACAATCCCGCCCGCGAAAGACAGCCATGCAAACCCCAAAGTCAGGGGCCCGTCCAGGCAAAGCTAACAGCCGTCCGCACAATTTCAGCTTTCCGACGTCGTCAAAAGTCGTCAACAGCCAACCCGCCACCGCGGAATTCTGGCGGATAGATACCAACAGTCAGGGCGTAGCAATCGACGAGCCATCTATCAGCCAACGAAACCACCCGACACCTCGCGCCCACGTGACCCCAGACGTCACGATAGAATTGAGCTCAGATTCCGACACTACCTCCGGGATTGCACCCGAAACATCCAGACCACCCCGAACAGATGCGCCGGGGAATAACTCACCGCCTGCCAGAAGCCATCCAGTCAACCTAGGAGATTCACCGATCAGCCTGGATGATTCCAGTTCAGAAAAGGAAGACGATCGCCGTACTGCCTCCCCGCCCCCACGACCATCGTTCGCAGGCCATGAACCACCACCAAGGCGGGGCCTGCAAACCATTGAGGTCGAAGCCAACCAATTTCAACTGCCAGGCATCACATGTTACGAGTTAGTGACACGGTGGCGGCTGTTCGTACCCACCACTGCAGCGCGCCCGGAGGATCAGACCCCTGTACACCACGACACCAACGCCGAAGCACCGTCCAAGCACACAACACTGTGCCACGTAGGGCCTCGAGCCGCAATTATGCCGGCGCCGGAGGGCGGACCAACCACCAAAAGCCCGACACCCGATAGTCACACCACGAGCTATAGCCAGCGTACTCTACCACGTACACCAGGCAGAGACTGGTGGGCCACGTTATCGGATACCAGTTGCTTGAGCACCCCAGAAGGTACCCCGCACCATACCAACCAGCCAACACTCCAGGGTGGGGACGTTGCATGGGTCCCAGGTACTGGTCCAAACCTCTCAGCCTCATCGACCATGACCACCACATCGCAAGCAGTACCATCATCGTTGGAGTCATCTTCTTCATCGTCATCATCGGAGATCTCGATTCCGCCTTCTTCACACGACGCCCCCTCAACATCGTCATCAGTTGGGGCATCGCCACCCGCACTTCTCTCATCACCAGCACCGAGCGCGGTCTTGGGACAACCGCCAACTCCAGCCCCACGCATCACCACCAACCCGACCCGACCAACATCTGCCGCAGTATCTCCGGCCAATGATCTCCTGCCCCCACCCACCGAGAAGAAGACAACCTCCCCACGCGGAAGTTCTGACAGTATCCCCGAGCACCAAGCCCCACAGGAAGTGCGAGAAGCAATAGCTGCCAGAAAGGAAAAGGGCATTCCCCGGGCACGTTTCTGCATCCTGGCTGGGAAACGACGCTATCGAGTCACCTGGTCGAAAGCCACCCCGACGGTTATTCGCTTGCTGCCGTCGACCGCAGAACTCGGGGAGAGGGAAGGGTAGTGTGACGGTGGAAGTCTCGATGGTCGTTTCTACCTACACATCGTAAAATAGTTTACTCTAGCATAAGTATTAGCTTTAAGACCTTAGTAAATGAATTCTGTATTATTTGATTTTTCCTGTATCATTGAATTATTTTAATTTATCATTATATATTTATCATTGAAGTATTTTGCTTTGTATCATCGAATTCTGTATTCTTTTATTGTTAAGTTCTTATTTAATTTTATAAGCAAAAGGCATTCCTTTCTTTGTTGAACAACGATCTACTCATGCTGGGTTGTTGCTGTGACGATCAATAGCAAGTATTTCTGCTTTATTGTTTGTTTTTATTTTTACAACAACACCCACGACAACAACCAAGCATGCGTTGGTTGATGGTCAACCATTTAGCTTACGTAGTGTAAGCAAATGTATTTTTTAGAATTACAAGCAGACACTACCACCATCACAGCCTGCCTGTATGTGTGGCCAGCCGACGGGTATAAAAGGCGAGCAATTTGCCTGTATCGAGACAGTTGATTGCCGGCTGGCCTTTAGGTAAGACCGGGAGTTTAGTAGTGGATACACGCTAGACTGTTGATCCTACACAGGCAGTAAAAAGGAAGTGGTAGTGACTGCTTGCGTTCAGTACCAACTCCTTCGAGAGTGATCACTTGTCGTAGTTAGTCGACTGTCATAGTGGGGTTTACATCGGTTGCGGTCACGCGCCTATGTATTTTCCAAGTGGTACGAGTAGTGGTTCACACGCTCGTATCCGCTAACCGACAACGGCTGCCGACGGTAAGTGACGCCCACACGCTTGAGCCTAGGTCACTTGCAATTGATTAAGTAGTAGTTTTGTTTAAAACGTGTAGTAAAATAAAACACGCTATCGAATTTAAAAGAATACCGTGTTTTACTCACGACGACGACGACCCTGGACGCCGCTGAGTTCTGCCCCAGCAACCAGCGGAAACGTGTCGTTACAATATATATATATATATATATATATATATATATATATATATATATATGTATATATACGTATATATATATATATATATATATATATATATATATATATATATATGTATATATACGTATATATATATATATGTATATATAATTTTATATTTTTATATACTACTTTACTTTATTCGTGCTTGATTCCTTCAAAATAATAAATATTTCATGAGAATATCACGAGATATTTATATTTGACAAAAACATTGAAATATTATTTTAAGCTTCACTATAAAGAAGGCAAAAAATACTTGCAGTACCAAATGAAGTGAACATATTTTTTTAGGTACTTCATTTTTTGGTACTTGCATTCTTATATGCTAGTTTTTTCGGAACATCTTAACTTCGGCTTATTGCATAGTCGTTCTTGCCGAACAAACAATCACTACTCTTCACTGCTTGTGCTCTCACTGAGAGAACAAATATAAACGATGTGTGGGAGCGATTTCACATATGCACAAAAAAGTTACTCGTTGCAGATGTCTACTTTTAACTGATTTTCAGGGGAAAACACATCAATATCAAGCAAGACGACATGAAAATTGAATTTATGGAAAAAAATCCACAATTAGCCAAGGGCTTTTCAAGAGGTGACAAAGTAGAAACGGAAAGCCTTTGGCAAACTCTTTCTGACAATTTAAATCTCCTGGGTCCACCAACGAAAAAGAAAGATGCTTGGAAAAAGGTATTGTTTATAAAATTATTGAGTATATTCACTAAATTTTATAAGTGAAATTTTTAACAGGCATGGCTTGATAAAAAAAACCTCAAATAAAAAAGAAAATTTCAACAAACAAAAAAGAATCGCGAGCTACTGGCGGTGGACCTTACAATCAGTTATACATATCAAATAGAGAGGAGGCAATTGGTAAGATTTGCGGCCTATTGTTGTCGATGGCATCGATGATAGTGTTGCTTGTGTTGGTCAACCCATAAGCATAACTGAAATATTACCTTCAACGCTACAAATCGAAGCCGAAAATGGAAAAGCAAATGAATCAAACTGTAGCCAACCGCCAAAACGTAAAAGTGCAACCAATTCATTAGAAATTAATTTAAAAAAATTTATGGCAGATGAAACCAGTTGTTATGCAGAGATATCAGCAACTATGGTGAAAATGTTGGACGCTGTCCAACATCAAGCGTGTATATAGGTCATTGGAAAAATGTCAGACAGCTTCAAAGAACAAACGCAAGTATTAAATGCCTTAAAAGCAGAGTTTGCTAACCAAGGTACTGAGCGCATAAGGCATCATAAGGAATTAGAAAAACTTGCTTTTGAAAAAAATGTTTTGAAAGCAAAGATTTTAGAACTGCAAAAAGAGCAAATCCATCTCCTTAATTAATTATTTTACAAGTACATAATAATATTATATCAACATATGTCAATATTGAAAAGAAGTTTAAAATGTCCTATGCACTTGCTTACTAGTAAGCCAACTTAAGCTTCTTTTTCATATTGAAACAGATATATGTATACAAATATGGACTATTTTCAAGCTTTAATTTTGTTATATTTTACCACTAGAATGGTATTTATTTACCTTTTTTTATTGCTTTTTACATATACATACATACCAGAGAACTGCACGAGTACACCGCAACTCATGAGTACACCGCATACTTACTCTATACTTACTCCATACTTTTCATACTCGAGTATTTTAAACACAGCAATAAAAAGTTGCGGTGTTTATTTTACCCATTCCTGTAAAAACGAGTATCAAAAATATCGCAATCAGAATTTTAAGTATTTTATATACTCGTACGCGAGAATTTTTTAATTCTCTTTATTTGTAAGCAACGTTGCCACATTTTTACCCTATTAAAGTTTTTTACTGCCGTTTTATGGAATACTGCATTGTATGCAGATCTATTTATAAACAATAAAAAAAACAAAATTTGATCAAATCTATTGCTTAAACATTATAAGCAGAAAAACAGACAACAACCGTTTTCATAGGTATGAAATACAACACATATTTAATGAATAAAATGCAATAAAAACCGCTTAAAGGCACAGCTTTTGTACACTATTTAAAGCAGGTATACTGATTTTTTTGCTGTTTTTTAAGAAAAATTATTTTCAGTTTATGCGCCTTGTTGTCATAAACGTGATACTAACGGTATTTAGGAAAACAAAATGATAAAATGAATCCGTGAATAAAAGGAAAATTACTTAATTTTTTTAGTTTTAACAAAACTGTATATACGCAGATGTAATATTGCATTGACTGAATAGACATAGACCTCATAAATAATGATATATAAAATAAAGTTTTTAGTTTACATATTTTATTTTGTTAAATATAATTATTGCTTTTATATCTGTTTATTAATTTTAAAAATCTATTTGCTTAACGAATAGAATTTTTAAATTTCTCTCCTGTGTGACTTACAAAAAAAAACCTAAGAAAAACGTAATATAATAAACATTGAACTATTAGTAAACTTTTGTTGTGTTTTTTATAAATGAAAATATGGCGAATTTTACGGGTTCTATTAAATTTATTTTCTGTTATATATTAAATAAACTTTCATAATTTCAAAGAAGAATGTATGTTAGCTAATTTAGACATTGGCGACTTTTGATATTGTGTTTGATTTAATAATTCTGATCTGATAACTCTGTTTTCCTCCTACTACACATGTTAAAATCTCTCTCTTGGTGTTTTGAGTATGAGTACGAATAATGTAAAGCCAGCATCGCAAACATTTTACTTGAGTATGCTAGACACTTAAGGCTGGTTCACCGGCAAAAATTATGTTCCGAAACATTTTTTTTATATGTAGTTTCTCTCTCTCTCTCAAAAAATAAAATGTCAAACTACATATAAAAAAAAATGTTTCGGAACAAAATTTTTGCCGGTGAACCAGCCTTTATACTCAAATGGAATGGGTATAGTAAATACTCGCACTTAAGAAATGCGGTGGCGATCACACCGCAACCGCATTTAAGATGAGTATACACGTGCGCCAAGATAGCGTCGAAGAAATAGCGTCGATTTTGGGAATTAAAACCCGGAAAAAAATACGGGAAGTAAAATTCCCCGGGATTGGATATTTTGAATTAAAAAATAAAATTAGAATAAATTTTGGCATCTAGAAAAAGAAAAATTTATTTAAATTGTAAAAAAATAAACAACACATTTGTGTATTTAGAAAATAATTATAAAAAAGCGTTTTTAATGATCACAAAAAACCGTTGCTGACTTTTCCCTTGAAAACTATTATACTCTCGCCCCAAATGGCCAAACATTATTAAAATAGAGATATTAATGAACAAAAATTGCCAACCGTGCAACAATTCCGACGAGCCGTTTTCGAGAAAAGTGGCTTCATCCTGAGTGGGCCAAAAAAGCGTTGCTAATGTTCTCCATGGAAACTATAATACTCTCGCCCATAATGGCCATACATTATTGAAATAGAGACATTAATGAACAAAAATTGCCAACCGTGCAAGAATTCCGCCGAGCCGTTTTCGAGAAAAGTGGCTTCATCCTGAGTGGGCCAAAAAAGCGTTGCTATGGCGAGAGTATTATAGTTTCCATGGAAAACATTAGCAACGCTTTTTTGGCCCGCTCAGGATGAAGCCACTTTTCTCGAAAACGGCTCGGCAGAAGTGTTGCACGGTTGGCAATTTTTGTTCATTAATGTCTCTATTTGAATAATGTATGGCCATTATGGGAGAGAGTATTATAGTTTCCATGGAAAACATTAGCAACGCTTTTTTGGCCCACTCAGGATGAAGCCACTTTTCTCGAAAACGGCTCGGCGGAATTATTGCACGGTTGGCAATTTTTGTTCATTAATGTCTCTATTTTAATAATGTATGGCCATTATGGGAGAGAGTATTATAGTTTCCATGGAAAACATTAGCAACGCTTTTTTGGCCCACTCAGGATGAAGCCACTTTTCTCGAAAACGGCTCGGCGGAATTGTTGCACGGTTGGCAATTTTTGTTCATTAATGTCTCTATTTGAATAATGTATGGCCATTATGGACGAGAGTATTATAGTTTCCATGGAAAACATTAGCAACGCTTTTTTGGCCCACTCAGGATGAAGCCACTTTTCTCGAAAACGGCTCGGCGGAATTGTTGCACGGTTGGCAATTTTTGTTCATTAATGTCTCTATTTTAATAATGTATGGCCATTATGGGCGAGAGTATTATAGTTTCCATGGAAAACATTAGCAACGCTTTTTTGGCCCGCTCAGGATGAAGCCACTTTTCTCGAAAACGGCTCGGCGGAATTGTTGCACGGTTGGCAATTTTTGTTCATTAATGTCTCTATTTTAATATTGTATGGCCATTATGGGCGAGAGTATTATAGTTTCCATGGAAAACATTAGCAACGCTTTTTTGGCCCACTCAGGATGAAGGCACTTTTCTCGAAAACGGCTCGGCGGAATTGTTGCACGGTTGGCAATTTTTGTTCATTAATGTCTCTATTTTAATAATGTATGGCCATTATGGGCGAGAGTATTATAGTTTCCATGGAAAACATTAGCAACGCTTTTTTGGACCACTCAGGATGAAGCCACTTTTCTCACGGCTCGGCGGAATTGTTGCACGGTTGGCAATTTTTGTTCATTAATATCTCTATTTTAATAATGTATGGCCATTTGGGGCGAGAGTATAATAGTTTTCAAGGGAAAAGTCAGCAACGGTTTTTTGTGATCATTAAAAACGCTTTTTTATAATTATTTTCTAAATACACAAATGTGTTGTTTATTTTTTACAATTTAAATCAATTTTTCTTCTTCTAGATGCCAAAATTTATTCTAAAATTATTTTTTAATTCAAAATATCCAATCCCGGGGAATTTTACTTCCCGGTTTTTAATTCCCAAAATCGACGTTATTTCTTCGACGCTATCTTGGCGCACGTTGAGTATACTTAGAGTATTAAAAACAGGCACTCTTGCAGTTCTCTGATACATACATATCTGTTTAAATATGTACATATTTATAAACTTCCTATTAATAAATGAATTAATTTATTTTTAATATATTATACATATGTTTTATTATAAGGCACCTTTATTTTTTTATGTACACATGTATGTATTTTTGTACATCTTTCAAATTGTATCAGTTATTTAAACCAAACTTTGGGCAATACTATCGCGGACTCTGCCAACTTCATTGCGTGATGTGCTGGTACTATCATCAAATTCGTCGTCACTTTCTTCAGCAATTATTTCTCCTACAATATTTAGCGCCTCGATTTTGTAGTAATTGCACATATTATGCAAAGCACTGCATATATTAATTATTTTAACCACCTTGGGTGGTTTATACCATAGAGCTTTTTATACAAGCATCTGAATGGGCTTTTACAATTGCGATTGTTCTCTTCATTATATTTCTTCCGGACGCATGCATTTTATTAAATCTATGTTCTGCTGAGCCTGCACTAGGATCTCTGTAGGGCGTTAATACAAATGGTTCCAGTGCATAGCCAGAGTCTGCCAAAAGCCATCCATGCTCTCCATTTTCATACATAGAGCTATAAAAATCCCTAGCTATGCTAAGACTCCAAACAAAGGAGTCGTAAATCTTAAAATAGGTATAAATTTACATACATATACTTATGTAAATCACAATTGGTAGGTAAAAAAGGATACTCACGATTAAGGCATTAATACTATAGAAACCCTTACGAGTAAAAAACAAATAATCTTTTGTTCCTGGCCTGACAATCTTTACATGGGTACCGTCTATGTACCCAATAACGCCTGGAATGCCGAATTTGTCATAAAAATGTTTTTTTGATTTTAAAATTTTTTCGGAGTTGGTTGGAAGTTTTATCCATTCATTGCATAAAACTTGTTCCAGTAAAATCAGCATTTTTTTTAAAGCATTTTGAAAATGTTGTGCGATGCAATACAATGAAAGCATCATTGCCCACTGACCGCTAAAAACTACCTTCGGCGAAAAGTCTTAATGTTGCTGCTAGTTCTACTGATATTGGAACTGATGTAGATTGGTATCGCGGTGCTATTCTTTCCAGTATCCATAAAAATCCATCTTTATTGATTATAAAGAACTCAATGAACCTGAAAAGATGAGTTTTATGAGTGTTGTTTTCTTTAATTAATTCTCGTACTTACATATTTTCAGGCAATTCCAAAGGATTGGATGAGTCACGCAATCTTTTTCCTTTAACATTTTCATTTTTTTTTTATTTTCATTTAATAATAAAAACGAAGTACTTGCAATAAAAGCCATAATTAACTAATTTGTACTGCGATTTATGGCCAAAAAACTTTTGCTTACAATTTTTTAATAGGTTTTGTAAACAATAACAGGGTTGAGTTCTTGTGGAATGAAACAAATGTGGAATATGAAATCTATTCGGTTTTCATCACATGTATAAATATTTTATTCGTTTTCAACATTCGGTTTCATTTCAAAACGATTCGATTTTCGTAACAAACCTGGATATTTCAAATTTTATGGATACATTGTTTTTTTTTTTTAATTTTTGTTTATAACATTGCAGATTTTTGAAGAGAGAGGTTCGCACATATTATCATAACCTAGGAACCACGCATTCGATTTTGTTAGGCAGCACATGAAAACATTCTATATTATTTCAGCATTAAACGGTTCTCAGATAATTTTTTAGTATAATCATTACTTTCGCAGTTATTGGGACAGAAATTCGCAAAAATTAGAAAGCCTCAAATATTTTCCATTTTTATAATATATGCACAAAGGTACATTTAATACAAATAAAACCATGATTCATGAAAATCCATGGACAAATACTAATTTTATTTCACAAAAAGAAAAAGTACATAAAAAACATATTTTTTGCTGTCATTGCCTAAATTTGCAGCAACAGTTTACCTTAGCAGAATATAATGACAATAAATAAAGTAAGGAAGTAGTTTTATTTTTTTCAGTTAAAAGTAATTTCTACTTTTGTTTTGTCTTGTATGATTTTCAGGATTCGATTCTCTTATAAGGAACCAAATAAAATCTCCCATCATGTTTTCATTCCAAACGCCCTGATAACGTTGCTCAATGGAGTAACTTACCAACAATTAAAAAGTTAAAATAATCGATTTGAGTATCTTCTTGGGCGAAATTATAAAAAATTTAAAGAAAAACAGTGGAGCTGAATCAGGTTTTGGTCATTTAATCATAAAATGAAGAAAATATTGAAAACATCTTTACACATAATAAATCTGCAACAAATGTTCTATCGGATGATGAAAAGTATACGTATTTATAAGCCCAGTCGAAGTTCAGTTTAAGGGTAAACTTTGAATTGGACCTCTAAAAAAACACTAACGGTCTTCCGTAGGTTGAAAGTTTGTATGAACTCAATATTTGTATTTTTTAGCCAAAAAAGTACATATAACTAAATGGCGAACACTTTTTTATCTTAGATGTTATTCATACATAAAGCCAGACATTTTTTATAGTTTCTTATGCCACTTTTTACAACTAAATGGCTAAGAGCCTGGCCGGGTTACAATTAAGAAACGAAATTTAGACGCCCATCATAATTTTAATCCCCTAGATGACCGAAAGTGAGCAGGGAGTAGAGATTAAAACATCTGTATCCGTCTGTATTTGTTGTGAGGAGGTCCCCTAGAACCTTGGTTCAAATATAGAATACTTTTTTTCGTAAAAATATATTTCGTTTAGAAAATAGAGATACACATGTGAAGGAATCCAATTTTACCTACTAAAAAAAGTGGCCAGCACACTTTATTTTTGTAGATGGCAAACTTTTAACACTGTTTACAGAACTATACAATTAATATTTTGGGGACTGCTAGTATATTATATATATATATATATATATATATATATATATATATATATATATACAAATATAGCTTGTACAAATATAATATTTTGATACTTAAATTGATTTTAAAAACAAGTACGAGTGCTATATTCGGCTATGCCGAATCTTATATAGCCTTTACCATCTCTGTAAATTTAGTTTAGTGAAGTAACTTCAATCAAAGAAGCTAATATTGGGGTGACAGAGAATTAAAAAATAAAAAAATTGGTACTGCATATATATAGTTTTACATAAAAATGTCATCGGCTACTAATAGGTTAAGCAATTTTTTTTTAAATTTTAAGTATTTCCTCGAAGATCTTATCAAAAGTTTTAAGTGATAACCATATTGATATTTTAAAAATTTCAGAGACCTGCAGCTCGGAAAATATAAATAGTATATTTTATAAAATTCTTATACAATTTTACACGTTTTTCAATTCAAATACGCATGTAATTGCCAACTTACGCTGAATTTGTTTTTATACTCGTCCAATTTTACGAATTTTAACAAAATGCATTATTTTCGCTTTTGTATATTGTTCTGTCTGCTTTTTTTAAGAAACCGCCTAACATTTTAAAAATAATTAATTTACATATACAGGGTGTCTGCCAGAAAGGTATACTACTTTGTTTGTTGAGTTACTTACATAGTCACGTGTAGACGCCACATGTTAGATCATCAGATACGGGCTGCTAATAAATGCAACACTGCCATTAAATATGGATCTGGCAACACGAAAATCGGCTGATGTTTTAAACAGAATGTTCCAGAAAAGAAAAAGAAGAAAAAGAAAATGCAAAGTGGCGTCAGTGCGAAGTGGACATAAGAGTAATGAAAAAGAAAGGAACTGTTCTGTTGTGTCTGAGATCGCGAAGTAAAAGGGTCGCATTATTTTTTTTTTTTTTGCCAAAAGTTACCAAAGAAAAGTTATAGTTTTTTGGCTGGAAACTGTTGTACAATTTGCAGGCATAATGCAATAAACAGTTAAACTATGAATAAACGTGCAAGTGTATAAATTTCTAAATTAGAAAATAAATGTTGGTGTTTAATTTTCAAGTGCAATTTTAGCAACGTGGTCACGCCTGGCCATAACATTTGTGAAATTTTTTTTATAATATGTTTTTTTTGCATAATTCTCCAAACATTTGGAATACTTGAACATTGTAATCGAAGCTCAGTATGCTGTAATAGTTATATAGGCGACAAAAATTAGTGACTTTATCTTTCAACAGGGCTTCTACCTGTTAAGTAAAGCAAGCAGAATATTTCTAATCGCTACACCCATTCATTTTATTAGTTGATATGACTGGCATCAGACAATAATTTGATACAGGATCAAAAAAAATCCTCAGCCTAAGTTCCGTAATAAAAGAAAATTAGCGGGCGAATAGCATCGAAAGAATTTGCACTTAAGTTTATACCACCAATATTTCAGCCGTTCCATTATGGATTTCTAGGAAGGCCGCAATAGCCACCGTAACGGCAGCCCACTACGGCTACAAGAAAGCCACACGCTATTTTAAAATTATAAACAGCAACACAGCCCCATGGGAAATAGCAACAACAGTACCCGCAGCCAACTACAACAACAAGAGTTACACCGAACCCAATAGCGCCATTTTGACCAACATCACGGATAGCACGATAAGCGGCAACTACAATAACTACAACAACAGATGATGCACTTGCAATAACATCTTCAGCAACAACAACAACAGCTGATACAACTACAATAACATCTTCAGCAACAACAACATCAGCTGATACAACTATAATAACATTTTGAACAACATTTTGAACAACAACAACCTCAATTGCAAACGGTTTATAATATTCAACAGCAACAACAACAACAAAAGCAACAAATCATTTTAGAACAACAACAGCCAGTTAATAGTAACAACCATGATTTAGCCAACAGTCCTCAGATTCATATTCGGTCTAATAACAGCAACAACAGCAGCTTCTACAACGATTGCAACTACCACAACAACAACAGCTACAACAACAAATAGCAGCGACAACAACCGCAACTACTACAATAACCTTAATCTACAGCAACAACAACAGCAGCGGGGTCATCTCATCATCAGCGTAAAAAGGACATAGATAAGTAGATGTAGAAGTAGACATATGATATAATATACTTACCTTTCTAATTATTTTCTGCAGTTAAACGTGTAAAAACCTCCCCCCATATGTGTCTTAGTGACAAATAGATTTTAGGGTGTTTTCTTTTTTTATCTAACCCTAAAACCTAAGTACAGTTAGGCATACGGGCAAGCCCACATGTTGACGTATAGGTATATGTATACATTTATATATATATATATATATATACACATCCCTCGTAATTCGTATCGGTACGTTAGAAGGCTCCTTTACCGCGGTCTATTAATTAGAAGTGCGTTAGAAGATTTTATCCCCATTTCCTACTATTAGATTGGCCAATGTATGGGTAGGTAGGGAGTTTCAAGAGTCCGTGCGCAAGAATAAAATCCCGGTAGAAAGGTTTATTTACCCGTGATGAAGTTTGTGTGGAATATATATGTATATATAAACTTATATCAGACTATAGGCATATAATCATATTTTCAATTTACTTTTGATGAAATTGTTTATGTAAATAAAAAAAAAAACAAAGCTATAAATATATATATATATATATATATATGTATATATATATATATATATATATATATAAATATATATATATATATATATATATATATATATATATACCTGCATAGATTTCAGGTATACATATAAGTATTTCTATGGATAAGGAAAAAAAATAATCATCAAATTTTATAGAATAATAAGTTACAGTATATAGTAATTTAATTTGTATTTAGGTTTTTAGGAAATGAATTCCTCTTATAGAATAAGAAAATTAGCGATTATATAAATATACCTTTATAGAAATATAAGCGATTTATTCTTATCTCCTCTTTTGTATTAATAAAACATAACTTTTATAACATTGAAATGCAGAATATAGTTGTATATGTGGTAACGGCAGCAAATGGTCCAGCGCAAAAGCTAGTTTCAGTTTAAATTCGACAAGATAGCACCGTTCGGTTAGTCGCCCCTTTTTTCCTTTTTAATAGTGGATTTCACAGTCTGGTATGAGTAAATATGTTTTTTTGTATGTGGTAAAGGAGCCAGAGAGTTGAAAAGAACAATTTAAGTGTTTTATTCCATTTTATATCTATACCAACACAAAGTACACATTACAAAAACGGCGCCCAACGTGGGGCCCGACTAACCATCCGATAACGGATGAAAGTTTTTCCTAAATTTTATTTGGCATATACTTTTTCGATTTTAGAATTTCATTTTTTTTATAGATTTGTTATACATGAAAGGTTATTTGTAGCTTAAGTCCCGATTGAATAGGCTTATTAGTCCTCATCGCGTTGCGACGTTACAGATAAACAGTAAAGTATGATAAATCGTGGACCAGTGGTGTCAGAAGGGACGCGGAGTTGGAGTCGTAGAAGTCAGCACTTCAGAGTGGATTTCTACTTGCACAACTTTTGCTACCAGAGGAAGTTACCGGTTAATTCTACAACCTATGATTTCGTTTTCCTTTCCTGAATGGGTATGTCCAAGGGATTTGTTCTGCACAAGTATCACTTGTTGCGACCTTTCTCTGGAAGGAAGTGAAATTATTTTTTTTGTCTTTACGTTTTGTTTTTGCAAACTTCCCTTTACGATGATTAAGGCTCAGTCCTAGATGTTAACACCAGTGTGTCATCTATTGTAGCGAGTTTTTTCCTTCTCTATAGGGAGTTTTCATCCTTATTTTCATATTATCGGGTTGAACTAACCATTTGCTAGTCATTTACCATTTAAAAAACTTTTAACCACCCAACTGGGTTACTAAACACCTACGTTCGTTTGTTTTTTTATTTCATTTAAAACATTAAAATCCTTTTTTTTTTGCTATTAATATAGTTGGATTCCGGCTATATTCATAGTACTTCAATAAAACCTTTATAAGGTGAACCAAAATTTTTTTACTTTTCGTGCGTTATTGTATTGATTGTTCGGTCTTTATATGCATTATCTAGGTATATAAACGTAGACATATAGACACATAAAGATCGATATCTGCCTACAATTGCCTTGTTAACTACCAATCAGGTAGAAAGACCATTTGAAGCAAAAATTATTTGATTTCAACATTACGATTTCAGTCATATTTGTAAATTTTATTTCTTAAAACCCGAAGAGGTAGGTAAAGAAATTTGATTTTCGGGTCCTGACTACGTTTTGTATATATATCAAATTTTTTTTTCTGGTCCGCAAAACTATTTCGCGTTTATTCAGGGATACAGCAACTTTTACAGGTAATGGTTTTAACGCGTCAAGGAAGTAAGACAATGTACCAAAATCATACGCAAGGCAGTCAAGAAGTGAAGGGAACCACAACAGTTCGTGAAGAGAGTGGGATACCCGGTCAGCAACTCGTCGCTCCTAATTTACCGGCAACAGTCGCGGTTTCGACAGGTCCAGTCTCTTCGATAGCTCCGTCGGTGCAACGTTTTATAGAAAGCGCACAGGATATTTCCGTTATAAGCGAAGCAGGGAGGTCGGAAGGTACAATTAGTTCACCACCCTATAGCAGTATTACCGCACAAAACGTAGCAACAGAATTTAGGCAGGATAGGATTATCAACAATAGTTCAGTTTCTAACCCAAGTCCTACCCCAACCAAAAGAGCCGAATTAGCCAACGCGACAGCAGGTTTATCTCGGCTACAACAAATGAGGATGGAGGACGATAGGATTCGACGTTTAGTGTTAGAGACATTACAAACGTGGCCGGCTAGTAATAATGCACCAATTCTGACAGACCAGAGGCCAGGTCAACAAGGTGGACAGGACACTTCGCAGCGAGTACCTACGTCTCCGAATAACCAAAGGGCAATAGCACAACCACCGTCTCAGTCTATTCCGACTCAGGGCATGAATAACCTGAATAGAAGTAATTTTAACGGTCACTCACAACAGCGCGGTCCAGCCATGCAGAGGCAAAGCATGAGTAATCAGCACGAAAAGCAAAGGAAGATCGAAGTCGAGAAATGGGGCCTTAAATTTGATGGAACCGATAAAACAATGGACGCTGAAGATTTTATTTTTCGTCTAGAAGTACTCCGTCATGATTATAACTGCTCTTGGGCAGACGTCATTAAAAGTTTTCACCACCTCCTTTGCGGCACCGCCCTTGAATGGTACTGGATGCATAGGAGATTAGCACCAATACAGTCGTGGGAAGAGCTGAGGGAAGCCTTACTTATTCAATTCAGGCGTTTTGAAAGCGAGTTTGTTATTCAGAAGAAAATAATGGATAGACGGCAATTACCACAGGAATCGTTTGAGGAATTCTACAACGTCATAATCAAACTACGGAATCAACAGCGTGTACCGTATGGAGAGCAAGATTTAGTGGAGATCATGAAGAGTAACCTGAAGCCATCCTTAGCACAGCCCATTTTCCCGGTAAGAATTTTTGGTTTGTGTCATTTTCGTCAAGAAGTTAAAAGAGCTGAGAGCATGTTAGCCAGTCAACGACAAGCCGGTCAATTCCGTCAGCATATACCAGCACGAGTTCACGAACTGGACCTAAGCGATCAATTAGAGGCAATAAATTTAGAAGTAAGTGAAGTAAGCCGAAGTAGCCATTACGTTTGCTGGAACCGTAAGCAAATGGGTCACAGCTTCGTGGATTGTCCTTCACCGACGCGTGGGATGTTTTGTTACCGTTGCGGAAGAGAGAAAGTAGTGACGCCCAGCTGTCCGAAGTGCCAGGGAAACGCCAGGCGGGGCCCGTCTCGATCTGGAGAGACGCGTGCCACTTAGACGTAAATCCAGAACTTAAATCTTGCGCTAAGGCTGTAAACACCCCCATAATATCGATTTTGGAAAACTCAGATAAAGCCAAAGAAGTACAAAAGCCAGAACCAAAGGTAAGGGTGTCGAAGCCGTTACATATGCGTTTAAAAGAGTATCAGGAGGCGAAGGTAAGAATTTTCAGAGGCGTGACTAAGAGAATAGCAGAGACAAGGGAGAGATACCGTCAGAGAAAAAAAAACGAGGAAGGCAATTGCCGAAGCAGAACTTTTTGAAAATGAAGATTCCCGTTTTTATGCCAAGATCAAGATCAATGGACAGGATGTTGAGGGACTATTAGACAGCGGAGCGACAGTTACCTGTTTGGGGAAAAACTGTATGAATTTCGTAGAGAGAACAGGGTTTCTGATACATAGGTTTTACTCGTTGATTAGAACAGCCGATGGGAGCGCTCACAGAATAATAGGTCGAATTCGCGCCGAAGTAAACTTTAATAGGCTGAAGAAAACAGTCACGTTCTTTTTAGTACTAACGTTAAATCGTGATCTATTTCTAGGGGTAGAGTTCATGAAGGATTTCCAACTTCTGGCCAATGTAGAAGGTCTGCGCAGTTATAAAGCAGCGGAGAGAGAGAAGCGAGAAAAGGTTGAAGAAATTGAGGAGGCAGATATGCACGAGCTGTCCGAAAAACAGGAACAGCAGTTGAAGGTAGTTATAGATAAGTTTCCGTGTTATACAAAGAAAGGCTTGGGGAGAACAGAGTTAGAAGTACACCCGAGACGCTCCACCAGTGAAGGACAGGCAGTACCCAGTTTCACCGGCAGTTCAGAAGTTAATGTACGCGGAGCTCGACCGAATGATCGCTTTAGGGGTAATAGAAGAGAGTAATAGTCCGTGGAGTCACCCAGTAACACTAGTCCGCCGAGGAAAGAAATGTCGATTATGTTTGGATGCACGCAAGTTAAACGCGTTAACAATAAAAGACGCGTACCCACTACCTTATATTGAGGGGCTGTAGACTTGGAGATACGTATTTCATTTCGAGCGTAGATTTGAAGGATGCCTTCTGGCAAAACCCGTTGGAGGAGTCTAGTAGAGAGAAAACTGCATTTACGGTGCCAGGACGACCGCTTTATCATTTTACGGTCAGGCCCTTTGGGTTGTGTAATGCAGCTCAAAGGCTGTGCCGTTTAATGGATAAAGTGATCTCCTCGGCAATGCGTGATAGAGTTTTCGTCTACCTGGACGACTTACTGATTGTCTCATCGGATTTGAGTACGCATTTAGAACTTTAAGAGTCGGTCGCAAGTTACCTGTCAAAGGCGGGATTGACAATAAACGTTGAGAAGTCTAGATTCTGTTTCAAGGAATTAAAGTATTTAGGTTCTATCGTTGGTGGGGGTAGACTTAGGCCAGATCCAGAAAAACTCAAATCAATTACACGTCTTTCTTATTCCAAAACAGCGAAGCAAGTCCGAAGTTTTATGGGAGCCGCTGGATGGTATAGACGTTTTATACCGGATTATGCTACCATCGCGTCCCCGATTTTTGAAACCCTGAAAAAAGGAAAGTCATTTAAATTTTCACGTGAAGCCGAAGCAGCGTTCGATCTACTGAAAGAAGCACTTGTTACTAATCCTGTTTTAGAGCATCCCGATTTTAGTAAACCTTTCTTTGTGTAGTGCGATGCGTCCGATGTAGGAGTAGGAGCTGTCTTGTTTCAAAAAGACGAGGCAGAAGGAGAACACCCAATTGCTTATTTTTCGCACAAACTAACCGCAGCGCAGAAAAATTATTCGGTTACAGAGCGCGAATGTTTGGCCGTAGTCATGGCAATTAAGAAGTTCAGACCGTACATTGAACTAATGTCATTTACAGTTATTACCGACCACAGCAGCTTAAAGTGGCTCATGTGTAACAGAGACTTGAGGGGAAGATTAGCACGATGGAGCCTGCACCTTCAAGCATACACGTTTAATATTGAACACCGAAAGGGCAAACAGAATGTGGTTCCAGACACCCTGTCACGTTATGATTTGGACGAAATCTCAACTGAAGTATGAGCCCTAGTGGATCTCGAATCTCCCAGTTTTAAGTCAGAAGATTACTTGGACCTCATCAGAGTTATTACGGAAAGGGCTGAACAGTTGCCAGATTTGAAAGTAGTGGATGGATACGTATATAAGAGAACTTTGCCGTACGATGGGTTGCCCCTAAATGAAGATGTTTCCTGGAAGCTATGGATACCAGCAGTACTGACGCAGGAAATAATAGAGAAAGCGCACATTCCCCCGCAAGCCTCACACGGTGGATTTCACAAAACCTTGCAACGTGTAAAGGAGTATTTTTACTGGCCAAATCAGACAACACAAGTAAAGGAGTTCGTTGGAAACTGCCAGACATGTAAGGAGAGTAAACCGGTTTTAGTGAACAGCCATTTCAACGGATTTTTGTGGACTTCTTAGGACCTTACCCGCGTTCCAAATAGGGTAATGCGTATGTATTTATTGTGTTTGTTGTAATTTGTTTTGCTAAAGCCCATGGCAAAAGCGAGTTGTCGCAACGTTATCAAATTTTTAATTTCTGAAGTTTTTCATAAATTTGGTACACCGGAAACACTTATTTCGGATAATGGAAAGCAGTTCTGTAGCAAAGAATTTTTGGACACTCTCGACGTCTTCGGTATAAAGCATGTGAGAACGGCTACACAATCGCCACAAGCAAACGCCTCCGAAAGGGTGAATCAGACCTGAAAGGGAAGCCTTTAGGCATCTTTCACGCCAAGGACTTGAAACAGTAGAGGTAGGAGGACATAGCTCTTTAGTTCAGTATACAGCAATAGAGCTTTCAACAGACACCGAGTGAGGCAGAAAACGAAGGAAACAGTATAGAATATTCTACACTGCCCTCCTATGAGAACGGCTGTAGAGCTCGCCCCATGGTGGGGTTTGTCACGTGTAGACGCCATATGTTAGATTATCAGATACGGGCTACTAATAAATGCAACACTGCCATTAAATATGGATCTAGCAACACGAAAATCGGCTGATGTTTTAAACAGAATGTTCCAGAAAAGAAAAAGAAGAAAAAGAAAATGCAAAGTGGCGTCAGTGCGAAGTGGACATAAGGGTAATGAAGAAGAAAGGAATTGTTCTGTTGTGTCTGAGATCGCGAAGTAAAAGGGTCGCAGTTTTTTTTGCTAAAAGTTACCAAAGAAAAGTTATAGTTTTTTGGTTAGAAACTGTTGTACAATTTGCAGGCATAATGCAATAAACAGTTAAACTATGAATAAACGTGCAAGTGTCTAAATTTTTAAATTAGAAAATAAATTTTGGTGTTCAATTTTCAAGTGCAATTTTAGCAACGTGGTCACGCCTGGGCATAACATTTGTGAAATTTTTTTTTTATAATATGTTTTTTTTTTTTGCATAATTCGCCAAACATTTGGAATATTTGAACATTGTAATCGAAGCTCAGTATGCTGTAATAGTTATAAAGCCGACAAAAAGTAGTGACTTTATCATTCAACAGGGCTTCTACCTGTTAAGTAAAGCAAGCAGAATATTTTTAATCGCTACACACATTCATTTTATTAGCTAATATGACTGGCATCAGACAAGAATTTGTACAGGATCAAAAAAATCCTCAGCCATCGAAAGAATTTGCACTTAAGTTTGTACCACCAATATTTCAGCCGTTCCATTATGGATTTCTAGGAAGGCCGCAATAGCCACCGTAACGGCAGCCCACTACGGCTACAAGAAAGCCACACGCCATTTTAAAATTATAAACAGCAACACAGTCCCATGGGAAATAGCAACAACAGTACCCGCAGCCAACTACAACAACAATAGTTACACCGAACCCAATAGCGCCATTTTGAACAACATCAAGGATAGCACTATTGAGAGCCACGATAAGCGGCAACTACAATAACTACAACAACAGCTGATACAACTACAATAACATCTTCAGCAACATTACCAACAGCTGATACAACTACAATAACATTTTGAACAACAACAACATTTTGAACAACAACAACATTTTGAACAACAGCGCCATTTTGAACAACAACAACCTCAATTGCAAACGGTTTATAATATTCAACAGCAGCAACAACAACAACAACGAAAGCAACAAATCATTTTAGAACAACAACAGCCAGTTAATAGTAACAACCATGATTTAGCCAACAGTCCTCAGATTCATATTCGGTCTGATAACAGCAGCTTCTACAACGACCACAACTACCACAACAACAACAGCTACAACAACAAATAGCAGCTATAACAACAAATCGCAGCGACAACAACCGCAAATACTACAATAACCTTAATCTACAGCAACAACAACAGCAGCGGGGTCATTTCATCATCAGCGTAAAAAGGAAATAGATAAGTAGATGTAGAAGTAGACATATGGTATAATATACTTACCTTTCTAATTATTTTCTACAATTAAACATCTTGTAAATATACGTGTAAAAACCTCCCCCCCCCCCCATATGTGTCTTTGTGACAAATAGATTGTAGGGTGTTTTCTTTTTTTATCTAACCCTAAACCTAAGTACAGTTAGGCATACGGGCAAGCCCACATGTTGACGTATAGTATATGTATACATCTATATATATATATATATATATATATATATATATATATATATACACATCCCTCGTAGTTCGTATCGGTACGGTAGAAGGCTCCTTTACCGCGGTCTATTAATTAGAAGTGCGTTAGAAGATTTTATCCCCATTTCCTACTATTAGATTGGCCAATGTATGGGTAGGTAGGGAGTTTTCAGAGTCCGAGCGCAAGAATAAAATCCCGTTAGAAAGGTTTATTTACCCGTGATGAAGTTTTTGTGGAATATATATGTATATATAAACATATATCAGACTATAGGCGTATAATTATATTTTCAATTTACTTTTGATGAAATTGTTTATGTAAATAAAAAAAAAAACAAAGCTATAAATATATATATATGTATATATATATACCTGCATAGATTTCAGGTATACATGTATGTATTTCTATGGATAAAGAAAAAAATAATAATAAAATTTTATAGAATAATAAGTTACAGTATATAGTAATTTAATTTGTATTTAGGTTTTTAGGAAATGAATTCCTCTTATAGAATAAGAAAATTAGGGATTATATATATATACCTATATAGAAATATAAGCGATTTATTCTTATCTCCCCTTTTGTATTAATAAAACATAACTTTTATAACATTGAAATGCAGAATATAGTTGTATATTTTCTTTAAGGAAGCCGTAAGATAATAAAACGAGTGGGTAAGTAACCGCAGTTTGGTGGTTGATGGTGGTAAAAGTTAAGGGATAGTTCGCATAATTTGACACGCGACTGTCAAGGTGAAGTCTGTAGTGACTTCAAGTGGGTGGGACGTCCAAGTTGGCATTACACCAGCCAACATTAGGTGAAGATGCAGAATGGTAACGGCAGCAAATGGTCCAGCGCAAAAGTTAGTTTCAGCATAAATACGACAAGATAGCACCGTTCGGTTAGTCGCCCCTTTTTTCCTTTTTAATAGTGGATTTCACAGTCTGGTATGAGTAAATATTTTTTTTGTATGTGGTAAAGGAGCCAGAGAGTTGAAAAGAACCTCCCCGTCCGGCGAGCTTAGCCGCGCTAAAAGCCAGCATACCAGCACCTACGACAATCTGGCCACAAAGCGAAACGGGAAACAATTTAAGTGTTTTATTCCATTTTATATCTATACTAACACAAAGTACACATTACAAAAATGGCGCCCAACGTGGGGCCCGACTAACCATCCGATAACGGATGAAAGTTTTTCCTAAATTTTATTTGGCATATACTTTTTCGATTTTAGAATTTAATTTTTTTTATAGATTTGTTATACATGAAAGGTTATTTGTAGCGTAAGTCCCGATTGAATAGGCTTAGTAGTCCTCATCGCGTTGCGACGTTACAGGTAAACAGTAAAGTATGACAATCCGGAACCAGTGGTGTCAGAAGGGACGCGGAGTTGGAGTCGTAGAAGTAAGCGCTTCAGAGTGGATTTCTACTTGCACAACTTTTGCTACCAGATCAAGCGACCGGTTAATTCTACAACCTATGATTTCGTTTTCTTTTCCTGGATGGGTATGTCCAAGGGAATTTGTCTTGCACAAGTATCACTTGTTGCGACCTTTCTCTGGAAGGAAGTGCAATTATTTTTTTGTCTTTACGATTTGTTTTTGCAAACTTCCCTTTACGATGATTAAGGCTCAGTCCTAGATGTTAACACCAGTGTGTCATCTATTGTAGCGAGTTTTTTCCTTCTCTATAGGGAGTTTTCATCCTTATTTTCATATTATCGGGTTGAACTAACCATTTGCTAGTCATTTACCATTTAAAAAACTTTTAACCACCCAACTGGGTTACTAAACACCTACGTTCGTTTGTTTTTTTATTTCATTTAAAACATTAAAATCCTTTTTTTTTTTGCTATTAATATAGTTGGATTCCGACTATATTCCTAGTACTTCAATAAAACCTTTACAAGGTGAAGCAAAATTTTTTTTACTTTTCGGGCGTTATTGTATTGATTGTTCGGTCTTTATATACATTATCTAGGTATATAAACGTAGACATATAGACACATAAAGATCGATATCTGCCTACAATTGCCTTGTTAACTACCAATCAGGTAGAAAGACCATTTGAAGCATAAATTATTTGATTTCAACATTACGATTATATTATTATATTGAAATTGTTATAACTCTTAAAATTTTTTTTCAGTCATATTTGTAAATTTTATTTCTTAAAGCTCGAAGAGGTAGGTAAAGGGCTTTGATTTTCGGGTCCTGACTACGTTTTGTATATATATCAAATTTTTTTTCTGGTCCGCAAAACTATTTCGCGTTTATTCAGGGATACAGCAACTTTTACAGGTAATGGTTTTAACGCGTCAAGGAAGTAAGACAATGTACCAAAATCATACGCAAGGCAGTCAAGAAGTGAAGGGAACCACAACAGTTCGTGAAGAGAGTGGGATACCCGGTCAGCAACTCGTCGCTCCTAATTTACCGGCAACAGTCGCGGTTTCGACAGGTCCAGTCTCTTCGATAGCTCCGTCGGTGCAACGTTTTATAGAAAGCGCACAGGATATTTCCGTTATAAGCGAAGCAGGGAGGTCGGAAGGTACAATTAGTTCACCACCCTATAGCAGTATTACCGCACAAAACGTAGCAACAGAATTTAGGCAGGATAGGATTATCAACAATAGTTCAGTTTCTAACCCAAGTCCTACCCCAACCAACAGAGCCGAATTAGCCAACGCGACAGCAGGTTTATCTCGGCTACAACAAATGAGGATGGAGGACGATAGGATTCGACGTTTAGTGTTAGAGACATTACAAACGTGGCCGGCTAGTAATAATGCACCAATTCTGACAGACCAGAGGCCAGGTCAACAAGGTGGACAGGACACTTCGCAGCGAGTACCTACGTCTCCGAATAACCAAAGGGCAATAGCACAACCACCGGCTCAGTCTATTCCGACTCAGGGCATGAATAACCTGAATAGAAGTAATTTTAACGGTCACTCACAACAGCGCGGTCCAGCCATGCAGAGGCAAAGCATGAGTAATCAGCACGAAAAGCAAAGGAAGATCGAAGTCGAGAAATGGGGCCTTAAATTTGATGGAACCGATAAAACAATGGACGCTGAAGATTTTATTTTTCGTCTAGAAGTACTCCGTCATGATTATAACTGCTCTTGGGCAGACGTCATTAAAAGTTTTCACCACCTCCTTTGCGGCACCGCCCTTGAATGGTACTGGATGCATAGAAGATTAGCACCAATACAGTCGTGGGAAGAGCTGAGGGAAGCCTTACTTATTCAATTCAGGCGTTTTGAAAGCGAGTTTGTTATTCAGAAGAAAATAATGGATAGACGGCAATTACCACAGGAATCGTTTGAGGAATTCTACAACGTCATAATCAAACTACGGAATCAACAGCGTGTACCGTATGGAGAGCAAGATTTAGTGGAGATCATGAAGAGTAACCTGAAGCCATCCTTAGCACAGCCCATTTTCCCGGTAAGAATTTTTGGTTTGTGTCATTTTCGTCAAGAAGTTAAAAGAGCTGAGAGCATGTTAGCCAGTCAACGACAAGCCGGTCAATTCCGTCAGCATATACCAGCACGAGTTCACGAACTGGACCTAAGCGATCAATTAGAGGCAATAAATTTAGAAGTAAGTGAAGTAAGCCGAAGTAGCCATTACGTTTGCTGGAACTGTAAGCAAATGGATCACAGCTTCGTGGATTGTCCTTCACCGACGCGTGGGATGTTTTGTTACCGTTGCGGAAGAGAGAAAGTAGTGACGCCCAGCTGTCCTGTCCGAAGTGCCAGGGAAACGCCAGGCGGGGCCCGTCTCGATCTGGAGAGACGCGTGCCACTTAGACGTAAATCCAGAACTTAAATCTTGCGCTAAGGCTGTAAACACCCCCATAATATCGATTTTGGAAAACTCAGATAAAGCCAAAGAAGTACAAAAGCCAGAACCAAAGGTAAGAGTGTCGAAGCCGTTACATATGCGTTTAAAAGAGTATCAGGAGGCGAAGGTAAGAATTTTCAGAGGCGTGACTAAGAGAATAGCAGAGACAAGGGAGAGATACCGTCAGGGAAAAAAAAACGAGGAAGGCAATTGCCGAAGCAGAACTTTTTGAAAATGAAGATCCCCGTTTTTATGCCAAGATCAAGATCAATGGACAGGATGTTGAGGGACTATTAGACAGCGGAGCGACAGTTACCTGTTTGGGGAAAAATTGTATGAATTTCGTAGAGAGAACAGGGTTTCTGATACATAGGTTTTACTCGTTGATTAGAACAGCCGATGGGAGCGCTCACAGAATAATAGGTCGAATTCGCGCCGAAGTAAACTTTAATAGGCTGAAGAAAACAGTCACGTTCTTTTTAGTACTAACGTTAAATCGTGATCTATTTCTAGGGGTAGAGTTCATGAAGGATTTCCAACTTCTGGCCAATGTAGAAGGTCTGCGCAGTTATAAAGCAGCGGAGAGAGAGAAGCGAGAAAAGGTTGAAGAAATTGAGGAGGCAGATATGCACGAGCTGTCCGAAAAACAGGAACAGCAGTTGAAGGTAGTTATAGATAAGTTTCCGTGTTATACAAAGAAAGGCTTGGGGAGAACAGAGTTAGAAGTACACCCGAGACGCTCCACCAGTGAAGGACAGGCATTACCCAGTTTCACCGGCAGTTCAGAAGTTAATGTAATAGAAGAGACACCCGAGACGCTCCACCAGTGAAGGACAGGTATTACCCAGTTTCACCGGCAGTTCAGAAAATAATGTACGCGGAGCTCGACCGAATGATCGATTTAGGGGTAATAGAAGAGAGTAATAGTCCGTGGAGTCACCCAGTAACACTAGTCCGCCGAGGAGAGAAATGTCGATTATGTTTGGATGCACGCAAGTTAAACGCGTTAACAGTAAAAGACGCGTACCCACTACCTCATATTGAGGGGCTGCTCAGTAGACTTGAAGATACGTATTTCATTTCGAGCGTAGATTTGAAGGATGCCTTCTGGCAAATCCCGTTGGAGGAGTCTAGTAGAGAGAAAACTGCATTTACGGTGCCAGGACGACCGCTTTATCATTTTACGGTCATGCCCTTTGGGTTGTGTAATGCAGCTCAAAGGTTGTGCCGGTTAATGGATAAAGTGATCCCCTCGGCAATGCGTGATAGAGTTTTCGTCTATCTGGACGACTTACTGATTGTCTCATCGGATTTGGGTACGCATTTAGAACTTTTAGAGTCGGTCGCAAGCTACCTGTCAAAGGCGGGATTGACAATAAACGTTGGGAAGTCTAGATTCTGTTTCAAGGAATTAAAGTATTTAGGTTATATCGTTGGTGGGGGTAGACTTAGGCCAGATCCAGAAAAATTCAAATCAACTACACGTCTTTCTTATCCCAAAACAGCGAAACAAGTTCGAAGTTTTATGGGAGCCGCTGGATGGTATAGACGTATTATACCGGATTATGCTACCATCGCGTCCCCGATTTTTGAAACCCTGAAAAAAGGAAAGTCATTTCAATTTTCACGTGAAGCTAAAGCAGCGTTCGATCTACTGAAAGAAGCACTTGTTACTAATCCTGTTTTAGAGCATCCGGATTTTAGTAAACTTTTCTTTGTGCAGTGCGATGCGTCCGATGTAGGAGTAGGAGTTGTCTTGTTTCAAAAAGAAGACGAGGCTTATTTTTCGCACAAACTAACCGCAGCGCAGAAAAATTATTCGGTTACAGAGCGCGAATGTTTGGCCGTAGTCATGGCAATTAAAAAGTTCAGACCATACATTGAGCTAATGTCATTTACAGTTATTACCGACCACAGAAGCTTAAAGTGGCTCATGTCTAAAAGGGACTTGAGCGGAAGATTAGCACGATGGAGCCTGCACCTTCAAGCATACACGTTTAATATTGATCACCGAAAGGGCAAACAGAATGTGGTTCCAGACACCCTGTCACGTAATGATTTGGACGAAATCTCAACTGAAGTAAGAGCCCTAGTGGATCTCGAATCTCCCAGTTTTAAGTCAGAAGATTACTTGGACCTCATCAGAGTTATTACGGAAAGGGCTGAACAGTTACCGGATTTGAAAGGTGGATGGATACGTATATAAGAGAACTTTGCCGTACGATGGGTTGCCCCTAAATGAAGATGTTTCCTGGAAGCTATGGATACCAGCAGTACTGACGTAAGTAAATTTGTACAGTACAGTACAGTAAATTTGTACAGTAAATTTGGTACACCGGAAACACTTGTTTTGGATAATGGAAAGCAGTTCTGTAGCAAAGAATTTTTGGACACTGTCGACGTCTTCGATATAAAGCATGTGAGAACGGCTACACACTCGCCACAAGCAAACGCCTCCGAAAGGGTAAATCAGACGATTCTGAGCGCAATCAGATCATATTTAGAAGAAGACCAGAGCAACTGGGACCAGCACTTATCGGAAATAGAGTGCGCGTTGAGATCGTCCGTACATAGCTCGATTGGAGTAACACCGTATTTTGCATTGTTAGGAGTTAACATGATAACCCATGGCAGCATCTACAAACTATTAAGACGACTTAAAATGTTGGACGATCCCGAAGTCGACCTGATACCTAGGACAGATAAGATGATCCTAGGGCGGCAGCGAATCAAAGAAAACTTAAGGAAGGCGTACCTACAGAATGAAAAGACGCATAATATAAGAAGCCGAGAGGTGAAGTTCATACCGGGGCAGGAAGTGTTTCGACGAAATTTTCAACAAAGTGACTTTAAGAACAACTACAATGCCAAACTGGGGAAGAAATTCCTTAAATGCCGAATTGTGCGTCCAGTCGGAAACAGCCTATACGAGGTAGAAGACTTGAAAGGCAAGTCTTTAGGCTTCTTTCACGCCAAGGACTTGAAACAGTAGAGGTAGGAGGACAAAGCTCTTTAGTTCAGTATACAGCAATAGAGCTTTCAACAGACACCGAGTGAGGCAGAAAACGAAGGAAACAGTACAGAATATTCTACACTGCCCTCTCATGAGAACGGCTGTAGAGCTTGCCCCATGGTGGGGTTTGTCACGTGTAGACGCCATATGTTAGATCATCAGATACGGGCTGCTAATGCTAATGCAACACTGCAATCAAATATGGATCTGGCAACACGAAAATCGGCTGATGTTTTAAACAGAATGTTCCAGAAAAGAAAAAGAAGAAAGAGAAAATGCAAAGTGGCGTCAGTGCGAAGTGGACATTAGAGTAATGAAGAAGAAAGGAACTGTTCTGTTGTGTCTGAGATCGCGAAGTAAAAGGGTCGCAGTTTTTTTTTTTTGCCAAAAGTTACCAAAGAAAAGTTATAGTTTTTTGGTTGGAAACTGTTGTACAATTTGCAGGCATAATGCAATAAACAGTTAAACTATTAATAAACGTGCAAGTGTATAAATTTCTAAATTAGAAAATAAATTTTGGTGTTTAATTTTCAAGTGCAATTTTAGCAACGTGGTCACGCCTGGCCATAACATTTGTGAAATTTTTTTTTATAATATGTTATTTTTGCATAATTCTCCAAACATTTGGAATACTTGAACATTGTAATCGAAGCTCAGTATGCTGTAATAGTTATAAAGCCGACAAAAATTAGTGACTTTATCATGCAACAGCGCTTCTACCTGTTAAGTAAAGCAAGCAGAATATTTCTAATCGCTACACCCATTCATTTTATTAGTTAATATGACTGGCATCAGACAATAATTTGATACAGGATCAAAAAAAATCCTCAGCCTAAGTTCCGTAATAAAAGAAAATTAGCGGACGAATAGCATCGAAAGAATTTGCACTTAAGTTTGTACCACCAATATTTCAGCCGTTCCATTATGGATTTCTAGGAAGGCCGCAATAGCCACCGTAACGGCAGCCCACTACGGCTACATTTTAAAAATATAAACAGCAACACAGCCCCATGGGAAATAGCAACAACAGTACCCGCAGCCAACTACAACAACAATAGTTACACCGAACCCAATAGCGCCATTTTGACCAACATCAAGGATAGCACTATTGAGAGCCACGATAAGCGGCAACTACAATAACTACAACAACAGATGATACACTTGCAATAACATCTTCAGCAACAACAACAACAGCTGATACAACTACAATAACATCTTCAGCAACAACAACAACAGCTGATACAACTACAATAACATTTTGAACAACATTTTGAACAACAACAACCTCAATTGCAAACGGTTTATAATATTCAACAGCAACAACAACAACGAAGCAACAAATCATTTTAGAACAACAACAGCCAGTTAAAGTAACAACCATGATTTAGCCAACAGTCCTCAGATTCATATTCGGTCTAATAACAGCAACAACAACAGCTTCTACAACGACCGCAACTACCACAACAACAACAGCTACAACAACAAATAGCAGCGACAACAACCGCAACTACTACAATAACCTTAATCTACAGCAACAACAACAGCAGCGGGGTCATCTCATCATCAGCGTAAAAACGAAATAGATAAGTAGATGTAGAAGTAGAAGTAGACATATGATATAATATACTTACCTTTCTAATTATTTTCTACAATTAAACATCTTGTAATTATACGTGTAAAAACCTCCCCCCCATATGTGTCTTAGTGACAAATAGATTTTAGGGTGTTTTCTTTTTTTATCTAACCCTAAAACCTAAGTACAGTTAGGCATACGGGCAAGCCCACATGTTGACGTATAGGTATATGTATACATCTATATACAGTATTGGGCAAAACCTAAGAAACGTTGTCCAATATTAGCTTCTGAGTCAAATTATGTTTAAACGAACATATTTCAATTCAATGTTTTAATGCAGTTTTATTAGTTTCTGTGTCATACAATATTACAAAAAAAAAATTTTGTAATTATCTCTCACCTAACGGTTCTTTTAGTACAACAACAAAAATTACTCAAAACTTCATTGGGCAAAACCTAAGAAACTTTTAATATTTTGTATAATAACCTTTATTTTTTATTACTGCGGCGGACCGACGCGGCATAGATTTGATTAAATTATCAATTATTTTTGGATCTATGCGTATCCATTCATCTTCCAGACACGAAAATAAATCGTCTCTGTTGGAGAATCGTTTCGATCCAACATTCCTCTTCAATATGGAAAATAAATTTTCAATTGGGTTCAAATCGGGCGATTGGGCCGGCCAATCAAGCAATTGAATCCCTTTCGATTGTATCCAGTCCTTTACCAACTTCGATGAGTGTTTCGGATCGTTATCATGTTGAAACACCCATCGAAGTGGCATATTCCACTCGGCATATGGCAACATCTTATTTTCTAAAATGTCCCTATACACAAATCTGTCCATTTTGGTAGAAATTCTGTGGAACGGCCCTAGACCATGACCTGAAAAACACGTCCACACCATCACATTGCCACCCCCATGCTTGACAGTTTTTTTACAATATCGGGGTTTAAGCCTTTCACCAGTATCGCGTCTCACACGACATATGCCATCCGAGTTGAACAAATTAAATTTGCTTTCGTCGCTAAAGAGCACACTTTTCCACTTTTTAACTGGCCAATCAAGATATTTTTTTGCAAATTCGAGCCTAACAAATCAGGCATTAATGGTTGACTTGTAAGCTTAAAAATACTTACCGTTATTTTGCGTGACGTTTTGTAAAAAGAGGTTTTTTGGAAGCTTTATAACTTTTCAATCCAGCCTCTCTCGCCCGTCTGCGGACTGTGCTGGCATCAACACTTAAGCCTAAATCTGACACAATTTTTTTTGACGAGATGAAGGGGTTTTTTTTATTATTTTCTTGATATTTCTATCATCACGAACTGATGTTTTACGAGGTCTTCCTCCAGGATTAATATTGAGTACAGTTCCTTTATCTTTATAAAGGTTTATCCATTTGGAAACCATTGATTTGCTTACTTTTAACAAATTTGCAATTTCAGCCTGTGATTTGCCTGCATTATAATGCGTTATAGCATTCAATTTAAATGCTTCACAATATTTTTTACGTTGCATTTTATTTTATTTTAAATGCGAAATTTATTCGTTACACGCTTTTAAATGCATACTAGATCACTTTTTCATAAGAAATCATCGAAAAAAATAAGAAGTTACCGTTATCTTAAAAAAAAAACAAATTTATTGTACAAAAGCAAAAAGTTTCTTAGGTTTTGCCCAATGAATTTTTGAGTAATTTTTGTTGTTGTACTAAAAGAACCGTTAGGTGAGAGATAATTACAAATTTTTTTTTTTGTAATATTGTATGACACAGAAACTAATAAAACTGCATTAAAACATTGAATTGAAATATGTTCGTTTAAACATAATTTGACTCAGAAGCTAATATTGGACAACGTTTCTTAGGTTTTGCCCAATACTGTATATATATATATATATATATATATACACATCCCTCGTAGTTCGTATCGGTACGGTAGAAGGCTCCTTTACCGCGGTCTATTAATTAGAAGTGCGTTAGAAGATTTTATCCCCATTTCCTACTATTAGATTGGCCAATGTATGGGTAGGTAGGGAGTTTCAAGAGTCCGTGCGCAAGAATAAAATCCCGGTAGAAAGGTTTATTTACCCGTGATGAAGTTTGTGTGGAATATATATGTATATTTAAACATATAATCATATTTTCAATTTACTTTTGATGAAATTGTTTATGTAAATAAAAAAAAAAAAAGCTATAAATATATATATATATATATATATATATATATATATATATATATATATATATATATAATTTGTATTTAGGTTTTTAGGAAATGGATTCCTCTTATAGAATAAGAAAATTAGCGATTATATAAATATACCTTTATAGAAATATAAGCGATTTATTCTTATCTCCCCTTTTGTATTAATAAAACATAACTTTTATAACATTGAAATGCAGAATATAGTTGTATATTTCCTTTAATGAAGCAGTAAGACAATAAAACGAGTGGGAAAGTAACCGCAGTTTGGTGGTTGATGGTGGTAAAAGTTTAGGGACAGTTCGCATAATTTGACACGCGACTGTCAAGGTGAAGTCTGTAGTGACTTCAAGAGGGTGGGATGTCCAAGTTGGCGTAACATCAGCCAACATTAGGTGAAGATGCAGAATGGGAACGGCAGCAAATGGTTCAGCGTACAAGTTAGTTTCAGTTTAAATTCTACAAGATAGCAAACGTTCGGTTAGTCGCCCCCTATTTCTTTTTAATAGTGGATTTTACAGTCTGGTATGAGTAAATTTTTTTGTATGTGTTAAAAGAGCCAGAGAGTTGAAAAGAACCTCCCCATCCGGCGAGCTTAGCCGCGCTAAAAGCCAGCATACCAGCACTATCGACAATCTGGCCACGGAACAAAAACGGAAAACATTTTAATAAATTTTTTTCCATTTAATGTTTAAATCAACTCCAACATCAACATATATGTACACATTACAACATCGAAGAGATTGCACTTGTAATAACTGGTGAAAGTACATAAAACAATAAATAACTTTACCACAATAACGTCAATGGTGCGGGATGGATCTGAGTTGTGAAAAATGCAGTTCTGGATGCAGGGATTCAAATAGTATGCGGTGCGGCGGATTTTGACGAAAACATTTTTATTTGAAATTTTACAATAATCCAATATCTAAACATAAAAAATATAAAGTTCTGCTTATTGCTTAAACTTTATTGGAATTAGTGATGGAAATTGTAAGAGTTTGCTCAGTATAGTTTAAGAGGATGATGTAAAAATACTAGAGAAATAATTAATACAAATAAATTAGTTAAGAAGAGGACCTTCAGTCAAGAATGAAATTGTAAAAGAAATCAAAAGCAATAAAATAACAGCTAAAAGTAAAACATACATACTTATGTATGCCAGTAAGTTAAAAATGCAACAAATAATATGCCCGTTATACTTAAGCCAAAAAATGGCTTAACTCCAGTTTACGGGCACCGCTCCAAAAAAAAAAAAAGTTGCCTACGGGGTGTAAAATCAACTCTAACCAAAAGATATTGTCCCATCTTTAGAAAGCGAAGCCGGTATTGGTCATACCGTAGAGGATAAAATCTTTGCGTTCGGCCGAAGGCCGGCTATGCAGGAAATCTTTAGAAAGCGAAGCCGGTGTTGGTCATACCATAGAGGAGAAAATTGTTGCGCCCGGCCGAAGGCCGACTACGCAGGAAATTTTTATAAAGCGAAGCCGGTGTTGGTCATTCCATAAAGGAGAAAATCTTTGCGTCCGGACAAAGGCCGGCTGCACAGGAAATCTTTAGAAAGCAAAGCCAGTGTTGGTATACCATAGAGGAGAAAATCTTTACGTTTAAATGAAAAATTCGTTTTTTGGTCTTTAGCAGACTTTTTTTACCTTTTTCCTATTTAATTATTTAGCCGCTTAAAGTACCTTTCCAATGATATCCATATTGTCCCATTCTTCCATCAAATACTCGATATATGCCATATTAAACATAAAAACTTCGGAGGTCCATAACTCCGGAACTAAGGGTCGGTTGATAATTTTCGGGAAACCCTTTGTTTCCGAGTTACGGACCTCCAAAGTTTTACGTATAATGTGACATATATCGTCTACTCAGGAAATTTTTAAAAAGCGAAGCAGGTGTTGGATATACCATAGAAGAAAAAATTATTGTTCCCGGACGAAGGCCGGATACGCACGAAATATTTATAAAGCGAAGCCGTTGTTGGTCATACCATAGAGGAGAAAATCTTTGCGTCCGACCAAAGGCCGGCTTCGCAGGAAATCTTTAGAAAGCGAAGCCGGTGTTGGTATACCATAGATGAGAAAATCTTTACGTTTACATGAAAAATTCGTTTTTTGGTCTATAGCAGATTTTTTTACCTTTTTCCTGTTTAATTACTTAGCCGCTCAAAATACCTTTCCAATAATATCTATATTGTCCCATTCTGCCATTAAATACTCGATATATGCGATATTAAACATAAAAACTTCGGAGGCCCGGAACTAAGGGTTGGCACTAAACTGGACTTATTTCACTATTGGGGCACCCTTTAATTTATAATTTCAAATATTAATACTTGTTAATATAACTGTCATATCAAACGACATTCTGTCCAATTTGCGAGTTGTTGTCTATAACGGTTCAAAATATAGGCCCACATAAGTTAATTTACATCAACTATGGGAACACCCTTTAATTTCTAAATTCAAGGTCCCTATTATGGTTCACAACAGTTGTTACTTTGATGTTGTAAATTTTAAATTTTGATTATGGCTTACAACACTTATCGGTAGTGTTGTAGTTTTAGTTGTCTGTGTCAATTTACTGCCATTTTCGTGCTATTATCGTTCACAACATTTGCAAGAATGTGTTGTAAGAAGTGTCAGAAATTTATAACTGATTATTACTGGTTGTCTTGTTGCAAGTTTTAATTTAAAATGGAAAAAAATTTTTAAGTAAATATTTTTTTATTTATTGCAAACATCTACAACTACAATTTTTGCAGAAAAATTACGAACAAAAAGCAAATGTAAATGCTGACAGAGCTGAGCGAACTCCTGATATCGGACCTGGCAAGCTCTCATTTGGATGTAATAAAATGAAGTTAAAGGACAAATGGGATCAGTTTACTACAAAATTAAATAGTAGGGCCCACCTATTCGAAATGCGAAAGAATGGCAGAGTACGTAATTAATTAATTAATTTTATAGAATTATATAAAATTATGCATTATTTTTTATAGGTATGGACTCACTATAAGAAAAATTTAAAAAGAAAGCTAGCTGCCAATAAAAGGAGCATTTAAGCTACTGGTGGTGGTCCATACGCTGAAATAAGCCTGAGTTCTTTAGAGCAGACGACTATTGAACTGGTGTCGATGCAGTCGCAGGTTGACGCAAGTGGATCTGCTGCGGGCTTGCAAGCTTTAGAAGAGTCCGGTGTAGAGCAGTTGCAAGTAAATTTTGGGCCACCGTTATTAAGCGCTGTACGCAACAACGTGTAGCGTCACCAAAAAGCCGCGTTTAGCGTTATTAAAAACACAGGCAAGGACCCAAGAGAAAGTTTTGAAAACATTAAAAAAGTTAGAAAAAAAATTCGCATAAAAATTACGAAATTAATAAAAAAGAAATGTACCAGCTAAGAAAGAAAAAGCTGATTTACAAATGCAATTGATAAAAGCCAAATTAGCACTGGCGCAAAGACTCCAAATGTGATGTAAATATGCACGTAGTAAAAATGTTTTTGTTTATAGTTTTAAGAGTCATGTTATATGTTATATTTGAAGATCGATTTTTAAATTCACTTTCAGTTCATTTTACAAATGCAGAACAAGGAGGATAAAACGTTTTGATTTAAGAAACCAATGTGATTTCAAATGAATTGTTTTGTTTTTTATGTTTTGCTTTTTATAAATATTTATATGTACTTAATTTACTTTATTCGTGCTTGATTCCTTCAAATATAAATATTCTATGATATTCTCATGAAATATTTATTATTTTAAACTAAACTACAAAATGAAATGTATTACTGCGGGGAAAGCAAACATATAAGTCACATTACGTCACCTATGGGGACACCCTTTAATTTTTAGAATTATTTTTTATTACTTTTTACTAACCAAAAATTTTTAAAATCGGTTTAGAAACGACTAAGTTCTGCATGCACAAACATAAAAAAGCAACATTCAGTCGGTTGATGACCTCATTTATTTATATAAATGCTATTATATACAGCCACTTAGAGATCGTTCAAGTTTATAAATCATGGAATAGAAATAGATGGGAATGGTTTTGACTCTATTATAAGAAAAAAGTAAAATAAACATTGAATAGGACAGGTGCATAGTTTATGAAAGTTCTAATGTGCTATGATGCTTTACATGTTGAGAATTTAACTCTGCAGATTAGAAATGTAATAATGATAGCCAAATTTGTGCGAAATGTAGTGAAGTTGGTCACTCTTACAAAGAGTGTAAAAACAATCATTAAAAATGTATTAACTATGTTAAAGCAAAGGAACGTTAAAGGGGGGTTTAGACGGTACGACTTTACGTACGTAAAATCCACGAGAAAATATTATCAAATTCCATCCGTATTTTAAAACTGAGAGTAAAAATCTTACGACAGATTATTTTTGCGTTTACACAATTGGTATGGGTAAAACACACCAAAACTAAAATAGCTGTTTGCAGAAAAATACATCCCTGATCTAATGATTCGTACTTGTCTTTTGAAAATTTCCAAAAAACAAAGAGAGCCATACGACTGTCAAATTTTCATCCGTATTTTCTCTCAATTTGTGCAGATTCATTACTTATTTTGTTTAGACGATCCCACTGGTACTATTCTGCACAAGAATTTGGCATGTCGTAATACTATGTTTACACGGAGCCCAATATTCTTGCTTCGCTCTCTTTTCATGATTCACAGCTCAATCACGACCGAATCAACGTGCTTCGCCATATAAAATTTTGAGAGCGAAGCATTTTGTTTTGAGACGATTCAGCTTGAATCTACTTGCGAAGCATGAAAAATTTCTGTCTTCCCTAATTTTTATCGCAAGTTTATCTGAACTAGCTGTATATAAATGTAAACAAAAAAAGTAAACCAATATTAAAAGTGCTGTGTGAATATGTGTTAATATAAAAACAAATAATTATATTATAATTTAAAATTTTATCAATTACAAACACTAAAAATTAAACGAAAAACAAAATTTTAGAACAGAAGTCAATGTGAAGCATGTAGTATGTGTCGTGGAAACGGCATGCTTCGCAATCATGATTCAGAGAGCGAAGCAAGTGCTTCACATTGCCGTGTAAACATGCTATAAGACTTCTGTGATCATGTAAACCGCCCTTAACAGATATTGATACGAGACACGGTTATAGAAGTGCGGAATGCACAGTTTTACAGGGGAAAAACAGACTGAAGGCGGAAAAATATCCCACTAGCAACCAACAACAATTAAAGGGATGTATCTTAAAATAAGAGAGTCGACAAAAATTTTAATCAATTAGAGATAATTTGTTTTGAAGAAAAAGACAGATTTTATAGGCTTATCGAAAACCAACTTAACATATACGATTGAAAATGCTTAATTATTGATAATTATAAGTAGTTATAACATTATACGAGGTGACAGATGGTGTATGTTTCTATATTAAGTATAACCTGCAAACATAAATAATAGAAAGCAATTCAATTGATAAAACGTAATGGTGGCTAAATTGAAATTAAACTTTGTTTTGTCGTTATTTTTTTAAACATTTGTCTTCACAGTTCATACTAGGCAGTCGTGAGTATACAAGTGGCAAAATTCTTATGAAAAAATATTCTGTAAGCCAACGTATTTCGTTAAAACATTTTATCAAAATCATCGATTAGTGTGGTGATGAAAAAGTTACGTGAAAAATTTGGGAGAAACAAAGTGCCAACAAAACTGACTATTTATCATGTAATGGATGATTTCGAAGAAAGATGGTCTGTAGGTGATAGGCCCAAGCATGGGGCACAACGTGCTGCAAGATCGGCTGAAAACATTTCTTTTGCTCACGAAAGTGTTATAAATATTCCATCAACCTTAATTCGAAGCCGTACTAAAGGGGCTTGGTCTTCAAAGAACAACTTTGGCCAAAATTTTTAACAAGGATTTGCATTTGTTTCCATTTAAGATTTAGTTGACACAAGACCATTTGCGCCGACGTACATATGCCATAGGACGTATAAGATCCATTCTCTTTCATTTAATCAATTATTATAAACAAAGTACAAAGAAGAATTAACCCAGTATATACATATATGTATATGTGCACATAGCTTGCGTTTATCTTTAGAATTTTTATATAAAAACACAGTTTATACATCTTCTATCTGTATTTATATACATATATAAAAATAAGTTGTACTATGTTCGTAATTTTATAACTCGAGAACCACTCAACCGATTTTCAAACTAGTACATGTGTTGGAAAGGTCTGCTTTCACTGATGGTTTATAAAAAAACATTCTCTATATAAAATGTATTTTTTTTTCTTATGAGAATTATATTTTGTTGGTATAAGGCTCTTCTTGCTCGCGAAATTTGATTTATATAACTTCTGTGTGTTCATTGATTGTCATTTAAGCTTTCAGTGCGAGCATTGACTTTTCTTATTAATTGATTTGTAATCTTTCAGCTTAAATTAAAATCTTTTGCATGAAAAATAATTATTCAACCATGCCGCGACGAAAACGTTCATAAAAAACTTGCTTAGAGGAGTGGTCGTGGTACAAAAGTTCTCATGGGGGTAGCAAAGCGCCCCAGGAACAACTAGTTTTATTTATAAATAAAAATTTTTCGTATATATCTTGTTTAAATTTTTTTCTTAATTATTGATTTGTAATCTTTCAGTTAAAATTAAAATCTTATTTTGTTTACATGTTTTTCTTATTTATTGATTTGTAATCTTTCAGTTAAAATTAAAATCTTTTACATAAAAAAAATTATTCAACAATGCCGCGGCGAAGACGTTCATAAAAAACTCTCTAAGAAGAGTGGTCGTGGTACAATTATTCTAATGGGGGTAGCGAAGCGCCCCGGGAACAACCAGTTTTATTTATAAATAAAAATTTTCGTTTATATTTTGTTCATATGTTTTAATTCTATATGCTAAAAAAATTGGAAATTCCTCCTCCTTGTTGAGATTACGGGATAAAAGTGCAACAGGAAGTGAAAAGGCACCCAAAAAGTCGCTTTCAGTCTTAAAAATGTTATAAAACCGTAAAAAAATATTAGTAAAAATTGCATTAAATAATTTGTTGAATAGCCACGATGTTTTAAGACTCCATTCAATCTTTTCAGGATCGAATTTACCAATTTTTCAGTTTCTTTACTTGTTATTGTGTGCTGCAATTGCTTTTCTCTAAGAGATCCCAAAGATGATTAATACGATTAAGATCGAGAGAAATTGGAAATTCTTCTTCCTTATTGAGATTACGGTATAAAGTGATTAAGCACCAAAGAGTCCGTGTTCAGTCTTTAAAAATGTTATAAAACCGTAAAAAAATAATAGTTAAAAGTTGAATTTATATGACCAAACTTTTGAACCCTTGTAGACAGAGGTGGTGGGTTCTTGTAATTTTTGTCCGTTACGGTAATGTCTACTTAAGTGGTATTACAGGTAAGTTGCTTGATATGTGTCATGTTTATTTGGGTAAATAGTTTTAATATTTCTGTCTTTTATTATTTGATAGATAAGAGTGACCATTTGTGGGTGTGTTTTGTTTGTGAGAGTGTTTTAATAAGTTTAGTGGTGTAAAAATTGTGTCAGAGATTGTGTTTACCTATTCGTTAATAATGTCTCTGTTAAATGTTAGTGTTTTGTAGATTTACATGTTTTCAAGAATGTCTAGTCTTCGTCCTTTTTTACTTGGGTGTAATACTATCATACATTTACGTATTTCCCTTGGCTCGTGTCCGTGTGTGTTAAGGTTTACTGCGAAGTTAGAGTCTTCTCTTTTCCGTTTGTATGTGTTATGTAAACCTAATTTTTAATGTTCGTCCTGTTTATCTTATATATATATTTATATGTATGATTGCAGGTGCAAGTAAGTCTGTATACTCCGCTGATACTAAATTTAACGGTTGTTTGCGTTCATGTTTTGATATTGTTGCGTAGAGTGTTGCTCGTTTTAAGTGTTGTCTGTTCTTCTGTTCTTCTTGTTTTTGGTGTTGTATTGTCAGAGTAGTTTGTCAATGGTCGTGCGATTGTACCCGTTATTTTTAGCTATTTTGTAGATTTTGTCGAGTCCTTTGTTATATTTATCTGGAGCAAGTAGGACTATTTTAAGTCTATGAATCATATGTTTTAATGCTGCGAGTTTATGTTGATTAGTTTGGTTTGGGGAACTGTGAATAGTTGTGTCTGCCATGGTTGGTTTTCTATAAATGTCATAGTTTAAGGAATTCCTCGTGTTATTGATATGTCAAGATAATGTTAAGTTCTGTTTTGTTCTTTTTCCATTGTGTATGTGATTTTGTTACGTATTGTGTTTAAGTCTGTTAGAACTTTGGGGTTGTCTCTTTATAGGATGCATATAATGTCATCTACGTATCTGTAACAATAAGTTACTCTATGTTTTCCATCAGTTTTTAACGTGTAGTTGTTCTAAATGCTGCATGAAAATCTCTGTAAAAATTGCGGATGCTAGGTTTCCATGCCGAGTCCATCAGGTAGTTTATAGAAGTTATTGTTGAATACCACAATAAACATGACACATATCAAGCAACTTATCTATATAATAACACTTAAGAAGACATTACCCTAACGGACAAAAATTACATGAACCCACCACTATTTACACAACAAACATCTAACACTATATCTCCAGTACTAAAAAAAAGACGGGTTGAAAAATTATGTTATCACGTCGAAAGCGCTCGCCAAACGTACCAAATAGTCAGCTAGAGACGACAGTTTTCACCGAAAGTTATAACAACCGTATTTACTTTTAAGTTCGGAAACAGTGTTGTATTGAACGCCAGAAAACGTCAAAGAAAAGTTTTGTCTACTTACCCTGTTTACGAGCAATTTATATTTACTTTTAATATTTATTATAAATTTTAACTACTTCGCTTAAAAGAGCTACAGCCTTAATTGTATTCAAAATTTCAAATTGCAAAAAATAAAAAATAAACATGAATGGTGTCACAATATGCATACGTGTTTAAACAGAAAATATCTATGATACTCAGTTTTAATCAGGGATCGCAAATAACGATTATTAACCCTTTCGGGACGGAGTTTTATTTTGAAAACCAAATTATGTATGGTAAAATTTTTTTCATTTTCTACAAGGTATAATAAAAGTATTATGTTCTCCATACTTAAAAATTTTAAATTCGTCCTTTTATCCTGGAACATATAATCCCAACAAGTATTTTCACAGGACATAAAATCCCAATCAGTGTTCTCCAGGAGCGATTGGAAATTAAAAAGATAACTAAAATATAAATATTATTAGATTTAGATAAAAGTTTGGATTTATTTTTAACATTTTAGGAATGCAATTAGGTATTTATTTGTGGAATGGCCCAAAACACTTGTAACATAAGGCGTTGTTACAACCTCAGAATATCATCTTTGTTTGCTTTTCTATGCCAATTGAAGAACAGCGGACACAGCGACAAGGCTTTCTTGCTCTACTGGCAAGTGGTCTCCAATATTAAGACTATCCGTTTTTGGACGTTTGAGAGTTTTACCTCCCTGGCGATTGCATTGAAAATAAGGAAAATACGACAGTTTGAAAATTGCTGGGACGTATTATCCCAGTAGTCCCGAAAGGGTTAAAAAATTTGAAATAAAAAAATCATAATGAAAATGAAATATATATAATTATATCAACGTAATCGTTGTTACCCGGACTACCTTTGCCTGCGTTCATTTTTATTTATTTGATTTTTAATAAAAAAAAATTAATTTAAAAGCTGTTTTTCTTTTTTTTAATAATAGTTATTTCTTAAGTTATATTTTTTACTTGAAAAGTAACAATTATTTTTCAATTTCATATTTTGCTTGAAGAATAACAATTATTTTTCGAGTTTTATTTTTGGCTTAAAAAATAAAAGTTATTATTCAAGTTTTATTTTTTGTTTAAAAAATTGCTTCTCATGTAACTGTAGAGAGAGCAATTTCCGCCCAAAAACTAATATTGACTGATTTACGGTCAATATGATCTCCATAGTCGGTATATAAGCTCTTATTTATTAAAATCAAAATATTTTTATTAATTTCCAAGTAAACAATTTAAAATTAAATTGTTTGTTGTTTTCAAAAAAAAACTTTTTTTTTCAAGCAAAAAATACCGCTTCAAAAATTATTATTATTTTTTAAACATAAAAAAAATAATTATAAAAAAAAATAATTTAAAAAAAAAATTCTAACCGATTTGACCGATTTACGGTCAAAAATATCTTCATCGTCAGTATATTATTTATTAAACTAAAAACATTTTTATTAATTTTCAAGTAAAGAAATTAAACTTGAAATATAACTTTTATATGTTACGCGAAATTTAAAGTTAAAAAATAATTGTTATTTTTCAAACAAAAATAAAACTCGAAAAAGTGCTGTTTTTTTCCAAACAAAAAATACAGCTTCAAAAATAATAATGATTTTTAAAACATAAAATAAAAATTGTAAAATTACTAAAAAACAAGAGGTTACAATGCCTGCTTTCAGTATATGTGTAAATACCAAGCTCTTATTAATAACGTATATTCGATAAAGATTGGAGCATAATGCATAACGCATAATTTTCACTACATTTCTTAAGCCTAATTATGCTTTCCAATTTTAATTTTTTAAAATTTATCATAACTCTTATAGGTATCAAATAAAATTAGTTATCAGGTATAACTATTACTATTCGATAAATATTTTTTTTATATTTAAATATTATGAATAAAAAATAATATTACATTTATAACCTATTTTATACATTAAAATTTATTTATACAAAGGGGTTATTCAAAATAATTATTATCGTAAATATAAATCAAAAGAATCTTTAATATTCACCCCTATTGTGAATATATTTTCAGTCGAAATTTTTTCCCTTTTCCCCAAATTGCAATCGTGAATAGTTCACGTGAACAATTTTTCACGTAAACAAAAATTCCCCTTATCATGATTGATTTTTTCCCTCCAAATTTTTTCACTTTTCCTTTAGATTTGTTCACTTAAATTTTGCTGGGGGCTGGGGAACTGCATACATTATGCCAGTTTTTATATGTTTTAATTAGAAAATTTACATCAATAACACATTTTTTTGATTCGGTATCAGTTACTGCAGTGTAGACTGACATTATGCTCATCAAGATGCAAAACAAAGAGATCTATTGGTTATAAATTTATAAAGATTTTTTATTAAAACCATTTTTAAATGAAAAAAATGGAGATAGAAAAACTCAGATATAAAAATTTATTTTATTGAAATGGGTCAGTAGCAAGGTCTAGGGTAGGTTAGGCAGGCAGCCGTATTGACACAGCCCACTTTGGTCCATTGTTTGTCCTTTTGCGTCTAGGGTAACTATAAGGACTTTTACGCGTGTTGCACGTCACGTTCTTGAAATAAAATTGTTCTCTGTTGTAGTATCTTCTCCTCTTGCAACAATACAATAGCACAAATCACTTAACTTTAAAAAATTTGGAATATTTTATTCCCTATTTATATTTTCTTCTTTCTAATTTGCATTCAGTACGAATTGATAGCGGGAACAAACGTTCGCATGAAATTCACGATAGCAATTTTCCCTTCATGGGGAATGAAATTTTCATGGGAACAAAAATTTCACATTTTGTTCACGATAGGGGTGAATAAGTATGGATAAAGGGAAGAGTCATTAATTGAATATAATAGTCATGTCCAGTAAATATTTATTTTCATTGTGTATTATAATTAAAACCAAATTTTAAAGATTATTTCATAAAAGCGATAAATTTTTTGGCACCTAAAAAATTAATATATTATTAATTTGGGTCCTTTGTAAATACTACAATATACTTACTGGTGCAAAGAACATAATTAACCAAAGGTATTATAAATATATATAAATTGCATGTTATTCCATTGATTCTTTTAACTCAATAAAAAAATGTTTTATTCTTAAAGATTTTAATAATACAGTTAAATTAAAATAATTGTAATTCTTTATTTGTATAAAATTGTTTGTTGTTCAGGGAATGATAACGTATATAAGTGCTACCATACCATAGTTAAAATGAGGGCATACTGGTATGCATCGTTATTTTCAAATGTGATGAAACATTGCAACGACAACACAAAATTTTACTTTTTTTATCATGAACTTTGAAAAAAATTATGTATAAGTGTACGAAATTATTAAAAAAAATATCACAATGAAGATTCGAAATACAAACATTCATTTTGGAGCTCATAATATTTATATGAGTATTTATTTTATTAAAACATTCTAAGTCGATCCAGCCAAGTCCGTTTTATAAAATCACGATCACTCCCAAATGAAAAAAGGTTGGCAGCTAAACAAAAAAGAAATAAAATTAAACACTTTAATAAAAATCTATAGGCATAACTTTGTAAGAGGTCTTTTAAGAGAAAAAAATCTGTATTAATAAAAGTGTTTGCAAATATATTTTTTATGACTAAATTTTAGGCAGTTTTCGTTTCTGAAAAATGAGCTGTCAATATTGTAAGTAGATAGATAATCTCCCTTCCCTTATCGTATTTACCATCGTCACCATAAAGCGACGTCATTTTTCATAGTTTGTTGAATATTGGTATATCCGTTTGGTATTTCGTCTTTGATTTTGTCATAGTAAAAATAATTTATAAAACTTTAAATAGTGAAACTACAAAACAGAATAAAATCACTATTTAAAAAAGTTACAGGAGTCCAACCTTTGCCAAACACTCTGAAAGCATATAGTAATTTAGCTTATACTGAACGTTTTACAGAAAGCCCTATAAAATATTCTGCAGTTACAAAAATAAATAAACCCTGAGGGTATTGCTCAAGCAATTTTATACTCTAGTCCTACCTGCGGCCTATATACATATATACCGCAGGTAAGACTGATGACAGTACCGAAACTAATACATCAACTACAACACTATTAACAGCAACAAGCAATTTTATTTTTGCTAAAACAAACCACAAGTGATAAACTGATGCAACTTGTTATCTCTACATTTTCTATGGAATATATATGTTAAGAATATTGATATTGAAAAGAAGAACTAATTTTGGTTTGGTTTTCCTACTTGCTATATTTAGTTAGGAAACAATTAGATTAAAATGTTAAAAAATTACTATTAGAAGCTTATTCAATTTAAATTGTTAATCAGAATTTATTATCTCTGTAATTAAATTACTATGATCAAATCCATTCTGAATCATTAAATACGTGTTTTCTATTTTATTGAAGTTACCGATAAACTTTTAAAGTCGCCGTCAAACTGCTAGGGACTATAAAATAATGTTGACGTTGCCTTACAGTGACGTTGACTCAAAATTGACAAAGATTTTGACAACGCCAAGCAGAAAAAGTGTGAATACTTCTTAAACCTTCCTGTATCACTTAGGGATTTTCAGTACACGCTTATATATTACTTTAGAGTGGGAAGAAAACATGTGAAGATATATTTTTTATATGAATAAAAACTTATTTGTTTCTTATTTTAAAAGTTCTGAAATTCCTATCGTGAAAACATAATGTCCAAAAGAAATGATTAGCTGTTCGTTTTCTACTTGCAGTTTTTTATAAAACAGAAATAGTTGTATCTTGTTGAATTATAAACCTTACGTCCAATTTTAGAGGAGTTAAATTTCAGGGAAACGCTTAATTCCAATCGCGAAGAAGAAATGCTTAAAATTGTAGGACTAACAACTATATTATATTTGATATCTACTGAAATAAAAAGGAAAATGGTCATAAAATAATAGCGTGGAGCTCTTTTAGATAATCAGGAATAAAGGTAAAACCCGCTCTTCGTTTGTATAAAACAGAAATAGTTGCATCGCGTTGTTTTATAAAACTCACGTACAATTGCCAACAATGAAATAGTTCTCATAGTAGTTCTAATATTTGGAACTAATACTAGTTTTTTGCAGCCTTTCCAATATTAAGCTGTTATCGTATTATGAAAAATTAAAAACCACCAGCGCTAACTTTCTCCCATGATATTAAACGCATTAATGTCATTGGATTACGGTTTTTGAAATAGCATCTAAAGTTTATTTCGCTTCTGTATTTAACACAGCTGCCTCAAGCACCTGATAATTTAGAGTTTATTAAGTTTATTATATTCCTCGGCATCAGACATCACATATGAAAAATTATCGCAGCTAATTTCAATGAAGCAATGAGGCTCAAGTTTGTGTTCACAAGGCATAACGGCTTAAATCGAATTAAGAGAAAGCTAATGTTGCCATTGTATTAAAATGATAAATTTATTGTTTAAAATCTAAACAGTTAACGTCGATATTCCCTGATTTCAGCCAATTATTTACAATTTAAAAACGCCGAAAACGAGTTTAAATGTTATTCTTTGTGGGCACAACTAATGAGTCCGGTTGAAATTCCTTTTAGAAGCTTATATTAAGGTTCACCAGCGCACACACAGCAATACTAACAATTAAGGATGCCAAAATTCGATTTTTTAAAAGTCAATTTTTTAATAATTACCGAAGAGAAAAGGATGCTTGACTAGAATCCGTTATTTTGTCATTCCTTTTTGCTTACAATCGTTTTCTACACGCTGTCAAAGTTCTTTGTTGTTAATTCAACAACTATTTAAAATATTTTGTTGCGTTGAAAGTAACAATTTTAGCACCAATAACTTTTTCAGTCTCGCACTAAAATATAAACAGTGGTCAAGAATATGGAATCTACAGGTACGTACATTTTATAAATACAGTTGAATGAAAAATAATTTGTTTCGCAAGTATTATAATATAATATTGCGGTTCTAGACTAATTTCTCTTTAAAATTGATGTTTACTTAGACTTACAAGAAAAGTTCCGCTAGATACCGCTTTCTGTCTTTCATATTTGCATTTAGTAGTTAGTTTGTCGTTATTATTGTGAATTTTGAGAACTCAAATGAAAACTTTTATAAATTCCATCGTCTAAAGTTGTGGAACGATTAACTAGCTACATATTGGACAATCATACTGCTTATAAACAATCAAAACATAGTGCATTATAACTAAAATGTGTTCTCAAAGTGTTCGTTTCCAAACTGTTGAAAAAGTGGAAGAACTCAAATTTAAAGATTGAGATATTCACCCATTATAATTCAACATGGTTAAAAAACGACTTGGTGTTGCCAGCAATAAAATCTGTGTTAAACAGCGCCGAGGCAGGTACATCTTTTCTCTTCTCAAAAAACCTAGAAAACTTGAAGTTTTATAGTCTATATGTCTGATTTACCTTATATTAACTACTCTTTTGTTCATTAAGAAATATATATGAATTCCGGATTTGTGCAATATGTTTCCAGAATTCAACAAAATATTGGATAAAATCGGTCTTAACAAGGTTTATGATAATCGCTACTATTTTTTTTTTTTTTTTTTGGTTAATATACTACACAGGCCGCTTCAAGTTATTTCGATTCGAAAGGCAGCTTTTGTAAGAAAAGTGCAAATATCCTAATACTTTCTTAAAAATATGTTATGGATTCTCATACTTACCACCTTTAAGGGAGTTTTGAAACAAATAATCTTTTAAGGCGACTCTAAAAGACATACTTAAAATATTACATTCAATATTATAATTTTTTTGGAATACTTCATCTGCATCTATGATTTTACATGATTTAAATGACTGTCAGCAGGCAGACGTCTCTTCGCCTTCTAAAGTAAATGCCACGTTTTCTAATTTGTAGGCTAAATGCATTTTTTTGCAATTTATATCATTTTCTAAGGCATTTATTATCTAAAGATAAAAATATTGTCATTAAACGTATAAAGTTATAAATAAGATCTGTTTACCTGATCATTATATTTGGTAACATAAATATACAGCTCTTTTAGAGCTGCTATAGTATCGAATTCATCATTTTGTTGTATAGATAATTGCTGCATCGCAGTGCTCATTTCCTGATCACTAATTTGTGGTAATCTAGCAACATCACGATAGAATTGTTTAACCATTTTCCGATATTGTGGAATGTCCTTAACGAAAAAATAAATAATTTGGATTAAACATTTGACAAACTAAATATTAAACAATTTAATATTCTATATAACAAGTAGACAAACAATTTCTTTTAGTAAAATTTACCCTACTATTTACTTACTGCCTAGAAACTTAACCTATGAAAAATAAAAACAACAATAACAGCTGTCGTTAAATCTTAAAGACTTTTTGTCAAATTATGTCTCCTAGGGCGGCAGTATAAAGATAATATTATCCTCTTTTATATTCTTTGGTTGCTGATTTTCTGTTTACTTGTTTTCGCTGCGGACCTCAAGCGATAAAAAAATGCGAAAATATTTTTTAAAGTTTTTCGCCTGTATCTCTGTGGGTTGCAGAAAACTGTTCAGGATTTTATTAGTTTTTGAGAATTATTCATTTTTGAAATTGACTCCGTTAACAAAAAATGGAGTGTAATCGCTGTCGATATCGAAAAAGTTCTTGTACAAGAGAAGAACTTGGTAGTTATCGGTACATACATATGTTTACATAAAATACAATCAAAACAACAAAAAATACAATATAATTAAAAACTAATACTATGCCGCTCTAGATTGAAGGCTTAAATCTTTAGAATATGACATTTTTCCCATCTTCAAAAGTACAAGATGATATAGCACGATGAATATTAATAGACAGATGTGATTTTTAAGGCAACCCACTATCCTAGTCGAAAGTCCTAAAATGTTATTTACCGGTCTGGGTGTAAAATAATTTCCTTGTTCACAATTTTGCAAGAGATTTGTCTCTAGATCGGGGTGCTTGAACATAAATTCGGTCATTATTTAGGTTTGCTTTGCGTTAGTGTTACACTTCAATTTTATGCGTAGATTTTCAAGTTAAAAACTTGTATCTTTAACACAGGGGATATTTTAACTAAAAAATAGTTAAATAAAATTTTACAGTTTTTCAACTGTACAACTTTTATTTCCCTGGAATGTAGATGAAAACTATGTATTTTGTTTTGCTATCGTGATATCGAGTAATGGTTACAGGAATTGAAAAAGATCGTGATCGAAAGCTATCATCTCAATTTTAGTTAATTTTTAAACGATATTTAATGCCGTAATCCTAGAGCAAAAACACGCAACATTGCCGGTAGCAATTAGACCCCCGAAATTTTTTTTACATTTAATTAAAAACGCGTGGAGAATTTTATTGCTTTCTAGTGTTTTTATTACTCATATTTTTTTTACTTACCTTAGCAAATAATAATTTATTTGAAGGCGAGTCTTTGCCCAACCTATGCTCAGTTGTCGAGCAAGCGTCCATAAATGCTTGGGCAATTCCACTTAGACTGCCATCGACGGTAACTGTTTTATTAACATCAAATATAAAATCTGGGTTTTTAATAAAATTAACCCAAAATCTCAAAGGTAAGCTGTTTGACTTCCATGCGTGTACTATATCGGTGTCATAAATATCGTGTCTGCGAGCAGCTTCATCTAGCAAATCAAATAACCATTTTACTGCCGGTGGTAGCTCTTCATTAACTGTTAATATAGTGGCAAAAAAATCATCCACGAACTTTTGTATAGTGCCTTTAGCTGCCAGAAGACGTGTTAAATACACTTCAGGTATGGTCTTATGACTTCGTTCACCAGAAGCTACACATACTGACCCTGAATTATTCGCGTTATTACCGGCAGATGATATAGCCGAATTCTTCATGTTCATATAATGGTCAGGCATCAACGGTTTTATTAAATGGTAAACTCGTGGCTGTTGCAGGCCGGACTCAATGTCGTTGTTCATAATAATATGAGACTGTGAGTTATTTATGTAATAAACTATATCAATAAAAGAAAATAAGAATAATGATATTATTAAAAAACTCTAAATATTACTGTATTTACAATAACATCTAGCTAATTAACAAAGGTTGAATCAAAGTGAACATAATGTTAATATATACACTAGGATCCCCAATTCATCAATTTGCAGGATTTAAAAAAAGTAAGTTTTAAATGTTGCAGAAGAGTTTTTTAGTTCCGATTAGTTTTTATTCTATTATATTTCAAAGTCTGATTTAGCATATCTAAGCAAGGCACTTATCACTTTTTTATAACGTTTCGAAATAAGAACTTTTTCGCTAAATTATTTCTAAGCGAAATGGCGATAAGTTAATTTTGCTGGCATCAGTTAAGTGTCCGATAAGTTATCGGACATGTAATCTTGCTGTTACCTTTAGGTTTATGTTTTTAGAAAAAAAATCTAACTGAAAGTAATAATAGCACCCGAAACACTCACCTCAGAATTAAGTGGCTATAAAAAACCTTGTAATTCGAAAGCTAGAATATATGATTAATGCTTATGCCATTTTTTTTTTTTGTGTTCTATAAAATAGCCACTACTTTTAAATGTTAATTTTCCAAAAGTGATTAGTTTCGGCAGTAGCCTTGCTTTAATTTCAAAATTATGAAACTTAATTTGCAGGAAGGTTGAGAAAGCGAAAAAAATTTTCTAGAGCTACTTAAAAGAAGTCTGATTAAAATTTTGATAAAAAATATTATTCATTTATATATTTCTTGTGAACAAAAATGCTTTCTTTAAGGTAAACAAAATAAATTTGCAATTTGAAAAGTTATAACACAATCCAACTTACAGTTATTGTAGGGGTGAGGTTGCTGTTTTGTATATGGCAAATTATAACTATCATTTTGTCTAGCAACAAGACTCATTACTGCCGATTCTTTAACGCCATAGTGGGCTAAAGTATTCAAACGTTTCCAACAATTAATAGTTTTCGTTGTTAAATCCTCGTCTTGCAGTATTAAATGACCTCCACGGCCATGACGCCACTCTAAATCCACTTCATGCACTGATGGCCTCATTGAAAACGGTGTGTTTTTAAAGAGGGCATCCAATATCTTGCTCTTTACTTGTGATATTGTGTCCCAATCTAAAACTTTACACTGTACTTTTTCATCCAAGTCATCTTGAACGATATGCAGTACAACTACTGAATGTGGTATTTGCTCATGCAAAAGTCGTTCTTCTGATAAAGAATAGCGAGCATCGTGAGTTATAGCATCAACCAGACCTTTTTCTATTTGATGTTTAATAGCTTTAAACAACAAAAACAGGCTTGATCCGGCGTATTCCTTTAGGTAATCATACATACAAATCGCCATGTAATTGGTTAACATTTTCTCAACGACACTTTCTGTACGCCGCAACATCAATTGTGGATGCTTACTACACACAGACTTGTCAACTAACCGCAGTAGCAAGCATTTTAAGATCTCTGTAGCATATTCCATTTTGTTCATTAGCACGATCATTAAAAGAGATGCAACATTTACTCTGAAACAAATTATAAGATAATAAAATATTAATGTTTTCGTTTTTATAATTAAAATGGCTCATTTTTATATTATCGGTTTAATCTTAATACGAAAATAAATTATTTTAGCTCATAGCTATTAAGTAATGACTAACAGCTAAGGTTTAGCCAGAATTCGGCAAGATTTTTGTTGGAATCATGAAAAACTATTTAAGGTTATTTTAAATAGGAAGAAACGAGAATTCATGAAATTGTCAAATAAATAACCCTGTTTTGGCTTAAGTTTACGTAATTTTTAACTTTATTACATACCAATTTGCCAATAGCAAACAAGCAAAAACGTGCCGCTCAGAACGGCAGTTATACTATTTAGTACAAACGAAAGTTGGAAAAAAAATATGAAAAATTTGGAGACAGGCATGGTGTTTTACACGCTGCCTCGAAGGACATGAACCGATCTTGCTGATTTTCAATTGCAAAATTTATGAAACTATGTCTGATCGATTGGCGTGTTTAAATTTTCTCTAGCTTATCTATTGCCTTGACAAAGTTAATTTCATTACGCACACGGACGGGCAGATGGACTTCGTTATGCGGGGTCAAAAGTATATATTGTAGAAATTACTAAAAGAAATTTACAAACTTAGATATACCCTTTTTCACCTGTGATGAAGAAAACATTGCACAAAGATCAATGTATCTAAGCATGTAGCGAAAGACTTTTGATGTGTATTCAAACAATACAAATTATACAAATCTAGGTATCTCTAAGCATATTATACTCATTAATAATAACCTTATATATAAAAAAGTGTCAATACAAACTAACCCCACTTTATTTAAACTCTATCAGAATAAATCGAGTGGAAAAACAATTTTTTTGTATAAATATACTTTGCGAACAAGCGGACACTTAAAATGGTATATGTTATATTTACTCACGAAACATTCGCCAATAGAAAAATTTGGATCAAAGTTTTTTATTTGCGATTATCTAATGCACGAAACAATTCTGCCATTTTTCAACGTTTTAAATGTTTTTGTTTATCAGACCCCAGAAAAGAGACACTTAAAATTGTACATAAAAATTGTGTGTATAAAAACATTGAGGAAAAGGCATGTAAAAATACAAAATGCTAGTATTTTATATTGAAATGTTACCGTTTACCGAATATGGTTTTTCTATCCAGTACCACTAAATGTCGAAAATATTATTGTTTGCCACTTGGCGTATAAACAGTGAGTTTAATAATAAGACACAATTTTATTTACATAATTTATTCTTATATCATTTATACTTACTTGTCACGTATATTAAAAGATTTTTGCGCTTCCAATGTCTCGATGAAAGTTAATACAAAATATTTGTTACTAATTAGTTGCTCAAATTGCAACATGGCAGTGTCATAATTAGTATGAGGACTATTCATTCGCAACTAAAACAAAAAAAGAAATAACTCATTTAGTTTTTAATATTAATCAACACAAGCAAAAGTATTAACGAGTTGGCTTCCTAAATTGAGTTCCTAAACGTATCTTTAAAAGAAGTTAAAACAGTAATAATAACCTATTAATACATTGCGAAGTTACTTTCGCAACACTTTTCTGTGTGTTTTGCATCAAAAATTTGTTTGATACGTAGTTTGCTTCGTTTTGCGCATCCACATCAATATTGATGCATTTAAGTAAAGAATACATTGTCAAAGTGTTAATGGTTGCGTTTAGGAACAAGTTGCAATGTTATAATGCAAAGCAACTTGCGTTAAGGAAAATCTCCATTATTACAACCAGAATTTTTTCCCATTTTCCATAACTAGATAGACTTCGGGTCGAAAAATATCCCCACCTTAACCTCACCAAAAAGAATCAAGTCTGGTATTAATAATCATTTTTGCTAACACATCCCAAGCAACGTGCTAATATTCTTTACGGAAATGGCAAAAGGAGCGCCTTAAAAATATTTTAAGTCGCTGGCTAGATTAAGTTTCCTAAGGGAAATGATGGACCTAGGACCCCTTTAACGGTGGCCTATTTGACCATGACACGGACTTTCAGGTGGGGTTGAACGAATCCATGAAGTATTTTAACTGGTTAAGCATTATTACAAGGTCTCTTATAACCCAATGAGAAAGCAATATCATGCAATATTTAAATTCCGATTTATGATAAAACAAAGGGATTCAAGCGGGCTGTGGCAACACGGCTACCTGCCTAACCTAACCTAAATTCCGATTTGGGTATTACATTATATATAAAAAAATCTTACCTTTGGAGAATTTAGTATGGGGTGATCTGTTACGCCAGGAAAAAATACTTTCATAATATAATTTATATGATCTAAGGTGGGTATACCAGACGTTTCCAAATCTGCCGTCAGATCTGTCATATCAGTTTGTAATTCTGCAAATGCCTGCTTACATTCCGAACGAACGTTACTTTCAAGAGTAATCATTTGTATTTGAATGCGTTTATACTCTCTTTCGGCCTGCGTTGTCTTTCGTCGGTATATGAACAAGACAACTATCAAGAGAACAACAACAATAAGAATTGTAAATACTATAACCCACATAGCATGTGAAAATGTGTAAGGCTTAAGTAGGTCATATTTGATGTGACCAATAACAAATCGCAGGTTACGACCAACATTCACTACAACCAAGGGTAAATCATTAAATTGTTCTACCCCATTTTCGTCTGTAGGTGCCGGTTGCTTCTCTGGTGGTGTACACAGTAATTGGGTAAGTGTTAAGCTGGTTACATTACACGGAACCGTTCCTATTGTTACCTTAACGTCTGATTCGTCGGCAGCGACATTTAACATTTCTCCTTCAATTACGAGGGTATCGCCCTTGTAAAGTTTTAGATTTTCATTAAATGGATGATATTTGGGATCTTGTACATAAACAATTGTGCTTCGAAGGCTTGGGAAATATTTATTTAAATCTTTAACCCACTGAACGTTATCCATGATAAAGCCTAGCTGAAGATTTAACTGAGTCTCACGTATTTTAACAAAAGCTGCAACGTCCTGGCCTTGATAATAGCCATCATTATTATTAGTATTACCCACTGTACTAAAAATATAGGACATGCCTTGGTTGTAGGGAACATTTCTCTTCCTAAAAGCTTTAAAGTTTGTTGACATTAATGACGATGTCCCAGATAAATGATTATGTCCCACCATATCCCTTTGCTGCTCTAAGGCCATTTTATAAGCTAAAAACTTTCGAGACACAGCTGGAGATGGACATTCCATTTGGCTGGAATTTATAACGACACAAGTAGTTTTGTTTAGACGCTCGCTTTCATAAAACACCTCTAGTTCAGGCTTTTGTATTGAGTCTAAGTACATGCCATGAACTGTCAAAAGCCTACCGCCACTTGCAAAACTTCTCAATGGTTTAATCTCCATTATGCTGGGGTCATGCGTATAATTAAATATTGAGCAAGGCATCGGTAAAGATGGCAAATTATAATGATAATTATTGTGGAATAAAATTTGTTGGTCATACAGTGGTCGCATATTCTGTTGAAGTTGGGGCAGTTGACAAGTATATGTGCGATTAGCACCATCAACCATTAATCGTAATATTCTGATAGGTTCTGGTTGCGTTGCCTCTGAAGTAATGCAGGTTAAACGTGATGATGAGGCCTGTATCATATTTATATGACATTCATATTCATCTAGAAAAGCACGAATATTTGAACCGATATTCAAATATTTACCCATTAAAGTGATCTTAGTTCCGCCTGATTTAGGGCCTACTGTTGGAGTCAAACCATTTAATTGTATATCCTTAAATTGAAATTGCACACTTGATTCGGTAAAGCCAGCTTCGTTAAATACTTTGACAGGTGCAGTTAGTTCGTTACTAACAGCTCCCGTACGACATTCAATTTTAACCGAAATTTCATAATTGACTAATTCACAAGGCACGGAACCTATAGAAATTTTACCCTTCACATCTTCTTCTCTTATACCCAAATTGCTACCTTCAATTGTTACTAAAGTACCACCTTCGATGGGACCAAACAAAGGTTTAATCATATCTATACGTGGTCTAGGGCATTCGTTAAACTTAGACTCAAAATTATGATTTGAAGGAAGCGCCACTGATGAAGAAGATGATGATGACACGTCCATGTCTAAACCATTACTCAGTGATGTTATACTATCGCAAGTTTCGTTGTATACACACGTATTGGCACACCAAGCACATTGATATTTTGGGTCCCTCGTTACACACAAACTGCAATCCGCATGTTCACGATGCGAACCTAACACATCACATTTATACAGTGTTACTATTGCCGTATCTATGTAATGTTGCCGATTCCAGGTAATATCCACTTTAGCCTGATATTCATATGTATTTGTTTCATAGAAGTACGGCGTTTTTTCGCACACTACAATTCGGTTGTTTTCAATACGAGCGGGTAGTAGCATTTGTGCAGCTTCTATTTGGACAGTACACAAAAAACCCGAGTGTGCACTTTTAGGTTTAGGCAAGTTCTCAATTTCAAAACGAATTTCCTTCGGTACTCGCACTGGTAACAGTATTGGTTCCTTCTTGCGCCTCAAATGTGGGCATTCTAATTCTTTAGAAATAACCTTTTCTAAGTTACGACATTGCTGCATTTTGTGCACACATTTATTATCATAAATACACCAGTTGCAGTCCCATGAACTGTGAACACAAGTTTGACATGTATTGTGCCGTGTACAGTCAAAAAAAGCAAAAGACCGTGTCACAAAATCCTTGTTCGTTTCTGAACTTCGCACAGACAGTGGTACAAGAACATGGTCTTTATTAGATGTTATTGGTGGACGTTGGGACAGTGGTGGTGTCATGCACGATAAACCATTTTCAAGAACTTCTGCATCTATGGGCGTAGAATTGCCAAAGACACAACGATACTTTCCGTTAAACGGCTCTGGCAAAGTTCGAATAATTAGTTGTACTTGAGAAACTTCAGAAATAGGTATTTTATCAGGTAATATCGACTCGAAATCAATACACTGTTGACCACTTCCTAATGATAGCCAGCGAGCAGCAGATGTATCTTTTTGGCAAGTGGAACGCACTGTACATCGTTTTTCTAAAGAACACCAACCACAAAATGGGTCACGTGACTCAAGACAAGAAGAGCAATTCGTATAAACGGAACAGTGTTCAATTCTTAGTTTGGTGATCTGAAATGAAGAAACAAAAAATTAAAAAAAATTAATATGCGCAAACATGTTGAAACGATAATATTAGGTAAGGTGTTGCCTTTTACTATCGAATATGTACTCTATATTCTCTTCAGAACATAAACAAGCTGGACGTATATACAAAAATTTCCGTATGTTGTTTGAGCCAGCTTTAATTTTAAATTTTATGTCATTATTTGTTGTTTAAAATTTAAAGTGTCTGTCTATCAAGTTTCAAAAGATAAGACATTATACGTAAAAATCAGGTGCTCTATATTATTTTAAATTTAATGTCTTATGTTTGTTTTTATGAAGGCCACACGTTGCGATAAGTTTCAAATGTATATACAACCTGTAAATCCATATACGTGCAAACTACGTCTCTTTGATCACACCCTTTAATTTTTTTTTTAATAATATGTAAGTCGCAAGTGTCTGGCTGTGATGGCTCTATGGCAAAACTATTTAATTTCCAAACATATTTTCTATACTTGCCCTATAACAGACATAGTATTGCATAACGCTTATAACGCTTTAAAATGTAACGGAAAATAATAATTAAGGGAACAAAAGAATTTACTGTTTTCTAATTTTGTTATTTCTTTTCTTGATATTGTTTAAATAATTATTATTTTGGTATGGTATATCATTCGCATACAGTGAGAACAATAATAAGGGTCCTAGGATGGAGTCTTGCGGAACACCACTCACTATCCTTATAGGGTATGAAACAAGTCCATTATTTGATACACATTAAAGCCTTTCTTTTAAGTATTATTAAATTAATTTTACAGCTGAGGTAGAAAAATTGAAGTTTTAGATACAGAATTAAGTGGTGCAGTATCAGTAGATTTAGGAAAATGGATATATTACATCTAATCTCCTCAACAACATCAGTTAGGGCTGTCACACAGCTGTGCTGAGGTCTAAAGCCTGAGTGACGCTCAGTTAGTAAGTTTTTTTTTTTTTTAATTTACATACTCAATTATTTATTTATGCAGAATATGTTCAAAAACTTTGGATAAATATGGTAAAGTTGAAATTGGGCGATATTCGCTGTCTGTTTTTGAGACTGGAATGACTTTGGCATACTTCCAAACTATCGGGTACGAGCTCGTAGTAATAATAGTGTTGTATAAATGCACAATAGGGCGTATTATCCAGGGTAGGATTAATCTTTTGAATTTTAGATTAATATCATGCAAGCCCACAGCATTAGATTTAACTTTATGAAATGGTTCTAAAACTTCTACCAAGGTAAGGCATTTGAAACTGAATTTTTCAAGCGAGCATAAAAATCGGTGTTCGCTGTCGGCATTGGTACATTACAACTAATCATACTATAATGGGTAAAATAACCCATTTTAAACTTTTGCATTGAAAAGGCAGCTTTTATCTTATTGCTTTTGCACATTTGACTTCATGACTTTTTTAAACTAATTAATCTATACAGTACATAGTATTTTTTATTTATTTATTATTTTTTTTTTTTTGTTTACTTTATTGAGAGCATTCTTTTGTTTTAGAAGCGTAGCTTATCCAAAGACTTTTGCGTAGCTGAGAATAACTTCAAGAAAATATAATAATTTTAGATTAGATGTAGCTTTTTACTGTTTGAAAAAGTAGCAAAAGTTTAAAGTTTTGGTAAGTAGCTTATATTTTACTTTGATGGCTTTACAAATATAGGTCGCTCTTTACCTGGAAAATGTCGAAGTACAAGTTATAGAAGATATAAATTATATTGGCGAAGAGTGTTCGGAAATTGGTAAAGAAAAATTTTCTGAAAATAAAGATATATTCGTTTCAAATAAAAGTGAGTTTGATTCTATAGATTCTGACGATGAAAAGGAAAATATTGTGAATATGTGCTGAGGTCGAAAAATAATAAAATTATTTCAAGTTCTGAGGAAACCGAAGTAGAAATAAATAACCAACATGTTACAAATGATGGTTCTGTTTGGAAAGAAATACAAGCACATCTGGAAGAACACCACTTTATAAAATTTTCAGGGTAGAAGTAGGCGCAACAGGATATGCAAAACGTCATATAGTGAAAGGTGCAGTTTGTACCGCTTTTTCATTCATAATTGACCACCGTATTATGAACCATATAAGATCATGCACAATAGAAGAAGCAAAGAAAATATTAGAAATCGATTGGAGTTTATCTCAAGAGAAAGTAAGAAACATTTATTGCAGTTTTTTAGATTTATTCGTTTTGATAAACAATTTCAGCGGAGCCAACATTTGAAAACAGACAAATTCGAAATGGTATCTACGATCTGAAATATTTTAATTGAGAACAGCCAAAGCTGTTACAAACCCGGTAGTAACATAATAATAGACAAACAACTATTTCCGACTAAAGTAAGATGTAGATCTACGCAATACATGCCTTACAAGCAGGATAAATTAGGAATCAAATTTTGGTAGGCATCGGAAATTTACGCCATAAATGGACTCCCATATCTAGGAAAAGATGAAAATGAGCCCTCTTTAGTACAACTCTCTGAATATGTTGTCCTCAAACTCATGGAGTAGTGTTCTGTCGTTTGTCCTGCCCGCACGCGGTTTGTTTTGTCGTTGTTATTAATTTATCGTGCAAAAAAATATAGTGTTAATTGTTAATTAAATATGCCAAAATAAATAAAACAGACAAAAAAATTTAATAATAATTATAAACACAATAACATTCAGAGAAAAATATTTAGACTAAAAAACCAAAAGTTGTTCCATACAAGCAAACAAACAAAAATAAATTCATAAACAGTTACAAAAAATAAATAAAAACAACTTTAAATACAATACAATCCAATATTTACAACAATACATCAAAATCAACACACAAAAAATGACATCAACTTAACAGACCATTTAAAACAAAAAAAGATAAAAAGAATAAACAGTAGTCGCATGTGACCAGATCAGGGCAAATTATTCCTTTCCTTTTCCTAGTATTTTTTATTAATTTATTTTTTTATATGGTAGTAGTAATTTTGTTTTACTTATACCTCTGTGTTAACTGTTGTTTGAATAGTCTGTGGCGAAGGCATAACAATGGTCACCGACTGGTCGCAAAAGCATCAGTTTTTACAGGGGTACTATACAATAGGCAAAAGGTTTGAATCTTTGCTATTTGTAACGACAGGAAGATTTTTAATTGATTTCTGTAACATTCGTGGGTTGAGATCGAATTTTTTCTCTGTGTATGCGCACAGTTGTCTCCATCGGCCTGATATTTTCGCCTAATGTGAGACCCAGGAATCTGAGGATGCTGATCCACAGGAATTCCATTTGCCTAGGTACTCTCTTCTACCCTTTTTAACAGACTTCAAAAAAAGGAGGTTATACAACTCGGCTAAATGTTTCTTTTTTTATATTCGTGCCTCCAGAACACAGTCATTTCTGATCCGATTTTGAAAATGTTTGGTAATACGATAGATTATACTTACAGATTGATCCCGTTTTAAAAACAGTTCAAAAGCATAAAAATTAAAGGGTGTCCCCATACAACATACATATTTTTTAAGTGTATTATGAATTGTAAAGGGCACTTCTGTAAAATTTAAAATGACTGCGTATTACTATAGCTCCCAAAAATAAAAAATTATACGATATTAATCTAAAAGTAAAAGGGTGCCCCCATAATTGATGAAGATTTACTTATACGAGCCTATCTTTTGAACCGTTATAGACAAACGCTTGCAAATTGGACAGAATGTCGATTGCTACGGCCGTTATAGTAACAAATATTAATATTAAGAATTATAAATTAAAGGGTGCGCCAATAGTTCATTTCATTTGATGAATATTGCCATACTTTTTAACAGTAATAGACAGACGCAAAAAAATTTACAACGAACCTGCAGTCGTAAGTCGGCTATAACAACAAGTATAAAATATGGATTTGGAAGTTAAAGGGTGTTTCAATAGTTGATGTAATTTCAAGTGTGTGGCCGTACTTTTGAACCGTTATAGACAGAACGCTGAAACTTAAAAGGGACTAGTATTTCTAAGTCCACTTTATCAACGAGTTTATAATTTGAATTTAGAAATAAAAGGGTGTCCCATAATTACTGTAGATTGACTTATATAGGCCTATCTTTTGAACCGATATAGACAAACGCTTGTAAATTTGATGCAATGTCGATTGCTATGGCCGTTATAGTAATAGCTCATAATATAGTTAAAATTATAAATTAAAGGGTGCACCAATAGTTCATTTAATTTGGTATATGGCCATAATTTTAAACAGTTGTAGACAGACGATTGAAATTTACAAAGAACCTGTATTACTAACTCCTCTATAACAACTAGTATTAATTTTGAATTTGGAACAACAGTTGATATAATATGGTGTATGTGGCCGGACTTTTGAACCGTTATAGACAGACAGCTGAAATTTATAAGTGACATGTTTTGCTAAGTCCGCTATAACAAAAAGCTTACAATTTGAATTTAGAATTTAAAGGGTGTTCCCAAAATTAATGTAATTTGTTCTATATGGCCGTATTTTTTGAACCGTTGTATACAAGCACCTTAATTTTAGACAGAATGTCCACTACTTTATTTAGTATAATAAAAAGTATAAAAATGTTATATTATAAATCAAATAGTTTAAATTTACAAGGGACATGTTTTGCTAAGTCCGCTATAACAAAAAGCTTATAATTTGGATTTAGAAATTAAATGGTGTTCCCAAAATTAATATAATTTGTTCTATATGGCCGTATTTTTTGAACCGTTGTATACAAACACCTTAATGTTAGACAGAATGTCAACTACTTTATTTGGTATAATAAAAAGTATAAAAATGTTATATTATAAATCAAATAGTTGATATAATCTGATGTATATGGGCAAACTGTTGAACCGTTACAGACAGACGGTAAAAATTTACATAGAACCTGATTGCTCAATCTATTACAACATCAAGTATATATATTGAATTTGGAAATTAAAGAGTATAGTTACTGCAATTTGATGTATATTGCCAAACTATTGAACAGTTGAAAAAGTATAAAGTTTGGAAATATAAGTGTGTCCCAATAGTTAATATAACCTAATTTATGTGGCCATACCCTTGAGGTGTTATAGGCAGCCAGATGAAATCTGGTTTGAAGTCAGTTTTTTTCGCAAGAGTTATTTATTATTTAGTCTACATAGGGGTCTTGCGTTGTACATTCGGAATGAAGTCGTGTACCAGTGCCAGCAATCACTAGGCACGAATGAACCTGAATTAAACTGTCTTTGGGTTAAATTCAAAGTCTGGTCACACTTTTTACATTTCGTGTTTTTATACAGTAACCGAAACGCGGGTAGGGATAAATACATTTCCGGCTTCGATACCCTTTCCGATTTCATATCGAGAATCCTAGAAAGTTGCCCGAACAGTGAAATTTTTGTTGCTGGTAATTTCTATGTTCACTACTCGTCTTGGATTCGCCATTCGAACCGTACAACTCTAAAGGGGCAATGTGTTGAGCTATTCGCCGCGCACAACCACCTAGTGCAATTAATTAAGAGCTTTTGGTCATTCGTTAAAAGGGTGAAGGATGTTAGTTCCTCAATTCCGCAATCTTTAAGGGAAGATAAAATAATTAACGACCCGGTTGATAAAGCAAACCTCTTGGCTGAAAGCTTTGCAAGTAACTCTTACTTTCCGGAAAGCAATCAACCACTGGAAAGAGTATCAGTAACTATGCCAGATATATTCTTTCGAGCAAGTACAGTTTGAAGGGTTTTAGCGGATCTCAACATAAACAAAAAGTCCCCTGGTCAGGATGGAATTCCAGCACTGGTCTTGAAGCAGTGCTCTTCGACGTTAGCGCGTCCATTAGCGAAACTTCGCAACATATTGTACCATGTTGGTGAGTTCCCATCATGTTGGAAGATTTCTAATGTAACACAAACCCCAAAAAGGGAGAAGCTAGCAACCCTGAAAATTACCGCCCAATGGCAATTTGCTCCGCACTCTCCAAAGTTATGGAGAGTATGCTTAGTTTTCATCTACGTTGCCGTTGCCGTTGCTTCAAAATCTATTTTGGAGTTACTCGACCGCGTGCAGGAGAGAGCGAAGAAGCTCATCGGTGACAGTAGGGTATCCAGCTCTATTGATTCACTGGAGCATCGACGCAATGTGGGGTGTGTTTCACTGTTCCTACAACGGAATGTGCTCTTATGAAATCAGGGAACTTGTTCCTGAAAACCGTAATTTCGTACGCGCAACGCGCTCTGCATCAAGAGCGCATTCCTTTGTGGTCAATTGGCCAGTGAATCGCACTACACATTACAGAGAGAATTTGTTTTTTAGCCGTACGCTAAAATAAACTCCCCGCAGAGGTCTTTCCTGCCATTTTCAATGTGCAAAGATTCAATTCAAATGTCCACAAGCACTACTCCCTCAATCCCCTTCCCACAACCTAATTTCCTAGTTTTGGCACAATACATTGCATAAGTAGGGGTCATAACCTGAGTGCTGGTCCTAATAAGAAAAACCCATAGTCATTTTTGGGTTGCGGAAAAACTGTAACAACCGCAGACAACTTCTTTACAAGCAAATCCCTAGCGGCACAACTCCTAGCAAAAATAACTACGTTATTTAAAACTAATCGGTCAAATAAAAGAGAATTACCACTAATTGCCAAGCAAAAGAAAGATGATATGGAACGATATTCGTCAAAAATTTTTAAAACAGATTATTAGGGGTCATAACCTGAGTGCTGGTCCTAATAAGAAAAACCCATAGTCATTTTTGGGTTGCGGAAAAACTGTAACAACCACAGACAACTTCTTTACAAGCAAATCCCTAGCGGCACAACTCCTAGCAAAAATAACTACGTTATTTAAAACTAATCGGTCAAATAAAAGAGAATTACCACTAATTGCCAAGCAAAAGAAAGATGATATGGAACGATATTCGTCAAAAATTTTTAAAACAGATTATTATACTCTTACTATCTATAAAAGTAAGCCAAATAAAAAGGTACTTTTTCTTAGTGCTAAACATAAATTTGTAACAGTACAAAACAATGATAAGCGTTTATCTGAAACTGTTTCATACTACCATAAAGGGCAATAATGAAGCGATAACTAGTTTTTACGCAAAGAAAACCACATCTGAAAAATTGGTTAGTTATCACTCTACCCAACCGATAAACTTTAAAATAAATACAGCCGTGAATTCAGTAAATAAAATTTTCAACATTAGAGTAAAAAGAATTAAGAACGACACCGCAACATATAGTTACACTATTCGGCGCGTTGCACCACATTTGTATATAAAGCTCTGAGACGAAAGGCTTAGCTTTCTCTTTTCTTTTGTATTTACTACGCCAATTTTATTATTATAATAAATATAAATAAATAACTTCATAAATTAGTGCTTAAACAAAAAACAACAAAAGAGCATTTTTGCAAATCATTAAACAGAAAAGTTTTTTGCTGTGTAGGATATTGTAAACGTTTTTTATAAACGCTTAATCTCTTGAGTTCTTTTATTGCAAAATAATTACATACAACATTTACAGCTTCAATCAAATTACACAAATTATTTAGAAGATTATTTACTTATTCGCGATTAATACAAAAATAAACGATGGCAACTTTAATACTTTTATAACGGATTACACTATTGTACTGCAAGATATTCACAAGATGACGTTCACAATCAAAATAAATCAGTCGGAAAGGGTGTTGGTTTTATGTGTTAAAGGGTTCTTGAATAGACTAGAAGTTTTGCAACTTCATCCTCTTGCAGAATTTTCTATTATTATTTCGTATACATGATGTAGGCATTGTTACTTACTTATAGAAGTTTCCAATATGCAATGCAGGTTTTTTTTTGTATCGTTTGTTAATTTTTCTTCTTGTGTTAGTTATTTGTGTTTTGTGAGTTTCTACAAAACTTTTTGCTACATAAACACACAAAATAGGCCATTTTATTTCATGCAGAGTGGTCGTTCTCGTCTTTTTGATACCATATGCGTCGCAAGTCTTTTTGATTATGGTCGATTCAAAATTTCGTCCCTAGTCTAAGTGTAGTTCTAGTGTAACACCGTATCGGCACACCGAATTGTTCATTTGCTAAAATTACCCATTGCCATTAGTTCATATCGGTTTCCAGGATCACTGACAGGGAATGGGCCTGTGATATTAATAGTTATCCGCTCAAAAGGAGCACCTGCGTTGTATTGCAGAATCTTGCCAAAACTTTTTCTTTTTGGACCCTTGGTCAAAATGCACTTTTCGCTATTAGCTATCCAATCGGCTACGAGTTGTTGGCATCCTATCCAGTAAAATCGCGGCTTTATCTTTTCCAGAGTTTTTGTCATACCCAGATGACCGCCACTAGGACCATTATGTAACTGTTTCATTACCTCTTTTTATAGCAGTTGGCACGACAATTAAGTTCGTTGTGGTTCTGACATCTGCACTTTTCCAAGATCAATCTAAGCAGCCATCTACCACTTTTAGGCTATTCACTATGATTATGACCGTTTAAGTATTTGTGATACGTAGTAGTCGTTTAACGCAGCAGTTTCTTTCGGGCTGATGTAGTAGCTAATGTCCTTTTCCGTCCCATCAACCTCCTGAGAAACACCTCACATTCCACATCCCTTTGCATCTGTGTCCAATACGAATTTCTGTCTAACTATTGGATAGGCGAGGACTGGTGCCATACACAAAAGTTTCTTGAGACTCAGGAACGCTTCTTATGCTGCCTCACTCCGGTCATATGGTCGCGACTTCCTGGTCAACTTATGCAACCTTGCAACCACTTGAGCATAGTTTGACACAAATTTCCTGTAGTATGTGCAAAGCCCTAGAAAATACGCAGCTCATGAAGATTTTGTGGGTGAGGCCTGGTCTTTGCCCCCTCTACTTTGTTTTTATCAGTTGATGAGCCCTCTACTGTTACACGATGCTTCAAGTATTTGACGTCCTTTTAAAATAAAGAACATTTCTTAACACTTAATTGAAGTCCTTCGCAGTGGTACCTAATTTAACGGTTCCAATAATCCTTTTACTAAATCGGGCCTTATTATGGACTGAGACGCTCCTGTGCCTATGTTGTGGACTTGTTTTTATTCGTTGATAAAACCGCAAACAGTTTGGTTGCTATTTTTCTGTTGCACAATAATAATGGAGATTGTGGGGCCATCGGTTGTGGGAGCCAGCTCTTACCCTTAGTGCTAGCTAAGCCTGTTCGCCAGGGTAGGTCAGCTGCCACAAACGTTCAATTTCTATGGGGAATTCTTGCAGCGGCCCGTTTGCCTTCTACACCCTGCGTTCTTAAATTTTAAAGCTGAGTTTTAAAGCTGCTATTACGTCTTCATAATTATTTCTGCAACCGGAATGAGCTCTATAGCTTTTTTTCATTGTCCTATTTTATTTACTAGCCCATTTCCCCTTTTAATGCATGTAATTCTTCGTCCACTTTTTCTGTAGGCCGTAACCATTTTTAATCAAACTCGCTGATTCTTAGTTTCACGACGTCCACTCGTTTGTCCAAGACTTGTGATATTTCTAAAAATTCCATGTTTACCTCCGCTAAAAGCTTTTTCCCGTAAACACAGCAGCTTTCTTGTATTGCTTTGATTTTTTTCATCATAGTCCATAACGCTCTTTGTTCCTGGTGTACGTACGGCCGACTTCTTAAACGCAAGTTGCAATGCATATTTACAATGCATACACTTCGGAAATGCATATGTAAACGTTCTGACAACGTACAATGTTCCTAATCGTTTGGCAACTCACTTTAATGAGTATCAGAAGTCAAAATCACGCATCATTTTTATTTTGTATGCAAACATTTGAGCTGCAATTGCTAAGTATTTTCTTGTTTATTTTTAAAATGAAATGTGAATAAAAATGTCATCATCCATTAATTCAATGAATTCTGAAAAAAATATTTATTTTTTATCACTTGTTCCCGGGATTTTTATTGTCCTTAACAAAGTTGTCTCCTCTTTTTTTTTCTTTTTAATAGATTTCTATAGCAAATCAATATTTTTTGTAAGATTTGACCTGAGATAATTCCTCAGCACTTGCCAACAAAGTGAATAAATAATTTTGTGTAACCTCTATTTTTCCAAAAAAAATTATTCAATTTTATACCATGTTTTTGACATTTGTTTTATGTATGAGTTGCATAGCGACGTTCCTAAATGCCGATAAAATGCAAAAGATGTCTTGCAACGCAAGTTTGCACTTAAGACATGTTTAGCATTGCATACGCATTTTTTTAAATTATGCATTGCAACAGGCGTTTAGGAAGTCGGCCTACTTCATCTCTTCTTTTCTCCGAATTCGTATGTCCCAATACAAATCATAAGTTATAGACGTTTATTTAACGATAAGAAACTTGCTAACCATATCAGTTGGTTTTTAGCAATAGCGAATATCGTTAAAATTGTAACTTAGTAGCAAAATCGACAATTTTGTTGTTAAGTCAATTTAATCAACCGATAATCGTAAAAGTTGCTTTTTTTAAGGTGTAGTGCCTGAATCATTAGCCCACATGCACATTGGACATTGGCGTTAAATCAATTGATTGAGAGCACTTTTTGGCCAGCGGGCCTCATCCAGCAGGTTCTTCTCTACGTCTGTCGCGCCACATTTCTATCTTTAGTATTCTTTATACCTCATCTTTATCTCTTCCTCTACGTCCAGACATTCTTGCCTAGTTCTTATTTTCTTACTCTTTTAACGGAGGTAACGCAAAGGGATGAACAAATGCACCAAAGTCGACTGCCTGCTGAACCTAACCAAACCTAAAACTTATTTACATAGTTAGTAGCTTAAATAGGTGATGTTTACAATTACACAACTAAGATAGAAAATGATGAAGGATGTAGCCGTCCAAAATATGCAGCATGATATTCTGCTAGTGTCTAATTTTTTTTTTGTTTGCTTTGGAAAACGTCCGCGTACATGTGTAAAATAATTTTTCTTACTAAAAAAAAAGTTTTTAGAAATTAAAATAAATTAACTTAAGCCAAAATCAATTTCAATTAATTTATAATATCTACAGTTAAAATCCTAATTTAATAAAAAATTTAAATATTTTTATACCCTTCACCACAAAAAGGGTATATCTAAGTTTGTCATTCCGTGTGTAATTTCTTCAATATCCATTCGGACCCCATAAAGTATATACGTTCTGGCTTCTTATGTAAAGCTGTCCGTGTCAGTATTAAAAATTTTAGAAAGTAAAATAAAATTTAACTTGAGCCAAAATTACAGCCTGTTTATAAACAAGAGCGAAACGAAACCGGATGGCATATGGACGAATACGTAATAATTAGCGTCCGTGTAACACGTTCCGGTTTTTTCGTTTAACTTACGTTGGTATTTCCTATAAATAAATGTTGTGTCAAATCGAAGTATTGCCAATGTATTAATGTTTTTTATTTACATTTTTTTTTATACATTTTATGTTTTTGCCTTAAATGATGGTAACACTGCTTCGGCGCTTAAAAAGAAACAGCTGAGTTAAATAGATAAGGGAAAATATCAAACAATCAATCTGTGAAACAAAAATTTGTGAAAACAAAAAAGTTTAAGCAACACTTATATACACTAATTTTTAAATTGTGATATTCTGATTATATGTATGTATAATAAAAATACATATTTTTATTAGTGAAAGTGGTATGATGGGCAGTTGCCCAACAATATTAACTCCTGACGAATGGATTTTTTCTCCGCTCAGTTTTGACGTGTCTGACACTACAATACGCGATACATAAACCAAACAATTGCCATTTGTTACGTTTTTTACAAAACAAAATGACATTCGCGTTTTAAAATCCCAAACATGGGAAACGTTAACGTTTTTGTGCGTCTATACGGCAAATTGTATTCTGTAAACTGGCTGTTAATTTAATTCATTTGTCATTAACGAAAAACAATAAAAACTGAGAACAAAAAGAACTTTGGTAAATTAAATTAAAAAAAAGAAATAGACTATATTGCTCAACAATAAAGAAGTTATAATTTGTCGCCTTACACATTCATTCTATAATAAATTTGCAATAAAATATTTGAAATTGGAAATTAAAGGGTTTTTTTTTTTTGTTTATTTATTAAGAATTTATATATATATATATTTCACTACAAACAAACAAATAGTATAAATATACTTAATCTAAATACAAAGCCCCAAGTATACGAGTTCTCAAGTATTCATTCTATTAGTTACATAATTTTCTTCAATTCTAATATAGCTATTATAAATATGGCTACACACATCTTAATAATAATTTAAATGTAAGTACAAAATTGGCAAAAAAAAAAAAACTTTCTTCTATATGTGAAAATATAAAAGCTGTGGTCATACGAGGGCTGCTCTATATATTTCTGGCCTAATAGTGAAAATGCGAATATTTATAATCAAAAATGGTTTTATTGTTTTTCAAAGTATTCTGCAGCATGATTTATACACTTTTGCATGCGCTCAAACCAGTGGTCGAAGCACTTTTTCTACTCCGATTGAGACACCTCTAAAACATGGTTTTTGAACACTTCAACAGCTTCTTCTGGCGACGAAAATCGTTGACCACGCATTTTTTTCTTGATTTGCGGAAAAAAGAAGAAGTCATTAGGTGCCAAGTCAGAGCTGTACGGCGGATGAACCATTAATTCGACGTTTTGGCCGGTCAAAAACGCTCTGGTTTGAGCCGATGTGTGAGAGCTCGCATTGTCATGGTGAACAATGATTCGTCTTCTCTTGTTGGTTTTTCGCATTTTTTTCTTGATTTGCGGAAAAAAGAAGAAGTCATTAGGTGCAAAGTCAGAGCTGTACGGCGGATGAACCATTAATTCGACGTTTTGGCCGGTTAAAAACGCTCTGGTTTGAGCCGATGTGTGAGAGCTCGCATTGTCATGGTGAACAATGATTCGTCTTCTCTTGTTGGTTTTTCGAATTTCTCCGATGACTTCAGGCAAACAAATTGTAGTGTACCACTCCTACGTTGCTCAAGCGGAACAGTCGCCACATGACCAGTTTTGCCGAAGAAACAGGCGACCATTTGCTTCGAAGTGCTTCTTCCACGAACAACTTTCGTTGGATTTTGCTCGTCTTTGAAGACCCACACGGTCGATTGTTGTTTCGTTTCGGGCTCATACGCATAGATCCATGATTCGCCACCTGTGACGATCTTATAAACGTCTTTTGAAGCACCGCAATCGTAGTTTTGTAACACTTCTTTGCACCAATCGACATGAGCCTTTTTTTGAGCGACTTTCAAATTGTGCGGAATCCAACGAGAACAAACCTTTTTTACGGCCAGGTGTTCATGCAGTATCGAATGTATGCTGGTGGAAGAAATGTCCAAGAATGTCTCTATCTCTCGGTATGTCGCATGTCGATCTTGCATTATGAGTTCACGCACGGCATCAATATTCTCTGGCACAACAGCCATTTTTGGACGACCTTCACGGAATTCGTCTTTGAGCGAGCTTCGGCCACGATTAAATTCATTATACCAATTTTTCACAGTGCTATAGGATGGTGCTTCATCGCCATACAAAGATTTAAGTTCATCAATGCACTCTTGTCGTGATAATCCACGTCGAAAGTTGTGAAAAATGATGGCACGAAAATGTTCACGAGTTAATTCCATTTTTTTCTGTATTAATTTTTTCAAGTCACTGTAAACAACACAAATAATGGTCGTACGTCAAAACGTTTTTAGTACGATTATGCTTAAAAATGACAAACTTTCCAATGGAATTGTCAGATTGCACTTAGCAGCACTCAGTGTTGCCAGGCCAGAAATATATATAGCAGCCCTCGTATGATAAAATCTAGTCAAAATTATTGGTGAGCCACCAATATTTTTCAATATTCATATTAGGCTTAATATTTCTATCTCCCAAGTAAATACTTGTGTCGAAACGGCAATTAACAGAAGCAAGTTCGTCGCAGCAAATAGTTTTGATATTGGCTCGTCTATAAATGTTATAAATTATAGGAATGCCCTCATCATTTTAGATATAACCCTTTCTGTCAAGATAAAGGAAGGTCTCAGGTGGAACATATCCACCCTGCAAAGTCTTCCTTATGTAATCATCCGAAACATAATAAGGAGCCATTATAAAATTATTTTCGTAACTCTTCATACAGTTTAATATGTGATTCCTTATCACATGTATGACAAAGTTATCTATCCTGGTGATTTTAGTTTTACTGTACAAAATTTTATTTGAAATATATTTTTCAAAGTTAGAACTGGGTGCTCTATTTAGTCCAGAACAACATCTTAAGCATTTTCTTTCAAAAATTCTTATTTTCTTCATATACGCAGGAGAAATATTAAACCATGTTTGACAACCGTAGGATAAAATAGGTCGAATCAGTGATTGATACATTAAAGTTTTGACTCCTGGCGAAAAAAGCATTTCTTGCCTTAATTAGTTGTCTGTTCTTTACAGCCTGTTTAACGGGAATTTTTATATCGGACTTTTACTTTATACTGAAGTATCTCCAGTTCCTCCTCAAATTGCTATTACATTTCCCCACTGGGGGTCGAAAGAGTATGGTCTCACACTTGTCAAAATAATTTTCATTTGCCAATCTAAAGAATATTTTTGAACTTCTAAAAATTGATCTCGTAAACCTCTATTTATTTTACTGATTTCATTGTCCGTGTAACATATTGTAATCATCATCATCTGCGAATACAATTATATTATCTACCTTTGTCAGGAGGTGGTAAATGTAAAGGTTAAACAGTAATGGAGAATTTACTGTGCCTTGTTGCAGACCATTAGCTATTATGAATTTTCTTGTGCTAGAATTATTATTGTTAGATACAAAAAACTCCTATAATTTAACATGTTATGTAGAAGTATAATAATGTGTGATGGGAATTTTAGTTTTATCAGTTTATAAATCAGTCCAGGTATCCATATATTATAGAAAGCTTTTTCGAAATCTATTAAACACGCTCCTGTGTATAAGGCTCTATTTAAATTCAACTGAATATCCGATACCAGTAAATGCCAAACTTTGATAATATTATTTACATTACAATATTTAACTAAAACGTTGTTTAAACATTCTTCAAATACCTTACATATGTTAGGTAATAAGCTTAAAGCCCGAACATTCTTTGGATTGCTTGTGTCCCTATTCTTTTTAGGCAAGACTATTATTTTGGGCAACTTCCAATCATGGGGAAATAACAATTGTTAAGCATATTAATGAAAAGTGTGCAATATTTCGATGTTATATCCTCAGACAAGTTCCGTAAAATAATGTTAGGGATGTTATCCACACCCGATGACAATTTTGGTTTCAAGTTTCTAAAAAATCTATGTAACTGTTTCTCTTTGTACAAATATGTTATTTATCTGAGATTCATCTAGTTCATTTGCCTTTTTTGAAGTTGAGAATTGTGTTATCGTTGTATTATTCGCCTTATACTGATTTTTCGTTTCTAAAAAGCCATCGAAGGAATTGTATATTTCCACATGCAAATTGTTGTTATGATCGATCTCTTTGTTAGAATAAACTGATTCTAAATAGGACCCGATCACATTAATTTTCTGAACCTCATCTCTAAATAAAAAGTTATTACCGTCATAAGATTTTTCCAAATCATCAGGGTCAATTCCTGAATTCCTAATTATTCTGTCGTCGCTTAGCGAAATCTTCAAAGTGCTCAGTTCATTTGCTTGCGCTTTCATAAATCGTTTTCTGATTTCGATAAACATATTTGTAGGATCCTTTGGGTTTATCTGTTGTTATCTTGATAGTACTTATTCACCACAATTCTAAAGTTATCATTTATTAATTTTCTTATCAATTTAAGTTTTGTTTTTGCCGATTTAATTTCAGCCTGCGTTAAAAAGCATTCAAGCCTGTTGAAACGCTTTATACTTGTGAGGACTGTACTTTTTTCAGCCTGAAGTTTTTTTAGAATTGTGTTGACAAACTTATCGGCTGGATTATGTGATTTGTATTTCGGAACTACAAGATCTATGGCTTTATTTGTTGCTAGGTTCAGTTTATGTAAATAAAAATCTATTTCGTTGTTACATAGATTCCTATTGTTTGGAATTAGTATGACATCATTCGTGCTATCCTTCATACTGTCCATAAATTTTTTTCAATTAGTTTTCCTAAAGTTGTATTTTCCTATATAGGTTTCGTTGAAGAAAGCTATTGGGCGATCATTGTTCAATTTTAATAATTTAATCTCTATTGCGTTATGATCACTGTCATAATCAAATGTCTGAAGGCAATTTAGGGAATTATTTTTTACCTCTATTACAAGTCTGGCATCTGCTATACATAAATCTATATACGAATTGCAACGTGGAAAAGAAGGTAAATATGACGCATATAGTCTACATCTAAATTGTATTTCATAACCTTGTAGCCACTCTTTCAACTTATTTCCCCTAGAGTTTGAATTCATATTTCCCCAGTCAGAGTGCTTACAGTTCAGATCACCTGCTGATATGAAGTAGTTATTCATGTTTTCAAGGTTCAAAGATTGGAAAAGTCTGAGAAGGTCTTCTTTAAAAAAACTACAATTATTTCCAGAAGGATAATAAGCGGATATCACGAACATTGTTTTGTTGGAAAGCAATGGTACTTTCATAACCGATAATTCTAAATGACTAAAAAAATTTCCTGGCATGTTGTTATAGATATGATATTTTATACCACTTCTGATTAAAATTGCCGTTCCTCCCCCCATTTTCGTATCTCTCCTATCATTTCGTATTATAGAATAGTTTTTAAAGGGTGCCCAACAGCAACTAGCTGAGATTTGAGGTATGTTGCCAAAGTGTTTAATAGTTTTAGACAGGCGGTTGAAATTAATAAGAAGCTATATTGCTAAGTCTGCATTAACAAGCATAAAGTTTGGAGGTGGAATATAAGGGGGGGTCCCAATAGTTAATGTAATTTGATGTATGTGGTAATACTTTTGAACCGTTATAGACAGACAGATGAAATCTGTCTTGAAGTCGTTTTTTTTCCAAGAATTATTTATAATATATTCAGGTTTTTGTTATTTTTTGAAAATAGACGACATCCTCTGAAGAAGTGAACAAAAAACTCACGAAACGTGGGGAAAAATTATGTCCTTACAAGTGCAATTTTACTGATCTCAAAAAAAAAACCTCAAGAAGATTTAGTAGCAGAGACATCTATTATGAATATCTTTGTAGGATTCTTTGTTTTTTTGTAGGTTTATCGATTACGGTTAAACGATAGAACCGATTTTAATGAAATTTAAAACACGTGTAGATAATTGTCCCCATGGTAATATAGGATATTTAAAATTTAGGACTATTTACAGTATTTATTTTATTATAATTGAGTTCAAATTTTAAGCTGCTTTTAATTTTCATTTTCACATAGCCTTTAAATAAGGACATTTTATTGGATTAGATTACATTACTAAATTAATTATCTTATACAAGTAATATAAAAATTTCGCACTCTCACCCTATTTTTCACAATTAACACAACGTTTCGATAAATAACAAAGGTTCATCAAGACAATTTTTTTAAACTTCTGGAAAATAATGTAAAAATTACTTTCATGATATGGGATAACTGTGTTCCATAATTTGCAAATGTTCGTTACATATGATTTATGCATAAAAAGGTTATATACTCTCACTTTGAATGGAAAATAGGAACTTATACTATAAATGCGACTTAGACCAAAGCTGGTTTTAGATATAAGTTTATTCATATGATTGATTATTATCTAGATAAATCCCCAAAACTGTACAATATGAAACATATTCGTTCGGTTTATCGTACCAGCTAGAGATGTGCGATATTTCAGTACCTGTGATTAAACCACTGTGATTAAAAAATCACCGGTTACTACAGTGACTGAGTCTTTTATATTTGCACACATGCAAATTTAAATGTAATTTTACTTTGTGAAAGAGATATATAAGTACTTTTGACTCTTTCATTCTTTAATATGTCGAAGCAGCTTCTTTGCTGTTAGCTTTTTCTTGCTTCTACTTATTATCAACAGTTTTTTTTCCCGATTTCACACATACATATGTAACAAAAAAACAAAAAAAGTTGTGTGCTTTTTTAATCAATCAAATTTAATTCAAATCAGCTGTATGCCTTGAATTTATAGATCAAAAAAACCTTTTCCATTATGATTACTGTTTGTATAAAATATTTGCTTAATTCACAAAACCTTGTATGGTGTATTTTGTATTGAATACACTTTCTGCTTATATGCTTGTGAACACGCAGTGTATTATTGTGTCAATTTATTTTGTATATTAAACCTCAAAAAGCAAATAAGAAGAGGAAAATAAGTATTCAGAAGAAGGTTTTCAGGAAGTAAAATGGACAATAGGACAATTAATTTCCATTTTTCTTTTTGTTAACAAATTTTTAACATCAACAATACAAATGTCTGTATTGAAATTTTATATGAAAATTTCCAACAGCATACAATATTGTATTTTATTTGAACAATACACAGTATACACGGATACAAGGGGTTTTGTGAATTAATCAATTATTTAGTATTATATTAGGGATGAGCGTTCCCGTGATTTTTGAGAAACATCGTTACCAGTGAACGTGATTTTTAAATCACCGTTCTTTTAAGTAGTTACCGTAATCACCGTTTGCGGGGTGTTTTTATTTAAACATTCATGTTTATATAGGAAGTATATAACACTAAATAATATTTTATGCAAACAGTAATAATAAGGAAAAGGGAATTTTCATCTTTACATTAAAAGCAGGTGTAATTAAGTTTGCCCAGAAATGTAGAATTCGGAACACTGATTGATTATAGGTTCAAATAAAAAAAGCACACAACGTTTTTTGTTCTTTTTTGCTACATATGTATGTATGTGTGAAGTTTGGAAAAAAGAATAGTTGCTGTTAATAAGTAAAAGCAAGATTTAAAAATCGCGTTCACTGGTAACGATTTTCCTCAAAAATCAAGGGATCGCTCATCGCTAGTACCAGCATTTGTAAGTATGTTGCCAAAATTCTTGATATAAGTTTTTACTGGATTTACAGCCCGATTCTGTGAATTCTTGATAAATTTTTTATCAAGATATTTTGTCAAGAGTTTTATCAACTAAAAGTTCGGTTGGTATTCTAAAAAGCTTTTGAAATTCACCAGTGTGGTGAATTTCTATTGACAATTGATTTTAACTAAATTTATTAAATTAAATTATTAGCAAAAGCAAAAATATGGATACACCAGCTAAGAAGTATTTTTAACCGACTTCAAAAAAAGAAGGAGGTTATATAATTCGATGGAATGTTGCTTTTTTTTGTTTATGCCTGCAGAACTAAGACATTTCTGCACCGATTTAAAAAATTTTTAATAATATGATAGATTATGCTTACAGATTGGTCTCGTTTAAAAAACAGTTCATAATCTTAAAAATTAAAGGGTGTCCCCATACAACATACATATTTTTTACGTGTTTTATGAATTGTAAAGGTCGATTCTTTAAAATTTAAAACGACTGCGTATTACTATAGCTCCCAAAAACAAAAAGTTATACAAAAATAAATCTGAAAATTAAAGGGTGCCCCCATAATTGATGTAAATTTACTTATATGGGCAGTTATAGGCAAACCATTGCAAATTTGACGTAATTTTGATTGCTATGGTCGTTATAGTAACAAGTATCTACATCAAAAATTATAAATTAAAGGGTGCGCCAATAGTTTATTTAATTTGATGTGTATGTCCATTCTCTTGAACAGTTGTAGACAGACGCTTGAAATTTGAACTTGATTCTTAATTTGTTACAAAAGCAAGTATATAACTTGAATTTTGAAAATAAAGGGTGAGCCTATAGTTGCTGTGATTTGATGTGTGTTGCGAAACTATTGAACAGTTGAACAAGTATAAAGTTTAGAGATATAAGAGTGTCCCAATAGTTAATGTAATCTTATTTATGTGGCCATTTTATTGAACCGTTATAGGCAGACAGATGAAATCTGTTTTGAAGTCGGGTTTTTTTGCAAGAATTATTACAAATTAATAAGCTATTAAGTATATTAATAAGCATATAAATTTGTATAATACATTAACCCGTAAAGGAAACCGAAATATGATCGGCGGCAAGTCTGCAATTAATTGCCGAGCAGGAACACGACTCAGGCAAAATTTTTTTGTAAGTTCTGCCTTTAACGACTGAAAGGGATCGTTTGAGTCTTTTGTCCGTATTTGCTTCGTCTTTATAAATCAGAATTTACAAATTTATTTCTTCTTCCACTTTTCTAAAAGGATACGTAAATTTATTCACGTATTTTAAAAAATAATCCATTATGTTGATATTTGCATGAAGCGTGCACTATTTACCGAATTTGAATACACACACACGCAATAAAATAAAGTTATCAATATCAAATTAGACTTTGACAAATTATCAACTAAAAAGCTTTTATTTTTTGTAGTAGAATACCAAATCTTGGTAAATATTCAAAAGTTGATAAATACTCAATGTTTTGAACTTATCAAGTGCACAGAATCGGGCTGTTAAATTCATTTTATTTTCAATTGATTATAGCAAATTTTTTTGATATCAGCGTTTATACGATCAAAAAATTTTGCTACAGGCATCTCCTTCTTTTTAAATGCTACTTAATTTGAACGTCATCAGCATATATATTCGCTTCTCAAAAAGATATAACATTAAATAAGTCATTAAATATTAAGTGATTGATAATTGTTATTCTTCAAGCACACTGCTGGCGCCTTCTGTTTGCGCTTGCAATAAAAATGGTAGCAGAAAGTTCGCACTATAGACTTTAATAATTTCATGGTTAATCGTTTTTATAATAATACTTATAATTTTTTTAATAAAGTTTATCCAGAATTTGCCTATTTAAACATTTAAAAATACTACGTTGCAAAATTAAAATTAATCCTTAAAATCTCTAAACTGGTAATACTGACACGAAATTATTAAACTAGTCGGCATAAGTATTTTTTTGCAACAAAGCAATCAGCAAAGCATGACTTTGAAAACGTTTGGTGTTGCACAAGAAAGACATAGTTAGCTTAATCACTGGTTTAAATGGTTTGCACACACATTCCTTGCATTACAACAACATAAAATACTGTCGTATAGTGTTCGTAGAACGAAATAAATAAAGAAGTTCGTATAGAAGAATATTTTTAAATACTATCAAGACACATGAATCAAGAAAACAAGATTGCGCATTGCGCAGGTCCGTTAGTTTGTTGTATAGCGTTCTCTCTCTTATGTGTGACGTAGGCATATATTTTTTGTAAACAAACTTCATTTGTGTATGAAAAGTGCAACAGAATTAAAGTAAAAACTGTGAGAATTTATTAAAAATAAAAACAAAAAAAAACAGAGTTAACGGAATTAGAGTACGATGGTCTCGAAAATCTCACAGCCTGTGTTTGCCACAAACTTGAAAATTATATCCCAGATATTGCAGTGGCACAAAACAAGAAAGGTCCAACGTATACGTGGGTTGATCATGTATCTAAGGGCGGACTATACTATACTATACTTTAAACATTTTCGTTTTAATTTTATTTTACTTTCATTTATTTGGCATTAAGGTCATTAAAAATTATTATATATGTATTTCCTTTATAAAAAGATTAATTTAGAATAACTAATGAAATAACTTCTGAAATGAATTAATTTTCATATAAGCCAAAATTTTAAACTTTGGTAGCCAGAAATAGCGCTTCTTTTTCTCGGGCTTCAAGCCCAAACACCACTATATCTTTTTTCTTCCTATTTAAAATTTTGTTCAAATCGATGCACCCGTTTAGAAGTTATGCAAATATATCCAGTTTTGCGCCAAAAATCTCCTCTTTTTTGTCGCAAAAATATATAGATGAAAGTATGCTAGATGGTTGGCCGCGCTGGCATGCTAGCGTTTAGCACCGGCTGGAGCTCGCCGTTCATTGCCAACACATCCGCGTAATCTAGCTACTACAAAAAAAATCATGCCAGCAAAAAAAATTTTATAGTATGAGGTCCGAAGCAAGTTCCTGTCCGCTCCCTTTTACACACACAAACTATCGCATTCTGGCTGATGGTTTGCCAGAAATAAAACCCTCCCTCTTGAGGCTAAAATAACCTCACCGTGGCATCGTAATCAAAATAATATTTTGGATGCCCCGAAAACACCCTTGCAACTACCTCCTTTAACCTACTTACCGCCTTTAATTATCTTTACACCATTTGGTTACAAGTTTTACAACAACGATGATATTTGGAATAAAAAAACATATAATGATCAGGCCGAAACAAAAATTTACACTTTCACTTTAAAAATTTAAAGCCAAATGGTGTAACGCACACCATTTGGCCCAAGACCAACAAACATTGATAAATGCATAAACATACAAAACAAAATATTCACTGAAAATTGAAGGCTCTCAAAAACAAAGCCAAACAAAAAAAAGCAGCCAAAAACTTAATTGATTTTATATTCTAAGTAGGCTTGCTTAAGGCAAGCTTTTACTAAAAAGAAAAACATTTTAATTTTATTTAAATTCTTCCTACGAAAGAGCCTTGAAATAGAGTCAGTTATTATATTCAATTTCACTACTTTTGGCGGGTTTTGCCAAGCTGAGAATTGCTTTAAGCAAAGCTCTTTCAAAGCGCTAAGAAAAACGAATGATTTAATCCAATGGCATCGATGCTAACAGTTTGGGCACACCAAATCATACTGTAAACGACCATTCAAGTGCGTAAAGTGCGGTTTACGTGTTCTATAATTTTTTAAATACAGATGAAGGAAAAACTAAAATTGTTAAAAATGTTCAAAGAAGTGATAAATATATTTGACTTAGTAAATAAAACTTTTTTGAATAGAAATTATTTTGGCTTGAGTTCATTTATTTTTAATTTCTAAAAATTTTTTTTTAGAAAGAAAATTTATTTTTCCGAAGAAAACAAGAAAAATTAGACGCTAGCAGAATGAAATGCTGCACTTTCTGGACCGCTACGACCTTCATCAGCATTCTTCAGCTGTTCGGCATTTCTTGTCAATAAACAGGCGTTTGATAGAGTTTGGTACGAAGGCCTGCTGTTCAAGCTTAAAAAAATTTTACCAGCTCCATTCTCTATTCTACACAATCGGACTTTTTATCTCAAAGTTGGTGACGAGGTATCAAGCATATGCCAGATAATTAGTGGTGTACCGCAGGGCACTGTTTTGGGTCCTATACTGTACACAATGTACACTTCAGATATGCCAACATGCAGCGGTATCAATCCAAAACATAAAGATCAAATGGTCCAAATATTTGAAAAAATACAACTGACAAATAAAATCTTCACTTGTAATTTGTTTTTTTTTTTCTAATGCTTCTGGTGTTTTTATTTATGTATGTGTGCATCATATGAACGATTGCATGCTTTATATAGTTCAATATAATAACTTGATATTGAAAATAAAAAAATTAATTTTTAAGAGCAAATTTTAAGTTAATTTACATATATTAGTCATAAATTCAATATTGTTTTTTGTTTATTGAAGATAGGAATGCAATTGTTCTACTAAGGAAGGAAATAAAATAAAAAATTTTAGCAATACGAGTAAAGGTAATTAACCAATAGTTGAGTTTAATCAAATGAACTATTAGCTAATTTAAAAGTAATTATCTAATATGCGTATATTGCGATTTGTAAAACAAATTTTTATACAGATATTTTTTTATGAATCAAAAGAGTTTCTTCTTAAAAAGCTTACTAAATTTGGAAGTTTTTAAATAGAAGTTAAAACATTTTAATTACTGTTTACTTATAATAACCCCTTAGTTACTTTATATACAACATTTTCCGTTTATTATAAAATGAAAGAAGGAAAGAGCAATAGCGTCATAGGCCTTCAGCCATGTATTTGCGTTGATTGTTAAGCCATTAACCCACATCTTCTCATCTTTACATTTAACTCGTTCTGGAACACCGGACATTGCTATTCATTCTAGCATAGTTAATTTAATGATCACATCTTTGTTACATTCCTTCGATCTGTGACTTCCATGACACTTGTAACATACCTCTTTATTTTTACATTCAGCCGATTTATGGTTATAACCTCTGCATTTTAAACATTGGATAATATCAGTGCCATCCAACGTTAAATCTTTGCGCTGTCATAACTTTGGTGTATGATTCATTATCGATCTTAATAATTGCGTTATATATTATAGGATTATTTCTTTTAATTTCATATAATTTTATTACATTCAGAAGGCTATTCTGCATTCATTTTGTTTTCCAAGCTTTTGAATAATCTAATTTTCCGTTAGTTTAAATGACATTCCAATTAATTTTATTCTCATTTCTATTTTATTTGGAACCTTAATTTCATACTCTTCACCCATGGTAGTTTGTATCGATTTTTCCCTTTCTTAGTTACTTTCACTCTGAATTACAACCGTTCCATTTTTTCTCTGTTCTATATTTACAATTTTGCTTTTCCTTTGGTTTTATAATAAACGGGTTTTGTTTATTTCTATCTGGCATCACTATGTTTTTCTTTAATACATCTGAAAATGATATCTTACTTGTTTTGGTGGTTGTTTCTTCGATTGTTTTTTTTATTTCTTTACATATTGGTGTGTTTTTTTTTCCTCAAATACGTTACACATTTCTTTATTTTTATTGTGTTGATCATTTATTGCACCGTAAAAATTTTTTACTTCTTTTATATTTAAGTCACTGGTATTTAGTGCTTCATCCATTTTTTTTAATCTTTCGTTATATCTTTTTTCAATTGCCTCAAGTATTTTTTTAAATTCATTTTCATTTTGTTTTAATGTCGCCTTAAATTCGCCTTTGTACTCAGCAAAATTTTCTTTATTTTTCTTCACACTTTCCTGAACATCTCCTATCGCCATATCTAGGTTATGAATGTATTGGAGACAATCATTACACATAAAACGGATAAAAGCACCAGAATCCAGTATTCCTCGAGAGTATTGATCTGTTCCTGAACACTTTTTTGCACAATGACACACCTTTTTGCATATTCCCTTACACATTAAACCACTTTCACCACGAATAGCAGTTTTGCAATGATGGCATTCTGCCACATTTTCTCTTCTAAACTTTTATTTTAAATTTTATTGATGTATTGTTTTCGTTGTTAATTTATTTTCAAAACACTACTTAGTCTTTTATTTATTGTATTTTTATAGTTCTGCCTATTTTTATAAACTTTCAACTATTTTATTTTTTAACAATTTCGGGGAGCTTTTAAGGTACGTCTTAGTCACTTTCAATTCGCTTACAAAAGTAATAGAGGAAATTTGTGAGAATATATGCGAGATATTAACAGCAAGAGATTTTAATATAGACTGGTTAAAAGATGAGGTTTACAAAAAAAAAAATTTAACGTACGTTAAATGATAATTAATTGAAACAAATTGTCGAGAACTACACAAAAGTTACGTAAAGATCACAAGCATTAAATGATTAAATTAAAACTAATATGCACAGTACATCGGTTAAAAATGGTAATAAAATAAAAAATTTCAGATCACGAAGCAATTGAAATAAGTATTAAATATGAACACGAGCCAAAAATAAAACAATTTAACGAAATAGAATGTTTCAAATACAGAAAGCAGGTGTATAGATATAAATTTTAGAGTAAGCAATAAAAAAATTTACTGTAAAAAAGAAAATAAATGCCATAAGAAGTTACAATTGGTTTAATAATGAATTAAGAATGCTAAAAGAAGATAAAATTTTAAAGTATAGTATAGCCAAAATCGAAAATACTAATATTGCATAGACAAATTATAGAGCAATAAGAAATGTTTGTATGAATAAAATAATTGATGAAAAAATAAGTACATTAATAGAAGAATAACAGATAAAAAAGATCAAAAAGGGATGTGGAGAGAAATTAAAGATCTAGTTTTGAAGAAACATCGCGCTGTGATAGAATATGTGATATTTAACCAAATAGAGTATAAACAATATTGTGATATAGCATGTCAACTTAACAATTACTTTCTAGATAGCATTGTAACCATCAGAAATAGTATAGAATATGTGCAATAAATGAACAGAGTACCTGTGATAAATAAAATGTTTAAATTTCGTGCAATTAATATACTAAAGCTATAAAATATATGTAAGAATTTAAAGAATAAATCGGACTAAAGTATCAATAAAAGTTATTACGTATAATTGGGACATAACTGGAAAGACAATATTATATATAATAAACAAATCGCTTAAAACAGGTATATTTCCCAATAGTCGGAAGAAAACTGTGATAACGCCAATAGAAAAAGTAGTTAAAACTAACAAATGCGAAGAGTTCCGACCGATTAACACATTAAAAACATGTGAAAAAATAATTAAAAAACTTTTGAAAGAACAGTTGGAACAATATATGGAGGAAAATAATTTATTTTCGAAATATCAATCCGGTTTTCGGAAGACGTTTTCGTGTTTAACAGCTGTGAATTATGTTATAAATAGATGGAAAAAATAGACAAGAATAATTAAATTTTAGTAATATTTCTAGATTTTAAAAGAGCATTTGAAACCATAGACAGGGAAATATTATTAAATAAACTATATAAATATAGAGTAAAAGGCACAGAACAAAAATGGTTTGCTTCATATTTGGAGAATAGAAAACAAGCAACAGTAGTGAATAATATAAGTTGAAATGAAGTTAATAATAACAGCGCTGGCAACGCTATGGTGAGCAAGTGGTAAAAAATCTTATAGCTGTGCTTAAAATTATTAATTACTAAAATTAAAACACTATTGGCCAAAAATATTTAACATACAAATAAATAAATTTAATAATTTTTGAGTTAATAAAACTATAAAAGTTAAAGGGAAAAAATATTTCATCATTCACGTTGCACAAGTGAAATATAACCTCAAAAATTCTTTTTCAATATGGCTTTAACTTGTACTTTTTGCTCTTCTAACTGCAAAAAAAGCGATGCAATTATGTGTGCAATTTGTAATGAATATCAGCACCTGGAATGTGCTGTAAAACAAATGCCCAACTTGGGACAGTCTTCAAAAGATTTAATATCAAAGTCAAAACCAGGTTTTTCTTTTGGATGTAAGAAGTGCGTTTTTTCTGCTGCAAATCTTCCTACGGCAACAAAAATTGAAGCTATTGAAAAGCACTTATTGGACCTAACTAACATTATTAAAAATAATGTTACATTGCAACTAGCTGAGATTAAGGAGGACTTGGCAAAATCATTTAATAATAGTAAAAAATTTGAACTGGAAACTAATAAAAAGATTCAGGATCTAGAGAGTGAGAATAATTATCTACGAAAGCAATTTAATCGTCCTGATATAATAGTGAGTGGTCTGCCGTCTTACCTAACCTCAGAGAATCTTTCTTCTGTAGCCTTATCTATTGGCAATGCTTGTAATGTAGTAATAAGTGAAGGTGACATTAGTTTTTGTACATGGATACGCAAAAAGTCTGCAGTGCTAATAAAATTTAACTCTGTTTCAAAGAGAGACCTTATAATGAAAAATTACAGATCGAAGTATAACTTAAAGCTTAACGATCTTATCCAAACTGATATACAGAAAAGAGTTTATTTAAACAATCATTGTACTCCTGTTGAGTTAAGACTCCACTTTATACTGCGCGGAAAAATTAAGTCAGGCGAGATAAAAAGTTACCATATCCAAATGTATAAACCTGTAAAAGTTAAGCTGGTATATACTAACAACGAAGAAGTTACCTTAACTGCAGAAGATTTTCTTGGAAGTCAAACACCAATCAACACCAAAGCCGCTTTCAATGTAATTGATCAATAAAAAGTCATACTATTCAGAACATCTGCATCTTTGGATAACCGACACTGCAGTAATGTATTTTGATATATACTAGTATATAAGAATTGTTAATAGGTTGTTTCCTTTTTTATATTTATTTAAAGTTAACACAAACTTAAAATGATCATTTAATTTTGTTCTTAAGTATATTTGATTTAGGTTACATATGTACTTTTTTCCTTTTTACATTGTATACTTTTTTTAGTTACACCACAATTTATCAATTTCATTATTTAATATTTCACTTTATTTTGTTACAAAGTATCACTATATATATGCATTCTTATACACTTATTTATATGTATGTATATATGCATATGTATGCCTTTTAAGGAAGAAGTTATAATTATATTTTTTACTCGTAATTAAAAATTACACTCTTTGTGCTATTTGTGCTCTTTACACTATTTTTTAAGATTATTAAGAATAATTTCTATATACTCTAACAATGAAAATATTTGCTCTTAAATACTTGGAATATATACAATTAAATGAGTATTAACTATGGCAATGGAAAAGATAAACTTCTCATTTAATATAAGCTATTTCATTATTAAAATTGTTATTGTTATATTATTGAATTTTATAAAATTATAAGGAGTGTTTGACGTCATAGAGCGAGGGCACTTATTTTATTATTTCTTTTTTGTTATGCTTTGCTACACTTAGGAAAATAGTTTGCTTCTCATTAATTACAACTCTTTTCATAACGTTAATAGAAATTCGTTCTTACATGTTACGATTATGTAGGAGTAATAAACATAAAGGGGGGAAAAAAAACAACAAATTTTCACGTGTAGAATTGCTTTTGTATTTAAATTATAAATTTAATATTTTTGGCAAGCTAAATACGTACTTATATCTGATTTTATCAAATCAAAGTATATGGCATATCTCTGTATATTAAGTAAAACAGTTGGCTCAACTAGTAATGTTTCCAAGTGTATTTCATTTTTCTAACATGCAATTTGGAACTTGAATTTCAATACATATATATTTCCATTAACTTTTTGCTCTTTCATCAGGGATGGTAAATTGTATTTTAAAAATTTTGCTACTGGTGTGTTTGTTATAGACTTGAATATGCTTGATATGAATATACTTTGTCACAAACTCAAATGTTAAAATCATCAAAGTATTGAATTGTTACTATTTATTTATTGATTAAATAGCACAGCTATAATTAATTGCAAGGAATTAAGTTTTAATTTTTTATTTAATAATTTTGGTTTTTATTGCTGAAGTTTAAAATAAATATCTGTAAATGTTTGATAATTTAGGCTCATTAATTTGTAACAGTACCTCTTTAAGCTCTGCAATAGATTCAAGTGATTTAAACCTTTGTAACTTCAATGCTCAGAGCCTAGCTCCTAAAAACAATTCTGTAAAACTTCATGAAATAAGAAGTATTTTTGAAAATATATTTGGAGAATAGAAAACAAGCAACAGTAGTGAATAATATAAATTGAAATTAAGTTAATAATAATTATGGTGTTCCTCAAGGATCAGTTCTAGGAACACCTATGTTTATTATTTTATAAATGAATTGCCACTGATTCTTGATAATTGTGAAATTGTTCGATATGCCGATGACACACTAATTTTTATGGAAGGTGAAACGGATCAAAAATGCTATGATAATTTAACTAATGACAAAAGGCTATAATTATAATTGCAAAAACGAACCTTCTTGCCAATATTTTTACATATATAGTCTATGTACTTTTTAAAGTTTGTATCAATTAAAAACCCGAGATATATTATACAATCCACTTTTTCAAGTTCTTCTTTCGTTTATTTTTAATTTATTAATTTTTAACCATGTAATAACATTATCTAAATCATTAGTTAAATTATCATAGCATTTTTGATCCGTTTCACCTTCCATAAAAATTAGTGTGTCATCGGCATATCGAACAATTTCACAATTATCAAGAATCAATGGCAATTCATTTATATAAATAATAAACATAGGTGTTCCTAGAACTGATCCTTGAGGAACACCATAATTATTATTAACTTAATTTCAACTTATATTATTCACTACTGTTGCTTGTTTTCTATTCTCCAAATAGGAAGCAAACCATTTTTGTTCTGTGCCTTTTATAACGTAATGCTTAAACCGCATTTTGAGTTTGGCTCGTCAATATATAATTTATACATGCTGCACACACCAACAACTAATGAGGCTCTAAAAACTGCAGAACAAGGCAGTGCGCGCAATACTGAGATGCAACCGGTATACTTCAGTAGAATATATGTTAAACTGGTTAATAGCTAAATATTCACCAAAGATTGGAACTTAGTTTACTCTGTTTTGTCCAGAAAATGAAAATGTGGACAGCACCACAATATTTATGTGAGCAGTTATTGTAAATTATTTTTAGAAGAAAAATTGCAGAGCTTATAAACACTAATATTCCATTAAATGTATGAAAATTTAGTATATAAGACAATTATAGTATGTAACATACTACTAAATATTTATAAATTTAGCGTAATCAAATATTGAATTTCGTACAACGAGGCGGTGGCAGGAACCAAGTCACCAAGCCCATTTTAAGCAACACATCCTTAGAACATGATAGAGCTTCCACCAGAGCTTCCACCAGGACTTTTTGACAAGCTGGTCGTTTCTTTTAATTAATTACCTTTGGCAATCTTACAAAAAATGTGTTTTGGGACAAGTTATACTCAAAGGAGCCACTATCTGTCCATAGAACGCTTCCTCAGAGCTTATTTGGCTTGTGCATTTGATTATTTGCGAACACCAGTCTTTTAAGCTTCTTTGACTTTGTTTAGCATAATAAAAAATTCAGTACTTTGTAACCACACTGCAACTTTATTATTCGCGGTTCTCAAACACAACGGTCATTCTAGACATTATAAACCTGCGTTTATACAGCACCTGATAAAGGAAGTAAAATCCTGTATTGAATTATTATTTAGGTGGGTGACGGTAAATTGTGTGAGTAAATTGCGGAGTTGCAAAATAAAACTTCTTTTAAAATACGTAGCAAGACAAATAACAAGATGGAAAACTTTTGATGAAGAAGAAATACAAATTTAATGACAGAACAAAAATATAATTAAAAAAATCAACTAATAATTTCATTAAAAAAATTAAAAAGCGTGACAATATTTTTGAATGCGCAAATGCAATAAAATTCTGTATTTTCGTACCCTTGGTTACATAATTGATAGCATTGATCTGAAAGGTGCCGTCTCTATTGAGCTTTTTCATATGTTATCTCCGAAATTATTCGTTTAATATAAATATTTTATAGTTCGTAGTAAGGACCTAAAATTCGACCCAGGCAACAACGGGTACAATAAGATAGTCTTAAATAAATAAGTATTGATATACTTTATGTTTTTGAGTGTTTTCTTTTTTTCCAACATATTGAACGTCTTTCTTTCTAGGAAAATAATGGTTGTAGAAAAACCTCAAGTTTAACTTTTATATACATCTAAAGTTTTGAAGTTTTACAAATATGACACATATGCTGTTAACCGCATATAAAAAACTAAAACCTAATTCTGGTTTTTCAGGGCCTTTTTTAAGGTTTTGATTTAACACGGTATAGAAAATAAAATTTAATATTTTTTACACGATTTTTTCCATTTAGCACGATTCAAAATTTTTGGACTTGCATTTTTTTCCAAATTAATTTGTGTTAATATCGTTTAACCTGTATATCTTATGACATTAAAATGATTTTGGACTATAAAAAATATTATTTCAAAATCTCCTATTTATATTAATTTATTCGTTTACTGAATAATTTTGGACCCGGAAAAATCTTGTTTCAAAATCGTTCAGTATTTTATTTCATAGAATAAGCAAAGTGGTAAAGTACATACCTTATGCTTAGACAGTACATACAGAAAATCCTTTTTGGGTGACATCATGGTATCTTGCAGTATTTGGTTTCCTGGATCAACCATTATTTCTTCATATTCTCCAGGCTGATGACCAGATATTAGAACCTTTTTTATTTGACCTTTGTCCGTACCTAGAAAGGCTAATGAGTGCGGTCCAGTTGTAGTTGCCGTAACGGATGTTATAGAAACATTATCAAAATGAAATAATGCATGTGATGTTATAGGAGAAACACCACTTATCTTTAGCCCAACATTACAAAAGCTGTAAACATTACCAGTTGTCTGAAAAAAAGATGATTAAGTATTTACAAAATGGATTTAGGGTTTATTAATACAACTTACTCCTGGACAGCGGCCATCATCAATTGTGCCTGATATATAACCCAAATTACGATCCTTTATAGTACCATTAAAACATAAATGTATGTTTTCGTTGAACACTTCTTCTATTTCTTTGAGGCTATAAATACACATCGCAGACTTGTCCTCAGGCTGATTGGTAATTTCTCTTGATGGTGAAAATGCAGTTACCAACACGTGATCACCTTTTTTGATTCCCATTTGTTGAGCCAATTTCTGACCAGCTTCTGTTATTTTAGCATCGCGCAAAATATTGTAGTCCACATTATTATGTGTGGCTAAACATTGTATAGTTATCTCTGTATAGCTGTCATAGTTCGAATCGGTTATACAGATTCGAGCTAAACGCGTTACATATCCGGCTTCTTCGGCCAAATGAGAACGCTTTTGTACAATAGTAAAGTAGGCATACTCCGATGAATTAAACCCATAAATGTAATCGACTAGAAAGTGATCTCTATACTTAACATCGATATTGATAATAGATTGTTTGATTTCGAATTCAGCGTAGTTTAAATCCTCTAACCGTCGTGAAGATATAGCCGGCACATCATGTCTGTAGTCTCCCACATTTGTGAACGTTGTACCAACATAGAGTATGTCTTCTTTTTTCCAGGAATATTTTGCTGGTCCAACAAAAGCGTACGTCGAAGCAAACTCATCATTTGCCGCTAATGGTATGTCGATGAAAAGTGGGTTTTTTGGAAAACGTCCTAAATTATAGATATCACAGGCACCTTGGCGCACACTACCACAGGCAATCAATATACCATCGCCTTGGGCATAACTAACAATTAAGATCTTATTATGATTATTTACAAGTGAGGTCTCAACATCTTCTGAGCAACCGCTGGCATGGCACTGAGGAGAATCGTTTTTAGGACCAGTAAGGGCTTGTGATAATACCCTAAGATTTTCATTTAATTGTAAAATTTTGTTTGTTGCGCCCGCATAAAAGACATTACGTTTGTAATCGTATGCCAAATGTGTGAGATAATTCTTTGAACTACCATTAGCTGTTATAGAAGATGATCCAAGAGATGAAGACGTTGTTGAAAAATTTCCAGAATTTGTGGATATTGTTGAGGTGGCAGGCAGTCCGTCGAAAACACTTGCTGTTTGTTCACTGACTTCGCCTGTTGATATCTGAGGTAAGGTAAACTGAGCCACTATATCACCTGATAAAAATACTTGGGTTTGTGTCGTATTCGCAGCTTTTAATCCATGCTGTGGTGCTATCCCCAGTACCTTCACAACTATAATGGAATTCCAAAGAATTAACCATTGTACGGTGTAAAACAATAATCGTATTGGCAAGCCAAACAAATCTTTTCTCTTTCTATGTCGTCCTTTACGAGTGGTATAGTCTGAGTTAGTTATTGTTTTGCTTTTAAAGATGTTTTCATAAAACAGAACAGATATCAATTTATAGTTGCAGCAGCTCGTTTTTAACATCATAATTCTTTTATGTAACTTCTAATCTATATTTATATATCTAATTTGTACAAAAATTTACATTAATATTTAAATATATATTTCAAACAACAATGCTTTGCATAATAAACCACCGCCCTAGTATTTGGGGTGTTGAAAGCAGCAAAAGTTGATCAGGAAGGAAAGAACAATTTTATCGCAAAAATTAGTTTTTTTTCATAAACGATTTTTGTTTTAAAGGCAAAAAATGAATGTTGTGACAAAAATTACACTTGAAAAATTATTACATTTATAACAGGACTTCAAACTCAACGGCATATTGACAAAACTAATTCATGCTTTTTCACAGTATTTATGTTATCAATTAGAACATTGCAGTCATATCAAAAGGCAGTGTATTTTTTTTTTTTTTATTTTGCATGCTTACAAAACCGGCGAGGCCCTACACATGAAAAAAAAAAATTATCTTAAAATATTTTTGTTATTTGGAGAAAAGCAGACAAAAGTTTGAGCGTGCATACCAAACGTTAACTATCAATGCTATGGTATACTTATTTTTGCATTTTTGCTCATCAAAAAAATTTACTGAGTGATAAAATAAATCTTTAAATTCAATGTAATTTCCAGATTCTATTTAGAAGCCAGAGACAATTCATTAATGTTGCACCTGTATTTCTAGTAAAAGAATTCATAGTAAAGGGGAGGTGATACTACAATGCAAAGCACTATATGTGATGTATTCCAGATAATAAATCTAACCTTACAGTAGAATTAATAAAATATTCATTAGTGTACAATATAACTTCTTATTCAATTAAAATATGTTTTCGTTTCTTCTCTGTATTTTTTTCTTCATACTCCTTTATGCGCGAATACCGTTTCCTTTTATCCTCTTCTACATGTAATTTAACATTATGACGTTTCACATCACGCCTCTATTTTCAAATGCTTTTTTATAATGAATTCAGTCTTTTGCTTTTCTGAGGAAATATGGGATGTAAATTACAAAATTGAAATTTGCCACATTATTGTGTCAAAACTCTAGGGTGCAGATCAGGGATTAATTTTTTCCAACTACACAGCCAAAAAAGCCATGTCCTAAAAATAAAGTTTAAAAAATAAACTGATATTAGTATATATTATAAATTTAAATATTGTTCAATAAATTAACTTATGCCATAAATATAAATACATATGTGATAACTTAATATGTGTTGTTCTAAAAGGCAGTATTTTTCGCTGAAGTAAGAATTGATTTAAACAAATTTAGGTTAACAGCGTTGTCAACGTTTTATAACCAAAAGGTGCTATTCCACTTCTCAAAACGTTCTTAATTAAATTTAAATAAAGTCGACGCATATATTAGAAAATATCCAATATTAACTGAAGGAAACTTAAAAACTTTCTATATATTTGTTTTTAAATTTCATCCAGGTACAAAAAAGTAGACACTTAAAACTATTAACACGTTATAAATAACAATCGATAAATTGGGTATTTATTATGTATTAAAGATATAAGAGAAAAATGAAAAAGAAGAAAGGCAAAGGGAGAAATTGAATGTGAAAATTGAATGTGAATGAATTGAATGAAATGTAAATAGCTATTATTGTCAGGAATATGCGGTTGTTAATTTTTTCTTTCAAAAATAGTTGGTAGAAAATTTGAATGTTTTTAGTCGCGATGGGAGTCTATTCCATATTCTTCCAACTCTTTTATGAATCGATCTTTCAAATTTAAGAGTTTCTTGAGTTTAAAGAAATACTGACCTCAACTCTATATTTTTAAGAAATCCACAACCGAAGAACCTATATTCGAAAAAGTAATGTAGTCATAAATACGTAATTTATTAACAAATCTTAAAATACAGCGGGCTATGCTTTTTAGCCTTAAGTGTTCACTCACTGAAGAACCATTAATCACTTGTAAACAGTAAAATTTGTGCGGCATTAGAAGTGGTTTAGCTAAGGTTTATATGATGTTAGTGGGTAGGTACCTCGCAGTGATATATACAGTCTTTTAAGAATAAAAGAAATTTTTTGCGCGTATACTAATTATTTATTAAGGATGAATTTATGCACTTCATGCTAAGTACAGTTTTAATAGTATATCTACCTAAATTTATAGTTACACAGTTATCAACGTTATTAAAAGCCATAACCTTAGAATTTCCCAAATTGACCTTAACATTGTAATCATTTAACCAATTTAAAGCCCCATCCAAACTGAAATCGAGATTTGCCTGCTATCAAGCTTAATCAGAAAGTAGATATCATCATTAAGAATAAAAATATGTATGTGATTCTGATAAGGTAAAGATCTTAGTAAAAATCGTTAAAGAGTGTGAAGAGTGTGGGATTAAAAATGAAGCCTGAAGCACTACACTTATAATTTTCCCAGTATTACTTAAAACACCATTGCAGTATACATGTTGATTTCTTTCTGTTTAATATTAGTGGATAAGCTTTCAAGCATTAGTGGAGAGCGAAAACATTGTGATTAGTTTCGGTAAAAGAAGGTTACGGTCAATAGTATGAAAGGCCTAGTTCTAATGGCTTATTAAAGAAAAGTCTTACGGTATCTGTTAGTGATGTTAGAAGATTAGTTGTGCTAAGCCCCCTTCGAAATCCCAAGTGTCAACCACTGAATAAGTCCCTTTCGTGTAAATTGTTATAAGTAACTTTAAAAAATCAATCAAATAATTAACCAATAGCTGTCCTTCTTTACTTACTAGGATTCTAACTTTTTAATATTATCAAAATAAGTTACAAGAGATTGATCGTAGTAAAATATTCTTTCCTATAAACCATCTGGCTCATCTTCTAGCCACAAAACCGACTGTATTGAATACTTCGAGTTGTTGTAGGTATCATTTGAAAGTTGGTTCTAGAGAAAGCAATGCTAATGGATATTCGATCTGAAAGTTTTCGCCTTGACTTTGATAGGCAAAACATCTGCGGGAGCTTATATCACATCCAAACTAAAGTGTGAAGAGCGCTGCTCTGGCTAATCGTCACGGTAACGTACAGATATAAAAAAACAAATTTTACTCTTTCAATACAATGTAATAACGATAAAAGAATAAAACGAAATCAATAAAGTTAAATACTCTACTGTCACCGATAAGCTTCTTCCACCCTTTTGTAATTAAAAACTTTCGATCAGTTAAATGACACATCTACACCATAAATGAAGCGTTGTCGCTTATTATCGATAGCAACAATCTAATATACTAGCGGTATGATTCATAAAGGAATTCTCAGGAAATGTATAACAATGCTCCGAGCTCTATATGAATGTATGATTTGCATAGACCTATGATTTTTTAATTTGAAATATTTTTTTTATAAAATGAAGTACGTTTAAAAAATATGCTGTAACTTAAATCTAGTCTTCACAAATATTGCATAGAAAATAGTGCCGTCTCTATTTATTAGCTTTTTCAAGCCGCCACATGCACACAACAACTATCCGTTTGCCTCAAACAAGCTTCTTGAAGCTGATACTTAGCATTCGTTTTTACATTGACGTATGTTGTCAACATTCCAAAAACATATTTTGGAACAGTTTATCTTGACCATTTCAGTGTAAAAATTGTGTATTGTCTATATTATTGTCTCAATTATAGCTTCAAGATGTCTGTCCGACTAAGTAGGCGGGTTAGACTTGTTTGCGGATGGCATGCCTTGCACTATGGCGCGAGTGAATCGATTTTAAAATATCAGCGAAAAATCTCGTTGGCTAGTTAACTGTTAGTAAGTATTTTGATATTTTTGCGATTGCTTGTCAGGAATGTTTGAGCGTTGAGCGCGCCCTTTTCCGATTTACTAAAGAAAAACAAGGAATTCGAGATGACTACGAGTGAACGGGAAGCCATGGAACACCTGAAGAAAGCGCTTTGTTCAACCCCCGTACTAGTCTATCCTAATTAAGACAATCTTTTTATCATTCAATGCGACGCATCAAACACGAGAATAGGGGCAGTTTTATGACAATTGGATGAGTAGGGAAGGGAAAGGCCAATTTACTTTCATTCACAGAAGCTCAATAGAGCCAAGAAGAATTACTCGGTAACCGAGTAGGAATGCCTGGCCGCAGTACGCACCATAAAAAAAATCAGGCCATACATCGAGATGCTTACTATGGTTGATGAGACAGAGAGGTCAGGTCAGCTGGCCCGCTGGAGCTTGTCATTGGCTGCATGTGATTTTGAAATAGAGCATCGAAAGACCACGTGGTGCCGGACGCTCTTTCTCGAGCATACGTGGAAGGTTTGGATTCTGTTGAACCCTCTAAGATAGAGGCAAATCTAGAGGCTTCGGAGTTTAAAGACGCCGACTACGCTGACATCAGGAAGCACATTGAGGAGAATATTAAGACTTTACCAGGAGTTAAAGTGGAGGGCCAATATGTTACTAAGAAGATGGAATTCATACATAGGAATGATTTAGGCGATAACTTGGCATGGAACTTGTGGGTTCCTAACTGTTGGTAAATAGAAAATCTGGCATTACACCTAAGCAGCTGTTTTTACTGCACTTCAGTGCAACTCTTTATATTGTAATCTTTACATACTTTCTTTCACTTCCGTTTTTTACATTGTCTTTGAGATAACCTTGTGCTTAAATAAAAGTCCCTTTTTAATTATTATATTACACTATCTATCGTCTTTAATTTACACAATCACAACAGGTTATGGGCCCAGGTATTGTGATAAATAAAAAGTTGAAGATCCGTTTCGAGTGTAATTAATATTATTTCGATATAATGTCAATGTCAACAAATTTTAATGTTGAAAAATTGATGGGTAGAGAGAACTATGCATCATGGTCGTTTGCAATGAAGAATCTTCTCCAACATGAAGAACTATGGGAAACTGTTCAAGGTGATCATCCTAATACTGGAATCAACGTGAAGGCTGATACAAAAGCAAAAGCCAAAATTATCTTGATGGTAGATAAAATTAATTATGTCCATGTCGAAGATGCCCAGACATCAAAAGAAGTTTGGGACAATCTGAAAAATGCATTCCAGGACTCCGGATTAACGCGAAGAGTTGGATTATTACGTCAACTAATTACCACACGTCTTTCAACATCGGAAAATATCGAAGAATATGTGAGCCAAATAGTTTCAACTGCACACAAGCTCAAAGAGGTTGACATGCCAGTAAGTGATGAGTGGATTGGAACACTTCTGTTGGCCGGTCTACCCGAAGAGTACGCTCCTATGATGATGGGAATAGAAAGTTCCGGTGTTAAAATCACTTGTGATTCAATAAAAACTAAATTACTACAAGACGTTAAAAAATCCTCATCAAGTGACACCACTGCCTTTTTTTCTAAAACGAAGAAGAAAAATGAGGTTAAAAAAGGTTTTAGGTGCTACAATTGCAATCGCTACGGCCATAAATCAGTCGATTGTCGAGCAAATAAGCAAACGCAAAATAAAAACAACAAACAGGTCTGTTTTTGTACCGTATATGCAGCAGGTGCCATTGATATTGATGAGTGGTTTGTGGATTCCGGAGCTAGCATGCACATGTCAATGAGAATTGATTGGTTCGTGAACGTTAAAGAATCTCAAATAAAAGAGATTTTCGTTGCAAATAAGGAAAAATTGGTCGTAAAAGGTATTGGTGACATACAAATACGTATAAAAGACAACAATGGTTGTGTGGTAGATGTTACCATTCACAATGTACTTTATATACCCAAGTTGACTGTAAACCTGCTATCCGTAAGTCAAATAATAGACAGAGGGTATACCGTAAATTTTGAAAATGAGAAATGTACAATTGCCGATAATGGTAATGTCGTTGCTACAGCCCATCTACATAATAATATGTTTAAATTGGATCGTGATGTTAATCAAATGTGTATGGCGGCAACACATATTGATGCTCAAATGTGGCACGCCCGAATGGGTCATTTAAATTTTGCAGACTTGACTAAAACAAAAGAGTTAGTCACCGGTATGGAATTTCAACCGAAATCAAAGGAAAGTTGTATTCCATGCATTAAAGGTAAAATGACAAGAAAGCCATTTAAATCATCAACATCTTGTTCATCAAAATTACTTCAGCTTATACATTCGGACCTTTGCGGCCCGATGGAGGAAATTTCAATTGGCAAAGCTAAGTATTTTTTAACATTTATTGATGACTTTTCGCGTAAAGTCTTTATATATATTCTACAGGCAAAAACGGAGGTACCAACATTTTTTAAAAAAATTATGGCCCATGTCGAAAATGAAACTGGCCATAAAATAAAATGTTTGCGTACGGACAATGGCACCGAATTTTGCAATCAGCATATGTCAAAATTAATGTTAGAAAAAGGCATACAGCATCAAACTACTGTGCCGTACAGTCCCCAGCAAAACGGCGTTGCGGAGCGCATGAATCGCTCCATTGTCGAACGTGCCCGATGTATGCTAATACACGCTGGGCTGCCAAAGAAATTTTGGGCTGAAGCTGTCACAACTGCCGTGTATGTCCTAAATCGTTCCGTTTGCTCTGCTATTCAAAAAGGTACACCACAGGAAATCTGGACTGGTGTTAAACCTGACTTGAGTCATCTTCGAGTGTTTGGTTGTCGTGCAATATCTTATGTCTCCAAAGAAAAACGAAAGAAGTGGGATCCAAAGGCTGAAGATTTAGTTTTTGTTGGCTACTGTGAAAATAGCAAAGGGTATCGGTTGTTACACCCAGCTGGTTGGCTTGTAATTAAAAGTCGTGAGGTCGTATTTTTTGAAAATGAATTTCTACAAAATTCACAAAAACAGAATCGTTCAGATGAACATGTATATTATTTTCTAAAACCGGATGTCGATGCAGTGGAGGCTACCAATGTAAATCTAGACAACGATGATGATGATGATAAAACAAGCTTAACAGAATTTTTCACCGATCAAGAAAGCGATGAATCATCCGATTACTACGAACCTGACGATACTCTTACATCAAATAATGATACAACAATACTGCCTACAGAAAACAACAATAACGTTCGTCGTTCTCAACGAATTCCAAAACCAGTAAATATGCAGGATTACCATTTGTATTCAGTAGAGGCAAATGACACAGGTGATCCTATGACCGTTCAGGATGCCATGAGTAGTCGTGATGCAGCGCAGTGGAAAAGTGCAATGGATGATGAACACAAAGCTTTATTAGACAATAGCACTTGGACCATGGTCAAACTGCCCAAAGATGCAAAACCAATTAAATGCAAATGGATTTTTAAAAGAAAACGTGATGAAAACGGTAATGTACAGAGGCACAAGGCGCGTTTAGTAATAAAAGGCTGTTCTCAAAGGCCAGGTATTGACTACCAGGAAACGTATTCTCCTGTGGTGAGATACACTTCAATTCGTTATTTAATATCAACTGCAGCACAATTTGATCTTGATATTGAACAAATGGATGCAGTCACCGCATTTCTTCAAGGTGATCTTTGCGAAGAGATCTTTATGGAACCGCCGGAAGGTGTTGGTGAAAATCCGAAAGGCAAAGTTTGCAATCTTAATAAAGCCATATATGGCCTAAAACAGGCAAGCCGTCAGTGGAACAAAAAGCTGGATCAGGCCCTAAAGAAAATGGGTTTGCAACAATCAAAGGTTGATCCATGCATATACTTTAATGTACATGACTCCCAAATGCTTTTTATCGCCGTATACGTTGATGACTTATTGATATTTTCTAACAATACACAATTGAAAATTAAAGTTAAAAATGGTCTACAAAAAATGTTTTTAATGAAGGATCTGGGAGAGGCCCGAAGCTGTGTTGGATTACGTGTAACCCGAAATCGAAAACAAGGTGAGATACATATAGATCAATCAGTTTATGTGGAGGAAATTTTGAATCGATTTAAAATGATTGATTCTAATCCGGTATCGACGCCTTTCGATGTAAATACAAAACTTACAAATCCAAAATCAAATTCACAATCTTTTAATAATATTCCATACCAAGAAGCTATTGGCAGTTTGCTTTATTTGGTACAAGGAACTCGTCCAGACATTGCCTTTGCTGTTAATTTTTTAAGTAAATTCAACAATAATTTTGATAACTCTCATTGGACAGCTGTAAAACGCGTTTTTAGATACCTAAAAGGTACAATGAATGTAAAATTAACGTATTCTAAAAAGGAAAACCCTAAAGTGATTGGGTACTGTGATGCTGATTACGCCAGTGACGTAACAGATAGGCGTTCATGTACGGGGTACATATTCATACAACAAGGTGCTATAAGTTGGAATAGTAAACGTCAAACAACTGTGGCCCTTTCAACAACAGAAGCCGAATATATGGCTTTGTCTACAGCAGTTCAAGAAGCTGAATGGTTACGTCAATTAAAAAACGACTTGTGGAATAATTCACAAGAAAAAATAACAATATTTTGCGACAACAAAAGTGCTTTGAATTTAGCAAAAAATGATGCATACCATGCTAGATCCAAACATATAGATGTCCGCCACCATTTCTTGCGCGACAAAGTTAATGATGGGAACGTAATGCTGCTGTATAAAAGTTCCGAAGACATGGCTGCAGACTTCCTCACAAAACCAGTAACTAAAGAAAAACACTTCAAATGCGCCAAGATGTTGGGACTCAGAAATTTCGAGCCAGCTTTAAGTGGAGGTGTTGGTAAATAGAAAATCTGGCATTACACCTAAGCAGCTGTTTTTACTGCACTTCAGTGCAACTCTTTATATTGTAATCTTTACATACTTTCTTTCACTTCCGTTTTTTACATTGTCTTTGAGATAACCTTGTGCTTAAATAAAAGTCCCTTTTTAATTATTATATTACACTATCTATCGTCTTTAATTTACACAATCACAACACTAACAACCTCACAGAATCCCTGGTCAGTTCAGCTCACGATCCTCGGCAAGCGGCTCACGGCGGTATTTGTAAAACCCCTTCTAGGCTACGACATTACTTTTACTGGCCTCATATAGCAAGCCAGGTGAAAACGTATGTGTCCAATTGTCCAGTGTGTAAGAAAAAATTTTTCGTTGAATTACTTGGCCCACACCCTAGGTCTAGGACGGGTAACCAAGTTAATTTTAGTTTGCCTGGATAGTTTTTCTAAATTTGTCTTTGCGGAAACCCTGAAAAGGGCCACTGCTCAAATAGCTCATCAGTGTATTTTACCCAAATTTTGTATAGAAAACTGAGTCTTATATCAAATGCCAAATTGCTTAAATGAGAACTCCATTGAATCAATAAGACAAAAGACAATAACAACTCAAAAATGTTTTATACAAAAACACAGCAAACATTCAGTAACTATTTTTATTTTTTCTTTCATTTTTCTACATAAGGGATCGCATTGGGAACCATTCATATGTATTTGAAGCAGTAGTGAAATGGCCATATGGATATGCTTTCCCTGCATTAATACATATTATTTTTAGTTTAGTTTAAAATAAGAAATATTTCATGGGAATATCATGAAATATTTATATTTGAAGGAATCAAGCACGAATAAAGTAAATTGAATAAAAAATTTATAGAATATTTTAGATTAATCTATAAGATCTTGAGTTAAACCAAAAAACAACGTCGCTAGTGTTTTTTTATTTAACTAAAATAAATAATTTGTGTAACTACCTTTTATAATGCAGGTAGAATTGGAATATATCTTCAGTTATTTAGTACTCGACTAGTTTTAACTTTAGGTATGGGTAAAACCCGAATAGAAGAAATATGAGGATAAATAGCCTTGAAAAAACGAATCGGTATGTTGTCAATAGCCAATGTCTTAGATTTAACTTTGCAAATGGCAAGATACACAATAAAAAAAATCTCCCAAATTTATCATCTGAAAATCCGAAATCTAGAGGGTTTCGATTAGAATCCAAGGCATTTACAAAATATTCATTTACTAATTCTAATCATCACCATCAGTACAGCCAGAAATATCAAGGCCAACAATGTTGTATAGAACTTTTTCATTACTATAGTAGCCTGGTTTAGTTTAGTTTCGTTAGTTTATACAAAGGGTCCCAAATGTTAGATCAAATTTCAATGATCAAATTTCAATGAACGTCGCAGCAACAACTGATTAGATTATTTCAGAAATCTATCTCGATCGTTAAGAAGTAAAAACCCTGGAAACCAATAGCACTATAACGGCTTTGAACATGATAGCTAGACATTTAGCTAACGGTCACAGCCAGCAAAAAAGTTGCAACCTTAGAGATGTGGTTATAAACGCTGGGTTGAAAAAAACCTTTGTAACAGACAAGCATTTGTTGAATTTTGGGGCCAAAAATCAAACTATCGCAAGATTAAAATTGGCATTTTGTCATCAAAGTATTTATCTTGCCCAGCTTTCTGCGTAATTCCAAGGAGTCAAGATGATTTCATATGCAAATGACTTCGATTTACGTAGTGCATTGGATAAGGATAAGTCTTGTTCAATTGATGTTGACAATTTTTCTATGCGTTTCACTAAGCATAAAAGTAGTGAAGCAGTAGTGAAATGGCCATATGGATATGCTTTCCCCGCAGTAATACATATGATTTTTTAGTTTAGTTTAAAATAATAAATATTTCATGAGAATATCATGAAATATTTATATTTGAAGGAATCAAGCACGAATAAAGTAAATTAAATTTTAAAAGATTCCGAATAATAAATTTTCATATTAATTTTTTATTCAATTAATACATACGTAAATAGATAAATTTGTTGTTTGAACGAAAGAGTATAGTTTCTTTGCAAAATGCTTTTCGTCGTGGTCTAAGTACCATATCTTTATTACCTGCCCTGACAGATGACGTTAGATCAGCTTAAAATAACCTTGAGATGGCAACCGCTTTTAGGTCGGTTGTTATTATTATTTTTTATTTGTTATTAGTCAACTGCATACAAATTGTTTAATTCGTATCCATCTGATCTTTTTCAGATTGATAACAACAACAACAACCAATCATCTGATTTACTTCCTTTATATTCTGGTGTTCTCAGGGCTCTGTTTTAGATCCTATTCTCTTCGTTATAGGTATAAAAATTATTAACCGAATCATGTTGATAACATTGATTAAAAGTTTTTCTATTTTTAGAAGCTTTTCTCTTTTTCTATAGTAGTCGGTTGGATATTAATATGTACCAATTGAATATCAATGATTCTCTTCATCGTAGGACAAACTGTCTATTTACAAACATGTCTAAGGCACTTGGATTTATTTTTATATTTTTATTATAAGTTTTTTTTTAAGTTTTATTTTTAGTTTATTCTATTTTATTTGTTAATCAGGCTTTCTTGTATCTGTAATATAACTTGATCGGCTTAACTAGCCTTTTATACACAAGATACGTTCAGATATGTATTGCACATTTGCAGTTGTATAGGAAAAGTTCAAGTGGTCTACAATTCGGAAAACATGAGTGCGCGGTGATTTACATTCTATATCTTTTTTCTTTATTTTCAACTTTCGAAAACCTTGTGTGCTTGTTTCCTTTAGTAGCGTCGTGAAAACAGACCTGAGACCAAAATAAATTTTTGCAAACGTTAAGAAAGTCAACGTTTTTATGATAAAATCATATTCCATAACCGAGAAATATTCACTCTAAACGATCCATCCAGCTGTGACAATAGAATAGGACGAAGTAAGGAAAATGCTACATTCAGGTTTCCAACGTTGAATTTACTTTTTAAAAATATTTTAGACTTCAAAATATAACTGTTTTAACTAAACATACTTAATGGAACAAATCTACTTTACGGACGCAGCTTAAAAATGAAAAAGAAGTTGTATTTAAGAAAAAAAAAAATGACCGCTGATTAGCGGTTCGTATTTGGAATTGTTGTTGTTTTTGATGCACTCAAAAGTGCCTTATCTGAACAAAACGCATCAAGAAATGTGTAAACAAAATACACTTAAAAAATTTATTTTGAATATAAATTCGAAAATGTTCACATTTCTCTTATCTACGTAGCAGCGAATATTTGTTATTCAAATAAGTATTAACCCGAGATTAGATAAATACCTGGGTATGAACGTGGGTATAAATAGATAAATACCCAGGTCTAAACCCATTTCTAGGTATGAGCAACACCGGCTTCGCTTTCTAAACATTCCCTGCATTGCCTGCCTTCGGGCGGGCGAAAGGATTTTCTCTTCTCTGTCATAACAAACACCGGTTTCGCTGACTAAAGATTTCCTGCATAGACAGCCGGGTACATTTTTTCTCTCTTCTATGGTATGACCAACACTTCGCTTACTAAAATTTGCCTGCATCATCTTCTCTATGGTATGGCCAACACCAGCTTTGCTTACTAAAGATTCTCCACATAGCCGGCCTTCGGGGGGCGCAAGGATTTTGCTCTCTGAGGAATAACTAACACCGACTTCGCTTACTAAAGATTTTCTGCTAAATCTTTTTCGTATAGTAGTGCCACTGAACTGAATTTATTTGATATTTGTGGGTAGTTATGTTTATATGAAAAAAAATTTTTGTCTTACCTGAAATTTTTTATTTTTTCCCCCTTCAATAAATAGAAATTTAAATTACCCATATTGTCTCAATCTGCCATAAAATACTCGATATGTGCCATATTACACATACATTCTTTGGAGAAACGTAACTCCGCAAGAAGGCATCAACCCCAAATTTTTCACTTTAAATTTTTTTGTTTAAAATTGTATTTTATAACCCGTGGAAAATTTTTTTCATTTTTGAGCTGCGTCCGTAAACTAGATTTAAGCCTACTTAATTATGGAAAGTTAATTCCTTACTAGATAATAAAGGTATTATTATCATCAATGGAGATATTTCGTTATTTATTTACTCACATATGTAATGTTTTTGTCATTATTTTATTTTTGAACATAAATAAAAAAATGTTAACACGAAAATTATTTTCTAACTACAAAGAATTATGAGGGATGCTTAAAACATCGGAAAAAACAGTAATTTTCCTCCCGCAATTTGTGGAAAATGGATGCATATAACACAGTATGGATTTTTATTTCTACGAACATATCCAAACGGTCAGCAATATTTTACAATACTTCTTTTGATTGCTTTACAACACTCGGATAAACATATTCACACTTAGGCTTACATTTGAGAGTATGAATAACTACATACATACATATGTATATGGATGGATGGATGCATACACAAAATTTCTCGATTTTTATGCTTAGTTAAAGACGGCTTTTTAACTTTACAATATTTATAAACTCATGAATCCAAAAAAAATTTATATTTTAATTAGTTTTTGAACCATTCAAGAATGTATTTAAAAAATAGTTTGCACATTTTATGTTTACTTCCCGTTTTCTTTCGTGAGATTCAGAAGTCACTACTCACGCATACACAAAAAATATGTTTGTTGCAAGTACATTAGAGGGAAAAGATGATATACACACCATTTAGTGTTGTAAAGCGCATACAAATTCACTCTTGTTGACATTAGCAATTCAAACATTTTGTTCAAGGCGAATCAATTACCAGGTGGCAGCGTAGGCGAATTCATTAATTTTCGCCGTGTACACTACTGTCAAACTCCATATATAAAAAATCTGTGTACAATTTTTTATATATGAAGTTTGACGTTCGTTTCTACCAGCAAAAAATAATAAATTCTCTAACGCTGCCACCTGGTAATTGATTCGCCTTGATTTTGTTGTTTGATGTTATAAGCACAGATAATAACTGTCTTTAAATGTCTTTAATCTGTGGTTATAAGTGGCTAAAAGATCGAAATCGTCGACGGTGTAATTAAAAAAGATCGGCGACGGCTAGAACTACCTTAGTGAAATTCTTATATAATAAACCTTTTTGTTAATGCGTTAATCACAGTTATATGGCTAAAATGGTTTCAGTGAAATCTAAAAAAATATAACCCTATCCATAAAATTAAAAAGGTTGTGCCTCCTCAAGACACGGCCCATAGGGACAACAGCTGATGAAATTAACCATTTTTAACCCTTATCGGTCGTAAGTCACCTCTGACGTGACAACAGTACTTTTCTGCAACGGTCGTATGGCACGTGTGAAGTGACAAGGCGAATTATGTCGAAACATACTGTCTATTGATGAGATTTGTTTTTAAAATGCATTCATTTCTTCAATTTACCGTTACCATTTGAAAATACGTATTTACCGTTACCGTTTGAGCATAAGAATCTTTTCAGTTTGTCGTTATCAGCAGAGCATTTAACTTGTGCAATAAACTTTCAATTCTTTTTTTTAATGTCTGAATTTATTTTACAACAACCTGGTGAGAATCAAACGTGTGAAAAGTCGCGTCCGATAAGGGTTAATAGAACTAGAGAGAAGGGAACAATAATCGACGTATTTACAAGGCTTAATTGATGTTAACGAATAACAAATATATTCATAAATAGAAGGTTGTATATACTATGCTCGATTTTAAAACTTACAATTTATGTATAAAAAAAATTGTGTTGCATCTTTCTGTACCATTATTCACAAATACTATAGATATACTGTTTCAAGTTCTAAAATTGTATGTGCTCTGTTTAAAGTGAAGCCACAGAATAGAAAAAGATTTTAAGAATTTCTAAGAACTGTACCCAGCCCACGCCGACAACAACCGGCTAGTAATTACTTAGCTCTCCACCTAAAATTTGACATCCGTATTAAATTTGCCGTGAAAATTTATTATTTGATTTAATAACTAAATTTCTTAGTTAAAAAACAGAGTTCCAATTTTTAATGTTATAAAAAATTCTTTAGAATATTATCAAAGCATTAAGGATATTTAATCTACCTGTTAAAAATTTTCATGTATATACAAAATGTCTGGAGGGAACTAAATAGCGCAGAGTCAGTGAAAAGTGAAGTTGAAGCTAATTGTTTTTTTGTTATACCCTTCACCACAAATAGTGGAAAAATGTTATATATAAGTTTGTCATTCCGTGTTATTTCAACAATATCTATTTCCGACCCCATAAGTGTATATATTCTGACTTCTTATGCATAGGGAAGTCGATTGAGCGATGTCCGTCTGTCTGCCTTTGAGCTTTTGAAGAGATCTTTAAGGAAATACTAACAAATGCTTTACCCATTAAGAGCCGATGTCATTTTATGCAAATATTTGCTTTTTTGATTGTAATTTCTTCACTAAACTAGATTTACATATATGGTGAAGGGTATATTAGATTCGGAATAGCCGAATATAGCACTCTTACTTGTTTTTTTTTTATATTGTCAAAAAGTAATGAAAATTTAGTCGTGTTCAGAGCAATAAAGGTATTAATCCTAGGCACATTTAATTTACTAGGTAGTGTCGTCCGCCCAGCTGGTTTTGAGTTGAAAATGTCAAAAGTTGTTTGTATATTACTACGCTTGTTTACAAATATCAAAAAGACTAACTACAAGCATTTGCAAAACAAAGCAGCATTTGTGTTAGGAACAATTATCATTTATTTAACCTTTCTGTTTTTGACATCTTTTCATTTTTGTTTTGACATTACCAACGAACAAAACAACAATAAAATGCCATGATGTTTTGCAATGTTGTAATTTTTCCATACAGTGTGTTATAAAAATAAAATAAGTTAACATTACTGTTCAAATTATAAAGTTGACGCTCTTAAGCGGTCTATAGACGATGAAAAAGCTGAATAAACTTTTTTACACTGCTTTTTATTTTCTTGCTCTTTGTTTTGTAAATAATAGCTGAGATTTTTTTATGTGTGTATAATTTTTTTGCCAGTGCCAATTTCGCAATACTGCTTTTACAGCTCATAATCAAACTAAAAATTAATTGTTAACTGGTCATCCATCGTACGTACGTATGTGTCTTTAAAATCCAGCATTTTGATCGTGTATAGAAACCAATTAGTAAAAATATCTATATTGTCATAAATCTTGTTAAATACAAAGTAGTTTTTAATAGCGTTAATGATGCTTAAGCGCATAATAAATATTATAATTTTTTTTTGCAGTTAGCTCTAATAAACTTGCTTATTGTGATTTAGATGTAAAAATGCTTTCGTTAACAATAATGTAAGCTTTATAGATGTGTAAAGCTTATTTACAAATGTACATAAAAATTGCACTAATCTTATAAAAATTGTACAAAAAAAAAAAAAAAGAAACATTTGTTTGAAAAAAAAAACAAGTAAGAGTGTCATATTCGGCTATGCCTAATCTTATATACCCTTCAGCATCTATGTAAATCTAGATTAGTCACTCCAATAAAAAAAGCAAATATTGGAGTGACAGAGAACTAAAAAGTAAGAAAAAAATTAAAATTCCATATACATAATTTTACATAAAAATGTCATCGGCACTTTATCGGTTAAGCATTTCTTAAATTATTATCATTTCCTTAAAGATTGATATTAATAAAATATTAAAATTTTAAACGCTCGTAAATTAGAAAATATAGCCGAACGCCAATTTTGGTGTTTATTTCTTATTTTTTTAATTCTCTATCGACCCATATATGTATTTGTTTTTTTAGTTGGAGTTACTTCATTATTCCATATAATATGAAAAAATTAGAGGTAGTTGTAGGACCGATCTTACTGATTTCTAATAGCACCTCTTTTGATATTATGTCTGATCGATTAGAGCATTTAAACTAACACGGACGGACATCGCTCAATCGATTTCGCTATGCATAGAACTCAGAGTATATATGCTTTATGGGGTCGGAAATGGATATTGTAGCAATAAGTTATACCCCTTTTTCCTTTTTTTTTTTTTGTGGTGAAGGGTATTCAAATATAAAAAGACACTTGACAAGCTAGAAAATTCTAAACTTTATTTTGTTCTTTTAAATTTTTTGCTGTATACTTCCCTAGCTAAATTAAAGAATAATGGCAAAACGACAAAATAAAATTATTTTTAGATTCCTTTAATTGGCAAGTACTTGTATTTTCTTTAGTTTTACAAAAATTGAGTTTTCAGACTTTTTTTAAGCAATTTTTTTATAAACGAAAGTAAAAACAGCTCTTTGACTAATTCTTGTTAGTATGAATTTGACCAGTCTAAAGTCGCCACAAATTTCTCCCTCACATTTGTACGCTCTTTTTTTTCTCATTTTTAGTTACTGAACAGACCCAATGTCAAGAGATATTTCTGAACAGCTTTTAACGAAGTATTTACTGTATAGTTTTAATTTGGGCAGATACCTTTAACCACAGATATAATCTATGCCTTTAACGCACAAAGAAACGCAAATATTAAATAACAGCTGCTTATGTTTTACAACTACTTTGTACTTTTGTTAGAAAAGAGTTATGCTCGACCTTGATATGGTCTTGCAAAAAGTTAATTAATTTTGAATGTTATGCTGATAACTCATAAAATTTTACAGCATAAAATGCTAAAATTAATTTCTGCTGGCTTCTTTGTACATCAAATTTGTAAGTTTTTGCTGGCACAGTATAATATTGTTACGAATAATAAAAACCTGGCAACCCCTGTAGTTTTTTCCGTATGAGCGTGGTGAATAAGCTAATTCAACTAATGGTGTGTTTATAGAATAACAAAACCACGAGTTAAGCCTGGTACTCTGTTCAGCTTTTCATGCGGAATGCTGTCAAATCGCATACATAAAAAATTTGTATGAAAAAGTCATGAAAAAATGTTGCAGAAGTAGTACTCTGTTTTTACTGTGGAAAAACATATGAAATGCTTCTGGCAACATTTTATCCAAGCTGTGAAATAAAGCAAGTAGGCATTATTTCATGCGGAATTTTTCATACAACAGATGATCGCATGTCTTTTACTTACGTTTTTAAAACACGGATACCACATTTTAAATGTCAAATATTCCACATGAAATAATCAATGTTGCTCAACAATTTTCACAAATTTGAACAGAGTACCAGGCTTTAGCTAACAAAAGTTGAGCAGCCTCAATGGCTGGTCCGAGTTCGATACCGCATGCGGTCATGCGTGCAATGAAAAAAATAATAATTGTTATAAGCAATTAAAATTAATAAACAGCAGTACAAACCTCCCGAGAGGCAAAGGACAATTATTGTGTGAAGCCATGGCAGACAATTTAGTGGAGACGTCTAATTTAATAAAAGGAGTAACAGATAATTGTCAAGAAGCCCTTTATAATAAAAAGTAACACGGTAGCGGATGCGCAGGGAAGAGTAACAGCATAACAACAGTGTATGACAGACGTGTGTTGTGGCTACTGGATTAAAGGAGAAGACTGGCATGGATAAAAGGAGTAGTGGAAATGTCTGTGGATGGTTAAGGTTACTAAACAAGGCATCGAGTAGTTCATGTCTCGCCGGAGTAACACAGTAGTGTAGCGTGGATGGCTGCGTTTGTGGTGATAACGCATGTTTAGTAAATTCGAGACCAAGGGTTCACAAGACCGGTAGGATCGAGAAGTATAGCCAGAGAAAGCCAAAAAGTAAAAGAAGATAGAATTTAGCCACAGTGGTATTTGCAATCAAAAGAATCAGTACGTTTGTTCTGTCTAAAAAGGGTAATACGTAACAATATCTATGTTAAATGCAAGGCGAATCCATAATTGATTAATTGGCCTTGTGTTCAATGCAATAGCAACCTTGATTGGCAGACTTTTCGCCGCTTTGAGGTCCCTTTCTGTCTATGGTTGTAAATCATATGTAAGACGCATCGCACAGTTATCTATCTACTAGTTAAGCAATGACTATATCATGAATCAAGAAAACAAGATTGCGCAGGTCCGTTAGTTTGTTGTATAGCGTTCTATTCTTTGCAAACAAACTTCATTTCTGTATGGATAGCGCTACAGAATTAAAGAAAAACGGTGAAAATTTATCAAAATTAAAAAGAAAAAAAAAAATAACAGAATTAGAGTATGATGGTCTCGAAAAACTCGCAGGCTTTATTTTCCTGATGATATCCCAGATATTGCAGTGGCACAAAACGAGGAAGGTCCAACGTATTCGTGGGTTGATCACGTATCATAGGGCGGACTAATAAAGCCGACACCTGAAACTATGAAACACATTGAAGAACTGAACCAAATATTTCAAAAAATAATAAAGACGGTTTTCTCATTAAACAAGATTCTGTAAAAGATTTAACTAAACAGGATCATCAGGATGAAATGAATAATTTTTTATTAGAATTTTCATATAATCCAAAATTTAAAATTTTGGAGCCCGAAATAGCTCTTCTTCTTCTCGGGCTACAAGCCCAAGCACAAAATTTTAATTCGAATGTATCTTTTTTCTTCCCATTTATAATTTTGTTCAAATCGATGCACCCCTTTAGAAGTTATGCAATTATTTCTAGTTTTGCGCCAAAAATCTCATACACTTATACAACAAACACCCATTTTCATTCTATTGTTACGTAGATGCGCAGTAGAAAAATTTTATAAACGGCTGAATGCGCAATCTTGTTTTCTTGATTCATGTGACTATATAATATTATACACAATCGAACGATTTAATCACACGAAAATGTGACAGAATTCTATCCTACTCTCAAAATCGTGCAAAAATGGCGTCGTTTTTTTTAATTATAATTAATATACCTAAGTTTTTAATTGCATGCGTTCAAGTGACATTTCATTTTCAAAATTTATGCAAAAAGGCGCTCATTTGAACTCATGTGATCGTTGCAATGTCAACAACTTATTTAAATATTATGATCACTCATATGTAAATGGTGCTTCTGGATGTTATTTCTGAAAACTAAGTAAATGAAGTTTCTATACTTCTAATAAAATATGTAAATATATTAATTAAAATAAAGAAAATCTCAAAAATGTACTACATATATATATGATAAAAAATTTGGGGTATTTGGCAATAGAGTTAATTTGGGAAACAGCTGTTTGTTTTTATTAATATTATTTTACTTTTTCGCATAAAAGTTTTATACAACATAGAAAAAAACTTATTATTAACCAAATAGGAAGCTATGAATAATAAAATATCAAAAAATAAATTAATACTGCTGCGCCTGAAATTCAATAAAAATGTTTATAATTTTTACAATCCACCATAAATGTTATTATACATACTTAAATGTTTGTACATATTAATGAGATGAAATAATTTTTTATTGAGTCTTCTTTTTTTTCCTTTGACAGTCGAAAGGTTTACATTAACCATATGATATTTTACAAATGAATCTTAGAACTGTATTTGTTTTGTTCTAATACACACTAAATGTATAAGCTACATGCTAACAGAGAGAGGTGGCTATTATTTCGTAAAAAATATTTCTTGTATGTTTATAGCAATGCTTGCTCTTGGCACTTACTTTATCTAACAGAGCCATAGTCTGTTAATTTAAATAAAACAAAATAAAATAAATAACACTTAATGCAATAAACACAATCATGTCTACCGACCATCTACTACAAGATGTCAAAAATAGAATACATGCGTGCTTATGAGAATAAATCTTTTAACCGCTACACGACTACCGACTACACGGCTACTTTTGTAGCCCGTAGCCAACTTAGGCTAATTTCTATTTTTCTTGGCTACAAAAACGGATTAGTGCTGCCAATACAATAAATGCATGAAATGGTGGTTTTAAAAACGCAATACATTAAATATCGCTATTAAAAACGCGAAAAACTTTTATAGTGGCACCATTGAAAAATAATAATCATCTGTTCATTTGTTTACATTTTTCATTTACTATTTATTTGGCGCATTTTTCATTTAATTTTTGTTTTTGAAATTTAGTTCTTTTTTCATTAATTTCGAATTTGTTTCATTTATATATATTTTTTGGGTTTTTTATTGAAATTGGTAAGTTTATAATAGTCATTTTTACTGTTTATATGTATTTATTATATTGTTTAAAGTAAATGTTTAGTTCAATTTACATGCAAATATGGACGTGGACACTTCATACACTGAAGTATTTGTTTCCACTATTTTAGCAATAGTACTTATCAAGTTAATTAAATTTTCTTGAGACATTTAAAATTTTTTTTACACAAATTCACTTAAAAAAATCCAGTTTGTTTGTTTTGGGGTAACTTTAATACATATGTCAAAACAGATGTTTATTTTTTGTAGTTAGTGGTCGATAGTCGTTAAAAGACTTGGCTATTTTTGTAGCCAGCTACTTTTGTAATCGGTAGTTGATGGTCGATAGCCTTTGATTGTGTTTATAGCATAAAACTACATAACACAACGATATGTTTACAAACAATCAAAACAATATAGGAAAAAATAGCAAATGTTTTAACATCCGATAGACAATTTGTGGCAAACAGATGAAATCTGTTTTGTAGTCGGTTTTTTTTCGCCAGAATTATATAATCCACCATAAATGTTATTATACATACCTATATGTTTGTAAATATCAATGTATGTACCTATGTATGTGTATTGTAAATATGCTCATGGTTGCACATAAGGTAGTATTTTACGCAAAAACAGCGATGTCTATCGAAAGTTCAAGTAAATTTCGTTGAAATTAAGTAAAATTAACTGATTTGGGTAATGGTAAAATGTATGCGAAATTACGTGTTTTCAAGTTGATTTCGGCCAAAATTACGATATGACTTAATTTCGTGGCAGCCTGAACGGGCATTTTAAAAATTGCATGTGTACTCAAAAAGTATGACAGTGTGGACTAAAAGTGTATGAGTGTGACAAACTTTTTGACAGACCTTTTATAATCTCTTAAAATAATTCATAAAATATTTTTCTCTATGCGATCAGGGTTAATTTTTCTTTCAAGATGATGAGGAGAAAATACAACAAAATATTAAAACCATATGATTTTGCATCTTTTTTGTATAATTGTGTGGCACCTACGACGCCATTGTGAAACGATTTTTAAAGTAGACAGAATTCTATCAGATTTTTGTGTGATTGAACGGTGTATGATAGTGAATCTTGGCCTTAAGCTCTATTGGGAGGGAATTTAATACAGGGACTTGTTTAGTTCGTGAAGTAATTTTTTCCAATTAATTTATTATGGTCCTTAACCTTAATAGGAAAATTTAATCAATTGTCATTACAGTTTTCAGAATAGCATCTCCTTAATTTAAATATTCCTGCTGGTCGATTTAAATGTCAAGTGGCCAACACATCAAATAAAGTGTTATCTATCCAAAAAATGAAAGAACAAAGCATTAAAAATACTGAGTCTATGATTAATTATGTATTTATTTTTTAAACTGAATCGGTCCAATATTATATTATTTATATATGATAACATTTTATTTTTCTTTGTACACTTTGCTTTTTGTTATCATTTTTGTTTACCATTATTTGAATACACTTTTAAACTAATGGTCTGGCATCCTTTTTTATAGCAATGTATGCCGCCATGTTGCCATTGAGTATTTTTTGTTTTGCGCTTTTTGCAAGTTTTGTTTTGTTAAGTGAAAACAACTAATAAAGCATATGAAAGTTTTTTGTAATAATTTGTAAAATGTGTATAAATTTATAAAATATACAATATATTTGTAACCACGCGCTTAAAACTAAATTAATACAAATATAGCAAAAGCTTCATGTGTAAAAAAACATCAATGTATGATGAGAACTTTACAATACAACAAAAGAACAAAATCCAATATTTTATATACTTAGTATTTGTAATAAATAATTCTAAAAAAGTGTTTTATTTGAAAACAAAACAGGAAGAGAATAAATACAGCAACTAAAGTTACATACTACACAACAATAGAAGTAGCTAGGTAGAGGAAATACAGGTAATTACATATGATGTTTCCTAAAGAACTGGCTGACTTCGTCATTGTTTAAGGAACCCGGTTGAAATTGCATATTCATCCGTTTCACAATTTAAAGAAATTTTGCTTTCGAAATTAATTGTAGAGTCTGTATTTCCAAGTCAATTGTCTCATGTCTTTCATTTGTCAATTGTATTTCCAAGTCGATTGTCGTTAATTGTAGGAGTCTGTATTTCCAAGTCAATTGTCTTGTTAATTCATATATTGTAATACACATTTATTTTGATATATGGATGTCCTTAAATGTTATCACCTACACCTGATCTTGTGCAAAATAATGTTATAGTACCTATCTGATTCGATATTTACGCCATATTTATTATACAATGAACAACGAAATTAACAACAAAATTCCATGACTTTATAACTGTGTTATATATTATATAGTGGACAAAACGTTATTAAATTCATTAAGTTAACTTCAGAAAAACACGATTCAAAGAGAATAAATACAGCAACTAAAGTTACATACTACACAACAATAAAAGTAGCTAGGTAGAGGAAATACAGGTAATTACATATGATGATTCCTAAAAAACTGGCTGACTTCTTCATTGTTTAAGGAACCCGGTTGAAATTACATATTCATCCGTTTCACAACTTAAGGAATATTGCTTGCGATGTTAATTGTAGAGTATGTATTTCCAAGTCAATTGTCTCATGTGTTTCAATTGTCAATTGTATTTCCAAGTCAATTTTCGTTAATTTTAGGAGCCTGTATTTCCAAGTCAATTAATTAATTAATTCATATATTGTAATGCACATTTATTTTGATATATGTATGTCCTTAGATGTTATCACCTACACTTGATATTGTGCTAAATAATGTTATAGTACCTATCTGATTCGATATTTACGCCATATTTGTTACACAATGTACATCGAAATTAACATCAAAATTATATGAGCTTATGACTGTGTGGGATATTATATAGTGGACAATACATTAAATTCTTAAGTTAACATTAGAAAACCACGATTAAAATTAAAATTGAATTCACGTTTTGCAGTTTGTTTATTTGACAATTACTTTTTTTATGGAATCGATTACATCTTGTTTTCTGTTCACCTATTATTCTCTGTTGTTTTCTACTATTAGCTACGTTTTGTAAATAATTTATCAGACAGGATATCGGACTCACCTAATAATATAAAATTAAATAATTAATTATATATAATTTTTATAATTATGATATGTAATTTTAAATAACTTTAAAAGCGATCCAAGATTAGTTGTGAAGTGCCGCTCAATGAGCAATGTCAAATGAATCCCTCAGGCCATTACAGCACCTAATTTTGCAGGATTTTGTCAAGTTTTTCTTTAAAATTTTTAACCAGCAACGGTTTCCTAAGGGTAAAGCAGCTTACATTGGATGTGGGTATCCATAATTAATTTTTTCAAATAAAAGTAAAGTAAAATAATGTTACAATTTTAAGAGGATATCGACAATTTATCAATTCATATAAATTTTGAAAAAAAGTGGTACAATATGTCTTCATTACAACATCTTTTGTAAATTTTTCATTTCAACATTCGCTTAAGCTTTCTTTTATATATTTTTTTAAATAAATTAGTAGTATTTATATACTTTTAATTACGATTATAATATATAATAGTATAAGTGAATTATTTTAGGTCTAACTTATATTAACAGTTAAAAGATTTTTCTAAAAATATATTAATTTAATTATATAATTAATATATTATTCAAAAACTTAAATATTTTTACGAATAGAGATCTCTGTATGGCGCTCATAGTCGCTAGTTGGATCCTAAAGATAAAAGCATTACTCAGGTTGTATGGCTGTACCTCCCCAATATATTTTAACTGGTCCGACAGATACTCTGGTAATTTTATGTATTCAATTAATTGTATTTACTATTAGTCTTTGTCATATATTAAGCCATTTTAAAGTGCCTAGCATATATTTAATTGATGTTAATCGATTTAATTTTAATATTGTGCGGATAGCTTTATTTTGTAATTTTTGTAGTATATTTATCTGTAAATCTTTGCAGCATTTCGATCACTGTCGATCCATATTCAAAATGTGTTTTATTTAATAGTGTTATATATTTATCGCTGTTATTATTGATATTTTATTTTTTATTTTTCCGATTTTCCTACATATACACTTACTCAATATGTTCTTTGAATTTCAGGTCCTTGTCAATTATGACACCGAGATATTTAATTGTATTATTTTTTTCTTTAATTATTTTGTTTATCTCAAATTTCATAATTTCGTTATTTCAAAAGATGATCAAATTAAGCGAAATTAAAACAAAAATAATGAAAATATGGAATTTAAGATTAACAATGTAATTGAAGCATTGTTGCTTTAAAATTATTAAAAAAAAAAATGCCTTGAAAAATACGAACGTGAAAATTACGTGCGGATTTCAGAACATGCCTGTATATTTTCATCTGCTTACAATGTTTTCAGTGTATTTATTGGATGAAATTCTTCACATCTGTTTGTTTTAGCAATTTTTTTAGTTAGTGTTATCATCCGTTCCGTTTTGTAATGAATTGTTAACAATATCAATTATAGTTTTTCCCAAAGTGTTCCAGGTATCTATTATTACCTTTATTGTTACTTTGTTAAAATTAAATTACATATGATTTTAAGTTCTTGAATGGTTATTGCGCGAAATATAAATCTACTAGTTATGTAGGGTACTTCAAATTTTATATATATCGCTTCATGGTCCGCTACTTTGTTCTCACTATTAATTGTTACCGAAATGTTTTGATTATTTATTATGACGTATTCTATTGTTGTTTTTGAGTTCTTAGTTATTGTATAATTATTAACAATTTGTTTATGTCCGTTATCATTAAGTGTTCTTTCAATACTATTCCTATAACTTCCTTCTCAGCACCAATCTATGTTAAAGTCTCCTGCTATCAGTATATCTTCAATTACTTGTCCGAAAATTTTACAATTTCGGGTTCGCTGCTACTACACTATCTATTAGTTTTGCTACATACACGCTTATCCAGTAGTTATACTCTGAAGTTCTCTAAAGTGTTTTCATTACGTTCCACTGTTTTTTAAAGATATGATTACTACTCCCGTTTTTCTTGAATGTAAGTAAGTTATATATTATTTATATTCCAGTAGCTGTATTTTTTGCTCTTCTTTTGCTTCAGTTAAATGTGTCTCCGTAAAATTTAAAAATCTGGCTTTTTTTAATGCAGCAATTATTTCCACCTGACTATAATTGCTTACAAACCAACATATATTTGTTTATACACCTATTATTCTCTGTAGTTGTTAGGCTTTTGATCTTATTATGACATTCCCTATTTGATGTGATAAGATTTTCATCAAGTCCCATATTTAGCTTCTTATTTGTTTTTATACAATTAACACATTTGTTATTTATTTATTTATCCATTAATATCCCATAAAGTAAATTCATAGAATATTTTTAAAAAATGCGCCGGGTGACAAGACCATTTGCGCACGAATACGATCTTAAAATTAAAATACAGCAACAGTGGAACTAACTTAAAAATATGTAGCAATTATTCATAAAGGTTAATTATACGTGAAGTAAATGAAAGAAACAAGATAAATACAAATGATAGTGTTTTTATGTTCATATGATAGTGGTGATGTGAGGATAGCGGTTTTAAACGTCCCTGATACCATGACACTCCAGGGATCTCCATAACCTGGAAATATTTTTCTCGGTAGAACAGTCCAAAATCTCCTCAAGCGGCAAGTCAGATTTCGAATTGGGACATTCTGTAAGGATGTGATGTACAGTAAGTACCTCATTGCAAAAACTACATAAGGCTGGGTCACATCTGTTGTAGTAGTGTTGTGTCGTAAATAAAGTTTTTCTACCCTTAACCCTTTCGGGACTACTGGGATAATACGTCCCAGCAATTTTCAAACTGTCTTTTTTCTTTATTTTCAACGCAATCGCCAGGGAGGTAGAACTGCCAAACGTCCAAAAACGGATAGCATCAATATTGAAGACCACTTGCCAGTACAGCAAGAGAAGCGTTGTCGCTGTGTCCGCTGTTCTTCACTTGGCATAGAAAAGCGAACAAAGATGATATGCTCAGATTGTAACAACGCCTTATGTTAAAAGTGTTTTGGGCCATTCCACAAATAAATACCTAATTACATTCCTAAAATGTTAAAAATAAATGTAAACTTTTATCTCAATCTAATAATATATATATTTTAGTTGTCTTTTTAATTTCGAATCGCTCTTCGAGAACACTGATTGTGATTTTATGCCCGATGAAAACACTTGTTGGGATTATATGTCCCAGGATAAAAGGACGAATTTAAAATTTTTAAGTATGGAGAACACAATACTTTTATCATACCTTTTAGAATATGAAAAAAATTTTACCATACATAATTTGGTTTGCAAAATAAAACTCCGTCCCGAAAGGGTTAAACGAGCAAGCGTGTTGCGTTCCATACGAGTGAGATTCTCATTGCATTTGGGTCTTTTAGCTGCTGGGTTTCGCTGTCCCACGAAGTTTAGGAAGGGTTTTGACAAAGCCATTGGCAAACATAGAACTTCGTTAATGTTGTTTAATTTTAGTGCATTTTTTGTTGCACCGTCCGCTGCTTCGTTTCCTTGGATTCGAATATGTGATGAAATCCAAAGCAACAAATACGAGCTACTAGCATCCGGGAGATGTAGAATGTCCAGGGTTAATATTTTTCTTCGCCATCCAACCAGATAGAGTATAATAGAATAACACCCATAGAGAGAGATCTGCAAATAGACAGAGCAGTTTCCGGCCCCTTGCCTCGGGAGCAAATTAACTTTAACAGATTATTTATTTTCGTAATTTTGTTGACCATTTGTTTGACCTGTTTGTTCCAGAGAAGGTTTCTGGTGAAAGTTAACCCGAGGATTCTCATTTCTTCCATTATGTTAATGTGTACATCTCTGAGTTGAGTGGCTGTTTCTTTGCAGTTACGGCGTTTGCGTACGTGCAGTATATCAATTTTTCCAACTGGTACAACAGCGCCCCTGCTCTTTGCCCATTTCTTGATTGTGTTGTCTAGATTGTACCGTTCTTGCTTCTCCAGAAGCAACTCCAAATGTAATGTCCGCGTATATTCCAACATATTCGATGCCGGGCAAGTTTTTTTTTTTTTTTTTTTTTTTTTTTTTTTTTTTTTTTTTTTAAGAGAAGTAGCACTTCAGGCATTAAATACCTACTTAGTTTGTAACCGTGCTACATTCTTTAGGAAAGGGATATATTAGAGAAAAGATAGGTGGTGAAAGGAGATAGATATATCCATTCCCATAGCCCTAGGCAAGGAGTTTGCATATATGGCGTAAAGGATTACAGACAGAGGAGATCCTTGCGGAACACCGTTGTCAAGTTTGTAGGGTAATGACATAAAACCGTCGATTTTTACTTTCATAGCTCGATTGGTAAGAAAAGATATAAGTTTTATAATTTCAATTGGCGCATTCCAGTCATTAAGTTCCTGTAGTATGTATGTCTGTACAACATGTATGTTCTTTCCTTTTTAAATTATGCCGCAAAATGTCTTCTAATTGATGACAGAAACTGTGGACACCACGTCTTGGTAGGAACGCGTGTTGATTCATACTGAGTTTATTTTTAAAGAACTTCAGAAATCTTCTTGAAATAATTTTTCCGAAAATTTTAAACATGACGGGTAGCAGCGATATAGGTCGATAACCTTCAAGTTCATTAGAGCTTTTATTCGGCTTCGGAATTGGAGACAGAGTAGCCATTTTCCATTGAGGAGGAAAGATGCCGCTTATTAGTATTTTATTGTATAGTTCGTTCAGTCGGTTTTTCAATTCAATTGGAGAGTTTTTTTTATCATACTATATGCGATTTTGTCGCTTGCCGGAGTTGACCCTTTGAGGGACTTGAGGACTTCCACAAGCTTCAAAATTTCAATTCTGTCGATCGTTTCAGTGTGTTGGTTACTAGTTGTTGTTAGTTCATGGATGTTAAAATTTGTTTTTTTAGTTATAATCTCACAATAGAACGCATTATCAGAGCTTAACGAGGACCAAAATTTACCAAAGCAATCAGCTATATGTTGAGGATGAGAATAAATGCTACCATAATCGAATATTATCGGAAAACTGTCAATTTTATTGGATCTTAGAGTTTTTTTTTAGGGAGTTGAGGAAATTTTCCCAAGTAGTTCTTTTAGCAACTTTGCTTTCTCTTTTAACTTTTGCACATGCTCTTCTCTACTATAGAGCGTTTTGTTGGCTTCGATTTCTTTTGAACATTCTCCATGCGATTTGTCTTTGGTGAATTAGTTTCGATATTTCCGAGTTAAACCAAACTGGATTGTTTCTGGTTGACTGACGGTTAAGTGGTATGGATTTGTTTGCTGCGCTTCTTATAATTCGGCTTATTTGTGCTGCCTCCTTATTTATGTTTGCTGATATTGGAACCTTCCCATTAATTGATGTAACTTTTTTATTAAACAATTCCCAATCGGCCTTTTTGTCCTGAAACTGAGCTATAAACTTTCTCACTGGTTGAGTGTAAGTGTTGCTTTTTATCATCAAGGGAAATTGATCCCCTACCTCTGGCAAAGGTAAGCTTTGCCATGTCAAATTGGGCCCGAGGTCAACGCTGCACATTGTTACGTCAACCGATGTAAGAGTGTTGCGTGTATTGAGAAGCGTAGGCGAACCGTCAGTGAGTATCACAAGTTCTTGGTCATTCGCAAATTTTTCCCATATATATCCGCTAGGAGAATTGTTTGCAGAACCCCATAGAGAATGTTGAGCATTAAGGTCCCCAAGCACAAGGTGATAGATGTTATTTGGGTTGGATAAACTATTTACCATTTGCTCAGTAAAGGTACGGTCACATATGACAAATATTTGCCTAAAATTTGTTTGCTTTTGTTTGGCTTAAATTTTTTCAAAACAATACAAAATTTGTTTTGTGGTCACACTACGCACATTTATTTGCCTATTTTTATTTGTTCAAACAGCTATGAAATAATGTGAAATAAAATACTGACAAACATGTTTTATGTGCGGTCACATTTAAAATAATATTTTCCTTAAAAATATATTTGATCAAACTGTAAAAAAACGTAAATTTATTTGCTCACAAACTGCTGCGCATGGGATGTCTTTATTGCCATTCAATTTCTTCGGCATTATTTCGAAGTAATTGCAAAGAAAATGTTTAAAATATTATTAAATGCTAATTATAAATGATGAAAAATAGTTGCTACTCTTAAATATTTAATTGCAGTATAATATACATACATAAGTTCAAAGCAAACAAGTAATAACCATTTGTAGATGGAACAAAAATATACAACTGTAGAAAAATTTTTTTCATCTAGGCAGACTCTAGGCGCATCTTTTTAAAAGTCTCAAATTAAGTTTTTATTCTCTTCCTATAATATACTTTTCCTATACCTTGTACGAGAATTTAAGTCCCAGGTTTTAATATAAAAATAAAATATCCACCGCTGATAGCCATAGACTATAAAAGTTGGTCAAATAATGATGGCTAATATTATATCTATGTACCCGCATGTATTATGAATAAAGATTCCATTAAAATAACTACTACACATAATGGCAATGTGAGATGAAAGTTTATAATGAATAACTCCCATGTATGAAAGTTACAAATGAACAAAGCCAAGCAACAATATAAAATTTTTCATATTCTATTCTATAAAGAAGCTACAAAAGGTGTTCTAAAGAAGGAGCACAATAAGAGGATGAAGCTAAATAGGAATTAGATCCCACTTCTTAACAATTAATTTTAATAATCATTCATTACATTTGTTTGGTTAAAATTTCTAAAAACTTTTAATTTATTTAATATATTTTTCAAACTACAGCTGTTTATTTGTTTACTTGATATAAGTGTAGACAAATTATATGTTGAAGTAAAAAGTCGCTTAAATTAAAAAGCAAATTTCGCAAAGAATAAAACTGCAAATATGCAAGATTTTAATTGGGATACAAAGTTCTACAATTTTAAAGAAATTTTAATGTTTCAGATTTCTGAAAATAGAGGAAAAACTCTTGTACATATATAGTTTTTAAAAATTGTTACATTATAACATACCGTCAAACGAATATATTTATAATGAAAAAAAAACAGTTTACATTAACTGCAAAAATAATCATTATTGTTGTTATTTTTGGCCACCAAATTTCTATTTATGTATAATCTTATATTTTAAGCTAATGAGGCCTAAATTAATCCATGTAAATAAAAAATAATTTTTATTACATTGTCCCCAACGTTTTGTGAATTTCTTGTTCACTTTCTCAAGGGGTCGTCTATTTAATTAAAACGTTGGGGAAAAATGTAATAAAAATTGTTTTTTATTTACATGGATTAATGTATGCCTCATTAGCTTAAAATATAAGATTATACATAAAATGCAAAAATAATCTTTCAGCTTAGTACTTATAGAACATATCTCTTTTGATTGCAAATCAAAAGTTATGAAAGAACACCTTAGGTGCTTAAAATGGATATTCACTAATGACTCTTAGCTCTATTCAGACGCTTCGAGTGGGGCTGAAGAATTATTTTGGTTTTGTTCTGCACATAGCCGACTTTTTTCGTCTCTTTAAGCCGTTAAAATGCGTGGGCACTATGCAAATCTTAATTAAAGTTTAATTTATGTTGGTTAAATTTAAGCGTGCTTAAGTCTTGTTTAATATAAATTAATTGATATTGATTCTTGAAGTGAAAGCATGTTGCTTGTTGTCATATATAACTTCATTTAAAAGTTATCTATAAGCATTTTAAAACAAAATGCATCTCAACCTTATCATGGCCTTATGTTCAGATACATAATAGTATATAATTTATAACTTTAAAATTCTATAATTCCCGAATTATAGCTTCCGGCAATATTACTTGCCCTCAGCATAAGTAAAGATATATTTGCTCCAGTCTAGTTTAATATAAAATTCCAAAATGAAAACAAAAGTTACTTACGTTGTAGGAATGACTATTTCAAGAACAAAATGTTGAGTAAATAATTTAGCGCCAACGCATATATTTCAAGTTATATAATTTCTTGCGACTTTACTTTAAATCAATACTTAACTAAAAATTTATAAAAGAACATTTAATAATCTCCAATAATATCTTTTTTATATACAATTTTGAAACTTTGCACCATTCTGAAGCGAAAATGTCGAAATATACCAAATTATATATAAAATACTTTGATGATATATAACTCGAAAAATATGTGGCCCGACAACTTTTTTAATTTACTATTTCTTCCAAAAATTGCACTTTATTATTTTTTATCTATAATTTTATTACTAATTGCTTACAGTATTTTGTTTTTATTTAATACACATATAAGTTTAAAATTATCAGCGAGTTTTTCCGAAACTTAATAATTTAGTTTAAATACTGGGCAACATTGTTGATACAGCTGTTATTTGTCTCTGTTTGTTCTTACAAAAACTTTGTAAGAACAAATATTTATTTGCCTAAAAATGAGTCAAATATTTGACGTCGAGTGGTCACACTATGTTCACATTAGAAGCATTTTTGTTTACTGGTAAATAATTTTATTTGCCCAAAATCAGCTGTGATGTTATTTGCTTCTAATAAATATTTTGTGGTCAGACTACGGCAAATAAATATTTGCCGATTTCAGTCAAATGTTTGACTAATGTGACCGTACCTTAAGCCTGACGTCGCATTCTTTGTATATGTATATGTTTTTTTGTTTCAACTATTGTGTCTGGGTTTATAACGGTTGTTTCGTTCAGTTTTCTTTGTTGATGTATGCCTGCGTTTTTATTCAAAATGTGTGCGATTGTACTTGGTATTGCTCTTGTGTTTGTTGTGGTAGTTGTTGTTTCATTATTTGCTGTTTTGTTTTGTTCTGCATGCTGATTTAATGGTGCGCTGTTTCTTAAGGCTTGTGCATGTGACAATTCGTTTTTTCTTGTAGGTGGCTTTAGTGTGTTTATTGCCACAATTTTCGTTGCAGATTGCCCAGGCTTCTCTTGTTGTGCATTTATGAGTGATTCGCAAGTAGTTGACTGACTTGTGTTTCCAGAAAGTTGGGCAACTAGGGTCGAATGATGTATGGCTTTCGGTCTGGCAATTAACACAAAATTTACGGAGACATTGTTCATGTGGTGGTTGGTAGCTGCATTCCCTACACTGTTCGATATTACGATATCTTTTCCTAGTATAACCAAGTTTTTGGCAGTTAAGGAACCGCATGGGATTTGGTATGAATTCATCCACATTAACTAACTCCCAACCTATTTTTATTTTCTCTGGGCGTTTTGTAAGGTCAAAAGTAACAATAGCGGCGCCAGTTGCTACCTTGTTTTCACCATCTCTTTTCATTATTTTATGTATTTCAACAACCTTTTGAACTTTTAGAGCCACTTGTAGTTCTTCTTTAGGTATGTCTATTATTTTTCTTGAAAAGATTCTGCCCTGAATTGTGTTAAGTGTCTTGTGCAAGGATATCTTACCTGGGATTAAATCTATATAATCTGCCTTTAAAAATTTCTCCGCAATGTCGTGATTTGCAACCTTGATTGCGGCATGTGGAAAAGAAGACATTATAGGATGCTAGAGACCGTGGTATTTCGTCTTCTTTTAAACTTATTGCAGTAGCAACAAGATAGCGGGGCATATTGCGTTCGAAGGCGTAAACAGTAGGTAGAGGCAAAAATTCGTCAGGACGTAGGCGTTTGTTTTTATTTGGTTTATTTTTTTCATAAGAGACCAGCTCCTGGAAGCGGTTCCTATTGGGGGGATGACCCCCGTTCATCGCGAGAAAAAGTTTCCAATAATATAGAAAGAAAGCCGAAAAACACTCAGAAACAATAAATCAAAAAAGACGTATGTATGTGTAAACGAAGTATTTATTAGAGTTTAATACTCTCAAGAGCGCAAAAACACAGATAAAAAGTCCAAAAATAAACGATACGCGTATACAACCGAAGCGAGAAAGATCACCAACCAGCGCACCAAACAGTATAGCTTTCGTCCTAAAAATATTAGAACTAAGACAATTCTCAGTCGTCCATGGCGCGACACTTTTCAGATCATAATTCATTATCGATTCCAATACATCATCATTGCCTCGATCCGCTCTAAACACAAGTATTATATCATCCGCAAACAATAATGGTCTACACAGATCCATATTTATATGCGATGTAAGGTCATTCACATAAAGATGAAAAACAGGGGTCCTAAAACCTATGACGGGGTCATTTCAGTACATAAAATATTTTTTGAAAATTTTGATGTTAGTGTAGTAAGTAATCGATATAGAATACAAAACACCTATTTTTGGAATTTTTGTATTTCTGTGTTCGCATCACGTAAAAACTACTGGATGGATTTAAACAAAATTTTGTGAGGAGGTCCCTTAAAACCTTGATTCTAATATGAATACTTCTTTTTTAAATAAGTCATTTTGTAGAGAAAAAAGAGATACAAATGTGAAAGCATACAATTTTACCGGTATAATAATATTAAAACAGTTATCTGCACATTTTATTTTTGTATAAATAGAAAAACTTTAACACTGTCTACAGAAGTCTGGAATAAATATTTAAAAACACATTTTTCTAGATATGAATTTTAAGAAATTAAAAATGACACGCAGACGAAGTCGTGGGCACTGCTAGTTATTTACAAAATGCATTATTTTATCGTTTCCGGCAGATTTTATAATGTTTATTTTCTTAATGAGTTACGATATAATCTGAATGTATAAATCCATTGTTATATAATACGTTGGCTGCCAAAGCCTTTTTAGAATTTTGATCATTCAGCAGTGGCTACTCGCGACATTATTTTGGTCTCTAATTTTGCAGTTATAACGGCATTTTTGTATCGCAATTTTCGTGCGACGTGGCCTGGGAGAACATAAAACATGTTGTGGGGCCCATCTGTTGATTGGGTAACAACCAGAAAGAGCTTAAAAAGTACCACCACCTGCCGCGATAAAAGTATTAATGTAAAACCAATTTTATTGTTCAACAAATTTTTATCGTAGGGAGAAAAAGTTTGGTAAAATATCAATTGTCAAATCATTCGTATAATATTATAATTTATAGTTTAAATAAAGTATTGGGAAATCTATGTATATATTGTTACGTTTATTTAGATTATAAGGGTTTTATTTACGAGTTCTTTATATTTTTAGAGTTTTAATTAAATTACACTTTATTTAATCAATTATTTGACGATTTAACTATTCGCGATTAATAATACACGCTAGCAACTCTACGTGTTATACCACAAGATCTTAACAAGATGACGCTCACAATCAGAATGAACCAGCACGTATTGGCGTTGCTTTTATATACCCTATTTTTAGGTGTTCTTGAATATTCGAGAATTTTTACCTCCATCTGTTGTGTAGTAAAAAATGCTGCGTTGCCATTTTTATCTCAGACACATTAGTGAGCACTGTTATTTACTTCTAGAACCTTCAATTATTATTTAAAAATACATGTTGCATATTTTTATTTAGTTGTTATACAATGCAGGTGTGTGTATTGTGTTTGTTTATTTCTCGCTTTATGTTAGTTGTTTTTGTTTTGTAATAAAGATGATTTGCAGAAACTTCTAGCTTTGAAAACAAACACAATAGGCCATTTCGTTTCACTTTCTTAGCCTCAATTATTTTTACACCGAATAGGCTCCAGGTGAACCACTTTCATCTTACACCTCGGATTATTATATCCCTGTATCCGGTAAACCACGTCATTCAATTTTTTTATCACCTTGTACGGTCCCTCCCAGTGGGTTTGCAGTTTAGGAGATAATCCTTTCTTGCGTTGCGGGTTAAATAGTAAAACCATTTGTCCTTCAGTAAATCCCTCTGTATTTTCTGCTCGATCATATCTGGCTTTCATATTATCGCTGGTCATTTTATTGCGGTTACGGACAAACTCATGAAGCTCGTGCAGGTCTTCTTGTGCCTGGAGAAGGTTTCCATTGTTTTCGTTCGCTGGTCCAGGTTTAACACCAAATTCTAAATCTGCTGGCAGTTTTAGCTCTGTCCCAAACAAGATTTTCGCTGGACTACGTGAGGTTGAATCGTGTACAGCTGACCGGTACGCCAGTAGAAATTTGTGTATATACTCATCCCAATCCTTTTGGTGTATACTGACCACTTTTTTCAGATATTCCTCCAGTGTACGATTGAATCTTTCCACCATGCCATCAGACTGTGGATGCAGCGGTGTCGTTCTCGTCTTTTTGATACCATAAACGTCGCACATCTCTTTGAATATAGCCGATTCAGAATTCCGTCCCTGGTCTGAGTGTAGTTCTAGTGGAACACCATATTGTTCACAAGGGCGTCTACCACTGTTTTGGATTCTTGGTTTGGAATGGCATACACTTCGGGCCATTTGCTAAAATAATCCATTACCACTAGTACATATTGGCTTCCGGCATCACTGACAGGGAATGGACCTGTGATATCAATAGCTATCCGCTCAAAGGGAGCGCCTGCGTTGTATTGTTGAAGTTTGCCACGACTTTTTCTTCTAAGACCCTTGGCTATCCAATCGGCTACGTATTGTTGGCAGCCTACCCAGTAAAATCTCTGCTTTATCTTTTCCAGAGTTTTTGTTATTCCCAGATGGCTGCCGCTGGGACCGTTATGGACTGCTTTAGTATCTCATTTCTTTTACAAGTTGGCACGACATTTAGTTTGTTGTAGTTTTGCCATCCGTACTTTCCCGTGATAGATATAAGCAGCCATCTTTTATTATAAGTCTATTCCAATGAGCCCAGTACGATTTTGCTAGTTGGCTGTCTGCCGATATTTTAATATGATTCGGTCTTCTGTTGTTTTGCTTAGCCAATATAAATTTTGACAAAATTGGGTCATCGTTCTGAGCATTCGACCAGTCCTCGCTTAACCCAATTTGGGCAAGCCGCTTTCCGTCCGTCTTGAAACGTCATCACCGTTATTGTTTTTTCTGCCTTTTTTATAGAAAATACCAAAGTCATTGCTCCTGGATTTTTTCACCAGTTTGTTGTCTCTAGCTGGCGAAGCAGATCTTAGTCTTCTTTTTGTGGATCTACAGTTGCGATGAAAATGGCCGGCCTTACCGCATTTAAAGCATTTGGCGCGAGATTTCCTTTTTTTCTCCTTCATTATCTGTTTGATTAATTCCTTTATCTCACTTCTATTGTCTTTGTGGTTATACGTGTAAGTATCAGGACATCACAACCTGTACACCTGTGACTTCGAGATGACTTTTGCAGTCTCCTGGGCTAGCGCGTACGAGATGGTTTCCGCAAAAGATGATTTTTGCATAGTACGAACCGCGTATGTCACATCTGGATCACGAATGACATTCACAAATGCTTCAATCTTGAATTGATCCAGAAACGGGTGATCTTCGCCTGAATAAGTCAGCTGCACCAAACGTTCAATTTCCATTGCGAAGTCTTGCAGCTTCTCGTTTGCTTTCTGAACCCTGCCTCGTAACTCCAAGCTCTCTTTTTTGTGCTCGCCACCCGACTTGCGTTGTAAGGCTATCATTACGTCCTCATAATTATTTCAGCTGGCAAGCATTCGAGTTAGCTCTATAGCTTTTTCTTCATTGTCCCATCTATTTTTGCTGGCGACAGTTTCAAACTGGAACTTAAAAACATTAAAAGTTGTGCTGCCGACAAAGCTCGGAGCGTTTATCTTACTAGCGTGCTCAGAGATAACTCTCATCGGTTCCTTTCGAATTTGAAGATCGCCCATTTGTACTTTTATTTCACGTAACTCTCTGTCTACTTTTCTCTCTAGGCCGCACAATTTTTCATCAAACTCGCTGACCCTCTGTTCTACGATGTTCACTCGTTTGCCGAAGACTTCCGATACTTCTTGAAACTTTTCGTTTACTTCTGCTAAAAGCGTTTCCACGTTGACCATAGCACTTTCTTGTATTGCTTCGTTGAGCTTCAGGTTATTTTCTTCTATCTTCTTCATCTGGTTATCTTGCCTGCGGCTGTTTTCTTCCATTTTCTGCATTATAGCGGCCAATATTGAATTCAAGTCCATGACGCTATTTGTTGCTAGGGAACATACCATCTCTTCTTCAATGTCGACACCACGCTGCTTGAATTCATCTATTAACCGCTTTTCTAGTTCCGCTTTATTGCCCGCTGTCGGCAGACCCAACTTACTCAGCTCCATTTTTAGCTGCTCAACTTTTAGCTCGTCAAATTTCATTGTAATTATTTATTTATTATTTTGCAATTTCACTTCTGACACCAGTTGTTACGTTTATTTAGATTAGATTATAAACGTTATATTTGTGAGTTCTTTATGTGCAAAATAATTACATACACAACTTTTAGAGTTTTAATTAAATTACACTTTATTTAATCAATTATTTGACGATTTAACTATTCGCGATTAATAATACACGCTGGCAACTTGTTATACCACAAGATCTTAAGACGCTCACAATCAGAATGAATCAGCACGTATTGGCGTTGCTTTTATATACCCTTTTTTAGGCGTTCTTAAATATTCGAGAATTTCTACCTCCATCTGTTGCGTAGTAAAAAATGCTGCGTTGCCATTTTTATCTCAGTTTGTGTTAGTTGTTTTTGTTTTGTAATAAAGATGATTTATAGAAAATTCTAGCTTTGAAAGCAAACACAATAGGCCATTTCGTTTCACTTTCTTGGCCTCAATTATTTTTACATCTTTTTATGATTTTAATAAAGCATCTTTGAAACATTATATATAAAAATTGTTGCAAGTGTGTTGTGACTTAATAATTCACGAACGCTCAAACCGAATTCGATTAAATTTGTAGGGTTTGTTCGTATGATCGTGTAGATAGCTTATATATATTTTGCATGAAATCGGTCGACGCGTACGGGCATTTACGTCTAAACCGATAACAATACATTTTAGGCATATTTAGATTTTTACGTAAAGGTTAGAATATTTTATTATATTTATTATATACATAAAGATTCAGGTCTGAAAGAAGTAAAAACGAACAATAAAGTAAGTGGCCAAAAGAATATATAAAACGAGAATATTTTATTTTTCCTATGAAAAACATGGAATTGCGACGGAAAGTGTGGGAGGGGAGAAACGCGTAGTTTTGTGAATCTTAACCGATTTTGAAAAGATAAGATCAAATATCTTTGATTTCTCATCTGTTTGGCGTAGAGCACCAAGGCTATAATATATCATACAGTGTCTAGAAAGGCCCTAAAGTTAAACCAAGCGTTGGGTACAATAAGCTAGTTTAAAATTAAATAAAAAACAAGTATTTTTTATTTTAAATTTAGCGAAAAATGGTCCGAAAACTAAGCAAGCTTTCAATATTTAATTTGGATGAATGAAGTAAAGAACGTTAGAACTCAAAAGAAAATAGGCCAAATACGAATAAACACTGCGAGAAGAAGCAATATTGCTTCATAATCTAGGAAATGGATAGGAATTATTTTTAGAAAACGAGTTACTGTTAAAGTTATATAAAATATGTTTTAAACAGTTATAAGAATTTCTATAAAAAGATTTGTAAAAACTAAATAAGGAATGATAATTCTGAGAAAATAATAATTTTTCTTAATATCTTAAACCCTTGATGAGATGTCTTTTAAAAATAGTCCATCAGACGTAGTTTTGAAAATGTAGCTATTGAAAATCAGCAAGATCTGTGCATGTTCTTCGAGGCAGTGGGCAAAATACCACGACGCATGTCTCTAATTTTTCCATATCATTTGGAGCATATCTAGTTTAGTGCAGTAACTCCAATAAAAAAAAAACAAATATATGAAACGATAGAGAATTAAAAAATAAGAAAAAACATTAAGTGTAAAAATTGGCACTCGCTCATATTTTTCTAGTTATGGGCCTCTGAACTTTTCATAGAAAAGTACGATTGTCCACCATATTTTTTAAAATATCGATATGGATGTCATTTACAAGCTTTTGAAGAGATCGTTAAGGAAATACAAAATTTTTTTGTAAAATGCTTGACCGATTTAGAGCCGATGACATTTTTATGTAAAATTATATCTAGTTCTTAATTGTTTTTCTAATTTTTTAACTCTCCCTAATAATTGTTTTTTTTATTACAGTAACTTTACTAAACTAGATTTACATATGTATATGGTGAAGGGTACATAAGATTCGGCATAGCCGAATATAGTACTCTTACTTGTTTCTTACTGTTTTCTCCTCATTATTTCTTTCCCATTTTTTACATGTAAACATCTTTTCATCGTACACAAGTCACCTTCGTGTTTACAGATGCCTGCGTAATCTTATCCTTTTTGACTAGTTATAATCACTACAAAAAAGGCAACAATAGAAGGCTTTCTTTTATTTCTCGGTTACATACAACATGCAAGTCGAATTAAAATATTACATAATTAAAATTGGCCTAGAATAATGTATAACTTCTAGATTTTAATCACAGATATTTTTCTTTAGTTCTATTTTTTTAATATAAATCAAAATAATTATTATAGATTTTCACATTTTAGGCATTGTAAACTATTGACAAACCAAAGAGAAACGACTTTAGAATATGCTCTTAATTGCTTTATACGATCTCAGGAATTTTATCTATAATTGGACAACATTTTAATCATGATATGCTAAGAAAAGTTAAAGTTAAACACTTTGTTTTAATTATATGGAACGAATTATTAATGTTGCATCAAACTATAACAAATTTTAATTTTGAAAAAAGAAAAAATGTCACAACCTAATACAATTTGTGAAACGCAAGCACCGGCTATAGCAGTAACAAATGAGGCAAATGATCATTTAACAGATCATCATCATAACAATAATTTTTCAAATATGGTGACGACAACTTATACACAATATGGTATACTAGTCAGAAATGATCAATTTGAGGATGTGACAGATACGGCAGCTGCACCTTTATCAATAATTCAGCCTGATATTCATGATATAGCAGAAGCTCTCGAACGACATAAACATTTAACAAAAGAATATGAGGATATTCATGACCATTTATCAAATGTAGATAATGAGGACACTAACGATGTTCATCATGATGAGGATATGATACTGAAATCTGCAGACTGTCAAAGCTTAGTAATGCATTCAATAGATGATGGTAAGTATAAAACTATTTGTTTATCCTTTTATTTAAAATATCTTGAAATTGTTTTAAATTTCGTGTTCGTATAAACGGATCTTTTTTGTAAGCTTTTGTATTTAAAAAAGTGTATAAAAATTGTTGTTCCTCGTGTTAGTCGAGGAAGTATAAAAAAGTGAAAGTGGATAAAGCTTATACAATAGCCTACTAGACGTTGTATTGGGTCTCTTGCCACCTGTAATGTTTTATGTACACATAAAAGCAACAAAAGGGCCTAAAAGGCCCTTTAGCATTTCTACGTCTACTAGGTTTCCCCTAAATGCCATTGCCCATTTTGCGTTCATTTTCGCCCCTTTTAATTCCATTTTTCGCAACCCTTTTACTCATTGTCTGCCGAAATCTCATTGCTCATTGACGCCCACTGCCTCCTCTAATGATCTTTTTTCCTATAATTATAATAACTCTGTCCAATATATTTTTCCCGCGATCATTTTTCGTGTTTAACACTTTATCAACATACAAACTTAAGCAAGTATCAAAATCAGTTTGTTTTTATAGAAAGCCTCCAGCTTACAAGATAAAGTATTAATTATTATTATTGCCTAATATTATTTATCATTATTATTCATTAATTTAATCCAAGAAATAAATTCCTTGACTAAAGGTTTATAAACTAGGGCATTAGCTGCAAGGCGATCAGCCCCGATTAAATCAAGTTGCCTTTTACTAACTATATTAATATTAGATAATATTAGAAAGGTAACGATACACGTATTAGACTCTTAGTTTTGTGAAATGAACAAAGTTGCAGATTTTGTTAATATTACTCATAGAGAGTTTCTTCAGAAGTTCCAAAGCGGGAATGTTAGCAAACAATTGGCATCTCTTGGCGTGGTAAGTGGGCATTCCAACAGAATGTGTTTGATCGTCAGGGGGCAGTCGCACCCCCCACAATTAGGGCGTGGGGCTGATTTCTCCAAAATCCAATTGTGTGAGAAAACAGCATGACCCATGCGCAGTCTAGAAAATGTTACAATCTTATTTTTTAGCGATATTTGTTGGGTAGACAGGTGGGTCGTTCAATGGATTTATGATAGCATAGTGGTAGTGTGATGAAGACTTTTGTTTAAATTTCGAGATGTAGTCCCGAATATCAATTCTTTCATTGGTTTTGTTCTTTATAATGGGCGCGCAGGAGGCGTATTTGGCTGCAGAATCGGCGAATTCGTTTCCAATTATTCCGATATGAATAGGAATCCAATGGAGTTTAATTTTGGTTTCATTGCCCATAAGAGCATTTCTGATCAATGTGACCGTATTCCATATGTTGCTGAAGGGGTCGTATATAGTTCTTTGAACTGATAGGCTGTCCATAAAGATAGCAGCTTTCCCCTTAGCTTTTAAAGCCAAATAGATGGCTTGGTATATAGCACAGGCTTCTGCTGTGAATACTGATCCGTGGTAGTACAAAATACCCAGGGCTAAATAATTTCTTGCTTCATCCACCACGGTTATGCCGTCTTTTGATTTTGTACCATCAGTATATATGAAACTCCAGCCGCCGCTTGTAAGGTTTAATTTCAGTTCAGCTACTAACTTGTGGTATGTTGAGTTTGGGGTGATACTTTTGTTATATTTGGTTAGTGACATATCTAGCGAAGATCTATTAAATTTCTATAGGGCTTTGCATGTAATTATTTTAGTTGTGTGTTATGTTCAGTTCCTTTTATAATGCTAATGATGCACTAATTGCTGATTTGAGACGCATAGAACGTTTAGCAGCGATTGTGGACCTCAGATCTTTGTGTATTACTGAATTGTTACTGAAAAGGAGTTTCGGGAGAATTCTGGCTTTAACATGATATATTCTTTCATCTATTGCTGGTAAATCGGCTTCTTTAAGAATGTTATTTAAGGGAGTTGTTCTAAAAGCATAAACGCATGCTCCCGCTGCTTGGTTATAAATTGGTTTAATGATATTGATATTAGATTTGCAGGTGTTGCCTTACACAAAGAGTCCATAGTCGATTCTGCTAAGAACTATTGTTTTTGTGAGGTACGTTAAAGTGTTGAAATAAGCAAGGCTTCTGAATGACAAGTAGCGGATGATATTGACCCTAGCGGTTAGTGAGCTTTTTAATTTTAAAAGGTGACTTTTCCAGATATAGTTTCTAGTGAAGATAAGACCAAGAATTTTAAGTTGGTTTACGTTTTCTATTTGCCGGTTATTGACCATTCATGTTTGGTTGTCGGAGTCACAATTAAGTTTTTTGCAGATGTGAAGTTTTGTAGTTTTTTTAAAGGAAATTTTAACGCCGGAATATTCTGACCATTTACTTATGTCTTGCAACATCTTTTCAAAAAATCTGAGGTCTCGTTGTTGTCATTTTCCTTACAGAGTATGTACAAATCGTCTGCATACAGACTGTCATCGAGGTGGGGATTGGTGTTAACAATTTTACTGATCTCATTGAAAGCGATTTGAAACAGTATTACTGAGAGCGGGGAGCCTTGTGGAATACCATTTTTAAGACGGAAAGTGTCCGAAAATTTTCATTTATTCTGACCTTGCCTATTGGATAAAAATGATTTTACCAAATTGAATATTTTCGAGCCGACTGACCAAGACTTTAGAACACCCAGAATGACGTGTGCTCCAATTCTATCGAAAGCTTTTTCGAAATCAATTGAAAGGATGGTCACGTGATTCCTGGTGGATAAGGCTTTTGTTATGTAATAATCTAAGTGGAGCAACGCGTCGTAACAGCCTTTGCCTGATTTAAAGGCAACCTGTTCAACAGCTATCAGTCTTTTCTTTGTCATAAACCAGGCAAGTCTGGTGGCTATAATTCGTTCCAAGATTTTGAATAAGCATGGTAGCAGGGATATAGGACGAAAGTCTTGGACAGAAGATGGATTCTTGTTTTTCGGAATTGGAATAGTGGTTCCAACTGTGCGGTATAACTCCGCTTTTGAATATGGTGTTATAGATGTCTAAAAACTTTGTTTTGCTCCAGTATGTAAGATTTTTAATCATCTGGTAGGAAATGCGGTCGTATCCGGGTGTGGAACTTTTTGCTTTTTTTTAAGTGTTTGTGAGCTCAAGCATGGTGATTGGTTCGACCATAATATTAGTTAAGAAAGTTATTTAGTGAAATATAATTACAAACAACTTGTTATGAAAATACTTTGTTTATTTATTTTATTTTAAATCACAAAAACATTGAAATATTTGTTTTGTTATTAAATAATTTCAAGTGTATTTTTTACTTTCTCATAATAAATTGTTCAACGTTGTTAGAAGCAAAGTTTTGTGTCTTAAAGTTGTTTGAGTCGTAACAGGTTATGGGCCCAGGCTAGCCAAAACATAATGGATATCTTAAAATCGTCCTTTACAAAATTAAATAACGATAATTATAATTCATGGAAATATAAATTAGAGCTTATTTTGAAGCGTGAAAAGCTATGGGACTGTGTATGTGAAATTCCACCAACACCAAGAACATAAGATTGGAATAAACAAAATTACGAGGCCACAGCAATAATTGGGTTATCGGTGGAAGTTCCGCAATTGTTTTTAATCAAGAAAGCAAAATCAGCACATAAAGCTTGGAATATTTTAAGATGTCATCATGAAAAAGACTCGTTGGGATCCAGTGTTCGGTTAATGCGCAAGATATGTGGATTGCGTTTTTCCATGGAGCGTGATATTTCCGAACATATAGTGGAAATTAAAGTTTTGTTTGAAAAACTTGAGGCTTTGGGTGAGCAATTTACGGAGCGATGGCTTGTGGCAATGTTGTTGAGCAGTTTACCATCATCGTTTGATACATTGGTGACAGCTTTGGAGGCACGCAAGTTAGATGAGTTAACGATGAAAGTGGTGAATATCGAAGTCAAACAAATGACACGAAATTTAACACCGCAATGAAATTTACTTCTAAAGAGTGGCAGAAACAAAAGGTATGTCATCATTGTAAATTGAAGGGCCACATTAAGAAAAATTGTTGGAAGTTGAAGAAATTAAAAACAGCAGATACACAAAAGACGATGGTAAGCAGTTCTGATTTCATAAATGGTGCAAATAAATGGATATTGGATTCTGGAGCAACATGCCATATAAGTAAAAATATTTCTGACTTTTCGCATATCAATAATAATATCAAAGAAAGTGTGACTGGCGAATGGTGAAACAATTACATCATGTGGTAAAGGCACTTGTATAATCGAAGTAATTAACAGAAATAATCAAAAGCAGACTATAACGATGAAAGATGTTTTGTTCATTCCGAGTTTTCACGGAAACCTATTGTCAGTTAATAAAATATTGAAGAATGGGTTTCGGGTTGCTTTTCATAATTCTATTTGTAGCATTCAAGATGGTTCCGGAAACGAAATTGCGGTTGCTGATAATAAGAATAAACTATTTATATTGCGTTCATTTGGTGTGGAGGGAGCAATGGTCGCTGAATGCAAAGAACAAAAATGTCAACATTATTGGCACAGAGTTTTCGGTCATAAAAATATTGATGACGTTAGAAAAATGCAAAAAGGAAAAACGGTAAGCGATTTTAATATTATTGATTGGGGCATAAGAAAGCCCTGCGAAATTTGCGTAGAAAGTAAAATGGTCAAGTCTTCTTTTAAAAAGTCAAGTTCTGTAACCAAGAGTGTTATAGATTTAGTTGACAGCGACGTCTGCGGTCCAATGCAGACTAGCACTGTAAGTGGTTTTCGTTATTTCCTTACATTTATAGACGATTTTAGTCGATATACCACGGTTTATTTACTTCGTATTTGAAAAAACAAAACTGTATCTAGAAATGGTTAAAAATAAGTTTAAGCGATATCCGCAAATATTAAGGTCGGATAATGGAGGGGAATATACCTCTAATATGTTAAGGAAACTTTTAGAAAGCCTCGGAATAGTTCAGCAATTTACAGCTCCCCTAGTTGCCGAAAGAAAAAATAGGTCTTTGGTTGATATGGTTAGATGTTTACTAGCGGATGCAAAGCTTCCTAATTATTTGTGGGGTGAAGCTCTGCTAACAGCAAACTATTAAGAAAATCGATTAGTTTCATGTTCTATTCCAAATACTCCATATGAACTATGGGAAAATAAAAAACCTGATATAGAAAACTTTAAAATTTTTGGTACAAAGGCTTACGCGTTAATTCCCAAAGAAAAATTAAGGAATTTAGACAACAGAAGTAAAGAATATATATTCGTAGGAAACGACAGTCATTCTAAAGGTTATCGGTTACTTGATATGTCAACAAAAAGAATTGAAATAAGCAGAGATGTTAAGTTTATGGAAAATTATCAGCCAGAACCTATTAAAAATGACAAGTGTGAAGTAAGAGACGAGTCTGAAATATTAGTAGAAACAATTTGTTCTAAGGATAAGGCTAGTTCTTTGCATGACAAAGAAGTCATCGAAAATGATGAAAGTGAGAATAAAAGTATCGCGAATGAAATTTTAATCTCAGCCGATAATTCGTTTTGTAGTTTTGAAGACTTTGAAAGTCCTATTCAAAGCAACAATCTACCACTTTTCGAACATGGAAATAATAATGAAATTGCTGCTATTGAAAATGATTTAAGAAGATCTACTAGGAGTACCAAGGGAAAGAAGCCAGATTATTTGACACTACGAACATGTAGTACAGAAGTAGTAGAGCCGAAGACATATAATGACGCAATTAAATCTTTGCAAAAGAATGAATGGGTACATGCCATGAAAGAAGAAATTGAAATGTTAAAGAAAAGTGGCACATGGCATTTAGTCATTCCGCCCCCTAACGTGAACATTGTTAGTTGTAAATGGATTTTTAAAATTAAGCGAGATGTGAATGATAATATTAAACAGTATAAAGCACGTTTAGTAGCCAGAGGGTTTAGTAAAAAATATGGCACCGATTATAATGAAATATTTGCCCCAGTCGTTCGTCAAACTACAATGAGAACATTGTTATCAGTAGCAGGAGCTAATAAAATGACCGTTGTCCATGTAGATGTTAAATCAGCGTTTTTAAATGGTTTGTTAGAAAATGATATATACATGATGCAACCACCTGGTTTTTTAAGAAAAGGGTTCGCAATATGCTTGTAAACTTAATAAAAGCTTATATTGTCTAAAACAAGCTGCTGACGTTTGGAACAAAACACTTCGTTGTGTTTTATTAAAAGGCGGATTTAAACAAAACTCAGCAGACCCTTGTTTTTATACAAAATCTCTTTTCGAGGAAGGGAACAGTTATGTCGTTATATATGTAGACGACATTTTAATAGCTGGAGAAATTCGACATTTTCTCGGTATAAAGTTTTAAGGGATAAAAACTGTAATTTTTGTATTCGACAAACCAATTATATTAAAAATAAAATTATAGAGTTTGGCTTGGAAAATGCAAAATCATCTAAATTTCCTCTTGATCCTGGTTATGGTAAATCGGTTTCTGATAACTTAGTTTGCAATGAGGATTACAGAAAGCTTATTGGTTCACTACTTTATATCAGCGTCAATACTCGGCCTGATATAGCGGCCAGCGTTTCAATATAAGCCCAAAAGGTTTGTACCACGAATAAAGAAGATTGGATCGAGCTTAAACGTATTTTACGATATTTGAAAGGTACTGCTGAATTATATTTAAAACTTAGTGAAAACGGGTCAAATAGTAATACTTTGCTTGGTTATGCAGATGCAAATTGGGCAGAAAACAATACTGATCGCAAATCTAATACCGGATTTATTTTTCAGATTAATAATGGCAGTATTAGTTGGTGTTGTAAAAAGCAATCATGAGTGGCCTTATCATCAACAGTGTCAGAGTTTATTTCACTCTCTGAAACCTGTAAGGAAGCTGTGTGGATAAGAACTCTATTAGAAGGTATGAATTTAAAGCAAACTGAAGACAACCAAACTTGCCTACGTCTAGTTGAAGATGGTCGATTCAGCTGTAGAACTAAGCATATTGATACAAAAAAGTACCTTATTAGGCAACATAGCGACGACGGCAATGTTAAATGCATTTATTGTCCAAGTGAAGATATGTTAGCTGATATGCTCACGAAGCCTCTGAATTCAACAAAGCTGGAACATCACAGAATCAAGGCCGGCATACAAGTCGTTTGAGGAAGGGTATTAAGAAAGTTATTTAGTGAAATATAATTTCAAACAACTTGTTATGAAAATACTTTGTTTATTTATTTTATTTTAAATCACAAAAACATTGAAATATTTGTTTTGTTATTAAATAATTTCAAGTGTATTTTTTACTTACTCATAATAAATTGTTCAACGTTGTTAGAAGCAAAGTTTTGTGTCTTAAAGTTTTTTAAGTCCTAACAATATTAGCGTCTTTACCTCTTGTGTTATTTACAGCTATGATTGCTGCGTACTTGGTAGTTCTGTAAGCAGTTGGAAAGTTTTTGTCCGATGCATATGTAGACCATTCAGTACTGAAGTGGTTTGCAATTTCCGATGGAGGAGAATTTCCGGGAAATTTTGTTGATTTTGTTCCAATTTTTGCTGTTGCTGAATCTCGGTTGATTGTTATTGTAAAAATTTTATAGCACATTCACTTGGCCATTTTAATTTCGTACTCGAACTTCGCATTGAGTTTTTTATAAGTGACGAAATTGCGCTGTGTGGGGTGGTTTTTAAATGTTTGCCAGCTTTTAAATTTTTCGTTGCGTATGTACAAGTTTGCTGCAATACGTATGGATTTTGTGATTAAGGCAGCGTCCTTGTTGCTTTGTGAAGCCAGTTGCCGTTTGCAATTTCCGATTCTGCTTTCCGAGAAAATTTAGGCCAGTCAGCTAACGGAACCAAAAATTTATTCGGTATTTCCGATGGGCTGCTTGTGCCTAAAAGTATTATTGATATTTTGATAGGGAAGTGGTCACTCCCGTGTAAGTCATTGAGCGTGTTCCACGAAGTTATGGGGAGTAATCGTACCGAACAAAACGACAGGTCTATGTGTGAAAATGTATTGTGTGTTGAATAGGTGGGACTTCCATCATTGAGGACACAAAGTCCGGCACCTATTATTACGTTTTCTAGGGCTATGCCCCTGTTATTATTCTTAGTGGAACCCCAGATGGTGTTCCAGCCATTAAAGTCCCCAGTGACTAGGATAGGGGTGTTAACCGAGCATAGAATATCAGAAAGAACCGAGGTGGAAATGTCCTGAGTGGGCGGTATGTAAACAGATAAGACGGTAAATTAAAATTCAAGATTAATTTCGATGGCAACTATTTGATACTGGGTGTAAATGTGTACTTGTTTGTGCGGGATATCTGATTTGACAAATACTCCAGTTCCCTGCTTTGCTGTGTAGTTTTGACTAGAGTTTGTAAAATATGCGATATAGCATTTTGGCGGAGTTGGGGTGAGGTCATGGGCGCAGTGTGTCTCCTGAAGAGAAATGAAACTGGGGTTCAAATCCCTTATGAGTAAATTGTAGTTCAGTGTAGTTGTTCTTTAAACCGTGTATATTCCATTGCATTAGAATGAAATCCATTACCATACGTACCGCACTAATGCATTTAGATCTCTGTTTGATGTTGCCTGAGCTGCTTTGCAAATATTCAATTAGTAACGGAGATTACGGTTCCAATGAACTCCGCTCGAGCGATTCGCCATCGCTCAAGGGAATAAAATATGCGTTATTGTTAATAAGTATTTGTGTTAGAGATGATATTGGTGAAGCAAAAGTGCTGTTATTTGTTTCGAGAGAGAGAGAGATTTGTGTTATTTATGTGGTTTTTTGGTGTTGTTTGCTTGTTTAATGCTTTTTCTCCTGTTATTTTGGTAGTTTTTTTTTAGTTTCGTTTGATTGTGTTATTGTGTTGACTTTGGTGGTAGTTGAAATGTTTGTGTTGTTATCGTGGTTTGTCTTAGTTTTATGTTCTTCCTTTTTAGATTTGTATCGGCGTGTTCCTTTCCATTCTGGTTACTTATGTTTCTTTACGTATGGTTGGTGTTCCTGAGGCAGTTTGGGCGTATGAATTTCCCATAGTTGTTACTATGGGATGGCTTTCTTTGTATTTGCGACGATCTTCTCCTATGCTGCAATAATTCTGGGTTTTTATTTATAATATCTCCTTCATTTGTTTGAATCGTGGGCAGTTGTTGTCAGTTGATGGGTGTTCACCGGAGCAGTTAATGCAGAATATGCGGGTACATTTTTCTGGTGTGTGTGGTGGTAAGCTGCATTCAGGGCAAGTCCGATTACTTTTGCAGTGGTTTTTCGTATGGCCAAGCCTCTGGCAATTCTTGCACCGCATAGGATTTGGGATGTAATAATCCACTTTGCACTTATTCCAAGCAATATCAACTGTTGTGGGTAAACGGTACAGATTAAAAGTAAGGATAATTTCGCTTGGTCTGGTAAATTTATATACACCGGTGACTTCTTGATCTTTCATCTCCTGTATAATTTCGACTGAGTTGAGCGTGTCGTGAAGTTTGCAAGCTAATGTTCTCGATTTTAAAAATTTATCTGCGGTGCGATCGTTGAGTGAGAATTAGGAGACTGCTGTCGCGTACTGCTGATATTGAGTCTATTTCAGTGCTTATACCTTCTAATCCTTTTTTAATGGCGAAAGGGCTCAATTTGGATATTTCCTTGTTTGTATCGCTGGAAGTAATGACCACATATTTTGGATTATTATTCAAATTATTGCGATTATTGGGGGTTGGTAAGCTCGGAAAAGCATTGGATTTATGTTTTTTGCTGGGAATTTCTATGATATCCCCAAGAACACTGAATCTGTTATTAGAAAGCCTATCAGGCGGCACTGGAGCCATGGTAGGCGTTTTCCTTTTATTTTTAAAGGTTTCAAGCACTTCCAAAACTTTATCAATAAATGTAAAATCAATAACACAAAAGTAATGAACCAAAGAAAGTAAAGAAGAAAAAACGTGCACGTTTAAACAACCGTTACTTGAAATCTTCTATTATTAAATAAGAGAGCCAAACAACCGTACGCTTTAAATGATAGTCGGAGCCGATCATTATTATAAAATAATAATAAACTATTGAAAAGGCTCCCCAGCCAAACAAATATTACAGTAAGGAATATTAAGGAAATCAAGAATATCCTTAGATGCCAGAGACATTATACGTGCGCAAAAAATCAATTTAAAAGCATTATTTTATATACTGGAATAGAATACGATTATAACCTGAGGGCAGAGTATTCCTAATTCGGCTTACTCGAATTATAAATGAACATTCAAAAATAGAAAAAAATATTTGAGGTATATGAATTTGTATATTGCGAGTAGAACTTAAAAAACGAAATAAATTTAGAAAAGGAATGGGTTGCCTTAATTAAATTATTTTATAAAAGTAGATTAATAATCGCAAAGCAATATAATCATAAAATTTACAACATAAAAATTGTGGAACAAGATCATTAACATGATCATGTTCAAATGCAGGGAAGTTGAATGTATAACGCACAATTCTCCTGACAGTTCTTTTAAGGTGTTCAATGTTAACAGTTTGTGATCCGGAAAAAACTTCTAAGCAATAGAAGTTTCTTATATGTATGCTTAGGCATGTAAGGCCCCAAGGCTTACAGTCTCCTTAGAGTGAGTGTAATTTGACTAGTTATAGCATTTATATGACTTTGAAAATAGGGTGTTAAATCAACAATGACACCAAGATATTTCAGTAAATTAACATAAGTGATAGGACTATGTCCCACATAAATCACAGGATAAGTAACATGCTAGGTAGGCAAATGAAAATACATAGCCTTTGTTTCTGATGAATTAATTTTAAGATAATTTTGTTGCATTCAATTTAAAATGGAATTTATCAGTTTATCGATTGAAGAGTGTGGTATGTTTGGAGCAAATTTGAAATTTTGGAGCAAAATCAAATGAAAGGGGATATACCGCCACAGTTGTGTATTATCCCACCTTTAACCCCAATGGGAAGCCCGTCCCATCTTTTGCATGAAGAATTTTTATTTCGATTCACACAAAATTATAGGTTATAAGCGTGTCAAAATCTTGTTACTAAGGAACGTCACGTAAAATAAATGTGTAAAAAAAACTTGCAGGTTACTAATATCGGCGTTTTGAACATGCACAACTTATTACTTTTAAATTAGTAGATTTTTATTTTTTATATCCTTTATCACAAAAATTGAAAAAAGGGAATATCTAAGTTTGTCATTCCGTTTGTAATTTCCGACCCCATAAAGTATATATATTCTGAGTTCTTATGCATAGCGAAGTCGATTGAGCGATGTCCGTCTATCCGTCTGTCCAAGGCATTAGATAAGTTAGGGGAAATTTAAATACGCCAATCGAACAAACTTAGTTTGTTTGAAAATCGGCAAGATCGGTCCATGTCCTTAAAGGCAGCAGGCAAAACAAAACAATAAAGTAACTCCAACAAAAAAAAAAAAAATATATATATATATAGGGCGATAAAGAATTCCAAAATAAGAAAAAAAACATCTAGTCTGAAAATTGGCTCTCGCCCATATTTTCCGAGTTATGGGCCTCTGAAAATTATGATTGTGCACCATATTTTTTAAAATATCAATATGAATATCTTTTAGAAGCTTTTGAAGAGATCTTTAAGAAAATACTAAAATTTTATAAAATGCTTAACCCATTAAGAGTCGATGATATTTTTATATAAAATCATATATAGTACTTAATTTTTTCTTAATTATTTGATGATTAAAATATTTTTTACACTATCATTTAGATTTCTAAAAATTTTAATGTACATCTTTTGTTTTAAGTTTTGATACAAGATGATATGGGCTTGCATAGTGATTCTCAATTACCAAGTCATGTCTACTTGAATACATCACCATTTCATCCGGATATATTTATATCGTCACAAACCTCTGTACCTTTGAACTCTACTGCAGCTTCCTTAATAAATTCATCCAGTACAAAGTAAAGTATTATAAATTATAAAGAGCCTTAAAAATTATTTTCTAGACTTAAATATTTTTATTTATATTTTTATAGGAAGCGAAAAAAAGAACAAGAGATTTCATCTTTCAATGTAAATAATTTATCAAGTAATGAAAGTGTAAATATTTTAAACAACGAGTTCAAAGGTAATTCCAATTTATTGCATAGTACAAGTGATACATTAGCTTCAATTATGAACACATCAAGAATACCACAAACAGTACAACGCAACCAAAAATTTCAATCGACAACTTCGATACCAAACTTTTTTCAGTCACCAACTACTCCGCTAAATAAATTTGTCACAAGTCATATTGGTAGAGGAGGGGAAGCAATAATAGAGGAGACAACAAAACCTAGACGTTGGGAGCAGAAGCAAGTACAAATAAAAACTATGGAAGGAGAGTTCAGTGTCACAATGTGGGCATCAGGAATATCAGATGATGAAGAAGAGCAAGAAGAAGCTGCTATTATTGAAGCTGAAAATCCCGATTGTCAGAATGACCAAGAATATTTAAAATATTCTGATCGGTGTACAAATGCAAGTGTATATACAACAGCATCTACGTCGTCAGCCACTTTGCCTGCCACTTTACTTGATACCACTTGTAATATACAGTCAGAAGTATTACATCAGCACATATTGATGCAGCAGCAGCAACATCAAGTTGCAATAGATGATGCAAATTCAACTGTAAATAATGCAATGACGGTTTCTCACAATTTACCTGCAGCTGTTAATTTAAATATCAATGACAGCAAAAAATCACAAAGCTTATGCTCACGTTCTAATCCCTATTCAGCTAAATCAAAAAGAGTTACTTCATCTACCAATAGTACACAACAGATAAATGTTCTGAAGCAATCTACTATTACACCGCCTAATACATTGATAACAACAAGCTCTGCGCCCTTGTCTGCAGATTTGGTTAATCCTACAACTTTATTATCAAACACTAATGAGACCAGCAATTCAACATTAACAAGTGCAAATTCTGATGAGGATGCTTCTTCAAACAATGTTCAAATACACACCATAAATGGAACTAATACTGCGGCGAATACTATATTGATGACGGGGTCACAAAATGGTCGCCTTTTATCGATGGGCGTCGTTCTGCAAAACATAAATAACGGCCAGCCAAAAAATACCACATTGACAACGCCACCTCCATTAAGCTACAACTCAAATGATACCTCATCCTGTAATACTGCCGCATCAAATGAGACGAATAATCTCCCTAATGTTATTAACCAAGTGATTCCAGTAGCACCAGACAAAAAAATCGCTTGCCCTCACAAGGGGTGTAATAAATTATTTCGTGATAACTCTGCAATGCGCAAACATTTACACACACATGGACCTCGAGTACATGTTTGTTCGGAGTGTGGCAAAGCATTTGTGGAAAGTTCAAAGTTAAAAAGGCATCAACTAGTGCATACGGGCGAAAAACCATTTCAGTGTACTTTTGAAGGCTGCGGTAAGCGGTTTTCTTTGGACTTTAATCTAAGGTCTGTATTCTAAACAAAATTTTACAATATTGTACTACTTATTATTTTGACTATAATTTAAAATGGTGCATTTTTAATGGTCCTCATAAAAAAGAGCTCAATTAAAATTAGAATTGGAAATTTCCACATGGAATTTTTAATAATATATGGCAATAAACAATACCTATTATTAAAGATTTCGACACTTAATCTAAGTTTAAATAAAGTAAGTGGAATTCTAGATCTTCTTAAAAATGTGAGATAATGCTCACACAAAAATGTTAAAACGACAAACCCAATATATGTTTGAATTTTGTCTTCTTTTTATAATTGAAATATCAATTAGGTATTATAAACGAGGGTTTCACCCTAATGTTATGTGGAATTGTGTTAAATTCTGTGATATTTCTTGAGTTAGTACCTTATAGGATTTTTTATAGGAATTGTATTGTTTGTCTTAAAGCATTCCTAATATCAAGCATTTTTTTCGATACATTTTTCGGGGATAGGATACGACGCTTGCAACAGAATGCAATGGCAGTTAAGACATAGTAAGGCAATACAGGATCTGTTTATAATGAGTTTAAATAATAATAAAATAGAACCAAGCCTATAATTGGAGTAACAAAAGTAACTTCTTTTTATTGTACAATTGTTGTTTTTTCTGCGGCTATTAGACGATCAAACTAGACATGTGAGCACGACTTGATAATATGCCATCATACTCGTATAATAGGGTAAAAATCTTGTTTGTCAGCGGCGCTGGATGGATTAAACATTTTTTTTTTTTGTTATTTAAACTCTCATCAAACTGTAGCCCCGTTCTCGATCAATTTCTACCATGATTTTAAAATGTCACATTGTATGAAAGAAGACGTAATGGCCCAGCTCTGGTTCATCATTTACTTAAAACCTGCAGCACATAGTATTGTCCAGTTCCCAAAGAAGAGTCTCCACTTTATAAGTTAAAGACTTTGCAGCTTTCAAGATGCTTTAATAAAGTCGGAAGAAATCACGCTGCCCGAAATTTGCTGTTTTTTAACCCTTTCGATCCGACATTCGAATAACAATATTCAAATTAAATTTTTGATGGGTGTAGGTTATTTCAGTAATGTAAAACACAGCAAAATTAAATTTGAAAAACATTGATAGGGCAGTTCGGGGAGTGGTGGTACTCCATTGTACCAATTGGAATGTAATATGGTAGAAAAAAGTAGTTGTTAACTATAGGCAATATTGCATTTATATGCTTCTAATTCCCGTTACTTTATTTTTTAATCTGCATTTTTCGCATTGTGCAGCATTATGTGTGGAGAAAGCTTATAGCTATTTATTTTACTCTTAGCTACGCACGTGTTCCTTCAGTAGGAGTTATCCGAAGTGTGAAATATTCCAGAGTGATTTTTAAAAAAAAGCGTGCGTATAACAAGTGTTAAAGTCATTATAAAAATTTTTATGTTGCGAAACCAAGTGGAAAAGATAATTATATAGCGGTAAGATTATTATTTAGAAGAAAGAGAACTTAAAAAAAGTTTTTAGTTTTTGTTAATTAATAATTTTTTAAAATTACCGTTGTCTATAGACAGTATTGGACTATTGGTTTAACTTTCAAACGATGTTAATTTTTTATTAATAAAAATATTAAGATGCGTCCAAGAGCGGATGAGGAAACTGAAAAAGCAGGAAGGAACAACTTATTTCAAAAACGTCATAGAAAAAGTTTTAAAGGTAATAAGTGATAAGAGCGAACTTATGGAAGTTGATATGATTGAAGACCTTATTAAAGAAATACGAAAACGAAAATGAACATGAAGAATTTGTACAGGACGTTGTTGAGAAAATTGACTTTGAGTTAAAGAAATACAGAAGTAATTGAAAATGATACCATTTGGAAAGGCAAAGTGGTCTGTAATGAAGTAAAATAACCTGTCGGTGATGAAACAAACTTGTATGTTGAGCTTAAATGTACTGTACCTGAAATAAGAAGATACGTGTAACAGTTAGTTTCTAACAAATTGGTAGAAGCCCCAGGGGCGACTGCCGGAGATGGTGCCGCAAAGAAAAAACGTTTTCAAATATACATCGTCCAGGTATAGCTGAAAGCTGCAACAAGCATATGTGAGGGGTTGATCTTGCCGACAAGGAATTGTACAAATCAACTACCGTTCAAATAAGTGGTATATGTTGGCTGTTGTATCGCAGAGACCTGAAATATACTAACGGTGAAATAAAACATATGTATGCTACTTATTAAGTTGCAGGGGGTTACTGTTAACAAGATTATGAACGCCAGCAGGTTCATCCATAAAAATAGGACGCTTATCATCACTTATTTCAGTGATATAGAAAGCCCGTTCCTCAACAAGATTTTACCATCATTACTTTCTCCTGCAACAGCCTCTGAATCAAGTTTTCAAAAGCGTATGTTGCAGAAGTCTATAAGATTTGATAATATGGGTCACTGCGTAGAATGGGGAGCCAGAGGCAGATGAAGCTATGCCACACTGATTATCCCTGGTTTAAATGTACTAAATGTAACGTATATTTGTGCTGCAATCCACAAAAAACTGTTTTGTTTCTTTTCATAGGATAAACTTGTTTATCCGGTCTTCGGGGTGGTTTGAATGTGGATCTTTGATGGTGCCGTAGGGACCTCAATCTGATCCCTGCACATCCTGCTTCCAGGCAACACAATGGGACCTTTGGGACCCAAGTGAGTCGGTCTCTGTTTTGCGCCGACGGCCTGTACAACCTAACCTAACCTTCTTTTCATATGTAAGTTTAAACAAAACAATGCTTCAAAAATAAATACCGTGTTTTTTTAACTCACACAACTGCCCAGTGTTACCTATAGGCAACATTCTGTAACTACTGAACCGGAATTTTTATCAACGCATTGCTGAGTCCTACTTAATACATATACGCCAAAAAAATTTATTTGCTCCGCCCATATAATTTCAGGCATGAAAGGGATAAATTTATAAATGTATATTTTATTGACATAAAAAAATGCGTATTTGCATAGAACTTATGAACGATTTGGTGTAAAGCACATTTTGAAAATTGGCACTTGACACTTGCAAATTGTCTTAGTGCGTGTCTGTATCTTTTGAGCTCTGCAGTTGTTATAACAAAGTCGCACATTGGTTGAAGTTCATAGAACGAGAGGCTAAAAATAGAAGAAGTTGTCGAAGGACAATGAAATTAGGCACATAGGCATTCTTTGTTTGAATCAAGAAAAAAATTGAAAGCTCGAAATGATCCGCCCGCTTTTATGCCTACATCCCATACAAAGTGAAAGTTAAATTTTGACCTACGGCACATAGCACTTTTAAATACTCAGAATCATTTGTGTGAAATTTGAATACTTGTACTGAATAAGTGGCATAATGTATCAGTTAGCACCAATTCAAATTCAATTAAAGCTTATGCCTTTTTCAACAATGAAATATATAACTATTAACACTATTAACTAGTATGTACATATATTACATTATGTAATAATTTTAAACAGTAAAGAATTATGGCAATAACAACATGCATGAACGAAATTTATGCTTTATTACCTTATCACTTTATAGTTTTTGCTGTTTTTTTTCCTCACTTGCATATCAATGTCAATTATTATACATCGCTAAAATTATTTTCCATTGCTAAATTGAGGTTCTAATTTTTTGGATGAGTGTGGAATGTCATGCATCGACTAATGAAGGGAAGACAGTAAGAAGAGGGCAATTAAGTGCAAAAATTAAACTGTCTTCAAGATTTAAAATAAGTTATTTGGTTTTAAGTAATTATCTCAAATTTTACCCTGTGTTGCCGTTTAGAGAAACAGCTCAGCGGAAAATATTTGACTTAATTTAAAACGTCATCTCTGTAATAAGGGCTTTATTTTGCTTTGCTGACGAATAATTGGGTTGAGTGTATCAAAAAATAAAATAAAATTGTGTTGGTTATGCAAATGTTTGGGCCTGTTCGTAAATGCATCACTGCACTGCATATGATGCGCAGTACGTTCGTAAATGCAAAAAGTGGCAGCACTGCAAATGTCGTCTGTTCGTAAATGCATCACTGAAGTATATTATGCACAAATAAAAGCAAAAAACTAATCATAAAAATGGCTGATGCAATGAACGTATTTTTCTGTTTAATAATTTTTATAGAATTAAATTTAGTTTTTTATTCTTTAATCTTCTTTTTTTTAGTATGTTACCCAAATTTTTATCATTTTTATATCATCTAGTTGACAAATCGAGTTTATTATCAATTTTTCTATTTTCACAGTATTTCTTCGTTCATTAATGCAAACACTAAAATGAGCAAAACAAAGCATATGCAACAGCTGATTAGCAGTGGCAGTGCAGAATAATCATATTATGCAGAGCACTGATGCATTTGCGAACAGGCCCTTTATTGACTTCTCTCGTATTTTCTGTAATAAAATTTAAAGTCGTATTTTTTACAATAGGCATTCTAACTAAAGAAAATAAATTTATAATGATTCCATACATTGATGTGCCTATGGAAAATTTGGGTGTGGATTTTTCATAAATCCAGCTGTGTTTTACAAAGAGAATTCAACTTATTGGAGAGTAAGATAGCAAAATGAGAATAAATTCTTAGCAAAAAATTCATCAGTATGAGCAGTTTACTTATGTTTGTGTCTGTGCATTACCAAATATACGTCCCAGCATACACGCAGGTTTATATTCATATTAATAACAACGATAATATGAAATGCAGCTCTCTTCCAGATGGCTTAAGGAAAGATAACTGGCTTTTGAATATTATTTACCTGGAACTTCAATCTTAGTGAAAATGGGTAATTTTTAAATCTTAGCTTTTGTGTACACTCAAACGTTTGTTAATTCCCATGCTTCTATTACACCACGAACGTACTTCAATGATTTTATATTGTGTTTGCTGCGTTCTTCGTTTTTGTTTAATTATGTTCAAATCAAATTAATCGCCTGTGAGGTGGTAGCGAAATCATTGTTATTGTACGAATGAAACTGCATTAAGGAAGATCCGATTTAAAGAAAAGCCACCAATAAAATCACATTGACAAATAGGCTTTGCCTTGATATAGATTGAATAGAAGAAATGCTACAGGAAAATTTTACATAATTCTAATTTCCTTTTTAACCAATCAGGATCCATTAGAATATGTTTTTCCATATGTGGGCGCCAAAGGTGGACATTGTAAAAACCCTTCTGTCCATGAATTCAATGTCGCAATGGGAAGCTATTATCTTTAAAAATATATTAATTTAGAACCTTAACAAAATAACTTTTTTATCTATAGTTTAACAAAACTAAAAAAACAACGTATAATTTGTAAAACTTTTTTTATTTTTGCAGGACTCATGTTCGTATACATACTGGAGATAGACCATATGTTTGTCCTTTTGATGGATGTAATAAGAAATTTGCCCAATCTACAAATCTAAAGTCTCACATACTAACACATGCCAAATCAAAGTAAGTATTGAAGGAAGCCTAGACTACCGTCTTATTTATTTATTTGTATAATTTAATATTTTCGGGTAAAACTGAATGTATATATTTTATATATATGAAATGTTAAAGTCCTTGGTTAGATTCATCACATACGTTGCACCGGTGTTTAAATAAAACATGTTTCATAGACACCGCGTTGTGAATGTAGAAGGCCCTTTTTGCTCTAGGATTAGTGCTGCAGAATTTCATTTTTGCCTTATTCCAAACCTTAAGGGTTGTTAAAACTTTATACACCCGAGATGATCGGTCGTTGAGGCTCCGTAATAGTTTGGAATCTTGTACAACGTCTAGACTTTTTTTCTATGTCAGACAACCTAAGTGCCATTTAGGAGCGCTAACGAAAGTGGGGAAACTGGTGAAATAAAAATAAACGCTCAATAGCCTGATTCGAGAATAATAGCAGAAAAAAAATGAAATGGTATGGCCACGCTATATGATCTTGCGATGGACCTTGCGCTCCCTGAATCTGGTGTAAAGAAGAAAACTCTTAATAGTCTAAGCCCACCTCGCTACTTCTACTAACAAAAGGGTTGTTCCATCAGCAAATGGAATAAGGATGATGCAATCTCTATTTGCACTGAATGGTCGGATGACGAAACAAAAACATGCAATTATATTTGAGCGGAGCAAGGCCCCGATCAGGGTAAAGAAAGAAATGCGAATCAAACAGCCTGTTCTTGCCGATGTAGAAATTGGCATATGACGGAGCCATTAACAGTTTTACAGAACAAGTGTTAAACGCAAAAGTGTTGAACTTTGTAGCTAATCTAGTGAATTACAACTGTTTTTAGCTTAATTTCATAAGGCATTACCAGCTATACCTTTCCTACAAAAGGAGACGCTATTTGTGAAAATTGAGAACATAATATACAAAAAGTGTTCTCTTTCATAGGAGATATTTAAATACTAAGTACGAAGAGTAAAATGTTTTTTTTTAAATATATAAAATATTTTTGTGTACTTTTAGCGAAATGTATATTTATATAAAATCAATAAAAAATATATGCTTTAAATTGGAAATTATAAGAGCAAATTTGTAAAACTTATTCATTATAAATAATTTTCAGTTTGATTATTAATATTTTGCTGGAATGAATGAATGGTTTTATTGACATGAATGTTTAATTTTTTTTAGAAGAAGTTCATCATCAATGGCTGTACGCAGTGGAAGCAACACTAGCAATAACGATTCTAATAGTCCACCCGTACAACAGCATTCATCAGCTAATAATTTTATAAAAATGGAAATGAATGAAATGGACTCTAATTCATCGTATGTTGTGTACACCGAATAACAGGATTTTATGAGTATGTGGAGTGTAAAGCTCTAACTAACTAAATCTTTTTTTTATTAATTTTAAATTAAAGCACAGCTCTAGTATACTTGTTTTGAATAATTTTTTGTACATAATATGAAGTATGTGTTTTCATACATAATTCAATGATAGACTGTCGTACAAGTTATGTATGTCTTACTCTCCATAATTATAGAATTCTGGATAAACTATTAGTTAAGAACTTTTATAATATTACGAAAGTTATGAAATTGTGGTGTTATTTATAAAGTCATGTACCTTTCAATAAAATATAAAATGAAATCCTCAAACACCAATTTCATACACTTTCTTTATGTTTATGAAAATTTTAATTTGTTGCAAAATTTGAATTGAATTTTTTTATTATAGTGATAATATATTGCTGTACACTTTAGCTTATTTTTAATATCTAAACTGAATTTTAATTTGTAATTATATTTATTTCATAAAAACCAACAGTTACTTTATTTGAACTTTTTAAGCTTTTTTTGTTGCTTCAATTTAATTTTTTAACTTAACATCTAATTTATCGATTTCTTTGTCATATATGTATGTATATATTGAAAATGGAATAATATTATTAAATTTCAAGCTTTCAACAAATAATGTAGTAACTTTAAATGTAACATTATCATTATGCTGTAAATATTTTTTTTCAATAAGCTTCTTTATTAGGGACCGGCCCAAGTCAAATCCTTAAATTCGACATCTTCAGGAAACAGGAAAAAGAAAAACAATATTTTTATATGAAAAACTGACCTAGTGCTTGAAAAATTAGAAAAGAAAAACAAAAATAATAATCTGGTCAACTTTTGTTAATATTGAGATTCGCATAAATTCTTCTTCGAATACAAAATAAATATTTTTTTAGTTTCAAGAAAATATTTTATTTACTAATTTTATATTTTATACATCAAGAAATATCCATAATTACAATTCGGGAATAAGTTCAAGTCTTTCAATATATTAACAAAACAACAAACAAAAATTTGCTTTACTTAAGCACCTCTATAATGGAGAAATCTTTCGTTGGTTGTTTAGTTTTTTAACTTCTTGCTGTTTAGACCTGAATTTTTTTGTTATAAATAAAAATGCTTTTTATTTACAATTTTTCACGACGTTTCGTAGATCTTTTGTCTACTTTTTCAAGAGATCGTGAAATTGTGGGATTTTACATTTAAACAAATTTTAAAACATATGTGTAAACATTTGGACTTTTAAAATTTGTAAAAACAAAACGAAAAACAAAAAATAACAAACACAACTTAAAATTTTATATCACAGTTTATTCCTTTGAAAAAGTAGACAAAAGATCTACGAATCGTCGGGAAAAATTGTAAATAAAAGGCATTTTTATTTATAACAAAAAAAAATTCAGGTCTAAACAGCAAGAAGTTAAAAAACTAAAAAACCAACAACAAAGTAAGTGGCCAAATTAATACACAAAAAGAAAAATTTTTTTAAAAGAACTAAGTGTTTAAAGATATACAAAAAATATTAACGATTTTTTTACGCGATTATTTCAAGCGGCGAACTTTGATTAGTCAGCAAAATTATTTTTCTATTGAATTTCAATATAGAAAAAATCATATTTTACATATATCCATAAACGTTTATTCATTAGGCTTGACCTCTAAATAACAAATTTTCCACAATTGATATTTACTTTGAAAAAGCGTAAGTAGCCTTGGTACAAAGGGGGTTCATGTAAAGAGTATATCTAAATAAAATAGGATTTCATACAACGAAAAAAAAAGAAATGTTAAGCAAAAAACACTTGCTTAAATTCCTAACAAAAACTAAAAAATTTATTTACAACGAAGCCTACATAGTACGAGACTGAAGTTTTCAAGGGCCATTTTCATCAATAATTTAATAACAATCATAAGTATAGCATTAGTATCAAATGTTTTCGAATTTCTTTAAAATCAGTTTTTAGATTATCTCTACTTAATTTCGTTTAATAAGCTTTAGTAAGGTTTTAATGAATTGTGTAAAAAACAGTATTTCTTATAAGAAGTTTATTGAAAAACAAGAAGTTTAATTGCAATACAGCGGTGTAGAACTAAATGGTACACGTGCATACATATATCATTCATCAATTATTTTTGAAACATTAATTTAAGAAATTGTAATAAAGTGATTCAAATAAATATTAGGCTAGTACGTATAAATCAAAAACAAAATAAAATTAAGTTTATAATGTATTTTTAGATTTATTTTTGTAAAGAAGGTATTGAAACTAAAAAAATTAAAAACTTATTTACAAAAAAGAAAATAAAGAAAAAAGTAAATAATAATAAAGAAAATTTATGGCTACCATTTCTGTGCTTTGCTTAATAGCTGTTGAAAAGAGATTAGTCATTAAGGGTCCATGATAGAGTAGAGTCTTAGATACTTCTAGATTTTTTTTCTGTGTCAGATAGCCTAAGTCCCATTCCGTTAAGGAGAGCTAATAAAAGAATGGGTTATTGTTTCTTGAAAATTAACGCTAAGCCTACTTGCATTAGCTGCGAAAGATAGAAGAACATGAACAGCATATATTCAGCAATTAAATTCTTGTGTAGTAATTGCTTGTGATGTTTCTCACTAGAATAAAAGTAAACCGCTCTCTTAATATTTGAAGTGGGATTTTGAGCGAAAGGTAATAATGGCAAAATTAGTGAAAGTAAAATCCAGTTGAATGGAAGCGATGGGCCCAAGGGGAACTAGGAGAGAAAGAGAAGCCTGTGTAGACTAGTAGAAAACGTTCAGTAGTCTTTTTCGAAAATAATAGCGAAGGTGTAAAAAAGAAGAGAAATAAGATTGTATGGCCACGTTATATGAACTTACACGATAAAGATTTACATAATTTTGCTCAATAGTCCCATCCCATTCTCGCTGCTTCCAATGTTGAGCTAACAATAGTGTTTGACCACTCCATCAGCAAATGGAATTAAGGTGATGTCATCTCTAGTTGCACTGAATGGTCGGTTGACAAAACAAAAATATGCAATTATATTTAAGCAGAGCAAGGCTCCGATTGGGGTAAGGACGCGCGAAACGATCAACCAGGGGGGGGGGGGGGTTAACTTAGAGCTGCAAAATAATCGATAGTAACATAGATAATATCTATAGTTTTATTTTTAGCTGACTATCGATAGTATTGGATAGCGATAGTTGACAGAATTATCACTTTAAAAAAATCGATAGCTTTTAAGAAAACTATCAAAACTATACTATAGAAGCTATCGAAACCATCGAATGTGCCGACTATCGATAGTTTTGCAGCTCTAGTGTTACTCTCTATTACGATACGAAAGAAAAATGGTACGTAATCGAATAATTCGTATCCTATTATTCTCTTTCGCAAATATAGTATCACTGCACTCAGTAATACCAAAGACTATAAATATACTAAGATGTTTCACTGCCGTACATTCTACATCCAGTGCATATTTTGTCGATGGACGTACTGCTACTGCCACTTTAAGAGTAAAATCACAAAGAGAGATTATTATTCTCAGCAAACTTGTTACTCTCATCTCACATTAATTCATTTGTATATACGTGCATACGAATGTGTATATATTTACATTATAAAATATTCAACGTAAACCAATGTTACCGATTGTGTATTTGTATGGTAACAACATGTGTTTTGTTGTTGTATAACAGAAATAACATCGATTTACACCGAATATTAAATTCATTTATTATCAATATGCAAATTTATTATTCGGAACCTTTTCGATTTTAATTTACTTTACTTTTTTAGTTACTGAATGTTTGCTGTGTTTTTGTATACTGTCTTTTTGTTCCTGTCTTTTCCTCTTATTGATTCAATAGAGTTCTTATTTAATCAATTTGGCTTTTGATATAAGACTTTCAAGTTTTCTATACAAAATTTGGGTAAAATCCACTAATGAGCTAAAACAGCAGTAGTGAAATGGCCATATGAATATACTTTCTACGCAGTAATATTTTCAATTTCTACTTTTAAATAAAAAATGTTTCATGAGAATATCATGAAATATTTATATTTGAAGCAATCAAGCACGAATAAAGTAAATTAAATTCATTTATTATCTAAATTTAATTACTACATACATATAAACTAAATACCACAATTATTAACATTAATGAATTTGTTTCAATAACATTTATTAACATTAATTTTTTTAACTTTTATCACTATTCTAAGAAGAATACTAGTTTAGCGTCTCAGTTGTAGTGAACATAATGCTTGAATCTTATATATAAAAATGGTGTAAAAAATGTATAGTAATTCATAAAATGAGAACAGCTGTGCCGATTTCTGTAGCATTTTTTTCAGTTGTTCGTATTTTTAAGTAGAAGGTTTTTACGGAAAAATTTTTTTGAAAATCCCTCCAGAAAAGTTGGAAAATTGAAAAAATCAAAAAATTTTTGATTTTAATAATTTGCTCGGGATAATTAGCACAATATTTTTTAAAGATAAAAAATTTAATTTAAAATTCCCGTAATTTAATTTTAATTATTAACTTGCAAGTGCCCATATAAAAGGCATAAATAAATTATCGTGGTGTGTTGTGATATTTTATTTGTTGTCTTAATTTTGCTTATACTAATGTTGCTAAGAAAGCATTGCTCATGGGAAACACATGAGTGCAAAGTAACAAGTACTTGGAAAGTCTCAATTTTAAAGCAACAGTAATTTATTTTGTTTGGCAATTTAAATATATAAATTTAGCTATCAAATTCATATTGAGGTTTATATATATTGAACCCATATGCAGGCTAAATATACTTAACAAAATATTTAATAATAAATATACATAAATAAGTGCCTTATTTTATTACCATTGTTTGAAATTTCTTAAAAAACATATTAAGTATCCACAAGAATAAATGCTAAAAAAAATTACTACATAATTTAGGGTATGACTAGTTCGGTGCGATTACGCATATTTTTAAAAATACACAAATAAAAATGTATAGTTACCCTACAATAACAAGAGCAGTCATATAGTTTCGTTTTTAAGCTTATTTTACAAACAATTTTTAAATAAGTAGGAAAAATAGAATTCAAAAATAAAATTTTATGAAGCACATTCCTCTTTATATGTAGATATGAAAGTATGTATGTACGTTTCTATATGTTAAATGTGTGTTTTTGTCTCTCAATACTTTACTTTAACAAAACATTTCTTATGAACAGCGTTGCCGCTTTGGTCCAATCGGACCAAACTTGGTAGTTTTTCGTTTTTAAAAAACAGTTTGGTAGTTTGGTTGGTTTGTTGCATTTTTTTAAACTTTTGGTAGGTTTTCCTCCTGTAGCAATTTTTTTTGGCAATAGTAAATTTTTTACCTTAAAAATTCAGAACATAAAATAAAAAAATGTAACTTTGAATTAAATAAACAAAAACTGTGAATAGTTTTACCACTGTTTTCAAAAACTGTTTTAGGTGTAATAAAAAACATCTCTGCTTTTTTGCATAAAGATGATTAAAGCTATAACCATCTCTGGTTTAAGAAACGCGAACAATATTATGAAATTGAAATTAACAATATTTTTGAGTGAAGGCTTATTTTCAAGTGTTTGTATTAAAAAAATTAACAGACAAAATGGAAAAGTAAGTAAACTTTTTTAATTGTATATATGTACCTATTAATTACATAAATATTTACTAATATTGCATGTAAAGAACCGAATGGTTGAGCGAATTTGATTGGCTCCAGGGAAGGGATGGGTGTTCATTCTGCATAGTATGCTCTAAAACTATTTTAAATCATAACATCCATCTTAAAAATCACCAAAAGACAAATTTCCATCTCAACAATTACGAAAAAAAACCATGTGAGTATAACAGAGTTTATCTGCAAGAAACGCATTTTTTAATTTTTGGTAGGCTGTGAACGATTTTGGTAGGATTTTTGAAAATTATTGGTAGGAAGTCAATTTCTTGTGTGGCAACGTGCTTATGAACATCCACACACATTTTTAAACGCATGTGTGTATGAATCTGTCTTGTTTACAAAACTAATATTGTGCTCTCTTGAGTTTTGGTTGCGCTCACAGAAATTTCTTCCCTCTTATCTCTTACCCCCGCTACCCTGAAACTGCTCATAATTTTTGATTTTTTAAATGTTCAGAGTGCAACATCTTTATAAATTTATTGTCTTTGGTAATACGAAAGCTTATGTTCAAATCGTTCGTTATGCGTAAATATCTTGCGCTAACAAAATATCAAACGCAAAAGTAAAAAAGAATCAACTAAGTAAGCATAAATCAATGTGAAAATTTATTATTCGGGGTCTTTTTTGTGTTAATTTACTTTAATCGTGCTTAATCAATTAAATATAAATATTTCATGATATTCTAAGGAAATATATATTATTTAAAACTACAAAATAAAATGTATTACTGCGGGGAAAAAATTAATTGTTCTATTAAAGGAAAAGAACTATTTTGAAATCTAAAATTTGCTCATGTTGACATTAAGTTTCTTATATAAGTAAATCAATAGCCCAATTCACAATCTTGTGCAAATGGTCTTGCATCATAGCATTTGCAAAATTGTGTAGCATATTTTACTCATTACTATGGCCCTATTCACGATCTTGTGCAAATGGTCTTGCATCATAGCATTTGCAAAATGTTTTGTTGGTGTAGACTAAAAATATGCTACACATTTTTGCATATGCTATGATGCAAGACCATTTACAAAAGATTGTGAATTGGGCTACTGTATATATGAAGCTTAAATTCATTGCATTGATCTGCCATATTAGAAATTATTTAATATTTGCAATTCATTATAAGGAAAAGCTAAAAAAGTCACACACATCAACGGCAGTTCGAAATTTGATTTTATGGTGCAACACAACGGTTTGGCTGGGGTAAAATTCCTATGAATGATGAAAATTCCTATGAGGGATGAAGCGGGTAGGAAAAAAGTAATGTATTTTGATATTCAGCCTTATATATAGTGTAAGGCGTTGTCGCTCTACGTCAGCTAGAAAAGTCGGTGGCGTTTTTTAATTTTTTCCGTACCGTGTAAAAAAACGACACGACATTTTTTGTAATAGCACGAATATAGTAGAGAGTTTCAAATTTATTAAAAATTTTTGACAGTTATAAAAAAACTTGAAATTTTATTTTTTGGAAAAATAAATAAATAAACAAACGTAAAGAAAATTATAAAAATGTTAAGCGTTTCTCTATTTTCATCATCCGAAGATGAGGAAAGGCGCAACAATAGAGAACTTGCTTTTAAGAGAAGACAACTAAGGAAACAAGCTAACATTTTTTCTCTTCCAAATAAGAGGTAAGTTGCATACTTAAAAAAGATATACATATGTATGTACAGCGACAGACAAAAGTATAGGCACAGAACATAAATTAAAAGAAATTCAAACTTTTTCATATTAAATTAAACAAAAATTTAATTTTCATAAAAAATATTCTAGTAAAAATATAAAAAGGTAAATTTTTTGTTGGGCAAAAGTATGTATTACATGATTTTATTAGTACTTAGTTGGTAATCCCTTTTGTTTAATAACTTCTTGAAGTCTATTTGACATAGAATGAACTAAGTTTTTTGTTACATTTGCGTCAATACTTAGCCATTCTTCAATCAAAGCAGCCTTCAGTTCATTTTTATTAGAAATGGAACGTTTTCTTATTTTTCTGTCCAATAATTCCCATAAATGCTCGATCGGGTTCAAGTCAGGAGATTGCGGGGGGTGTGGTAAAACGTGTGCTGTGTTGTAAGCAAGCCACATCTTCACGTCATGAGCCGTGTGTTTCGGGTCATTGTTTTGCTGGAATGTGAAGGATTGAGGCAAATTGAGCTTTTCGGCACTTTTCTTCAGGTTTTCTTTTAAAATATTTAAATAAACCGTCTTATCCATTACGCCATCAATAAAGACAAGCTCCCCCACACCACCAGCAGACATGCAGCCCCATACCATAACGCCCCCCCCCCCCCCATGTTTTACTGTTGGGTAGAGATTTTTTGCAGCATATTCAGTGTTTGGCTTTCTCCACACTTTGGTGTGCCCATCAGGACGGAAAATGTTGAACTTACTCTCGTCTGAGAAAAGAACTTGATCCCAGTACGTGAGTGGCTTGTCAGCAAACTGTTTTGCGTAGTCCAGACGCTTTTTCTGCTTAACAAAAGATGTTAATGGGTTGCGTCTGGCTACTCGAGAGTTGTACCCAGCTTCATGCAGCGCTCTCTGAACCGTTTTTGGATGCACATTCTTGCCAAAATCCTCCATTATATCTGCAGTAATTTGTGTTGAAGTAATTCTTGGGTTCAGCTTGACTTTTTTAACTACCTGGGCTCGTTCTCTCTCCGTTAGCTTACGAGGACGACCACTACGTTTCGAACTTTCAAGGTTTGTTTCACCCTTAAAGCGATTTACAATTGTTCGGATTGTAAAGCGGCTTCGATCCATTAACTCACCGATTTTGGCAAAAGATTTTCCTTGATTATACAAATGTAAAATCACTTTTTGTTGAGCTTCTGTTGTTTCACACTGTTTTGGAGACATGTTTTCCTTTTTTGTTAATTTTCAATCAATTTCAAAGAACTTTACTCGTATTTTCACTTGTAAAAACTAATAAAATAAAATAACGGCAGTTTCTTGTTTAGTTTTGGCGCAAAAAAAGTTGCCAGATTTATGAAATTTTAAAATAATGCCATATTAGAAAAAATGTGCCTATACTTTTGTCCACAGTAAATTGATACCTTTTGTACATTTTAACATCCTATAAATAATGAGGTTCTTAACGAACGAAAAATGATAATTTTTTAAAAATTTACAATAGTATATAGTTAATCCAAGAAAAAGTTGTGCCATAAAATACATGTGTTGTCTTTGCGCAACAATTAAGTTTTATATCACTGTTGTGCCTATACTTTAGTCCGTCACTGTACTTACATAAATATGAATAAAACATTTCTTTAGATAGTCAGGCGTGTTTTGACAATCGCAAATCGCTTAAAACTGGCGATACGATTGGAAATCGCATGAAAGGTTTTCTGTAGTTTACAATCGCAAGAAATTTGGCGACTTCAAACCGCAAGTACATACTGAGTGAAGTTGCGAATTTTACTTAAAATAAACTTTAAAGCAACAATAAGATTATACACAAATGAAAATTAACATGTTCTCTTTAATTTTTAACGAAAAATATTTTAATTTTTACACAATTAAAGTCGCAAATAATTAAATTAAAATCCGTTATATGTTCTATCAATTGTTTGTTTTGATTGTTTTCTTGAGTACTGGCGATTTCATAGAAACAACTGTTTTAATTGATGTTCGAAAATATATTTGTAATAGTGCGGTTGAACGTATAGTCGTTAGTCAAAAAAATATGTGGTTATTTTAATTTTCAATTCTTATAAAATATTCGTTGCTTATTAAATGTGCGATTCAAGTGTTAAGGTACATTAAAAAATTTATTTAAATTACTTTTTGGATGACTTGAGTTCCGAACGTGCATGTTATAATTAACAAAATAAACAAAAATACTTATTAAGTACCGATTATGTACAACGTAACCTTTTACATCAAAGATGCTAAATTCAATATCACTTATAGAAAATCCATTTGTCGCCAAAATATTTCTTGGCTTGTGTTATTTTTTAAACTAATAAATATGCATACATTGCTTTGAAGTATCCATTAAATTGTCACAATTTCTAAGCGTCCGTGTTTTAATTCGTTCTTTTTTAATTGCATGTTTTTTTTTTAAATTAAACTAAGCAAGGCATCTGCAGGCATTTTGTTGTAATTTTCTTTTGTTTATTTATAGGTGTGTTCATTTACTTTACTAGTAAAAACATTGAAATGTAAAATTCACCATCCAAATTTCGCCACCTGTAAACCTTTTATAATAATGGTTGTCATTACATATGTACTTATGTATATAAAGTGAAAATCTATTAATTATTTGTTGTAGATTCTCACAATAAGCTAGCTAACGTAGTTTATTTTTTTTTTTTTTTGTTCTGACGCCTTTTCAGCCATTGAACAATATGTAAATATGTACATACGTAAATAATCAAATGTGATATCCTTTTTAAATGACTTAAAATAAAAGAAGGATGTCATCAATTCGACTGCAGTTTTTTTTTGGTGTTTGTGACTGCAGAATTCAGTCATTTCTTAAACGATTTTGAAAGTTTTTGGTAGTATGATTGAATATGCTTACAGATTGATTCTGTTTTAAAAACAGTTCATAATCAAAATTAAAGAGTGTCCCCATACAACATAGATACTTTTTACGTGTATTATGAACTGTAAAGGGAACTTCAGTGAAATTGAAAATGACTGCGTATTACTATAGCTCCCAATAACAAGAAGTAATACAAAAATAAGTCTAAAAATTAAAGGGTGCCCCCATAACAGATGTAATTTTACTTATATGGGCCTCTCTTTTGAACCGTTATAGACAAACGATTGAAAATTAGCTAAATTAAAGTGTGCGCCAATAGTTTATTTAATTTGATATATATGGCCATACTTTAAGGCTGTTGTAGACAGACGCTTGAAATTTACAACGAGCCTGTATTTCTAAGTCTGCTATAAGACCAAGTATTAAATTTAGATTTTGAAGTTAAAGGGGACACCCTTATAGTTGATGCAATTTTAAGTATGTAGCCGAGCTTTCGAACCGGTTTAGACAGAACGCTGAAACTTAAAGGGACTTGTATTGCTAAGCCAGCTATATCAACGAGTTTATAATTTTAATTTAGAAATTAAAGGGCGTCCTACAATTGATTTAGATTTACTTATATGGGCTTATCTTTTAAACACATACATATAGACAAATGCTTGCAAATTGGACGGAATGTCGTTTGCTATGGCAGTTATAGTAATACGAGTAAGTATTAATATTTAAAATAATAAATTAAAGGGTACCCCAATAAATAAATAAATACCTTTATAACCTGTATTACTAACTCCGCTATTACAACAAATTTAGATTTAGACAATAGTCCCAATAGTCGATGTAATTTGGTGTAATTGGCCGAACTTTTAAACCGTAATATACAAACAGCTGAAATTTACACGGGACTTGTATTGCTAAGTCCGCTATAACAAGAAGCTTATAATTTGAATTTAGAAATAAAACAGTGTTCCCAAAATTAATATAATTTGACCTTTATGCCCGTATTTTTAAACCGTTATATAAAAACACCTGAATTATATACAGAATGTCAACTACTTTGTTTGGTATAATAAGAAGTATAAAAATTTTTAGTTATAAATTAAAGGGTTTTACATTAGTTGATATAATCTGATGTATATGGTCAAACTAAAGCACCGTTGTAGAAAGTCGGTTGAAATTTACACAAAACATGATTTGTAAATCTACTACAACAGCAAGTATATAATTTGAAATTAAAGGGTGCCCCTATAGTTTGAGAATATAAGGGTGTTCTAATAGTTAATGTAATATAATTTTTGTGACCACTCTCTTGAATCGTTAAAGCCGACAGATGAAATCTGTTTTGAAGTCCGTTTTTTTTGTAAGAATTAAGTTAAATCAATTCTTTTTAGTTAACTACAGTAGCTGAAAAATTTTTTATATCCTTCAACACAAAAAGTGAAAGTCCCATAAATTATATATATACTCTGACTTCTTATGCATAGCGGAGTCGATTGAGCGATGTCCCTCTGTCTGTCTGTCCGACCGTTTGAGTGTTTTGATTTCACAAAAAAGTGTCAATCGGTCAGATATAGTGTCGAAAGAGGTGCTATTGGAAATCAAAATGATCGGTCCATGACCTTCGAGCCAGCAGGCAAAACACCACTCCTACCTCTAATTTCATATCATTTGAAACAATAAAGTAACTGGGCGCTCGCCCACATTTTCCGAGTTACGGGGCTCTGAAATTTTCAAATTTTTTTAAAATATCTATATGGGTATCGTTTTAAAGCTTTTGAAGAGATCTATAAGGAAATACTAAAATTTTTTAAAAATATTGTACCCATTAAGAGCCGATGTCACTTTTATGTGAAATTATACACATGCAGTACTAAAATTTTTTATTTTTTAATTCTCTTTCAAACCCAACATTTGCTTTTTTTATAAGAGTTACTTCACTAACCTAGATTTATATAGATGATAGCACTCTTACTTGTTTTATTTTTCTTCCTTTAAATTATTTTTTTATTATTCTATATGTTTTGTTTGCTTTTTGTTTATTTACCATGTTATTTTCTACAGAATTGTATGTTTATTTGTTATTTCATTAAATATTAATGTATGTATATATGTATATGTCTGTACATTGAAAACATTGATATCAGCTTTCTTTTGACTTGAACGAATGTTTTGAGATATTAAATTGGAAAAATACATAATTGATATTTTTCCAAGAATCAAAAACTATCGATAGTATCGACGGTATCAAAAAATACTATCGAAACTATCGAATTGCGCCACTATCGATAGTTTTGCAGCTCTAAAATGAACACTTTACTAGCTAAAATTTGCAAGTTAAAATAGTGTTGTAATGTATACATATAAGTACTCAATAACTACCCCTATATTTTTGGGAAAACATATATATGTATATTATTATAAAAATGATGTGATTATGGTCATTTATATTCAGCATTGTCGTGACTGGCGTTTTTCAAGTACGGCTTGTAATAGAATAATGAAAAGTTTTGCAATTTTATTTAATCTAGTACCTGATTTAGTCGAAATACGCTATATACGATAAGGGCGATTAACTACTTTTGAATAAAATATCTATTTTTAATTAGTTTATACGTTATAACAGCCTGCCTACACATAGAATTTTTATTTCAAATATCGGAAATAAAGACAGAATAAGGTCGCAGAAATGTTTATTTCCAACTTTGCGATTTATTTTCCAAGCGATTTTCATAAAATAGTGTTTTTAATCCTTGGTAGAATAAGCATGCGTTAATAGATATTATTATTTTGACGCCTATTGTGTTATTATAATTATATACTATTAAGTATTTTGTAATGTGATTTTATGAAGAACTAAATATATTTAAAAAAAAAACACAAACTTAAGCAATTTTTATTTCCATTGCACTAAAAACTTTATCCAAAATAAAATATCAAAAGCAGTAGAAAAGTAATTTAATAAATTATGTGTAAATTTAAATTTATTTGCAAATATATATTTGAACTAATTGAATTATTTGCCTGCTTAGTGTAAATTACCGAGTAGCTACCTATATTTACAACACTAAGATTAACACCTAGTCTGTGAAAATTAAAGAAAAAAAAACAGAAACATTTGAGAGGAGCCTCCTTTGCCACTGATGTACTAGATACTGTGTTGCTTTGTTCAATTTCATTAGACATCTTATTTTGCTTCTGTTGTTCCTTAGTTACACAAAAATAAATTTATCTTTTTAATACTTTTTATTGATTTAAAAGTTTACATTTACTTACAATTTCTTAAATTTTCCAAAATATTTTTATTTTTAACATAATTTTGAACACACAACACTAAGATTAACACCTAGTCTGTGAAAATTAAAGAAAAAAAAACAGAAACATTTGAGAGGAGCCTCCTTTGCCACTGATGTACTAGATACTGTGTTGCTTTGTTCAATTTCATTAGACATCTTATTTTGCTTCTGTTGTTCCTTAGTTACACAAAAATAAATTTATCTTTTTAATACTTTTTATTGATTTAAAAGTTTACATTTACTTACAATTTCTTAAATTTTCCAAAATATTTTTATTTTTAACATAATTTTGAAATATGTTTTTGTAAACACAAACGCAAAACAGCTGTTTGAATACTTATTGCAAGTAAAAAGTTTACTTGTAAAAACCTCCCTCGTTGCAAATTTTTTGGTTTAATGAACGCTTTCTAGTAACAATTGGTACAAATTTGTACAAATTTTTAGTAAGTGAACACACCTTATGTTTTGCACCGTAAAATCATGTGTTTTTCTTTTCGAACATAAGTTTGAAAAAGAGCAAATCGCAAGCAAAACGCGTGAGTTTCAGAAGATGTTAAACAAAAGTTGGCGTTTTTGAAATTATATGCTACTAGATGAGCCCGGTGTGCTTCGCTACCCCCCTCGTTATTAAATAAAATTTAAAGTATTTATATATTTACTTCAAAAAATGCCCAAGATATGACGATATTAAATTTTGGGTTATATGGGCGGTGCCACGCCCCTTTATCCAATTAAAACTTCATATAGCCTATTATTCCTTCCAGAGTCACAGTAACATGCTGTGAACATTTCAGGAAGATCGGTCCAAGGGTTTGGCCTCCTATAAAGCACAAACAAACAGACAGACATTCATTTTTATATATATAGATTTCAAAAACATGCGAGTGTCAGAACATGCCTGTTTGTAGTTATTTAAGACTAAATAAGGAAGCTTTTAAAAACGTCTTTAATATAGATAATTAAACCCAAACTGGAAAGAACAAAAAGAACGACTAGTGTCCCTAATGTTTTAAAGCTTGCCGCAACAATGAGAATACTATCAGAGGGAAGTTAGCAGTAGAGTGCTGGAAATGATTTTAATGTCAATATGTGTCAAACAGTGGTCAGTAAATGTTTTAGAGAGTGCATAAAAGTAATGTATAAAGAGATTTGTCCACAATAGATTGCCATTAAAATTGATGAAGCAGAAAAATGTAAAATAAAATAATATTTTTATCAAATAGTGGATTTCCAGAGGTTATAGGTTGCATTGACGGCACACACAAACACATTTTAGCCCCTAATAATGAAGAGAGGCTTAAATATTACAATAGAAAAGGTTTTAAATGCGACAGTGGTGAGTTATAATATTTCCGTTAAAAAAATATATTGTAATTATTTGTTCGTAGGTATGTGACCACAAGCTTAAATGGCGTTCACACTTATGTGTTTGAGCAAGTTTTAAGTGTTTAAGTGCAAAACCAGTTGTTTTTGAGATATTTTCCTATACTCTTACTTGCTTGCAAAACCCTTAAAAATTGACGTATTTTTAATTTCAACACGTCGCAAAACATTTCAAGTTCAGGGTTCAGATATGCTCGTGAAGTGTGTTCAGCTGTTTTTTTGTATAATGGTGTTTCACTGAACAGGATTTTAAATGGCGGAAAACAAAAAATTAGGCGTCATGTCAAAAGAGGTAAACAAAGTATTTAGATATTGTGGGCCTAACAATGTCCAGTCTGTTTTACAAAATTCTAGCAAATGTGCAAAAACTGTGTGTATTCATAGGATCCTCTGTGGAGGTGGATACCTTCTCTTTTTTTTCGAATAATATTGTCGTCCGAAATCGCGTTTGTCATTTTTGCAAACATCTTGTTGCAAAGTATTTGAAATGTTTGTCGATTAAACCGAAAACAGTTTTTAACCCCTTCTTCACTTAGCATTTGGCAATCGAATTCCCGAAATGAGTTTATTCGGTCCTAAGGATATATCGTAGATATTACCAATTTCCACAAAAAGAATGCTCTGCCAACATTAATAAAATTCGCTGTTGCTCCATTATCTAATCCATAAAATTTTTATTTAAGGCATAACATCTCTAATTATAGATCTTTTTTCTTACTTAAAAAACTCTTTAATATTTATCACTGCGTTATTTATATAATATTCAATTTAAGGCTTTCATTACTTTTCTGGAAATTAGATGCTTTAGTTCAATATATACTCTTTAAACAGCTGACAAAATGTCAAAATAAAACACTTTAACTACACTAGGTATGTTCAGTAAGTTTACTAGCAAAAACTAGCAGCGAGAGAGTAAAACAGAAATTTACAAAATTATTCTCCCAAATGTAAAAAAGTAAAGGACACTTTACTAGCAAAAATTAGCAAAGTAACTTGTTTGGGCTTTGGGAATGATTTGTAAGACTTAAAAAGTGTACGGTATGACCATTAAATAGTACCATTCTTAAAGTAAATGTACTAAAATGAAAAAAATATGTGAAACAATAGACCGATATTTAATTGTTTATTTGGCTTTTATAATTATTTTCTTTCCTTATTTTCTAAGCACTTGGTCAGTTTATAAATAAAAATATTATTGATTATGTTTTATTTATTTTTTCATATTTCGCCACACTGTTGGGTGGCATCTTCAAGAAACAGGAAACAAAAATATCCATAATTAGTTTTTTCAATTAAGTTGAAAAAACCAAAACTGACCTAGTTCTTAGAAAATTAGAAAAGAAAACAACAGACCAATATTAGCCAGCAAATTAATGTCAACCACAAGTTTAAAGTTTTTTTTAATTACTAGGTAATTTTCAAAAGCGTTTATGATGTTTAAGTGCATCATAAATATAATATTTTTTGCAGTTAGTTCTAACAAACATTATTGATGTGATTTAGATGGAAAAATATTAACATTAAAAATAATCTAAGCTTCATACATGTGTATAACTTATTTTTGATTGTACATAAAAATTTTGCTATTTTTGCTAAAATTGTACCGGAAAAAAGTACATTGCATTGAATGTTTCATCACCGGCTTGTTTACTTTTAGTTCTTAAAAAAAAAAAACAAAAACATTTGCAAAGCTAGAAGATTCTAAACCAAATTTCTGCTGTTTTAAGCTTTTTTGCTGCATGCTGCCCCAAGCTAAATTAAAGAGAAACAAAATAATATTATTTTAACATTCTTTTAATTGCCAAGTAGTTGCATTTTCTTTAATTTTACAAAAATTTAGTTTTTCCGAAATTTTATAATGAAATGATTTTGAAAACAAAAGTAAAAAACAGCTGGTTGACTTATTCTTCTCTTCTTCTCTTATCAATTAGCAATTTTTAGTTACTGAACAGACCTAGTGTGAACGCTTGTGTTTATAACATGTTTCCACGGAGCCCAATATTAGAACAGAAGTCAATGGGAAGCATGTAGTGTGTGTCGTGGAAACAGCATGCTTCGCAGTCATGATTCGGAGAGCGAAGCAAGTGCTTTATGTTGCGTGTAAACATGCTATTAGTTTATTTAACATCTCGGTTAAACACGTTGTAAACACATAAGTGTGAACGGCACATTAGAATAAGATTTATTTCATCATTTAAGTTCACGATTTCTTAGTGTAGAAAACAAGTGATTTAAGACACCTTTTAAAACACACTTATGAAAATGGTGAATGGAATACATGGCTGTTGGTTAAAATAATTTTCTTCTAGTAATTTTTGTTATTTTGTTTTTAATAAAAGAGACGCTGATTATCCATTGGAACCCCTTTTAATTACACTTTTCCGATCAGCAGAGGAGGGTAGTCTCGAGCGTAATTTTAACCAAATTCAAACAAGAAATGTCGTGGTTAAAAAATTGCTTCCGATGCATATTAGGCGGAAGACAATTGCACTTTTGCAATAATCGAATAACATTTCAAGTGAAGGTATTCGATATCGAGTACGGCAATCTCAAAATGTTAAATATCGATCAAAGTCATTCGATCACGTTTGTTTTATTTACTTATTTAAAAACAATAAAAAAAAAACATTTCATCTTTTTAAACAATTTTTGTTTCCTTCAATTCGATTTTTCTTTTTTTAATAGCCCGTTCAGGCTGCCATGAAATTAAGCCATATCGTGATTTCGTCCGAAATGAACTTGTTAACACGTAATTTCGCATACATTTTACCATTGCCAAAATCAACTTATTTTACTTAATTTCAACGATATTAACTTAAAATTACGATAGACAACGCTTTTTTTGTGTAAAATACTACCTTATGTGCAACCATGAGCATATTTACAATACACATTCATAGGTACATATACCCCATTCACACTGGGAAATTTTACTTTGCAAAGTTTTGATTTTATGTGAGAGAGAGGGAGAAAGCATGAAGAACAGTACAGACTTTGATGTACTCGCAAAGTTGCTTTGATTTTCTTTCGTTGCTTATACACAGTTGTATATATTTACATATATATATATAAGCACCACGAGAAGCAAAGAGAAGAAAACAAAAATTTGTAAAAGAAAACTTTTCGTGTCTGAACACCAAACAAAGTTTAAAAGAAAATTACCAAAACTTTGTCAAAGTAAAATTTCCTAGTTTGAATGCAGTCATACTAGACATCTGCAACGTGTAACTTTTTTGTGCATATGTGAAACTCGCTCGCAAACATCGTTTATATTTGTTCTCTCAGAGTAGTAATTGTTTGTTCGGCAAGAACGAATATGCAATAAGCCGAAGTTAAGATGTTCCGAAAAATAAGCATATAAGAATGCAAGTACCAAAAAATGAAGTACCTAAAAAACTATGTTCACTTCATATGGTACTGCAAGTATTTTTTGCCTTCTTTATAGTGAAGCTTAAAATAATATTTTAATGTTTATATATATATATATATATATATATATATATATATGTATATATAGCTTTATTAAAACTACTACTTATTTTTTTTAAAATAAAAACCAAAGTAATAAATTTGCTTTATATTCATTTATTTTAAGCTGTGTTACTGTTTTCTGTGTCTATATATTGTATATATATAAGTATACACATATATACGAGTATATATATACGTATCATTATTATATTATTTTTTATTTAATTTTAACATAGTTATAAATAATTAAAGAATATCTTAATAAACTAAATTATTAACTTACCTCATTTGTTTCTATATATATTTTTTTTTGCAGTTTGGCAGATCAAAAGGGAAAGATTTCAAACAAATGAATTTAATTAACATATTTGCCAAACTTCACCTAGTACTGCGAGTATCAAGTGAAGTTTGACTGCCGCATGATACTCGACCTGTTCGTAGAAAACATTTGCAAGTAAGAGAAAAAAAGAAGATGTACTCACCTAACACACTCTCAGTCGAGTACAATCAATAGTTACTCAATGAGTTTGATGTTCGTTTTTAAAATTACCTCAAGCAAGTGTTCATGTTTTGCAAATCATATGTACTTTTTAATATCAAATGCATTTGTGCAGGGGTCTAGTACATACATTAATATTTACAAACATATAAGTATGTATAATAACATTTATGGTGGATTATAAAAATTACAGACATATTTATTGAATTTTAGCCGCTGCAGTATTAACTTATTTTTTGATATTTTATTATAGCTGTTTGGTTAATAATAAGTTTTTTTCTATGTTGTACAAAATTTTTATGCAAAAGAATAAAATAATATTGATAAAAACAGCTGTTCCCAAATTAACTCAATTGCCAAATAGTATAAACACTTTTGTTTATGTGTAATTAAGAGTTATATCTAAGTCGTATTTTCGTCCCGCGTAGTGTATTGAAAAGAGCAAACATCTTATTATCTCAATAGCTGTAACCACAAAATAAGCTATAATGCTATAAACACAATCAAAGGCTACCGACCATCGACTACCGACTACAAAAGTAGCTGGCTACACAAATAGCCAAGTTGCCAGCTACTTAATTCTTTTAACGACCATCGACCACTAACTACAAAAAATAAACATCTGTTTTGACATACATGTATGTATTTAAGTTAACCAAAACAAAACAAACTTGATTTTTTTAAGTGAATTTATGTAAAAAAAAATTTTAAATGTCTCAAGAAAATTTAATTAACTTTATAAATAATATTGCTAAAATAGTGGAAACAAAGACTTCAGTGTATGAAGTGTCCACGTCCATATTTCCATGTAAATTGAACTAAACATTTACATTAAACAATATAATAAATGTATACAAACAGTAAAAATTACTATTATATACTTATCAATTTCAATAAAAAACCCAAAAAATAAATATAAATGAAACAAATTAGAAATTTATGAAAAAAGAACTAAATGGAAAATTTCACAAACAAAAAGTAAATGAAAAAGGCGCCAAATAAATAGTAAATGAAAAATGTATTTTTTTTTTTGAAATCATAATTTAATAATGCCAGGGTATCCCACAAGTATTTTGATATAACTAGTCTCTCCAGGAACTGCACATTAACCTATACCTTCGTATAGGAAGTGGAAAATCCTGTTGATTAAAAACTGTGCGCGTTGCGACTTCAATTATAACTTCACTTTTTTTAAAAAAATCTGCTCGCATGCAGATGTTCCCCCTTCGAGATAAAGTAATAAACTGATGAAAAATGTAAACAAATTAACAGATGATTATTATTTTTCAATGGTGCCACTATAAAAGTTTTTCGCGTTTTTAAAAGCGATATTTAATGTATTGCGTTTTTAAAAACACCATTTCATGCATTTATTGTATTGGCAGCACTAATCTGTTTTTTGTAGCCAAGAAAAATAGAAATTAGCCTTAGTTGGCTACGGGCTACAAAAGTAGCCGTGTAGTCGGTGGCCGTGTAGCTGCTAAAAGAATTATTCTCATAAGCACGCATGTATTCTATTTTTGACATCTTGTAGTCGATGGTCGGTGGACATGATTATGTTTATAGCATAAAGTTTAGAAAAAGATTGTGACGGATTAGTTTTCAACTCGCATGTGTACAGGAAGGTGTTTATAACCACAATAAAACCTGTTTTATATAAAAAGTGTTAATTCACCGTGTTTTTTTTTCTGATTGGAATATTTATGCTATATTTTGCACAACTGCACCTCAACATTTTTATTGTGTGAATATTCTTTTGTTGAAAGAAAATAATTCCAAACCCCGTGAAAAATCACCCCAAGGAATCCCCACTTTAACCCCCGAAGATCATCATCATACAAGGAATCCTCTTTTTTATCCCATTTGGGATCACCTTTAAATCACTAAAAATAAATACCTACCTTTAATTACATAAGAAAGTAAATGAAATTGCTTAAAATTATTTAAACCCAAGTGAAGTGAATAATAACTGTATGCAGCTTATAATGCACTAATTGTTAGTAAGGTATGCACTGCGAAAAAATTTACATATATACACATATATATATATATATATATATATATATATATATATATATATATATATATATATATATATATATATATATATATATATATATATATGAAGGAATAACATATAAACGAAAATTTATACATATATCTTAACATCATATAAATTGCCGAAATTAAAAAGTCGTGCTTTATTTTTTTTTTTATTTATTTTCCAATAATCCAATGCATTTTAGTTGCCTCAGCGCCTTATAGGCATTGTTGAGGCGAGTTGGTAAAAACTACATATTAGTTATGATTATCAGTATTAAAAAAAAGAAAAAATATATATATATATATATACATATTTGTTATCATAATTATACATTTTAAGATCAAAACTATTTTATATCAGAAGTTCTTCTATGTTTTGAAATAAATAATCTTTCAAAGATTTTTTAAATATTGAAATTTTATTTAACATTTTTAAGTATTGTGGTAAGTTATTAAACTCATGACTTCCCATGTATTCAATTCTTTGCTTGGTTGTTCCAACCTACACCTTGCTACTGACAAATTACTGTTATTCCTTGTATTGTGTAACTCTTGATTCCTTGTAAAGTGAATCGTATGATGACCGATATTGTGCCCAATTTTAAAGACGTATATCAAAATTTGCAATTTGTAAATGCCATAAATTGGCAAGACTGTTTTGAATTTATCCTTATATAGAGATAATGTTGAGAACATAATAGGAAGATTATAAACCACTTTTAAGGCTTTATTTTGGCTCCGTTGAAGTGATTTAAGCTCATTACATTTTTTCCATCCAAATACGGCAGTTAAATAATTCATATGACTTTGAATAAGGGCATTGAATATTAAAAATTTTGTATTACGATCAAACTTATTTTTAAACTTGTACAAAAATCCAGTACCTTGAGCAACTTTTGTTTTTATATGTTGTATGTGTTGATTCCAAGACAAATTACTCTGTAGATATACACCCAGGTACTTTATTGATTTAACATCGTAAATTTCAAACGGTTGATTTAACATCGTAAATTTCATCGGTTTCAATCGAATCAACTTTGTTTTATTTGCATTCAATATAAGCTTATTTATTCTAGTATATTCTAAAATAAGAGCAGCGTCACGTTCCATATAAGCTTTTGCTACGGTTTCATGCTTATATGGGTAAAATAAGCAAATATCGTCAGCATAAATAAACATCTTCCCATGTAATCCAAGGTTTTTTATATCATTAAGATAAATTAAAAAAAGTAAAGGCCCCAAAACACTGCCTTGCGGAACACCATGTTTAACAGGTTTTAACGAGCTCTAATCTGAGTTAATTTTAACGTATTGTTTGCGATTTACCAAGTAATTTTTAAAAAGAGACAATTCGTTTCCACAAATTCCGTGATATCTTAGTTTTTTAACAAGAATATCATGGTCTATGAGATCGAAAGCTTTTGTTAGATCAAAGAAAATACCAGCTACGCCATTATATACTTCATCCAATCCCTTACATATGAAATTTACGACATTAAGAACAGCTTCCTCGGTACCACATCCTTCCCTAAAACCATATTGATTACGCGTACTATTTCCCTCATTGGTTTATTTTTCGGCTGTTTTTACTATCGGTCTCCTATTGGACGAGTGTCCTGTCACCCCCTAGAGTTATCGTTTGTAAACACAACCCGGATTTATTTAGATTTACTTTGTTATATCCATTTTCGGTATTACATTATACACGTAAACCATTATATAAGCGTCATTATGTCCATATTAGACTCTTTTATCCGTGCATCTGACCGTGTAGTAGAGTTTCAAGCATATTTTGTTAGTCTACCAGGTGGCATTCATTCCGTTCATACCCTTGAGGTCCAAAAGGATGAAATCGCCCGCCTCTGGTCACAATTTCGATCGTGTTATGATGACATTTTGAATAAATTTAATGAATTGGAAGAGGAAGTACAAATCGAAACATTGAAGTCGCGTTTTTATCCAACCTTTGAAGCTCACGTTAAAGTTTTATCGAGGTCGAATGAGCTATTAGATGCTCTTTGTCAAAAAGCTGATCCCAAGAAGGTTTCGACTTCAGAGTGAATCCGCTCCTAATATTTCTTTGCCGCCCTGCGACACGGAAATATTTTATGGAGATTATAAGTCATGGCCAACGTTTCGTGACATGTTCACGGCGTTGTATCGGAATTGCCAAAGATTATCTCCAGTCGAGAAAATGTGTCATTTGCTAAAAAACACAGGGGGAGGCCCGAGAGTTACTTAAGACATGTCCAATAACTAACGATGGGTTTGAAATGGCATGGAATTATCTAGTAAATCGGTACGAAAATAAATGAATACTAGTCAACGCGCAGTTGAAGACTCTTTTTAACATAACCCCAATTTATAAGGAAACTGGTGGCAATATTAGAAGTATACAACGTACAATAAACGACTGTGTGACAAATCTTAAAATTCTTCAGATCGATACGTAAAGTTGGGACATCATTTTTGTGTACATCTGCTCGACTTGCCTACCAGAAAATACTCTTGGTCTATGGGAGCAGTCCCTTCCTAGTAGCATAGAGTTGCCGACATGGAAACAAATGGACGCTTTTTTAACTACGCGTTTTCAGACCCTAGAGTCGGTAGCGGATATTCGTGCCACTTTCACTAACCCCCATATGTCAAATAATAATAGGTCTTTTAACTTAAAGAAATCTCACCCCGCGGATCAAAAAAACTTAAGAGTTATAGCACGAATGTTGCTCAAAGCAAGTCTGGTAAATGTTCGATTTGTCCAGGAGATCACCCCCTTAGACTTTGCCCTTTATTTCTCGGAATATCTGTTGACGAAAGGTTTTCGATCGTTAAAAAACAAAAAACGATGTTCGAACTGCCTTGGAAATTCTTACGAATTGAAGAAATGTAGGAGCCAATATGTTTGCCATACATGCAAACAAAAACACCATTCCTTGCTTCACCGAACAGAACACGTATCGAATGCAATTCGACACCCTAACCCCCAATCAATATCTCGTACTGTAGCCTCACCCCCGAATACAAACGTGTATGATTCTCGTGTTTTAAACTCCCCTCAAATACCAAGCTTAAACACTCATCCCTCTACTTCAGCTCAAGCTACAGCTCAAACGAGAGAATCGTATTCTACAATTTTACTCGTTACTGCTCTTATCGATGTTTATTCTAACTGTCTGAAATATACTGTTCGGGCTTTAATTGATTCTGCGTCAGAGGCAACCTTTATCTCAAAAAATCTTCAACACAAACTTTCCCTCGACACTCGAAGTTTACAGACAGAGGTTCGTGGCTTGAACGATGCTTTGACTGCCACTACAACTAATTTTTGCCTTGTCCGCATCGGATCACCTATCGATAGTTCATTTGAAACCTATGCGAATGCCTTCGTTGTTAAGAAATTAACGGGAAAACTCCCTTACTACCCATTGTCAGCTCTAAAAAATGGCGATTTCTCAGATTTGGTCATGGCTGATTCCAACGGTCACGGACGCTTGGATATAGATGTTCTTCTAGGAGGTGATGTATATCCCAAACTCATTAAAAATGGTGTGCGATGGGACAAACATCAAGCTTTAGTGGCACAACTGACGGTTTTTGGATGGATCGTGACGGGCAAAGTTGGTATGAAAGACTGTTTGTCTCCAGTTTCAACTTTCTATCACGAACTTGCCCTCACGAATCAAATGCAAAAATTCTGGGAGCTTGAGGAAGTGCCGAAGTGAGGAAGTGTAGACTACCAGTCTACAACGTACCGTGAGGAAAACTGACGTTTTGTGGTTTCGCTGCCATTCCGACGTGAATGTCTTGATGGTTTAAGCATTGGCTCTTCTCGTCCCATTGCCTTATCTCAGTTTATTAGGAATGAATCGAGATTGCTTAAGAACCACCAATTGAAATCTAAATATGATCTAATCATTACCGAATACTTATTTCTTAATCAAATGAAAACAGTTCAGCCGTCAACGGACACTTAAGTATATTACTTACCCCATCACGCGGTTCTGAAACCCGATAGCACTACCACGAAATTACGTGTAGTGTTTAATGCCTCTAGCCCCTCCTCAAACGGTAATAGTCTTAACGACTTGCTTTACCCCGGTCCAATTCTGCAGTCAGATCTAACCATTTTAGTGTTGCGCTGGAGACTATTCAGATACGTCTTTAATGCCGATATTGAAAAAATGTATCGCCAGATACTAGTCAACCCCTCACACTCCCCGTTTCAAAGAATAATTTTCAGAAGATCGCCTAAAGAAACCCCACAGGATTTTGAGCTTAGTACCGTTACATTTGGTGTGAATTGTGCTCCCTATCTGGCGATATGTACTTTGCTTGAGTTAGCTAACATATGCGAGCTCACTAACCCCATTGCAGCCGACATTCTTCGCAATAATATGTATGTAGACGATGTTATGGCGGGCGCCCACATTATTTCGACTGCTCTGAGAGCAAGGAATGAGATAATCGAAGTCCTTCAATCCACTGGCTTCGCGCTACGTAAATGGACAGCAAACAGTGATTATTTGCTGAGTGGTTTATCCCCCGATCATTTACTAGATGCAGAGTTCCTGAAACTGTCAGACTCTTGTACCACCAAGACCTTAGGCTTACGATGGAATGCTGGAAGTGACCATTTCTATTTCCGCTTAAAGGATTACCCCGATCGAACTTCAATTACAAAGAGATCAGTTTTGTCTCAAATCGCCAATCTGTTTGACCCTGCCGGTTGGCTGGCTAAAATTATTGTTGCAAAAATTATCATGCAACAAATTAAGTCGGCGACATTATCTAGTTGGCATGGATTTATAAATGATTACGCGAACATAGAAAACGTCAAAATTCCACGATTTGTTGACTTCGATCCGACATTCTCTATCGAATTGCATGGATTCTGCGATGCATCGGAAAGAGCATATGCCCCAACTCTGTACTTGCGAGCAGAGAATCTAGGTTCTGCTTCAACTCATCTACTTGTCGCAAAGACGAAAGTCGCCCCTGTTAAGTTTGTTTCATTGCCCAGGAAAGGACTTTGTGGTGCCGAATTAATGGCCAGAATGATAGACTCGATTCAGTCCCAACTCAATCTCCGACGCTATAAACTGTTTTTGTGAATCGTCTTGACTATAGTCTTGGCGTGGTTAAAAAAACCTCCTAATAGGTGGACAACTTTCGTAGAGAATCGAGTCTCGTCCACAGTCGAGAAGGTCGGGAATCAATCTTGGTTTCATGTTGATTCTAAAGATAACCCCGTTGATTTGGCAACTCGTGGACTCACCGTATCACAGCTTATAGCTAACAAGTTATGGTGGCTAGCAACTTATGGTGGCATGGACCTTCATGGCTTAGAATGTCGCAAAGTCAATGGCCTAAGAATTCACAAAATTTCGACACCGAAGAGGAGATAAAGCCTGTTTTAGCTCACGTGATTAAAGTCCGCAGTACGGAACTCCTTGCACATATTTCAGACTTTCCAAAAGCCTTGCGTGTTATGTGTCAGGTATTCCGTTTCTATTATAGGTGCAACGCAAAGCTAAGACATAAGCTGGTGACAACCAATGAATTTAGTAAAACTGAACTAGATCACGCCAAGATCTTGCCAAAAGTTGTACTTTCAACATGAATATAACTTATTATCGCAAGGCTTAGAGCTACCCCGGAAAAGTAATCTTTTACTTTTTAATCCATTTATAGATACCGCTGGAATAATGAGGGTTAACGGTCGCTTAACTAACTCGCCTGTTTTAAATTAAAATGAGAGGTTTCCGATATTGTTGCCTTGTCACGGAAGTTATACTAGGTTTTTTTACTTATCTACACAAATACTCTATCCACGGTCAAAACGCCTTATTGTATAGACTTATAAGGCTTTATTACTCAAGCTAAAGGTCCTAATTAAAACTATATTATCGCAGTGTAAAACGTGTGTAATTCAAAACGTCAGAAAAGTCAACAGCCTTACCTTCCGAACGGACAACCCTTTCTCGCCCGCTTACTAACACTGGGGTCGATTTTGCGGGCCCTTTTGATGTCAAAACGTATGCTGGCCGGGGCTGCAAAATCACGAAAGGCTATGTGTTGGTTTTAATTTGTTTTGCAACAAAGGCTATACATCTCGAATTGACCAGCGAAATTTCAACTCAAGCATTTTTAGGTGCTTTTGCACGGTTTTACTCACGCCGCGGTTCGCCCAGTGCTATATATTCGGACAATGGTACCGCTTTTGTAGGCGCTTCACATATACTGAATGCTGAAAAGGCCCAATTTTTCTCACTAGTGCGCCGAAAACTGCTTGATCAACATAGTGTTGCATTGCTAGAATGGCATTTTATTCCACCGGGTGCACCTCACATTAGTGGACTTTGGGAAGCCGGCGTGAAGAGCTTCAAGATGCATCTCAAACGAGTTTCTCATAGTCAGAGTTTTACCTACGAAGAGTTTTCCACTATGTTCGCCAGAATCGAATCATGTCTAAATTCTCGGCCACTTAGCCCAATGAGCGATAGCCCTTCTGAATTATGTGCACTTAGCCCCGGTCATTTCCTTATAGGCAACCCATTGCTATCACCATGTCATGTGAACCGTTGGCAGAAATTAAAGATCTTGCATCACTATTTTGCTTAAAGGTGGAAGGAGGAGTACCTCAAAGAGCTCCATAAGCGTAACAAGTGGATATACCCTCAGCGTGATTTCGCTATAGGTGATCTTGTCATCATAAGAAAAGATAATCTACCCCTAAATCAGTGGCGTCTCGGCCGTATAGAAAATGTCACCCGTGGTCGAGATAACAGAGTTAGAGTCGCCGAAATACGAATGCCAATGGTGTCGTAACTAGGCCCATCGTTACGTTACCCGAACAAAACTAACAATGTGCTTTTATGTCTATTTACAGACATAAGAATGCCACGTCATAGCCGAAGAAGCCTCTCACCACTTGAAATAAAGGATCGTGACCGTTACCAAAGCAACTCCTACCGTCCATTAAAGTCTTTTGACTGCCGCATATGTCAGAAGAATCATCCCCTTAGAAGATGCCTCAAATTTAAAAGGATGAATGTTATTGAGGAGTTCAAAGTGGTGAAGAAGTATCATTATTGAGAGAACTGTTTGGTTCACTCCCACAAGGTCAACCGGTGTCGTAACACCGATCGCTGTCGCCAATATGGAGGTAAACACCACACGTCACTACATCGACACGAACGTCTGCGGGTCAATAAACCAAAAACTGACACCTCGAAAGACCCAACCGCCTTCAGTCTACGTAGCGTAACACTTTTACCCACAATAATTACAAAGATAGAGCTGGGAAAAGAATGGGACAACGTCCGAGCGATACTGAACCCTTGCGAAGAGACGAGTTCTGTAGCAGAGTTTCTCGTAGAATGCTACAAGCTTCCAGTGAAGCGCATTGGTGACGATCGGTGGTGCCAAATTAAAATCAGGCCCCGTTTTGATGACGGACCGAAAATTATAGTATCAGCGAGGGTTGCAAGTGATCTACCACGCAAGCAGCCTAAGGAAGAGATTGACGAGAGAGTGGCTTCTCTGTACACCAACCTACGACTCGCTGACTCCAACTTTTTTAGGAACGACGATGTTAACCTCATACTTGGTGCTGACGTGTACCCACGCATCATAAAACCTAGCATCCAGCCAGAACCGTTGGTTCTCCCATGGCACAAGATACTGTCCTAGGTTGGACTATTATTGGCAGGTTTTTTTTTACTTTTCTTTATTTGCTTTTTTTAAACTTGATATTGTTTTACACAAATTAGTCAAATAACTTTTTACATATGTACAATGAATTTAATCATATGAGATGCTATTGTTTTTTTCCTCAGATAATACTATAAAGTTATTATTAATCTTTTTTTTATGAATTTCGAATTATTCTACATAAACGTTTTTATTAGTTACCCTAAATTTATACCTGTCAAGGTTGCATATACATGTTTTTAAATATTTAATTGAATTCTTTTGTATATATATTTTTTTTTAACAAATATTCACAATCATCTTTTGGTTTCCCAAGGTTGCATAATAGCAAGGGGGCCGGGATGTTTATATGTAATTAAGAGTTATATCTAAGTCGTAATTTTGTCCCGCCTAGTGTATTAAAAAGAGCAAACATCTTATTATCTCAATAGCTGTAATCACAAAATAAGCTGTAAAGTTTAGAAAAACATTGTGACGAGTTAGTTTTCAACTCGCATGTGTACAGGAAGGTGTTTATAACCACAATAAAACCTGTTTTATATAAAAAGTGTTAATTCACCGTGTTTGTTTTCTGATTGAATATTTGTGCTATATTTTGCACAACTGCACCTCAACAACTTTAGATTTTGTTCGTATTTTCAACTTGAAATTACTTAATTTCGTGGCAGCCTGAACAAGCTATAATTTAAATTTCTTATCTTCTTAGCTGATATAAGTTTCCTGTGTTCTTCTTTCTTGTTTAAATCATTCTTGTATAATTTCAACTTTTCTTTCTCTAGCTTAAATCTCTCTTCTAGTATGTCTTTCTATTTCTTTTGCTGATTGTTTAACTTCTGTATATAAATTAGTTTAGACGTTCAGCTCTTCACATAGATGATCAGACTTTGATTTCTGCGCTTCCTTTGAATATTTTGTATATTTCATTGTGCCTTCATTACTTTCGTTCAAATTCTTCGCAAGGGACGAAATTCTATTCTCTTTTGTGCTATCATTGTTTTCTAAAAAATTTGCGACATCCAGTTCATCTTCCACTATAAAGCTTGTTCTTTGCGCTCCAATAGAATATAATTGTAATAATTTTGGCAGCTGCTTCATCACTTGCCAATAAAATGAATTGCTTAAAGGTCCTTCTGTATTCTGCTTTATTATGGATAAGCTTTTTCTTTAATTTGAATTTATAGTCCTCTCATACCTTTTTTCCAGCATGGACAGGTGGCCCTAAGTCATTAATTATATCTGCGATTTTATCGCATTCCTCTTTAACGTTAAATTTGTGTAAGCTTTTGTTAAAACCAATAAATAGCCAAGTGCGGGTTTTTTTCTATCAATTCAACAATTGTTTGGAAGTAGTAAAATGTTTAATACTTTCATAAATTGCAAGAAGCTCTCTATCGTAGGCACTGTACTTTGTTTGAGCCTTACAGCCATACCTAAACAAGGGCGGAAAGCGTTTTTTTTGCTGTCATAAGTTCTCATGCTGTACATTTTGTATAAAGCATACCAAAATAACGTGGCGGCAACGCTTTGCAATTGGAAAATCCGATTTTGACAAGGCGTTTTATAATAAAAATAATTAAAAATAAACAAAAACAAAACAAATTTTGTTTTTTTTTTATAAAATTTTCAATTTACACAACACAAACACCAGTACCTCGTTTCTGTATTTCTCGCATCGTAAAAGTTTTCGCATGAACAAGTGAATTTTTAGAAAAACGATGTAAACTGAAACAAAAACTGGGTTTTCTCACACAAGTGTTTCTGTATCTTTAAAATGCGAGAACTATATGTCATTTAAGTTATTTTCCAACAGTTATTGGAAGTATGCGAGAAAAAGTGTTTCTGTACCAATATTTTGTGAAAAGTTTTACGCAAGAACTGTCAAAACAACTCACATTTTAAAACAGCGCGAAAACAAAAAAGATTAAAAATATATTTTTAAATTTGTGTAAACATGGAATCTAAATCAGCCGAAAAGGTAAAAAGCAAATTAACTTTATAATAAAAAAGTATAATCAATAAGTATTTATGCATTTATTTATGTTTATGTTTTTATTTAGAAAATATAATGAATTTCCAAACAGCAAAAGCAGAACCTAATTGATTACATGTCCTCCAACTTGGAATTCGCTAGAGGCCAATTTGGCGGGATAAATTCAAATTGCAGATAGAAAGAACAATGGGAGTCGCTTAGAGTTTCTTTGAACTCGTTAGGTGGGAGTGAAAAATCGGTAGATCAATGGAAAAAGGTAAAAAAAAAATTTATACATACATTCTTAAAACGTAGGCAACTTTGTTCTTTTTTTTAGTGCTGGATAGATCTAAAATCAGGCGTTTAAAAGACCATTAATGCAAGACGAAAATTTATGAATAAAACCGGTGGTGGGAGCTGGGCGGACGCACCACGAGACTTAAGTCCGCAAGAAGAACAAATTCTTCAAATCATGACTGTGGATGCTGTTGATGGTGACTCATGCACTCCAGAATCGGGAGTTAAATTGGAAGAATCAGTTGAGGTACTTATTTATAATTTAATAATGTGACATTCCGTTATAAATTTTTTTTTAGGATTTCGAATCCGTAGAATATTTAGAATGCGACGAAATGTGTGCCCCGCCAGCTAAAAAAGCATTGCTACAACCCACTTCATCAAACTCCTTGCAATTGAGAAAACGACCGCCATCACCGACACCAAAGCCTTCATCAAAATACGTTGATGCTTTGGATGAAGCTAGGAGAATGCAAAAGGCTGTGGTGAATCAATTAAATAGAATTGAAAATCAAAATAAGGAAATATTACAAAAACTTGACAAACTTTTAGGTGCGAATACTACTCTTTCCTAAATATTACTTACATTTTTTATTATTATTTTAAGTGTTGAATTGCTCTTTTTATTCTCAATTAATAATTTTTAAAAAATATTTTTAAATTACTACACTGTACCTTGAAGACCATTTTGTTAAAATTGAAATTAATTTGTTTTGTTTTGTTATACTATATTAAATTTATTTTATTTATGTATGTATATAGCAATAAATACATATGTTGTTAAACTGTATTGAAAAGTTCTTTTTTTTAAATAAAAAGTACGTCAATAAAATACATTTAAAACTAGCTACAAATTCTAACTTTTAGTCTATCGCGAAGGCGATAAGCTTCACGTAGAGGTGCTTCAATCTCATCATTATTATTAATGATATTTTCATCTACTTGTGGAACTATTACAAACTCTTCTCTTACTAAACCATGCTCCCTCCTAAAATTATGGAGTACTGTGCAACTATTAATGATTTTTCCTGCCATTTGTGGTGTGGTGTGCAATCCAACCTGTAAACATCTGAAAACGCCCTTTAACACACCATTTAGACGTTCCACACAATTTCTGGCTTTAGCATGGACTGCGTTAAATCGCCTTTCATCCTCATTTGAGGACCTATATGGTGTTATTAGCCATGGGCGCAAAGGATAGCCAGAATCGCCTGATTGAATGGATACAAAATTATAAATTGTTTGTAAAAATAAAAGTTAAAACTTAAACTTTAATTATTCTAATCGTGATTAATTAAAAAAGTTATTTTATAAAATAATTTGTTAACGGAATTAATCACGAATAGAGCAATTAAAGTAAAAAATAGATTCCGAATAACTTTTTTAGTTAAAACTTAAATTTAATAAAAATAATAAAATTAACTTTAATTTTTAACTGAAATAACAAAAAATATTTACATATGTATGCATGTACATTTGTACGTACCTAGCAGCCAAGAATGATTGCTTCTGTCGCTTTCATACCGCTGTTGCAACAAAACGTTAATGCGCGAAGCTTCCCAAATATAAGAATCGTGCGCAGCTCCTCCAAACCTCGCAAAACCCCCAAGAATTTTTAAATTGTAGTCGCAAATCTAAAAATATGTGTTTTTGATATAATTCTTACAGAAATAATAATGTCTACAATAAACTTACTAGCTGAACATTTTTCGAGTGATAGCCTTTTCTATTTAAATAGCAACCCTCAACCTCTTGTTTTGGCTTTTTAATACGCACATGTGTACAGTCTATGGCCCCTATCACTCCGGGAAAACCAGTCTCTTCATAAAATCTGGAAATTGATTGAATTAAATTGTTTATATTTTATTTACAATATGTATGTACATATGTAAAAACTACTTACTTTTGTTTTATAGATTCATATTCGGAAACTTCTGGAAACCTAATCCATTTAGCCATCAGTTTTCGTTCCAAAATATCAGATACTTCATGAACGCAGCGACAGACAACACTTTTGCTTATAGAAGCAGTAAAGTCCTGTCCAATGTCTCTGTAAAAAGAACCGGTCGCAAAATAATGCAAGGCTGTACACATTCGGAGGGGTTGGGGTGTAAATGTTTTTTTCACACCCTTTGACATATACGGACTTATTTCATTGAATAGGACAAGAGCTGCGTCCCTACTCAAACGATACAGATCCCTGAATCGCTGCTCCGGAATACTGAAAGGGTCAGTTGTATCCCTTAACTGTCGACGATAAAGCCGCAACATATTTCGCCGATCATTTTGCTCAGCTGTTATTAAGGCCGCACTATACATTTTTTTCGCTTTTTTATTAAAAACTTATTTTATTTATTAACTTTTTTCTACACTTTCACTATTTTTCTATGTATATTGTTTGATAATTTATTTCTTTATTTTGACGTTTTGTTTTTGACACTAGTACTGGAATTATTCCAGTAAAAACAGAATCAGTGTTGTCTGTTTTCGCATAAAGAACCAGAAACACTTTTTACTCGCAAATCGAGAAACGATGAAATTTTTTGTTTCACACTTGATGTGAAAACTTTTACGATGCGAGAAATACAGAAACGAGGTACAGAATTTTTAAATTATATATATTTTCGAAAAAAATCTAGTTCAGAAATTAAAAAATTGTGTCCGGGGTGTAAAATTTTAAGTGAAAGTTTTGGGCTAACCAACGTTTGTATGTACAATATAACACACATCGAGTATTTTATGGCGGAATGAGACAATATGAGAATCATAGAAAAGGTAATTTTTTGCTTAGATTTTCATTTGCACATCGTAGACAACTGTATTTTATTTTTGAGGTGCGCCCGTGCCACCGTTGTCGCTTTTGTTTAGGTATGGCATTTCAGCGTAAAAGCTATGCGGAAGAAAATGTTCCGCTTTCCGCTTTTATTTAGCTATATCAGTTAGAGAGTTTTTTAGAAAAGAATGAAAGAGGTAACTGTCTTTTAAAAATTCACATCCAACTGCTGTAGGACAGCACCAATGCATGTATTAGAAGCATCAACATAATTAGAAATTTGTGCTGACGAGTGAACAAGTAACGTACATTCAAATAGAGCATCTTTTAATTTTTTAAAAGATTCAGTTTGAGCGTCTGTCTATGCCAATTTGTGATTTTTCTTTGGATTCCCCTTTTGAAGTTCATTTAAAGGTGCCTGCAGTTCAGCTATATGAGGAATTGACGATCGATAATAATTAAGCATTCCTAGAAATCTTCGCAAGGATGTTATATTCTCTGGCTTAGGATACTGAATAATCGCTTCAACTTTTGCAGGTGAGGTCTAATACCATCTGGAGTAATAAGGTAACCCAGAAAAACTATTTTTTTTCTAAACTCGCATTTACTAGGGTTTATAACGATGTCAAAATCACTAAGACGTTGAAACAATATTCGTAGATGCACTAAATGTTCTTCTTCTGAAGCTGAAGCAATTAGAAAATCATCAATGTAGGGGAAAAGAAAATTTAATCCTTCAATTACTTGATGAGCAGTCCTTCGCTTGCTGTAATTTAACTGGATCTAATCGTCTAACCTTACAACGGAGTGAATGACAATTTGTAACGATACAGTGCTTGACGGCCGAATTCTCCACAAACTTTGTATTAAAATCTATAGTTACACTAGAAAAATCTTTTAAAAGGTTGTAAAATTTGTTATCAGTACTAAAAGTTCTGATAGATATAGCAGGCAAATTCCCAACATAACATTTTAAAGAACAGTTTCTATGGTTATCAATCAATTTCCGATTTTTTAAATCTATTGATAGGCCTAAGTGCTCAATCGTTACCTTGAATAGGAACGTCAACATTTTCAATAATAAATTTCCAAATATAAAATCTTTTCAAATTTAAAGTGAACTTTAAAATCTTTTCACCATACGTTTTAATTTTAGATCCACTTGCAGCATATAAAACCCCTTTAGATGGAATGGCATCTTTAAAATTGTTGAGTAAAACTGACACATCTGCACCTGAATCAACTAAAAAATTTAGTTTAGAAACGGGATCTTTAATAAATAATCGACGACTTAGTCCAATAGCGCTAAAATAACTGGTCCCCTCTAGTGATTGGCTTCTGAGTTTTCCGAGTTTTTCTGGAAATCATAATTACATGGAGGAATGCATCGACTTGCTTTTTCCTTAAAGCGCCGGTGATAAAAACAAATCTTATTATTTGTAGGAGAAGGACTTAAAAATCTTGCCTTTTTAGTTGGTTTTATTGGGGTTAAAAGTTGAATGAGTTTTTCCAACTTAGTCTCAATATTAAAAAGCAAAGAAGAATTACTATTAAAGTTGCTAACACCAGAAACACTATTTCTTTGGGAAACCACTATATTGTCAGCAATGTTCAATATTTTTTCTAATGTTGTAATTTTACGAACCCTCTTAAGTGTTGTTTTAGATCATTTGGAAGTTTCTTTAACCAACGTGTTAAAAGAACCTCATCTGTAATTTAATTACATCCTAGTTTTTTCATCTCGTTAAAAAGGCAACTGGGGTTTTTATTTCCGAGATAATGTTCATTAAATAAACGACTGATCTTATATTTTTGTAACTCTTCATATAAATTAAGAAGCTTTCATTTCAACAAATTATATTTATCACTGGGCGGTGGAATTTTAATATTGCTGGAAATTTTCTCTATGATAACTAAGTCCAGCGAATCTAGAACTTTGTAGTATTTGATATTTTCAGACACTATTGAAAAATTTTTAAACTTTTCTTCAGCAGTTACAAACCATGGATCTGGATTTTGTGTCCAAAATTGTGAAAGAACCAGGTTATTTGCTCTCTTATACTCGCATTCAAAAATTCGCAGAATTTACTACTGGTATACTAGAGGATGATGCAGCTGCTTCCAAAAACAAATTAAATCTAGATTCCATTGATATCATAAATTGTTCCACTTTTTTCAACAATTCCTACACTTTCAGGATTCCAAAATTGTGAAAGAACCAGGTTATTTGCTCTCTTATACTCGCATTCAGAAATTCGCAGAATTTACTACTGGTATACTAGAGGATGATGCAGCTGCTTCCAAAAACAAATTAAATCTAGATTCCATTGATATCATAAATTGTTCCACTTTTTTCAACAATTCCAACACTTTCAGGATTCGGAACAAATGACGATAAGCTCTCCATATCTACTAAATCAGTTGTAAAATCATACCTCATAGAATCATCAACATGTAGAGCTTGTATTACGTGTGTTTCAATTCGAAGTATTTTTTTCAGATTTCCGACCACTCACAGGCAAATTCCACTCCCATAGAATATATAAAATCTCTTCACTGTTGAAATCTGCAGCAGTTTTCATATTTCCTTGTATCGGGGTCACCAATAAAGTGTTATATTACTTTTACTTTTAATAATTTTTAATAAAAAAAACAGCTCAATTAGGTTTGAAGTTAAATGAAATAATGAAAAATTATATTTTTGTATTTGACAACATATTTTGAAATTTTACAATTTTAAAACAAACAAACAATAAAAATAAATTGAAAAGTAAGAAATGGATGTGGTTCACTCAGTTTCTTTTAATGAAATTCGACTTTTAAATTTAAAATACAAAATTTGTAAATTTTTTGTGTTTTTACCTGTAGTTTTTTTTAATACAAGATAGAACTATATTCAAAACAGATTTAGAAAGCTAATACTATAAGAAGTAACTTGTACAATTTTTTTTTCTTGGCCACAAAAGGTAATAATTTTCTTAATTTAAAATATCATAAAAAGTTACAAAAAAATTATGAATATGTTTTTTAGTAAAATTATACAATTTTTAACATTTTCTTCAAGATAAATCCTTACCATTTTAAGCTCATCACAAGACACGAAAGCATCCCCATAGCTAAAGTGACTTTTATGGGCTGGGTGCGTTGAGTGAAAAAATCGAAAAATATAAGCAATGACCCGCATAGACCTGTCCAGTGATGAGAACCTTTCTAAGATGTCCTCAAATTTCGAAAAAAATGATGCATGAACTTTTACGCTTCGACTTTCTATGTCAGTATCGAGATTTCCCAAAGTTGGTGTATGCCAACGGTTTTTGTTCTGCCTTAACCATGTTGGAGTTTTTGTAATAGTTTACCCATTTTGGCACTTGAATGAAGTTAACTTGGTGAAAAAATTCAACAAATTTTAACCATTCCCTTTCCGTAGAAGGCATCAACACATCATCCCAACCGATATTATCAAACCAAATGTGTTGCATAATTATTTTTGCCATGACAATTACCGGGCTTAACCAACCAACTGGGTCAAAAAACCTAGCTATAGTTGATAATACCTCTCTTTTTGTATAGCCTGATTTAACCTGCAGAGGACACACTTTGAAAAAGAACTTATCTAATTGAGCATTCCACGAAATCCCTAAAGTTTTGGAACAACTAGACTCTTCAAACGTCAAAACCTTTGCATCCACCAAGTGATCTGAAGGCAATCCACTCAAAATATATCTCTCATTCGATGTCCACTTCCTTAGCTCGAAACCCGCAGATAACAATGCCGCAGTCAACTGAGCCCTGGCCAGCAAAGCACCTGAGATCTCATGCGACCCAGTAAAAACATCATCGACGTACATACCTTTCCTTAAGATTTCTGACGCTAGGGGAAATTCATCCTCACAATCATCAGCCAATTGTAGTAAAGTCCTAATTGCCAAATAAGGTGCGCAATTTAATCCAAAAGTTACTGTCTGTAACTCATAATCAATCATTTGATGATCGGTTGTCGACCTATAAAGGATTCTCTGAAAAGGGAAGAATGCACTCGAATCTGCCTATACATTTTCGAGATATAACAATTAAATACAAACTCGAATAATCTCCAACGCAGTATCAAATTTACCAAATCAGCCTCCAAAGTAGGCGATACGAGAAGACAGTCGTTCAAGCTATTGCCATTGGCAGCCTGATCACAAAATATTACCCGTTGTAACTCACCCAATTCTAAATAATCGTTGATCACGTCATCATACATGCTCCTAATTTCAGGTTTACGAGAAAGGGAAGCCTCTATCCTCATAAATTGCTTCATAGCACTCGACCGGGATATGCCCAAATTTATCTCACGAGGAAATTCTGGCTTAAAAGGCAGCGAAACTATGTATCTACCAGCAGAATCCCGGATAGTGATATTCTTATAAATCTCCTCGCAAATCTTGTCAGAAGGAGTCATAACCTTCTTTTTTGGGGTTTCTTCTAATTCCCAAAATCTCAAAAGATTTTGATTGAAATTATCTTCTTCGGAAAGGGTAACGGCAGTCGAAAAAACGTTAATAGAATTATTAACTGAAGCTTCAATTGGACCTGTCAGAATCCATCCAAAAACAGTCTTCTGAGCCATTAGAGATCCAAAAATATTTTTGCGAACTTCGCCAAGAATTATTTTTGGGTACAAATCAGCGCCAAGCAAAAGATCAACTGGCCTGCTCTTGTAAAAGTTTGTGTCGGCTAATTGAATTCCAGATAATTCACACCTAATATCGGAAGGACAATTAAATGTAGGTAAATTACCCGAAATTGATGGTAAAACAAGTGCAAGAGTTTCTAACTCAATTCTTTTACTCAGTGGAGAACCCATTCTAATTGTGCAAATTTTCTTTGAAGTCGATGAAGCTTCTTTGTTAACGCCGGAAATCTTTACATTCGTATAATGTAAAGGAATTCGTAATTGATTTAGCAAACGTTCTGAAATAAACGAAGCTTCTGAAGCTGGGTCAATTAAGGCCCGTGCCATAGCAGTCCTCAATAAAACAGACGAATTCTGTGATATGTGAAAAACTTGACGATTCAAGTTAGCACGAGTAGTGGCTGACGTGGATGGTAATTGTGGTTCCATTTGCACAGCATTTACCCTCTGTCTAGCACTTAAATTGTTATCATTATCACCATTGTTATTATTATTGACAGAATTTTCCGTTGGCGAATTGCGATGAAGTAAGGTGTGATGTCTCTGATTACAAATGAAGCAATTATGCTCACTTTTGCAATCTTTGACTTCATGGGATTTCAATAAGCAGTTAACGCAGCAATGAAATTTCTTCACGGTAGAAAAACGCTCAGATATTGACAATTGTTTGAACCGACGACAAAATCGAAGCAAATGCGATTGCTTAGGACATAAAACACAGTAATAAGAAAAAGCTGTATTAGACATATGCGACTTAACTTTACGCTCAACAATTTTTTTTTCTGTTTCCAAACTTGTGAGATCGCGTATACAATCTAAAGTTTGAATTCGTTCCGCTAAGAAAGTATCTAAGCCTTTCCAAAGCGACAAGGCAGTTTTGTCCTTAATACTTTGCTCCCAAAATGTGACTGTCTAATTGGGCAATCGTTGAAGGCAAATAAAAACAATTATTGGATCCCAGTTATGAGTATCTATTTCGTAAACCGACATAGCAGTTTAAAAACTATTAATACCGCGTTGTAAATTTTTTTAGGCCCGAACTAGTTTCCTTTGATATAGTCTCTAGGCTAAAAAGACTCTTTAGTTGATTATTAACCAACATTCGCGGATTCTCATATGTGTCTTTTAAATTTTTCCACGCGATATCAAATCCTGCATTAGTTAACGGACACTTCGAAACGATCTCTTTTGCCTCTTTCCCAGTTCTCTTGACCAAATAACACAATCTTTCAATATTACTAAGACGGCTATTGTTAATATATAAGGCTGTAAAAAGATCCCTAAAGGTTGGCCACGAAAGATAATCACCATAAAAGATATCGGTATCACATGGTGGAAGAGGTAGATTATGGCAAGAATTACCGCCAGCCGAATCTTCAAAACTTTTAAAACGTTTCGGTTCCGCCTTTGCCCCCAGTTCATCACGTTTTGTTTTGATCGCATTCATACACCGAACATACACATTAAGGGTGCTCGCATATTTCCCTTCAGCAACTTCTAACACGCCAGATTTTACTTTCGGGGACGCTTCTAAATCAATTAAACATTGCTCGTATTCTATTTTGACCTTTTTCCAAAGCTTATCTAATTCACCACTCAATATCTCACTAGTATAGCCTTGATAATCTTCATCGCGAATTTTGTTAAAATTAACCCGAAATTTAAATATGGCATCTGAAGCACGAGTAAAACTTTCAAAATATTTTTCCGACATTTTTAAATAAATTTAATTTTGCCCTAACTTTTAGGAAGGAAGGCTTCGATAAATTCACAAAAGAAATAAAATTCAATAAAAATTAACTAAACGAATTCAAAGGAGTCAATTCGACCAATAGTAGGGTGACCAATGAAATAAGTAGAAGAAGAATACTAACAAAACAAAATGTTAGCTCCCGTATTAATTTACACAAATCTCACTGGATAAATAAAAATGAATCAAAATGCCAAGACAACCAAAACCACTGTAAATATAATTTGATATAAAAATACAATAATATAAAATTAATAAAAAAGAGTGTTTCCAAATAATAGTAATTCTATTTTACACACGTATTCTCGCGAAAATTTCCCCAATTTACTATTAATTTCTCGGAATATATACCGCACTGTATAAAATTTAATGTACACAATATCGAAATATTAACTCTCAATTTTTCTGTTTTTTCCAATCTATATTCAATTAATCCATACTCATTCAATTTATATTCATTTAATTTACATTCATTTAATCCCCAATAAATCTGACTGTCCAGCTTTGATCAATTCGGTACTGATAAAAAAAGGCAGGCGATCTTACACAATTAACGCACTGTTTTATCCTCTGTCGTACACAATAACCAATTTCTTGTTTATTTTATTTTACACACATACATATATGTACACCCGTGTGTATGTATGTATGTTCATAAATATAATAATTTTCTTTATGCTTTATCACAATTCACTTTTTTCTTAATCAATTTAACTAACCTGAATTTATCCTTTGATTGAAGAAAGATGAAATTTGATTTTAAGTTCCCGTAGAGGATTCCTTGTATGTTCTTTATCCGGCTCGAAGGACCAATGTTTCGGCGTAGACTCGGCGTAAAAAAAGCATATGATAATTCGATATATATATATATATATATATATATATATATATATATATATATATATATATATATATATATATATATATAAAACAACAAGGATTAATAAGTTTATTTAATGCAAATTTCTAATCTTTTATTGAAATTCAAATTTACCTTTAGTATGTATTTTAACAAACGCACGTAATGCTTGGCAGATATCCAATCATCGATTAAAAAACAAAATGTCTCACAAAACTTAACTAATAGTGGCAAAACAATATTTAAGTACCGTTAACGGTTTACTCGTTGAAAAGAACAAAAAGGCCTTCCAACAAGGATGAGAAAAAATTATCAATCCGACACTTAGAGAAACTAACCATTTGTACTTAAACACATAGTAAGATCTAATAATAAGTTATATAGTCGAAACACAATACACATAAGAAAATCCTACAATGGAGCAAACCATAAAGAACAGGTAAACTGTCCAGATCAAAACAAGACATCAAGTTTAGAATCAACAACAGTGGAGCAAGAGCCAGTTGATCATGTGGTAATGGGACAGATGCCGAATCAAGACGAAGCAACGAATATAAGGTCAGTGTCCAGCCCCCAGAGCTCTGAGGACTAAAAACAACACAAAACAATACCATCAAAGCCAAAAAGGCAAGTCAAGACCCCTCAGCGTTTTTAGGACTACGTGCTGCTTTAATATATTACATTTTATATGTTTATGTATTTTGATCATCTGGCACTACCACAAAAGTTATGTATATGTATGAAATCAAGGCAAATTAATTTACACGTGGTCTACACAGCTCAGGTGCTTTTTGTGTATCTTCGACGTTGTTTACAAAATTATAAAATAATTTTAAAAATAAAAAATATTCAAATAATTTGAAATAGTAAAAAGTTGTAAATTAAAAAAAATTTAGTTATAAAACCAAAAAAGAAAACATGAGGTATTCCTGCATATGTAGAAGAATAAAACCAACTGGTACAACACTATTAAAAGTACCAGATGATGACAGAACGATAAAGTGAAGTGAAATTTGCAAGGTAAAGTTTTCGTTAAAGCAAGTTTATTAAGAAATGGAAAAAGACGATGTTGTTCCCTAATGCTGTTTCAGTGAAAGTATGTATATTTATTAAAAATATAATTTTGATTAAAGTTATAATTAAATGTATGTACATAATTAGAATGCCCATTCATTGTTTTCAATGACTGCTGAACAATATACCATTGAAATGAATGCTATACCAAAGTAAGTATATTTGTTTATAAACAGAGCTAAATGCTAAAGAATTATTTAAAATTATTATCATGTATATAATAATTAGATGAGCTGTTCCAATGTAGGTACATATACATATATATTATATATATTTGATTAAAAGTGCAACTTTTAGTTTTTAACACTTATTACGGAACAAATGTAGGTACGAAAAGCTACTAGATAATTGAAAAGTAGGAAACAATTGTGACATTGTCCATTATATATAAAGGTATCAGGTATATATATATATATATATATATATATATATATATATATTGATTCCGTTCAAAAGCTTTTGAGGATGAATTTCTTGAGGTGCTTAAATTCGTTAACCCATTGAGATACAACAGATTTTTTTTTATATTATATCTCAGTGATGGAAAAGTTGTTACGATCGTACTTTTTTTGATACTATTCATTTGAAAAAATACTGTGTTACTCCTCTGTAACATTTGATACTCTCAGTGATACGTCTATAATTTAAAACCATTGATTTTCTTAAATTAATCTGTTTTAGCATTTACCCTTCATCACTTATAGTTTACGAATATTGCAACTCTAGTTCTTATCGTGTCTTATTATTTGGTTTTTTCGTTTTTTTTTACAATGTACATAAGGTAGCTACAAAAAAATAGCAGTTACGTTTTTTGTGTTTTTTGATAGAATTGTCAATCTTAATACAAACAAGTAAGAGTGCTATATTCAGTTATGCCGAATATTATATTTCCTTCACCATCTATGTTAATTCGGTTTAGTGAAGTAACTCCAATAAAAAAAGCAAATATTAGGGTGGCAGAGAATTCAAAAATAATTAAATTTGGTACTGGATTTCAGTGATGGGAAATGATATTTTCATTTGGTATAGATTTGGGCTTATTTGACTTAAATGTGATGTAGGATTTTTTTTTTTTGGAAATGGTCTTAAAATGTAAGAAAATATTGTTTTTGAAATAAGCCCAAATCCATTCTATTGGCGCTATTTATCTAGGGGCTGTTTTAGTTTAAAGTAAGATACCCTAAAAAGTACAAAATAAATTAAAAAAATTTGATGTTTATAGCTAAAAAGAACTTTTTATATATTGATTTATGGTTTAAGTTAACTTTTCTTTTTCATAAAGATTTTTTTGCTGTTTAATAAAAATTAAGAAAAATTAACGATTTGTTACTCTTGAGGTTAAAAAAGAACTATCAAAAAATTTTTTGATACCAAAATGCAAATATCATTTCCCATCACTGTTGTATCTACATTTGTATGTCTATTGTATAAGGAATTTTCGAATTTTCTTAACTTCTTGACGTTTTGTTTCATTACTGTATTCATTGTTATTGTGAAAGTGAGTTAAAATTTGGTGCATACAATGGAAGTTTAAGAAAGAAATACTTGAATCCCAACACAAGAATGACAGCTGAAACAGAATGGCCAAGTACAAGCAAGTCTGTACTTAATTCTCGGCAATTCTTTCCTCTTCAAACCGACCTTTCCTCTCACATCCACAAACACAAGACTTGCGCAAGTAAGTTGCCTAATCTGAAAGGGGCTTTAATATTGATCAGTAGTTACTTCCTTTTTTTCTTGTATTTTACCTACCACATTTACCCTTTAATGTTAGGCAAACAAGTTTCTTTTTTAAGTTAAAATAAATATTAATGTGTGTAAGGATTGAACTTTTTATTTATTTATTGTAAAGTTTGTAATTAAAAAGCCTAATGGCCAATTAAATATTACATGTTAAAATACTTAAGTAATTTCAATAACAGCTTAGCTCACAGATTGACGTGAGTTAATAAAATAAAATACTAAAATTAATTATAAAAATATATATGAATTCCTAGTATATCCCCACTCCACTCGCAAAGTCACAAATTAAAGTTACGTAGAGACAGCAATCATTAAGAAAGGAATAATATAGAACTTTTATATAAGATTATTTTTTTTATTCTATTTTATTATTTCCAATTAGTAATGTTGGAGATATTGAATTTGTTGTTAGAGTAATTCATAACATTTTGCAAGCACAAATAAAACTATATTTGAAATAAATCGTTTTGTTTATATTAAAGAAAATGAGCTTTTTAAATTAAATTGTAAAACGTAACAGGCATTTGGTGAAGTGAATTGTGTTAGGGGGTTTTCAAAATATGAAGCTATAAAAAACAATGGTTGGGAGGGTTATGAGGCTGTGTATAAAGAAAAGTAGAGGCATTCAATCGTACGTTAATTTTGTTTGTTTTCGTTTTGTAATACGGAAAATGATCGAATATTGGAACAAGATCCCTTCCCTTGACGACCGAACTAGCTAGTTATCTAGAACGTGCGTATCATTCCCAGTGAGATCATACCATCACATATAAACGTATTTTATATTTTTTTGTCTCTCTTGTGTTCTTTTTCCGTTGTTGAAGCGTTAGTGTGATGCTCTAAATAAGGGATGGAAAAGCAACTAGAACAATTAGAGATAATTGTACGGAATAATAAAATCTAAAGAGAAAAGAAAAAATCAACATTACATCTCTTCCTAAAAGGCATTATTACTTCAAATAATGCTTTAATAAAGCTCCACGACTATGTCACCAAAAACTTTAATATGAACTACATACATATGTGCCAACCGCCTCAATCGCGATTAGAAGCAATGGTGTTTAACACGACCATCCAAGAATTTAATTATAGACTTCGTAAATATCTGTTAAATATTCAGTTTAAATAATTAAGTGCATTATTTTTAATTAATTATTAATTAATTTTTATAATTTTATTAATTAATTTCAGTAAGAAATACGGAGCACTTGAGTAGCACAGGTAACGCTGGAATCGACTCAACTGAGTGGCTACGTACCTCACAGCCGAATGCATCAATTTCCCCCTGCGTTACTAAGGACCAAAACCTCTTTGAATTGTTAGAAGGGAATGGTGACGAATCCCCCCCAACAGAGATTCTTAGCGACTTAGATATTTTAAATTTCGACGACATTGGAGGTTTTAAAGAGGATGCTTTGGAGTACATAGCTGGTTATGTTATCCGAAAGGTTAATCTTCAAGAGCATGAATGTTGTGACATTTAGTATACATGGGTTTAAAAAGTACCGAAGGGTTTCTTTAAAAAACCAGCATCGCATTACCCTTAAAATATTAACACGCTAGAAGTAGTTTTCAAAACTTTAAATGGAAGTGAATTTCAAATTGTGCCCACCTGCATAGGCGCCTTGTAGATGCGGCCAAGTCTGTGGAGCCCCTCAACGATATTAAGACATTTTTTTTTTTAATGTCATATTCACTTCTGCGTATGGCATTTGAATAACAGGATTAAAGTGCAAAAAGCCAAGCAGAGGATAATGGGACACAAAAAGTTGATCAAAGTCAATCGTTTACTTCATTAATGAATCTGTTTGTTATACGTTTTAAAACATTTTTTCATTTATTCATTATTTTTTCATCTTTTCTTATGTTTATCGTTTTTGTTCATAAATGGTTTCTTTTATTACTTTACATTTTAATTCTTTTCATATCGTTTATTAAGAAGACTTTTATAATTTATCATATTTTATCAACTTTATCTTTTTTATCATAATTGTTATTTTTGTTGATTATGGTCCCCGTGAAACGCACTTTAACGAAACTTGTACAATTTTTTGTTAAAAAAAACGTAAACAATAATAATCTTAAAGAAATACTCTAAATAAAAATACATAAGATCGATTTTTTCTTCGTTCAAAAAGGAAACCTTCGAAGTATAATAAATATACATCAATAATACCTACCAAGTAACAAAATCATGTATTAAACCATTTGGCAAAGATTTAAAAAATCGAAAAATTATTTAAGCAATCTTGTTGAACGCCCACTTGTACGATGGTATTTTTGCGTCGTTGAGTATCTGTTATTTCTATCAGCTTCATGAATAGAGCAATTTCTGGAGCTAGAGTCTCATGCTGCGACTGCAACATAAAGAAAAAAAAAATAATTATTTTGTAACTAAAAAAATAGCTTGTTTCACTTATAATGTTTACCTGAAAAATTTGTGTGTAACTAGAGTCAGGATCGACGCCAGAGTCAGTAGACATGGTTCAATACAAAGGGGACGTTATGGCTTTTGAAGGCAACACAAAACTCGATCGCAGCCATCCCGTTTCATTAGTAAAATATTTAAAAGAAACTTACATTCTACACAAGTCAACATAATTTTCACAATTTTGGAAATTCATTTTGTTGTTTATATTACTAACAGTAGTGTTTTATATGTGCCTGTCTTCTACAACACCACTTTGAAAGTTTAAGCATTCAAGGGACTGTCCAATTGAGACAAAGGCTGCTTCCCTGTGATTTCCTGGCATAAAACTCTAATTCAGTAGGAGACATACAATTGTCACCACACAAAATCATTTTTTTTTCACGATTTCAGCTCTCAAACACTGGCTATTCAATTTTTAATTTTAAATTTCTTCTATTTTAATGTACAAACTTTTTTCAACTACATAAATAAATAAATTCGCCTTTACCTTGTTTACAGCCTGTTTGTAGAACACGTCAAGAGCAAAACGAAACCGGATGGCATAGGGGGACGAATACGTAATAATTAGCGTCCGCGTAACACGTTCCGGTTTTTTCGTTTAACTTACGTTGTGTTCCGTATAATTAATGTTGTGTCGAATCGTAGTATTGCCAATGTATTAATTAATGTTTTTTATTTACTTTGTTACGGCCGCAGGGACCAGTGAGGTTTCCGGCTAGCTTACCCGGTGAACAATTCCCAGAGGGTTCCAACCCTCCTCACTGGGTACGCCGCACATAAAACAAAAATCGATTACAAAACAACACAACATACCACAAAGACGAACACACAAGCAGTTATACTCCAGCAGATGTTATGCCTTCGTTGCCCTCCCGACCTTATCGCAAATTACTTCTCCAAATGCTTCCATTTTTGCGATCCCATAAACCTCTCTCACCCCACTCTGCTTCTAACTTACCTCCATGCCAATTCCTTTAATAAATTAACCCCAATACATTATATTTCTTTTTTTTTACACTTCATATGATTTCATACATATTTATTTATATAAAACAAACTGAATTCAATATTTAATGCAAAGCTCTTAATAAAATTCTCAAAACAAAAATATTTATTTAATACTAACAAAATTCTAATTAATAACAAAAAAACCGTACAAAGTATGAATGTAGATTTTTTTTGGAAATTTAACATCAACAAATAAATAAAAACTATTATACACAATAAATCTTTAGGATTAAAATATATAAGCCAATAAACCACAACTAAACATAAAAAAACTTTTGTTTCCTTTGTTAAATTTTTCTTCCTTTTCAGCTCAAAAAAAAAAAAAATAACAATAATAATACAATTTACTTTACATAGCTAGCTCAAGTGGAATATTTAAATTCTGTTTTTTTTTCTTTTTTTAAACCTGTTTCAAAATTCACCTGAAGGAGCTCCCTAAGGTTATTTAATCTCCTGACACCTTTTCTACGGTGTTATTCCTAAACGAAAATTATTTCTTCCTGAGCTAAAGCTGTTGTTTATCTTATTGTTACTTTTCTGTTTCCGGTATTAAAACCAAGATTTATCTACGAAAACACACTGCCCTCTGTGGGGATCTAGCCGTACTAAATTATTCAAAAGAAACAACTTGAACTTTCCTATGTTTACTTTTAGGCGTTATTGAAATTAATTAAATTAACCTATTCACAACCAAAAAATAAAACTTTCTAAATTATACATTGCAAAAAAAACATGAATAAATAACACAAATAAATAAATAAAATAAATAAATAAAATAAATAAATAATTAAAATAAATAAATAATTCCACAAATAAGCACAAGAATCAATTAAGTCAATCAAAACACTAAAATTTGGATATATATGCTTTTTTCTTCCTTTTTTTTTTTACTTTTTTTTTAATTTTCCTTTTGCTTTCCTTTTTGTTTCTTTTTTCTCCTTTTTTTTCTATTGAACTCCTTTCCAGGATACAAGTTTTTTTTCTTTCATCTCACTTATACGAAAATACCATAAAAAATGTTACCTGGCTAAATTGCGGAATTGAGCTTTCTTTTTTTATCCTGATCCCTTGCGAGCCCTTCTAACAACCTTAAGATAATTTAGCCAGCTAAAAAAAAAAGGTTTAAAACTTATAAATTTCACACACATACACAATTCACTAAGACCTTACGTTTTCTTATAAAATTTTTTTTTATTTATTTCACTTTATTTCAACGGGGATTTCCTTTAGTTCTTCACAAAGGACTCTTCAAAGATGATTTTATAACGCCTCACCGGATGAATTAATCCTTCACAAATCATAACAATCTTTCTTCCTTAATGTCCTTTTTTTTTAACTTATAAATTCTTATTTTTTTAATTCTTTTTCTTTAAAATTTGTTTTTTTCTTCTTTTAACCACTGCACTTTGAAAGCCACACCACTTCTGGCTACTAAGAAAAATTTTGCTTCCCACCTCACCTACGAATCTTCCAATTTTCTCAATATTTCCAAACTATTTTCCAAAATTTCCCTAAGCTCTTGGCGCCTTTCCGTCCATCTTTTTCTTCTTTAAATTTCTCTAGAGCTTTCTATTATCCAAGTCTCCATATTGTTTTATTTTTTTTTGCCTTACATAATAACATTATACTTTTTTTTATTTCTAGATCATAACAAAAAGAAATCTTGAAATCTCATTTTGCCCTTTTTCCAATTTACTTATTTTCCTGTTTTTTTTTCTATCTATAATAAATATGAACTCCATAAAAAAAAAACTCTCTAAAATTTTCTTATATCAGGCGATCATAACTTTCAATACGGATAACTCACTCCATTCATTAATTGATTTTCAAAATTAACCTTTTTTATATAATTTTTTGCTTTATTATTGCCAACCTTCCTAAATCTTAATCCGGCCTACACCAACACTACAGTGGTGACAACAGTACCATGCGTACTATGTTATGCTAAAAACAATGCATGCAAAAAATTGAAACCAAAACAAAACGCAAAAGAAAAAGAAGCAGCATGCAGGCTGATAAGTGTTGAAGAAATAAATTAAAAAAATTTGATTTATATAAAATTATTTGTGTACGTGAAATTATAAGAAAAACAAAGCGGTCTAAAAACTAAAGTGTCCATACTTAATTTTAAAACGAACCAACTATACAAAAAAAACAAAATAAAATGGCAAAAAAAGAGGTTTGGTGCAAAACAAACAAAAACAGTATAGTAAAACCAACATGAAATGTTACAGTGTTTTTCTTGTTGATTTAAACTCTTATTTTTTTTTGTTTTGACAAGAAAAGTACTACAATTAATAAAAATGTGGAAATATACAAATGAGTGTTGTTCTATTATATCGTGCCATAAAAGATCCAACATAAACTTCACCCGCAACAAAACTCCGAATCGTGCGAGTGTACGTGGTAGGATTCGGTGTGCGGAATTTGTTTCTGTGACAAATTATGGCCCAACGTGGGGAACTCCCACGCCCTGAGATGTCTCATTCTCTACCACACTCTAGCCGGGCCCTTAAGCATCGACCTGACTAACTTCTCTACAGATCATATTTGGATTCCAGTCTTCTCCCCTTGCTGCATTTCATTCCGAGTCGGAAACCTCATTCTCATCGCTCTAGAGCATAAGCCAACTACTCAACTTTTCTCCGGTAAGAAAAATCATAGTGGCTACCCATTTTAAAAGATCTTATATAGAATATTCTTGTAATTGGTTTTTAATTAACCAATTTGGCACATAAAGTGCAAAATATCAAAATCGATAGCCTGCAAAAGATTAGTTTTGAGGCATAATTTTATGTTTTCTCTTTCTTATGATGAATAGTATCCTTCTATCTGAATTCGTCGTATATTTTCAGATCCTTTAAATTATCATCATGGGCACAGCCGCTATTATTTTCTTCGGGTTTTGGCTGCTCCAGGGATGGGAAACATTCTCCAAAATTCTTTGCAAAAAAAAAAACTAGAAAACAAAATCATTTCCACTCGGACTACTAACCACAACGCAGACTAAATGAATCGGTTTACGGGAAGTACATATGATTTATCTTCAACATAAGAGTTTACTTTGTGTTCACCTTCTTTTTCTTTCCAGCCTTTTTGTTTATTGCCATCATTGGACAATATATTAAAAATTCTTCCTGTTAATTGCACATCTAGCTACAATCAACGTTAATAATATCAGCAAGAATATAAAGAAAAAGGACAGCACAGCAAACAAATATATTGCAGCGAAATCACCGATTTTGACTAGAAACTAATATTGCACTGAGGGAAAAAAAAAAGGTAGGAAAGTTTTAATAGGTAGGAAAGTTTTAATAAATACTAACTCCTAAATTTAAGTCTATCAGGTACTAAAATATCACAGAGTTTAAAGTAAAATTGCTACGTCTAGAAAAATATTAGGACAACACAACAAACAACAATATGTATAATAAAAAAAAATAATCACTTACGTCCTAATATTGCACTTTAAATTTTGAGTTAAACTCAATGTTTAAACAGCTAGACTAACAAATTATACTTTAATATCTTTAACGTGATATATCCCTATTATTTTCCCATCTAAAGTCTCTAGCTCGTACAGGTTATTACCTACAGGTCGAGCTACTCTACACTTTAGAAATTTCCGACAAAATTTCGAATTTAAGTTTTTTCCAAAATTGCTCTGTACCATATTACGACGGTACACTTCTTGTCCGGGCACAAATTTTACTTTTCGGGCTCGTTTATTATACCTTTCGGCACTTTTTTCATAAGCTTTGTCCATGTTTTCTTTTACCTTATTTCTAATGAGTTCCAATTTTTCATTGGGCTCTGCTATCATACGATGATCAGATATTGATTGCAACTTCCGGCCCAACTTATAATCGGCTCCACTCAAGTACATATGATATCCGAATAATGCGAAGAATGGCGTAAATCCAATCGCACTATGGAACGAGTTTCGTAGGGCGCAATCGATCTCTGAGAGATAGAGGTCCCAGTCTCTATGATCGTCTTTTAGATATGCCCTTATTGCTGATAAAATGCTCTGGTTTACTCGTTCTGATGCATTGCTGCTCGGCTGATAAACTGGCGTTTTAATATGTTTTATTTTATAGGTGTCGATTAAATCTTTAAAGCTTTTAGAAATAAATTGTGCGCCGTTATCTGTATGGATAACTTCCGGTACCCCGAATTTATGAAAAATTTCGTGGATTAGAAATTTAACCACGTTTGTTGCGGTTGCTTCTTTCATCGCCTTAAGAAAGGTATACTTTGTAAAATGATCGAGCACAATAAAAACATAAGAATTACCACTTTTGGACCTTGGATATTTTCCTAAAAAGTCTAGGTATAGCTTTTGGAACGGCCGGTCTGTAACAACTTGGTTACCAATCTCTGGACATAGATTTTGATTAGATGGCTTGATTTCTTTGCAAGTTTGGCAGTTTTTGACATATGCTTTTACTTGTGTAGTTAATTTTGGCCAATAAAAGAATCTTTTTATCCGCTCTAAAGTTTTCGCAACTCCGCCATGCGCTGCTGTCAAACTTTCATGCGCTTTTTCAATCAAAGCCTGGGTAATGTTTGGTGGAATCCACATTTTCCATGGATTTTCGTTTTCTTCGCCACGATCAAAGTTTACTCTCTTGAAAATTATTCCATCGTCAATTTTTACATCTGGCAATCTCTCTTTATTTTCCTCTATGTGTTTTATCAGCTCCAGATATTCATCACTTTGAAATTCCGTCGTTTCAAAATCAAAAAAGTTTTCTACATTTAATTCATCGATGTTTATATCATTCTGCAATCGAGAAAGTGTATCAGCAACGATATTTTCCGAACCTTTTCTATGCTCTATGTCGAAATCGAAAGCTTGTAACTGGAGTGACCAACGAGCCAATCTGCCTGTCAGATCTTTTAAAGACATCAGCCACTTAAGACTGGCATGGTCTGTGACGATCGTAAATGGAATCATTTCGATATATGGTCGAAACTTTTTTACAGCCATTACAGCTGCTAAGCACTCTTTCTCCGTTACACTATAATTTTTTTGACACGAATTTAGTTTCTGACTATAAAACGCTATGGGATGTTCCTGATTCTGGTCGTCTAGCTGGTACAACACTGCTCCGATTCCATAGTCACAGGCGTCACATTGGATCCAAAACTTTTTTGAAAAATCAGGGTGTTTTAGCACTGGAGTTGAAGTTAAAGCTTTTTTTAAATTTTCAAATGCTTCGATTGCTTCTGGGGTTAAATGAAATTTGTTAGATTTTTTTAGGCAATCAGTTAGCGGAGCGGATATGGCAGCAAAATCTTTAATAAACCGTCGGTACCAGCCCGCCGTTCCTAAAAAGCTACGCACTTCACGAGGACTTTTTGGCAAGCGGATTTCTTTAATCGCTCGTACTTTATCTGGGTCTGTCTTGAGACTTCCTCCACCTATGATGAACCCAAGATATTTTAATTCCTGGAAACAGAATTGCGATTTTTTTAAACCAATTGTAAGGTTAGCCCTTTTTAAACAAGAAGCTACTTCCTCTAAGATTTTTAGATGCTTTTCAAAACTGTCTGAGATTACAAGAAGATCGTCAAGATAAATAAACACATTAGCCTTAAGTTTTTGCGGTATAACCTTGTCCATAAGCCTGCAAAGTCTCTGAGCCGCATTACAAAGGCCGAAAGGCATTACCCGAAACTGGTAGAGTGGCCGACCTGCTACGGTAAACGCTGTATAGGGCCTACTTTCTTCTTCTAATTCTATTTGCCAGAAAGCGAATTTTAAATCAACGCTACTTATGTAATAAGTTTCGTCGATTCTACTTAAAATGCCATCAATATTCTGAAGGGGATATGCATCCTTCACAGTGATTTTATTCAGTTTCCTAGCATCGAGGCAGAAACGATTTTTGCCTGGTTTCCTCACTACCGTTGTTCTATTTGCCCACGGGCTCTCGCTTTCTTCTATAACCTTAAGTTCTAGCATTGTGTCTATTTCTCTATATACTATTTCTTGTACCGGAGGTGATAAAGGGTAATGACGATCCTTAAAAGGCACCGCTCCCTCTACTAATTTAATACTATGTTTTTCCAGGGACGTACATCCTAATCCCTCCTTTTCAAATGATTGAAAACAATCAATAACTTTTTGCAATTTTGCTTGTTGTTCTTTGTTCAATATATGGGGACAAGTTTTATAATCTTTTACCTTAAAATCTTTCTGTATATTTTCAACATTTAATTCTCCTACCCTAAAAATCTCTGGAGCTAGCTGAAAAACTTTCCAGAAATCGACCCCTAAATATGCCTCTTGCTCCAAATCTGGGCAGAGATAAAATGTTATTCGCTCTTTTCTACCCTTAAATTTAATTTCTAAATCTACTTTACCTAATAATCTATGCTTCTTTCCAGATGCCGTGGAAACTACAGAAAATATAGTCTTAAATTCAATCCCTAATCGTTCAAGCAACTCTCTACAACCTTTTCCAAGTATACTGATTGAGGCTCCTGTATCCAATAATCCTACAATACTATCATTTCCTATACTAATTTGTACAAATGCACGAGGGTCACTACCTCTATCCACTGTTCTTATTGCCTCAATCACTTGCCTACGAATTCTCTTTTTTTCTGCAAATTTTCTCCTTAGCTTCTGAATGCGCTTAGAAATTGGTTTAATAAGATTTACGGTTTCATTAAAAATTCTTTCCCGGATTTTTTTATAATTTTGTTGACGTTCCTGTAACGAATATGTATGTCGCATTTGGGGTATGAATTTATTAAAATTATTAACCATTCTTATTAAATTTATTTTATTTTTTTGCTCTAGGTCCGATTTACTGGCGGGTTTTCTTTGGTACGATGGTTCCCCGCTGTAACCACGCTCCTGGGAAAATTTTTTGCTTTGCAATTTGTGCAATTTGGAGCTTTTACATCCGGTCGTCCACATCTATAGCAAAACAACGCTCTTTGCGATGAGGGACAATCCATATACACGTGACCCACTTCTCGACAATTCCAACAAATGAGATTATTTTTAGAGGCCTTATTCTCGTCATTATTAGCTTCAATTTCTGCCACCTCTTCATACATCTCAGGTAAGTTTGATATGTCTGCTTTTTCATATATTTCGTTGACCTGTCTTGTGTAGCGATTTACCGGAACAGAGAGAGGCTGTGTTCTGTGCTCTTTACGGCAAAATATCTTTTCCACTTCGACACACTCTTGTCTGAGTTCATCAACAGTGTTCACCGAAATTGCATAAACTTTGCTCCTTACATCTTCTCTCAAGTTCTTTTTGATCATTTTGATCATTTCCTTCTCTGGTATTGAAATATTCAAGTGTGATCGCATTTGAGTCATGGCATAGAAAAAAGCGTCTAAGCTTTCACCAGGCTGCTGTTTTCTCTCTACGATGTCGCTCATTAGCTCAAAGCTTGATCTGGTTGATCTGTACTGTTTTACAAGAGCCTCTTTCAGAGTGGTCCATTCCGTAATATAATTTGTTTGGATAAACAACCAGTACCACTTCTCAGCATTTCCTTTTACAAAAAGGTGGAAATTGTCCAGGACTTCATTCCATGATACACCATATTTCCGCTGCAGACACTCAACTCTAAAAACGAAATCCTCAACAGCAATTTTATTAGTGTTTCCGTCAAATTCTAAGCCCCACTTATCTATACGTATCCGCTGGTAACTTTTAGAATTAGCTGCTTCAGCACTCTCTAAGGAAAGTCTGGACGAGTGAGCTGAACCACTTGACCCATTTTCATTAGCGTTATCTGCGTAATTATTGCGTTTAAGGATACTTGGAACAATTTCTTCTCGTAATTTCTTGTTCTCCTGTTGAGTATGCTGTAGAACCATGCTCATTTTGCTCATTGTGGCCGTTAATTCCACCATTTGCCTCCTCATTTCCCTCATTTGTTCAGAGATATCTGGTTCACTGGACTTGCTAGTAGATTGTTCTCTCAAGTCGCTATTAGCCATCTCATTAGGTTTTTTCTGTGATACAATAATAGTGTCAGATTTATCGTAAAACTGGGGATCGGTGTTATCTTTAGGCTGGGCCATTTCTAATATTCTGCTCGCACTAGATTTTCTGCTTGGGGTGTTTGATTTATATGCTTTACCAAAAGCGAAAGGGGTGGACCTATTTAAATCAAATTGGATTTGCCTTTCTCTTTTTCTTGACTTATTTTCTCGCGGACTTTTAGACATAACCTTCACCACAAAAAAAAACTAATTTGTTCTACTCTCAAACTAACTTTGATTTTCCAAAAAAAAAATAAATCGACTATATTTCAACCCCTATTTTTTTCAAACGAAATAAAAAAAAATTTAATAAAATAAACGACGAAGAAGAAAAAAGTAATTTTTCCTTGTATATAAAAAAAAAATTGCAAACACAAAATATATGATAAAATGAGTTATATATAAATAAATTAAATTACTAGACAAGATAAAATAATTGTGCAAATATAATAGCAATAAAAAATACAAAATAAAAAACTATAATAATAAAAAAATATATACAAAAATAACAGAAACACAAAAATAAATAAAATAATCGCAAAAATAACTGAATATGAAAATAAATAATTAGTAAATATACAAAAAAAAAAAAATAATAAAAAAAAAATATATAGAAAAAACAATACTACAAAAAAAAATAATAAAGTAATACTATAAACACTAAAATAACTCCAAAACCAAATACAAATAAAGATAAATAATTAAAAAAATGTATAATAAAAAAAATAATGAGAATGAAATAGTAATAATAATAATGATAAAAATAAATAGATATAGAAATAAAAAATATAAAAAAAATGAATTAATAACAATAAAAAAGTAACGAAATTAAAATGAATAAAAAGTACCAATAAAAAGATAAATTCACGAATACTAAAAAATGTAAAAAAAAGATAACAATGAATTTATAAATAAGTATGTATGTATACAAAAAATGCTAAAATTATTCTACTAAGAATTTTTCAATTATTTTTTTTTTTTTTTTTTCAATATGTATGTATGCAATCAAACAATTTGTTAATCAGGTTTGGCATGAAGGTAGTTATAGGTTTTTGGGAGAGGTTAACAAAAAGAAAAAAAAAAAAACACTCAATACAATAACTGCTTGCGGTACGTAAGTCAAAAGGATTTAAAAGATTAAAGCACTTTGTTCACCTATCACTCATACATTCATCCTTCACTCAATGCACGAAGTAATGAGATTATGAGAGGAATAATTTATGGATTTTCTCTAATACAACAGACCCTGTGTATGCACAAATTTCACTCACAGGCGGCTATTAGAGAAATTACCCAATTAAACATTTAAACAAACATCGGCTGAAACTAAAATACTATATAAAAAAAAACGAAACATGACAATACAATTAAAAACCTTTAGATAAGTTATTTAAGCTATTGTCGTCTTTCCGTACTGCGTTGGTCGAACGTATCGCTTTCCCTTGAAAAAAATTTAAGCCTTCCTGTACAACCATTCAACGCTCGGTTTTCGTCTGCTGACGGGCTACAAAGATGACTATCCCTTCTTTTTACTTCAGGTTGGCGATCAATTCGTTGGGCTATGAAAAAAAACTATTGAACTATTGTTTCATGCTTTGCTGACTTGCATGATGCTTCCGCTCAATTTGGTAAACTCATGGACATCCTTAGTTTCCAAATTGTATTATTCCGTTTGGGCGCCATTTATGTTACGGCCGCAGGGACCAGTGAGGTTTCCGGCTGGCGTACCCAGTGAGGAGGGTTGGAACCCTCTGGGAATTGTTCACCGGGTAAGCTAGCCGGAAACCTCACTGGTCCCTGCGGCCGTAACAACTTTTTTTCTTACACATTTTTTGTTTTTTCCTTAAATATTGGTAACCCTGCTTCGGCGCTTAAAAAGAAACAGCTGAGTTAAAAAAACAAAACAAAATTATCAAACAATGAAGTAAAACTTTTTATCTGCAAAATAAAAATTTGTGAAAATAAAAATGTTTAAACAATAGTTATAAAAATAAACAATAATTTAAATGTATGTATAATACTAATAACTGTTTTTATAAGTGAAAGTGTTATGATGGGCAGTTGCTCAACAATATTAACTTCTGACGAATGGTTTTTTTCTTCGCTAAGTTTTAACTTGTCTGACACTACAATGCGCGATACATAAACCCGAAACAATTGCCATTTGTTACGTTTTTTAAAAAACAAAATGACATTCATTTGAAACGGTAACGTTTTTGTATGTCCAAAAGGCAAATTGTGTTTTGTAAACTGGCTGTTAGTCAGTTGTTTTGACACCATCGTGGTGCTCTGTAACAACTCTAGGTCGTTGTTTTGTAGCTGTGCGGCCAACTAATTTATTCGCCTTGGTATGAAATATGGATATAACGATGAAGCAGCTTAAAAGATACACATGCACGATTGTTTTTTATAACCTTCACCAGAAAATGTGGAAAAAGGGTATATAAGTTAACGTGATCGACGTTGCTTTATAAACTGGTACTTGAACCATACTGGGTTAATTCCCTTTTAGTTTGTTTCCCACAAATATTCAACGACATTATACTGACTGTGCGTCTGTTATAACGGTTATTTGACTGAAGGCAGAGTGTTTTTAAGTAAGTTGATCAGTACACGAGTTGCGGTATCAGCATTTAATGCTGTTGGCTACTTTATTTATAAGTAAAATATTTAAGTTTAATTTTTTAAGGACACTCAAAGAAAACAGAACGTAAAGTTCTAACAATAAATAAATTATATAAAATCTAAAAAGAAACTTAAATTAATTGGCGCCCAACGTGGGGCACAAAATTTTAATCTAATTTTAAAAAATACTAAAATCTAAATACTATTAAGTACCCTAAGATTAAGCTAGAATGTAAGAAAATTATTATTTTACCTGTCCAACATAATGAAACGATATATGAACGACATTATGCTGACTGTGCATCTGTTACAACGGATGTTATACTGAAGGCAGAGTGTTTTTAAGTAAGTTGATCAGTACACGAGTTGCGGTATCAGCATTTAATGCAGTAGTTGTTGGCTACTTTATTTATAAGTAAAATTTTTAAGTTTAATTTTTTAAGGAGACTCAAAGAAAACAGAACGTAAAGTTCTAACATGTCACTTGTAGACGACATATGTTAGTCCATTACATACGGGCTACTATTAAATGCAACACTGCCATTTATTATCGATCTGGCAACTCGGAAATCGACTGACGTGGTGGGATTTTAAATGGGGGTTTTCACACTGGAACAATTGTGCTGGCATAAAATCGCAGTTTGTAGGCATTTTCGGTGAGGAGAGTGGTTTTTGGTTGGCACAATTTTTTCAACCAGCTTCAACCCCGCACAAGCAGAACAAAACTAACACATACACACTTATGAAAACACAGGTTCTGCGTGTTTTTTTTGCAGAGCGATTTTTAGTGTTTACTTGTCCATCGACGAGTAAAGATAAATATGAAGAAAATGATGTAATTATGTACATGATTGAGATTTGTTATGATTGAATTCAATTTTCTTATATTTTATCAAGGGAAATTAACATGCTGTTTCTGGCGATTAATATAGAAATAAAAATAGAATATAGAAATAAAAAAACAGTGCTTTTTATATAATTTTTTCAGACGAGTTGTTCGCCTGTAATACAGAAACAGCACTTAAGTTTAAAGTTAATTAAGTTGATTTTTATATGTATTTTACAGGGAAAAACGTTGAAAACGAACCTTTTGTCAAATATGAATAAAATATTAATTGAAATCTTGTGAAAATGTGGCATAAGTTAAGAAATTCCTCCTAAAATTAACTGCCAATTCATCATAACTTATTTTATCCAAGTATGTTCCGCAATTTATGCATGTGTTTAACGAACGAAAGGCAAACATGAAATAAACAAAGAAAATACTAACACACACAAAGCTGTGTATACGTGCACAATTTTATGCCAGCATAATTAGTCTAGTGTGAATACGAAAGAACAAAAGTTGTGCGGATTAAAAATTAATCGTGTGTGAAAACCCCCAATAGAATGTTCCAGATAAGAAAAAGAAGAAAAGGAAAATGAAAAGTGGCGTCAGTGCGAAGTAGATATAAAAGGAAAGAAGAAGAAAGAACAGAGGTTGTTGTGTGTGAAATCGCGAAGAAAAAGGGTCGTAGTTTATTTCAGCGAAAAGTAACAAAAAAAAGGTAAATAATTTTGTTAAAAACTATAGTGCAATTTAAAAAAAAGGAGAAAAAAACGGTGAATAAACGTACAAGTGTCCCTAAATTGCAAATTATAAAATAAATCCTGGTGCTTAAGTTTCAATTGCAATTCTAAAAGCTCGGTCACGCCTTGTCATATCATTGTTGGAAACTTTAACAATATGGTTTTTGGCATAGTTTTTCAAACATTTGGAATATTGGACATTAATAAATCTTTAATGGAAGTAAAGCTCAGTATGCTGTAAGGGTTATAAAGCCGACAAAATTCAGTGAACATAACAAATCAACAATCTATCTGTGAAACAACAATTTTATACAGGATAAAATAATCTTCAGCCGAACTTACGTAATATAAACCAGTTAGCTGGGGAATAGCATCGAAAGAGTTTGCTCCCAATCCAGTACCACATTATTGCGGCCGTTTCATGACAGATTTCTATGAAAGCCGCAATAGCCACAGTACCAGCAGCCAACTACAATAACAATAAAGTCATGCGCCAGTTTAAATAAAAACAACAACAATAAAGCCACGGTAAGCTACGAAAACAATAATTACAACAAAAGCGATAGTCCATATTTAAAAAAAAAAACTACAACAACAAGAAAGCCACACGCCATTTAAAATAATAACAACAACACAGCGTCATGGTTAGTAACAACAACAGTACCAGCAGCCCACTACAACAACAACAGTTACAACAAAAACTATAGCTCCATTTTAGCCAAAAACAACAACAACAAGAGGGCTATGGTAAATAACAACAACAATAATAGTGCCATTTTAAACAACATCAAGGATAGCACTATTGTAAGCCACGGTAAGCAACAACTACAATAACAACAACGATAGAGCCACGCGCCATTTTAAACAACCGCTACAACAATAACAACAACAAACGGCAGCTATAACAACAACAAACAACATCCACAGCTACAACAACAACAGTATCTACAGCTACAACAGCAACAGCTACAACAACAACGCACAGCAGCTACAACCACACCAAACAGCGGCAGGGCCATCTCATCAGACAGCATACTACTCGAGCGCTTCAATCCCATCATCAAGAGCAGTAGATAAGTAAAATGTAGAAGTAGACATATAATATATTTTGATTATTCTAAGCATTTACCCATTTTGTAATTATATTTACGAAAACCTCACTCGTATGTGTTTAAGTGCCCAGTAGATTTTGGTGTACCCTTTTGTTTTATATAACCAAAACCTAAATGAGGTTAGGTATACGGGCAAGCCCTAATGTTGAAGTATATACATATATATGTACTTATACATCTATCCCTTGTAGTTAGTGTCAGTACGGTAGAAGTCTCGTTTACCGCGGTCTAGTGATTAAAAGTGCGTTAGAAAATTTTATCCACATTTCCTACAATTAGATTGGCCAATGTAAGGGCAAGCAAGAATAAAATCCCGGTGGAAAGGTTTATTTACCCGTGATGAAGTTTTTGTTAAATATATATATATATATATATGTATATATATATATATATATATATATATATATATATATATATATATATATATATATATATATATATAGACATAGGTCACCCCATAGGCATATCAGTTACCCTGATATAGGTACATTTTAAATCCGCTTTCAACAGAATTGTTTATTTAAATAAGTAATAGAAATATTACTTTTGATGTATATAGATATATACACATACATATGTACATGTATATATTTCATATATACATATGTATATATATCTATAGAGGAATAATAAATATCTATAGGAATAATAAGTTACAGTGTGTAGTAATTTAAGATATGTTTAGGTATCATAATTAATGAATTCATCTTCTAGAATAAGACAATTTGCAATTTTTTATATGTACATGAATAGATATATTAAAAATTAATTCTCCTCCGCCCTTTTATATAAATAAAACATAATTTTTTTTAACATTGTAAAACAGAATCTATTTGTAAATTTCCTTTAATGAAGCAGTAAGACGATAAGACGAGCGGGTAAGTAACCGCAGTTTGGTGGCGGATGGTGGTAAAAGTTTAGGGACATTTCGCATAAATTCTACACGCGACTGTCAAGGTGAAGTCTATAGTGACTTCAAGAGGGTGGGACGTCCAAGTTGGCATAACATCAGCCAACTTTAGGTGAAGGTGCAGAATGGTAACGGCAGCAAATGGTTCAGCGTACAAGTTAGTTTCAGCATAAATTCTACAAGATAGCAAACGTTCGGTTAGTCGCCCCTTTTTCTTTTTAATGGTGGATTTTACAGTCTGGTATGAGTAAATTTTTTTGTAGATGTTAAAGGAGCCAGAGAGTTGAAAAGAACCTCCCCATCCGGCAAGCTTAGCAGCGCTAAAAGCCAGCATACCAGCACCTACGACAATCTGGCCACAGAACAAAACGGGAAACAATTTAATTAATTTTTTTTCCATTTAATGTTTATATCAACACAACAGCAACACCCACATATGTACACATTACAAAAATGGCGTCCAACGTGGGACCCGACTAACCATCCGATAACGGATGAAAGTTGTTTTTAAATTTTATTTGGCATATTCTTTTTCGATTTTAGAATTTTTTTTTTTTACAGATTTGTTATACATGAAAGTTTATGTGTAGCGTAAGTCCCGATTGAATAGGCTTAGTAGTCCTCATCGCGTTGCGACGTTACAGATAAACAGTAAAGTATGACAATTCATGGGCCAGTGGCGTCAGAAGGGACGCGGAGTTGGAGTCGTAGAAGTCAGCACTTCAGAGTGCATTTCTACTTGCACAATTTTTGCTATCAGATGAAGCTACCGGTTAATTCTGCAACCTATGATTTCGTTTTCTTTTCCTGGATGGGTATGTCCAAGGGATTTGTCCTGCACAAGTATCACTTGTTGCGACCTTTTTTTTGGAAGGAAGTGAAATTATTTTTTTGTCTTTACGATTTGTTTTTGCAAACTTCCCTTTAGGATGATTAAGGCTCAGTCCTAGATGTTAACACCAGTGTATCATCTATTGTAGCGAGTTTTTTTTTCCTTTTCTATAGGGAGTTTTCATCCTCTTTTTTTTCATATTTTCGGGTTGAACTTACCATTTGCCATTCATTTACCATTTAAAAAAATTTCAACCACCCAACTGGGTTACTAAACACCTACGTTCGTTTGTTTTTTTATTTCATTTAAAACTTTAAAATCCTTTTTTTGCTATTAATATAGTTGGTTTCCGGCTATATTCATAGTACTCCTATAAAACCTTTATAAGGTGAACCAAAATTATTTTACTTTTCGTGCGTTATTGTATTGATTGTTCGGTCTTTATATACATTATCTAAGTATATAAACGTAGACATATAGACACATAAAGATCGATATCTGCCTACAATTGCCTTGTTAACTACCAATCAGGTAGAAAGACAATTTGAAGCAAAAATTATTTGTTTCAACATTACTATTATATTATTATTATATTGAAATTTTTATAACTGTTAAATTTTTTTCCAGTCATATTTGTAAATTTTATTTCTTAAAGCTCGAAGAGGTAGGTAAAGGGCTTTGATTTTCGGGTCCTGATTACGTTTTGTATATATAGAAAATTTTCTTTTCTGGTCCGCAAAACTATTTCGCGTTTATTCAGGGATACAGCAACTTATACAGGTAATGGTTTTAACGCGTCAAGGAAGTAAAACAATGTACCAAAATCATACGCAAGGCATTCAAGAAGTGAAGGGAACCACAACAGTTCGTGAAGAGAGTGGGATACCCGGTCAGCAACTCGTCGCGCCTAATTTACCGGCAACAGTCGCGGTTGCGACATGTCCAGTCTCTTCGATAGCTCCGTCGGTGCAACGTTTTATGGAAAGCGCGCAGGATATTTCAGTTATAAGCGAAGCAGGAAGGTCGGAAGGTACAATTAGTTCACAACCCTATAGCAGTATTACTGCACAAAACGTAGCAACAGAATTTAGACAGGATAGGATTATCAACAATAGTGCAGTTTCTAACCCAAGTCCTACTCCAACCAACAGAGCCGAATTAGCCAACGCGACAGCAGGGATATCTCGGCTACAACAAATGAGGATGGAGGACGATAGGATTCGACGTTTAGTGTTAGAAACGTTACAAACGTGGGCGGCTTATAATAATGCAGCAATTCTGGCAGACCAGAGGCCAGGTCAACAAGGTGGACAAGACACTTCGCAGCGAGTACCTACGTCTCCGAATAACCAAAGGGCAATAGCACAACCACAGGCTCAGTCTATTCCGAGTCAGGGCATGAATAACCTGAACAGAAGTAATTTTAACGGTCACTCACAACAGCGCGGTCTAGCCATGCAGAGGCAAAGCATGAGTAATCAGCACGAAACGCAAAGGAAGATCGAAGTCGAGAAATGGGTCTTTAAATTTGATGGAACCGATAAAACAATAGACGCTGAAGATTTTATTTTTCGTTTAGAAGTACTCCGTCACGATTATAACTGCTCTTTGACAGACGTCAGTAAAAGTTTTCACCACTTCCTTTGCGGCAACGCACTTGAATGGTACTGGATGCATAGACGATTAGCACCAATACAGTCGTGGGAGGAGCTGAGGGAAGCCTTACTTATTCAATTCAGGCGTTTTGAAAGCGAGTTTGTTATTCAGAAGAAAATAATGGATAGACGACAATTACCGCAGGAATCGTTTGAGGAGTTCTACAACGTCATAATGAAATTACGGAATCAACAACGTGTACCGTATGGAGAGCAGGATTTAGTGGAGATCATGAAGAGTAACCTGAAGCTATCCTTAGCACAGCTCATTTTCCCGGTAAGGATTTTCGGTTTGTGTCATTTTCGTCAAGAAGTTAAAAGAGCTGAGAACATGCCAGTCAACGACACGCCGTTTAATTCCGTCAGCATATACCACCACGAGTTCACGAACTGGACCTAAGCGATCAATTAGAGGCAATAAATTTAGAAGTAAGTGAGGTAAGCCGAAGTAGCCATTACGTTTGCTGTAACTGTAAGCAACTGGGTCACAGCTTCGTAGATTGTCCTTCACCGACGCGTGGGATATTCTGTTTCCGTTGCGGAAGAGAGGGAGTAGTGACGCCCAATTGTCCGAAGTGCCAGGGAAACGCCAGGCGGGGCCCGTCTCGATCTGGGGAGACGCGTGCCACTCAGACGTAAATCCAGAATTTAAATCTTGCGATAAGGCTGTAAACATCCACATAATATCGATTTTGGCAAACTCAGACAGAGCCAAAGAAGTACAAAAGGCAGAACCAAAGTTAAGGGTGTCGAAGCCGTTACATATGCGTTTAAGAGAGTATCAGGACGCGAAGATAAGAATTTTTGGAGGCGTGTCTAAGAGAATAGCAAAGACAAGGGAGAGATACCGTCAGAGAAAAAAAACGAGGAAGGCCATTGCCGAAGCAGAACTTTTTGCCAAGAACTTTTATGCCAAGATCAATATCAATGTGCAGGAGGTTGAGGGACTATTAGACAGCGGAGCGACAGTTACCTGTTTGGGGAGAAATTGCATGGAATTCGTAGAGAGAACAGGGCTTCCGACACATGGATTCTACTTGTTAATTAGGACAGCCGATGGGAGCGCTCACAGGATAGTAGGTCGAATTCGCGCCGAACTAAACTTTAATAGGCTGAAGAAAACAGTCACGTTCTTTTTAGTACCAACGTTAAATCGTGATCTATTTCTAGGGGTAGATTTCATGAAGGATTTCCAACTTCTGGCCAATGTAGAAGGGCTGCGCAGTTATAAAGCAGCGGAGAGAGAGAAGCGAGAAAAGGTTGAAGAAATTGAGAAGGCAGATATGCACGAGCTGTCCGAAAAACAGGAACAGCAGTTGAGGGTAGTTATAGATAAGTTTCCGTGTTATACAAAGAAAGGCTTGGGGAGAACAGAGTTAGAAGTACATTCAATCGACACCCGAAACGCTCTACCAGTGAAGGACAGGCATTATCCAGTTTCACCGGCAGTTCAGAAGTTAATGTACGCGGAGCTCGATCGGATGATCGTTTTAGGTGTAATAGAAGAGAATAATAGTCCGTGGAGTCACCCAGTAACACTAGTCCGCCACAAGCAAACGCTTTCGAAAGAGTCAATCAGACGATTCTGAGCGCAATAAGATCATATTTAGAAGAAGACCAGAGCAACTGGGACCAGCACTTATCGGAGATAGAGTGCGCGTTGAGATCTTCCGTACATAGCTCGATTGGAGTAACACCGTATTTTGCATTGTTAGGAGTTAACATGGTAACCCATGGCAGCATCTACAAACTATTAAGAAGACTTAAAATTTTGGACGATCCCGAAATCGACCTGATACCTAGGACAGATAAGATGATCCTAGTGCGGCAGCGAATAAAAGAAAACTTAAGAAAGGCGTACCTACAGAATGAAAAGACATATAATATAAGAAGCCGAGAGGTAAAGTTCATACCGGGACAGGAAGTGTTTCGACGAAATTTTCAGCAAAGTGACTTTAAGAACAACTACAATGCCAAACTGGGGAAGAAATTTCTTAAATGCCGAATTGTGCGTCCAGTCGGAAACAGCCTATACGAGGTGGAGAACCTGAAAGGGAAGTCGTTAGGCGTTTTCCACGCCAAGGACTTGAAACAGTAGAGGTAGGAGGACAAAGTTCTTTAGTTCAATATACAGCAATAGATCTTTCGGAAGACACAGAGGAGGCAGAAAACGAAGGAAACGGTATAGAGTATTCTACACTGCCCTCCCATGTGAACGGCTGTCAAGCTCGCCCCATGGTGGGGTTTGTCACGTGTAGACGACATATGTTAGACCATTACATACGGCCTACTATTAAATGCAACACTGCCATTTATTATTGATCTGGCATCTCGGAAATCGACTGACGTGGTGGGATTTTAAATAGAATGTTCCAGATAAGAAAAAGAAGAAAAGGAAAATGAAAAGTGGCGTCAGTGCGAAGTAGATACAAAAGGAAAGAAGAAGAAAGCACAGAGGTTGTTGTGTGTGAGATCGCGAAGAAAAAGGGTCGTAGTTTATTTCAGCGAAAAGTAACAAAAAAAAGGTAAATAATTTTGTTAAAAACTATAGTGCAATTTAAAAAAAAGGAGCAAAAAAAAAAACGGTGAATAAACGCACAAGTGTCTTTAAATTGCAAATTATAAAATAAATTCTGGTGCTTAAGTTTCAATCATTGTCATATCATTGTTGGAAACTTTAACAATATGGTTTTTGGCATAGTTTTTCAATCATTTGGAATATTGAACATTAATAAATCTTTAATGGAAGTGAAGCTCAGTATGCTGTAAGGGTTATAAAGCCGACAAAATTCAGTGAATATAACAAATCAACAATTCTTCTATCTGTGAAACAACAATTTAATACAGGATAAAATAATCCTCAGCCGAACTTTCGTAATATAAACCAATTAGCTGGAGAAAAGCATCGAAAGAGTTTGCTCCCAATCCAGTACCACGTTATTGCGGCCGTTTCATGACAGATTTCTATGAAAGCCTCAATAGCCACAGTACCAGCAGCCAAATACAATAACAATAAAGCCATGCGCCAGTTTAAATAAAAACAACAACAATAGAGCCACGGTAAGCTACGACAACAATAATTACAACAAAAGCGATAGTCCAAATTTAAAAAAAAAAACTACAACAACAAGAAAGCCACACGCCATTTAAAATAATAACAACAACAACACAACGCCATGGTTAGTAACAACAACAGTACCAGCAGCCCACTACAACAACAACAGTTAAAACAAAAACAATAGCGCCATTTTAGCCAAAAGCAACAACAACAAGAGGGCTATGGTAAATAACACCAACAATAATAGTGCCATTTTAAGCAACATCAAGGATAGCACTATTGTAAGCCACGGTAAGCAACAACTACAATAACAACAACGATAGAGCCACGCGCCATTTTAAATAACCGCTACAACAATAACAACAACAAACGGCAGCTATAACAACAACAAACAGCAGCTATAACAACAACAAACGGCAGTTACAACAACAAACAACATCCACAGCTACAACAACAACAGTATCTACAGCTACAACAACAACGCACAGCAGCTACAACCACACCAAACAGTGGCAGGGCCATCTCATCAGACAGCATACTACTCGAGCGCTTCAATCCCATCATCAAGAGCAGTAGATAAGTAAAATGTAGAAGTAGACATATAATATATTTTGATTATTCTAAGCATTTACCCATTTTGTAATTATATTTACGAAAACCTCACTCGTATGTGTTTAAGTGCCCAGTAGATTTTGGTGTACCCTTTTGTTTTATATAACCAAAACCTAAATGAGGTTAGGTTTACGGGCAAGCCCTAATGTTGAAGTATATACATATATATGTACTTATACATCTATCCCTTGTAGTTAGTGTCAGTACGGTAGAAGTCTCGTTTACCGCGGTCTAGTGATTATATATATATATATATATATATATGTATGTATAGATAGACATAGGTCACCCCATAGGCATATCAGTTACCCTGATATAGGTACATTTTAAATCCGCTTTCAACAGAATTGTTTATTTAAATAAGTAATAGAAATATTACTTTTGATGTATATAGATATATACACATACATATGTACATGTATATATTTCATATATACATATGTATATATATCTATAGAGGAATAATAAATATCTATAGTAATAATAACTTACAGTGTGTAGTAATTTAAGATATGTTTAGTTATCATAATTAATGAATTCATCTTCTAGAATAAGACAATTTGCAATTTTATATATGTACATGAATAGATATATTATATAAATAAAACATAATTTTTTTTAACATTGTAAAACAGAATCTATTTGTAAATTTCCTTTAATGAAGCAGTAAGACGATAAGACGAGCGGGTAAGTAACCGCAGTTTGGTGGCTGATGGTGGTAAAAGTTTAGGGACATTTCGCATAAATTCGACACGGGACTGTCAAGGTGAAGGCTATAGTGACTTCAAGAGGGTGGGACGTCCAAGTTGGCATAACATCAGCCAACTTTAGGTGAAGGTGCAGAATGGTAACGGCAGCAAATGGTTCAGCGTACAAGTTAGTTTCAGTTTAAATTCTACAAGATAGCAAACGTTCGGTTAGACGCCCCTTTTTCTTTTTAATGGTGGATTTTACAGTCTGGTATGAGTAAATTTTTTTGTATGTGTTAAAGGAGCCAGAGAGTTGAAAAGAACCTCCCCATCCGGCGAGCTTAGCCGCGCTAAAAGCCAGCATACCAGCACCTACGACAATCTGGCCACAGAACAAAACGGGAAACAATTTAATTAATTTTTTTTCCATTTAATGTTTATATCAACACAACAGCAACACCCACATATGTACACATTACAAACAGTAAAATAAAATCTAAAAAGAAACTTAAATTAATTTATATAAGTCAGTCCATCCGTGTTAGTGTTGAAATCAAGTTTGCCGAGGCAAAAATATGTCAATCGATTTGATATACTGTCGAAAGGGGTGGTATTGGAAATCAGCATGATCGGTCCATGTCCTTCGGGGTAGCAGGATAACCACGCCTACTTCTAACTTTTTCATGTCATTTGAAACAATAAAGCAACTTCAATCAAAAAATTTAATTTATGGAGCAATATAAATTTAAAAAAGAAGAAAAATACATTAAGTGAAAAAACTGGCGCTCGCCCATATTTTTCGAGTTACGATACTAAAATTTTTAAAAATGCTTAACTCATTAAGAGCCGATGTCATTTTTATGTAAAATTATATATATGCAATAACAATTTTTTTTATTTTTTAATTTTCTGCCACCCCAATATTTGCGTTTTGGATTAATACTTAACTAGATTTACATAGATGGTTAAGATTATATAAGATTCGGCATAGGCCCAACTATAATGTACATAAAAAGTAAACTTAACTGTGCAAATACATTAAATTATATATGGCAAACTATAATGTACTTAAAGTAACTTTTCGTCAAATGTCATTTCTTTAAGCAAAGTACGAAACTGAGCGCACTTTTCGTACGAAAACAGCTGATCAGCTTTGTGTTATACATTCTTAAAGAAAAATTGTAATTAAGACCTAGAGTAAAATTTTTTTGTTTTTAATTTAATAGAAAATGTAGAAAAAATAACATCTTATTTCTGGCCAATTTTTAACAAACACAATAAATTAAAATCAAATTCTTTTTTGTACATACTTGTACGTACGTATGTATAAGATGTAAGCGGTGAACACAGTTCATTTTTATTATGGTTGGCCACAAATTGGATTTCGTGTTTCACTGAACAGGATTTTTAAATGCGGCAAATCAAAAATTTAGCGTCATGTCAAAAAGCGTAAAGAAAGTAAATATACATATACAAACATACTTTTAAAGACATTGATTTGCAATTACAAAAATGGATTTAATTTTTATCTTTTATTTTGGCTTAATGGAAATGATTTAAATATTGTGCGCCTAATAATATGCAAGATGTTTTGCAAAATTTTAGTAAACATGCACAAGCTGTGTGAATTCTTTAGATCCTCCGCGGAGGAGGATACCAACTCTTTTTTCCCTAATTTTGTCGTTCCTAAGTGGGTTTGTTATGCTTCAGTACAGCTCAAATTATTGCGAAGTACGTGAAATGTTTGCCGATTTACCCGAAAACAGTTTTTAATCCCTTTCTCACTAAGCATTTAAATATCGACTTCCCAAAATGAGTTCATGCATTCCTTAAAATAATTAAATTAATTTTTCTGATAATAGTAACTATCAATGTCCACAATAAGAATGAGCTGCTAACATCAATAAAATTCGCTGTTTGTCTATTCTTAAATCCATTACATTTTTATTTAAGACACAACGTCTCCAATTATAGATCCCTTTTTTTTTTGCTTTATAACTCTTCAATATTTATCACTGCGATTGAGGCTTTTATCACTTTTCTGGAAATTAGATACTTTATTTTAATACGTACTATCTGTTTAAACACTTGACCAAATTTAAAACTTAAACACGATAATTACAGTGTTAACGCTTGTGTTTAGTTTGTTAAACACTTTGCTTAAACACGTTGTAAACACATAAGTGTGTACGGCATATTAAATACATTTTGAACATTTTTTACTTTCAAATTAGCAGAGTAAAGTAAAACCACAGTAGAAAGAAAATAATCACCTGGATATATTACATACCGCCTGGTTTTCAAACGTAAAACAATTGAGAATTTGAAAAAATAAATTTTATAGCGTATATAATGCTATGGGTTTTAATGCCAAAAATTGCATTCTTTTAAATTCTTTAAAGTGATCACAGTTTAAAGCGCGTTTCCTCTTAAGACGCTTAGTTATCCAAATAATTAGGATTAGAAAAGTTTATTCTATACAAAATTTAATTCTACGGCCAAAAATTTTATTTTTTTTAAATTAAAACAGATTTTTTTAAGTGATCACAGATGAAAGTTAGTTTGCTTCAAAAAATTATGAATAAAGCATTTTTAGTGCAAAAATTAAGTTTTAAAATTTATACCTACTTGTGAAAGGCTTAATAAAACCGTAAAAAATAATCACCCTTATTCTAGTTGTCGGCGTCGTCGTTTTATATCACTTCGTATCAATGTCGGCGTCAATTCAATAAAAATTTTGCATTCTATAACATTCCTGTGACGATGTCGACGGTATATTGATTTTTTTTATTTTTAATGAAAATGCATATGTCTAAGTTTTTTGTTAAATTTTATTTGTGTTTGATACTTTTATGGTAAAATGTTTTCTATAAAAGAAGAAAATTTTGATTTAATTAATGATGAAAGCTCGAAAAAACAGAAACTAGTGTTGGAAAGAAATCTTCTTTGGCAGAACTGCAGTATTTTTAATTTGCCGGATCGTAGAAGCAGTATTAGACGGTGCAAGGAGTTTTCCTTAACATTTTGTTGACTTCCACTGGTTCTTGAACGACAAATTCGACTTCAGCAAGTTCCATGTCATTAGAATTGTTTCCCATGTCAACCATTTGAACTCCTAGAACTGCTCTTTTAGGATTCAAATGCTTCTGGAAGTTAGGAAGGTTTGACACAGCTTCTTCCAGCGGACTGATTGAATATTGTTTAAACATTCCGCCGCCAGTGGCTTTACACTCCGCTTTATTAGCAACCATGTTTTTTTTTCACTAAGAATTTTAAAATTCGCCATACCTTTAAAGTAATTTTTACAAATATTGTTTTAAATCCCTACTCGATTCTCTATTTTGTTACCTTTTGCCATACATCTGCTAATCTTCTTGGCGGACCAAGAGAATTTAGAATTTTTCCCCATTTTTTCTTTAAAATTGCATGGAGAAGAGCCTCTGCGAAAACCCAGTGCAATTCTACCACCAATTTTTTAAATTGATGTGCATATGTATCCTTCGCTTCTACATTTTCAATGTTATGTTTAGCTTAAATCACTTCCAGTCGTTATGCAAAAAGGCGTCGACAAAAAACAGAGTCACGTCGATACAATATCGTCGTCACATTTGAGCAGTAATCGATAAGTGTCAATAAAGACAAGTAGAATGACAAATTTCGCCGAAAACTAGAATAAGGGTGAATATTTATTTCTTAATTCTTAAATGCCTTTATAACAATACAAATTTTTTTGATTTGAATGTTTGATCTTTTTTTCAAAATATTTATGCAGTTAATTTTATAGACAACGATCCACAAGAACTGTAGACATCATTTTGCTAGCTATATTCACTAACGAACTGTTACAAAAATGTTTTTATGGATTTCAGCTATTATTTTATTAACTATAAACTGTTACATAGCGTTCACACTTACAATCCTATGCACGTGTTTCAACAAATTTTAACTGTTTATGTGCAAAACAAGTTATTTTTGAGATGTTGTTTTTAGATTTTAGTGTTTCAGTGAACAGGATATTATAATGGCGGCGAATCAAAAATTTAGAGTAAATGAACAAACATAATTTAAAGAAATTAAATACACGGGAATATTTTTTAAATTATTTAATTTTAAACACGAATGCAAATTTTGTTTTTAGTCATTCTTACTTGTTTACTCACAACATTATATATGCTGTTTCAGTATCACATTGATTGTTATGCATATAATTCTGCTAGCGTCTAATTTTTCTTGGCATTCGTGTTCAATCGATGATTAGAACAAAAGCAAAAAGAAATGGACAAGACGAAAATACAGAGAGAACAGTAAAGAAATACGTTGGTTTCTGTGTAAATTTCGTCTAACCAAATTATTATTGATATAAATATATCTCGTATTCTTATTTACAAAGTTAGTTGGTGAAATAGAAGAGTGCTGATGAAGGACGCAGCGGTCCAGAAAGTGCAGCATTTCATTCTGCTAGCGTCTAATTTTTCTTGTTTTTGTTTTTTAACAAGAAGTAGCACTTCAGGCATTAATACCTACTTAGTTTTTTAACCGTGTTACATTCTTTAGAAAAGGGAGAGATGAGAGAGAAGACAGGTGGTGAAAGGAGATAGATATAGCCGTTATATTAATTATTTTACTTCGCCGGCGAATATGCTATGAAGAAGTACCGACGAAGGAGGCTGCATATTTTTATGTAAATTCTGATTATGTATTTATACCATTTAACAGAAAAAAAAAAAAATATTTTGATTTTTGACTGCCACAAGGGTTGAACCCAGGACAGCCAGATTCGTAGTCAACGTGCTTACCACCTAGACTACAGCGGCCTCTTTGGAAAACGTCCGCATTCGTTTGTAAAATAAATTTTCTTTCTAAAAAAGATTTTTAAAAATATAAAATAAGTGAACTAAAGCCAAAATAATTTCAATTCATTTACAATATTCACAGTTCAAATAATAATTTAATAAAAATAAAATTGTAAGCACGCACGGCACAGCGCGCATTCATGCTTACCTCATAACAATCAATATGATACTGATCTATAATGTTGTGATAAACAAGTAAGAATGATTATTTAATTTTCATAAAAACTTTATTCTATTTTTTAAATTATCCCGATTAAATTAATTACCGAAATTGATTATTGAGGGTCAAAGCACGTCTCGATGGCCATTTTGTTACCGCTTACTTAATTCTTCAGGAAACTTCTGACAAACATTTTAAATAAACTAAAAATTTTTTTTTCCAAACAATAAAGCAAAGACAAAAATCAAAGTTTATGAAAAAAAAATAAAACGGATCGCTATATTCATTATCAGCATTCTTCGCATCTATCTACCTTAAGTTGTGTACATTGTCATCATCATCTATTAAACCCACTAATTTTGTAAATAAGAATACGAAGTATATCCATTATCAATTAATATTAATTTGGTTAGTCCCCTTTCACACACATCAAGTTTGACTCGTCAAGTCTTGAGTTTTTGGAAGAAAGAGGAGAAGAGAAAAGAAAGAGGTACAAAACTGACCGTACCATCAAGTTTAAGAAAATTTTATGCTTAATGTGGGCTGCAGAATAGTAGTTTGACATTTCTTTTTGTTACCTATTTCTTCGTGCAATAATTCTTCTGTGCAATTTGAATAATTTTAAATTTTAAAAAAAGCTATTTGTGAAGAAAAATTTTTGGGAAAAATTAAATGAAATGTCGCAGAAATGGAGTCGGGAACAAATCGAAATTTTGATATGGTGCATCGAGCAGAATCCCTGTATTTACCCCATAAAATCTGTGGAATATATGAACAGACTTATGGCCCAACTATAATGTGCATAAAACAACTTAAGCAAGCTTATACAACTGTGCAAATACATTTAATCATATGTGGTAAACTATAATGTACATAAGATAACTTTTCGTCAAGTTTCGTTAAATTTCATTTCTTTATGCAAGGTACGAAACTGATCGCACTTTCCGTACGGAAACAGATGATTGTGCTTTGTGTTATACATTTTTTAAGAAAAATTTTAATTAGGACCTAAATTGTTAAATTTTTAGTTTTTAATTCAATAGAAAATGTAAAAAAACAAAATTTTTCTTTATGGCCAATTTTTTCTAATTATAATATATATAAATTAAATTTGTATTTATACACATACATATGTATACGATATAAGCGATGAACATCGTTGCATTTTTTAGTACGTTTGGCCCCAAACACAAAACAGAAAATAACTTGTAATAATTTTTTTTTTACTTTTTCTTACAACATGAACCAAAAAATGTAAATGTGTATGTGAATGTTATTAAATATATAAAATATCTTCTTTAAAGCCTTTTCGTTTAAAAATTTTGCTTATTTATATAGAAAATATTTTTGGCAAAAGTACGATTTAAACATAAATGTGCAACTGTGGCAAATAAGTAACTAAATTTATGTAAGTACATTGTAGCCACATAAATTTCGTTAATAAACTACCTAAGCATTTGACAGGCTTTTCGTTGAATTTTTGACATAAGCTAAAGCTAGCTTATGCACATTATAGTTGTGCCTTTAAGAAGTCTCAAGCCTTCAAATGTAGTCTGGAAGAGCTAAAACAATATAATGAAAAAATAATGATAGACGAAATTAAGAGGAAATGGCGAGTTCTGCGAACACAGTACATGCAAGAAGTTCGCACAATAGAGCAGGTTAAAAAAAGTGGAGCTGGAATCACAGATGTTTAAATCCTCAAGCTTTGGTGTTTCCACCACATGCATTTCTTGAAAATCCATATGCAAATGCAAAATAGGCAAAGCAAAGACAACACAAATGTAAGTATATATATATATATACATATTATTTTCAAACTATTCAAGCATGCATTCTGCATTTTTCTTGGGGGATCCTCTATTAAATTTTCTTCCCGGTCGCTGCAAGTGCTGCCTTCTGTAACATTTTGGGTGATCTATAAAATATACGCATGTAATTTGTTTAAATTTTACATAGGTTCCATACATACATACATATATATACAGAAGACAGCACTTGGACCGACCAGGAAGAAAATTTAATAGAGGATCCCCCAAGAAAAATGCAGAGCGCATGCTTGAATAGTTTGAAAATAACATGCATAATAATTTTAATCAATAAAATTGTGTGTAATAGACGTTTGGCGGATGTAATGGTTTTCGGAAAGACTTAAATAACTTTAAAAAGGTTCTAGCCGAAAGAAAGGTCGAAAAAAATGTGCTTGGCTGGGAAACGTTGTCACAAACCAAATGGAAATGATTAATCCGGAAGATCAAGCTGATGCTGCCTGGGAAGTACAAAGACTTACGCGAAAGCTAACGAGACAGTCGTCACAAAAGCAAAGTGCATCTACTTCAACCTCTGGGAATGATATTTTACAGCTTCCTATGTACGGAATATTTGGCGACGAAGATTTTGATTGAAATTTTAGAAGTAAGTGATAAATTAAGCATATTGTTTTTAAGCTCAATAATACATATGTATGTCAATTATACATATGTATGTTACTTTTTGTTTGTTTTTAATTTTTTTATTCCGTAATATTAATTTTTGTTTATTCTTCTTGTTACCAGTATTGAAAAGAACTGCATACATATTTGTATATATATATATATATATATATATATATATATATATATATATATATATGTATACAAATATGTATGCAGTTCTTATATAAGAATTTTTTATAAAGTTATGAAAATATTTTTTTAAAATAATTTTATCCAATTTAACTTTCCTTTTTTATTAAAATATGACATGAACTGTTGTCGAACGAGTTCTGCTCCACCTTTTCTAGGATTATATACAGTTGTTAAGGTATCATTTATTTCAGATGGACAGTCTGAAGTAGAGCTCATATAATTGTCATCCGTATTCAACAAATAATTATGTAAAATGCAGCAAGTATATATTATTGATTCACCCGTTTCCACTTTTAACTTTATGTGAGCTATAAATATTCTAAAGCTATTAGATAAAATTCCAAATGCATGCTCAACAACGTGTCTTGCTCGAGATAGCCTTGCATTATTGCTTATTACTTGAGTTGCTGTGGTACGGATACGGTTTCATCAGATGTGTTTGCAATGGAAATGAATTATCCCCAACTACCACAAACGGCAGGCATCGACTATTTCCAACAATCGCATTTGGCGGTATGTCCTCGTCATTTTCCAAATTTTTTTAGTCTACTCTGAAGAAACACACCAGCATCATTACAGTGGCCATTGTAGCCAATATCAACAAATATAAATTTACAATTTGCGTCAACTAAGGCCATTAAGATGATGTTTGTGCCCTTATAATTGTGGTAGAATGCGCCATCTGAACGTAATGGAAGAAAACTTATGTGCTTAGCATCTAAAGCACCTAGACAGTTCGGAAACTGCCATATTATTGCGAACTCCCTAGCTTTCTCTTTAAATTCTACGCGATTACTTGGAAACTAAAAAGCAAAATGTGTATATGTGAATACAAGTAAAATACAGTGTTTGAACTTTGGAGTTTTATTCATAAACTAAAAAACTTTTATTTATTTAAAACATTTTATGTATAATTAACATCATAAAGGTTCTCACAAAATATGCTGATTTTACATTAAGTCAAACAAAAATAATGTTTTCTCTTATAAGAATAATTTATGTTATAAATGTTCTCATGAAATATGCTGATATTACAAAGTGTTTAATTTCTTTTAATATTTCGACTTAAGAAAAATAGGAATGCAATAACAAGGAAAATAAATGTTCATGTCATATTAAAATTTATGAAATTCTTGAATTACGGTATGCATACATATGTCACTCCTCCCTACCTCAGATAGTCGATGTCCTCATTGACTTTTTCTTCGTTAGTTCGGTTTTTTATAAAAATATTCTTCTTAAATCTAATGCTTAAGCTTACAATTAATAGTATTAAAATAAAAGTTAATAAACTTATAGAATAGTTGTTCATTTTACTATTTATTAAGTCTATGTGTTTCTTTAGTTTTGGCAACGATATATTTTCTTTTACCAAATTTTCAATGTCTTTTACAGTAGGTAGTATGTTTTGATCTTCTATTTTTTGTTTCACACTGACTTTACAATTACCAATTTTTACTTTACAATTATTTAATCTTATGATATTATTTCCTTTTATTTTTAAATTTAAATCATTACAATTTTGGTTTATTTCCGTTTCGTTTAGTTTCTTTGTAACTATTATATTTGGTTCAATGAAATACAAAAAACTTGATTCTTTATTTTCTTTATATTGACAATTAGTTTTATTATTATTTATTAAATTTTTGATACATTTATCTTCTATTGTTATTACCTTATTATCCAGCAATTGGTAGACTACGTTATTATTAGCTACATAATCTACTTTTTCGTCAAGTACTAACTCATTGTTTTCGTCTGGCATTGGGATTACTTTTATTCTTTTATATTTATCGAATTCAATAGGAATGGAAAGTATGAAATAAATTAAACTTCCCTCTAACCAAATTGAAGTTTTTATGTTCTCGAAAAATATGTCTGTGCAGGTTCTTTCCATGATCTTGTTTTGCAATCTTGACACGTCTGACTCCAGGTCTCGCAACAGTCTACTTTCATTGTTCACGTGATCTATCAGTTCGTTGATTTCGTTTGTTGTTATTATGTTCGCTTTTAAGTCATCAAATTTGCTCTCCAACTCTCTTTTATCGTCCTCGTTTAGAAGAAATTTTAAACCGTCGCCCACCACATTTGCCAATCCGCGACTATGTCTAACCGAAAATAATTGTTTCTATTTAAACGCTAGTGTAAGGTATTTTCCAACTGTGCCCGTTTGGTAATATTTTTGTGAGTTATACTGTTCGATAAGGTTATTATAGGTCAGGTCAAGATAAGTTTTGTTAATAGTCAAGATATGATATTTGTAATTTATTGGTTAATCTGAGGTACCCTGCTCAACAACTGCGAAGCGATCGTCTGGCCACCGACTCCTGTATTCTCTAAAAAAGCAGCAACAAGAGAATGGTAGAGAGCTTCCAAAGTTTAGGTTTGTTAGATTTTAATGTACCAAAAAAAATTGATTCTTGTTAGTTTCGACCATGATTCTTCTTCCTTTTAAACTGTGATTTATATTTTCTAACATGCCTATCCTTGCACTTAACAACATAATGCTCTTCGACTCTCTTGAAAGGGTTTTCACTCTTTTTCAATCGTTTTCTTGAATTGTCAACGTTTAAGTACCTAACATCTATTGATTTCTCTACCCTAGTCATACTTATACTGTTTATTCTGTTTTCTTTAACACACTGCGACTCTCCTGTAGTAGAATGAACTATGGTATGATTATATGTAAAGACTGTTTGCTCTATTTGCATGCAAATCAATTCTTTGGCATTTGAAGTATTAATAATTCTAAGCTTTTCATTAAGTGTTTTATGTAATCGTTCAATATCAGAAATACCTGTTTTTCCTGTAGTCATCTCCAATTTTATATTCAACTCTTCACACAATTTTTGATCCTGGTCTATCTTCAAAACCCTTGGAGGACCCATTGTGGTTAATATCCTCAAAAGAGCTCTTTTGGTTTCGATTCAGTTTAATGACTTTAGTGGTTCAGCTATAGCGAATTTTGAAAACAAATCTATACAAGTTAGATAGTATTCTTTATTCCATTGCCAAAAGTCTGTCACCTATTTTTCTCTTGTTCCGTAAACAGGAGTAGTGATTTTAAATGGCAATTTATAGTCTATGTGGTCCGCCTTACAACGACTACAAAGTTCACACTCGTTTACAATATGAGATATTTCCTTAACATAGTTCGGAAAGTAATATTTTGTTTTAAATGCCCTGACTATTTTTTCTATACCCTGATGTAATCCGTTCAATTGACTTTCTAAAATTTTTGTCTTGAAATCAGAGTAATTTGTCAAATTCTCCAGAAGTTTGGTCGATCTCAGAGTCCTGTTTTTGTCATTCAAAATGATTTGAACATAAACTCTCTGAAATTTGTCTTTAATTGATTCGGTGTCCAGATCTTTATAAACAACCGTTGTGACGTGATTGGAAAATATCTTCTTTGTAAAGATTCAATTTGATTTCCTTTAACAAGTTTAATGGTTTTTCAGTTATTGGTATATACGAGGAATTATCTTCATCAGTGGAGTGAATTGTTGCGGCTACAGATGAAATATCTTCCACTCTTCAATTTCTTCACTGAAATTACAGTTATCTTTTCTAGCACGGGATAGTGCATCCGCAACGTAATTTTTCTTTCCAGGGATATGTTTGATTTCAAAATCGAATTCATTTAATTTTATTTTCCACCTCTGAAGCTTTTGGTTTGGCTCCTTAAGGTTTTGCAACCACTGGAATGGTTTATGATCGCTATTGATCATGAATCTTCTGCCGTACAAATAGGGGCGGAAGTAGTTTCTTGCCCCCACAATGGCTAGTAACTCTTTCTCAGTAGCAGAATTATTTAATTCGTGCTCATTTAGAGTGCGGCTGGCAAAACAAATTGTGTGTCCGCTCTGACTAAGGACGGCACCAATAGCAGAATTAGAAGCATCCGTTGTCAGCGTGAATTGCTTCTCATAGTCTGGGAAGGTCAATATTTGTTCATTAACGATTAAGAGTTTAATAGTATCGACTGCATTAATATAATCCTTATCCGATGAATTCATTTTATTTCCTTTTTTAAGGCAATGTGTCAATGGTTTTGTCATTTTGAAAAAATTCTGGATAAATTTCCTATAAAATCCGGCCAATCCCAAAAATCGCTTAATTTTTTTTCCGTTTTAGGAATTGGATATTCCAAGATGGCTTTAACTTTGTCAGAGTTTGGCTTTATACCATCAGGTGTGATAATAGGTCCCAAAAAGGTGGTTTCTATTTTTAAAAATTCGCTTTTATCAGACTCCACCTTCAAATTGGCATCCGAAAGCCTACTGAACACCCTCTCCATTGAGTTGATATGCTCTTGGAGAGAAGTACTAAAGATTATTATATCGTCCAGGTAGACCAAGCATTCTTTTCCTATAGGTCTCCCAGAACTGTGTTCATCAAACATTGAAAGGTTGAGGGCGCATTTTTGAGACCAAACGGTATCCTCAAAAACTCATAATGACCATTCTGTGTGGATAATGCTGTCTTTTTTCGATCATCCATAACCGGAATTGTGTATTTATAACTAATCATTATATAGTTCAATTTGGGGTAATCGGCAACGATGCGCCATTTTTGTTTTTGCGTTGTAAGATTGCAAGATTAATAAACAGTGCCACAAAGTTTTTCTTTTATTTCAAACAGTCACTGTCACAGAGTTTTTATTCTATTTGTTCAACGACAATTTTATAACAAAGTTAAAAGTATTAATTTTCTTTTGATTGTTAATACATCTTAAATCTTGTAAACTAAAAACTTTTATTTATTAAAAACATTTTATATATAATTAACATCAACAACATTAAAGGCTCTCACAAAATATGCTGATTTTACATTACGTCAAATAAAAATAATGTTTTCTCTTATAAGAATAATTTATGTTATAAATGTTCTCATGAAATATGCTGATATTACAAAGTGTTTAATTTCTTTTAATTTTTCCACTTAAGAAAAATAGGAATGCAATAACAAAGAAAATAAAATAAATGTTTATGTCATATTCATATTACAATTCATGAAATTCATGAATTACGGTATGCATATGTCACTTACATATGTATGTTTAACAATAAAAATGAAACTAGTATAATACCTTTAAATATTTGCCCTCCATTCGTTTAGAAATTGATTTGCAGACTCTCGGCACTACACTTGAGATACACGCAGTCGAAACTCGTGTTTGGTAGTTCAAGCTCTGAGAAGACTCTCCTACAAAAGTTTCGTATCGTTACCTTAATATAAAAATGCCCTAGCTTATTATTCTAATTTTTTTTTTAATAGAGGTTTTTGTATATTTCGGCTTAGATAAACATCTAATGTATCAAAATATGTAAAAATATCGATTTGAATAAAATAATGAGCTGAGGCATTTCAATCTTAAGGTAAGGATAAGTTATTTTCGACTCACTATAATGTATAACTTTAAAAAAATTAAAATATTTACACTTAATGTTAGACACATACCACTAGCAAGGAAGCGCAATGTAAGTGCCAACTTTTCAGCAGGAGGAATGGAATTTCTCATTTAGGTATGTATACGTTTGATATCCTGTTATACTAAATTCAATATAAAATCAAACTGGCACTTGGATATTCTCAAATAGTTCCTATATGATTCTTCGTCACTTAAGAGCAATTCCTTTGTTAGGAAGGAGCCACGCTCTGATCTGGAGTAACTCCATGGTTTCATCCACTTTTTCTTTGTTTTTTTTGTTGCTTTCATACACAAATCTGTTAAACCTTAACACAAAATTATATAATATGTCCTCTTCCCGCTATCATCATAATCCAAATCTCTAGCTTCTCCTAAGCACACCATAACTGTTTTTAATATTTCAATTTTTTCTTTTGGATTCATTTTTGTGTGTGAACACAAATGCAGGTTCAAAAAAAGAAAAAACGTATGTAAAAGAGGACTTAGACGAAGTCCACAGTAACCCAACATCTATATTTTGATTGGTTTGATATATTTCCTTAATTTAGATAAGGAAGTTTACAGTAAAGAAGTTTAAAACACCGAGTATTCAGAGGTGCCACGAGACGGCTATAAAAGTGTATTCAAGGCACATTTATTTTACTAGGTAGTAGCGGCTCTACAACAAATACGAAATTGGCAAAAACAACATGACTTTTTATTATTGTTTTGTGCGTTAGAAATGTCAAAAACCAGCTGGGCGGACGACACTACCTAGTAAAATAAATATACTTTGCGTGTTTTTCTGTGCATCTCTTTCTTGACATCTTATCGACTTTAATTTTGTTTTGATTTGTGTTTCTGGCGCAAGAAAAAATTAAACGTTTTATTACAGGCAAAAATAAGGGTAAGTTTTATTAAAGTTTATAAAATTAAAAAAAAAAATAAGTGAAATTTATATATTTTTATTTACAGCAGAACCCAGTTGTGTTTATATATAACGTAAGTACATTTTGATATTAATATTTCAGTGTATTTCTAATTCTATTTTTGTTAATTGTTTAGAAAGCTAACATTAAATTGGCAAACAACATGTAAGTATGCAACATACAAATCAATCTTTTTATTAAAAGTTTACTTTTTTTTAAATTTTAGGAGTTTAAGATGCATAAAAGTATGTTCAGCAGGACAGAAGCAGCATCATCCCAAGGGATTTTAAAGGTAGGTAAATCTTTTCATATTGTTCGCTCGGATACGCGTGTGTATGTTGGAATCAAATTAGATTCCATAGGATGGTGACTACTCTCATCAATGTCTGTCCGTTCGTTAGTTTAAATATGTGTTTGGTTTTAACCCCTTTTGTTAATTATTCAACCTTATGTGTTTGTCTGTCTGTTAATTTGACTGGGACGCTGAACTTGAAAAATGTCCTTTTTTTCTAGACGTGCTTAGTGGCTGGAGCTTTTAGGCGTCACAACGTCGGCTAAACGCATTTATGCGTGCGATCATCATTCGTGGTGAAAAGGCACATCCTACTCGGGGTGGTACTGTAACCAAGAGAACATGATGGATCTAGACAAGATGAGGGAGAAAAAAAATCCTGCCAATACTAAGCTGATACAAACATTGTGAAATTTTAGTATTTATTATATTGTTACGTTTATTTAAATTATAAACGTTTTTTTATGAATTCTTTATTTGCAAAATAATAACACACACAACTTTAAGAGTTTTAATTAAAATACACTTTATTTAATCAATTATTTGACTTGTTGTACCACAAGATCTTAACTAGATGATGCTCAAAATCAGAATGAATCAGCATGTATTAGCGGTGCTTTTATATACCCTATTTTTAGGCGTTCTTGAATATTCAAGAATTTCTACCTCCATCTGCTGCGTAGTACAAAATGCTGCGTTGCTATTTTTATCTCAGACACATTATGTGAGCATTGTTATTTACTTCTAGAACCTTCAATTATTACTTCAAATTACATGTTGTGTATTTTTATTTGGTTGAAGGTTTACGTGAGTCACCTTCACCATCCCTGTTTGCGGATACGATTGTGACGTTGGCGTCGTCTTGGTCCGAGTCCAAGAGGGCGTCCTCGTCAACTGCCTCGTCCATTCCCTCAAAGAATTCACCCACAAACTCTGAGTTTGATAGGGTGCCTTCCACATAGATCAGACTGGCAGTCTCCTCATTTACCACATTTTCCGGTGTAGGCTCATCACCCTCCGGGGTCAGGTTACCCCTGTCGGCGCCTCGATAGACACGAAGAAGGATCGTTTCGAAACCGTAATAGATCCTTCCTCGTCTCTCCCGAAGCGGCGCCAGCGATTCCTGACTCAGCAGGACAACAATCCGTCTAGATGCACCTTCAGGTTCAGAAACCTTTGCTACCTTCCAGTCACTGGTTGGTAGTTCAGGATTTCCTCCCCGAATGAGCTCCATTATATCCTTAGGTTCAGCAGGTTCGTCCGGTATACGTGCCGTGGCTCTAGGCCTGCGGGGTATCTCTTCAAGAGGTACCACGTCAAGCTTCGCTCCTTCCCACGAAGGTCTGCTTTAACAGCATAGCCGAACGCTCGTTTGAACATGCCATGACTTTGACACGTACACGAAACCAACCTGCATCGTCACATTGAGGAAAGGGTCCTGGGTTGTCTTTGATGACCCTCCAGAACACTCCCATCAACTTCTTGCGGACCACCTCCCAGTTAGCGTGGGAGTTGGAACTATCTGCGTCATTTCTGTCAATGACGGCGCGTACCAGGTTGCCCTTTGCAACCTCGCTAAAGCTCCTGTCCATTGATCTATGCTTTGGACGCTTTGTAGCGGGCTGCTGACTCTGCGCTTGAGCCTCTTCCTCAGATCTTTGCCGTTTAGGCACATCCGTAGATGTAGAAGGGGGCTTTTGCAGGCCAGCCAGATAAAATCTCGCCCATTTCAACGAGGTAGATTCCTCCTTAGTAAGGGACTCAGATGGCTTTTTGCCCAACTGATCCACACATTTCTCGGCAGCACGCCGTTTTAGAAAGGCCCTTCTGGCAGGTGGGGCGTGTCGTGGGTGAGTTGTTTTGCCTTTTGCGGCTGGAGACACAGCTTGGGAACCCGAAATCTTGTTCGCAGTTACCTTACTGGCGGGGGGAGGTAAGACATTGAAACCCGAAATCTGGTTCGCAGTTCCACTGCTCACAACCGGCACTGGGTTAGCTGTGGAACCTTGCTGTGTTCCTACAGCGCCCGAAGCAGGGATTTTAGCCTTGGCGGCACGGACCTTGGCTGCTTTGGAAGTGCTTGGAGTGAAATCCAGAGGCACTTCGCTGCCTTTTTGTGCACCATTTTGTGCAGTCTGTACGCATTTGGATGACCCTGGTTTCCCAGAGTCTCCTCCTGCATTTCCGGTGACACCAGTAGTTTGCAGACCAGTCAGGCCTGGCGTTCCAACCTGACTAGCCTGGATCTCAGTTGCATTCGATTCACCGCGGCCTGAAATCGCCACCGCGGGAATAGGGTCTCCGGAGATTATTAAGCCTTCGACCGGATACTTGGGGCATTTGCTTTTCTTTTTCATTTCATGGGGTAGGGTGTTGTTGCATTTTATACATACTGCCATGTATTTTAGACGCTGCCTAGTATGGACTAGGCAGACCACTAAGCCGCACAAATATAGTGAACGGACGCTCGTGGATTTCGGACAGTGGACCGTGGATCTAGCTGACCCAAAGAAACGGACGTACCCTGACAGAATGCCCAGTCTCATTGAAGGGGAAAACATTCGGTACAGGGTAGCTGATAGCCGCCCCATTGGGGAAACAGACGCTATCAGGCACTGAGTGGGGGGGGGGGGCAGTTCTTAGTTTCGTACTCACCATGAGCCCCTCTGGCATGGGTATCCCTACCAGCACGGCCTACACGGATCACTGCACTTAAGCCTCTGCATCACGTCAAGATGACTGCCCATCGCAGAGGTACAAGACCCCTATACTATTGCATTTTTTTTTACTAGCCTCTAGTCTTAACGGTTCAAAAAATTCCATTTCTAGTTCAGCAATGAATAGCCGGCACAGTTATGTGCCAACAGAGAACGTTTTAAGAGTATGGGACCCCGTACCTGCACTCAAAATATGAAACTTCGGGCTTTAGTAGTATCACCGGATGGAAATCAGGTTGTATCAGGCAGTTCATTATTATATAAAGAATATTGACAAACCGTTGCAGTTAATATTTTGCTAAATAATTTTCAAGATAAACTATGGCATATGAAAATTTTCATATTCCATATGTTGGCCAAATGGTAAGAAATTTATAAAATGCAAAACAAGTTAGGAAACAGTAGAATCTTTAAATTACTATAAATGTTGCATTTGCAAGAAGATTTTAAGTCAAAAGCAAGTGAATAAAAGTGAAAATTTTTATCAATTATAAAAAACTTACTTTCATATTTAAAAAAATTTTAATATATAAAAAAACATACAATTTAATGTTATATTTTTCAACTTTAACGATAGCTCTTGTATAAATTTTAAGGTTTTTATTTATATATAAAATAAAAAAGAAACAATTTATAAAAATCATTTATTTCAGCAGTTTTTAAACAATTCCAGCAATAATAGATTTCCAGGGCAATTAACAATGCATGGCTACAATCTGTGTCAAAATATAAAAAGGAAGATTTTAATATATCTTTTACATTAAACATTATAATTTCATCAATCTACTTCCAGTTTTCAGTAATTAAAAACAACAATAAGAATCTTTGAAAACTAGAAGAGTTCGGTCTTTTTTTTAGTCATTTTGTACTTGTTTTTTTAATCCGTTTGAAACACTGGCGAGTGGCTCAACAGAGAACGTTTTAAGAGTATGGGACCCCGTACCTGCACTCAAAATATGAAACTTCGGGGTCATACGGAAAATGTACGGGCTTTAGTAGTATCACCGGATGGAAATCAGGTTGTATCAGGCAGTTCATTATTATATAAAGAATATTGACAAACCGCTGCAGTTAATATTTTGCTAAATAATTTTCAAGATAAACTATGGCATATGAAAATTTTCATATTCCATATGTTGGCCAAATGGTAAGAAATTTATAAAATGCAAAACAAGTTAGGAAACAGTAGAATCTTTAAATTACTATAAATGTTGCATTTGCAAGAAGATTTTAAGTCAAAAGCAAGTGAATAAAAGTCAAAATTTTTATCAATTATAAAAAACTTACTTTCATATTTAAAAAAATTTTAATAAATAAAAAAACATACAATTTAATGTTATATTTTTCAACTTTAACGATAGCTCTTGTATAACTTTTAAGGTTTTTATTTATATATAAAATAGGAAAAGAAACAATTTATAAAAATCTTTTATTTCAGCAGTTTTTAAATAATTACAGCAATAATAGATTTCCAGGGCAATTAACAATGCATGGCTACAATCTGTGTCAAAATATAAAAAGGAAGATTTTAATATATCTTTTACATTAAACATTATAATTTCATCAATCTACTTCCAGTTTTCAGTAATTAAAAACAACAATAAGAATCTTTGAAAACTAGAAGAGTTCGGTCTTTTTTTTTTAGTCATTTTGTACTTGTTTTTTTAATCCGTTTGAAACACTGGCTTAAATCCAGTTTACGGGCACCGCTCCAAAAGAAAAAAATTAAAAAATTTTCTTAGGGGTGTAAAATGTAATTCTAAGCAAAAATGTAAGTGAAAAATTTGGCGCCAACCCATAGTTCCGGAGTTACGGGCCTCCGAAGTTTTTATGTTTGACATGGCATATATCAAATATTTCATGGCAGAATGGGACAATATGGATATCATTGGAAAGGTAATTTAAGCGGCATGGACATACATACCATAAAGCAAAAAATCTTTGCTTTTTACGCAGGAAATCTTTAGAAAGCGAAGCCGGTATTGGTCATACCATAGAGAAGAAAATCTTTGCTGTGCAGAAAATCTTTAGAAAGCGAAGCCGGTGTTGGTAAATAAATAAAATGTCAAATTCCAGCTAGAATCAGATAGAGGTAGTAATAGAAAAAATTAAAGAACTGTTACTATCCCTCTCTAACGAAAGCTGGAATCTGGCCACACTGAATTTTTAGTATCTTATCTGGTTAGTTATCTGTGGTTAAGAATCTGCAAGGTACATTTGTTTTACTAGATAGAAGTGGCTCTACAACAAGTAAAACGTTGCAAAAACAACATGGTTTTTTATTGTTTTTTTTGTGCGTTGGAAATATAAAAAACAGAAATAGAAATAAAAGAAAATAAAAGATAATTGCTATAAATAAAATTGCTTGTTTTCTTTAGCAAATGCTTGTTGTTATTGTTTTCTGAAATTCGTAAACGTAGTGGAATATAAACAACTTTTGACATTTCAACTACATAGTAGCTGGGCAACCGACTGTACCTATTAAAATAAGTATACCTTGAGAATCTGTTAGCTTGGCAGGTCTTTTGTTTGTATTAAAATAAAAAGCAAGGTGAATTCGTAACAGGTATACTCACGGCGACAATAAATACAACACTGAGAAAAATTTATAATTTTCGTCAAGTACTTCTTTGGTACAAATTTAACAGTTATAACAGTGCAATTTTTATGTACAATTATACATAATCTATACGCATGTAAAAAGTTTAGATTTTTAAAAAATATTTTTTTCATTTAAATCAAAATAAGAATGTTTATTAAAAGTAACTGTAAAAAATATATTGATGATGCGCTTTTACACTCTCGTTGCTAGTTTTTGCTCGTGAATAAAAAAAAACAAGATTGCGCATTACGCAGGTCCGTTAGTTTGTTGTATAGCTTTGTCTCTTTTTGTCTGACGTAGACATAGAATATTTTTTTGTAAACAAAGTATATTTTTGTATGGAATGGGCAACAAATTAATGTAGAAAACGTGAAAATTTTATTCAAAATAAAAATTAAATGTGCGGTTAAAAAAACAGTTCAGAAACATGCAAAATAAGCTTTTTCAAGCAGGTTTACTCATTAAAGAATTTTTTGTAAAAGATTTAATGAAATAGAGTCACCGTATTAAATATAACGAAAAAGTAAACAACTGTTTCTTAGACCAAAAATGTATTTTTAAATTCGAAAAAAATCAGCGAAATGGCTGTTTTTTTTTTTTTGAAGTTTAGTTTTCTCTTTAGAAATTTATTTAGTCAGAATGAAATAAACAAATGAATTTTACTAAGTAATAGAAAAGAAACTAAGAAAAGGTGTTGTTCGAAGTCTTTTTTGCTTTCAAGTCTAGGCAATTTCGCACGGCTCTCTAATGTTGTTGCCACAACAGCGTCCATATTTCCCGGTATAACTCGTTTGGAGACGCTAGCTAGCAATTGAACATGTCGTTTAGTTTCTAGTATGTGTGATGGATCTTCATTTGAATATTCCTACAATGTATCGTACGGAATGCTTCGCGTGAATTATGGTTCTAATACGTTATTCTTATCATTCAAATTGATCATTTCCGTGTTACTTGTGCAATTTAAGTTTATATCTGGTTTTTTGTAAACTCTCGTCGATTTGACGGCTCAGTTTTCCAATTGCCGATCTTGGTTCAGTGCGGGTTGATTTATCCGAAGCTTTAAACAAATGCCGAAACGGAAATCCAAAACAAATCCGAATTTGTAAACAACAATTTATTTTTTTTTATTAAAATTTAATAATCACATTATTACACATATTATTTATTTACACTGTTTATACTTTATTGTTTGTTTATAATCAGTCTAAACTTTTTTAATAAAAACACGGTTCACTGTTGTTGTTTTTAAATACAAAGATGTTAATTTACTTTGTTTTAGTTCAATGTTTTCTTTTGTTCAATTAACAATTTAAATTTCGTTTAAAATATATAAGCTTTTGTTTTATTTAATTGTTTATTCCACTTATCTATTTTTCTTTTTTTTATGTTTTCACCAAGTTCTTTTTATATACTTTTTTTACTTTGTCACCACCGTTTTGCTACCAACCGAGCTTATTGAAGTTGTACTTGTTATTAAAAATTAATTATTTTTGAGCAAAAAAGAGTTTACCCAAAAACAAAAAAAGAAAAAAAAATCAAACAATAAGAAACAGTGTTGACCTTATTGGCATGTTTCTAAACATTCCGCCCCTCATGAGTAGGTGTAAATCAAGGTCCGCTGAAGATGTAACCAAAAACTGACTTTTGGGCCACAACATCCCCCATTTCCAATTCGATGATACCATCTCGTCGTTTATCTGGATATATGTTGCTACCGAGATCCATCTCAATAGCAATGTTGGATCTTGGATCTATGTCAGCTTCTCGCATAGGGTTGGCGGGGTAAATCTTCGGTTATGAGCGCCGTGATTTGCTTGCTAAACTTAACTTTGTTGTTTCGTGCACGAATATTACCAATCGCAAACTCATGTCCTTAATGCTTCCTCTTTAGCAAATCACCCTTTCTAACCATGGACGACGTTATCCTGCTTACGGTGCTGGACTGATTGATTAGGGCGCGAATTAGACTCCAATTTTCAGTTCTTTCTTTTGAAGCTATTTCCATGGTAGCTGTAGGAAGAAATATGTTAGGCCAGGAGTATGGGTCATTTTTCAGCAGCATCATGAAGAAAGGTGTTAATGGAGTAATTTTAGTAAAGAGTATTTAATTATGAAATAAAAGAACGATTTTGGTAATGGGTCGTGTACATAAACCAGTTGTGGTTCGAATGTCTACGACTCAAAGGTGTTGTCATGTCCTGGTTAAGTTTTTATGACTCGACCTAATTTCTATTCATTGAATGGCAGATTGTTACCTTTTATGACGACCAAATCATGCACCTTGTCGTTTTCTTTAGGAAACTTTCATTTATATCTGCGATGTAGCTCGGTTAGATATTCGCTTTTCCATCTTTGACAGAAGGATTGATATATGATTTTGATGCGTTTCCAGCGATTAGGGTCAGAATTTCTTTTCAAAGATCCTGTTTGGCTAGTTCTATTATAGGAGTACCGATGAGAAAGTGTCCAGGGGTCAATGGGGTCAAATCCTCATGGCCATCGCTAGAAGGACTTAGGCGTCTAGAATTGAGCCAAGCTTCGATGCGGGCAAGTATTGTAGAAAGTTCTTCGAATGTAAACTTCATATGCAGAATTATTTGTTTAAAATGTGTTTTGAGGGATATTACTCCCGCTTCCCAGAGTCCCCCCATATGTGGCGCGAGTTACGGAAACCACAGCAGCCACAACAACACAACCACCCATTAAACTACCAACACAGAATATCTGTATCAACAAGAATATAAAATTATCTGGAATTCAATGGTTGAATAATAAGCTGAACAGCAAGCAAGTGCACAATTCAAAAACTGAACAGCAAGTAAGTTTTAAATCTTAAGTTTAGTTTTAGGAAAATTTAATTAGGCATTAATTTTTAGTAAAAAAATTTAACGAATAAATATATGTTAATGTATCAACATAAATAATCGCTTGTTTAAAAATCGTTACAAATCATTTAATAGAATTAAGTTATACTTGTATAATTCAAATTTAATTTTAACAATATTTTTGGACAAATGAAGTTTTTACCTGGCGCCGGCCTCGCCTTTAGACAGCAAAAGGTGACCGATCAGTAACGCACAGAACTTTAGCCAATGATCTAATTGCTTCCGCAATGATTTTGGTATTTGATGTGATTGACAGAGTAACCTCCCTTTCTTTTTGTTGTGGCTGTAGACTTTGGTGTTTGATTTGGCTTAAATGTTTGCTTTTAATCGGTTTGCGGACTTTTGGTCGTTATGATTTTGGATGCAGCAGCGTATGATGAAACATGTCGCATTTTTTGCACGTGTCGATCGATGTGCAAGCTCTTAGAACATGTCTTCGTGCCAACCAGTTTTAACAGTAGCGATGCCTTTTAATCAAGCCTTCGCGCTTTTTGACATTCATGTTTAAAAATTTTCGGCAGAATGGTAAAGCGTGATGTTTCTTGCACAGAACGCACTGATAGATGTCCGAGTCCCTTTGCAGGCAGATAATGTGTTTGTTGTGGGGCTTGGTTTGCCGAGTTGCGGGCAAACTTCGGTTATTTCTACAGGAAAATAGAGCATAAACTATTAGTAAATGAAAATATAAACTTATGATCTAAAATTTCGGGTGAGTGTTAGATTTGATGGTTTCAGTAAATTGCGTTAAGGATGTAAGACTTGATATAGGGTGATACTTAGTACAATATTAAAGATAATTTTTATCATTCAAAATAGGTAAATGACATAGCTTTACGATCAGTCGGGTGATAAATGCGTACGTCTGCAACCCGCACATTTTTATCGCAACTCGTGGGGTGATTGTAAGTCATCCATTACTACCACAAGATTTCCTGTCTGCATATTTGGAGGTGAGGTTTTCCATTTATATCTGTTATGGAGAGACTTTCGATAATCTTCTTTCCATCGTACAAAGAATTGACAATGGAGAACCTTTAACGATTTCCATCTGTTAATAAGAGACATACTGGAATAGTTTTGTTATAGGAGAGCCAATAAGGGAGCTTCTCTTCAGAAATGGCCAGGAGTTAGAGCTGTTAAATCTGCAGAGTCTTCTGATAACGCAGAAATGGGACGAGAGTTAAGCACACCCTCGATTCTGGCTAAGATAGTAGACAGCTCTTCGAATGTAAAGCTTTAAGCTCCAACTACTCTCTTTAAATGAAATTTAAAGCTCTTTACGGTAGCTTCCCACAGTCCACCCATGTGATGTGCGTGTGGTGGCTTAAACTGCCACTCAAACCCATGTGTAAGGTATTTCTGAAATATATCCTGAGCAGCGGTTCTTACAAATGAGTGAAATTATTATCCGAGTATCCTACTAGCACCTACAAATTTTACTAACAAATCGAGCGAATACAGCTTGAAACGCGGAAGATGAAGGGTCCGATCAAAGTTCTAAATATACAGCTTTTGTAGTGAAGCAAACAAAGACGCTAAAGCATGCCTCAATCAAAGCTTATTTTCGCAAGGGAGCAGTTTTGAGCTAAAAGGCAACCGCAAAATCAATGCCAGTTTTTGAAAGTGTAATGACAAATTGCATCTTTCTGCTAGAAGAGGGTGCCATTATCTGTGTACATGATTGTTGTTTATATATTATACAAGTTTTACGTAGGCGAATAATGGTTTTGTCTTGAGTCTAAAAATGTAAAACTCGGTTTGTGCAATTCTGCACATTAAACTAAACTCTGCATGAAGAAGATATTTATGAAAAAGGGCTAGGTAAAGTTTACAAAATGTAGAATTGCCGGGTAGTATCATTGTGTACCGCTCATTGCAAGAGAGATCCAATTGGATTAAGCGACCATTGACCTTTAATATGCAGTTATTATCAATTAAGGGGTTTAATATTTTTTGTGAGCTTTTATTTGATAAATTTTTTGTGCAAGCAAAATGAGTCGAAATATTACTTGTCTCATTTCTTTTTGGGTTATATTGTCCGATGCATTGGAATAGACATCTGATATAGTATTTTTATGCATTTGTTGAAGAATCTAAAAACGTAACATAGGATGCGTAGAGCTTTGTGTACGATGAGAATTTGTGTAACAGATCACTTTCTTCAATTTCAGAACGCATAGCCTGAACTGATGGTTTCTTTAACTATCGTGGTCCATTCCACCATTAAGAGTTTTGTGCTACATCTTCAGCTTGGCAACCTGGGGTTTCAAGATCTGCAGGATTTTCCCTAGTTGGGACATGGCACCATGTTGCATTGGGTACTAGTCTGTGAATCTGAAACGTTCGACTTGAAACGTAAGTTTCCCATGCTAAAGGCGGTTTTAATAGTCAACTTAGCACTATAGAGACATCTTTCCATTGATAAGTTTCGCTTATATTGAGTTTTAGGGATTAAATGACATAATTGGACAGATTCGCTAGTAATACTGTACCATTGAGTTCCAAACGGGGAAAAGATACTGTTTGGATGGCGGCTACGTTACTATTAGCTATTAAAAAGTCTGAGAAGGTATCAGCTTTATCCTGACATCGAATATATGGGTGCTATCCACCCATCGGGATCAAAAAGTATTGCCAACGACGATAGAATTTGCCGCCTTGTCATACTTGAGGATTGGCGTATTAGGGAAAAACTATGTGAAAATGAGTGGGTTAGTCCGTTCCACTTGATACCAAGAGCCTTGGTAGATCTTGTCTCGTGAAAGTGAAGAAAATCTTCATTACATAGATCATCTTCATTTCAGTGGGAACCCTGCTGATTTTAATGCGCTAATAACCTGAATTTGAACGGAATTCGCTTCTTCTATTGAATAGCCTCCGGACAGAATATCATCAAAATATGTGTCGGTGCGAAGAACTGATTCCGCCTTTGGGTATAATGCAAGCCATACACGTTGCAACCTGTTGTATAACTTGAGAAGGTTGTGCAACAGATTGCAATGTTTGTGTGTAGTTGTATGAAGTTGCGTGTTGGTTGTACGAAAGATCAAAAAGTTTTGATTTTTTGGCAAGTTGTACAACTCGGTCGCAACATTAGTGGACATGTCGCACAACATTATTCTATTTTACTTTTCATTTTTGTAGTGGCAACATAGCAAAATAAAGCGCAAAAGTATTCTATACATTCAAAGAAAATTAAAATGTAAATAAAGAAGGATTTATATGAAATGCGTACCTCAATTGTGAAACTGCAGAAATTAATGTTATGAAAACATTCGCGATAAAAGTTAAAAAAATTTATTAAGTGAATACAAAAAAGTTAAAGATGATAGTACAATCTTCTGGTTCACTTTCTTTTAAGGTTTTCAAATGTTTGTTATTAGAATATTTTTTCTTTTCTATTGAGCACTGCTTTGACCACCATCGCTTCTTTTTTAACTTTTGTTTGCATTATTTTTCTTCTTGGCTAGACACTTTATCGACTACAATATACGCAACAATATCGGAAAACATCTTTACTGTAATGGATTCTATATAAAATGAAGTTGTGCTGCGCAATTGTACGCAAGTTGTATAGTTTTTAGGCAAAACACGCAACTTGATTACTAGCAAAGTTGTACAACAGGTCGCAACGTGTATGGCTTGCATAACTATTCACAATCTGATGCTAGCTAAATAATACCCTGTTCAGACATGCTTTTTTAATTGAGTCAATTTAGTTTTAATTGCACAATTTAGTTTGGTGTTCACACATGCTCAATAAAGCTTATTCAATTAGGATTTGACAGCTGAAAAACAAACAATATTTTAATTGTAATTGTGAAAGTTTTATGTTCGCGATTTTTATAATTCAATAAAAAGTTATAATTAAGAAATTTTAAAATTGTTTTTTCACTTTAAGCACCATTTATTTAGGTACGTTATAATAAATTAAAACAATTCCCTACCGTCAATGCTTTCAAGCGTAAGCTCCGTAAACGAATTTGCTTTAAAGCCACCAATAATTTGATGAACCCTTCCATACACTTATAGACGCCTTTTCTTTTCTGCAAAAAAAAAATTGTTTAATTAATATTTTACAAACATTTGTATACAGGCTGATTACTTTTACATACCTGTACCGTTTTGTAAAGTTTTGTAACTTTACTTGAATATCCCGTGGGCTATAGCAAAATCCCAGCTTTGCCAGTTCTTCTACCATCTCGGAATACACATGGCCGTTTTTTCTTTGCCCACGAAGTTCCTCTAGACGACCTGGCCACAATTCCAGTAGAGTTGCTTCACTGGCGTCATTCCACGCCAATCTCTTCCTCTTCAATTTTTTCGCTATTTAAAAAAGAAGCTTATTAAATTATAACAAAATAAAAAAATTTTAAATAATTTTAATTTGCTTTAAATTTTTTACCTTCAGAGATACTCGTAAGAAGACGTTTCAGAATATTTAGCCTTTAATGGCAGTCGTAAGACATAATTTCATGTCGTCGTTTCTGTATACAACTGTTCACACTTAAATCCCTCCAGTAACTTGGATTGAGTTTCAGGTATTTCTTCTTGTTCCCAAAATTTCCGTTAGATATTGCTAAATTTAATACTGTCGGATAGAACTACTGATGTAGTGAAAGCCTATTTCAGCTGAGGTTTTATGGGACCAATGAGAACCCATCCAAAGATGGTGTTATTAGCAGAAGATTTACCACAAACATTCTTTTCAATGCCCTCAAGATTAATAAAGTGCTCATAATCATTGCCTAGGAAAAGATATATTTGAGACGATTTATTAAAGTAGGGTCTGCCAAATCTATTTTAGTAAGTTTAATTGAATAAGGGACTTCAAACGAGATGGAGGGAAGATATTTAGCGTGCCTTCTTGCATACAAAACCCTGCACTCTTTGCTCGCCGAAAGTTTTTGACCGCCTATGCCAATAATCTCAAAATTTTACTTTTGGTAGGGTATTTGATGTCGTTGTATCACTCTCTCAGCTAAAAATATTCGTTGAGATCCGGGGACAATTAGTGATCTTAGTGTGAACAGTTATTCTCAGTACTTGAGCTGCACAAATGCAGTTCGCAATAAAATATTATTATTACTCATGGAGTAATTGGCTTGGATTTTCGTGAAGTGGTAGGGAAATCATAGCTTCTAACATCTTATGGGAAATATGTAATAAAAATGGTTTTTTTTTTACGTGGATCAATTTAGGTCTAATTAGCTTAAAATAAAAGATTATACATACAAAAATCAAAATTTGGTGGCCAAAAAAAAAAAAAAAAATGTGGGAGTTTGGGTGAGATTACCCGAATGAGAATCGGGTCCTAGCTTTATACTTTGACACCAAGAGTTCTAACGGTTGCTAGTAAGTCACTAACGGACGATTGTTCTCTTCTCAAAGACACGCTATATTCATTTCTTGCCCCTGATACTATCGATATAATTTTGATTTGTTTGTCGACTAGGACACGTTTATTTTCATATCGAGTCTTGAGTGCATTCCATGCTAACTCAAAGTTGTCATGAGATAAGGTATATCGCTTTACTATGGCGATGTGCCTTATACTGCCTCAACTTTTTTTATATTTCGAAGGTGATAGAGTTTCGTGACTGGAGTGAGTTTCATTCTATGATGACGTATATGCGCAGTAGAAAATTTTTCTGTACGACTGAGTGCGCAATCCGGTTTTCTTTGATATGACAACTTTGATTTCCTGAAGCATTTACCTTTAAAATTTGGCATTTAATATTTTCGAAACTCTACTTTATTTTTTAAAATTAAACTGAATGAGTAAAACTACAACCAATTAAAACAAAATTTATTTAACAACATGTTTTGTTTATTTATTTAAATTTAATATATTTATAACAACACATGTTTAAGATGGAAATATACAGAAATACGTGCAAACATACATAATACTACATACATACATACATACATACATATATAGATTATATACCTATGTATATTATTAAATTTTTTTGTTTTAATTAAAATTAATAAGGGTTTTCGCAATGGTTGTTTTGTACATTTGCATATAGTAAATTTATTGTGCATACTGAGGTATTTCGTGAGCATCCTTTTCAAGTATTACTACATTTATTAGCACGATATTTGCAAATAAAACGTATTACCTAACTCCTTGTTTATAGAAGAATATTTACAAAGTTTTTCCGCAAATAAGTAATATTTCTAAAACGATTTCATAGATTTGCCTTTTTAATTAGCCACTATATTCTCCCGGGATAATTATAATTAAAAATGTTGGCTTTCTGTGAGGATAATGACGACGATAAGCAATCACTATTCATAAAGCGTTTTAAAAATATACCGTATATTTGTGGTTATTTTAAAAGGGTAGCTCCCACTATTAAAATGTCTTAATATAAATGTACTTAATACTAATAGTTCTTATTAATTAATATATAATAATGCATTTTTAATTAAATTTAGTAAAATAGTTGTAAAAAATAAAAAAAAATATTTTTTAAGGAACTTTCAAATTCTGCTAAAAAATTAATTCTTTAACAATGTTTTTGCAATCTAAAAAACTGGGGTAGAATCGTTTCATCCACTTCACCGGCAGCTTTTCTTCATAAATGCCTCCTTCATTCTGGTTTTTCAATTTAAAAAAGTGTTTTCTTCGCTTGATACCTATTTGTGATCAGCCTTAAGCACAAAATTATAAATATAAATTATTTTCTCGCAAACAATATAAATTGCGATCTACCTATTTTTAAAACTTTAAATCTTTACATCATTAACTAGTGCGTTCATACACTTAGAAAGCTCATACCACAGTCTGTTAGCAGTAGATTTTAATATGCTCAATTAGGAAGCATGTTTTTTGCCAAATTTTTGTGTTAATTTATGATTTAATGAAAACTTTATCATAAACTAAAATTAAATTTTTTTAATTTGCATTTTTAGGGAATTTGTTGCATTTTTCGTCTTATTCGAACTTAGTTTTGTTAACGTATGACAGTTCGTAAAAAACGTACGTTCATTTCTACAATAACGTATCTTATAATTATTATTTAATTGTGAATTATCATCCGTTAACGTATGTCATAATGCGAAAAACGTTTTTTTACGATACGTGTTGTACGTTCACGGATGTAACGATTCCACCCCAGCTTTACGATCCTAGAAAAATATTAGCTGTCGACAAAAAATTACTAGGAAATGGTCGACTCAAACAGTTGATCTAAATTAAACAACGGAAATTTTTTATTATAATTATTAATTTTCAAAAAGAAATCTTTTTTCGTGCTATTTTCTATTATCCCGATTAATTATTTAAATCACCGATATTGATTATTGAGGGTGAAAGCACGTCTCTATGGCTATTTCGCTACCGCTTACTCAGCTGTTCAGGAAACTTCTTACAAACATTTTAAATAAACTAATTACAAAATCAAAGTTTAAGTAAAAACAACAATAACCAATTATGATTTTATTTTTCTCTTATCCACTGTATACGGCTGACTTTTGATTTTTGTCTTTACTTTATTGTTTGGACAAAAATCTTTAGTTAATGTGTATATGTGTGTATGTATATGCTTAAAGTTTTCAGTGTTCTAGGAAGCAGGTGGGATGAAAGGTGGCGATGGAAATGTTTTTAAGTTGTTTAATTTATTTTTTTCTTGAAAACTTTACTGTTGGAAGTTGTTGCTTTCAATTAGTAATTTTAAAGACCATAAGTATGTGTCTTTTTAATCACATTCCGATTTTTTCTTTATTACTCAGTACCTTATTGTACCTGCGTTGCCAAAGTTTAATTTTTGGGCCTTTCTGGGCGCTGTCTAATATATTATGTCCTTGTTTGCCATGGGGTTTTACTCCGACCACGCCAGAAATCCATTGAATCGGTTTGGATGTTATAGATCAGGAGATATCTATATTTAAAATAACTTTAGAATCTGATTTTTTTAAGATCAGTTAATATTCATAAAATTGCGCGTTTGTTCTCCTCCCCACGCATTAGAAAAGTTTGCAGGTGCGAGACCACATAGCGCCATTCCTGGAAATTATAGGGTACCCAGCTTCAAGAATTAAGCTCAAATTCTCCTCTGCTATGCTCACGTTAAATGTTGGATCAATCGGTCTGAGTTATTTCCAAAATATTTCGATTCTGCTCAATGGTCAGTGCGTTGTACTGAGGTTTGATTTTAGGCAAGTCGTTATAAAAGATATTTTCTGGTAAATCAGTGTTTTGTTTTTTTTTTACTTAAAAATCTTTAGTTTGTATTACAGCATCTGACGGCTTGCCTTCAGTTGTTCGGACATAACTCGGTGTCTATTTAATGTGGCTATTTGCTGGGGTGGAGTTGCAATACGTAAATAAACTTTTTAAACATTCTTATTTTTTTTTGCACAGTTTTTGAAAATAAAGTAAGTTTGCCTTGACAATGGAAAAGTATACAGCTGTATTGATATGCCATGCAGACAGTTAAATTAAATGGAAATTTAGTTCGACAATTATTATTGAAGAATAATTACCCAATAAAATAGCTGGCAACTCATTGCAGATTGAATTGATATTGATAAGTGTATGAGGTATATATGTACATGTGGAGCCAAAGCCTTATTTGCAAATAGTGCCGTTTATCAATAATACTTTTCATGAGACACAATTGTAGCCATCGGCCTAATTATTTCGCCTTATGTGAGGCACGGGTTCTGAAGATCCTGATCCACAGGATTTTTATTTTCCTGGGTACTTCCTTCTACCTCTTTTTAGTCTACATCGGGATCTTGCATTGTTCATTCGCAATGAAGTTTTGCACTAGTGCCAGCAACCATTAGGCATGATTGATCCTGAAATTAACTTTCTTTGGGTTAATTTAAAGTCTGTTCACACTCTTCACATTTCGGGCTTTTATACAGAAGGCTAAACGCGGGAAGCGATAAATCTGTATTCGGCTTCGATGCCCTTTCCGATTCCATATAGAGGATCCTAGAATAAATATACTTTTTGCTGGTGATTTCAATGTTCGTCATTCAAACCGTACAACTCTAGAAGGCCAATATGTAGAGCTATTCGCCGCGCACAACTATCTCGTCCAAATAGTTAATGAGCCAACACATATTAAGTGTATTAAAGGACAACAATACAATACTTCTTTCTTACCTCACACCCTGATAAGTATGAAGTAAGCATTCTTGCGCCTCTCGGTAACTCGGATGACTGCACCATTTACACCTTCTTTTCGGTCTTGGAACTTTACAACGTTTCCGAAATTGACTCGAAACGTGAAAAATATATCTATGAAAAGGCATTTTAATTAGAAACTTTGTTTTTTGAACAATAAAGTCGATGCAAACATTATATTGCTCGGAATGAAAACTTTGATTCCATCTAAGCAAATTCGCGTTGAACCAAGACTGAATTTTCCACTTTTTGTGGTGAAGGATATAAAAAAAATTATTATTAATTTTGCGCAAAATTTTTCTATTTGCAAATAAATCGAGGTGATAAACTTAAGTTATATTTCATTTTTGTAAAAAAAACATCTTATTTCAATTGAAAAAATAAAAAAAACATACAATTATTGATAAGAAATAAAATATTAAATATAGATTACCAAAAACAGTGAAAATTTATATTTATGTTAAAACCATTTCAATAATACTTTGCCTTTCTTCATATAGAAACATGCTCAAAAGAGATACACTTTGTTAACAAAGGATAGCCTCACTTATAACTTTAGGGAAACATTTTTAAGCCGTGACCATAGCAGAGAGGGGCGTAAAGTTCTGGAGCGCTATCATGTATTATAGCGCTGCCAGTTTAATTTTTTAAATAAACGAATGATAAGAACTGGTCACAAGAACCTAATTGAAACTGCGTTTGTACATTTTGCGGATATTTTTGACCCCCTTTTATTTTTCAACATGACAACGCACCCATCCATACTGCCCGTGTTGTAATGAGCTGGCTTTGTGAACAGGGGGTTGATATACTAAAGTTGCCACCATATTCTCCAGACTTGAACATTATTTAAAACGTTTGGGAATAGCTAATGCGCCAAGTGTATGAAGGAGAAGAGCAGTTCTTACAAAAGAGGTCTGGTCTGAAATTTTGTTAAATAACATCAAATCTCACTACGATTCGAATTTTTGACGTTATCTAAAACAAAGGAGGTTATACAAAATATTAACTATTGTAAAACCATTAACACATTGAAATGTTAATGAAAAAAGTAAAAAAAAGTAAGAGTATTATATTCGGCTATGCCGAATCTTATATACCGTTTAGTAAAGTAACTCGAATCATACTTGCGGGGTATTCAAAATTTCAACAACCTTGTCCATTATGTATGTGAGGCTAACCAATGTTAACGGAGTGTATGTACTTATTATATATATATATATATATATATATATATATATATATATATATATAGTTTGATCTGTTGATAAAAACAATAATTTCTTAACACATTTACATCGTAAAATTCCTTGGTTATTTTATATAACTTACATTATGATTTAATTATAAATATTTTTCTAAATTTATTACAGCCCTTAAATTTGTCATAAATAAAGTTTTTTGATGCTCCAAACTCAATACTGATATTAAACCTTGTCCAGGGATATTTGAACTTGTAACTCGAAATTATATTCATCTCGAATAAAAATAAGATATTTATTTTTTAACATCCATAATGTGTTTTCGTCGATTTGAACGAAAATAGTTTTGTAAAATTTCTGATTTGTCTAAATCAAGGTGATGGTAATTCTGAATAAAGAAATATATTAGATAAATATTCAACAATTTACATACATACCCTGCCAGCATTTTGCAGAGCATTTTTGAATAACTTCTTCGTTACTTCTTTAGATTAAAAACGCAATTTTTCAAAAATAAAATACATTCTTGTAGAAATAAGATCTTCTAACAAAAACTATTGAGTACGCGAATAAACACTATTTAGAAGTAACTTCGATAAAATGACCCGTTATATCAATATGAGAACACTTTCTCGCAAGTTTGTTATTGTAAGAGTATTCTTTTAACTACCAGATGATAATAAGTTGATTGCTCATAAATTAACAAAAGAAAAATTGCATAGTTATGGAATATTGATCTCTTATATGTCGCAACTTCGACTCTACTATGAATGAACTTATTAATGTTTAAGATAAACAAAAACATTAAAGTCATTTAGTTCGTTTTGTGCAGTTTTCGGTTATGTTAAATGTGTGTGATTTATAAAAAATGTTAAGACAAATTATTAAAAAAAATTATTTTAGCAAATTAGTTATTTCTTAATTTGGACACAAAATATTTTTTTTTTCTTAATCCTTAAAATTTTAATTAAACCTTTCTTTCTTTAAATCTTTCTATTATGTTAAGTCTACCGTTTTGTTCAGGCAGAATTTCGTTACTTATAGAAGTTACATATATGTTTAGTATTTTAAGAAGAAACCTTTTTTACACTTCTAACAGACAAATATTCGACATTACCGGAACACTGAATTTTAATGCTTCTTAGAGACGCTAAATAGTTTTCCAATAGTTGTATCACTACAGCGGTAAGTTTCTTATCGACTGAGGATACTATTAAGAACAGAATTCGATATTACTTACGACACATTCAACGCCATGAAGTAACGATGTATTGACTTTTTTGATAGAAAATGCTTGCAGGGTAGTACGTACATGAAGAATGATAACACATACCTGTTGGGTATAAACCGTTGTACCATTAGGCTTTTTGTTGCCATTGGACGAAATATTTTCCTTAACTTCCCCTTCTTCTGTTTTTTCATTTGCAAAACACTGCGTTGAAGATTGGAAAATTTGCGTATTCGTTTTTGTAGTTTCGTTAGCATCATCAACTGGCATAAAGCTTATCTTATTTACTGTGTTTTGTAGCGAGTTTGAAGAGTTTATGCGTTTGCGAAACGTATTGTCTATATATGGTTTGTTGCGCAGACTGGAAGCTAATGGTAACTTAAATGCATCCATTGAGGTTTCTGGCAACTTCCACACTTTCAGTTCATCATTCCATTGCGAGTTTTGCAAAATTTCGTCAGGATTCCTAAAAATCAAACAATTGATACAAAAAAGTTATTTGAATATAAAAGAATTAAACAAGTCAAAAATCTTTAAAAATGATCTTAAAAATGTAAATGTACGAAAGTATTTTATACATTAATCGTTTTTTATTCGTTATGAATATTAAGAATATATCAAAACGCTCCACAGTGGTTTGAAAACCATTTGTTTTGGACACAATTCGTTATCTCATGAACCACTAACGAATCTGGCTCGTCTCTGCATTTCAAAGGGATTTTAGGTATTAAGACCAGATATATTTTTTGGTCAATTATTCGTTAAATAAGTAAATTTTTAAAATATATAAACAAAATATAATTTTCAAAAGCATTAAATCCAATCGATTATCGCATACTTTTAAGTAAAATATAACTTTTAATAACTACCCAACTGACTCCCTGACACTTGCAAAGTGCAAATAATCGATTTGCGTACTTTCTTGGGTTTAATTATAAAAAATGTAAAGAAAACTAGTGTAGACCTGAGTCAAAGTTTGGTTATTTAGTTATAATATGGAGGTATTATTGAAAAAAAATCTATTCACACAATCAATTTGCAACAAAATTTTCTATCGAATGGTGAAAAGTATACGTATTTTGAAGCCTTTAAAATTGAAGGGCTCCCCTGAAGTGCAGTTATAAGGTAAACTTTGAATTGGGCAGCTAGAAAAACTACTAACGGTCTTTCGTAAGTTAAAACTTTGTGTAAACAAAATATTTGTAATGTTGTTATAATTTTCGGTAATAACCGTCGTCTCTGGCTGTGTACTTCGTACGTTTGGCGAGCGCTTTCGATGTGTTAAGAGTAAAAGGTGGTGGGCTTAGGTAATTTTTGTCCGTTTAAATGGTATTATGCAGCTAAATTGCCTGATATTTGGGTAAATAGTTTAATATTTGGGTCTTTTATTATTGGATAGGTAAGTGTGACCGTCTGTGGGTGTTTTTCGTTTGTAAGAGTGTTTTAGTAATTTTAGTGGTGTAAAAATCGTGTCAGAGGTTGTGTTTACTTGTTCGTTAATAATGTCTCCGTTAAATATTCGTGTTTTGTAAATTTCCATGTTTTCAAGAATATCTAGTCTTCGCCCTTTTTTACTTGGGTGTAATACTGTCATACATTCATCTATTTCTCTTGGTTCGTGTCCATGTGTGTTAAGGTGTATTGCGAAATTGGAGTCTTCCCTTTTCCTTTTGTATGATCGTATGTGTTCTGTAAACCTTGTTTTTAATATTCGTCCAGTTTGTCCGATGTATGTATGGTTGCAGGTGCAAGTAAGTCTGTATACTCCGCTGTTGCTAAATTTATCGGTTGTTTCTGTTGATGTCTTGAGATTGTTGCGTAGAGTGTTGGTCGTTTTTAGTGTTGTGTGTAAACCTTCTTTCCGGAAAAGGTTAGTTAATCTATATATTTCTTGTCCTGTGTAAGTAAGCTTTATTTTTGTTTCCTGTTTCCTCAAAATGCCACCCAACGGTGTATTTAAAAACTGACCTATTGCTTAGAAAATTAGAAAAGAAAATTATTTATAAAGGCAAAAAAAGCAAAAATATTATTTCTTTTTAATTGTATAAGAACATTTTCAGAATTAACTTTTCAACATGCACCCTCCTTCGTCGATACTTATTAATAGCATATTCGCCGGCGAAGTAAAATAACCATGGTAAAATCATGTACCAGGTTGTGGCGAATTCATTCATTTTCACCGTTGCTAGAAATGTCAAACTCCATATATAAAAAATCAGCGTCAAAATTTTTTTTATGAAGTATGATATTTCCTGCAACGGAGAAAATGTATAATTTCGCCATGAAAAAACGGCGATATTTTTTCCCTTTCACCACCTATCTCATCTCTCATATTTTCTTTTCTAAAGAATGTACCACGGTTACAGAAAGTAACTAAATATATGTATATTACGAGGGCTGCTCTATATATTTCTGGCCTAATAGTGAAAATGAGAATATTTATAATCAAAAATGGTTTTATTGTTTTTCAAAGTATTCTTCACCATGATTTATACACTTTTGCATGCGCTCAAACTAGTTGTCGAAGCACTTTTTCCACTCCGATTGAGACACCTCTAAAACATGGTTTTTGAACACTTCAACAGCTTCTTCTGACGACGAAAATCGTTGACCACGCAATTTTTTCTTGATGTGCGGAAACAAGAAGAAGTCATTAGGTGCCAAGTCAGGGCTGTACGGCGGATGACCCATTAATTCGACGTTTTGGCCGGTCAAAAACGCTCTGGTTTGAGCCGATGTGTGAGAGCTTGCATTGTCATGGTGAACAATGATTCGTCTTCTCTTGTTGGTCTTTCGAATTTCTCCGATGACTTCAGGCAAACAAATTGTAGTGTACCACTCAGAAGTGCCGTCCTACGTTGCTCAAGCGGAACAGTTACCACATGACCAGTTTTGCCGAAGAAACAGGCGACCATTTGCTTCGAAGTGCTTCTTCTACGAACAACTTTCGTTGGATTTTGCTCGTCTTTGAAGACCAACACGGTCGATTGTTGTTTCGTTTCGGGCTCATACGCATAGATCAATGATTCGTCACCTGTGACGATCTTATAAACGTCTTTTGAAGCACTGCAATCGTATTTTTGCAACATTTCTTTGCACCAATCGACACGAGCCTTTTTTTGAGCGACTTTCAAATTGTGCGGGATCGAACGAGAACAATCCTTTTTTACGGCCAGGTGTTCATGCAGTATCGAATGTATGCTGGTGGAAGAAATGTCTAAGGATGTCTCTATCTCTCGGTATGTCGCATGTCGATCTTGCATTATGAGTTCACGCACGGCATCAATGTTCTCTGGCACAACAGCCGTTTTTGGATGACCTTCACGGAATTCGTCTTTGAGCGAGCTTCGGCCACGATTAAATTCATTATACCAATTTTTCACAGTGCTATAGGATGGTGATTCATCGCCATACAAAGATTTAAGTTCATCAATGCACTCTTGTCGTGATAATCCACGTCGAAACTTGTGAAAGACGATGACACGAAAATGTTCACGAGTTAATTCCATTTTTTTCTATATTAATTTTTTCAAGTCACTGTTAACAACACAAATAATGGTCGTACGTCAAAACGTTTTGAATACGATTATGCTTAAAAATGACAAACTTTCCAATGGAAATTTCAGATTGCACTTGGCAGCACTCAGTGTTGCCAGGCCAGAAATATATATAGCAGCCTTCTTATTGCCTGAAGTGCTACTTTCCTTAAAAATGTAGGTTTAAATTACACAAATGAAAAAAGAATTCCACCTTCTTAGGAAAAAATCCTGAAAAAATGTTTTTTTACATTTTCCCAATTCTTAATTCGGGCTTGTAACTTTTCATCGAAACGCCCTATCAGAACAAAACTCATTTACTCTTAATTTTATGAAAAATATAGCAAATGTCTTAAACTAATAATCCGATTATTTATAAATACAGCATGCCAAAAATACTGCAAAAGTCAAGGTCGGCGGACAAAAAAATTACGCCAATTTCCTTCCAAACTAAAAGAAATAAGCCATTTTTATAGATGTTTTCAAGGTCTACTTATATTTACCCTAGGTACACAACTTTGGTGGCCTACCAAGAAGCACCCCTTCACCCAACGGAGTCGACCGTTTCCAGCTCCACTCAGACACAACTTTGCCTCTTTTAAATTTTATTAAGATAACTTCAGTGGTTCATGAGATAGCGAATTATGTATGTCTAAAATAAATCATTTTCAAACTCCTGTGAAACATCAGTTTTTTGATTTTCTAAGCGTGTAGTTTATAAACATTTTTCGGGTTTTTGTCAGTTCTAGTTAAATTGTCAGTATTATAATTGACTTCATTTATTCTAATCTAATTATAACCCTTACCACAGGCGGAGAAAAGGTATATCTAAGTTTTTCATTCCGTGTGTAATGTCAACAATATCCATTTCCGACCCCATAAAGTTTATTTATTCTGAGTTCTTATGCATAGCGAAGTCGATTGAGCGGTGTGCGTCTGTCCGTCCATAAAGATAGAAAGAAAAGAAAGTCAGAACGTAGAAAAACAGATAAGGAATAGAGAAAGAACTGTGAACGTGAAGAATGCAGAGAAAACCTCGCCGGATAAGGCCTATTGGCCAAAGACTGGATGACAACGTCCGATTGTGGACTAAAGAATCACCCACTGGACCTAAAAAAGAAACTGATTCTATCTGTTCCTAGTAATGACATACCAAATAGGCCTCCGTAGTACCTTTGACCGGAATATCTCAGTCGTATATATCCCAGCGCGGGGCACAGACAGAGGTGTTCAACTGTCTTCTTCTCCTCTCCTCTTGACAACTTCTACAAAAATTAATAAAGGGGACAGTGGTAAAGTACTGGACAGACAGTGTCCAGTAACCGCAGCCACGATGTCGCCCAATCGACTCCTCGGTAGCTGTAGAAGTGCAGCCGCTCTGCCCCGATCCAAAGAAGCCCATATTGTTTTGGCGATCGAATATATAGACTCGTTAGACCACCTGACCTGAGCCAGATACTGTCCCCAAGCAGAGAGGGGTATGCCCTTGAAGGTGTCAATGACACTCTCTTTAAGCATTGTCCCTTCTTTGCAGGTTATTAGCGACATGGTTTTTAGGGTGACCTTCGAAACCTCCGCCATTCAGTTTAGGGATTCCAGGCATTCAAAGACAAGTTCAAGAGTGGTGGGCACACCTTAAAGGGACGTAATCGCGGCTTTACTGTCGGTACAGAAAAAGATATCCCTCTTGTATATGTTATGGTATCTTAACCAGCATGTCGCTCTTTTGATAACAGATATTTCTGTCTGTAGAGCACTGCAGTCAATTGGAAGTCTGAAAATCATCCTTATCCAAAATTTCTCAATGTACACTCCGCCTCCAACTCTCGCCCCTCTCTTGGAGCCATCCGTGTATACACAGAGTGCTCTAGACGGAAGAGAGAGAGTGGCCCTCGGTCAGGTCATAGAAAAATCTCCTTCTTAAGGAGAGTTTCGGAGTGCAATAGTCAACAATATCAGGACTAACTGACCCCAGTCATTAAGACCGCCAAGATAGGGACATTCGCCCTCTTTGTCCCGTGCCTTCCACCAAACAAAATCAGCCTGATGACCGCTTCGAGAAGCCAATTTACTCCCCTTGGGTTAATACCATAGTTTTTGCCGATTGCCCTTCTGCATACATATATAGATGTAATGGCTTTTGATGCTCTAGCCTGTATATTTATTTTCCAACACAGCTTACTATCCAAGATAATGCCCTAGAGTTTTGCACTATAAGATAGAGTAAGTGGAACTTCATTCAGTCTAGGAAAACCAAAGGAAGAGAGTATGTATTTCCTAGAGAAGAGAACAAGTTCCGTTTTGGTCGGAATGCCACACAGTCCGCTCTGATCCTCCTTCCAGGTACATATTATTCTCAGCGCTGTTTCCAACCTCTGTGATCTTGTATCGCAGTAAAATCCAGACACTGCCACAGCTACGTCATCGGCTTATGCGACAGTCCTAAAGCCCATGGAGTCCAGTTAAATGAGCTATTTGTTAATTTTAATTTTTCACACCTGGCGTGCCCTGCATCGCTACCCTAGTTTCCTTTGCCATGCCATAAGCGGACGTTATTATCCTACAACTAAGCAAGCTTGTTACGAACCAGATAATAGACCTGTCAACCTCCAACTCCTTGGGAGCTAGAGTGATCGCCATAGGATCGATATTGTTGAAGGCACCTTCGATGTCCATTAAAGCTACCATAGTGTAGATTTTATGGTCCAATGAATTCTCTATATAACCCATGAATGAGTGTAAAGCCGCCTCAACCGAAATGGTTCTATCAGTTGTCATCCTTATATGGATCTCGATAGGTCTTTCCAGTGTTCCATAGTTTCGAAAATTTTGCTATTAAAAATCATGAAGATCGGTGCAAGTCCTTCGAGGAAGCGGGTAAAACACCACGCCTGTCTATTGTTTTTCCCTATCATTTGGAACAAATCTAGTTAAATGAATCTAGTCTATGAATATAAAAAGGTTGCTTGCTCGTATGTATCGATGCAAAATGAAAAAAGACAAAAAAGGTGAAATCTAAAAAAAAAAAAAAAATCACAAAAAATGGCACAAAAAAGCATAACGTTTTTTCTACAGTTTAAAGGTAGAGTGGCAAATTTTATAGCGATATATAAAATTTTTAGGACTTTTTTTAACAAAAAATTTAACATAAAAAATCGTTTTTGTAGTTTCAAACGAAATTTGTCAACATAAAAATTTAAAACTAATATAGCTTTTCGCAGAAAAAATCAATACAAAATCTTTATTGGTTTCGCCACAAAAAAATATTTTGCAAGCCTCCCAAAATCGTATAAAATCGATTTTAACTGTGTCCCAAAAACGACAAATCTTAGGCAAAAGCCTTAAAAATATACTACACGATGCAGTTGTTATCTGTCAAGCTGCGTACTTAAATACATAAGACTCTAAAGTTTTCTTTACAAAATTTTGGTAGAATCCTCTGATCATATGGATATGCTTTCCCCGCAGTAATACATTTCAAAATGTAGTCTTTTATAATAAATATTTCATGAGAATATCAGGAAATATTAATATTCGAAGGAATCAAGCACAATTAAAGTAAATTAATATAAACAAGTAAGAGTGCTATATTCGGCTATCACGAATCTTATATAGCCTTCGCTATATATGTAAAGCTACTTTAGTGAAGTAACTCCAATCAATAAAGCAAATATTGGGGTGACAGAGAATTAAAAAATAAGGCAAAAATTAAGAACTATCCATAGTTTTATATAAAAATATCATAGGCTTTTAATGGGTTAATCATTTTTAAAAAATTTTCGCATTACGTAAAAGATCTCTTCAAAAGCTTGTAAATGATACCCATATTGAGATCTTAAAAATATGTTTTATAATCGTACTTTTATATGAAAAGTTAAGTGGGCCATAATTTGAAATATATAGGCGAGCGATAATTTTTCATTTGACGTTTTTTCTTACTTTTTAACCGATTTAAAAAAAGGAGGAGGTTATACAATTCGGCTGAATGTTGCTTTTATATGTTTGTGCCTGCAGAACTCAGTCATTTCGGAACCGATTTTGAAAATTTTTGGTAATATGATAGATTATTCTTACAGATTGGTCCCGTTTAAAAACAGTTCATAATCTTAAAGATTAAAGGGTGTCCCCATACAGCATACATACTTTTTACGTGTATTATGAACTGTAAAGGGCGATTCTGTAAAATTTGACTGCGTATTGCTATGGCTTCCAATAACAAAACCTTAAACAAAAATAATTTTAAAAATTAAAGGGTGCCCCCATAATTAATGTTAATTTACTTATATGGGCCTATCTTTTGAACAGTTATAGACAGAAGCTTAAAATTTACAACTAACCTGTATTGCTAAGTCCGCTATAACAACAAGTATATAAGTCAAGGGGTGTCCTAATAGTTGATGTGATTTGGTGTATGTGGTCGAACTTTTGAACCGTTATAGGCAGAACGCTGAAACTTAAAAGCAACTTGTACTGCTATGTCCGCTATAACAAGAACCTTATAATTTGAATTTGGAAATTAAAGGGTTATCCCAAAATTAATGTAATTTGTTCTATATGGCCGTATTCTTTTAAACCGTTATGTACAAACACCTGAATTTTAGATAAAATGTCCACTACTTTGTTTGGTATAATAAGAAGTATAAAAATTTTATATTATAAAGAGAGTTTTACAAATTCAAATTAAATTTATTGAGCCTTTTTTTCATTTCTTTATATGTACAAACTATAATTTTACATTATCTTAATTAACAGAAATGGAAAAAGCACCAAGCTTTCCGGAAAATAGTTAAATAAAAATTAAATGAAAAGATGTGTTAAAAAGTTAATTCGCTTTTGCTCCCGAAGCTTTCATAACGAAGGTAGTATTATAGATAACTTCAAAATATTCCTAAAACTAACTTAAAAACTAGTTAGAACAAACTGTTGAACAGTTATAGACAGACCTTTGAATTTTACACAGAACCTGATTGCTAAATCTACTACAACAGCAAGTATATAATTTGGAAAATAAAGGGTGACCCTTTAGTTGCTGTAATTTGATGTATATTGCCAAACTATTGAACAGTTGAACAAGTATAAAGTTTAACCGTTATAGGCAAACAGATGAAGTCTGTTTTGAAGTCGTTTTTTTTTTGCAAGAATTATTAATTCTCTATCGCTCCATTTATTTGGTTTTTTTTTGTTGTAGTTACTTTACTCAACTAGATTTGTTCCAAATGAAAAGGAAGGCATGGTATTTCGCCCGCTGCCTCGAAGGAGTCATCTAGTGTCTTGGCAAAGTTGATTTCAACCCGAACACGGACGGACAGACGGACTTCCACTTCGCTTTGCACAAGACTCAAAAAATATATATTTTAAGGGGTCAAAAACGGATATTGTAGAAATTACACACGAAATGACAAACTTATGGCGTTTTCTTTTCTGACAAAAATGTTGCATAAGTTCAACACTTTTTACACCTTTGTGTTCTTTTCTAAAAAAAGTTCGAGAGTGTAAATTAAAAGTATGTTCTTTTGAAAATATGTTGCACGAAAAATGTAAAATATGTTACATATTTTACCCTCAATATTATGTAAGGGTACGTATGCTACACTTTTTTTTAATAGTTCTGATTCTGATTAGTGATGTTTACTTTTTTTTTTCTTATTATTTTGAGATTTTTTCTAATCTCTTTGGGCTATTTTGGTCAGTTATCTGTTTCAAATATCAATTAAAATCAAAACATTTTATTGTATTTTTCCCAACGTTTCGTTTGTTTTTTTCAAACTTCATCAGGGGACCTTTATTTAAAAATGTTTACTTTATAAATATTACATAAAAAATTTTTTTTATATTAAATTATTAAATATTAAAAAAACTGGGCTTTCACAACACCGAAAATTTATTAATAAATAAATAAATAAATAAAATAATTAAAAAATTTTATACAACACAAACACAGAATTTATTGTCAGTCTTACAGCTAATATCACAGTACTTGATGTTTACTCTTGTTGCTAAGCTCAGTGTTATATTACTTTATTTTTGAAACGCTCATTAAACATTACTGACATGCAAAAGGTAGTTAGAAAAATTGGAGGGTATAAAAATGTTGGCTATATAGAACGAGACGGATATGTACATCAGTATATTACAATAATGGTTTATGTTTAAGTTCAAATTTTTTTTGATGAACTTATGTGAAGATAATTTTTTAATTATTTCCCTGAACATAATTTTTTTCCCAACAGAACTTCAATACTTTTTATAATATGTCCATAATAATGTTGCATACGTTAATACAACACATCAAAATTTTAATAATAATGGATATCTAATTCTTGAAAAAAACCGGGTTCAAAACAGATTTTAACTGTCTACCTATAACGGTTTTAAAGTTTGGCAACATGCTTCAAATTACATTTATCCTAGGGACATCCTATAATTTCCAAATTCAAATTTTAAACTTGTTATTATAGCGGACTTGTAATACAACTCCTTGAAAACTTAAGCTGTCTGCCTACAACTGTTCAACAGTTTGGTAATATACATCAAATTAAGTAAACGATAGAGGCGCCCTTTAATTTCCAAATCCAAATTTTATACTCGTTGTTATAACGGGCTTAGCAACACAGTTTCTTTGTTAATTTCAACCTTCTGGTTACAACAACTGTATGGCCGTATACATCAAGTGATGAATACCCTTTAATTTATAATTTTAAATATTTATACTTCTTATTACACCAGACGAAGTAGTGGACATGTTTCTAATTTTCTAGTAATTGTATGTGACATTTCAGATGATAGGCCAAATACATAAGTCAAATTACATCAATTATAGGAACACTCTTTAACTTTTAAATTCTAATTGTATAATTGTTATTATAGCGGGCTTAGAAATAAAGGTTCCTTGTAAATTTCAACTCTCTGTCTATAGCGGTTCAAAAGTTCGGCCACCTACATCAATTGTTGAGACACCGTTAAAATTTCTAAGAACCTGATTGCTTAGTCTTGTAGCAGACTTACGCCGGGTGCAAACCTGTGTTAATATGCAAAATGTAGGTTTTATACACATATTAATTATCCAATTGGTTTTTAAGCAAGAATCATCGTTAGACCCTAAACAAAGTAACGGACAATATTTTATTGAACATTACTCTTTTATATCGCAGTTATAAAGGGTACCTATAAATAAAATAACTCCAGACAAATTTCTAGAGAATTGATTTGCGTAATTATTTTAATCAATGTTTTTTCTTGTAACAACGAAAAAAAAACATTGAACCAAATATTAGGATGTTGAGGAAAGCATAAATAAAAAAACATGCATTAGTATAGCACCAATAAAACAGTTTGTGGTTTTAAAGTTGGATACCTCGTACCTGCAAAATTTTCTTAAGCTTGCCATTAGATTAGATATTAAAATTAAAAAAAAAAAAACACATCATGCTGATCATATTAAAGTTCGAGACATTGGGTCTCATGATGATGAGATTGTGCTTATTTTCATATGCATAAAAACAAGCTTTTGCTTTCTTTTGCGAGCTCTTGCTGAAATTTTGTTCAGTCTGCCTTATAGTTGACTCGCGTACACTAAAAAGGAATCATGGCTTAATTAATTCGACGTCGGTGCACTTGCCTGGAAGTTTGTTTGTTGAGGGATTAGAATTAGCAAAAAGCAATTGTGACGAATCAGTTTCCCAGTTATTTTAAATAATTTTTTATCGCCTGTTTCACTATTTTTTTTTTTAGTTTTTTATGCAACATTTCATGTTAGCTATTTTTTATTATATTTTTTCCCTTTAATTCAATGCTAAATTTTTACTTAATTTCTGTTGCACATGTTTCTATTGTTTTTTATTTTTTTTATTTTTAATGCTTGGTAATTGACCCTTTTCGAATAAATATTTATTTTGTTTTATTTTTTGACTAAAAATTAAGAAGTGCCGTCATTTTCTATTTTATTATTATTTGATTCTACTTTTCCTTTAGTTTCACTTGACGACATGTTTGCACTTCAATAATAATTAGACGTTTGATCTCTCTTTGCTCAAGTAATTGAAATTGGTTTGAATTCATTTTTATGCATACGACATTGAGCAAAAGCTGTTGCTGTTTGATTGAACTCGACTACGAGTAACGAGCAATTGCTCACCTGCCTCAACTCAGCGCTTTTACTCGTTTTTATGCATGAGACCCATTGTGTTCCTTTTTGTGGACTGATGCTACAAAGGGACGTGGTAGAATTAAGGCCATGAAGCAATTTATTAAGGCTACATTCAACTCCAGAGTTGATGTCATTGGTACTGCAAAAGTGAAAAATTTTTTTAAATTGTTTGATCAAAAAATTAAATCAGCTCGCGGAAACAAAAACAAGTTTAGAGTAAGGTATTTTACTTGGATGGATACTGTTGTGAAATTCTCAAGCAGTGGAGGCGCAGGTAGCGTGTAATATATTTATATAAAAAAAGGATTGTGTATTTTCTGGGCACTTCTGCCGATTTATTACGATAATCAAAATGCCCTTTTTGAGAATTAAAATTAACAAACGTTAAATAAAAGGTTCTTAAATTATCGAAAGAAATGCAAAAAGGATTTGAGATGCATTCATTAGGGTGCATCTAATAATAATGGAACTAAATAAACGGGTATTAGGGTGGTATGAGTACTAATGCACATACACTACATCCTCTCTCTTTTTGGTTTTGGGTATTATTAAAAATAAAAGTACAGTAAAGATATCTTATATTATTATCTATTAACGGTATTTCACATTCTTCTGAATATGTATATATATATATATATATATATATATATATATACATTATTTATTTATTTATTTAAAGTCTATTTAGGACTCATTTCCTTATATTATACTTTATACTATATATTATATTACTTTATTACCCGACTTCAAAGAAAGAAGGAGGTTATACAATTCGGCTGAATGTTGCATTTTTTTATATTTGTGCCTCCAGAACTCAGTCATTTCTGATCCGATTTTGAAAATTTTTGGTAATATGATGAATTATGCTTACAGATTGCTCCCGTTTTAAAAACAGTTCATAATCTTAAATTAAAGGGTGTCCCCATACAACATACATATTTTTTACGTGTATTATGAACATTAAAGGGCGATTTTGTAAAATTTAAAATGACTGCATATTTCTGTGGCTTCCAAAAACAAAAACTTATACAGAAATAAATCTAAAAATTAAAGGGTTCCCCCATAATTGATGTAAATTTACTTATATGGGCCTATCTTTTAAACCGTTATAGCCAAAAGGTTTCAAATTGGACAGAATATCGATTGCTATGGCCGTTATAGTAACAAGTATTAATGTTACAAACTTTAAATTAAAGGGTGCGCCAATAGTTCATTAAATTTGATGTATATGGCCATACTTTTGAACAGTTGTAAGCAGACGCTTGAAATTTACAACGAACCTGTATTGCTAAGCCCGCTATAACATTAAATATAAAATTTGGATTTGGAAATTAAAGGGTGTTCCAATAGTTAATGTAATTTTGTGTATGTGACCAAACTTTTGAACCGTTATAGACAGAACGCCGAAACTTAAAAGGGACCTGTATTGCTAAATCCGCTATATCAACGAGTTTATAATTGAAATTTAGAAATTAAAGGGTGTCCCGCAATTACTGTAGATTTACTTATATAGGCTTATCTTTTGAACCGTTATAGATAAGCGCTTGTAAATTTGACTCAATGTCGATTGCTATGGCCGTTATATAAGCAGCTGATAATATTTAAAATTAGAAATTAAAGAGTGCACCAATAGTTTATTTAATTTGGTATATGGCCATACCTTTAAACAGTTATAGACAGACGATTGAAATTTACAAAGAACCTATATTACTAATTTCTCTATAACAACAAGTATAAAATTTGGATTTGAATATAAACGTTTGTCCCAATAGTTGATATAATATGGTGTATGTGGTCGGACTTTTGAACCATTACAGACAGACAGCTGAGATTTACAAGGGACATGTTTTGCTAAGTCCGCTATAAGAAGAAGCTTATAATTTGAATTTAGAAATTAAAGGGTGTTCTCAAAATTAATGTAATTTGTTCTATATGGCCGTATTTTTTGAACCGTTGTATACAAACACCTTAATTTTAGATAGAATGTCCACTACTTTATTTGGTATAATAAGAAGTATAAAAATGTTATGTTATAAATTAAATAGTTGATATAATGTGATGTATATGGGCAAACTGTTGAACCGCTACAGACAGACGGTTGAAATTTACACAGAACCTGATTGCTAAATTTACTACAAAAGCAAGTATATAATTTGAATTTGGAAATTAAAGAGTGACCCTATAGTTGCTGCAATTTGATGTATATTGCCAAACTATTGAACAGTTGAAAAAGTAAAAGGTTTGGAGATATAAGTGTGTCCCAATAGTTAATGTAACCTAATTTATGTGGCCATACACTTAGTTGTTATAGGCAGACAGATGAAATCTGTTTTGAAGTCGGTTTTTTTCGCAAGGATTATTTCACATATGATTGTTTAAATCGATAAAACTGAGACACATATCGGAACGCTATTTTTAATGACACATAGTTTTGCACGTAAATATGATTTTAAGGGTAATATTTGATAGGAAATCATCTATACTTATGTCCAAAAAAATATTATTATAACAAAATTCTAAACTTCGAAAAATGATTGTAAAAACGGTCTCAGTTGAGGATAGTAAAAATATCAAATATGCAAAACAAATTTTATAAATTAAGCAAATGATATAAAATTTTATGTGCACATGTACTTGGTCAGCCTAAATCAAATGGCAAAAAATTTCCAACATTAAAATGAAGAAAATCCCACAATTCCCAAAATTAAGACCAAAAATCTAAAAATTAGAATTTTTTTAATCTTTTGCCTATAAAGTCCACATATGGAATAGGGCTCACGAAATTTTTTCAGCAACAATTCGAAGTATATATGTAGCTTTTTTATAGGAGTCTTCTTTTTCCAATCCTAGCTACGGGGTTTTAGAACATAAAACCTACATTTAAAATTTTAATGTAAAATAGGTCAATATTGAAGGACCTCCATCTTCTACAGGAATGATCAGTTTTATACGAAATTTGGTTTAAACGTACACACATATAAAAAATGTTCCAATTTTTCGGAACAATTTTTTTTTGCTCGCTAATCACGATAAAAAATTTTAAAAAATTTACTGAATATTTTACCCAATATTTTGAAAAAACAGGAACAGGGTATCGAAAACCAAAAATTTTAATTTTAAAATGCTTGCAACTCGATCATTTTAAAGCAAAAACATGCAGATTAAGTCACCATTTTGTAAGCCTTTATTGTTGAAGTTAAAATTTTATGTTATGTTTTGTTAACATTGTTATGAAATGTGTACCTTTATAGTTTTTTCAAATTTTAATCTAGTTAACATATATTGTTTACTTATTTAATATTTTTCTTTCGATTCCTTACTTCAATAAAACTTTAATAAAATTTTTTACTCTAAAAGGTTATGGGCCCAGAAGTACTTGAAAAATAAGTTAAAGTAAAAACAAAATAATTTTTTGTGTGTAAAAAAAATTTTGCTTCAGCTAAAGAAAACATGGATTTTTCTAAACTTTTTAAGTCATTTCTGAAAGAAGCGGATGTGGAAAAGGAAAATACGAGATATTCTTGACTATCACGAAGGAGCCTTGAATGTGATAGACCGAATTTTACTGAGGCCAACCCAGATAGAATAAGATGAAATGAGAATCTGCTGCTGATATATGGGATGCCTTAAAATCACTGTTTGAACCTTCTAGGATCAGGTCTTCAAAAATACCTCTTATTTTTCCAATTTAATTAGAATAATAAATTAGACGTTTCAACGCATATTGCAAAATTAAGGGCATAATGGTGTGAACTAAATAACGGCCTAAGAGCAAGAAATGAAAATGTTTTACCAGAATTACTTCTTGTGTGCAAAATTTTACAAATTTCGCCGCAGCAGTTTGGAACGTTAAAATCGAGTTGGATGCTACTTTCCAAGGACGAGAAAAAAACATTTGATTAAATGACTACGCAACTTTGTATGTTTTAACGAAACTCCGAAAATTATGAAGAAAGGTTACCGATAAAGCTTTATTTTTGAGATGCTCGAAGTCCAAGAGGGCAGAGGCTATTCAAATGCAGATAACAAAAATATGTAATTTTTGTAAAAAGAAGGGACACTGGGTTAAAGATTGCCGGAAATGGTTAAATCATGGTAAGCCAAGTAAAGCAAAAGCTGGTGAAGTGAAAATGGTTCATGAGACGTTACAAATACTTATGTGATGAGGTGAATGCCGTTCCAGGGCCAACTTCAGATGACTGGTGGATAGATAACGGAGCAGTACTCCATGTTTGCAACAACATTAACCTTTTTAAAAGTTTTAAGAAGTTCAAAATCCATGTTACATAAGAGCAGCTGGAAACGAAATTTTAAAAGGAGTTGGTAATGGAACTGATTCTGGTATGTACCAAAATTTAATAGAAATTTACTATCGGTTCTTATGGCTCATGATAAGCGAAGGGGTAGTGAATTTAATTCAACAGCAACAAATTGTTCATTCAAAGTAAACGATAAACTTTTATTAACTGGTATCGGGTAACTGAAGGTTCATTATATAAAGCGAACATAAAATTGTTAAAATCTATCTTGAATATTGATGTTAAAATGAACAACAGTTTGTGTGAACCTTGTAGACGTAGACCTTTTGGCAAAAGGAAAGAAGCTACAAGTCCTGGAAAATTAATTTCGGCCGATTTGTGTGGACCATTTGTTGAATCATTTAGTAAAAAAGTACTTACTGATGTTCAAGGATGCTTTTACCAAGTATCGTTTCGGTACTTACTTAAGAAGAAGTCGTAAGTTAAAGACGTTCTTAAAATAGTATTGAATTTAGCAAGAACTCAAGGTCATTTAGTTAAAGAGTTTCTTTCGGATAATGGAGGAGAATTTGATAATCATGAGATGCGTGAGATACTAAATAAATATGAAGTAACACATAGATTTACTGCGCCTTATATACCACAACAGAATGGCGCAAGTGAAAGAGATAATAGAACTGTAATTGAAATGGCTATGGCACTTAAATATTCCAACAAAGATGCAGAATTGCCTTATGCTATTTGGGCAGAATTGGTAAGAACTTCTATTTACATTTTAAATTGTACTGGTATTGATGGTAAAAGTCTATTCGAGGTTTGGCTGGGCAAACAACCAACAACAAAACACCTAAGAGTTATTGGTTGCGAACGTTTTGCTCACATACAAAGTCAAAAAAGGAAGACAATGGATCCAAAAGCGGTGAAAGGTGCCCTTATTGGATACAATGGAGATCAAAGTTATCGGATTTATATTAAAGAAACTAAAAGTTTAAAAATGTCAAAAGATGTAAAAATTAATGAAAAAATACAAAGCTGTGAAGAAAGTATTTTAAAAAATAACAACGACAAAGTAGAATTAAGACCTAGGCAATATGATCCCAATTCTTCTTTAGTAAATTTTAACTACCGCTCTTTAAACAACGAAAAAATTGGAGAAGAACAAAATGCCAGAAAAAGATCACGAGATTCATACCGAGATTATAACCCGATTCAAAAAACATTTGAGAAACCGAACAATAATGTCAAATTCAAAAAATGAAGACTTCGTAATGTTTTCGGAAGACTTTGTTAATGGATTAGTGACTCCTCTAACATATAATGAAGCAATTAATAGTAATCAAAACTTAAAATGGAAAAAAGCTATAATATCAGAAATAAAATCACTCTAAGAAAACAAGACATGGAATATGGACACTCTACCAACAGGAGCTAAGACACTTCCTTCGAAGTGGGTATATAGTTTGAAGATGAATCAAGATGGAAGCATAGAAAATTTTTAAATCAAAGAGAAGGTATTAGTTGAATTATGATGTTTGTTGTACAAAGGTTTTTTATTAAATGAAAAATTGCTTGAAAACATTTTCGATTTACAAAATTTAACTCAAATGAATGTTCATGGAATTTTTCTCGTATGAAATGATATTTTATTTCAATGTGTTTAGTACGCTTGTGATATTCAGGGTTCTTAATAAGTTTAATCGCACTTTGATTATCCATAAATAAACAATTTTCTTTAACATTGTATGTAATTTCTTTCAATAAACGTTTAATCCAAACAATATCTTTGACAGCTTCAAATCCAGCAATATACTCTGCTTCTGTAGTAGACAGTGCAACTATACGCTGTTGCTGAGACTTCCATGAGACTGTACAATTGCCTAATTGAGTAACAATTCCAGATGTTGACCTGCGATTCTCAATATCTCCTGCGTAATCAGAATCAGAAAAAGTTTTTAATATATAATCCTTTTGTTTTATATGTATAAAGCAAACCATGATTTAGTGTGCCTTTTATATATCTTAAAACTCTTTTTGCTGCACTTATATGTACTTGACATGGTTTCTCCATATGTCTACTTAATACACAAACTGCATAAGAAATATCTGGTCTACTACATTTTGGAACTTGCTTTAATCCATAAATACTTTTTTTTAATAAGCATACCTTTTGGAATTCTTTTACATATTCAGGTGGTTGACGCATGTAAATTTCTTCATTTAAATTACCATACAAAAAAAACTGTTTTTATATCAACTTGTTTTATAGACATTTTTTTCAGACACTGCAATAGCTAGTAAGAGACGGATCGAGTCATACTTTACCACTGGACTAAAAGTTTCTGCATAGTCTAGGCCATACTCTTGAGTAAAACCTCTAGCTACTAAGCGCGCCTTATATCGTTCAATTGTAAAATCAGATTTGTATTTTATTTTATAAATCCAGCGATAATCTATTAATTTTCTTCCTTCGGGCGAATTGCATAGATTCCATGTCTTGTTTTTCATCAATGCGTTATATTCTTCATCCATTGCTCTTTTCCATTCATCACACCTTTTAGATTTAATGGCATCTTCATACGTATTTGGCTCTTCTAAATCTTGTTCCAAAAGAGAAAGAAACAGTTCGTCGATATTAACCTATTATATGTGCTTTGCTGTGTTCTTATGAAGTTACTGCAAGTTTGATTTTCGAAACCAACTATTTGTTCTATTAAATTTTCAGATTGAGAAATTATTGCATTTAAAACTTGAGCACTTTCTTCTGAAGTGCTTTCAACATCAATTAAATTATCTGATTGTGAAATTCGATTTTCTTTACTTATTTCTTGAAATATACTGTAATTATTGGGATTATCTTTATTATTTGAAAAAAGATACGGCATCCTTTAACATTTAAATCAAAACCAACAAAAATACCTTTCCTGCTTTTTGGATCCCATTTTTCCTTGTCTGTTTCGGAATATGAGCAAAAACTTGAGTTCAAAAAATCTTTAAGTGTTGAACTTTGGGCACTTTGTTAAACCATATTTCAAACGTAGATTTTTCTTTAATTGAACTTGGTCCAGTTCTGTTTAATACATAGACAACATGATGTACGGCTTCAGCCCATAAAAACTTATTTAAACGTTTAGTTTGTAAAATACATCTTGCTAATTCAACAATAGTTCGCATTTCTCTTTCTGCTGACCCATTTTGTTTTGGTATATAGCACACGGATCTTTGATGTTGTATGCCATAATTTTTTAGCAATTCATTTATATTGTTACGTTTTTCCCTTTAAGACGAACGTACGGATTCTTTTGATTGCAAATACCACTGTGGCTCATTATAAATTCCGTATTCTAACTTTATGGCTTTCTCTGGCAATACTTCTCGATCCTACTGGTCTTGTGAACCCTTGGTCTCGTATTTACTAAACATGCGTTATCACCACAAACGCAGCCATCCACGCTACACTACTGTGTTACTCCGGCGAGACATGAACTACTCGATGCTTTGTTTAGTAACCTTAACCATCCACAGACATCTCCACTGCACCTTTTATCCAAGCCAGTCATCTCCCTTTGTCCAATAGCCACAACACACGTCTGCCATACACTGTTGTTATGCTGTTACACTTCCCCGCGCTAACTGCTATTGCTCTTACTTTTTATTATAAAGGGCTTCTTGACAATTAACTGTTGCTCTTATATTAAATTTGACGTCTCCACTAAATATTTGCCATGGCTTTACACAATAATTGTCTTTGCCTCTGGGGAGGTTTGTACTGCTGTTTATTAGTTTTAATTGCATGATAACAATTAAAATTTTTTCTTTGCACCCATGTCCGAATGCGGTATCGAACTCAGGACCCTCTGTTTTGTAGTACGCACCTCTACCAACGCAGCCATTGAGGCTCCTCAGCTTTTGTTGGCTAACTTGTGGTTTTGTTATTCTATAAACACACCATTAGTTGAATTAGCTTATTCACCACGCTCATACGGAAACAACTACAGGGGTTGCCAGATTTTATTATTCGTAACAATATATTTATTATTAAGTTCTTTGCCATTATCTGATCTAAAGATATTTACTTTTATATTCTGATTTTTCATTATTTTTAGAAAATTTTTCTTCCATCGTCCCACAGACGTCAGCATTAATTATTATTTCTCCAGCGGATTTTTACGTGTTATTGCTAAGAATATAGGGAAATCTGTATAGCTTACCTAAGCAACACCCTTCACATATCTTATTGTCATCATTTTCATATTTTATTTGCCTTGTTTTTAAAATTTCTTTTACATGTTTCATATTTTGATGAACAAACCTTTGATGCCATATGTTAATTGTATTGGAACTATTGCTTGTAAAATAATTGTTTTTATCTTTTATCAGAACCTTTATTTCCAATTCAAAACAAGTTGGCTTTGCGATTACCAATAGCTTCAACTTTGTTATTTCTAAAGAAAATACACTGATTTTTATTTATATATTATATATTCTTTATCCGTAGCTGCTGTTGTAGAAAACAAGTTACCTTTCAAATCTGGTACATAAAGTACGTTTTCCAAAAATTTTTTCCTCCATTCCAGATGTGTATAATTTTAAAATCTATGGATCTTTACAAAATTGTTGATGGATCCTATCGTAGAGAAGAGAAATTAAAAAATTTAGGTGAACAACTTACTGATAATATAATTATTAAGAAGATACTAAGGACTTTGCCGCCATCATACAATCATTTTGTTACTGCATGGGAATCAACTGAACAAAACAAAAGAAGCATGTTAAACTTAACTAATCGCCCTATTTTAGAGCAATCGCGGTTAAGTTGGGATACGGAAATAGTTGAGGCATTTAAAACAAAAAGGCAAATTTCAAATCTTGAATATTGATGTTTGGTAAGGCACAACGTAGACCTTTTGGCAAAAGGAAAGAAGCTACAAGTCCTGGAAAATTAATTTCGGCCGATTTGTGTGGACCATTTGTTGAATCATTTAGTAAAAAAGGTACCTACTTAAGAAGAAGTTGTAAGTTAAAGACGTTCTTAAAATAGTATTGAATTTAGCAAGAACTCAAGGTCATTTAGTTAAAGAGTTTCTTTCGGATAATGGAGGAGAATTTGATAATCATGAGATGCGTGAGATACTAAATAAATATGAAGTAACACATAGATTTACTGCGCCTTATATACCACAACAGAATGGCGCAAGTGAAAGAGATAATAGAACTGTAATTGAAATGGCTATGGCACTTAAATATTCCAACAAAGATGCAGAATTGCCTTATGCTATTTGGGCAGAATTGGTAAGAACTTCTATTTACATTTTAAATTGTACTGGTATTGATGGTAAAAGTCTATTCGAGGTTTGGCTGGGCAAACAACCAACAACAAAACACCTAAGAGTTATTGGTTGCGAACGTTTTGCTCACATACAAAGTCAAAAAAGGAAGACAATGGATCCAAAAGCGGTGAAAGGTGCCCTTATTGGATACAATGGAGATCAAAGTTATCGGATTTATATTAAAGAAACTAAAAGCTTAAAAATGTCAAAAGATGTAAAAATTAATGAAAAAATACAAAGCTGTGAAGAAAGTATTTTAAAAAATAACAACGACAAAGTAGAATTAAGACCTAGGCAATATGATCCCAATTCTTCTTTAGTAAATTTTAACTACCTCTCTTTAAACAACGAAAAAATTGGAGAAGAACAAAATGCCAGAAAAAGATCACGAGATTCATACCGAGATTATGAACCGATTCAAAAAACATTTGAGAAAGCGAACAATAATGTCAAATTCAAAAAATGAAGACTTCGTAATGTTTTCGGAAGACTTTGTTAATGGATTAGTGACTCCTCTAACATATAATGAAGCAATTAATAGTAATCAAAACTTAAAATGGAAAAAAGCTATAATATCAGAAATAAAATCACTCTAAGAAAACAAGACATGGAATATGGACACTCTACCAACAGGAGCTAAGACACTTCCTTCGAAGTGGGTATATAGTTTGAAGATGAATCAAGATGGAAGCATAGAAAATTTTTAAATCAAAGAGAAGGTATTAGTTGAATTATGATGTTTGTTGTACAAAGGTTTTTTATTAAATGAAAAATTGCTTGAAAACATTTTCGATTTACAAAATTTAACTCAAATGAATGTTCATGGAATTTTTCTCGTATGAAATGATATTTTATTTCAATGTGTTTAGTACGCTTGTGATATTCAGGGTTCTTAATAAGTTTAATCGCACTTTGATTATCCATAAATAAACAATTTTCTTTAACATTGTATGTAATTTCTTTCAATAAACGTTTAATCCAAACAATATCTTTGACAGCTTCAAATCCAGCAATATACTCTGCTTCTGTAGTAGACAGTGCAACTATACGCTGTTGCTGAGACTTCCATGAGACTGTACAATTGCCTAATTGAGTAACAATTCCAGATGTTGACCTGCGATTCTCAATATCTCCTGCGTAATCAGAATCAGAAAAAGTTTTTAATATATAATCCTTTTGTTTTATATGTATAAAGCAAACCATGATTTAGTGTGCCTTTTATATATCTTAAAACTCTTTTTGCTGCACTTATATGTACTTGACATGGTTTCTCCATATATCTACTTAATACACAAACTGCATAAGAAATATCTGGTCTACTACATTTTGGAACTTGCTTTAATCCATAAATACTTTTTTTTAATAAGCATACCTTTTGGAATTCTTTTACATATTCAGGTGGTTGACGCATGTAAATTTCTTCATTTAAATTACCATACAAAAAAAACTGTTTTTATATCAACTTGTTTTATAGACATTTTTTTCAGACACTGCAATAGCTAGTAAGAGACGGATCGAGTCATACTTTACCACTGGACTAAAAGTTTCTGCATAGTCTAGGCCATACTCTTGAGTAAAACCTCTAGCAACTAAGCGCGCCTTATATCGTTCAATTGTAAAATCAGATTTGTATTTTATTTTATAAATCCAGCGATAATCTATTAATTTTCTTCCTTCGGGCGAATTGCATAGATTCCATGTCTTGTTTTTCATCAATGCGTTATATTCTTCATCCATTGCTCTTTTCCATTCATCACACCTTTTAGATTTAATGGCATCTTCATACGTATTTGGCTCTTCTAAATCTTGTTCCAAAAGAGAAAGAAACAGTTCGTCGATATTAACCTATTATATGTGCTTTGCTGTGTTCTTATGAAGTTACTGCAAGTTTGATTTTCGAAACCAACTATTTGTTCTATTAAATTTTCAGATTGAGAAATTATTGCATTTAAAACTTGAGCACTTTCTTCTGAAGTGCTTTCAACATCAATTAAATTATCTGATTGTGAAATTCGATTTTCTTTACTTATTTCTTGAAATATACTGTAATTATTGGGATTATCTTTATTATTTGAAAAAAGATACGGCATCCTTTAACATTTAAATCAAAACCAACAAAAATACCTTTCCTGCTTTTTGGATCCCATTTTTCCTTGTCTGTTTCGGAATATGAGCAAAAACTTGAGTTCAAAAAATCTTTAAGTGTTGAACTTTGGGCACTTTGTTAAACCATATTTCAAACGTAGATTTTTCTTTAATTGAACTTGGTCCAGTTCTGTTTAATACATAGACAACATGATGTACGGCTTCAGCCCATAAAAACTTATTTAAACGTTTAGTTTGTAAAATACATCTTGCTAATTCAACAATAGTTCGCATTTCTCTTTCTGCTGACCCATTTTGTTTTGGTATATAGCACACGGATCTTTGATGTTGTATGCCATAATTTTTTAGCAATTCATTTATATTGTTACGTTTTTCCCTTTAAGACGAACGTACGGATTCTTTTGATTGCAAATACCACTGTGGCTCATTATAAATTCCGTATTCTAACTTTATGGCTTTCTCTGGCAATACTTCTCGATCCTACTGGTCTTGTGAACCCTTGGTCTCGTATTTACTAAACATGCGTTATCACCACAAACGCAGCCATCCACGCTACACTACTGTGTTACTCCGGCGAGACATGAACTACTCGATGCTTTGTTTAGTAACCTTAACCATCCACAGACATCTCCACTGCACCTTTTATCCAAGCCAGTCATCTCCCTTTGTCCAATAGCCACAACACACGTCTGCCATACACTGTTGTTATGCTGTTACACTTCCCCGCGCTAACTGCTATTGCTCTTACTTTTTATTATAAAGGGCTTCTTGACAATTAACTGTTGCTCTTATATTAAATTTGACGTCTCCACTAAATATTTGCCATGGCTTTACACAATAATTGTCTTTGCCTCTGGGGAGGTTTGTACTGCTGTTTATTAATTTTAATTGCATGATAACAATTAAAATTTTTTCTTTGCACCCATGTCCGAATGCGGTATCGAACTCAGGACCCTCTGTTTTGTAGTACGCACCTCTACCAACGCAGCCATTGAGGCTCCTCAGCTTTTGTTGGCTAACTTGTGGTTTTGTTATTCTATAAACACACCATTAGTTGAATTAGCTTATTCACCACGCTCATACGGAAACAACTACAGGGGTTGCCAGATTTTATTATTCGTAACAATATATTTATTATTAAGTTCTTTGCCATTATCTGATCTAAAGATATTTACTTTTATATTCTGATTTTTCATTATTTTTAGAAAATTTTTCTTCCATCGTCCCACAGACGTCAGCATTAATTATTATTTCTCCAGCGGATTTTTACGTGTTATTGCTAAGAATATAGGGAAATCTGTATAGCTTACCTACGCAACACCCTTCACATATCTTATTGTCATCATTTTCATATTTTATTTGCCTTGTTTTTAAAATTTCTTTTACATGTTTCATATTTTGATGAACAAACCTTTGATGCCATATGTTAATTGTATTGGAACTATTGCTTGTAAAATAATTGTTTTTATCTTTTATCAGAACCTTTATTTCCAATTCAAAACAAGTTGGCTTTGCGATTACCAATAGCTTCAACTTTGTTATTTCTAAAGAAAATACACTGATTTTTATTTATATATTATATATTCTTTATCCGTAGCTGCTGTTGTAGAAAACAAGTTACCTTTCAAATCTGGTACATAAAGTACGTTTTCCAAAAATTTTTTCCTCCATTCCAGATGTGTATAATTTTAAAATCTATGGATCTTTACAAAATTGTTGATGGATCCTATCGTAGAGAAGAGAAATTAAAAAATTTAGGTGAACCACTTACTGATAATATAATTATTAAGAAGATACTAAGGACTTTGCCGCCATCATACAATCATTTTGTTACTGCATGGGAATCAACTGAACAAAACAAAAGAAGCATGTTAAACTTAACTAATCGCCCTATTTTAGAGCAATCGCGGTTAAGTTGGGATACGGAAATAGTTGAGGCATTTAAAACAAAAAGGCAAATTTCAAACGAAGAGACGAAAAAGCCAGGTAAATGTTTTAAATGCAACAAAGAAGGACATTGGAAGAAAGATTTTCCGTGATGGAAGAAAAAGAAAAGTTTTAAATCGTACAGCTTAAAATTCAATGCTTTTATTAGTGGTGATTTCGAAGCAGATGAAATCTGGGTAGCTTCTGAACATATGACTTCACATAGAGAATGGTTTTCAAGCTATCATCAGTTTGAAAAGCCTTCTAAAATTATTGTCTGCATCACTTTTTCATCAACATTAACAGGTCTACGATAGGATCCATCAACAATTTTGTAAAGATCCATAGATTTTAAAATTATACACATCTGGAACTTCCATGAACTCCAATTCACAGCTCCGTTTTTCAATTTTAAAATCCTTCATATTTAACCAAACCACTTGTTACAAAAAAACCGTTTTTAAGTAGTTACAAATTTCTTCTCACAATAAACTCAATTGAAATAGTTACAAATTTCTTCTCACAACAAACTTAATCTATTCCTTCAATAATTACAATTTTTCAATCAAGAAAAACTTAACAAACCTTCAAAATATCTCAAGATATAACTTTGATTTCTGTTAAACATATCTTCTGAATATACTTCTAAGCGTCTTGAGTAATTATTTAAAACCCCTTCTAAACGTGTAATTAGGCGGCTTGAAACAATTCAAAACCTTATAGGCGTCTTGAATATTAAACACAATTTAAAAATCCCTCTAGGCGTCTTGAAAATTATAAGTTCTAAGAGTAAGCAATCTTTCTCAAAATAATCTTATAGGCGTCTTGATTTAATTGGATATCCTTAGTAGACGTGCAAAGCTTCTCATAACAAGTATAATTAAGTACAATATATAATAATAACATTATAACTAACAGTATTGATTATAATGAAACATTTAGTCAAGCCAAAACATGCACTTAGCTCAATTTGATGTGTCCACTGCATTTTTATATGGCGAACTAGAGGAAATAATTTTTCGAAACAAACGGAAGGGTTTAAAGATGGAAGCAACAAAGTATGCCGATTGAAGCGAAGTTTGTATGGGTTAAAACAAGCTCCAATATGTTGGAATCATAGATTTGACCAATACCTTTTAAATCATGCAATTCTGACCCATGTTTGTATATGCGAATACAAAATGGGAATAAATTTATGGTCGCACTTTATGTTGATGATGGATTAGTAGCCGCTATCGACGAAAATAATTTATACATTTTCTTGATGAATTGAAAAAGAAGCTTAAGATTGTTTCGAAAAATGCAACATACCTTTAAGGACTTGAGATTAAGAAAGGTTAAGAAAAACTAACGATAAGTCAAGAAGCATTCCCACAAAGTTATTAGAAAAGTTAAATTTTTCGAACTGTAAAAGCGTCTCTACACTCATGCTTAAGAATAAAGAATGTTTGCAGTCAGTATTTGATGCTTGGAAGTAGACCTGATCTAGCATACAGTGTTGGATTTTTATCTAGAACACCAGAAAATCTCTCACATACAGATTTAATTAAGGACTTATAATACTGATGCATGTCCTGAGTTGAAGTGCTATAGTGATGAAGATTTCGGTGGTTGTATTAAAACTAGAAGGTTTACATCTGGCGTTGTAATAAAATTTTCTCGTAAAGCAGTATCGTGGCTAAGTCAACGACAAACCATGGTAGCTACTTCAACAACAGAAACTGAAATAGTGGCAGCAACAGCAGTTTATATGCTGAAACAAATCAAGAACAACTGGCTGATATCATGACAAAACCATTGCAACCTCAAAGACTGAAATATATCGAGAAAGATTAGGACTTCATAATGTTAACATAACTAACTTTGTTAACATTATTATGAAATGTATACCTCTATAGTTTTTTCAATTTTTAATCTAGTTAACATATGTATATTTTTTACTTATTTAATATTTTTCTTTCAATTCCTTACTCCAAAAAAACTTTTTACTCTAAAATTTATGACCATGTATGATTTTAAAAAAATCAGATAGAAATTGAAGAAATGCCAAGCATTAGAAAATTTTTCAGGTGCGAGGTACCCAACTTTGAGGCCAAATAGCGCCATCCTTGAAAAGTTAATGGTATCCAGCCTTAAAACTTAAGTTCAGATGCTCCTACGCTACACTCGTGTAAAATTTTGGTTCAATCGGCTTAGCCGTTTACAAATGGCTGAGTTATTTCCAAAATATTTTGATTCTGCCCCACTGTGTTTCGTTTCTTTCCAAAATATAGATGTTAATTTAAAAACTTACCAATACTTTCCCTCTTTACGTAAAATTGGCAACGCTTTATCCATGATCTGCTGATAGAATTTTAGATTTTTTCCCAGTCGTCGTATAGTCTCTAGGTAATCGGCCCGATCTAATTGAAATTCAACTTGCAAATCGGATACTTCTCTTTCTAGAGCTCGATTTTTCTGTCGCAATAATTTTAAGTATTCATTTTTGGCATTTAATTCTTGTTGTATAGATGTGTAATGGCCCTGAAGTATGTCTCGGTCCTCTCTCTGTTCGATTCGACTTAACACATGTGCCAACGCACTTAAACGCCTTTGGACGTCAAGTTTCTTTTTTTGTCTTCTTTCCTTTAGCTGCGTATCGTTTGCTCTTTCTCCTCCAATTAATGCTTGCTTAATCATTTCGATACGCTTGCAGGCTTCCAATTGTAAAATCTTATTACCTGTAGTCAGTTGCTGATCGCTAGATTTTGTAGGATTACTTTGTGACTTTAAACGCATTAATTGTTCCTCATAATTTTGTTTCAATTGTTCAATTTCTTGTATATGTTGTTCATTTTTTTGATTTTCTTGCACTTGATCGTCATGTGCTATTTCTGTCTGCTTTTCGACCTTAAATTTTTGACTTTTATCATCCTGCCATGCTAATGAAAGTTGTGGTGGTTTTTCTTCATCTGATATTTTGTTGTCTGTCTTATGTACTCCACTATTGCTGGCATCTAACAATTTCTTAAGTTTTAAAATTTCTTCTTGATATTCTCGTAGTTTAGCGTCTTTGGGATCCTCATTTATTTTGGGCTTATTTGCAATATTTTTAGCACGTGAGGCATAGCGCAGAGTTGAAATAGTTTCATCATAATTTGTATCTGCTGGCGATATACATGCAATCATTAAGGTTTTTGTATTTCCTCCTAATGAATCCTAAATATTGTAGAAATAAATATTTATATGGGTAATAAAACTAAATTGGGATTAACCGATTTGTGCCTTCTCCACCAAACAGGAGCATTTCGTTTCTTAAATTTATGTCTAAAACTTCTTAATAAGCAATTTTTTGTAAATAATATTGTAATATTGTAGATAAATTGCTCTACGGTAGATATTAGGACTTTTCTGTGACTGTAAATATATCAGTCTTATTAGGTAAATAATCAGCTCTAATGATAACAAGTACTTGACGGTTATCAGCAGTCACCAATGGAACGGTGATTGTACCGGTTTGACAGGTACTGGTGTTATTCTTGACCATAGTGACATATTTTACTGGTGATTGGTGCCAAAGAATATGTGACACACTTTCGAACAGTTACTTTATCTCTGTTGAGGCAAATTGCTGTTACCCCAACAGAACTGCGGGTGATATGCACAGTTTAGCTAGAGGTAAAAAATATAGGACACTATCTTGCTATCTGGTAAATCTTAACCATGTCTGTCTTTCAATGGATTATCAGTTGAATTGGAGTTTAATAAGGATGACATTTCAATATTGCAGTTTTTTAGAGTGGGTCATATTATTTCCTTTTTAACCAATTTCAAAAAAGAAGGAGATTATCAATGCGTCTGAATATTTTTTTTCTATATTTTTGCCTCCATAACTCCGCCATTTCGATTTATTTTTTTTTTTATTTGAAAGGTGTGGTGCTTTAAAAATAGTTATTTAAAAAAACTACAGAGTGTCCCTATATAACATACATGTTTTAACGTGTATTATGAACCGTAAAGGGCCCAATTTTTTTTTAAAGAAAAATGAACATCACTATAGTTCCCAATAGCAAAAAGTAACACAAAAATAATTCTAAAAATTAAAAATTTACTTATTTTCGGCTTTTTGGTTCTTTTTAATTTAATTTCTAAAAATTTTTAGAAAAAAAAAATATTTACAAATGTATGCGGACGTTTTCCAAAGAAAACAAGAAAAATTAGACGCTAGCAGAATGAAATGCTGAATTTTCTGGACCGCCACATCCTTCATCTGCATTCTATGCATCTATCTACCTTATGTTATGTACGTCGTAAACATCATCTATTTAACCAACTAGTTTTAATGTTAATTTGGTTAAACGAAGTCCACACAAAACTTAAAGCATTTCTTAGTTGTTCTCTTTGCATCTCGGCTTTTGTACTACCTTTCGGATTAGCCTAAATAGGCTATATAGTATGTCTTTCCAAACTATGTCCGATCGATTGGTAGTACCTTCGCAAACTTGATTCAACACTAACACGGACGGACGGACATCGCTCAATCGAATTTGCTATGAATAAGAACTCAGAATATGTATATATATACTTTATGGGGTCGAAAATGGGTATTGTAGAAATTGCAAACGGAATGAAAAACATAGATATACCTTTTTCCAATTTTTGTGGTGAAGGGTATCATAAAGTAAGTTACAATAGTTGATGTATATGGCTGAAGTGTTAAACTGTTATATTCAGACGGTTAAAATATACAAAGATCCTTTAGCAATCACTACAAGAACAAGAATTTAATTTGAATTTTGAAATTAAAGGGTGCACCTATAGCTGATGTAATATGACGGCAAACTGTTAAACAGGAGCTAAAGTGCTAAGTCTGCTACAACAAGTGTAACATTTTGATATGGAAATTAAATGGTGTCACAATAGTTAATGTAATTTGATTGTGTGGCAGTATTTTTAAACCATTGTAGACAGACAGATGAACTTTTATTGATGACCACATCACTTTTTGACTGCTTGTTTGCTTAAGTTCATGGATTTGAAAATTTTTTTAATTAAGTAACATCTTAGTTCGTCTGTTACGTGATTGTGAATCGGGAATGCAAAAAATTAAAGGATGTGCGGACTTTATGGACCGTTGTAATAAATAGTTAACCAGATAATCATTACTCTAAAAGGTTTCGATAATCTTAAGATCAGTACATCAATCTCTTGTCTTGTTGCTCAATTTTAGTTAAAAGTGTATTCCAAAACTATTTGCCTGATAAAATCCTAACTATTTTTTAACTATTCGTAAATTATAACAATTAACCTAAATAAGTTAACTGTATACGTGGAAAAGATTTTGGGTTAACCCAGATTGTTTGTTTATGGGTATTAAATCTATTGGCATTGTTACGGTCGCTTATCTCGGGCTTTTTCTATTCATTGTTGTTTTTGCGAATGCTTTTCTTGCCGTATTTTTAACTTTAATTGACAACGTAGTCATTATTGTCCTTTGTTGCAGAACTCACACCAATAACTCTATGTGCGAGATAAGATGTGAGAAAACGTTCCCAAACGAAGTGAAACTTGGTATCAAAAACCCATAAAAAGTAATTTTCAATCCATTTTTGGCAGTAAAGCATAGCGTTTTAGGTATAATAGAGACCATAAGCCCAGCATAAGGTTCGTATGCCATAGGTCCTTAGAATAAAGTTGAAGAGTGAAATCGAAGATTTTTAGTTGTTCTCTTTTAAATATTTATTTTGGCTAATACTTGAAGATAAAGCCTTATTAAAAAATCTCCTTGCTGTTCAAATATACCATACTATTTATTTGTAACTTCTAGTATAGATAATACTGATGACGTTTGGCGAAAAGCAACAAATCAATTAAACTTTCAATATAAAAAAATTACTTGCAAAAGACGTGTTAGTTTCGAATCACGGTATGGTATATGTTTTGTTTTACCATCTACTAATGCAGAAATAACGTTCCCTAGCGCCGACAGTGATAGGTTAATTTTTGTTGCTTCTCTTAATCGCTCGCCGACAGCTCCAGTTTTATTTTGTCGTTCAGAACCAGCTAGGTCTACCAAATTTAGTTTTCCCCGGCGTATGCCACCTGAAACAGGCAGTTGTTCGACAGCATCTTCCTCGATTGGTATTTGCTCCAAGCTTATTGTAAATATCGAATGTGAACGGGAACTAGTGGCATTCATAAGTGTTGCTCCAACAACCCTATTGCGATTACCCATATTAAGAAGATTATAACATTCTTCGGCATTTACCACCGTATGTGTGCTGAGTGTGGGTACAGTTACCCCAGCACCAGGTTGTTCTTTTAAAACGTGATTGGCGTTAAGATCTTCATAAGGGTTAAGAAGGTCTCTTATATTCTCATTGTAAATTTCTAGATAGCTAACCATTGCTAAATACCGTATGCCAGATGCCACAGAAATTCCCTCAAAAATGTGATCAAAAGAACATGTTATAATACCACCAGGCTGCTTTGAATTATCAGGTCCCTAAAATAAAATTAAACAAACGACATTTTTAAAATTAAAATTATTATTAATCTGTAAAATTATTATTAATCTGTATGCATAGGGAAAATCCTATAGCGAAATCGGTGTTATTGTACAGAGGCCCTATACTAGTGTAAGAAACATCATAAAACATTATGAAAAAACTAACAATTTAGACCGTGAGAGGAGAAGAGGACTCCCAACAAAATTTACACTACGCAAGGAGCGGATCATTGTTGCTGCATTGGCTGAAAATCCAAATCCCGGCTGTGCCAGGAAATGAGGCAAAGTTTCAGTGAAAACTTCGCAAACAATAAAAGATACGCTGTACAGAGCTGGTTATCATGCAAGAGTTCTCCGTCGAAAATTGTCCCTTTCGGATATCCACAAAAAAAAAAAAAAGATTAGAGCACGCAAAACTCCACATTAGTCAAACCTTTTGGAACAGCATGATATTTAGCGATGAATCAAAGTTAAACATTTTTTGTTCAGATGGTCCACAATAAATTTATCGAAAAGCAAACAAAGAGTTTCAAGAAAATAATCTTATTAAGACTGTGAAGCACGGTGACGCCAACTTTATGGTTTGGGGTTGCATGGCGGCATCTGAAGTGGGAAATCTTGTCTTTATAGATGATCAAATGGACAAGCATTTTTATTTAAAAATTAAAAAAATGTATTTCTAAGTGTTGCGAAGCTGGGCTTAAATGGGAAATTCTTGTTTCAGCAAGATAATGACCCAAAACATTCTTCATGTCTTGTGCAGGAATGGCTTATTTATCACTGCAAACAGTTGAAACACCCTCCGCAATCGCCCGACACGAATCCTATAGAGCATATTTGGCACCTACTGGCAAAAGGATACGGAAACATCACATTACATCCAAAGAATCACTTAAAGTAGCACTTCGCTTAGAGAGGGAAAACATTACTCCTGATGAAACGTCTAACATAATAAGAAGTATGAGTCGACGATTAGAAGCAATTATCCAAGCTAATGGAGGTTCAACCAAATACTAGACATTCAAAAACCACGAATTAACTGAACACTTTCATTTGTGTGACTAAACTTTTTTTACATAGACTTTCGTTGTTTTTCAATTTTACAGCGTTGTATAGTAGAAATAAAAAGATATGGTTTATTTTTTATGTTAAATGGTGAATAAAACCATCTATCTTTAAAACGACATCACTATTATTTTATAAAGTTAAGCCGATTCAAAATTATTGAATGATTACTTTTGAAAATCATGGTCTGCCTAAACTTTATTGATTCACTGTAAATTAGTTAAAATATAGAAAATATCTCAGTTCTCATTGGTTGGAAAATTTACTGCTTAGGCAACCCAAAAGCAGTGTCTTATTGATTTTGATAAAAACATCAAATTAGCTGCCCAACATGCAAAAATAAGCCGCCAACAAATAAGATATAATCAATTTAATTCTGTAGATTGGCTAAAAAGCAAAGTTCGAACTAAAGAACAGATTTAAAGAGTGCGCGAAACGGCTAACAGAGCCGTATACTATTTTTGAAAAGTTATATAAAGGTCAAGACCAAACTCCACGACCCATTAAGAACTTAATGTGGAGTTTGGGCTAGAAATGATATCAAAAATGGCAATCTATTTGTTTGACGTCTAAAAAATATATTAAACTCAATTATATCGACTGCTTTAGCCGAGTTGCCACCCTTCAAGGCCAAATTTAAACTTCGTGATGTTGAAAGGGCAATATCTAATTTAATTTCTCAAAAACTCTTTTTTTTTTTGAGAGTGAAGGCAGTCACGATTCTTGCATGTTTTATATCACTATAAAAATTACGATTTCTACTTTTAAGCCTGGTACTCTGTTCGAATTTGTGAAAATTGTTGAGCAACATTGATTATTTCATGTGGAAAATTTGACATTTAAAATGTGGTGTCTATCTAGCTTTTTATAAGAATTTAACATTTTCTTGTTATCAGGTATACTACATTGTTTTATAAATGTAAACAAAAGACATATGATCATAATTTAATTGTTTTTTAAAATATATTAAAAAATTAAATTCGTGTTGATTTTATCAATCTTTTGTCATAAAAATTTAAAAAAATAAACAATGAATGACAAAATAATTTTAGCAGCTTGTGTGGCAGCTCAAGAATTTATTAATATAGCAGTTGCCGCAGAAGTTCTTCTGGATGACAAAAGAACATCAACAAGTTTTTCAAGAAGATTTTCATATGGATAGTGCCACGTTTTTTGACTTGCTAAGCAAAGTGGAGCAATTACTTGTTCCCAAAAGAAAAACTCATCCATATGATGGTATTTCTCCAGTTCATATTTAGCATGTGGTACATTGCAGCGCCATGTTGGAAGTTGCTACGGGATTAGCAAACAGAAGTTTGGTGCTGTCATTGACGAGGTATGCTGTGCTATTTGTACAGCATTAAAAGATGAAATTCCTCCAATGACCAAGAAGGAATTGGGCCGTAACGCTACCACGTACAAAAAGTGGGATTTTCCAAACTGTGTTGGGGCGATTGATGGAAAGCATGTGGCGGTGAAGTGTCCTCCAAAGTCTGGAAGCCTATTTTATAATTACAAGGTACGTAAGCATATTTAATTAAGAAACAGACGCAAAGTGTTTTCTGAACTCAGATTTATTAGTTTAATTATTCGCTATTAGAATTTTTTTTGCTGTTTCTAGTTCGAAGTGATTGTTTTCCCATACAGTATCTCTATAAATAAAATTTATTTTTTGACTTAGCGATATATAATTTAAATAATCTGAGTTATCTATGTAGTTATTTTTCACTGAAACATTCATAATAAAACCACATATATTTCAAGGGTTTTTTTAGCACAGTCCATATGGCTGCGGCGGATGGCGACTACCGTTTTATTTATGTTGATATTGGTGCTTATGGTAGTGAAGGCGGCGCTAATATATGTATTTGATAAATGCATACTTGGTGAGGCCATTCGAGAAAACAATTTAATATTTCCAGAGGAGTCATCTATCGCTACTCCGCATGTTTTTGTGGCAGATGATGATTTTCCACTACATCGCCGTATAATGAAGCCCTTTAAGCCGAAGAGTGGTATGCGTCTGGACGATGCTGAATCCATTTTTAATTATAGACTCAGCAGAGCTAGACGGTGTGTAGAGAACGCGTTTGGATCAATGTGCTAAAAATTTTACGGACTCTCGCGAAAAATGTTTTGTGGTCCTGACCGTGCTAACTTGATCATAAAAACTTGCGTTCACTTGCACAATTACTTAATTAAGACCCGGCGAGAGCAATACTCACCTGCCAACTTCGCAGATTATTTTAACGAAACTGGAAATTTAGTTAATGGAGAATTCCGAGATCACCTGCCTGCGGATTCTCTTTTTTCTTCTGATTTAAACAGAGGCTACCACGGAAGACAAGATGAACTAGGAAAAAGTGTTCGGAACACCATCGCCACTTATTTTAGTTCCCAAAATGGAGCAGTGCCTTGGCAAAGAAAATATGCATTTTAAGAATAAAAAAGTATTATTTTTCTTATATTCATTCATTTATTTATTTATTTCCTTTTTTTGTACTTTTTTATTAATTAATAAGTATTCAGACTTAAGTTCTCCATTATAATTTTATTTTTAAAAGTAAGAAACAAAAACAGTACATAAAAACAACAAAATAAAACATAACATGGATTTATTGCTTTGGATTTTTAAACTCTTAATTATTATATTAAGTTTTTAATTAATTATTATATTAAGTTTTTAATTAATTAAATTAATTTTTTCATTAAAAATAGTAATTGGTTAAAATAAACAAACATAAATAAATACATATATATAGAATATGTTATTAAAAACAAACAAAAATATCTTTTATTTCAAACATTCTGGAATTGTACAACGAGATCTAGACACAAAAAATTCATAAATAATAATCGACTAAATTACTTTAAAAAAAAAATTAATTTGTACGTTACACAAACAGGTATTTTTTGAATCATTTCATTTTTGGGCTCTAGGTCAGTACATTTATTCAAATAAAACTCTTTTTTGTTTTATTAAAATACATTTATATTGTTCAATATTTCGAACAACCTTCGGTGTTCTTCTTCAGGAACTAAAAAATATACAAACAATAAACAAACTTAAAAACACACAAAACAACATTTTTATCTTTTACAAAGAAAACAATTTTTATGTATATATTGAAATTTTAAACTTATTATAAAATCACCTTGCTTCGAGTAAAGCTGTGAATCTCCTATAGTATAGACTTGAGTAGTTTATAAACGAACTAGTTCAATTGAACTATTCCATTGCTTGAGCTATTGAACTAGTTCAAATTTGTACGTCTACCTAGTTCAATTTTGAACTATGCTTTGTGTTTGAACTACTACATGACGGATTAAATTTAACGTATGTATATTTCGTTGTTCATTGTGTCTGACACTATTAATGAAAAAATTAAAACAATAGTTACTTTTTGCCTTTATTCCTAATATAAAGAAGAGATAATATTAGAAATTAAATATATTTAAATTTTGTTATGCTACAACTTAATAAATGTGTTGCTTGTAAAATAAATAGAATAGATTTCGCTGGCAGCAGTTGTAAGTCAATTAGAGTGTTACCAGAACAGGAGCTGCAATAGTAATTAATTTTTGTTTAGATTTGAACAAAACTGCTAAAGAACATTTCAAAAGATCATTTAAACTAAGCGAGCCTTGAACTAAAAAGACATTTTGAACTAAAACATTATTTGAACTAAGCGAGTTTGAACTAATAAGACATATTGAACTAACAATTGAACTAGTTCATTTTAAAACTTTGAACTAAAATGAGCGTTCGTTAAAATGAACTAGATGGCACAAGTCTACTATAGTGGGAGTATTATGCCTACTAAAGATGTTTTTGTTTATATTTTGTTATAATATGTCTGTACATTTGCGCGCAATTTTCTGTATCTCTTTTATAATTCATACTTCTGTCCTCCGGAGTATTAATAATATGTAACATCTAAATTATGTATCTCTTTTTATAGTTATTTTCTTGTTGTAGTATTGTTGGATTTTCTATATTGGGAGAGTGGTTACTCATTGCACAGTGGGCTGCTAACGCGGTTTTTTGTTCTGTTATTCCCTTTCTAGTTTTATAATCTGATTTGTGTGCAGCTAATCTCGTCCTTAACTTCGACTTTGCCGTTCCTATATATATTTTATTACAATCATTTGATCCATCTCCGTAACATGGTATTTTGTATACTACGTTAGATTTGTCCAGTTTATCAATTTTTGTTTTAGTATTTGAAAACAACATGTTTAGAGTAAAGTCAGTTTTTAATGCAATGTTGACATTGTGTTTGTTGTAAATATCTGATTGAATAATTCTCTCTGTAAAACCTGGGACATGCGTCATAGAATTGTAAACTCTCTCCTGTTTTAATACTGGTGTTCTATTAAGATCATCTTGCACGTTTTTTATTATTTGTATTGCCATCATAAAGGAGAAACTGTTCTTTTGTAAAATTTTTCTTATTTTTTTGATATTTTCTTTGTGGTATTCTGCGTCACTTAATTGAAAAACTCTTTTTGCGAAATTTCGTGCTGTGTTAATTTTCACATGTTTTCTTTATGAATTTTAGGAAGTCCATAAAATCTTGGTGCAGTAGCTACAGAGGTGATCAATTTGTATTTGTCATTTATTTCAATTATATTTAATTTGAATAATTTTTCTACTAAGTAGTTATTACGAGTTTGTAGTTGGGTCTGTTTTTAGTCTGTTGTACGTGCACATGTCTTGTAAAATATTTCTCATCTTCATTTCATATTCACTTTTTTCAATTGCTACCGTAATATTGCCTTTATCTGCTTTAGGTATTAAAACATTTTTATTTTTATTTAAAAAATTCTTCGTTCATAAAGAAGACACACCACTTAGACCTATATGTTCATCTATAAATTCTCCATCATATGGCCTATGCAAATACGTAGTTAATATTCTAAAAAATCTAACTAAGGACTCTAAGTATAATATTAAGGATGGAAAAGAATTAAAAAATAAATTAACAAATATATCTCTTTGCAACGATGAAGTCCTTGTCTCATTCGACGTTATATCCTTGTTCCCTAGTATACCAGTTAATTTAGCATTAGATATAATAGACAAAAAATGGGAAACAATTTCCTCATTAACTAAAATACCTAAGGTTCTATTTTTGGACATAATACATTTTTGTATAAAAGAAAATCGATATTTCAAATATGACGACAAAATATACGAACAATTAAGAGGAATGCCGATGGGCTCTCCAGCCTCACCTGTTATTGCAGACATAGTAATGGAGGAATTACTAGATAATGCACTAGAACGTTTAGGACAAAAACCTACAAGTATGTAGATGACTTATTCTGCATAACAAAGACAAAAGATGTGAATAAAACTCTTGATGCCTTAAACAGTTTTCATAGACACATTAAATTTACGATGGAATTAGAGAAAGACAAAAAATTACAATATCAACAGATTGGTATCAAAAATCTACTGCTTCAGGACGTATTATTAATTTTTACTCAAATCACCCAAAACATGTGAAAATTAACACAGCACGAAATTTCGCAAAAAGAGTTTTTCAATTAAGTGACGCAGAATACCACAAAGAAAATATCAAAAAAATAAGAAAAATTTTACAAAAGAACAGTTTCTCCTTTATGATGGCAATACAAATAATAAAAAACACGCAAGATGATCTTAATAGAACACCAGTATTAAAACAGGAGAGAGTTTACAAATCTATGACGCATGTCCCAGGTTTTACAGAGAGAATTATTCAATCAGATATTTACAACAAACACAATGTCAACATTGCATTAAAAACTGACTTTACTCTAAACACGTTGTTTTCAAATACTAAAACAAAAATTGATAAACTGGACAAATCTAACGTAGTATACAAAATACCATGTTACGGAGATGGATCAAATGATTGTAATAAAATATATATAGGAACGACAAAGTCGAAGTTAAGGACGAGATTAGCTGCACACAAATCAGATTATAAAACTAGAAAGGGAATAACAGAACAAAAAACCGCGTTAGCAGCCCACTGTGCAATGAGTAACCACTCTCCCAATATAGAAAATGCAACAATACTACAACAAGAAAATAACTATAAAAAGAGATAGAAGAGATGTTACATATTATTAATACTCCGGAGGACAGAAGTATGAATTATAAAAGAGATACAGAAAATTGCACGCAAATGTACAGACATATTATAACAAAATATAAACAAAAACATCTTTAGTAGGCATAATACTCCCACTATAGGAGATTCACAGCTTTACTCGAAGCAAGGTGATTTTATAATAAGTTTAAAATTTCAATATATACATAAAAATTGTTTTCTTTGTAAAAGATAAAAATGTTGTTTTGTGTGTTTTTAAGTTTGTTTATTGTTTGTATATTTTTTAGTTCCTGAAGAAGAACACCGAAGGTTGTTCGAAATATTGAACAATATAAATGTATTTTAATAAAACAAAAAAGAGTTTTATTTGAATAAATGTACTGACCTAGAGCCCAAAAAAAGATTAAGTGAACAAAAATTGAATTTTTTAAGGTCAAATAAAATATAAACTTAAATCTTACATAATTATATAATTACATCACTAGGTTCGTTTTTGTACATAGTGTTAGGAGATCGTTATTGCTACTCTAAATATTCCACACGTCTGTGGATGGATATTTCTTTATGTAGCATTGAAATAATTTTAACCTGCATCTCTTCGGCCACTTCTACAGGCAATCTAAGCATCAAGGTATCAACATAATTAAGAAATGAACTATTTTCACTCTTATTCTGTTGCTTAGCAAGATCTACTAATGTTGTCATAACATCGGCAACCTTTGAAACACCAGCCCTCATTTCATCCAATCAAATTTTTTTTGTTGAAGCTGTGGTATTTTTCTAAAGGAAATATACAATAAGTACATGCTCAAATATAACTTTATAAAAGTACTCACGTAGGAATATGCTGGCTTACTTGGCTCAATTGTTGATTCCGAATCGGATAGCATATCCTGAAAATCGGGAGTGCACAACACTTGTGAAGAACTTGTTCTGAAATTATGAAAACAAATTCCATTTACATATTTATGTATTATACAAGTATGGCAAAACTGCAATACTTACGTTCTTAATTCGGACGTCTCCGTCAAAAATTGCAGATCTTCTGAAAATTCCCATGGATTCTCTAATTCATCTATTGCAAATTGCAACTCGCATCCACTTCCAGATTTTTTGGGGAGCTTGCGTCGTTGGTTATAATACCTTCTGCTGTCAAGGATACTTTTCCAATTTTGCCGACATGATTCATCTGCAAATTTTATACTTCAAATTAAAAATATTAGCCCATATAGATAGGTAAATGAATAAACCAATAAAGTGCGAGCCAGAATCATACACTTAGCGTTTCTTACTACGTTAAATATATTGTGTTTACAACTATATGGAACCCTTAAAACTGACCTGCTGCGCTTATCGGTAGTATATTTAAACTTACCAGGTTTGCCGATTTCATTGGCGATTTCTTTCCATGCTGACTTCATTGCGTTCCTGTTGCTATGAAACTTATGTGACTTATCCCAAATAAGTTTTCTTTTTTTAACTAATGAGATTAGTTGCCGCTTCTCCACTTCACTAAACTTAACTTTTTCTTTTTCACAATAATCCATTTTAGTTTTGATTTTTAATATTTTTTTTTTATTTTAAATATAATTTTAACCGCCTAATTAGCTGTTGTTTAAAAAATTCCACATGAAATAATGCCTATTTGCTTTATTCACAGCTTTGATAAAATGTTGCCAGAAACATTTCATATGTTTTTCCACAGTAAAAACAGAGTACTACTTCTTCAACATTTTTTCATGACTTTTTCATACAAATTTTTTATGTACATATGTAGTTTGACAGCATTCCGCGTGAAAAACTGAACAGAGTACCAGGCTTTATACTGTAGAAAGAAACGTTGCGCATTTTGGCGCCATTCTGTTTTTGCAAATTTACTTTTTTTCTGCTCATTTTGCGAGTAAAAACTTTTATCAGTCACAAATGTTTTGGGTTTTAATAATTGTATATAGATGTTTGCTTACTCATAATTAAAGTAGATTAATAGCATGTTTCAAATATGTTTTATGTGAAGAAAGCAAAATTTAGATGTGAATTATGGCTAATAGTGAATGTACCAAAAACTTGACTTGGAAACACTACGGAGGTTTGAAAAAACAGAAGAAGAACAACAACAATGCCACTCATCGTTATTGTAGTGCAAAGAGAAGTTGTTTTAAATAAAATTTATTGTTTATATTACAAATCAGTTATAATTATGAATAAATTTATTATTTTCAAGTGAAATAAATTCTATAAAGTAATAAATTACAATTGCCGTATTCACAAGCTCTGCTAAGGTGTATGTAGTATTGCATACTACCTTTTGTTTACTTCTTTGTGAACAACCATTGTATCAGTGTGCCATTGTATATTGTACTTCATACGTCAAAAAGTAAATAAGAAGAAGAAAAGTGCTATTCATCATTTGTTATTTATAAGCCAAATGGGGGAGAAAACAGAAAAAAGTAAATAAATAAATTTTTTGTGTGAGGATGAAATTCAAGACATTTTTAGGATGAACCTAATGTACTTGCTCTCCCGTCACACAATTATACATTTAGGGCTACCAAAATCATCATTATGGCATAATCGGGTTTTAAGATATTTTGATGAAAACAGATTTCTTCATATGATACGACTACGGCCAGAGGAATTTGCCTATATATTCAACCTTATAAAAAATGACGATGTTTTTCACACAATTGGCGAAAGGCTCCAACTACGGATTGACTTGCTGCTTAAAATTGTACTTTACTGCTTGGGATCTTCAGGAAATGGTGCTTGTGTTCGTAAGGTAGCATCTCTTTTTGGTATAGGTGATGGCGGTACCATACAAAATATTAGAAATCAAGTCATTAAAGCAATATTAAATCTTAAAGAACAGTTTTTATATTGGCAACTTTCAACTTCAACTTTTTAATAAATCAGTCAAATCAATAAATTAAATAAATAAAACTAATAAAAATATCTTTTAATTCAATTTAATTTAATATAATTCATACATGAACACAAAAACAATAATTCATTTAAACATAAAACATTTAAACAAATACAACGTTTGAAAAACATATGAAAAAAAGTACTAAGTGTTGTATCGCATGTTTGCATGAAAATTACCAACAACACAGCTAGCACCGTTGTATTTTGTTAGCACTTAGCACGTACTAGGGGGCTTGTGAATAGGGCAAATATATATGCATATATATTTTTCGAAAATTAACAAAAAAAAACATTTTAAAAATAATTCACTGGAATGTTTCGGAGGTGGGGTTGGAAGGATACCTCCGCCTAACAATGAAAACCATTTTCCATTTTCTTTAATACTTATTTTTTTTAAATTAATATGTTATGACATCGCCCGTAAAAGAAGGCGGGGCTAAAATGGAATTTTAAAATCTTCTTGGTCCAATTTAAGTTTTTTTAACTTACGTTGATCTTAAAAGTTGCATTTGCTAAACAAAAGTATGGGAAAGTCACGAGGTAGAATTAGTTCTTTTCAGGGGAGCTTTTTACTCCTAGGTCCAATTTTATTATTTTCAAAACAAAAGTAATGTTCAACTAGATAAATACCCTAAATACCCCTATGTGCGTCAAGTTGCTTCATTCATTTTGTATAAGCATAATATTTTTTGGTAGATAAATGGTGTGCACAATGCTGAGTATTTTTAATATTATACAAATTTTTAGTAAAAAAATATTTTAATTTACCTGCATTGTAAATGTCTTACCGCATCCAGTTTGTCCGTATGCAAATATTGTACCATTATAGCCTTCAAGAACATTATCAACAAGTGAATAACAGGCTTCATTATATAATAATTCAGTCCGTTCTAATTCACCATAAACACTATCAAAAGTAAACATTTTCGCTGGAGTTGAATAATCTGAAGGATTTGTTACAGACACCGAACATTTATCCACAGAAACAATATTCTGAAAATGAAAGAAAATATAATTTGTTAAATTAAAGTAAACCACAGGAATACTGTTAACTGACTTCAAAAGAAGAAGGAGGTATCAATTCGTAAAGGTACGGTCAGATTTGTCAAATATTTGCTCGTATTTGCTCTAACATGTGTCAAAACAATACTTATTTTATTTTATGGTCACACTGCACGCATTTACGTGCTTTATTTTGTTTGTCAAAACAACACAGGTAAAATAGCTGCAATAATATTTGGCAAAACATGTTTGCTCTGTGTTTACACTTCAAAAAATTTTAAAAAAAAATATTTGATTACCCCTTAAGAGCCTAGTGGTACCTTTAGGAACCAACCAACAACATTTATTATTTCGTTAAAAAATTATTTAAAACTATTGTTATAACAAATATCGGAAGCAAATGATACTATTTACGTTAGTCGGTACTTCAAAAAACACATCAGTTAAAGCTTGAGCGTTTAAAAGAGTAGTTTGACTTCGAGCAGGGGCTTTCCGAGTTTATCAATTCGGTGGTTCGGTCAGAAAGCGAAGACGATGGAGATGGATGCTGACGATAATGATTGCGATCCAGATTTTGATTTTGAAGCTGCTCGTCGTTACGAAATATAAAAGAAAAATTTTATAATCATGCCTGCTGCTTCTAAATGTATAATTTGTAACAAAAATGTAAACAAATCTGATAATGGTATCTTGCTTCTTGCCAAAAAATCTCGGATGAAATATATGCTACGCTTGGGAAAAAAGATATCGTCTTGGATTTCTCATGCCTCAATTGTCGTTAAAACCCACCACCTCAAAATTATGATGTACGTTCTTCTGATTTGTCGCCTTGTATTGCTGACTTGAACAAAAGGATTAGTGCAAATTTTAAAAAACTTGCCGAAGAGCTGCGTGCTGAACAATGTGATTTAATAAAATAAATTGAGTCGTCTGTTTTAGATATTCGTGCAGATTTAATTTGTAATGATGCAATTAAAAGTGTTGAAATTAATACCATCGATAAAATTAACCACTTGGAGATGGATAATAACTGTCTTCACGAAGAATTAATGGCGCAGACATTGTTATCTCTGGCTTGCCTTTGGTTATTAACAATCCTCATAAAACAGTAATTTCTATATTTGCACACTATAAGATCAATACTGATATAAGAGACATAAACCATTGCATTTATATACAAAAAGGTAGATCCGTGCTACTGAAGCTCAATAATGTTCATCTTCGTAATGAGCTTATGAAGGCATATTTTAAAACTCGCTCTTTGCAACTCAGCTACATTATTGGCACTCAAATTGCTCAAATTACTTGAATGATCACCTTAATCCACCTTGCAACAAACTGCAGATGATTTGTTGAAATTTACGAAAAGATGCAAAAATATCATGGTTCAGAATCTTAAATGGAGATTTGCCCTCAGAAAAAATTAAACTTCCTGATCGTACCTTAAAGCTTAAACTTAATTTTCAACAGTGCTGTGATTTGCGTGATGGGAAATAAATTTCAACATGTTATTTCTATGGTGCTGTAAATATTCTTATTATTCTCAAATTTATGCATTTATAATTCCAATTAATATTTTTCTTTAAAGTTTTCAGTTTCGTTATTTTTTTGTAATTTAGTTGGCCTTACTAAATTCATAAATTCATGTTAACATAATGTTATCCGAAATTTTTGTTTCAAATATGTTATTTTTTAAGAATTATGTTTTAAGCTGTTTACTCTTAAGACTCCTCTTTATGCCTTTTTTAATTTCTGATGCCAATTATCAGTGAGGGATATTTGGAAGAAGTTATTTCAAATAATTTTGAGTAATTTAAAAATTGGACAAATGAATACACAAAGTTTAAGACCTTCAGGCAGATCATCTAAATAAGATGAACTACGTTTAATTTTAGAGAATAAACCGCTAGACATTTTTTGCGTAACTGAATCATGGTTTGATCCTGAAATTTCAAATCCTACTTTGGATATTGCTGGATATGTCTTGTGCGGAAGTGATCGGCCATCTCGTTTTAGAGGTGGTGGTATTGCCTTATATATTTTCAAGAGTATTGAATTCAAGTCCGTCTATCGTTGTACAGAATAGTTTACATGTGAAGCTTTATTTATTAAAATATATATCTTGAGTCGGTTACAGTATTAGTAGGAGCAATCTATATATCCAGAGGACAACTTAACTTAGCTGAGCAATTTTTTGGCGATATTCATGTTCGATATAATAACATTGTTTTGGTTGGTGATTTTAACAATGATCTCTTTGTACCGTCTAAAGCTGAGGATCTGAATACGTTTTTTACGAATTCATAATTCTTTAGCTACCCTTTATGATTCGCACCATCATTCAGCTTCACTTATTAATTATTTTGCAGTTAGTCAAAATTTATTAATCAATACCTCTGTTCAATTTCAGATTTCGGACATTTTTCATCATTCTTTAATAACTTTGGCCTTACAAATACCTATTATTTTAACTTCTAATTTTTTGAAATTAACAAATGACATTAAATACTTAATATCTTTACGTAGCATTGCATTAAATATACATATTTTTGTAATCGAAATGATCATAACCGGGTAATTTATCGACAGCTTCGAAATCAAACTTAAAAAATGATTAGGAACTTGAAGAAACATATACGAAAGCATACACGCTTTTTTGACTTAAGTAATACAAAGCAAATGTGAAAGGCTTTGGGAAATGATGGTGTTGTAGGTGATTTCTATGCAAACAGTAATGCTGATGTCAATCAAATTAATCAAACTTTTGTTTGTAATCAGTTAGAAATAAATGACGAGGAACCTGATTTTTTAAGTAACTCCAATGTCCTGATACTTTTTCTTTTTCTAATGTAACTGAAACAGAATTGTTCAATGCGATTTCTAAGATAAAATCGACTTCCCTTGGTTTTGATGGAGTTTCAATTAAATTTTTAGACATATTCTTTATTTTATTAATAATATAATTACTTCATCTGTTTACCCGGATGGGTGGAAAATTGCAAGAATTTTGCCTATCTCAAAACACGGGACTGAAATCGGTATTGACAACATGAAGCCAATTAGCATTTTGCCTACACTATCTAAATCTGTTGAACATTTGATTAAAGACCAGATCACAGATTTAATAGAAAGTAAAAACTCTTGCACCACTGTCAATATGGTTTCCGTCATGAACGTAGCACTAATATGTTGTTGATGGCTTTGACAGAAACTATTAGAGATAATTGGAATAAAGGGAAGGATGTTTTAATTTTAATTGACATAACTAAGGCATTTGATCAGATAAGTCATTTGTTGTTAATAAATAAACTTAATTGTAAGTTTAGCTTTTCAAGATCTGCTTGTCGATTGATGTGGTTGTATTTATCTGGTCATAAACAATATGTTTCTATTGATGGATTGGATTCAAATTTACTTGATGTGCGATCAGGAGTACCACAAGGTTCTGTTATTGGCCCCATTTTATTTACATTGTTTTTAAATGACATTGTAGAATTCCTTAGTTATAGGACTTGTAAACCCTTCATATTTGCAGATGATTTGCAATTGCTGGGGTCAAGTGATCGCCCTTGAAGCCACTATAAATTATGAATTAAATACTTTAAATCTTTGAATGGAGACTGACTCTCTTTCTGTCAATCCCAATAAAACTAAAGCTATGATTCTCAAATGTAACAGGTCTGGTACTATTAATCTGAGCTTAAGTATTTGTAACACTACCATTAAAACGATCAATAATTTGCGCTGTCTTAGAATTATAATTGACGACGAATTGTCCTTTGAGCCGCATATCAATAATTTATGCTCTAAAGTTTGTTTTACCTTGCGTATGCTATATCACCTAAATTTATATTAACCATTATTTGTCAAGAGGACTATTGCTTATGCTTTGCTAATGTCTCAAGTAAATTATTGTATTGATATAATATCTGGTTGCTCTGAGACTGTAACAAAATTAAGCACATTATTCATTTCAATCAAAAACTTCTTCTTTCCCGTTAAAAGTGGATATTTGACTCCTCAATAAAACGAAAGCTCCTTTTCCAATGTTAGTTTTAATAATTAAGTTTTTTTACGATGATTATAGTTGGCCAATAATTTTATGTGTATTTATAGATTCTATTATTCTCGAGCTATTAAGGCCTATAGTTGTCAAGTAATTAAAAATCCAATTTAATTATTTTTTTCCTGACGTTTCGTCGATTATTCGTCGACTTTATCAAGGGCGTCTCTTTTTTTTTATTTAAATAAATCATAACATAAAATTACAATTACATTATAATTGAAAACAAAAACTTCAGAAATGCATACTTACAAAATAAAACGTTAGTACATTAATTCAAAATAAAAATACTCGTAAACACATCAAACATTATCACAAAACATCTGAACAATTTCAACAGGTTTAAACAATAAACACATCTTCGCTTAAATGCAGATTAGCTAATAGCGACTCTATAGCTGCCTCTTTCAGGTTCATTGTGATCCCTATTTTCTCCTGTATATGTAGACTTTCTTTTGAATATATCTTTTTTATAATTTTTTCTTTGTCCAATATTTTGATGTTATTAAAGTCAGCTGTGTGACCTGGTTTTATTATGTGTTGTGCCAATGCAGTTGTCTCCTTTCTTTTACTAATGTCCATTTTATGCTCAGCTATTCTTGTCGCTAAGCTTCTCTTTGTTATTCCAATGTATATTTTTTTACATTTTGTTGCTTCATTCCCCATGCATGGTATTTCGTAAACAACATTGTTTTGTTGTTGCTATTGAATAGGCGCTTTAATTTTTCAACAACAACAATAATGTAAGGAGTAAGAGTATTCTTTTAAAAACTTTATTAAAAAACAAAATTAAGAACATTTACTTCATTAAACAAAAGAAAAATATTATCTTTGAATTTAAAATATAATACCTTAAATATTTTGTAACGTATATACATACATACATATGAATGCATGTTTTTCCATGTTCATTAAAAAATTATTTAAATATATACATAGGCATATGTCATGTAAATAAAGTTTAATAATTAAATAAACGTTTTTATTAAAAAGTTAAAGTTTAACTTAAATTTAAAACATTCAGTCTCCCGCTCGTTTTCCAAACACTGCAAAAAACATTGTCAATTTTTTATGCACTTTCGGTGCTACTTTATTATTGAGTGTATAACACAGAGTCAACAACTGCGATTAACTCTCTTATAAGATGAGAGAAAACGTCGGCAGAGCATTTATCCATCGTAATCTTAATATCGAACAAGGAAAACACGGATTTCTCTTAATCTTATAAGAATTCATAAATCACTGATAGCCGCGTAGAAAACACCTGCTTGCAACTAATTGAAAGTATTCTTATATACAATGTACATGTTTTGTATCATTTTGATTAAAAACTAATTATTTTCTTTTTATAAAATCGTTTTATATAAAATTGTTTTCTTGAGACATATATTTTTAATAATTTGTGCAGCAGATTTGTAACGGCGCATTTTGTTTACAAATACATAGTTGTTTTTTTATATTTGAAAGTTCATAAGATTGTTTCTATGAGATATCCCATAACAACAGTCTCATAAGAATTCTTATAAGATTGGAATAATACTAATTTTAAGTCTACACGTAACAGAATTCTCTCAGCGATGGCATTTCACGTTCTCATTTCAGATGTTGTCTCTAATGTAGACTCCAAGTTAAGCTAACTTAAAGCGGCTATTAGACGATCAAACTTCGCCTGTGAGCACGGCCTGATGACAAGCCATCAAACTCGTGTAATAGGGTAAATTTCGTGTTTGTCGCTGAATGAAAATCAAAATTTTTTGCCATCATACTGTTTAATAGCGTGTTTGTCAAACACAGTGTAAATTTCATTTGTATTTTTGTAAGCGAACGGTAAAATATAAAGTAAATAAAGATAATATGTATTTAGAAGTAATAGGTAAATAATATTACATTAAAATTCTTATTAATTGCTAGATTAAAAGTAAAATAAAAAAATTAACAATTTAAAACTTGCTTTATTTTAAGTAAATGCAATATCTTATTTTTATAATTTCATTATCGTTCCTTTAACGAAAATGCAATTCAATAAGTTAGTGAATTTTTTATAATAGTGCAAGTTTGAATATAAATAAAAATAATTTAATTTGTAAGTTTAGCTTTAAGTTTTATCTTCTGTTAATGTCGAAATAAAATCTTAAATAAATAATAAAAGATTATATTTCTTTTGAAGCATTTCTTTTTGAAATAACTGAAACACATTATTAAATTCGCGTTTTAAAATAATTTATTAGAGTATATGAAAATTTGCTGGAATTATGGCAAATAAAATGCGATGTTTATAATAATAGAAGTTTTAAACAAAAGTCTTCAAAAAGCTTTAAGAAAAATTGAAAAAAAGTACAGCTAAATGTAACAATTAAAGTTGTAAAGTAAAATAAACATATTGCAACAAACTCATGCGTTATCACAAATACAAACTTTTAGTACTGCATATGATGCGCAGTACGTTCGTAAATGCAAAAAGTGGCAGCACTGCAAATGTCGTCTGTTCGTAAATGCATCACTGAAGTATATTATGCGCAAATAAAAGCAAAAAACTAATCATAAAAATGGCTGATGCAATGAACTTCTCTTTCTGTTTAATAATTTGTATGAAATTAAATTTAGTTTTTTATTCTTTAATCTTCTTTTTTTAGTATGTTACACAAATTTTTATCATTTTTATATCATCTAGTTGACAAATCGAGTTTATTATCAATTTTTCTATTTTCACAGTATTTCTTCGTTCGTTATGCAAACACTAAAATAAGCAAAACAAAGCATACGCAACAGCTGATTAGCAGTGGCAGTGCAGAATAATCATATTATGCAGAGCACTGATGCATTTACGAACAGGCCCCATGTTAGACAAAAATACATAAATTCGGCCTTGGGTATACCCCATTAAATGTGTCTTAGAAAAAATATATAACTTATGTACATCAAGGTAGTTTCAAGGCGCTGCCTTTTCAAAGTACGAAATCTAGTTTTGTTTTTCAAAGTGCTGATACTTATATAAATTTGATGATATATAACTGGAAAAATTTGCGTTTCCACCATCTTTTTTAATTTCTCTTTTTAAATGCAAAAAGTGGCAGCACTGCAAATGTCGTCTGTTCGTAAATGCATCACTGAAGTATATTATGCGCAAATAAAAGCAAAAAACTAATCATAAAAATGGCTGATGCAATGAACTTCTCTTTCTGTTTAATAATTTGTATGAAATTAAATTTAGTTTTTTATTCTTTAATCTTCTTTTTTTAGTATGTTACACAAATTTTTATCATTTTTATATCATCTAGTTGACAAATCGAGTTTATTATCAATTTTTCTATTTTCACAGTATTTCTTCGTTCGTTATGCAAACACTAAAATAAGCAAAACAAAGCATACGCAACAGCTGATTAGCAGTGGCAGTGCAGAATAATCATATTATGCAGAGCACTGATGCATTTACGAACAGGCCCCATGTTAGACAAAAATACATAAATTCGGCCTTGGGTATACCCCATTAAATGTGTCTTAGAAAAAATATATAACTTATGTACATCAAGGTAGTTTCAAGGCGCTGCCTTTTCAAAGTACGAAATCTAGTTTTGTTTTTCAAAGTGCTGATACTTATATAAATTTGATGATATATAACTGGAAAAATTTGCGTTTCCACCATCTTTTTTAATTTCTCTTTTTATTTTCTAAAAACTGAATTTTATTATTACTATTATCTGTAGTTTTGCAAGATTTAATGTTTTGGCCAGACTTTTGAACCGTTGAACAGATAGCTGAAATCTGTTTTGAAGTCGGTTTTTTTTGCAAGAATTGTTTAATGTTGAAGTTATAAGTCTATAAGACTCTTAAAAGACTTATAAGATTCTTGAATTTTCTATACAAAATTTGGTTAGAATCCACAAATATGAATTTGAAAATTAAAGCGTGCCCCTATAGTTGATGTCTTTTTATGTATGTTGACAACCTGTTGAACAGTTACAGACAGACGGTTGAAATTAACAAGTTTCTGTGGAGCTCATTCAGCTGGAATATAAGATTGTCCGAATAGTTAATGCAGTTTGATGTATGTGAGCATACTTTTGAACCTTTATAGACAGATAGATAAAATCTGTTTTGAAAAACATATATTTTTTTTAAGAGTTATGTTTGGAATTTTTCAACTCATAGCGAACTATATTAATTAGTTTTTGTTATAATTCAAAAGCATTTTTTCTTGATTTCGTAAACTGTAATGTGTATACTTATTTACTATTCATGTTAAAAATTTTACTTTCTTTTTATTGATTTACGCAGGCTTTAATGTATCAGTTTTGTTTTCGTTTAAAACATTTAATTATTTTTTGCGTTAAAAAATTGTGTATGGACATCGTCATACTAAATTAGTATTGATTAATTATGGACACTCCTCATATTCTTATTTACAAAGGTAGTTTGTTAAAAAGACGATGTTTACAGTGTACACAACCAAAGGTAGGTAGATGCGCAGAATGCTGATAATGGATGAAGTAATCCAGAAAATGCAGAGTTAGATTCTGTTGATGTCTAATTTTTTCTGTTTTCTTCGGAAAACGTCTCCATACATTTTTAAATAACTTTTCTTTCTTAAAAGTTTTTAGAAAGGAAAATGAAAATTGAATTAAAAATTAATTTGATTGATTTGTTAAGAAATTATTTCATTAAAACCCGAATATGGTGCTCTTAAGTGGCCTTTGTATGTGTCTAAATTAAAAGATTTTAGCAAATTCTACAAAGTCAGGCTTAAAGTAACTAATTAAGTATTCAAGTTTCAACTAGCCAAATTATTTAGAATAATTTAAATTTATATTATTTAAGCTTTAGTTTGTAGATTTTAATTCAAAGTTCGTTATTAACTGTGACAAAGATAAAAAATAATGAGTTATCATTTTATATTTTAAAGCGACTAAGCCTAGTTTAAAGATGTTTCAATTCCTTCGAATCTTGGAACATTAAATATTTCATCACAAGAACATTGCTTAGCTTAACTACGTGTTTCAATCACATTAGGTTTATGTTAAGAAATATATTATATATTTTTATAAATTTATTTGTACATTTTTAAATAATTAGAATGAAAGAAAATAAGAATTAAGTTGGAAATTAGTGATTTTATACAGATATATTTTAGGAGGCGGAAATTTTTTAGATTGACTTGAAAATTACTAAATTGGTATTACTTTTCAACCATAACAAAACAAAAAAAAAAAAAAAACAAAATAAAATAAACCAACAAGCAGCCAACTTCACTTCCTAACGCCCTGTCAAAATTGTATTTTCCAATTGCTAAGCGGTGACGCCGTGCTATTTAGGGATGCTTGATACATTTTGTATGTACATGAGAAATTTTGACAGATATTTTGCGCTTTGGGCGCTAATTTAGGGAAGGCAGTAACGCGGAAAATATGTGCTTTCACCACAAGAAGTAGAAAAAGGGTATAACTAAGTTTGTCATTCCGTTTGCAACTTCTACAATAGCCATTTCCGACCCCATAAAGTATATATATTCTGAGATCTTATGTATAGCGAAGTCGATTGAGCAATATCCGTCTGTCCGTCCGTGTTAGTATTGAAATCAAGTTCGCATTTGCAACAAAAGTTTAAATACGGAAATCAGCAAGATCGGTCCTCTTATTTTTGCCATATTGTTTGGAACAATGAAGTAACTAATAGGGAATTAAGAAATAAGAAAAACCATCAAGTGAAAAAATTGACGCTCCCGCATAATTTCCGACTTACGGGCCTCTGAAACTTGAAATTTTTTTAAAATATCAATATAGTAGGCATCATTTTAAAGTTTTTGATGAGATCTTTAAGGAAATACAAAAATTTTTGAAAATGCTTCACCTATTAAGAGTCTTTAAGCGCTTTAATAAAACACGACACGTCTTTTCTTTTCAATCGCGAGTTTATTAATGACACTTCGCCTTAACAGCCAAGTTATTTACATCATTTGAGCTTAGTTATCAACATAACATCATTTGAGCTTATTTATCAACATAACATCATAAGAGAGAATCATAGACAGATATATTTTCACAGAATGATCTAGAAAAATATATTAAGCGGCTATTAGACGATCAAACTTTGCCTGTGAGCATGTCCTGATGACAAGCCATCAAACTTGTGTAATAGGGTAAATTTCGTGTTTTTCAGCGGCGCTGGATGAAAATCAAAATTTTTTTATATTTTGTGTTTTCCATCATGCCATCATACTCGTTTAATAGCATGTTTGTCAAACGCAGTGTAAATTTCATTTGTGTTTTTGTCGGCGAACAGTAGATTGTCTCATCTATGGTAAAGATGGCTTAGGTAGTGCGCACGACGTTCTTATAAAGATAATGTTGGGAAATTTCTTTAAGTAATAGGTAAATGATATGACATTGAAATTCTTATTTATTGCTGATGCAAATCTTGCACTTTTATATTTTTCTTTTAAGTTTTCGCTCGTATAAAAAAAACTCCAACTCATTTAGGTTTAAAGTAGAATAGATAAAAAACTAAAAATTAAAACTTGCTTTATTTTAAATAAATGGTATTGCACTCATATTTTCATAATTGCATTTTCGTTCTTATAACGAAAGTCCAATACAATAAGAAGAATATAATTTAATTTATAAGTTTAGTTTTAAGTTTTATCTTCTTCTGTTAACGTCAAAAGAAAATCTTTGATAAAAAATAAAATAAACAAAATATATAAAAGTATACTATTTCTTTTTGAAAGAATTTATTGAAGTATTTAAAAGTGTGCTGGAATTATGACAAATAAAAAGTGATGTTTATAGTAAAAGAAATAAACAAAAGTCTAATAAAAGGCTTTAGAAAAAAAAATTGAGAAACGAATGAAACAATTGAAGTTGTAAAATAAAATAAACATAATGCAACTAATTCATGCGGTATAACAAATATGAACCTTACTATTCACAATCTGCTTGCGTACTGATGTTTGACAAACTTGGCATGATCGTGTAATAGCAAAACACTCTTTCTCATCAGGCCGTGCTCACAGGCAAAGTTTGACCGTCTAAAGCGGCTATTATGAGTACTAATAAAAACCGTTATCCTGGAATATACAATACATTAGCAAATATAATACAGAGGATAATGAACAAAATATATGCAAATATACTACTACAAGTCGATGAAATTTTTATATAAAATTATGTATATGTAGTACTTAATTTTTTTCTTATTTTTTAATTCCCTGACACTCCAATATTTGCTTTTTTGGCTGGGTTTACTTCACTAAACTAGATTTACATAGATGGTGAAGGGTATATAAATTTCTTCTAGAAAAAAATTAAAACTCTAAAAAGCACCCTATAATTAATATTATAGACACTTTATTTTTACAATTGTTAAAATCATATTTTTGTGTCTACGCTGGTCACACAATACAATACAACCTTTATGGTGTCTCAAAATCATTACCTTTGAGACGTTTTTTGGTGCTCAAAACACTGTTTATAATAAAAATTAATAACGAATTTGCTTCGGAAATTTTATTACTTATTATTATATTGTAATTTATAAAATTGTTGAAAATTTATTTTGTTGATCGTTTTTTCGGTTCGAATTTTGAATTTTCAAATAATTTTGAATCTTGTCGATTATTTGCGGTCCTTTTAAGAAAAACATTTGTGCATTTTAAAGTATATTTATTGCTTTTCTAAAGATCCGTTCAGTAAATATGACAACATTAAAGCTGAATTACAGTCGTTTGACTGATTTCGAAAACTTTTTTAAAACTAGCCCGGAAAATCTGCACACGGTTTATTGCTTGAACACCCACCGACAAGAATTATCGTGCTTGTGGGAAATGTTTCGTGATACTTATGACGATATCTTCTAAAATGCTGACGAGTCAAAAGTATCTTTGAAGGAGGTTAAGTTAAAATATACGCTTTTAAAGACAAGGCCTCTTCTTAATCTAACACCCCTCCGATACATCTTCCTCCTTGTGACACCGAAATATTTTCTGGCGATTATTCTTCGTGGCCAACTTTCAGGGATATGTTTTCAGCCCTTTACAGGAATAACTCGCACGTGAGTAATATTCAGAAAATGTATTACCTATTGCACAAGACTGAAGGTGAAGCTCGCGACATAATTCGTACGTGTTCTATAACAAATGAGCCATGTCGAAGGCTTGGCAGAACCTTGTGGATCGTTACGAGAATAAACGAGTTCTGGTCAATGCCCAACTGAAAACCCTTTTTAACATGCAGACAATAGAAAAAGAATCTGGCCCCTCAACTAAACGTTTACATTACCATTAGCTGGGACATAATATTTGTTCCACTCGATTGCCTGAAGTCACACTCGGACTTTGGAAACAGTCCCAGAGACCAAGCTCCGATTTGCCGAAGTGGAGTTGTATGGATGATTTTCTGACGGCTAGACACAGGACTTTAGAATCCGTGTCTGACATATTTGGGGCCCATAACCCGAATTTTGTTGAATTTGATATAGCCGAAATACCCCTTACGGATTTTAAGTTTTATCACATGGATATGCTTATCGGTGCAGACATATACTCTAAAATTATGCTCACAGAGGTTCCGAAACATCCTAGTGGGAACTTACTAGTCCATAATACAGTTTTTGGTTGGATCCTGACAGGAAAGGTCATGCACATACAACCCATCAAATCTATAGTTTCATTTTATAATCATTGGGATTTAAATGAAAAAATTGCTCGATTCTGGGAAGTAGAAGAAGTTCCAAAAATCAAAACGTTATCTTCTGTTTACGTTTTTAGTCAGAATTTGTATCATAAAACCACTTACAGGAATGAAGACGGACGTTATGTCGTTTCGTTACCCTTTAAGTCTGATTTTCCTGATAAATTAAAGTTTGGTCTCTCCCGATAGTCAGCTTTGTCACAGTTTCTGAAAAATGAGTTGAGATTATTGGGAACTCCAGAGTTAAAGCCCTCTATGATCAGGTTGTGTGTGAGTATTCTACTCTAGGTCATATGGTCAAGGTTACACCAGACTTGGATTATAGTACGAATAGTAACTATTATTTGCCGCATCATGCCGTCTTGAAACCTGATAGTGTAACTACCAAACTTCGTGTAGGTTTTAACGCGTCAAACTCACCTTCTAATGGACTTAGTTTGAACCACCTTTTCCATACTGGACCTACCTTTTTAGTCTGATTTGACTATTTTAATCTTTAATAGCGGCTATTTCAATTCGTTTTCAACGCTGACATTGAAAAAATGTATAGGCAAATAATGATCAGGCCAGATCAAGCGTCATTTCAGAAGATTGTATACCGCGCTGACTCCAATCACGAAGTGGAGGATTTCGAATTAAGAACAGTTACTTTTGGAGTTAACTGTGCCCCATATTTAGCGAATCGCACTTTGCATCAGTTAGTTGATGACTGAGAACAACTTTACCCTAAAGTTTCAGAACTTTTGCATACTCAAATGTATGTTGACGATGTTCTTGCTGGTTCACATACGATAGAAGTAGCAGTTCGTGATCGCAATGATTTGACGCATGTCTTGAGATCTGCCGGGTTTTCACTTTAAGAGTAGACCGCCAACCATGAGAGTCTTCTTGTAAACAACTAAGCTATTTGACCCCAATGGATGGCTTGCCCCTAAGGTAGTCGTTACAAAAATTATCATGCAACAAGTTTGGAGAGACAGGACGGATTGGGACGAACCCATGACGTTACAAAGATGGCGCGCATTTGTCGATCATTACCCGTCCATTGAAAGCATCAATATCGCTCGTTGGGTTAATTTTGACCCTCAACATGAAGTACAACTTTATGCCTTTTGCGATGCTTCTGAGAAAGCATATGCTGCCACTCTATATATTCGAGTCCAAGCCCCGTTAGGTGAGCTATTCACCAATTATCTCGCTGCTAAAACAAAGCTTGCTTTACTCCGTTTGGAGCTCTGTGGTGCAACTCTATTGGCAAAAACGGTACATTCACTTTGCAAGGAGCTCAATCTTACCATGTCGGAAGCCTTTTACTGGACAGATTCGACCATTGTTCTGTCTTGGCTTAAAAAACCCCCGTGCCATTGGCCAACTTTTGTAGCAAATCGAGTTTCGTTTAAATTATTTTGAACAACGGGATTTTTTTTACAATTATATTAATTAATTTTTAAAAAATTCTTTTTTTCGTGCTATTTTCCCGATTTATTATTTAAATCACCGATATTGATTATTGAGGGTCAAAGCACGTCTCGATGGCCATTTCGTTATCGCTTACTTAACTCTTTATGAAACTTCTGACAAATATTTTAAATAAACTAAAGATTTTTGTCCAAACAATAAAGCAAAGACAAAAATCAAAGTTTAAGCAAAAACAACAATAACCAATTGTAATTCTATTTTTCTTTCTCTGCTGTATAAGGCAGAGTTTTTTTCTGCTCTCTTATACAGTTGAAAGAGGATGAAAAATAAAATATCACAAAACACTCGGCCGAATCAATCGAGTTTATCTTGGCTCTGATTCGAAAGTACGAGTGGCCGATGTTCGAACGGCCGATGGCGTTCTAACGAGGCCTATTGTTAAGCTCGTACTGCTTCCTAATCCCAAGCAGAACTAATTCGTTTTACTTTCTTTTTTTTTTTTGTTTGTCGTTTGGCAATTGAGCGTACTGAGGTTTAATCGCTCGATAGCAGTATGGAGTCTACCACATCCTGCCGCCTGTGCAGAAAAGACCACCCTCTCCGAAAATGCCCCGTGTTCCGGAAGATGAACCCGTGTAGGCGATTCAATGCGTCACAAAATACAAATATTGTATTAATTGCCTGGCTCATTCACATTTTGTGAAAAATTGCCGAAGTCGGAAACAATGTCTTCAGGAGCACAATACCATGCTGCATTTCCGGACAATGAATCACGCAAACACAACAGACGCAACAACAACAAAACCAACAAACTGAGAACAAAAGACAAACCCAGCAATCAAAATAGTAAAAAGAAGACACAGAAAAAGAGGAAAGGGAATACGAGCGCAACCCACAACCAGGCTCATAACTGTCAGTGCCAGAAGTGTAATGTGGTTGACACTTGTGCGGCATCTAATGGCGGCACCATTATAATCAATGTCTTGGCCAGACAGTAAAACTGGTCATTAAAACATATTTTTTTAATACTTTTTTTATGATTTCTGATCACCTAGCTCCCGCTTCTCCTTGTTGCATTATTGCAAGGGGGGTGGGATGTCTACGCTGGCCACCCTTATTTTTAATATAAAATAATACAACCCTTATGGTTGCTCCTATTTTTATACAACTGAATTTTTTTATTTGAAATACTTTACGAATTTACAAATTATATTTTTGTTACATTATGATAATTTATGAAATATAAACAAAATTTTGTTTAATAATATACACTACATTTTTCTTAAACAATTTTACATTTTCTTCATTTTTAATTTCATTTGGCATCATGTTGTACATTCGCAATCCCTTGTAAAATAATGTTCTTTGCATCGCATTGGTGTGTGCTTGTTGTAATCTGAAGTCTGTTGCATTTCTGAGATAATATGGTTGAACTTCTCCCACATATCTCGTCTGTTCTGTTAAGTACTCAGGTACGGCTCCCATTCTTAGTTTATGGATGAAGATCATTGTGTTAAGTAGTAGTCTCTGCTTAACATTTAACCATTTTAATGTATTCAGCATATATTCAATTGGGGTATAACGGTTACATTTTAAAATTGCGCGCATAGCTTTATTCTGTAATTTTTGTAGCCTTGTGAATTGTTGATCCGTGCCGCTGGAGTATAGAATTGTTGAACCGTATTCGAAATGCGGTTTAATTATCGTATTATATATATTAATAGCCGTTATAATTGATATTTTATTTCTCACTCGTTTAAAAAACCCAATTTTCTTTCCAATTTTTTTACATATATATTCAATGTGCTCATTAAATTTTAGGTCCTTGTCAATAATAAAGCCGAGATATTTTATGCTATTTACTTTTCCTATTGTAATTTCATTTATTTTAATTGATCTATTTGTAATCATATTAATTTCCATTAGTTTAGTTTTAGATTCATTTAATTTCAATTTATTGATATTTAACCATTCATTTACTTTCTTCATGTCGTTTTTTATATTTTCATAACAAAGTTCTTCTGTATCAGCTTCTGTAAAAATCAGGGTGTCATCTGCATACATTATTATTTCACATTTGTCCCTAGTTATTTACTATTGCACTCGATTCTACGTTATTGACTTTGGTTATTTGATTTCTATTTGTTAGATATGATTTGAACCATTGTAATTCATTATTCCGGATGCCATACTTATGTAACTTCTGAATTAGTATATTTCGATCTATCGTCTCGAAAGCACGCTTAAAATCTAGAAATATAGCTAGTACTTTACTGTTTTTCTTAATTATTTTAAGTCTGTTTATTAAGTAATTAACTGTTGTTTCACAAGAATGTTTCTTTCTAAATCCAGATTGGTGCTTAGATAGCAAATGATGATTTTCTATATATTGCACTACTTGATTTTTTACCACCTTTTCCAAAATTTTTTCACCTAATTTTAAGCTATTTACCGGACGAAATTCTTCGCATTTAGTTGTGTTTTTAATTTTTTCAACTGGTGTTACCATTGTTTCTTTCCATTTTGTAGGAAAAACTCCTGTTGCCATAGATTTATTAATTATATCCAGCAAAATATTTCCAGTTATGTTCCATGTATCCAGAATAATGTTTCTTTTCATTTTCATGTAGTCTGCTTTATTGTTCATACTTTTGCACATATTTCTTAGCTCTATCAAAGATATTGCACGAAACTTAAATGTAGTGTTCATCACAGGTATACCATCTTCGTATTGCACATATTCAATTAAATCCCTTATCTCCTTAATACTATTAACAAAGTAATTATTAAATTTTTCGGCTATATCTAAATTTTCCTTATATTCTATTTGATTAAATATCACAGTTCGTATCACATTTCTGGGTTTTCTTAAGACAAGTTCTTTTATCACAGTCCACATTTCTTTCTGGTCATTGGAAAAGGCAATTTTATTATTTATATATCTGTTTTTTCATTTTCAATTTTAGTTTTGTACTTATTTCTTATATTTTTGTAATTATCCCATGCCACATTTGAGTTTTCCATCACTGCTCTTTGATATGATCTTACTTTTTCCATTTTTAAATTTCTAAGTTCATTGTTAAACCATATTATGTTACTTCTTTCTTTTATTTGTTTTTTTGATGTAAATTTTGTTATAGCCGTTTTACACTTGCTCACATCTTTCATCGTTCATCAATTTGCCAAGATGTAACATCTTCGCCATAAGAAATGCATAGGGCTAAAAATCAACATCTGTCAACATCTTTACAAGATGTTCCTATCTCATTTTGTTCCACTCAACATCTTTCGATAATTTTAGTGTCATCACTAGAAAATGGACATAAAATATAAAAACGAAACACTTGTAAACAAATACAAAGAGTAAAATGGAAGAGGCGCAAGGTTATTAATGTTAAATTGCCATACTGATAAATAATAAAAATAACTTTGAAATGTGTTTTATGACATATTCTCCGTACAAAATTGTCCAAAAATATATTTTAAACCTATTTTAATACTTTACGAACATGGCAGAAATTATTTTAAAAATTTTTAAATAGTTTTTTCTTTCTAATATTTTTTCAGAAATTAAAATATACGTGCAATTGAGCAGAATTAAATTTTTTCATTTTGCAATTGCAAAAACTGAACATTGAAATATTAAAAATTTTTTAAATAGTTTTGTATAAAAGCCGCTTTGTAAAAACAATAACAACGTTGTCTTATCTACGTGCAAACTATCCTTAAAAAATTCCGCACTTCTATTTGGAATATCTTATTCCCAAAATCTACAATTTCTTCGTTCTCCAGCATAACTTCTGCTAATTCTTCACGAGCTAAATAGTTAAACCAATTATTGTAGACTTTTTTAGCTCCATTTTATTAACTAGCTTAATATTTCGGTATACGCATAACAAAGTGTTTGTCAAAGATGAAAGATGTTGCAATTGTAAACGACTTTTTTTCATTTTCAACATCTTCCACGCGTTCCTCATAGATGTATGCAAGTGTAAAAACCCTATTATTGTTTGTTGCATACAGTTATCAAAATTTTCTACTATGACATTAACATTCTACATTTCGTTGTATTCTAATATCATATTTAGTTCATTTCTAAAGTTATTTTTATTATATTTAAAAATGTCTATTTGTTGTATTTGTTTTTTAAAATTATTTTCACACTTTATAAATATGTCAGTTGCTTCGTGATCTGATATCTTATTATTTACATTAGTTTTAGCCGTTATTAATTTATAATTAGTTATAATATAATCTATTATAGTTTTTGAGTTTTGTGTTTTTCGAGTTTCTTCATCCATTATCTGCTTTAGTCCATTGTCATTTAGTATACTTTTGACTCTCTGTTTGTAGAAATCTGCTTTCCAGTCTATGTTAAAATCACCAGCAATTAATATGTCGCAGTTTCTCTCACAAATTTCCTCCACTAAATCTTGAAGTGCATCGCAAAATTCTGATTTAGAGTAACTTGGTGATCTATATATTACTATTAGAATAAAAGATATTTTTTCTTTTTTAACCAAATAAACTGAAATCCAAAAAGCAATATCTTTTACAATGGTTTTTATATTTTTCACCGTCCACTCTTTTTTCATGTATAATGTAACTCCTCCAGTCCTTGTTGATGATGATAATGTAATAAATTGATTATAATTAGTTAATTCAGTCTCTTCTTCATTAATGTGTTCCGTCATATGCGTCTCAGATAATATTATAAAATCTGGTTTATTTGTTTCCGCTAGTATTTCCAATTGAGTAAAATTATTTGTTATACCTTGTATATTAGTGTATATGCCATATATATTCGTTGGTTGTTATATTTCAACATCTAATCCAATCCGTTTCTTTTTTAGATTTAGTTTATTTATATACACAGGACATATTTTGCTATTCGTTGCGTGGTTTTCATCTAGGCCCAGGTTTAATCTTTTGTTTTCTTTCTGGCAGTTGATGCAATTATTTCTTATCTCCTTAGCACATTCTTTACTCTTGTGTTTTTCATGACACTTAAAACATATTGGATCGTTTCGGCATTCCGCTGCTTTGTGATTATAACCTTGGCAATTATAACATTGTGTTAAACTAGTGCCGTCAAAAATTCTACATTTCTCCCATCCAACATTAAGTTTTTCCATTGCCATTAATTTTGAATAAGTTTCATTATCAATTTTTATTTTAGCATTATATATAGTTCTATTGTATCTTTTTGTCTCAAAACATTTTATAATTTCCACCTTACTATCTTTCATTACTTCATTCTGCTTTTTGAGTTTTTTCAGTAGCTCATCATCAGTGTTTTTAAAACTCATATCAGTTATTATTATTTGTATTTCAGTCTGCTTTGGAATTTTTACTTCATAATTCTCGCTTATTTCATTTTCAACTGCCCTTCTTATTTTTTCTCTTTCGTCCATGTTTTCACTCTGAATAACTACTGTGCCATTACGTCTGTTTTCAACATTAAAGGCCGTGTCAGATAAAACTTTATCGCTTTGCGTGACGTTTCAAACTTTGAACAAAAAGCGTATAACGCAAGAGGTATGTCACAATAAAAACTTTAACAGCGCCTAATTATTGTTTGTTTTTATAAGTTTTTCTTCCATAATTTTCTAAAAAAAATAATAAAGGAAGAATATATAATAAAAAAAATAATATTTTAAGATTCTTAGCTCTTTTACGTTCGATTTTGCCAAAAATAATATACAAATGTATAGCAGCTAATTGTCAAAGCGCGCAAAAAGATGAGTGTTGCCCAACTTTGCGCTTTGCTTTGCGTTAAAAGTGCTTTATGTGACATACTTCATATAAGTTCGTGCATTTTATCTCAGATGTCAAAGCGAATTTGCAACCCAACGCAAAGCAAAAGTTTTATCTGACACGGCCTTAACGATTTTCAAATTAATTGGATCCACTTTTTTGTTTAGTTCTTCTTTTGTTTTTTGTACCGTTTGCTTTCCTTTTGGTTTTATTATTAAGGGGACATTTTTTGACACATCTGGCAACACACTATTTTTCGCTACTACTTTTGCATATGACACTTTCTGTTTATCATTTGTTTCTTTTACAATTTTCTTAATTTCATCACACATCTTTGTGTTGTTGATGCTAATTTTTTCATACATGTCTTTATTTTTGTTTTCAACTACATTAACATTTCCATAAAGGTTTTTTACTTCTTCAACATTCTTTTCACATATTTTTTGTACATTGTCTATTTTTTTAAACCTGGCATCATACCTATTTTCAATTGCTTCCAGTAATGCTTTTATCTCAGTTTCATTTTGTTTAATAGCGCTTTCAAATTCATGTTTATATTCTTTTAATGTTTGTCGATTCTTGTTTACAACAGTTTGAATTTCCCTGAGCGTCATATCTACATTCTGAATATACTGCATACAATCATCGCATATATATCTTATATAATTATTTTCATCAAATATCTTGGCGGAGTATTGATCAATACCCGCACATTTCTTTGTAAGATGATATATTTTTTCACACACACCATTACAACGAATGCCACTTTCACCCCTAATTGCTGATCTGCATTTACTGCATTCAACCATTTCGAGTGATCCACCAATTAATATTGTTTATTTCACTTTATTTATTATTTTTATAAATTTTGCTCAGATTTACAATTTTTTAGCTTGTTATTCTTCATATTTAAGAAATAAGGAAAAAATAAACGAAGTTATGATTAGAAAACAGCCCACAAACCCAAAGGTATGTTTTTTTTTATTAAACCCCCAATTTTGTGAAAAATTAGATACATCTAATACCCTTATTTTTTTCTTTACGAATTGAAAATATTTTATTTAAATTTCCCCACGCAACCCCCAATAGACGAGTTCATAAGCTTTTAGCCTATTGAATTTGGATACACCCTGTATCAGTATAGGGTAGTACTACAGGGCGTAAAAATGGGTAACCTCAAATTTGAAAAATGTTTCAGAGCTTATAACTTTATCAATAGTGAACCGATTTTAAAAGCTTTTTATTTTTAGCAATGCATATAGATAGATAAAGAAAAAATGTGCTTGGAATTTGCATGGTATCTCTTATACTTTTAGAGAAATTCGACTTTGAAATTTAAAATACAAAATTTTTACCTTGGCATTTTTTAGTTTTTCACCTGTAGTTATTTTAAATACAAGATAGAACTATTGTAAACAGATTTAGGAAGCTAATACCATAATAAGTAACCTGTAGAAAAACTTTTTTCTTTGGCTTCCTTATTTTAGTGGTAATATTTTTTTTAATTTGAAATTTCATAAAAAGTTTAAAAAATGGTGAAATTTTGATCAAAAAGTACGTTCAGTTTTTTAAGTAGATTTTTGACGTTTTTTAGTAAATTTATAAAATTTTTATCTCTTCTTAAAAAAAAGACCTTGATGAGTTTTTATAGAATTTTTGTACAGCACCCTACAGTCAGTCGAATAAATGCAGTTTTTAAAAAAAATCTTAATGTTCGAGACTGAAAAAAATTGCAGGCGGATTTTCATTATTTTCATAGCCAACTATTCCAATACAATTAGTTTTTAGTAGTTTCCCAGATTTTGTAGACATCCTGCACATCCTACACAAAAAATAAAATTTTAATATATTGTTTGCCAACATTTTTATTGATTTTAGTTATGTACATATTGCTCTTAAATGGAATGAAAACCTGATTTAATATCTTTTATATGTTCGGAGATATTCAAGGTAAAATTATATTCGCAAAATTTCAGTTATGATCTTTTATTGGTTTTTAGCGGTATTTTTTACAGCTTTTTTTTATTTAAAAAAATACTGTAAACAATTAAGCATAGCTTAATAATAGAGGTAATTACCTATCCACTGATACACAATTTGTACACCTTTTGCATTACAACAGCTGTAAATGATGCACACAAATGTGGTACCTCCTGCAAAAAATATCCATTTTATTGTGTTCTTCTAATAAGTGCTTCAACTTTTTATTACGTTCTTCTTTAAAATCAGCGATTTTGTTCTTTTGCAAATGCAGCAATTAAAAAAAAAAACATATGCAAATATGACTACCTGTACTTTTAGACGCGGCAAACCCATAATTTTTTCGAATATCTCAGAACATATAAAATATATTAAATCAGGTTTTCATTCCATTTAAGACAAATATGTACATAACTAAAATCAATAATAATTTTGGCAAACAATATATTAAAATGTTATTTTTTGTGTAGATAAAATTTTTTTCCAAAAATTGTAATTTTTTCTTTAATTGCCTCTCGAGACCACATTTATATGCAGAATATCTACAAAACTTAAGAAACTACTGGAAACCAATCGTACTGGAGTAGTTGGCTATGAAAATAATGAAAATCTGCGTGCAATTTTTTTTACAGTCTCGAACATTTAGATTTTTGTAAAAAAAAAAATTGCCCATATTCGAACAATGCTGACTGTAGGGTGCTTCATAAAAATTCGATAAAAACTCATCAGATGGATTACACAAGGCCTTTACTTAAAGAAAGAGTTAACAAATTTATAAATTTACTTAAACAAAAATAACAACTTTTTGGGTTTTTTTAGGATTTATTAGGCTTTACAAATCAATGCCACATATTGACCTGGTGTTAATACCTGGCGAATTATATTATGATAATAAAAGTTCTTCCTTAGAAAAGAAAAAAATTCTTTCCTTACTTTTATAATATATTCATCAGTTTTAGAAAGTAGGCAAAAGCTTATGCATTTGAGCTTATGCATTTTTTTTAATATTTAGATAACAGTTAGTATTCTTACTGTTCATTATACATCTGTACAATAATAATAACACGTATACCAACAAACTCACCCGGCTATTGGACTCATGCTCTCTTTTGTTCATGGGACGACATCTAATAACTACTCGCACATTTTCCGCCATTTCTTTATTTTCGTTATAAAGTAAACAAATATTCTGCAGCAATATTAACAAAGCACTCCTTTTACTGTGAGTTCACTTCAGTAATTATGAATAAAAATATTTTAGTTTTACTTTTCCGTTGTCTAACAAAAATAAAATTAAATAAAAAATAGCTAATACCACGTGATGACCCGTAGTGTCTGCAAGATACTAAGAACAATAAAAAAGAAAAAAAAACACATATACATAAATTATAATGATAAAAAGTTTGTTGTGACCAATTTTACAAGGTGCATGCAACAAAATTCAATATTACTAATAATTATAACAGCTTTATAAAAAACTACATGTACAAACATGTGTGCGTGTATATATGTATGTGCTGTAGTAAAATTAGTACATATTTAGATAGAAATCTGACATTCAAATAAATCAATAAAGTAAATTTAGAGAAAATTATGAACATTACTACAAACAATTAAAATGTTTTATTTAGCTAGGTTAAACCTTCGATTACTTTTGTACTTCAATTTGAATTTAAAAACATTTTAGAACAAGTAAGAGTACAATAGACGGCTATGCCGAATCTTGTATACCCCTCACCATTTAGGTATAACCACATGTTCATATAAATCGGTATAAGCTTTACTGTTCAAAAAAAGCGTCGAAAGTTGTAAGTTTTGCTCAGGCTTGTTCTATCTTCAACTTTCGTTAGTATTCTTAGTACTTAGTAAAGACAACACTATGCAGGAATACAAATGAAAATTGAATCTTATATATCCTTCACCATATATGCATAACCACATGTCCCATACTACAGATTTTCCATTGAATAGTATAAATAAGAAATTCTTTCTACCATAAGATTTTTTTGTTCAGTATGTTTTGCTTAGGGTTGTAGTCCCAACTTAATTTCACTAATTTTTTATTTTATCATAAACAACAACCAGCCTAGTAAATGCTACCAAGTTATCTAGCCTTTTATCATAAAAAACAACCAGCAACAGTAATACTAACAAAAGTAAAAAAAAGGATATGGAAAGATTGAAGGCAGATGTGATGTTTTTCCGCTGCGTCGAGGAACATGGAACGATCTTGCTGATTTTCAATAACAAAATTTTCGATCGATTGGCGTATTTTAATTCTACCTCATCTAGTACCTGGGCAAAGTTGATTTCAACACGAAAACGGATGGACACACGGACATCGCTCAATCGACTTCGCTATACATGGGAACTCAAAATATTTATGTACTTTATGGGGTCGGAAATTGATAGTGTAGAAATTACAAATGTAATGACAAACCCAGATATACCCTTTTCCACCTGTGGTGAAGGAAGAAGAAGAAAAAACCTCGAAAAAGCGTCGCAGAAGCAAAGTTTCATTACGACATGCGAAGACGAAGATAGAAACCCAACAAAGGGGACTACGTAACTGTGAAACAACACTAGTTGTCCAAGGCCACCGAAGGGTTCACAGCTCGTAAGTTCGAGGATCCATATATTGTTCGGGGATTTGCTTCACCAGTCATCGTTGACATTAGCTTAGCCGATAGCACTTACAGACGCTCCGCCCACGTGAACGTATTGAATCCATTTTATAATCATTGATTGATTGAACCTCTCCTTTTTTGTTTTTTTTTTCTCTAAAAAAAAAGCGTAGTTAAGTTGAGTCAAATATAAAATATTGTCACACCGAACAGCGAAAATTGAAGGCTTTCCGTCGTAACTTTAGGCAAAACGTGAAAAAGGAACAGGCCAAAATACATAGAAGTATATTTCTGTAGGATGACGACATCCCAACCCCCTGTGGTCTAAGAGGTTCACGTGGACGCGGTTACAGGCGTCGGCTAAGTCAAAAGATCCACGACACGGACTATCAGAGCATAGACCACAACGCGTTGGCCCACTACCGCTGTTTAATAACAGCTACACCTCCCGTTCAATCACAAGCGCGATTAGAAATATATCATTCGAAGAGCCAAAACAACCAACAGAAGAAACCATATCGCCCCTGCCACCACTGTCAGGAGAAGAGAATATAGCATTCAGCTGGAGAATTTAAGTTTCTTGGCCGTCGAAGATAATGATCAGCTAATCGAAGAGCTATACCGCGCGCTGCTTGGTGCAACCGACACTACTGTGGACCGTCAGGTGGCTTCGCCAAAGTCACCGATTCCCTCTCGCAGACCTTCATGTATTGATTGGGAGAGCGAAAATTTCCGGCAGACGACACTCCCAAAAAGAGTTGTTCTTTTGACACTAAAGACAAGCAGTATGCGTTGTAACGAGATGGTTTGGCGTGCTCGAATCCTAGTGCAAGACAATCTAGGTAGGCGGCTCTGGAGAAGTCCAACTGCAATTATGCCGCCCCCCACCGCTATTTGATACCAATAACACACCGAACGCCCAGGTAGAACCCCATTTCGACTCTGTACCATCGATTCAACCTTCGAGAATGCCTGGAAGAGGTGGGATTGATGTATCCTGCACGGAAACAGAGACTACCCCGCCGTTATTTTCCCCGTCAATCGTTACGGATCTGTGTACAGCCAACAGTTTAGCAATTTCAGGGTCATGTGCCGACCTCCTATGCGATCAGCTGCCATCAGGACTGCAGGTAACCATTAATGCAGCGCAGAATCCAAGTGGTCGCTTGCAGTTCGTTGTCAGCCATGACGGACAAGATTACCGCATCACCCATTAGAGGGTCGCACTAACACATGCCTTTCTTGTTGTTTTCGTAGATAAAATATCAACTTACACTTATATATTATAAGTTGAAAATGTTTTTTTTATTATTTTAATTTACTTTAAACATGCTTGATTGATGATATTCTCATGAAATATTTTTTTTGTTTAAAACTACAAAATGAAATGCGGGGAATCATATCCATATGGCCATTTCACTACTGCTCAAATTGCTCATCAGTTAATTCTACCTAAATTTTGTGTACAAAACTTGAAAGTCTTATATCAAAAGCCAAATTGATTTTCTTTCAATTTCCTACATAAGAGATCCTATCGGGAACCATTCATATGTATTTGAAAGATTCAATGAAAAAATAAAAATTTAAAACAATTTTTATTAATAGACATGCAAATATATAAATATGAAAATTTATTATTCGGAACCTTTTTGATGTTAATTTAATTTAAATAAAATTTAATAATTTAAAATGCTTGATATTCTCATGAAATATTTATTATTATTATTGTTTTTTTATTTTTAATTCTTCTCAATCAGGATTTGAACCGTGGATCTTATAAATGAATTAAGATTGACTTATTTTGGATTTTGGATCATTTTTTAATTTAATTTATAAACATTTTTAGAAAGAAAAATTATTTACAAATTATGCAGACGTTTTCAAAGAAAACAAGGAAAATTAGACGTCAGCAGAATGAAATGATGCAGCATTTTCCGGACCGCCACATCTTTCATCAGGATTCTTCGCACCTATCTACCTTGTGTTATGTACGTTGTAAAGATTATCGTGCCTATACCAAAGTACAGTACGAAGCAAAAACAAATGTACAAGATGAGTTACAGAGAGAACGACAAAGATTTCTGTGTGTGAACTTCGCCTAACCAAATTAATATTAAGATTTGTGGGTTAAATAGATGATTCGTAAATAATTTTTTTTTCTTAAAATGTTTAGAAATTAAATTAAAAAATGAACCAAAGGCGAAAATAAGTCAATCGTAAATCATTTATTATATTTTATTGTTATTCTGTATTTTGTATCTTTTTTTGTTTGCTCCACTCCGTTTTTTATAATATGTACTTGTACGTATATATTTTTTTCATAAATCTAGAAATAGCTTAAGAGAAGCCATGTGTGTAGTTTCATGAACAATTTCGTTATGTTATAATATTCGTATTTTCTCAGCTACATGATTAATTAATTGAATGCTTTCAGGCGTCCCAGAATTTTTTCGAGTCGTATACCCAATTAGATAAATTTTATCCCCTTGATTCCCCAAAGAACAATTCCAACTAACCCCAAAAGTCCCTCCGTCCAGTAAGTAATAAGTAATAAAATACGTTTTTAATGTGTTATTTAACAAGCTTTATAACTGTATTATATAAATAAATATATTTTCTCAAGAAATCCTCAATCAGAAAACTCAAATCTTCATCCCCATTTTAAAAATAAAATCCCGGATTCGGAGATAAATCCTTTAATTTGACAACACTGCATGCTTGCGCGTGTGCGCAAATGAGTCTGTTGTTGCTTAAGTACCGTATGAAGAATTCTATCTGCCCCGGCCTTAAGTTAATTTTTTATAGTCATTCAGTTGGCTGCTATAGAGTTGAACAGTCATAACATTTGATCGTGATTATGCCATTAAATGCTAAGACCTGAACAGTGGAGAAAAGATCTTGAATTGAAGTTGTGCGTATTCCACTCCAATTAAAGATCAATTAATCCTTATAGCTTCCAACCAAGCAATCAATCCGATTAATTCAGGTGGTTTGAAGTTCAGTGTTACCGTTCGCAGCTAGATGGACGTACATGCTTTGACGACTCCTTGTTTTTTTATTTTATTAAATACATTTTTTCTTTTTCCTTTCTGTGGACAAATCGTTGAGTAATTGCTGGTACTTGGGCCACCGGGAACAGAGATAGTGCGTATGCCATCAAGGCCCTGGTTGCCAAGTGGAAGATGTCTACCATTATTGGTAGTGGGCATGCCGCCCCAATAGTTATATGAAATATATGTAATGTTTACTTATGTTGATTTTTTATGTTAACTTATTTATTGTTGTTATTATTAGCTTAACTTTACTTACTTGTTATTATATAATCACTTGTAATTTCCCGACTTAAAAAAAGGAGGTTATACAATTCGGCTGAATGTTGCTTTTTTATATTTCTGCCTCCAGAACTCAGTCATTTCTGATCCGATTTTGAAAATTTTAGGTAATATGATAGATTATGCTTACAGATTGGTGACGTTTTAAAAACAGCTCATAATCTTAAAAATTAAAGGGTGTCCCTATACAACATAAATATTTTTTACGTTTATTATGAATTGTAAAGGGCACTTCTGTAAATTTTAAAATAACTGCGTATTACTATAGCTCCCAATAACAAAAAGTTATACAAAAATTAATCTAAAAATTAAAGGGGTGCTCCCATAATTGGTGTAAATTTACTTATATGGGCCTGTCTTTTGAACCGTTATAGACAAACGCTTGCAAATTAGACAGAATGTCGATTGCTATAGCCGTTATAGTAAAAAGTATTAATATTAAGAATTATAAATTAAAGGGTGCGCCATTAGTTCATTTAATTAGATGTATATTTCCATACTTTTTAACAGTTATAGACAGACGCTTGAAATTTACAACGAACCTGTATTGGTAAGTCCGCTATAACAACAAGTATAAAATATTGATTTGGAAGTTAATGGGTGTTCCAATAGGTGATGTAATTTTAAGTGTGTGGCCGTACTTTTAAACCGTTATAGACAGAACGCTGAAATTCGGAAATTCTTTGGAATTTGGTGTAAGTGCACGGCCTTTTGAACCGTTATAGTCAGACAGCTGAAATTTACAGGGGACATGTTTTGCTAAGTCCACTATAACAAGAAGCTTATAATTTGAGTTTAGAAATTAAAATGTGTTCCCAAAATTAATGTAATTTGTTCTATATGGCCGTATTTTTTGAACCGTTGTATACAAACACCTTAATTTTAGACAGAATGTCCACTACTTCATTTGGTATAATAAGAAGTATACATATGTATGCAAACTGTTGAACCGTTACAGACAGACGGTTGAAATTTACACAGAACCTGATTGCTAAATCTATTACAACAGCAAGTATGTAATTTGAATTCGGAAATTAAAAAGTGACCCTACAGTTGCTGCAATTTGATGTATATTGCCAAACTATTGAACAGTTGAAAAGGTATAAAGTTTGGAGATATATGTGTGTCCTTATAGTTAATGTAACGTAATTTATGTGGCCATACACTTGAGCTGTTATAGGCAGACAGATGAAATCTGTTTTGAAGTCGGTTGTTTTCGCAAGAATTATTTATATATTATATTCAAATATTTTGAATCACAATAACATGTTTTAAAAATAAAATTTGTTTTGTCAAATGAAAAATAAATAGTTTTAGTTCTAATTTCGATTTTGTAAAAAATAAAAGAAAAACGAAAATATAAAATATAAAATAATTATTAAAATAAAAATATTAATAATTCTTGCGAAAAAAAATCGACTTTAAAACAGATTTCATCTGTCTGCCTATAACAGTTCAAGTGTATGGCAACGTAAATTAGATTACATTAACTATTGAGACACCCTTATATCTCTATACTTTATACTAGTTCAACTGTTCAATAGTTTGGCAATATACAAAAAATTACAGCAACTATAGGGTCACCCTTAAATTTCCAAATTCAAACTGTGGCTGATTCAATTGAAACAATTAAAAGACGGACGTTAAGTTAAAAATCAGACTGTCTTTATTGTTCCACTTTTTTTTAACAAACTCAAACTTTTCATATTTTTATTATTTTACAATAAAAATCAATGATATAATATCTAAAAACTATTTTTAAATGCAAAGTGTTTTTATGCAAAGTATTTTATTTCTACATATACTCCCTCCTAGAGATGTGGCATGGCAGGATCTCTAACGAAAAGTAACTAGAAGTTTCTGAATACGTTTTGAATTTGCGACAAAGGTGAGTTTTGGATTTTCCTTCATTTCGGTGTTAAAAATGTAGGCGGGTTTCAGCCTATCAACTGATATAACTTTTTCGTTACCTTTAACAACTAAAGTAAAAAGTTTGGGAGTCCTTTTAATGACACGAAATGGGCCTTCGTTGTAAAGATTTCCTTATACCATCTTCACGTATATAAACAAAGTCACAGTGTTCTATATCTTGAGATACGAATGCTGTACGGGTATTTTGATTTACTGCAGGAACAGGTTTCAATGTATTAATTTTGTTTTTAAGAGATTGTACGAATTCATCCGTTGGATGCTTTTCCGTCGTTTCGATAAAGAAATCTGCTGGAAGACGTAGAGCAGTACCATAAACAAGATCTGATGGACTACGCTTAATACTTTCCATAAAGTTTGCTGGAAGTCCTAACAGGACTGTTGGTGAAACAGCATACCAATTTGTATTGTGGTGGCACATTAAAGCTGTTTTAGACATCTGTGCCATCTTTCGATCATTCCATTTGAGGATGGGTGATATGGAGATATGCGGATACGTTCAGCGCCAATGATTTGTCCAAGTTCTTTGAATAATTGTGATTCAAATTGTCGCCCTTGATCTGTAGATATTCTCAGGGGGACACAAAACCTTGCAATCCATTCTCTAAAACTTCGGCCACTGTTGTCGCTTTGCAATCCTCTATTGGAATCGTCTCAGTCCAACGAGTAAATCTATCTATGCATGTCAGAAGATAAGTATAACCTTTGTGACATGGTAGAGGACCCACTAAATCTAAATTTATGTGACAAAATCGTTCCGATGGAGTCGGATAAGAAGATATTTCACTTCGTGTATGTCGGTATATCTTTGATCGCTGGCAGCTCATGCAAGTTCTTACCATAGCCTTTATGTCTTTACCCATTTTAGGCCATACAAATCGTCTTCTGATTGCTTTAAATGTTGATTTTTATCCGTTATGGGAAAGATCATGGAATGCGTGAAAAATGCTTTCACGATGAGTTTTGGGAATAAACGGTCTCACATTTACGGTTGAGGTATCACAGTAGAAAGAGGGGTTTGGTATCTGCAGCAACTTTAATTGTTTTGAAAATTAAAGAAGTGGTTTCCTGCTTCGATAAATATTGTTGTAATTCGGGATCGCTTTTTTCATCTACAGCAATTTGTTTGCAGTCTATATTAGAAGATCCAGAAATTGTAGAAATACGTGAAAGCGTGTCTGCTACCAAGTTATCAGAACCCTTAATATGGCGTATATCTGTTGAAAACTGTGCCAAACTGTGCATGTTGTTGTCAACCGTCTGCCTATAACGGTGTTTCTATACAACGGTTCAAAAAATACGGCCATATAGAGCAAATTACATTAATTTTTGGAACACCCTTTAATTTCTACATTCAAATTATAAGCTTCTTGTTATAGCGGACTTAGCAACACATGTCCCTTGTAAATTTTAGCTGTCTATCTAAAACGGTTCTAAAGTCCGGCTACATACACCATATTATATCAACTATTGGGGCACCTGTTTATTTCCAAATCCAAATTTTATACTTGTTGTTATATAGGAATAAGTAATACATGTTCTTTGTAAATTTCAATCAATTTAATTTCTAAATTTAAATTATAAACTCGTTGATATAGCGGACTTAGAAAAACAGTTTCAGCGTTCTGTCTATAACGGTTCAAAAGTACGTCCACATACTTGAAGTTACATAAGCTTTTGGAACCCCCTTTAACTTCCAAATCCATATTTTATACTTGTTGTTATAGCGGACTTACCAATACATGTTCATTGTAAATTTCAAGCGACTGTCTATAACTGTTAAAAAGTATGGCAATATACATCAAATTAAATGAACTATTGGCGCACCCTTTAATTTATCATTTGTAATATTAATACTTGTTATTATAACGGCCGTAGCAATCGACATTCTGTCCAATTTGCAAGCGTTTGTCTATAACGGTTCAAAAGATAGGCCCATATAAGTAATTTTTAGATATATTTTTGTATAACTATTTGTTATTAGAAGCTATAGTAATACGCAGTCATTTTAAATTTTACAGAAGTGCCCTTTACAATTCATAATTAACGTAAAAAATATGTAAGTTGTATGGGGACGCCCTTTAATTTCTAAGATTATGAAGATTTTTATGATTATGTTTTTAAAACGGGACCAATCTGTAAGCATAATCTATAATATTACTAAAAATGTTCAAAATCGGATCAGAAATGACTGAGTTCTAGAGGCACAAGTATTAAAAAAGCAATATTCAGCCGAATTGTATAACCTCCTTCTTCATTTGGAGTCGGTTAGAAATATATCCTCTTCGTATTATTTAACTGCCGCAGTAGGGTTACGGACTAATTCTTTAAAAAGGACATAAAAATAAAAAATCCTGCGAATTCCACGGGTCCCTCCCGGGTTATAAATAATAAATATATAAAAAATTTATTTATATATACAAATATTGTGAAATAAACAAAAAAAAAATATATATATAAAGTGTTGTAATTGAAAAAAATAAGAGATAAAACAAAAAAAAAAGATTCAAGAATTAAAGAAAAACGATTAAAGAAAAAAAAGGCGTTGAACAAATTTTTAATAAAGAAACACAAAAAAAATATCAATAAACTTAAACAGAAACAAAAAACTGAATTCAAATTTTAAAAATAATTAGCAGCAAATAAGCGGAAATATAGAAATTGGTGTGAAACAAAAACCCTTAATTGTAAAAAATTTGTGATCATATAAAAATTTTGGTTAACTATTGTGAAATAACCATAAGATGGAGACATCTGATTAAAAAAATATGTACATATGTATGTATATACTTTTGAACTTTATTGAAAATTATAATTGATTAAAAAATATTTTTTTTCAAATTGAAGAAAGTGAACAACAGTGGGAAACAAAATTAAGAATAACAGTGTAAAACAAAACAAAATCAAATACAATATCAAATGAACAAATACATTAAAATAAAAAGACATTTAAATCAATATTAATACAATAAAGAGGATTTTAGGTGAAAAGCAAAACAGAAATTTGAAAATAAATCAAAAATAAAGGATCCTTAACTTATATTCAAATATTCAAAAAAAAAAAAAAAAAAAAAAACAAAAACAAAAAAAATATATAAAATGAGAACAAATTGAAATATTAAAAAATAAAACAAATGCAATTAAATGAAACAAATACAATAATCTTAAATTAAATTAAAATTAATAAAAATTAAATTAAAATTAAATTAAAAATTAATTAAAATTAATATAAATTAATTAAAAAAAATTTAAAAATAATTAAATTAATTAAAATTAACTAAAAAAATAAATAAAATTGAATAAAAAATTTAAAGTAAATTTAACAATTAAAATTAAATTTAAGATACATAAAAAAATTAAATTAAACAATTAAAATTAAACCAAATTAAATCGAAATAAATTAAATTAAAAATAAATAAAAAAAAATAAAAAATGAATTAAAAAAATTTAAATTAAATTTAACAATTAAAATGAAATAAAAAAAAATTAATTAAAAGTTAAATTACAATAAAACTAAATTAAATTAAAATTATATACAAAATAAATTAAACAAAAAAAAAAAAAAACTAAATTATAAAAATTTTAATTAAATTAAATCAATATTAATACAATAAAGAAGATTTTAGGTGAAAAGCAAAACAGAAATTTTAAAATAAATTAAAAATAAAGGATCCTTAACTTATATTCAAATATTCAAAAAAAAAAAAAAAAAACAAAAACAAAAAAAAAATATAAAATGAGAACAAATTGAACTATTAAAAAATAAAACAAATGCAATTAAATGAAACAAATACAATAACATTAAATTAAATTAAAATTAATTAAAATTAAATTAAAATTAAATTAAAAAAATAATTATAATAATTAAATTAATTAAAATTAACTAAAAAAATAAATAAAATTGAATAAAAAATTTAAAGTAAATTTAACAATTAAAATTAAATTTAAGATAAATAAAAAAATTAAATTAAAAAAAATTAAAAAAAATGAATTAAAAAATCAAGTTAAATTTAACAATTAAAATTAAACCAAATTAAATCAAAATAAATAAAAAATAAAAAATGAATTAAAAAAATTTAAATTAAATTTAACAATTAAAATGAAATAAAAAAAATTAATTAAAAGTTAAATTACAATAAAACTAAATAAAACTAAATTAAATTAAAATTATATAGAAAATAAATTAAACAAAAAAAAAACTAAATTATAAAAATTTTAATTAAATTCAACAATTAAAATAAAATAAAAATTAAATTAAAATTAAAATACAAATAAACTAAATTAAAATTAAATAAAAAAATATAAAAATAAAAAATAAACTAAATCAAACGAAAATTTGTTAAAAATAATTTTAATTAAATTTTACTATTAAAATTGAATTAAAATTAAATTGAATATAATTCTTTCAAAAAAAAAACCGACTTCAAAACAGATTTCATCTGTCTGCCTATAGGAGTTCAAGTGTATGGCCACATAAATTAGATAACTTTAACTATTGGGACACTCTTACATCTCCAAACTTTATACTAGTTCAACTGTTCAATCGTTTGGCAATATACATCAAATTACAGCAACTAAAGGGTCACCCTTTTATTTCCAAATTCAAATTATATACTTACTGTTGTAGTAGATTTAGCAATCAGGTTCTGTGTAAATTTCAACCGTCTGACTTTAACGGTTCTACAGTTTGCCCATATAAATCAGATTATATCAACTATTTAATTTATAATATAACATTTTTATACTTCTTATTTTAAGAAATAATACAACGGTCCATAAAATACCGCCATATAGAACAAATTACATTAATTTTGGGAACACCCTTTAATTTCTGTTTTCAAATTATAAGCTTCTTGTTATAGCGGACTAAGCAAAACATGTCCCTTGTAATTTTCCGCTGTCTGTCTATAACGGTTCAAAAGTCCGTCCACATACACCATATTATAGCAACTATTGGGACACTCGTTTATTTCCAAACCCAAATTTTATACTTGTTTTTATAGAAGAGTTAGTAATACAGGTTCTGTCTACAACTGTTTAAAGTATGGCCATATACCGAATTAAATGAACTATTGGTGCACCATTTAAATTATATTTTTAAATATTATCAGCTGTTGCTATAACGGCTATAGCAATCGACATTGCGTCAAATTTACAAGCGTTTGTCTAAAACGGTTCAAAAGATAGGCCTATATAAGTAAATCTACAGTAATTATGTGACACCCATTAATTTCTAATTTCAAATTATAAACTCGTTGATATAGTGGACTTAGAAATACAGGTCCCTTTTAAGTTTCAGCGTTCTGTCTATAACGGTTTAAAAGTACGGCCACACACTTGAAATTACATTAACTATTGGAACACCCATTAACTTTCAAATCAATATTTTTTACTTGTTGTTATAGCGGACTTTCCAATGCGGGTTCGTTGTAAATTTCAAGCGTATGTCTATAACTGTTAAAAAGTTTGGCAATATACATCAAATTAAGTGAACTATTGGCGCACCCTTTAATTTATAATTCTTAATATTTATACTTGTTACTATAACGGCCATAGCAATCGACATTCTGTCCAATGCAAGCGTTTGTCTGTAACAGTTTAAAAGATAGTCCTATATAAGTAAATCTTCATCAATTATGGGACACCCTTTAATTTCTAAATTCAAATTATAAACTCGTTAATATAGCGGATTTAGCAATTTGGGTCCCTTTTAAGTTACAGCGATCTGTTTAAAACGGTTCAAAAGTTTGGTCACATATATAAAATTACAATAGTTAATTGGAACACCCTTTAACTTCCAAATCCAAATTTTATACTTGTTGTTTTAGCGGACTTACCAATACAGGTTCGTTGTAAATTCCAAGCCTCTGTCCGCAACTGTTCAAAAGAATGGCCATATACATTAAATTAAATGAACTATTGGCGCACCCTTTAATTTTTAATATTAATACTTGTTACTATTACGCACATAACAATTGACATTCTGTCCGATTTGCAAGCCTTTATCCATATAAGTAAATTTACATCAATTATGGGGGCACCCTTTAATTTTTAGATTTATTTTTGTATAACTTTTTGTTATTGGGGCTATAGGAAGACGCAGTCATTTTAAATTTTACAGAATCGCCCTTTACAGTTCATAATACACGCAAAAATTATGTATGTTGTATGGGGACAACCTTTAATTTTTATGATTATGAACTGTTTTTAAAACGGGACCAATCTGTAAGCATAGTCTATTATATTACCAAAAATTTTCAAAATCTGATCAGAAATGACTGAGTTCTAGAGGCACAAATATAAAAAAGCAACATTCACCCGAATTGTATAACCTCCTTCTTTTTTGAATTCGGTTACAAATTAAATGAAAACTAAATTAAAATAGAGTTAAAATCAATTGAAAATAAAAATAAATTATAATTAAAGCTAAATTTAATTAACTTAAAATCAGATAAAAATTAGTTGAACATATAATTAAAATTAAATCATAAATAAATTAAATTTAAGTAAATAAACTTAAAAAAAAGGTAATAACATATGATTAAAAACTATTTAAAGCTATTCAATTTCATAAATAAATGAACAATGGCGTTTAGTGCTTTTAAACTGTTGGAACGAGTACCAAATTTTTAAGGCAAGGCTGCAGAACTAGTAATTTTTTCAAAGCATGTGAATGAAATCAGAAAGCGTATTGATGCAACACTTTTACCATTAATGTGACTTTAATTAACAACAACAATCCTACTAATTGGGACCAAGTGAAAATTGTTTTAAGAATTAATTTTATCATTTCCGATAGTATAGAAAATATTATATAAAATGCAGAAATGAGAACTAATATTAATGATTTTTATGAATATATGCTCAAATTATTAACACAATTAAAATTAAAATGTAGTATTAATAGCGATAAACAAATTAGTTCTCAGTTCTCGAAATCCTCATTCTTTATTGAAGGCAAATGAAATATTGATTGCGACGGATTTTTTTTTTTTAATCAAAATTATCAAATCTCACAACCCTTTTCATCACAATTTCATAATAAAAATTTAGGTTTTAAAAATCAAAAATTTTACATTAATAATAGAAACAGTTCTTAATTAGTTTAATAATGATTATTTGACCCTTTTTTATTAAATTATTTTCTATTTTCTTAAGCTTTGGGTCCTTATATTTTTTATTAAGGTACGCAGAAAGTACCGAAATATTGAAATAAAATATTATTAAAAAATATAAGGACCCAAAGCTTAAGAAAATAGAAAATAATAGAAACAGTTCACCACATTTTCAATCAGTTAATGATAGAAATGTTCAAAAACAGTAATCACAATTTCAATTGCAATAAATATACACCAAGAAACTTTCAAAATAATCAGCAGAATTTTAAAAATTTAAATCAATATGAATACGCAAAAAACAAATATGTTCCTAATAATCAAAATAACTTTTTAAGAAGAAGTGAAAATAAATCGTATATGAGATTTTTTGGAAATAACAGCGATAAAAGCAAATCTACTCGAACTGATTTAAGTAATCCAATGCAAATGGAAGTGGACAACATTCAAACTTTAAATTTTCAGTTAGTGGCCGACGAGCTCTTCCCTTCATAATAGTAAAGACGAAAACTATTCCAATAAGATTACTAATTTATACTGGATCCGGGACAACACTTATCAGAAAAGGTTAGTTTTATGAATCTTTTAGGAGTGAATTAGATCATCCGATAATTTTAAATACAATTTGCTCAAAAACTATTACAACTTCGAAAATTACAATACCGCTTTTTAAAGAATTTAATCGTCCAAATTCAAAAATATAAATGTTAGAAACAGAAATTTATAATGAATTTGATGGCATTATTGGTTGCAATTTACTTAAACCAATTCAAGCTAAAATTGATTTTGAAAACAGTATGTTAATTACAAATGAAGCAAAAATTCCTACTATATTTAGCAAAATTTCAGATAACTTAAACCCAGATTCAATAATTGAAATAAATTTTAATGTACTAAGAATAGACTATCTTATACAGAAACTAAAAAATCAGAATGACAATGAGGAGGAAATTATAATTTTAACTAAAATCATTAAAGAATTAAAAAATGTTTTGTATACTGAAGGAGACAATTTATCATCTGTTTGCAAGTACAGACATAAAATCCCAAATGATTTACCCGTTTATTCAAGTATATATCGTTTTCCACAAATTCATAAGGAAGAAGTAGAGAAACAAATTAATGAGATATTAAATTCTGGAAAAATAACAAAATCTAATGGCCCATAAAATGCTTCAATTTAAGATGTTCCTAAGAAAATTGATAATTCTGTTCAACAGAAATGGACAGTAGTAATTGATTATAGGAAACTAAGTGATGTTACTATTAAGGAAAATTTCCAATACCAAATATAGAAGATCTTTTATCAAAACTAGGAAACTACCAATATTTTACTACATTAGATTTAGCAAAAGCATTTCACCAAATTTTAATTTCACCAGAAGATCAACATAAAACAGCGATTTCAACATTAACTGGTCATTTTGAATTTACCAGAATGCCATTTGTATTTCAAAGGATGATGAATTAAATTCTCAGAGATTATATAAATAACAAATGTGTAGTGTATTTAGACGATATTTTAATATGTTCAACGTCGCTCGATGAACATGTTTTATCATTAAAAAAGATTCTAAAAAGATTATCTGAATACAATATTAAAGTCCAAATTGATAAATGCAATTTTTTTAGACATGAATCGGAATATTTAGGACATATTATAACTCCTCAAGAAGTTAAACCAAACCCTGAAAAAATAAAAATTATTAAATTACCTTAAACAATAAAGGAGATAAGATCATTTCTAGGATTAACTGGATTTTATAGAAAATTCTAAAAGATTATAGCAAAATCGCTTTACCGATGATTTTATATTTAAAAAAAGGATCAAAAATCAATATTAAGGATCAAAAATATAACGATTCATTTAATAAGTTAAAAACAATTTTATGTAATACTCTAGTTTTAGCATATCCTAAATTTGATAAATTATTTGTTTTAACAACTGATGCTACTAATGAAGCATTAGGTGCAGTATTATCTCAAGATGGACATCCTAATGCTTTTTAATCACGTACATTGAATAAATATGAGTTAAATTATAGTGCTATAGAAAAAGAACTTTTAACAATTGTATGGTAAGTAAAGTATTTTTAGGCCTTACTTATTTGGAAGAAAATTCAAAGTTCAAACAGATCATAAACTTGTTTGGCCTAATTCAATGAAAAAACGCAATATGAAATTGCAGAGACGGAAATTACAGTTAAAATGAATATGATTTTCAAGTTGAATATATTAAAGGTAAAAAAATAAAGTAGCTGATTACCTAAGTCGTATTGATATCAATGTGTTAACAGACGAGGAGCAAGAATTAACTATTCAATCTGATTAAGCAAGTGTACATAGTGGACAAGAAATATTTACAGAAATCAAATAATAGTAACTTAAGGAAATAATTATAGATACACTTATGAAAATAAAAAAAGACATAATTACAATAACGGAATATTTTGAAGAAAAATAATACATTTTTTAAAGATGATATTTCCTATTAAAGGAACTGTGATAATTTTGATATATTTAAGAATTGAAAATTTACTTTATTTTCGGCTTTTTGGTTCTTTTTAATTAATTTCTAAACATTTTTAGAAAGAAAAATTATTTTACAAATGTATGCGGACGTTTTCCAAAGAAAACAAGAAAAATTTGACGCTAGAGGAATGAAATGCAGCATTTTCTGGACTGCCACATCCTTCATCAGCATTCTTTGCATCTATCTACCTTATGTTATGTAAGTCGTAAACATCATCTATTTAACCAACTAATCTTAATGTTAATTTGGTGAGACGAAGTTTACACACAACTTAAAGCTTTTCTTTGTCGTTCTCTTTGTAACTCGTCTTGTACATTTGTTGTTGCCTTTTGTGCTAGCATTTGATAGCCACGAAAGAATTTTCAAGATACTTTGGTCCATTATTTTTCAAACACGCCTAAAATGAAATTTTTATATTGCTCAAAATTTTTAAAAGATACTTTTGATAACGAAAAACTTCTAGAAATGATAGATAAATATCACACTGATAAAAATCATCGAGGAATTGAAGAATACAGCGGAGAAAGAAAAATAGAATCATTGTTGATTATTGTTGTTTTTGCCTAAACTTTGATTTTTTTTGCTTTATTGTTTGGACAAAAATCTTTAGTTTATTTAAAATGTTTGTCAGAAGTTTCTTGAAAAGTTAAGTAAGCGTTAACGAAATGGCCATCGAGACGTGCTTTGACCATCAATAATCAATATGGGTAATTAATAGAATCGGGATAATTAAATAAAAGAATAGCACGAAATTTTATTTGTAAAAATTAAAAATTTTAAAAATATTCCCGTGTCTTTAATGAAACATTTTTTGAATTAAAGAACATAATTTATTATCCAAATTTAAGAAACGAAATTCACAAATTTAATAATAATTGCATAATATGTAATATGTGTAAATACGACAGAAAACCTATAAAAGCTAAATTATGTATAACTGAAACTCCTTTTAAATCAAATGATATTGATAATTGATATTTGGTTTGATTGATTGATATTTGGTCCCCAAATAAAACTACAACATTTTTAACATGCATTGATACACTTACAGAACATGTTTCAGTACATACTTTAAATGATAAAAATTCTTTAACTATAGTAGAAATGCTAAGGGAAAGATTTGCTGTTTTAGGCAAACCTGATAATGAATTTAAAACAACATACCTTAATTTTTTTTTTTAAATTCAGTAAATATAGATTATCATTTCACTTCTCCTAACACCCACACTGGTAACTCAGATATAGAACGTTTTCACCTAACACTGAATGAACACATAAGACCTTTTAAATTAGATAAAGGTAATAAAGATATTGATGATGAAACTTTAGTTTATAAATCTGTACAAATTTATAATGATATTATACATAGTACAACAGGATATAAACCAATTGATCTATTACATAATAAAATTGATAAATCTGTTTGGGAAACATTACATAATATTGTTCATAATCAAAAGATCGAAAGAATAAATAAAATGAATGAAAAAAGAGAAGAATGTCATGCGTATAGAAAAGAGAGTTAGTAAAAAATCTTGGTTTTCAAAACCTTAAACAAAAACCAAAGTACATTTTAAAAGATATTAAAGAAAGAAATAAAACTAATTTTTTAGATGAAAATGGTTGTAAATGTGATAGACAAATAGTCAAAAGAATATTTAAATATCAAAATAATTGGCTAATATAAAATTTGTGAGAAAGATTACACGTAGAAATTATACTAAAAGAAAAGATATATAATAATAATTGTAATATTGTATTAATGTAATAAAATTGTAACATTCCAGGAGTAATGTATTTACAAAAGCTAGGAGAGTTATATGAAATATATGTAATATTAACTTATGTTGATTTGTTATGTAAACTTATGTATTTATTGTTATTATTATTAACTTAACTTTACTTACTTGTTATTATATAATCACTTGTAATTTATATACTTTATTATATTCAAATATTTTGAATCACAATGACATGTTTTAAAAATAATGTTTGTTTTGTCAAATAAAAAATAAATAGTTTTAGTTCTAATTTCGATTTTTTTAAAAATACAAGAAAAACGAAAATATAAAATAATTATTAAAATAAAAATATTAAAAATATATCCTCTTCGTATTAATTACCTCAATGGTAGGCCGCTTCCGGAATTAGCTTGTACTAATTAAATAACTCTCGTGTGGCTGGGCAAGCTCTGCTTATTTTTTTTTTTCCTTTGATTCTAATTTTTTTAATAATTTGAATTATATTCAAGTAGAAGGATGTCCGAACAAGGAATTTACACGTCTTTACTTTTCAATAACTTTATTGGCACTCCCAATCTATCTTATTACAAAAGAATACCATACAAAGTTTCGCATATTATCGCCTTGCCAGATCATTTGTATAAATAATATTGCTGCATTAGTGTGCAGCTCTTATTTTTTACATTATAAATATCCAGAATTGGTTTACTTGTTAAAAATTGTGCTAGTTTTTTAAATTGTTCATTTTACTCGTCAGTCCATTCAAAATCTAAGTTTTTTCGGGTCAAACGAGTCAACGGCGCTGCTATTAGTGCATAGTTTTCGATAAATTTCCTAAAAATCATGTTAACTCAATTAAACGTGTTATTTCACTTGCATTAGTAGGAATTGGAATTGGAAACTCTTTCACTGCCATTGTTTTTATTCTACCAGGGCTGACTACCTTTTTACTTAATTCATGACCAAGAAAACTGACACTATTTTTTAAAAACGAGCATTTCGATAAACAAACAGTAAGGCCTTGATGTATAATTAGAAATTATTAAGCTATGTTACATTTTCTTCAAATGATTCAGATGCTACTATTACTTGATCAACACAACTTACGATTTGATCTTTTTTACTGTCTTAGTTATGATAGACATTATCTACTGAAAAGTATGTGGGACATTCTTTTGCCCAAACGGCATTCTGTTGAACACATAATGACCATTTTGCTTCATAAAAGCTGTATTTTTTCTTGCCTCTTCATGAACAGAAATTTGATAGTACCCAGACATTAGGTCTTATACAGTAAAATATTTCTTACCGGCTAGATTTTGCTTAACGCCTTCTACTGTTGCCGTTGGCCATGGCTGCTTTTCCGTAATTAAATTTTACTCGCGGTAATCAACACATAAGCGATCCACTTTGTTTCTTTACGAGAATGATTGGCGATGCGTACAACGATGTAAATAGACGGATTATATCTGTTTCGAGCAATTCTTCAATTATTTTTTCTACTGTATTTTGTTTTGGAATCGGAATATTGTACGGTTTTTTTGCAAGGGTTTATTCGAATCTTAAAACCTTAATGTTAAACTATATTAAAGACACAATAAATAATTACACTGTACAACACACCAAAAAATTACAAGGTCCGGGCTATAAATTCTGATAGAGGATACAAAAAAAAAAAAGAGATACGTGTATCGGCGTTTTGAAAGTTTACATCTGAATTTCATTTGAGAGGAGGTTAAAATTTGCGAATTTGTGTAAAATGTTACGGAGAACGTTTTTGTAGAAATGTTAACCCTCTAACCCCTTAAGATATGGGTCTTTTTTGTCCTTCTTTAAAAAAAGAGCAAAAAACACCATTAAAACAGGGTTTTAGAAGATTAAAATGTTCCACAAAAATGTTACCCGTTAAATTTTACTATAAGTCTCTGAATACACCAAAAAGGAAAATTCAACCATAAAGTCAGAAATAAGACGCAACAAAAGAGAGCTTAGGGTTAATTTCGCATTTATTAAGAATTTTGTTTTAAAGCAAATTTGGATAGCATTATTTACATTTTTTTAGCTCTAGGCAATTCCACTTCATTATCATACAATGTCCAGCATATTTCAGCGATAAGCGAATGAATGCTTTTACCTTTATAGCGTTCTTCAATGGGTGCGCATGTCTGATGAAATTTTTCACCATGCTCATCAGATTCTGTTGACAACTGGTTCTCAAAGTAATCCATATAGGAACTTAAAAAATGAATTTTTGTTGACATACGAACGCCTAGTTTTTCAAAAGCTCTAAGCATGGTGTCTACGTATATTTGAGCAGTAGGAGAACGATTTTTGCCTAAGACATTGTTTATCACTTCCTTAATGCTTTTTCACGCATCAAGCTCAATTGGTGAGAGCGTTTCGTCGAAGTTAGCGTTTAGCATTAGCTTTCTTATATCTGGACCAATAAAAGCACCTGTAGGTATGAAACCAATTTTAAGACTTTTAACAATAACAACGACTTGAAGAACATAAATCAACATGAATCAATAAATATACGCCAGTCCTCGTGGTTATACTCAAAATTCATTGCATTCATTATTCCTTTAATATCGTTGCAATAAGCAAACGTGTTATCATCGTTTACTGAAAAGAACGGCAGAAAGCTATCTTGATGCTTACGAAAGCTGGTAACATTGACACCAGGTTCAAGTAGATGAAGACCTTTTAAGTCTGCAGCTAAAATTTCTGATTTGTTTTTAGACAGATTCACCTATATTCGCCTATATCTATTCAACTTTAATATGGAAATATTTTGGCAGACGTAGCACGTAGCGTCATTATCTTCACCTGGATCTAACCACCGCATAGGAATACCAAACTGCATTGAATTTCGTTGACCTTCAGCGAGAGTTCAAAAATAAAACTATAGTTTTAGAACAAAAAAAAAATTAATTACCTTTGGACCACAAAATAAGGCCATTATAACAAATGCGACAGCAATGCTTCGGCGTCCACAGTTCATCCGGAAAAACTTCTAGCTCAAAATACCTTTTATGGATGTCTTCAACTTTACTATTGAAAAACGTAACTTTATATTCCGGTATATACTATACCGGAATATGAAGTTTACCGCAAATATAGCAAAACAAATCTAATTTTTTCAAACAATTGGACATTTTTGTCAAAACAAATCTTACACGTAAACTGAGTTTCTTTCTTAATTAATTTAGTATTACTATGAGATGATCAATCTTTCGAAACTTGAATTGCAATACCACTGATAAATATTCTAGTACCTGGTTTTATTTAGGGACATTCCCTAATTTGTGGAATTTTAACAACCACAATTACTAATTACATTATTTTGTACATCCAAATTGACCTGATTTATCATAAAATTTAATTGCTTTTTCAAATTTGTTATTCTGAATGAAACATTTTCCTTTCCTTTTAATGTTCAATTGAAATTTTTTATACTCGTATTTACCTGTTTTTTTTTTTTTTTTTTTTTTTTGTCTATGGACATTCTCGAATTGGTTTTTTCTAAAACAGATTTTTTAAAACCACAGTTATTATCCCTTTTCACACGTAATAAAATCTGGTTTATAAAAGGGCAGTAAGTAATAACAATTTTCGTAAGATAAAGGTAAAAGCATTCATTCGCTTATCGCTGAAATATGCTGGACATTGTATGATAATGAAGTGGAATTGCCTAGAGCTAAAAAAAAATTTAAATATGCTATCCAAATTTTCTTTAAAACAAAATTCTTAATAAATGCGAAATTAACCCTAAGCTCTCTTTTGTTGTGTCTTATTTCTGACTTTGTGATTGAATTTTTCTTTTTGATGTATTCAGGGACTTATAGTAAAATTTAACGGGTAACATTTTTGTGGAACATTTTAACCCTCTAAAACCCTGTTTTAATGGTGTTTTTTGCTCTTTTTTGAAAGAAGGACAAAAAAGACTCATATCTTGAGGAGTTAGAGGGTTAACATTTCTACAAAAATGTTCTCCGTAACATTTTACATAAATTTGCTGAACACATTTTATACCTAAAATGTAAGGGTCACATGGTTTCTTATGCCGTTTAACAGTAAGAATGTGCCAGAACTGGGAAATTTTAACCTCCTCTCAAATGAAATTCAGATGTAAACTTTCAAAACGCCGATACACGTATCTCTTTTTTTTTTTTTGTCTCCTCTATCAGAATTTATAGCCCGGACCTTGTAATTTTGGAAAAAAATTGATTTTGTTGTACAGTTTTATTAACAAAATATACAGTTTTTTGAAACATGTACAACATGTTGCACTACATATATCCGCTATGAATTGCCGAAACTTTCAAGTTAGTGTTATGACTAAAATAAAAAAGTACCTTTTTGTTCTTTTCAAACATATTTGAATTTATTGTTTTGATATTTCATTCAGAATGGGCTTTTGGTGGCAAGTTGTGTTTTATCATTCATTTAATTTTTAAGGTTAGAATCAATATAAATATTCTTTGTTGACACGAGTTTCATACACTCAATTTGGCTTAAATATTTACTACGTTTTAAAGTTGTATATGACATTAAATATTAACATTTAAACATAAGTTTTTTATTCGGAATTATAATAAATAATTAAATTTTATTTGAATTTGGTATATATAATTTTGTTTGTTTGTTTTGCTTTGAATTTAAACATAATATATTTTATAATAATTTCTTTTTTGTATTTACATAATAATTCTTCTTATATATACATTCAACTGACAAAAATCATTAAGGTTTTTACAGTCTAGTCTTATACGTTGTGTTATAATTTGCCAACCCTTGCTAGTCAATACAAAAATACAACTAGAAGTGGTCTTTTTTTCTTGGTGCTTGGATTATATTTGGTATAGTAGTTTTTTATTTCTTAATTAATTTTAAAGAGTAAACTTAAATTAAGTTATCAAATCTCAATATTTATATATATGTATGTATGTATAATCGGTAATATCAATTTTTATTTATAATTTTTAATAGTTTTGTAGGTTTGCCGGATTTTTTTACTTCAACAATACATACTCAATAACAAAAAAATTTTAACAAATAGAAAGAAAAGGAAGAGCTACTCCACCATCCAATTTAATTTGGAAATTAACAAAAGTCATGTTGTTGTCTATTAATCTAGAAAATTTAAAAAATTAACCGAACATTTTTAAAGACAACTACTGAGTATTTTGGATAACTTTTAAATTCACAACATTAGAACAATGTCTAGGGGTTTGAACCTTGCCTTGAACTCTTGTGCCAATCAACCATTTTATGCCTTCCAAGCATTTTGGTTATTGATTGATTTATTTCTCCATTCATGACAATTGTCAATTATGATATAAAAAGTATGATTTCCTCCACAGGTGAAGTTCTAAAACGTATGTTGTGTTTTTAAAAGTCAATAGTATTTAAAAATGTTATTCACTAAAAATTGATATGTTCAAAATTGTGAGGCATTTGTATATTTTGAAAAGTCGTGTAAGTCAACAAAAACAAAAAAAAAAAAAATAAGTATTTCTTAAAAGCATTTTGCCATGAGATTTTGATAACTGCTACTTTTAATACTTTCTACTTTTAGTAAGTTGTTTTGACTTAAATTTATTTTCATAAAAAAATATTAACATAACTTACGTATTAATTATTTTACTAAATACAAATCGTTGCCTTTTTTAATAAAATTTATATTAAAAACTTTCACGATTATTTTATATTTAAATGCAAATGATACTCAATATATTTGCGATACGAAATTAGCTTGGCAACCAAATTTATATGTATTTAATTAATTGTACTTATTAAATATAATAATCTGAGCCCTTTTAAAAACGTTTTGTAATAACCAAACTTGTAAGAATTGCACAGATTTTTATGTTTAATGACATATATAATTAAGTAATAAAATATTGTTGTAATAACTAGGGCATGAAACACCTTGAGCATAAATAATAAGGTACATTAATTTATGAGTATAGCCCAGTTCAACAAATAATTTGTTTTTTAACAAGAAAATTGTGGCTGACAAATTTTAAACTTTATAATAAAAGTGTTTATAAGCAAAGCAAATTCACCGAATGAATAACATTTGGATGGAGTCAGGCTAACATAAACATAAATGCTACTAGGTTTTGTTTTTAAGCTTTCTAAATTGATTTAGCTTTTTTTTCATTATACGTGCAATTTTTCTTTTTAAGCGACTTCCAAAAAAAATTATCAATTTCTGAATCGATTCTGAAATTTTAAAAATTCGGGAGTGTCCCCATACAACATACAAACTTGTTATGTGTATTTTCAACTGCAAAGGACACCATTTAAAAATTAAACAAAAAAAAAAAAAAACTGCGCATAATTCCCAAGTTCCCAAGGGTAAAAGTAATATTAAACTAAATGTGAAAATGAAAGGATGTCCCTTACGCAGAAAACCCTAAGAAAGCGAAGCCGCTGTTGGTTATACCATAGAGGAGAAAATCCTTTCGTCCGGCCGAAGGCCGGCTATGCAGGAACCCTTAAGACAGCTTAAAGTGATGTAAGTTGACCCATATGGTCCTATCTTTTGAACCGTTGTAGAAAAATGCTTTAAAATTTGACTAAATGTCGATTGCTATGACCGTTATAGTATGAAATAGTAATAATAGTTCATTTAATTCGATGTATATGGCCATACTTTTGAACAGTTGAGACAGACGGTAGAAATTTGCATATAATCTATATTGCTAAGTTTGCTATAAAAACAAGTGTGAATTTTGAATTTGCTGGTAAAACGGAACCAATCTGTAAACATAACCTTTAAAATAACGAAAAAAATTTCATAATCGATTTGGGAATGACAGCGGCGAACATCAAAAACCAACGTTCAGTTGAATTTCTAACCTCTTTGGTTTTTTTGAAGTTGGTTAGAAAGGCATAAAATAATCATCTGTACTGTTATCTCCTAAATTTCAACAATCTCTCAGTTGGCATATTTGGTTTAGGTTTTGATGTTTGCACTTACGGTTATGCGATTCAGTAACTTGTGGTTAATTAGTTTGTATATTCGTTTGATTATTTCTTGCCTCCATCCGATATATTTTATATGCCAAATATTTAAAAGTGTACAAAATATTTTATTTAAGTTTAAATAAATTCTTTTTTTTTATAATTTAAAACATTCCGACAGTTGCTCCAAAAAGTTAAGATTGGATTTATTTTTTTATTTCAGGCGGTAACTGTTAAATATTTCCAAATAAGAATTTTTGCAGTTGCCAAAGCATTTTTGTGGGTGCCAGTTTACATTAAGGTTGATATCTGTAGGAGAATTTCTTTTTAAATATCCACGCAAGAGACTCATTATATAAATCTATTGTCGCAATATTGAGGGATCTTAATAAAGTTTTATTATTTTCCTCTCTATTATAACAAGTGTTTCCACAAACTAATTTGTAACATGATAAATTGGAAAAACGAAGAATAATTTATAAAAGCAAAATTGAAAATAGTAAAAAGCAAACTCCGGTTGATTTGAGAAATTAATTTTAAAGTTTTAAATTTCAACCCAAACTAATAACACCGCTTATGCATGACAGAAATATGAAAAGAAAAAAATAGAATTAAAACAGAAATGAAAATTTTGTGTTCTGAATTTTCATTTACACATAAATTCGTACATCACAAATCGTGTCAGGCGAATTTATTAGCTTGAAGGGTTTTTAGTTTTAAAATGTCAAAATTCTTTCTTTTTGCATTGTAAGTGTTTGACAACTGAAATGAATTTTCGAAAACCAAATTTTGCTTTTAAAGCTAATGTAGTAACTTGCTATAAATCGGCCTTGTATAGCGGCATCACCCTTTATGTAAACAGGCCCTCAGAGTTTCCTATAAAAATTCATTTATATGTAAGTATCATCTCACATTTTGTTTTTTTATAAATACATAAATAAAAATATTTTACTATAGTTATTATAATGTAGATGCATTTTTTTAAACAAATTTTTTGTAATACTTATGTGTGTAAATGATAAGAGTTTTGTTGGTGCAAAAGTAGAGTTATTTAGTTTTTGTTAATTCGTTTTAGTTCATTATATGTGTTTTTGGTACTAGAGAAGGATTGTCTTAGTTGATGTAAAAATCACTAGACGAGAAAAATATCAGACGTCTCAGATTTTGTGCATGCACTGCCGGTAGGAGAGGCTGCCGATGCTAAAGAGTTGGCTCTGGTAGCTGCCAGAGGTGAACGCATATCCTGACTCAGAGCTGTTGTGTTAACAGACTGGTTCTGCACACCTTCATAATAATACGAATCTGTCAATAAAAAAAAAAAAAAAACACAAAATTTAATTTAAGAATTTGTATTGCTTAAACACTTTAATTAATTACATTAAAAAATACTGGTTTAAGCTTAAAATATCATACGGAGATACCACTAGCATAACACCAAGTAGGATTTAAACTTACCGGCTTAAAAGCATATGATCTTTAACTTTTTTGAAATCATATGTGCAAAGGTTAGTCAATTAGTCATTACATAAATATAAAAAAACATATGAACATTTCCACAGAAATATCAACTGGGAACCCTATCAAACTCTATCTTTTTTTCTTCAGATAAAACATCGTTGAAACATGATAATAATCTACTTTAATTATGATTAAGCAAACATCTATATACAATTATAAAAACACAAAAAATTGTATGACTGAGAAAAGGTTTTTACTCGCATCTACGTATGCCAGATGAGCAAAAACAAAAAAAGATAAATTTTACAAAAAAAAAAATCAGAAAAAAATGCGCAACATATGCAAACCTCTCAAAACCGTCAATAAAAACACATGCAAAGTTTACTCAACTTTCCTGATTTTACCAGTGTCCCAAAACGACAATTCTGAAAAGTTACTATACGATGCAGAATTTTGTAGTCTGTCGAGCTGCGTTCTTTGATTAAATCTAGGTGTGCTTACTTTCTTGGCGAAAGTTCGGCTAACTAAGCCGTCTCTTGCAAGTATTGAGTATTTTTTCGAAAATTATAAATTAATGTTATGCAACATTTCCTTGGCTCATTTTTATCCACAATTAGGATAACATATTCTTTGGTTATTATAGGTCACTTGCAGAACCACTTCCTCATTCGTGTTATTATTGGACAATCACTTGCAAATATTTGCCAAATATGTTTTTCTATTCTGCTGCCTAAAAGACACAGTTGCTATCAAATGTCCAAAATAGTCTTCCAAATGCAAAAAGGCTTGGTGGAAAAGCAATGCTATTTGAAGAATTTTATTTTTACATTTATGACACTTGTTCTCTCGTAATCGCGCCATTTAGTATTTGCTTTATGTGAATAACGCTGATACCGTTTGAAAGCATGTTTAACAAACAAATGAGTGCCGTCATGATGTTTGGAAGAACGGACGATAGTTTGTTTAGCAACTGTTGTGTTCCATTCATTGTAACTTTGGTCGCGAAGACAGCTGGGTTCATTTTATATACGATCCCTTGGATTTCACACACGCAGTAAAAACTTTTTTTATTATCAAACCATTGGTTAATAATATTTACTTTCACCAACAATCTAACGCCTGGTACAGATGACTTCAGCTCCAACTGAATCTATAAAATTGTGTTTTTGAACATTACGAAAATGTACTGATTTTTGTTTAGGTGAATAACATTTTCGAATCTCCAATAAGGTAATATAAGCTTAATTCTCTTTCCGTTGCTCTGTTACTTTCTTATTAAATCAGTAAAAACTTTATTTTCCCTAGAAATGGACAATCTTCTCATTACGAATCTTACTTTGAAGTGAAATTTGAAATTTTTTTGAACCTGGGACATATTCTTGGCAGCAAAAGTTATAAAAAATATTAGTCGAACTTGATGTTCAATAACGAATTCTAAGTCCACCGGAGCTAGGTATTATCGTTGTTCTATTAGTGACGTCATCAGTATAATAGTGCTAGTAACAGCCCTTTACTGTTCTATAATGTTTGGCTTCAAAACGGCTATCATTTAATAACGCACAAAGTTTGCCATGATGCATGAGTCAGAACAAATGTTCTGACTTATGGAAAATGGAAATTTTCGATGTCAGCAAAGAAATCTTTAGGCGTAGAAATTGGGCCAGGTAATACGTTTTGTATCATCGTTACTGCATATGGTGATAATGAAATTGCTTTTGACTGTGCACCAGTTGGTGTGCCGTTAGTTGCAGAAGGAGATAATGTCTAATGCTTAAGACAGTTATTTCAAACCAGCGGCATATGTGATGCTCTATACCCTTTGGTCGTTTCCTCATTTTGATACATTTATTAAAAAAAAATTTTAATAAATGAATCTTACTTTGAAGTGAAATTTGAAATTTTTTTGAACCTGGGACATATTCTTGGCAGCAAAAGTTATAAAAAATATTAGTCGAACTTGATGTTCAATAACGAATTCTAAGTCCACCGGAGCTAGGTATTATCGTTGTTCTATTAGTGACGTCATCAGTATAATAGTGCTAGTAACAGCCCTTTACTGTTCTATAATGTTTGGCTTCAAAACGGCTATCATTTAATAACGCACAAAGTTTGCCATGATGCATGAGTCAGAACAAATGTTCTGACTTATGGAAAATGGAGATTTTCGATGTCAGCAAAGAAATCTATAGGCGTAGAAATTGGGCCAGGTAATACGTTTTGTATCATCGTTACTGCATATGGTGATAATGAAATTGCTTTTGACTGTGCACCAGTTGGTGTGCCGTTAGTTGCAGAAGGGGATAATGTCTAATGCTTAAGACAGTTATTTCAAACCAGCGGCATATGTGATGCTCTATACCCTTTGGTCGTTTCCTCATTTTGATACATTTATTAAAAAAAAATTTTAATAAATGAATCTTACTTTGAAGTGAAATTTGAAATTTTTTTGAACCTGGGACATATTCTTGGCAGCAAAAGTTATAAAAAATATTAGTCGAACTTGATGTTCAATAACGAATTCTAAGTCCACCGGAGCTAGGTATTATCGTTGTTCTATTAGTGACGTCATCAGTATAATAGTGCTAGTAACAGCCCTTTACTGTTCTATAATGTTTGGCTTCAAAACGGCTATCATTTAATAACGCACAAAGTTTGCCATGATGCATGAGTCAGAACATTTGTTCTGACTTATGGAAAATGGAGATTTTCGATGTCAGCAAAGAAATCTATAGGCGTAGAAATTGGGCCAGGTAATACGTTTTGTATCATCGTTACTGCATATGGTGATAATGAAATTGCTTTTGACTGTGCACCAGTTGGTGTGCCGTTAGTTGCAGAAGGGGATAATGTCTAATGCTTAAGACAGTTATTTCAAACCAGCGGCATTTGTGATGCTCTATACCCTTTGGTCGTTTCCTCATTTTGATACATTTATTAAAAAAATTTTTAATAAATGAATCTTACTTTGAAGTGAAATTTGAAATTTTTTTGAACCTGGGACATATTCTTGGCAGCAAAAGTTATAAAAAACATTAGTCGAACTTGATGTTCAATAACGAATTCTAAGTCCACCAGAGCTAGGTATTATCGTTGTTCTATTAGTGACGTCATCAGTATAATAGTGCTAGTAACAGCCCTTTACTGTTCTATAATGTTTGGCTTCAAAACGGCTATCATTTAATAACGCACAAAGTTTGCCATGATGCATGAGTCAGCACAAATGTTCTGACTTATGGAAAATGGAGATTTTCGATGTCGTCTTTATTTCAGCAAAGAAATCTTTAGGCGTAGAAATTGGGCCAGGTAATACGTTTGTATCATCGTTACTGCATATGGTGATAATGAAATTGCTTTTGACTGTGCACCAGTTGGTGTGCCGTTAGTTGCAGAAGGGGATAATGTCTAATGCTTAAGACAGTTATTTCAAACCAGCGGCATATGTGATGCTCTATACCCTTTGGTCGTTTCCTCATTTTGATACATTTATTAAAAAAAATTTTTGATTTTCAAATGTCAAACCAAACATAAATCTTATATACCCTTCACCTTATATGTAAATCTAGTTTAGTGAAGTAACTCCAACTAAAAACACAAATATTGGGTTGACAGAGAATTAAAAAAAAAAAATGAATAATTTCACATAATGTGTTAAGCATTTTTAAAAGTTTTAGTATTTCCTCACAGGTCTCTTCAAAAGCTTAAAAATGATACCCATATTGACATATTAAAAAATATGGTGCACAATCGTACTTTTACATGAAAAGTTCAGAGGCCCATAACAAGGAAAATAAAGGCGAGCGCCAGTTTATGCTGCTTATTATGATGTTTATTTTTATTTATTATTTCTCTATCGCCCCAAAAATTTGTTATTTTGATTGAAGTTACTTCACTAAACTATATTTGTGGCGTTTTGCCCGCTATCTCGGAGGAGATGGGCCGATCTTGCTGATTTTCGATTAAACAAATTTGTAAAACTATGTCTGATGGATTGGGGTATTTAAATTTTGTCTAGCTCATCTATTGCCTAGGCGAAGTGTATTTCCACCCGAACACGGACGGACAGACGAACATGCGAACATCGCTCATACGATTTCGCTATGCATAAGAACTGAGAATATATATATATACTTTATGAGGTCGAAAATGGGTAGAAATTACACACGAAACGCCAAACTTACATATACCTTCTTTCCACCTGTGTTGAAGGGTATACAAATTTCTTTCAAATGTCAAAAAGAACTACTGCAGTTACTTGATAAAATATTGTGCCAGAATATTATTATTATTTTTTTTTTTAATTTCTACAAATACAATGAAATCAAAATTTTATATGTGCTATGATGGTGTAAACTTTTGAATTTATTTAGTTGTTTAATTGAATTTTTTTTCGTTGTTTGCCTTAAATATAATTATTAAAAAAAAGTCATACACTTACTTAAAATCCCACCGCCTGATCCATAACTATATGAACCATATGCACTACCATATTGAGAATATGTTGGGCTATATGTATAATCGGAGGAAGGGACAACAGAACCGCAAGCTAGATAAGGAAAATAAGAAAATTATTATAATTAAAATTAAGTAAAAATTCTATCTTTAAGCTGGAAAAAAATAGTTTGTGCGATCATAGTTACTTTTTCTTCCATTTACTGAATTGTAAAGAGTGTAGTAAGAAGTGAGTGCATTTGAAAATTATAGTAATAATGGTGCAGGTTCTAAAATAATAATAATAATAAGTAGAATATATTACTAAGATTTAAATGTGACAAGTGCATTGTCAAGTAATCATTGGTTAAACATTTAGATAAAGACAGCTATATTCGAAAACTTGCCTGAAGTATAGTGACTGAAACTAGGCAACATTGTTGTAGTAGTTGTCGCGTAACCAGTCATATCAGTCGCACTGGTGGTAGATTCAAATGGTGTTAAATTAGTGTTATTTGCATTTGAGACGCCAATAGGGGGCATTAAAATGAGTGAGGTAGGATTTTCAGAATTTTGAGTCTGAGTATGTTCTTGATGTGTTTCAAGATGCTGTAGCTGAGGCTGAATACTATTGCTATGACTCTGAGATCTATTACTTAAATTACTATTATTGTTATTATTTGTATTACTGAGGTTTTGTGTGGTTTCTGACGCAGTCAAAGCAGTCGCTGACGTTACTGCGCTACTAATCGAGGTTGCTGTTGTCGAATTGCTAACGTTAGGGCCGCGTAAATGTTGGTTTCGTCGCATAAGTGTTGGCACCACTGTCGTAACATTGCCACCATCATCCGTATCCAAAATTGTTAAAGAAATTTCAGCCGTTGCCGTATCATCTACAACTTCACCAGCACTAGATTGTGTTTGTGTTTCAATCGTATTCGTACTGTTGCTGCTATTCACAATATTTTCAATGTGGCCAAGTGCTGTATAGCTGCTATTTTCAAGCGCAATAGCTATTTTAGTGTTTTTGGTTTTTTGTTTTTAACACCAAATATTTAGAGAACGTAAAATGTAAAATAAAACATAAAAATCAAATAAATTATAAATATAAAAAATGATATAAAAAAAAACAATATTTTAATGCTTTAACTATTGGATTTACTTATAATTTTTTATTTCATCAAAGCTAAAACTCATATAGCTTTTAAGTAATATTTATTAGATATTTTAATTAAAAAATTTGATAAAATATAAAAGATTTGTTTAAACGACTTTTCAAATATTTCAAGTTTAGCTGATATTGTGTAGTGCCATAAACCTATTTCTACTGTAATTTCAGCAAAGTGTCTGAGGTGCGTGGTCGGCTACTAATGAAACAGAAAGCTTCTTTTACGTATGTTAGTACACAAATGTATATTAAACAAAAAACTGGTCGAGCTTTATTACTTACGAGGAATTCTTTGAATTCGGACACCTAAAAACACGCGTAAGCTTATTTATTTTTTCAAAAGCTTTCTTTGTTTTAAATTCTATACACTCCTATGATTTCGTAAAGAGATCCTATTAGTAGTAACGCTTTTGCCTATTTTGTTTAAATATTACTTCTTCAAATATTCATGAGAATATTTTGTACATATTATATATAAAATTTATAAGATAAAAAATAATAAATAAATAAAAAATAATTTTTTTAAACTCTTGCCGTCCACTGTTCTAAAATTATTATCACCCATATTTTTTTTAACCCCATTTCCATTCACTTCCAATTGCCTCATTTCGAGAGCTTTTAAGTCTATTAGTGCATTTCTTCATCTAACACTATTCCCTTGTGATACCGAAACATTTTCTGGGATTATTCGTCTCTTAGAAAATGTTTGCTTTGTACCGTTCTAATTTCCTTAGAGTGCCTATTAATGAACGTTTGGATATTCTCAGAAAGCATAAGTGAAAACATTTATCTTCGTACGAACACAACCCTTCTGTAAATATAGCTGATACCGATACTCGATTACATTCAAACAACAGTAGTTGATATTTTGTTTAATAACGTAGGGTTTTCAACTTAAGCATTGATTGACCTCGATTCACAAGACACGTTTATTTCACGCAATATTCAAAGAAAGTTGGCACATTCCACGCTTTCTGCCCTAGCTGCCATATTTATAGGCCTTGAAGATGAAAAGCTTACTGGACGATTACGCACATGAGCGCGTACCACCTACAGATTTTAAATGTTCTCATATAGACTTGCTTATGGGTGCAGACATTTATTCTGGTGGAAACTTGATAACCAAGAATACAGTTTTTGGCTGGATACTCAAAGGGAAAGTTCCTCACAAACAAACCATGAACTCTTTTGTTTTATTTTATACTCATTTGTCTCCTGATGACACTTTTTGTGAAACATAGTATCGTAGGGCCACTTACAGTACTGTTCGAAACCTAAGCAACTTTTCCCCAGTAAATACTCATGTCCGTATATGTTCTCTTTAAATAGATTATTGAAAAATTTCCTTTCTATTTATTATTATACATATAGTCTACATACTAATAATAACAACAAAAAAAAACATTTTATGTCTTTGGAAGAAAATATAAAACAAAAACAAAATTAACTTAAAAATTCGCTGTTCGAAACCTAAGCAACTTTTACATTGTTGCATTTGTTGCGAAATAATTACTAAAACAACAACAAAAATTTTAAACAAAAATTTTAGTCCCGTTATGATTGCTATTGAAAAAAGTAATTTTGGTTGATTTTATGCATTTAAGTAGTACCAATTCTTTAGAAGTGCAACCATGACGCGAACACGTTATGGATCAGCTTTCAAACTCAAGATTATTGAACTTTTTAATAACGGTAAACCCAAAATTGCTATAGCAAACCAATTAAATATTAATAAATCAATAGTTTCCCGACTTATAAAAAAGTATAAAGCTACTAGGAAAGAAGAGAAGGCCAATAGCGGTTGGCGACCTCGAAAAACTTCTGAGCGAACAGACCAAAAAATTTTCCGTCTAGTTAAAAAAAATCCATTTATTTCGTCGAAAGACATAGTGAATGAGCTTGAACTTCAGATTAGTTCTTCCACAGTAAGAAATCGTTTATTGGAACAAAACTTAAGGAGCTTCATGCCATCTAAAAAGCCTATGCTGACTAAGAAGCATCTAAAAAAGAGGTTTGTTTGATTCATTGCAACGTAGTCTGTGATTTTCTCAGCTTTTCGGTAGTTTTAGCTTGGATTTTGCTAGAGCACATATGGATTGGACTATATCCAAATGGAGAACTGTTTTGTTTAGTGATGAATCTAAATTTAACTTACTAAATTCAGATGGAGTTTGCCACGTGAGAATACCAAAAGGAAAGCGGCTACATCCTCGGTACTCAAAAGCCACAATAAAGCATGGGGGTGGCTTAGACTTGTTTTTCGGCAAGTGGTGTAGGTCCGTTTGTACAAATTCAAACAAAAATGGACCCTTTTGTTTACAACTCATAAGATTAACTATGCTGAGTGGGAAATGCCACTTCGATGGGTGTTTTAACATGACAATGACCCAAAACACTCATCGAAGTTAGTCAAGGATTGGTTATCAGCTTATGGGGTTCAAGTTTTGGATTGACCACCTCAATCGCCAGACTTGAATTCCATTGAGAACTCCTTTGGAATTTTAAAACGAAGAGTTAGAACCCGACGCTTTAAAAATAAACAGGAGTTGATGAACTGTCTAAAATCAGAGTGGGAAGCTATAACAACATCTATTCTGTCGAATCTTATTGAATCTATGCCCAAAAGATGCGCTGAGGTCGTAAGAAACAAAGGATATCATACCAAATATTAAAAGTTGCTTAGGTTTTGAACAGCGAATTTTTAAGTTAATTTTGTTTTTATTTTATCATAGCTTCCAAAGAAATGGATTTTAATTTCTGTTGTTATTTTTAGGTTATAGACACATTGTGTAGTAGTAAATAAAAAAAATATTTTCCTTAAATTTATTTAAAGAAAAGATATGAGTCTATTATTACTTAGTGGGAAAAAGTTGCTTAGGTTTCGAACAGTACTGTATATGTATATAGACGGACGTTATTTAGTTTCATTACCCTTAAAATCTGATCTTCCTGTCAATTTAATGCTTCGTCTCTACCGAAAAGCAATATTGAATTTTGAGGACTCTTAAGATTAAGGCCCATTACGGCCTCATACCCCTAATGCTAAGTATTATTTAATACATCATGCCTAATAGTGTAGCTACTATATTATGTATAGGTTTTAATGCGTCAAATCCCTCTTCGAATGGAGTAACTTTGAAATCACATTTTGAATACTAGGCCAACTTTGCAGTTTGATTTACTATTTCAATTCATTGTTAAGGCTGACATTGAAAAAAAGTATAGGCAAACATTGATCAGGCCAGATCAAGCCACATTTTAAATAATTTTATAACGTTCTGACCGTAATGTAGACGTTGAAGACTATAAATTGGGAAGGAAGGTTGATGCTACTGCTGAATCTGATGGCACCGCTGTTATTATCTATCTTCGTGCCAGACACTAAAAGGTTTTTTTTGTCATTATTACTTAATTTTTATATATTATATATATTTTTCTTTCTTTCTTTAATTTCTTTTTTTTTTTGTAAATTGATCTCTGGCAACCTAGCTGCGCTTCTTCTTGTTACAATCTTGCAGGGACACCCTAATTTAGGCACTACAAATTTAACCATTAGTTATATTGTTATTATGTTCGTTAAAAATTTTGTTTTTCAAACTAAAGGTGTGTTTAGACTATGTGTACAAATTATGTGGAATATGAAAATTTCTTTCCATACGTGTAATTTCGTATGTAAGTTAAAATCAGTGTTTAACAAACGGTTTGTAAGGCCGTTAAATACTTAAAACAATGATGTCAACTATTCAAATTTTGTTGTTGCGATAACTATTTTGAAAGAATAAATTTACGATTAAGGTTTAAGTTCTAGACGTAGATTCTATAAAATACATGTTATGAACTACAAATTAAGGTTCCCCAAATTTTTTTTATGTTCACATTTGAAATTGTTAAATGCCGTAATAAAGCAATTAACAAGTATTATTATGAATAAATGTAGATAGTGCTATTTATAGATTTTAAAAAAGTTACACATTAAAAAGTTTCCATTGAAAAAATTGTCTTAAAAAATTATTTTAGAGTGTTTCTTCATCTTTTCGCTACAGTGGTGTTTATCATTAAAAATGGATAGAAATCTGAAAAAATTTAACTGTTTAAAACCTGCATATGATTCTTATAAAACCATAAAAACTAATTATTTCAAAAAAATCTTTTTGCTTTTATTTGTTGTTAATATTTACATGTAAAATTTACAGCATTAGCTTTTTTTCTTTTACGTTGAAGTACACTCTTCTGTCGTGGTTGACATGTTCATAGAAATGCCCAAATATTACTTTTTAGCCTACGATATATTGATATATTATCTACAAAAGTTAAAAAATTAACTTTGAAGTCTAACTTTTATTGTAAAAGTCTTTTGAGCGGAAATTTTAAAACTGAAAGTTGGCAGCCCTAAAGACATCTGTTGTCATATAGTTTTACAGATCAAAATAGAACCTGCTCTAAATAAAAAACTAACACATGTTACAACACAGGGAAATAACATGTATGTTATTGTTCAACAGGCTTACACTATGTGTATTAATTTTAATATGGATATTCCATAGGACTTATACATGTAGCCTAAACACACCTTAAGGCAGAAATCCTCTACAAAATTGTAATAGCTTTTTTTTGTTGATCAATTTAAAAATATAAATGACAGACATTATAAAAATTAAATCTTAAATCACTGAAGAATATGTCAGTTTACATCAAATAGAATGTTTCAATCGAGTGCCATAAAATAAGAAAATGCTTTATAACAAAAATGTGCCTTCGGATCATGGGGAAATCATGTACCAGGTGATAGCAGTGGAGAATTTGTAAATTTTCGCCGTTGCTAGAAATATCAAACTTCATATATAAAAAATCAGCGTAAAATTTTTTTATATTAAGTTTGACATTTCCTACAACGGCGATACTGCATAAATTCGCCGCTGCCACTACCTGGTACATGATTTCGTTATGCTTCGGATTTTTGGCGTTGCATTTTATGTATTTTTTAAATCGAATAGTTTGTTCTGCTTACCTGTGTAATATGGGGACATAGCTGAGTCATGCAGGTTAGTGCCTGCCTTCATATCTTGCATACTGACAGGAACTAAGGGAGTTAACGTACTAGAACCGGCTGACATCACAAAACAAAACAAAAAATAAAAGTAATAAACAAAAATATAAAACAAATCAGATTTTCAAATAATAAAAATCTTAATGAAAATTATTTTAGATTTGATAACCAATCCTCTCACCATTTACTACAATTTTTAGCAAAGTAAATACTAATGCACTCACTCGCATACCGACACGTAAACAATGAAGTAAGTGATCACTAACTGAAAATATTAAGCCTTTCCGCTTACTTTTATTACTTGCTCTTACTACTTACCAATAGATGCACCAATAGATGGGGTGTACAGAGAACCCTGTGTTTGCGATATACTCGTTATGCTATCGTATAACATGCTGTCATTAGTTCCTGTTGCCACCGCAGGTGGGAAGCCATTGTGACTATCATAGTAGGCTGCTACACTGCCGCCATTTGTTGTCAGTGTGCCTAACTCTGACAGTAGTTTATGTTCATCTTTAATACACCATTTGCCGGACCAGATCTAAATTTAAATAAATTTAAATTGACATTTGATTTTCTTTTATATATGGATTATTATAAAATTACAAAAATTTTTATTAAAATTAAAAACATAAAACAATGTCTTTAAAAATATTTAAGTATTAATACTAAGTAGGATTGCAAATAAATAACAGTTACGTTATATCGAACTTAAACTAAAAGGAAGCCAACATAGCCACCCACTTTTGCTTGAGAAAGTATTCTTTTATCTATCGACTTTTCGTTCGTCTGGCTTTGTTTTTTGTAATGCAATTTATTTAACAGTCAATTTGTTGCCAAGTTAATTTTTTGCTGAAGTGGTTATATTTACGTTCATTTTCCAATACTCAAGACCATAAATTTTCTAAATACTTTTTATTATATGCTTTTTGAAAAAAAAACCGACTTCAACACAGATTTAAGCTTTCTCTCTATAACGGTTCAAAAGTTTGGCCACATGCATTAAATTACATCTACTATTGGGACACCCTTAAATTTCCAAATCCAAATTTTATACTTGAGGTTTTATCAGACTTAGCAACAGAGGTTCTTTGTAAATTTTAACCGCATGTCTTAAACTGTTCAACAGTTTGGCCATATACATCAAATTACACCAGCTATTTTAACACCCTTTAATATATAATTTTGAATATTAGTCGTTTTTATTATAAGTAATCGACAATTTTTTCAGACGTTTGTCTGTAACAATTCAAAAAGATTGGTCATCTTTTATGGATCTTAAATCACAAATGTTTTTAAACTCTTGCAAACGATGCATTCGATTTTCCATTGCTATATGGTATTATATTTAAGCCAGTTTTGTCGGTTCAGGTCTTGTGTACTATCGAATGTAAATTGATATTATTTGAAAAAGGCTCACAGTTGTGTAGTTGTTGCATCTTAGCTTTTATTTACTTTTATACATATAGCAAAAGGTGTACTTTAAATGGACTACGTAAAAATAAAACATCGTTACTGTTTTTAACTTCTTTTTTAAGAGAAGTGAAGAAAAAATAAATTCTCGCAAACTCAAATTAAATGTGTTTTAAAATTTTGTTTTTAACTAAAAAAGTAGAGAAATGGTAGCTTAAATTGCTTTGCATAAATAACAGAGTTGTGCTAACTTGTTGCATTGTTAAAATATTACCAGATGCTTTTTGGTCCCATTTTTTCATAAAAATTTCTCAAAAATAATTTAGTTTGAAAAAGTTTTAATATTTATAACGAATGCTAGGGTATTAATATTGTTGATAAAAGATTATACATAAGATGTAGTTTTTTGGGGGGATTTATAGTGTTCTGTGCCACTGTAACTCTTTAAACAAAAATTTTTTAATAACTTTGAAACTGTGAGTATTTTGGACATTAAACATTTTTTTGTTTAAGAAAACCAAAAGCAACTAAAAATGTTTTCACAAATAATTCCGACTTTTAGAAAATACTCTGTATTTAAAGGGTGCTACTGAAAGTAGAGCGTCCCATGCGACCGCTGATGAATAAATGCACTTGAACAGAAAATTGAGAAAGACAACGCGACTTCTTCCTTTCTATTAGTTATGTGTATTAACGATCATATCTAAGTAGCATTCCTTGCTTTTTTAATTGTAATGTTATTTATGATTGTCACCACACAATTTACGACTTTATCCACAAGGGAAACGGGTAGCTTTGTAGGAAATTTCAAAAAGTTCCCATTTTTAGAAACGAACTTGTTTACTTACTTAAATTAAAAGATATACTTACGTTTGGGTAAATTTGATCGCCACTGTATGACAAACGTTGTCTTTTCACATCATCGTCGGCATGCATATTAATATCACGGTTTTCATCAGCGATTAGCAAAACTAAAAGAAAAGAAAGAAACAATTTAAAAAATGAAGAAACCCATTTTTTTAGTTCCACTGCAAAAACAAACTTATTCGCTAAAAGAACTCTATTGAACTAAATTCCCAGAAAAATATCAAAATAACTGTATGAGTTTAATTGACAGCTCATTTCATGGACTTTCTTTATAAGATTTCTCATGAAAAGAGAATAAGACCAATTTGAAAATTATCTTTTTTCTTTAAATACCGAATGCAAATCAATCAGTAACAACCCAGTAAAAAATTAGACATTACCTTTAAAAGTACTTGCCATACAATGAATTACTTTTGTGATACTATATTTTGTTACTCGCTTACAAAACACATTACATTAGTTTCCAAAAAAGGAAGTAGTAATGGAACTAGTTCTTTATATTAAAAGAGACTGCCGTACTAATAGTACTCATTATTTCCTACAATAATTAATGTAATCGATTCTCTGGAACTGATTATAAAAGTCTCATGCCTTGTTACAATCATTAAGTTGGCAATCTAGTTGGAAAGTACTTCTGCCAAAAATGCTTAATTCCACACTCGATTACCTTTTCAAAAAATTTTTCTGGGAAGTAATTACCGTTATTTCCTATTATTATGAATATTTACTGTTTTAGTAAAGTAGGCGCTTTGCTAAAACAAAGCGCCAACAAAGTTGGCCGAAATATAAGATTAATAAATTTAAAAAGATTTTTTTTTTAAAACTTAAACAAATTTTTTAATTAATTCAATAACCCTAAGCCGAGAAATTAACTATTAATTCATAACAAAAAGGTCTAATACTTTGTTTAATGTGTTTTTCATGATATTGTCTAAAATGAACCTTTTATGAAGATGGTATATAGTTATAACTTTCTTCCCAATGACCTTGATTTTGAATTTATAGAAATGAAAATGAAAAGAGTAGAATTACTTATGTAATCCTGACCATTATTATAAATCGATTGAACAGTGAAGCGACAGAAATATTTTGTACAACAGAATTTTTTCCAACAAAAGATTCAATGACAAGAAGAGTGAAAAATACCGCTGGTTAATTTGTCTCCAAATCTAATGGAAAGCTTTTAGAAAAATTATAATTGGAAATATTCGGTTATTTTCAGTATATAAGACCATTAGACCAACAACGTAAGCAATTTATTTGTAAAACGGTTATTTTATATTTTGTGAACATTATTTAATACTGCTTCGTTACATTTTGTGAACAAAAAATATTATAACATGGGTATTCTTAATTCGCCAGTTTTGGGCTGATTTTTTATAATTAAATTGCCGATAAAGCCGACTTTTTTCTCTTATAAAAATCATCTGGCGGCCCTGCCAGTGAGTTCCTCGATCCTCCAAAAAATATTGAAAGTGTATGAGTGAAGTTTTTCTTCAATGCTCCCTACTCAATGTACTGCGATTAATTTAATTCTAGCACCAGTCTACGTTTTTGATCAATATTTAATTTATGCATAATCATAATAACTGATTATGTTCCCCGTAAAGCTTTTGTATACTTAGAAAAAATGTTTACACACATAACTAACTTGGAAAACCAACCTTCTACCATTTGCACACAAGAGCTAATAATTGACCAACATTGACACAAAGAAGTTAAATGTTAAAAGATATTGGTGGATTGATAACTATGTTTTTGACCTTGCTTTTAATTCAACACTTATACAAATAATATTTTTTCGCATTTTGCAGTATCCATAAATAAAGCTTTGTATACTTTAAATATATTTTAAACATCAAGACTCCCTAATGTAATACTTCATGTGTTAGAGTGGTCGACTACGGACTATTTCGTAATAGGACTTGGCGAGCTATTTGTTTATTTGTAGCTTACGTATATTACAATAAAAATTAAATAATAAAGCGTGTGAGGGAAAAAAGGATTTTTGTTTTTAGTATATTTTGTATATCTTTAAAAATCTACTGACAAAAGTCAAGACATGCCTCAATTTCGACTAATCGTATGTACTTGATTTGATGCCCTCTTTGCAATTTATAAAGGCACGTGCCAGTTAAGTGGATTTAAAAATAAATATCAACAAGCGGATAGAGAACCAATAAATAAACACAATAGCTAGAAGACACTAGCTACCACGTGTCCCTGTAATAAAAAAATTGAATTTAATATTAATAATCATAATGACAAAATCAACAAGAAAACCCTTTAAGAGAATAAGGATATTTTTTCAATCAAACAACTTTACGAAAGCAAAATACACATCTTTTCTTTCATTCAAGAATTCAAGCAATAATAAAACTCTCAATAATAAACAATAAGTGATGAAAGTTAATTAATTAAAATATCATTATATAAATATATATATATATATATATAAATTACGAACTAAAAATACTGCAAGTTTCTTCAAGCAGCAATAAATAAATGCAATTTCAAATGGCTTTATTTTAACTGACTTAAAAAAACAGAAGGAGGATATCAATATGTCTAAATGCTTCTTTTTTTAATGTTTTGGCCTTGATAACTAAGTCATATCGGAATTAATCTCTTTTGAAATTTTTTTTTATTTGAAAGGATCATAATTTTAAAAATTAAAAGGTGTTTTTTGCATGTATTATGAACCGCAAAGGGTACCACTTTTAAACTTAAAAAAGCTATGTAACACTATAGATCCTAAAAACAAAAAGAAATACAAAAATAAATCTATAAATTAAACTAATCGTTCAAATTTTTATTACTATATCTTGCATAATTTCGCGTTTGTTTATCTGAAAGAGTTCAAATCGTAAACATCAATTTTGCGTTTGTGATACATGGCCAAAAAAAAAACACCGTGTAAAAAGACTTTGAGGCCCTTAAACCTTGAACTCGGCTAAACCGATATTAATGAATAAAATCTGCATCAGACATATCTATGAATATCTGTGTGTATATTTTTTCTAGAAGTTTTCAAAAACGAAGAAGATGATTTTTAAATTTATGACTTCTAAATAAAATATGCTCTTACTTAATGTTATCGAACGATTTTTGCTTATGTACATCGACTTAAAGGTTTTCCATTATATTCAGAAAAAAACACAAACTAAAAATATATTTTTTGATTCATTTTTTATATATATCGATAGAAATTTACTTCCATCGATATAGAATGCTATAATTTGCCGCTTAGTTTTAAGTATATAGAAAAAAAAAAAAAATACAATATAAAACTATTGCATAAAAGCACTGTCGATGTAAGATCCTATGTACGATGATCCGTATTATTGTAGAAACTTAACAACAATATTAATTGATTCAACTTCGTTTACTGTGAAATGAATAATTGAAACATTCAGAGAGAATGGATCAATTGCTATTGTTGAACACTTAAACGAAGAGCAAAATCCTCTATATTATTAAACATATTTTTCGATCCGATATGCAATTTCGAATATGATGAGATAAGTGCAAAAAGTTTATATTATGTAATTATTATTAAATACAAATCTAGTGTACATTTCGGAACATCTTTCGTTATAAGCCTGCTATGCCGATTTTCATTTAAAAAGTTCTACCGACGGCACAATTTTTACTAGTTGACTTGCTAACTTTGCTACAATGTTTGCAGAGTATTTAAAAAGTCCATCACTGAAGAATCAGCAATTTTTTGGTATCCTTTTTAAGGTAATTATGATTGTTATTGTTATTATGTCCTTTTTATTGGTATCTACTAGTATCACTTAATTTTACAAAACAGGGGATGTAATTCTATTAAATACTTGTATGTAATTCCAAAAAATGTGTGCAGGCTGTAAGTCAGCTAAAATAACAGATGTTTCATTGTGGATAATTTTGATGAATAACATTTGAAATTGGGTGTAAGTATGAAAAATATATATTTATGTATATATTTTCCAAGAGCGGATGAAGAATGTCTACATATGTTATATGTAATTTATAAAAAATCACTTACTTATTAAGTGCTTTTATATACAGAGATACTGTTGCCAATATAACAACATTATCTAGCATGTTCGTTATAATAATAATCTAGTGATTTAATTGATTATTGATTTTATTTGTTAATTTGATGACATCTATTTGGGAAATGAGCACATACGCGCAAATATGAGCAAACTGTCAAAAGCAATAATTACATAAAGATTTTAACGTTAAATAATAATCAATGTGACGTAAATATACATATTTATTTATTTATTATATCCCGTAACATTTTTAAATAAAAATGCAAATTATTTGTTGGTTGGAAAAGCTGGTATCTATACTTTTTTCAACGATTAATTAAGCTAGCTCATCAGGAACCCGTTCCAAGGATTCGCTATAAAAAAGACTTAAAATGTTGAAATGTTCCGTCAATAAAATCTGCTTCGCTTCAAAAATACAAACATCAGGAATTGAAAAACGTGACAATAAAAACAAAGGTTGCTTCAATTCTTTAAGAAAATAAGCCCGAAGATGATGATGAACCCGAACATTTTGGCCCAAGGCCGAACTAGAAGCAGAGTTTTAATTGTTAGGGCTCTCTACCTAACGTAACCCTATTGTTTCATTCGTTACAATGTCTGTCCGTGTGTCACAGGTCGTCTATCTCTCGACAGAAGTTGCATTACAGCTGAGCCTATAACAACAAATCCAAAAAATAAAAGGGTGTCGCTAGTGACGTGATATGCACGTATATAGCGTTTTTTTGTAAAGCTGCACGCAGACATTTAAAATTTACACAGTTGTCTACCATAGCAAGTATATATTCATACTCTTTAAATTAAAATGTCGTTAACGTTAAAAAATGTACTCTTATATTTAAGTTTTTGTATAATGGTACGAAACCTGAGCCTGACTCGCATTTGATGAATTTGTTTAATCAAAATATGTAAACACTAATTTGCTTAATTTAGGGCAAACTCTAAAAGCAATATTGCAAAGATTTGAACATCAAAAACGTACAAAATAGTACATCGCAGATATGAAAAAGTAAATTACGACCAAATTGAGCAAAACTTTGAATATTTTCTTGCGGGTGAATACAATAATAAGACAATGGCATGAAAAGACGATTATTAAAAGAAGAAGATATAACGCAGTTAATAACTCTGTGTGCCACCAGCTCAAAGCTATACAAGCCGTTCTTAAAAAAAAAACAGATTTTAGCCGCCTATCTATAACGGTTTAAATGTTTGGCAACACATATCAAATCACATTAATTATAGGGACACCCTTTAATTTCCAAATCCAAGTTTAATACATGTTGTTAAAGCGAACTTGGCAATGCAGTTTCATTGTAAATTTCAGCCGCCAATCTACAACTGTCAATAGTTTGGCCATATACATTAAATTACATCAACTAATGTAATACCCTTTAATTTATAATTTCAAATATTTATACATTCTATTATACCAGAGAAAGTAATGGACATTTTTTCTAATTTTCAGGTAATTGTATATAATTATCCAGAAGATTGGCTCATATAGGTCAAATTACATCACTTATGGGTACACCCTTAAATATATAAATTATAATTGTATACTTGCTCTTAAAGCGGGCCTAGCAATATACTCTAATTGTAAATTTCAGCTGCCTGTCTATAACTGTTTGGCTACATGCATCAAATTACATTACTTATTGAGACACCCTGTTATAGCGGACTTAGTAATTAAGTTTCTTTTTAAGTAACATCCGTCTGTTCAAATTAGACATTCAGTTTAATTTTTAAGATAAGGCCATATACATAAGTCAAAATACATCAATTATGGGAATACCCGTTTAATTTCTAAACTAAACATAGCAATACCGGTTCCTTAATTTAAACTGCCTGTCTATAACGGTTCAGAAGTTCTTTCACATACACCAAATTATATTCAATATTGGCACACCCTTTACTTTCCAAATCCAAAATTTATACTTGTTTATACATAAATTAAATGAACTATTGGGGCACCCTTTAAGTAATAATTTTAAAAATTTATGATTGTTATTACAACGATCATAGTTATCGGCACTTTGTCCAATTTTCAAGCGTTTTTCCATCACGGTTCAAAAGATAGACCCATATAGATCAATTTGCTTCAATCATTTCTGAACCGCTTTTGAAATTTATTTCTTTATTTAAAAGGTTTTGCTTACTGATTGGTCTCGTTTTAAAAACAGTTAATAATTTATGGGTGTCCCCATACAACAAACATCTTTTTTATGTGTATTTTGAACTTTAAAAGGCACCACTTAAAAATTTTTTAAAACTGAATATCACTATAGCTATCAATAGCAAAAAGTAACAAAAAAATCTAAAAATAAAAGAGTGTCCTCATAGATGACGTAAAAAGCAAAACTTCATTTAATTTGATGTATATGGCCATACTTTTGGACAGTTGTAGACAGACAGTTGAAATGTACAAAGAAACTGTATTACTGGCTCTGCTTAACATCACGTATAAAATTTTAATTTTGAAATTAAAGGGTGTTCCCAAAATACATGTAAGTTGACCTATATGGCCACTTTTGAACCGTCGGTTTTTTTTTTTTTTTTTTTTTTTTTGCAAGAAGTTGGTATTAACATTTTACTTCTGTTTTCTGAAAAGCGCTAAACTGTTACAGCGTACATATGGATGTAAGTATAATTATTCGTAGCAAGAAAAATGATTTATATTGGGTATGCGTTTATGTTTATACAATTCATAAGTTAAAGCAACAGGAATACATCGCATATTGCGAAAACAAATAAACGGAAATTATGTTGTCTTTTTGTGCCGTTTTTATTAAATATCGATTTCAGAATTAATTTCTCAATTGATTTGGAATTGAAAAATTTAAAGCTAAAATACGAATTTTAGTGTGAAAAAGAAACCTGTAATTGAAACAACTTTTGTTGGAGTTAAATAAATCAAAAAACCACTTAAAGTAAAGTGGATTCAGGGAAGGGAGAAAAAAGAAACCTTAATAACAAACGTAAATTTATATATTTGAGTGTTTGGGGGATATTTTCATTAACTGTAATTGTATCTGCTTTTCATCACAACCGCTGATTGTGTTAAAACGTGGTCTTTGTGGTATTTGCATATCATACTTTCACACACACCCTCACAATCATTCATACACGAAGTAATCTTAAGTTAAAATAAAGCAGACGTTTTTATAAACAATCGTTAACAGAGCTACAATGCCAGTGGTACAACTTAATATTTTTGCCAGATAAATCTAATAAAAATTAAAAAAAAAACAACAAAAATGAACAAACGAATGACTGTAGATTATATACGACTCGAAACATACATATGTATTATGTATCTGTACATTCCTAGCATGTTCGGTAGTAAATATTTCCATATTTTCACTGTGTGCGCATTAAAAACCATTCAACAACCAAACACAATTACAATTGTTTTTTTATTCTGTTTGGAGATTTTAATCAAGCTCTGTGCTGCTACCACATTGATTATCTCTCGTGAAATAAATAAATGAGTTCTAATGGATTTTATAAGGGGGTTGGTTAAATACTGACTGACTGGCTGGTTACAATACCATTTTTATTACTCTTAAGTAAATTTTCTCCTTCATATCAGTCTCTAGATGGAACAAATGTGACGCATATTTCATGGATTAAAACACGAACATTTGGCACTAAACATTGCAAGCAGCGATTTTAGGCACTTGACATAACCAATAAAAGTCATAATAATTGCCCTAAAGTACATTTTTACGTATCAAAATTCGCTATTGCTTTAGCAAGATGTAGACAATATGTTTTTCCTAAGTATTAAGTTACACATTTTCTGTTTTATTTACTCGTCAAATCATCCCTCAGTAATTTTAATATTTTGTGGTCTCACTAATTATTTAAAACGAACAATTCTCCTTTATTGACTCAAATTTGTTGCTTAATAACAGCAATAAAATAAAAAAACTGATTTATTTTCAGTTAATTTGATTCTTGTATAGTTTCTTTAAAATAACTTCCTATTTATTTATTTTCTCTTTAAAACAAGTTATATATCGTCGAAGCATCATATCTTTCCTTCCTGAGTATTTTGAGTCTTTAGAACTGGAAAACCTCACTGGTGACAAATTAAGATAAAACAGCGTTTTTCGACGTATCAGGACATTGTGTCGAATTATCTTGTTTAAACTTTTTACATTCTCTGTGATTTGTTTGTATTCATTTTATGTTCCCAGTTTACTCGGTAAATGTTGCAGTCCACATTCACACCTTCACGAAAAACTAAAAATAGTACAACTAAGTGACAAAACTTTAGTTCGAAAAAATCATTGCCAAAATAAAAACCTAATAAACAATAAAATCAAACAAAGCAAAATCATAATAAAACTAACTTGAAATAAAAACAAGTAAGAGTGCTATATTCGGCTATGCCGAATTTTATATACCCTTTGCCATCTATGTAAATCTAGTTTAGTGAAGTAATTCCAATCAAAAAAGCAAATATTGTGGTGACAGAGAATTAAAAAAATATAATTAGTACTGCATGTATATAATTTTACATAAAAATGACACCGGCTCTTAATGCGTTAAGAATTTTAAAAAAAATTTAGTTTTTCCTCAAAGATCTCTTCAAAAGTTTTGAAATGATACCCACATTGATATTTAAAAAAACTTTCAGAGCCCCGTAATTTGAAAAATATGGGGGAGCGCCAATTTTTTCACTTGATGTTTTTTTCTTATTTTTTAATTTTCTATCGCCTCATATATTTATATATTTTGATTAGAGTTACTTTATTGTTCCAAATGACATGAAAAAATTAGAGGTAGGCGTGGTGTTTTGTCTTCTGCCTCGAAGGACATGGACCGATCATGCTGATTTCCAATAGCATCTCTTTCGATACTATATCTGATCGATTAACATGTTTATTTTTATTTTTTTCTGTGAAATTAACACGAACACGGGCAGAAGGACAGACAGACATCGCTCAATCGACTTCGCTATGTATAAGAATTGGATTTTGTAGAAATTTTACACGGAATGACAAACTTATATTTACCCTTTTTCCACTTAAAAAAAAGCTTTTAAATAATACCCATAACTTAAAGAATATGGTGCACAATCGTATTTTTCTATGAAAAGTTCAGAGGCCCATAACTCGGAAAATATGGACGAGCGCCAACTTTTTCATTTGATGATTTGATTTTCTTTTCTTATTTATTTAATTCTCTGTCGCCCCATAAATTTGTTTTTTTGGTTTGAGTTACTTCACTAAACTAGATTTGTTCCAAATGATATGGACAAATTGGAGGCCCGCTGATTTTCAATAGCGAAGTTTTCGAAATTATGTTTGATCGATTGGCGTATTTAAATATTCTGTAGTCCATCTAGTACCTTGCCAAAGTTAATTTCAACCCGAACACGGACGGACAGACGGACATTGCTCAATCGACTATGTATAGATGAGAACTAAGAATATATATACTTAATGGGATCGGAAATGGATATTGTAGAAATTAAACACGGAATGACAAACTTAGAGATACCCTTTTTCCACCTATTAAAACTAAAATAATCCATAGTTTTTTTAAACTCATAACGCAAACTGGCTGGTAGACGTATTTTTATAAAAATAGATTTAGTACCTTTAAACAACTAACACAAAAATAGTTTTTATAAGTTTTCACATAAAACACTAGAATTCTCTATCCTATAACAACATTTAAAAGATGAAAATACAACGCAGTTAATTCGTATTAATTGTTGTTGCAGCATTCTTTGGAATGGCTTATAATATATATCCATCATTTGATACTTCCTATTTCTTGTAACGTGTTGTAAGATAATGAGCAAGGAAAAATTCCTTTAAAAATGGTATAATACAAGTTCATACGTTATAAAAGTGTTTTAAACTCACCTGAGTCATCCATACGTTTTCGTTTGATATTATTTCCATGGTGATCTGTTCCTAAGATTGAATTGTGTTGTTGCTGTTGATGTTGGGCTTGATGATGGTGATGCTGCTGATGATGGTGATGATGGTGGTGATGGTGGTGTGGATGATGTATACCTAGAATACCATTTATGCTATAACCGGCAGTTCGATGTTCGCCGATGTTGCTGGTATTCTGATTGTTACTAGATGAAGAGGTGGTGGTTGTGTTGCTATTATTCGCTGTACTGAGTATGTTTTGTTGCTGCAATTGCATTGCAGCTGCAGCAGCAACAGCAGCTGCAGCTACCGGCGATGCTGCTGACCCTGTATCCGAGGCTGGTGTATGCGTTATAACAGAGGTGGCATTATTACTGCTAATGTTATTATTATTACTGTTGTTATTATTACTACCACCAACATTATTGTTGATATTTGTATTATTGCTGCCGTTATTATTATTATTACTACTATTATTATTATTATTGCTAGTATTATTGATAGCGGCCAGTTCATTGGCACCACTTTCTAAATGATCTGTTATACTACTTCCGCTGTTTGTCCCGCCGCTGTTGCCGTTCGCATTACTACTACTTTGTTGTTGCTGATGATGGACATGTTTCGCTTTTTCAGCCGCCTTATTTCGTACAATTCTAAAAATAAAATAAAACATAAACATTTTCATTTGATACATCGACATTGAGTTTTTTTCATCATCAGAAGCTAAGGATTAAAGATTATATACCATTGGTTATTTTATATAGCAATAATTGCGTAACGTAATATCAAATCCTCCGTCAAATGTGTTTGATAAAGGCTTTGAGATGCAGGTTAACCCGACCATTCGACTTTGATCTCTCTTCATCGAGCTACTTCTTTTAATTCGAAAAATGAACAAAAGGCTGTAAAATTTTTTTGGTAGAGCAGTATGGTGCTATATCTCATATTAGATAAATAAATAACTTGATTTCTTCGCGTTATTAAATAAATAAGTATGAATATGGGCATTTCCACAGAAATCTCAATCGCAGACAAAAACTTCAAAGTCCATAAAAATATGTTGCTCTAACTAACATTTATGGAAAATCTGTCAAATTTACCTAATGTAAAAAAAATTAGTATTTATTTTGAAATATTTAAATGCAAAGTCAAACAAGCGCATTAGTTCCATTTTGAACATTTTTGTTGTTCGTATTGTTTTGAATACTATTCCTATTAAGTGACACTATACATTCACAATTGCACTTTTTGTTTGTACATAAAGAACTAGCAGTGCCCACGACTTCGTCTGCGTGTCATTTCTAGTTTTCTTAAAATTTAAATTTAGTGTTTTTAAATATTTATTTCCAGAGTTCTGTAGACAGCCTTAAAAATTTCCATTTACATAAATAAAATGTGCAAAAATTGTTTTAGTACCATTATACCGGTAAAATTGGGTGATTTCACACTTGTATCTCTATTTTCTCTACAAAATGACTTATTTGTACGAAAAAAAAAGTATTCAATATTGGAATTAAGGTTCTAAGGGACCTCCTCACAAAATTTTGGTCAAATACATCCAGTAGTTTTTACGTGGTGCGAACACACACAGACAGACGGACAGACAGACAGACAGTGAAAATAAGTGTTTTTTATTCCACATAGATTTGTAACTACAACAACATTTAAACTTTCAAAAAATATTTCAGGTACACAAATGACCGCGTTACAATTTTATTATATGTGTAGATAAAAAAATGTTGCAGGAACGATGTGTTTACCAATTACGGTAATTTTTTTATTTTCCTTTACCGTATAGTTTGTTATCAATGTTTCGGAGGTATTTGCGCAATAGGCATCGAATATGTATTCCTAACAAATAGATATTTTCATAGCAAATTAAATTGAAAAAATAAAAAAAATGGTGGAAAATAATCAGCGCTTAGCTTTTAGTACTTATTTAAAGTTTATAATGTGCGACATCACAAGTGTAAAATGTGTAAATTAAAAAAAAAAAGAAATTATCTAAAATATCTTAATTTTTTTTAAACTGTCTGCCATAATGGATCCGCCACGTAAAAATTTTAAAAACTAACATCAGATTCCCATTCAGCGACCCCAAAAATCCCATGTAATAACTTATAAGCAAATTCCATAAATTTTTCAAAAAATAAAATATTGGTTCCGGCATTTAATTAGATTTAGATTGTAATCAACGACTCGAAAAACCATGTGGCGGCTAGTTTTTTTGAAAATTTATTGACTCCATATGAATTAAATATTTTTGTCGCATTAAAGGTTAAAGGATGATGAAACGACATTACAAAACTATAGCTAAAAACCAGGACAGATGTTGAATATATTAAAAATCGATTATAATCAACAAGAAAAAGTTTGTTGCAGCAAAATGTCGCATGCGGCATGAAACGTGAAACAGTAATAATATTTAAATAAAAAATAAACTACTTAATATTTTTGAATCACAATGCATCAATGGATCACATTTTAAAATAAGTAGCATTAAAATATTCCATCAGGTTTCGCTGAAATCAGTATTGGAACTGTTCGCCTTTAAAGAAACTTCTGTTTTTGTCGCATGCGAATGCCTTGGCTTCTTGTAATTATCTTTAAAATGAACAATTACCTAAAGTGAACCTTACCACCAATTGCAGTAGTAAACAAAAGCTATAAGTTTTGCCTTTTCTTAAAAAAAATATTTTTACACATGTTTATTTTTACTTTTAATTTTTTAATGCATTAGAGAAAAACCCATATGTTTTTGCATTCTTCGGAGTGGATTTACCTGGAAAAATCATTTTACATTAGGAGTAAGTATGGGCAGCGACAAAAAGCTTTACAAAACTACATAATAATAAACACTATTGCCTTTCTACTCGAAAATTACCAAAGGCACTACGGCTTTTCTGGGCGCTGCGTTTTTTACTCTTATTTTTTCGTGCAAAATTAAATTAAATTTTTAATATCTTTGTAAGAATTATTGGCATATTCCCTTCAAACTAAGTTTAATTTTAAGATGTTCATATAGTACACATTAATGTTGGGGCGTTACGTTATGTATGAATTTGATGTACAAAAAAACAACAACAGACAGACCATTTTTGGCTTGGCCAAATTAAATTTGACTCAATATCAATCACTTGAATAGACTTTTTCTAATAAATGTCTCTTTGTTGGCATTTCATTTTATTTGAAAAATAATGTAGACGAATTTAACTTGACATTGATCATTTATTTTTTTCTGTTATTTGTAAAGACAAATACTTTAATTTGTACTATAAATAGGGGAACCTATATTATACATCACAATATAAGGGTAAGGCACAGTTTTTTTTAATTTTGATTTCCTTAACTCGACCCTTAAAAAAAACTGGTAATTTAAACTATTGTCACAGGCGGCCACTACTTAGCATAACATGGCAATTGTGAACATTGTGATGCTAGAAAATCACTCTAATGCCGCTATCGTTTTATTCTTGACCTGTGCTAAAATTTACTACGTCGCTATCGATAAATTATTGTATAAAATTAAATTTCAATGCATGTCAAACTGCTTTTATACGGTCAACGATCTATCTATCTATATTAATACCCTTTACCACAAAATGTAGAAAAAGGGTATATCTAAGTTTGTCATTCCGTGTAAAATTTCTACAATCTTTTTCTAAATATCAAATGGTATCATCTTAAAACTTTTGAAGAGATCTTTAAGGAAATACTTAAATTTTTTTTTTTAATGCTTAACCCATTTATGACCGATGTAATCTTTATATAATCTATATATATAAAAATGGTTTAAAAAATGTATAGTAATTCATAAAATGAGAACGGCTAGGCCGATTTCTACAAAATTTTTTTGTCACTTATTGGTATTTGCGAGGAGAAGGTCTTTACAGAAGAAAATTTTAGAAAATCCCTCCGGAAAAGTCGGAAAAATCGAAAAGCGAGTTTTTGTATAAAATTTTGTGTGCAATTATTCCTTAATGGCTTTCCAAATCAGAAAATAGAAAGTTCTTGGTGTAAATCATGGAAAATTGCAGAAAATGCGGAAAATTTGAACAATCGAAAATTGATTTTTTGTATGAAATTTTGTGTATCAAATCGCTCAAACAAATCACATGGAAATTTTTAATATTTGTGTTGTATTATTACTCTAAAGTTTGTCTGAAGGCTTAAAATTGGGGAACGGTGATGCTCGCCGGGTCCGCTAGTATTATATATATATATATGCAATATTTGCTTTTTTGATTGGAGTTACTTCTTTAAACTAGATTTACATAGATGGTGAAAGGTATATAAGATTCAGCACAGCCGAATACAGCACTCTTATTTGTTTTTATTTACTTTGAATAAAATGGGATCACAAAATAGTCGTAATAATAAACGCCACACAGTAATTATATTTAAATTTGACTGTAATAAAAAATACATTTTTAAAATTTCAAAATAATAAAAAATAAAAATCAAATTAGAAGCGAAATATAAACTATGAGGCTAGAAATATTGCTTAACACACGCCTTTAAATCTTTTAGAAACTTTTTGCCTTCAACTATTAAACTAATATTTGGCACTGATACGAAAAAATCTGCGTGGGAATAAGTTGTTGTATCTTGGTGACATTAACTTTATACCTCTGACTAACTGTAGAATCAGATTTTATTGAACAAGGATGCCGGTGATTGGATATTTATTAGGTTCTGCAAAACGAATGCGAAAGTTGTTTACTGTGTCACAACTACGAATCATAGTTCTCCAGGATGATATACTACTGAATCTGCGTGAAAATATCATGTAACTTATGAAGTGAACACGAGTCTATATTGCTACACACCTCCGCAAAACAGGTTAGAGGTGGTTAAGGTAGCTGTAAAGCAAGTCATTGCTTATATAGGTCCGTATACTCCAATTTATGTCACCTATCGGTACACATTTAATTTTTATAAAGGCACACACATAAAAATAGACATATTCAGTCGAATTGATAATCTCCTTTTTTAAAGTCGGTTAAAAAGAATAAAATTCAGAAAATTTTGGCAATTTAATAATATTTTCGCTTAAATTAAAATTTAAAAAAAACAACTTCAAGTTCAACAACTTCAAGTTCAACAATAAATTCTATAATTTGAATACAGACAAAGGGTAAAGCAATGATCCGTCTTTGCCAACTAAATCGTTTTTGATTTCATTTCAAGATTTAACAGCGATTAAAGGCAGAGTTAGTCTTTACTTTCCGTTCCGTGACGAATCAGCTGATCAGTTTCTGTTAAATGAAAAATGTGTATTTGTGGTTTATTATTACATTTATGTTCTGTTCTGTTCCGTTCGAATCAGTAGAAAATAGAATTCAAGTTTAAGTTACTTGCAAGTTGTTTGGTAGTGTAAGTGCAAAATTGTAAACATACATATTTTTGTTATTGTATTGTAGTTTTTTTGTTTTGTTGTGTATTGTGTTTTCTTTGTTTATTATAAACAGCTGATATGTTGTTACAGAAAAACTAATCACAATAATTTAAAATGCAGTATGGCACAGAACATAACATCAACAGAAAGAAAAGACCAATGAGGCCTTAAGATTGTTGAATGAGGTAGTTCATGATGACCTCTCACCTCTCCACTGACGTTCTAGTTAGCCACAAAACATAAATTTTTTTACCACAGGAGCTTTAAACTAAATTAGCATGTTCCAGATCACAGAACAATTTTTAAAAATTGTATAAGAAAATAAGAAATGAAAAAGCTGTGTATTAATTATCTTATGTTTTTTATTCTTAAAACTAAGCGAGCTAGCGGTATTTAGTAAAAAATGTAACGAATCTTTGCCAACAACATAAACAACTATTTGTTTTGTTTGCGATATCCATTTCGAAGCGCTATGGAATGCAATTATCCCACTTTCTTTTTATTTTTGTCTCGATGTCGAATGCCAGAATAAAATTAGTCGACTTGACTTCATTGGTATATTTTAGTTTAAAATTATGACTTCAAAATTTATTTTTTTTAAATATTAATTAAATTGTTGTGTGATATATTTTAATTTTATTGCACTTGTGAAATGTTTTTGTGTTAAATGTAACAACGCACAATATATTCCTGTACTTTAAATATAATGTTACGAATATGAGATCTGGCAACCCCTGTTGTAGTTATCCGTATTAGCGTGATGAATAAGTTAATTCAAGTTATAGAATAAAAACCACAATTAGCTAACAAAAGCTGAGCAACCCAATGGTTGCGTTAGTAGGTGCGTGCTGTAAAACAGAAGATCGCGAGTTCGATCCCGCCTTCGGATTTGCTTACAATGGAATATAATAATTGTTATAAAGCAACTAAAAATTTAGAAGCAGCAATACAAACCTCCCGAGAGGAAAAAGACAATTATTGTGTAAAGCAATGGCAGATAATTTAGTAAAGACGTCAAATTTAATATAAAAGCAACAGCTAATTGTCAAGAAGCCCTTTATAAAAAAAGTAAGAACGGCAGCGGTTAGCGCAGGAAAGTGTAACAACAACAGTGCATGGCAGACTTGTGTTGTGGCGATTGGATTAAAGGGGATGACTGGCTTGGATAAAAGGAGTAGTGGAGTTGTCTGTGGATGGTTAAGGTTACTAAACAAGGCATCATGTTTAGTAAACACGAGATCAAGGGATCACAAGACCGATAGGATCAAGAAGTATAGCCAGAGAAAGCCATAAAGGTTGAATACAGAATAATGAGCCACAGTGGTATTTGCAATCAAAAGAATCCGTACGTTTGCTTCTAAAAAGAGAAAAACGTAACAATAAGAAAAATCTTGTTGTACAGAAAATAGAAATAAATAAATAAAATAAATATATCAAAATGTCTCGATATCGACAGCGATTACAACATTTTTTATTGAGGTTCCTTTAGCCAGATCTTGCGATGTCTGTAATCTTATCAAATATATTTATATTAAAAATCTCTTTGTAAGTTTGTTTGTCAATCCATGACCAGGGGAGGTGAAAATGCATTTTAATCAATTTTAAAAAAGTTTAAGCTATACGATTTTAATGAAATTTGAAACATAGAAAGGGATTTATATATATCTGCTTCCAAAGCTAGGACCTAGATGAGAGAGAAAGGGGAAAATCGGGCATCTACGTCTGTACCGATGACAATAAAATTGTAAACGTAGTGAAATATTTATGTAAAGGTTAGAATATTCTATTTTTATTTTGATAAAAGGGAATACGAAGGGTGGAGTGAGGGAGAGGTCAAACGCGGATTTTATGAACCTTAAACGATCTTAACAAAATCAAATTCTTAAGATATTTGAAATATAGACATCTCCTGATCAATAAAATCTAAGCTAATTTAATAGATTTCACACGATTTCTGAATAGAGCCCCATAGGAAACAAAGCTATGATATGTTTTGCGGTGCCTAGAAAGTCCCTTACATTCGACCTAGGCCATGCCGGATACAAAAAGCTTTGTTTCTTTAGTTTAAATGACCAAAATGGGTGAGAATATTTTTTTATACGTGTAAGCAAACAAGACTTTTGTTTCAGTACCAAAAACATTAAACTGTAGAAAGTTGTTGTTTATTATTGCGCCAACTAAGTGAGGAATTCAGTAAAAATTGATGACAAAGGGCGAACGGAATAAAAAAAGACTGTTGAAAACAGAAAGAAACCCTTTGAAAAAACTAAAAGAAAAAAAAACAATAATCAAACGCATTATATAAATATTATTGCAATGCTTAAAATAATTTCTTTAATTTATTTGCGGAAATTCTGCCGACTTTCACATCGACAGAAGTTATTGCTGAAAATATTGTATTATAACTCTTCTTTTTGTTTCCACAAACTGATTTTTAGTGTAAAACCATAAAGTCAGTCAGTCAGCCAGCTAATAAAATGAATAATAAGTAACACTTGTAATCCACTAAGTGTGCCACAATATTACAATCAGGTCAGGTCTTACACAACTAGAGGCACATGTAGAAACCAATCATTGTAGCATTAAAATACAACTGCTTTCTCAACAACTTAAACATACACGTTACAAGGGTATTAGATGTGCAAACACTCTTGTATCGGCATAACACTGATGTTAACAGCTTAATACGTTGTAGTTAAACCTCACAAATCAATTTGATTCGTTTGAGCAAGATTGGTAGTCGGTTAACAGAAGTTGAATAAAAAAAGCACAAACACAGACAAAAGTGTGTTCAATTGCTACTGGTGCTTCGAGAGATATGTGAAAAACAGAACACAAAATAAAACCTCCCCACGTTTGTACAGCTTAACGCCTTCTAATGATGATGATGAGAATAGAAAATGACAACGCTCTAAAACGTTATCTATATCTCTGCAACACTCGCACCCTTTTATGGCAGGTTTTTTTTAACAATAACAAACCCAACAAACATTTAAGCTTCCTGTTCTTTAAATGAACATAAAAAGATGGTAAAAAAATGTTCCCGTTTGCGTTTCAATAATTGTATGTATAATTATCCAATTTTCAATTTTCTTAAATAACACTTTGTAACAATATAATTGAAAACTAGTATCAAATAAGAAATAGTCTAAATATGAAAATCCATAAAACAGTTTTTTCACATGTTTTATTAATATTGAGGAACGATTTGCTTAATCGAATTTAAAACCTATGTAGGTCAACTGTGAATTGTTCGATTGGACAATTGCACTGTGTTGGTATTTGTTTGATATCAGCTCCGTGCGTGTTAGTTATAAGAACAAAACTTTCAATTTTGAATTGTTGCTTGTGTAATTTTCTTAAATGACATCGAAAATAGATTAAAATCTAATGGAGTCGTCACTTCTTTTGCAAAATCTTGCGTGGCGTAGAGCTTAAAGAGTTTGTGAATTGTTAGATAAAGTATCAGCCTTTAACGAGATAATCACCTTAAAAATAAAATACAAATTTTAGTGCCAATCGGATCATATTGTTTCTAACTGTTCAATATCAACTATATATTTCGTTATTTTTGATGTTTATAACACAGGTTGAAAAAGGGTATATCTAAAAAAATATATGGGACGATAAAGAATTAAAAAAAAACATTAGACGAAAAAAATGGCGCTCACCCATGTGTAAGATTGTGCACCCTATTTTTTAGGATAATAATATGGGTATAATTTAATTTAACAGCTTTCGAAGAGATCTTTAAGGAAATACTCAAATTTTTAAAATGCTTAACTAATATACACTTTTTTTTTTTTTTTTTTTTTTTTTTTTTTTTGATTGAGTTGCTTCATGAAACTTGATTTTCATATATGGTGAAGGGTATATAGCCGAATATAGCACTCTTACTTGTTTAACTTCAAGTAGATTTGCATCCTTTCCATGACTAGGTCGGATTTTAAATTCTCAATCTTATTAAAGAAACACATATTAGATTTAAAATCTGTCCTGATAAACTGCCTATTTGACTCTACTCACGTAGGCGATTCTCTAATTCTCATTACAAGTTATTGGGCGTACACAGCTTTCAACAAATCAAACTTTTTAATTATATAAGTTCCTATGGTAATTATTATTGTATAGCATTCGTATAGCATTAAGACTAGTGAAGAGCTGTTTCGAAGTGAGGAAAGGAAATAAACATTTCATGTTGTTGCGAAACGTTGATGAGAGTGCTACGATTGGTGTGGATAAGCCTCAGCTCACTCGCGAAGTCTTTTAAGCAAAAACAGACTATATTAAATGATAATAAAGTTAGTTAATTTAGTTTCTTCTTGATTCGTTTTCTCGCATTAAGGTGTTTGTTGGGTTGTACACACAAAAATACATGTGCGCTTCAGTGTTACTGGGGCAGATTAAATTTATTTTCTTTTATGGAAATTATTACAACAATAAAAAAACAAAAGTAGTTTCCCTAAAATAGACATGAAGCAAGCCCATTTAAGGATTCATTTCTATTTTCTGATGAGTTTTTTTCTAATTCACAAGCAGCCTCAGGGGACAAATCTGCACAATGTAAATGGTTTTATTTTGCTTTTGTGCTCAAAGTGAAATGAAATTTTAAGTCTATCAAGTATAATATTACTTAGAAAATAACAGGATAAAATTGATAGATGTGATGCTATTTTAATGGCCATTGTTTAAAGTCACTTATAAAAAAGTATGTCCGAAGAGATGAAGAACTTGAAAATAACCCGGCAACAGATTTAAATGTATTATTTTTGCTTTTTTTGTTGTTCTTGTAAAAAGGTTAGGTTTACTTTTTATACATTTATTGAAGAAGATACAACGAAATCATAAATTCGGCTAATAGTTTAACATAGATTGAACCCTTTTTATTATACTCTACTTTTAAATAAATCGCTATATAACTGTTGGATGAAATTGGTAATTTTGTTTGTAGAAACATCTGTTAACTAAAAATTAAATCACTGATATTGAACAAATATATTGAATTAATATAACAAAAAAAAAAACCGGTACAAGACAAGTGAACTAACTCACTTTGTCTTTTGCGCATCATACTAAAAGTTAATTGTAAAAGAAAATGAGATCCAAGAATTCCACAGGTGTAACTACAGAAAATTTTTCTGATGGAGACCTTTAAAGAAGGGGCCTTATTTTTTTTTTTTTTAGTTTTCTTAGTCTTCTCTAGGTAGACGTATCTACGCCAAAGTATCAATCTAAACAAGAATTTATTGTTTTTAGCGTAAATAAAGTAGCATTTTATTCAAAAAAATCGGGTTCAAATGTATCCTGTCGCAACAGTTTAAAAAGAATAATCTTCTAGAGTTACAATACAGGTTTTTTGCATAAATATTTCTAACTCATTGCTTTCAACTATTCATAAATTATTCTCTTTTCTGCTGTTTTTACTTACTTAAAAAATTAATAATAAAAAAATACGTGAAATCATTTGGAATTAAGTTATAGCAATCTAAACAAACAAACGAAACTCACAATAGAAATATGTTCTTTTTGTTTCGACATAGTACAAGTATTTTAATTTTTGTTCGTTCAATGGTTTAATGTATGCACACAATTACAACATATGTTTGGCATTGTGGGGTGCAATTGAAAACATACGTAATCAAAAGGACACTGGATTAAATTTTTTAACATTAAAATGACAATGACTGTAAACAATAATCTAAGTTAATGTTGTTTATATGAACGTACATGCGGAATGTATGTGTCTATGTGTGTATATTTTATTACTTGCATAAAGACAAGAGGGTCGATTAATTGTACAATAGTAAACAGTACATTCTACCTTTAGAGAAAAATAATAATTTTTGAAAAAATGATACTGATTTATTTAATGTAACATCTTCCCTCTGATACAACTCCACAGGTTTTTTAGTTTTAACGAAAACTGAAATAACATTTAATTAGTGAAATACGCAAAAAATGTGCTAGGCTTATATTGGGATAAGTACACAAGAACTTGAACATCTACTTTCAGCGATATTTATCAATATGTAATAAAATTGAGAAACGTGAATACAAAAATGTAGTGCAATGTGGTGTACTATGGTCTGATAAAGCGTCGTTGATGGGTTTTTTGTCTTGTTTTTTTATATAAATATTTTTAAAAGGAAAATACCAACTAAGTCCTTAATCTCAACAAAAAATATCAGACAACAACAGCAAAAAAAAAACAAGCAAAGTTCATATCAACTATAGTAAGAATGTATGTAATAATCTTAATACTCTAAAAAAGGTTCAGATACAATAGACCTTGTCACATTAAAAAATTGGAAGTAGAACATACCCTGGTAAACGACATTGAGATATAATGTTTTTTTAGCGATCTATAAATAGTGGTATCAGAAAACCCGCTACCAGCGCTCCAGCTGAAGGCAGGGACACCCTTTTATTTCCAAAACCACTTTTTGACTTGTAATTATATCGGATTTAGAAATACAGTTTCACAAGAAAATTTATTATTTGGAATCTTTTTTATATTAATTTTCTTTAATTGGGCTTGATTCCTTCAAGTATAAATATTTCACGATATTCCCATGAAATATATATTATTTTTAACTAAAACATGAAATATATTACTGCGGCGAAGGCATATCCATATGCACATTTCGCTACTGCTCATATATAGCTCACTAGTGGATTCTACCCAAATTTTGTAAAGAAAACCTAAAGAAAAAATAAAACTCAATGGTTACTGTCTTTTAATGTTAAGTTTTTTTTTTAGTTTTTTATGGCCTTTTTTTCTTATTGATTCAATGGAGTTCTCATTTAATCAAGTTTAAAATTGGGATTTGGAAAATAAAGGGTGTTCAAATAGTTAATGTTATTTAAAGTGGGAAGACAAGCTTTTAAACATATTTTGCTTAGTCCGCTATAACACCAAGTATAAATATTGGAAATGAGGGGTGTCCCAATAGTTAATGTTATTTGATTTAATTTGATGTATATGCCCAAACTGTTGAACTGCTCTAGTTAAAGGTTACAAGGAACCTGTATTGCTAAGTCCTCTATATTAAGAAGTATAAAAAGTGGATTTCGAAATTATAAGGTGTCCCAATAGTTAATGTAATTTGATGTATCTGGCCAGACTTTTGAACCATTAGAGGCAGATAGCTGAAATCTGTTTTGCATTCGGTTTTTTTTTTTTTTTTGCTAGAAATATTAATCTTAAGTTCATTTTAAATGTTACTTGTAGCTTTTAGAAACATAAGTTATGAATTATAGAAAAAAGTTGCTTTGACTTAATGTTTAATAGGAAATGCGAAAAAATATAAAATTATTTTCGTTTGGTGTTGTATTATTCATTAAACTGTATTTTTTGTAGGAGAAGTAACACCCATTGTGTTACCTTCTTTGGAAAAGGATAGTGTAGAGAATATAGGTTGCGAAGAGAAAGATAGAAAGAATGCTTCATTTTTTTCACAATATTATAATTGCACATTATGTTTATTTTAGAACAATGTTGCAGCGCTTTTCACGCATTCCTTTTTAAAGCTGGTACAACTATTTTATATATTTTTTACTTTGACGACGCACAGTGGCGCCATTTGAGTTTTTTTGTTGCAAAAATCATATCTTTTGAACCGAATAAGATAATTAAAAAGTTTAAACAGCATATGATAGACAACTGTTCAGCCTATGAAATGAGCATTTGGAAAGGGGGCTACGCTTTGTAGTGGCCTACTTATGGGTTATCAAATTTAAAATTAGTAGAAAAATCAATTTTATAGTAACTAAAAAAATTTTTTTTTTACATTTTTAAATAGTTTTTATTTTTTTTTCTTTAGGGTTTTATGTTTTAAATTATTACCCAACAAATTAAAAAAAAATAATTTTTTTAAAATTAATTTTTTCAATTTTCTGTAAAATATTCATCACAAATCGTAAGATAAGGTATATCTAAAAGACTAAGCATTTCTAAACTATAATTATTTTCTAACTCTTTTCGTGACTTCACATGCCGCAGGTAAGAAATAAGTGGATCGGAAGATGCTGCCAACATGTTGAAGAGGTCCTCATTTTGCCTTACCCTTGATGTTTTGAATGTCTTCTGCAATCTATATTTTTTATAAAATTTGTTAAGAGACTCCTGTGCTTCTTGAGAAAGCTCTCCAATTGGCAAGGACTGGAACTCAATTATATCTTTGCCATGCGCCAATATTTTATGGACGGTCGGGGTCGGGGTTTTCGACGCATATTCTCCATATTTTGTAGAATTGACATTTTTTTTTGCAGTTTAAAACATCCACGATCGTTTCCAATCTTTTCACGATTTGATTGTCAATTCCAGTGATTTAAGTTACTGCCTCATCATTTTCAAAAAATCTCCTAGAGGTGTTTCCATCGTTTGAGTTACCATATCCGTGCTTGGGACGGAGCATCCTGTATTTTCTTCTTTTTGATCTTTTCCTTATCCTTTATTGATGTATTTTCATCGAAGTTTTCCTCCTCTTGTGGTAGGGTATACGCTAGTTTTAGCAAGAACTCCATACACCTAATCCTTGCGTGCAATGGTGACATTCCATATTCGTAATTCTCTTCATTTGTAGAATCGTTTAAATTACCAAAGTTCTTCTGATTCTTTTTGCAAATCGGGCATGACATTGTTGATTTTGTTCCTGTCAGTTCGTTAAAGACTTTTCCGTCAACCATAGTCAGGTGGAACTCGTAATTGCATTTACTATATTTTCCTTCTCCAATTTGCAGCTTTGTAGGATTAATCTTGCTTATTTGTTCTTCAATGTTCTTCACCGAGGTCCTTATGGGTTCTGCCGATTCTCTTGCAAACTGAAACATTATTGGTCGGCAATAATGCACTGATGACGGACGTGGATTTCTCCAGTGTAGGGAAACATCAGATTTTAGCCGCAAAGGAACAACAGATGCCATAAACATATTTCCGTCCGATATTGTAGCGTCATCAGAAGATATCCTTTGTTTATAAACGCTTTGTCAGGATGATCCATTGCAGCCCAATTTGCTGATCAATGTCAACTTCTCAGGAAGAATTTTCAACTAATTTTCAGAAAGACTCTCCAACAACCGTTTCACTGTATGGCCCATGCGATCCTGCAGATTGGGTTTCGCAGAGATTTCCGTAAACTCCGTATGCAGTGGTCGAGAATTTATTTTGGCTTGCGTAATATGCTTGTATCCGGGTAAAACGTCAGCGCCGTGTCGCGTTAAAGATGCCCGTAGTTTCTCAAATTTCTCTTTGGAAAGTTCTTAGTGCATAAACAAGGCCAAGGCTTCTTCAGAACCATACTTTTTAATGTGTGCGTTTGTGGACGTGGGCATGCTTTCCTTAATCCTTTTTAGTCGCAGTGAGCTTGCATCAGCAACAGATTTGGTTATCTGAGACCTAACTTTTTCACTATCCTTTGTATATTTAATAGCTAGCGCGTCCGATAAATGCTTCGTGTTCAAGTCATTGGTGGCATCGGCAAGTTTCCTCTTTCTTGTGAAAATTGAACACTCCTCAATGCTTTTTTTGGCCTTCCTTTTGCTTCTCTGGTTGATGTGGTGGGTTTATCTACTGCCATTATAGCCAGGATGGTGTCTTCATTAAGCCAGTCCTCGCATTTGGAGTTGAAGTTCTGAATGGTTCGATTAGATTTCACCCATTTTGCCTTAATATTTGCATATATCAGATAAAAATTATTTGTTATAATTTCGCTTCTCTCAATATTTCCGTATAAGCTATCAAGTTCTTCTAAAGCAGCTTCCGTGAAAAACTTTGGTGTGGTTGACTTTCAGAACAGTTCAAATAATTTTAAATTGTTCAACGCCATGTTTTCAGTACTTAAATTCTTTAATGGTTTCAGTAATTGTTGCGCCAACTTTGAGTCGTAGACTAATCCAGGCATTGTGCTTATTTTGCAATATATAGGCTTATGCTACCATGCCTAAAAATTTACTACTACAAAAAAAATTTAAACAAAAATTTACTACTAAAAAAAACTACTGTCAGTCAAAACATATAAGGGATGGATGCCATACAATTTCTGCAACCATGTCTTTTTAACCTTTTTTACCTCTAGAAGCCAAACGGGCACGTACGGGCAGATAAAACTTTTTGAATTATGTTAAGATATAATCAAAGAACAGGTTTTGCAAATATGGCAAATATAGAAAAATATAGATTTTTTTTTATTTTCCGTCAAAGTTGAAAAATAGTGAAAAAATGGATAGTTTTTAAATAGTGATTTACCAGGAGAAACACAAAGCAAACAGTTAATTTTTTTTATCATTATACGTTTAATAAATACATCAATCAATACAAACAAAAATATGGCGATTCGTTACCTATTTTTCGTGATATTATACCTAAATTGGCAACAAATTGACTAAAAATTGTATGTTTTTTTGAACGGTTATATCTTCTAAACTAAAAATGTGATATTATTAAGAGTGGCATATTTGAAATCGTTGAAAAGTTTCCTATAACATGGATTTATTCAAAACTTCGTGGGCGCTCATAAAAATTTTGGTTTTTGCAACCTCGTTTGCTCTACGGGCGCCACTGTGCGACGGTTTGCTGTAGAGTAGCTCCGTCGAAGAAGGGAGCTGTATTATTTTATATATTAGTAAAACAGAACTCAACAAATATTGTTGTCTTCAATGACTTAAAAGTATAAGGTTCTGAGGGTTGACTACCGATCGAAGTTAATTTTGTACATTTTTGCGTTTTTGCCTCATCAACGGTTTTGGTGATTTTTTTCCTTAAAGATGACAAAGAACTTAAATGTAAAAATGAATGAACACACTTCTTTGGTGGTTACCATAATTTTTAAATTAAGTTTTATTTAGCTAAATTCGTTTACCATTACTGCACAATAAAACAGCCAAAAATGTTTTTTTTTACCGAACGACGCTTTTGATATAAACTTATAATGCACAACGAATTGATTTTGAACGATGACACGTGTGGCGTGTGGCCAATACAATACGTATTACTTTGGTGTTTGGCGGTAATGTTGTTGGCAAACGAACGTTGTAATCAATGTCAATTTGCGTGTTTGTTATGATCCCACACTAAATAAAAGCACAAATAATCATACCACTTAAACGACTTAAAAAACTTTTTCACTTTCGTAAATTATGTTTCATATTCAACTGTATAATTTAAAATTATATTTATTATTGCTGCTATGATTTATTTATGCTACTAAAATAAATGTGTGGACCTTTAGACAATAATAATTCTTGCAAATTCATGTACGATCTTCTTTGATAACAGAACATTATGCGATCTGTCAACGAAAATGAATAACAATTTTCTACTGTAAAGCCTGAGCACTGCGTCTAAAAAGTTAAAAACAAATTTAAAGAAAATGCTATTTAAAAGCATATATTAATGAATTTTTAAAATTGCTACATCGATAAACTTCTGTTTTTTAAACCAGTTGATAAATTTACGTCGACTAAGTGAGAAAAAATATCCAGTTTTTATCAAAAAATCTTGCTTCTTACAATTGACCTACTAGTGACTTTGTAAAAAATTTCGATGCCGTCTTAGTGAAACACGATTTGAGTCTATTGTGGAGGTAATTTCTGCAACAAAAACAAATTAGGACCTTTCGAATACTACGCTTATTTAATAAAAATAAAAATAGACTTTGTTGCAAAAAAAAAAAAAAAAAAAAAAAAAAAAAAAAAAAAAAAAAAACGTCGTATCGTACCAACACTTATTTCTTCCCTGTACAATTTTTACTTGTTATATTTTATAACACATCTCCTTACGAAAATTTACGTGGTATAAAAAATTTTAACATATTTTTCTTTTACAATAATTTTATTCAAGCAGCTTCATTATTCATTGTAGGAAGTTAATATTTTTTGAGTTTATGTATGTATGTACTCGTATGTTTGTTACGCAAAATAACAAGTAGTCCTTAGATTACTTATAAAAACAACAACAACAATTACGATTACATATAAAAAACATTGGCGATGATTTATTGTAATAATTATTCCATTACTCTCTAACACTTTTGACAGTTTCCCTAAAAACATAATAATGAAATGCATACGTCGTCTATTACTTTTTCTCTATGTGCTTCCTTTTAACTCAACGTTTGTTTTCCAATGAAATAACGGAAGGAAGTTTTGTTTACAAAACTGACAAAAAAAATGTTCCAAGTCGTGTGTCAAGCGTTTGGTTTCAATTATACATGCAGATGAAATGACATTCATTCATTTATTTTGGTTTTATTATGCTAAGATTTTCATGTCCTTTTTGCTGTAGATTGGGAAAGGAGTTACATAAAAAAACTTTTAAAGCGTCTTTCAACATAAACAGATATTCGGTAGTAATTTTGACCTAAAAAGCATTTTAACTCAATTTCTTAACAATTACAAGACATTTAAAGTACTTTGACTTCCATCATCTAATTTAGATTGTAGAGTTTGGAAAAATCATTGCGGTACTTTTTTAAGGGGACTGAGTGGGTAATAGAGCTGCAAAACTATCGGTAGTCGGCACATTTTATAGTTTTAATAGTTTGCTGAAAAATTATTGATAACATAGTTTTGATATTTTTTTAAACCTTCAATAACATCGTAACTATCGAGTTTTACTTAGTACTAATTCTGGCAACCATCGCTATCCGATGCTATCGCTTTCGGTAAAAAAAACTATCGATAGCCAACCAAAAATAAAACTATCGATATTATTGATTGTTTTGCAGCTCTAGTGAGTAAGACAAGTGATCATGTGGTGAGTATGTAAAATAAGTGGTAATTAATATAAACTATTTAACCGACTTCAAAAAAAGAAGGAGGTTATACAATTCGGCTGAATGTTGCCCTTTTTATATTTGTGCCTCCAGAACTCAGTCATTTCTTATCCGATTTTGAAAATTTTTGGTAATATGATAGACTATGCTTACAGATTGGTCCCTTTTTAAAAACAGCTCAAAATCTTATAAATTTAAGGGTGTCCCCATACAACATACATATTTTTTACGTGTATTATAAATTGTAAAGGGCACTTCTGTAAAATTTAAAATTACTGCGTGTTACTATAGCTCCCAAAAACAAAAAATTATACAAAAATAAATCTAAAAATTAAAGGATGCCCCCATAATTGATGTAAATTTACTTATATGGGCCTATCTTTTGAACCGCTATAGACTAACACTTGCAAATTGGACAGAATGTCGCTTGCTATAGCCGTTATAGTAACAAGTACTAATATTACAAATTATAGATTAAAGGGTGCACCAATAGTTCATTAAATTTGATGTCTATGGCCATTCTTTTGAACAGTTGTAGACAGACGATTGAAATTTGCAACGAACCTGTATTTTTAAGTCCGCTATAACAACAAATATAAGATATGGATTTGGAAGTAAAAGGGTATTTCCAAGTCCACTATATCAACGAGTTTATAATTTGAATTTAGAAATTAAAGGGCGTCCCATAATTACTATAGATTTACTTTTATAGGCCTATATTTTGAACCGTTAAAGACAAACGCTTGTAAATTTGTCGATTGCTATGGCTGTTATAGTAACAGCTGATAATATTTAAAATTATAAATTAAAGGGTGCCCCAATATGGCCATACTTTTAAACAATTGTAGACAGACGATTAAAATTTATAAAGAACCTGTACTACTAACTCCTCTATAACAAAATATAAAATTTGGGTTTGGAAATAAACGGGTGTCACAATAGTTGATATAATATGGTGAATGTGGCCGGACTTTTGAACCGTTATAGACAGACAGCTGAAATTTACAAGGGGCATGTTTTGCTAAGACCGCTTTAACAAGAAGCTTATGATTTGAATTTAGAAATTTAAGGGTGTTCCCAAAATTAATGAAATTATTTCTATATGGCCGTATTTTTTGATACTTGAATAAAAATGTTGTATTATAAATTAAATAGTTGATATAATCTGATGTATATGGGCAAACTGTTGAACCGTTACAGACAGACGTTTGAAATTTATACAGAACCTGATTGCTAAATCTACTACAACAGCAAGTATATAATTTGAATTTGGAAATTAAAGAGTGACCCTATAGGTGCTGCCATTTGATGTATATTTCCAAACTATTGAACAGTTGAAAAAGTATAAAGTAGAGATATAAGTGTGTTCCAATAGTTAATGTAACCAAATTTATGTGGCCACACACTTGAGCTGTAATAGGCAGGCAGATGAAATCTGTTTTGAAGTCGGTTTTTTCGCAAGAATTATTGACTTGTTTAATTAACCGCTTGAATAAAGACAATTTCATTCTTCAATGTTTGTAAGACACTGATTTATTTTTATTTAAAAAATGTTCTTCAATACTAACAGTGATCGTTATATCCACGTTATGTTCTTAAAACTAATTTAATAAAGTGAAACCCAATTTTATCTTTATGAAACCTAAATAAATATGAAACGAAATCTATCCCGATAAAAGTATGTTTAATTACATTTGAATAAGTGGTAAAGAAAGCTTAATTTTTTTTCTAATTTATCATCGCTAAAAAAAGAGATTATTTGTTAGTATATAAATTACTGTCATTTTATTATATGTCAATACGGATCAAGAATATGTTCTTTGGAACATTTTTAAGTCAACTAAACAAATATCATTTTTTTGAGTTTCTTGGTACTCTAGCAAATACCTACCTATTTCTTACTTACTACAGCCTCAATCATTTTCTTTGAGGTAAGATCGACGCTTTTCGGTAATTACGCCATTTTTTAAGCATTGTTGCAACGTTTTTTGTGTAGTTTCGTTTAGTTATTTTTGAGTCTATCATTTTGGCAAGAGCTTAACATAAATGTATGTCGAAAAACAACGTACAACGACGATTATTTTGTCAGTAATACTTAACTGAACTGAAGTTTAAAATATTTTGAGTAACTCCATCCATTAAAAGAACTTGAGATTTTAGAAGTTAGAATCGTAATTAAAAGCTTTATTAACGTCAGTATATTAACGGTTTTATTTGTTTTCAAACTTAAAATTTATAAATTTTTAATTGATTCAATTAATTATTTATTTAATACAACTAATTTTATAATTCGATAATTTTATGTGTGTATTTTTTAATGTACATTTGGGTGAGTTTAAAAAAATAAACTTCAAGCTGAAAACAAACAAAAGCTTTAATAGATCCACAAGCTTTTTTTGTGTATGTTTCGGTATAATCACATTTTTTTTAGAACCTTTACTTTATTTATTTTTTTGTTAGGAACTAAGAATAACGTGAACCACAGCAGCGTAGCCTTTGCCACCAGTAGAGAATTAAAAATATTCACTCAAAGGCGTATTACTGAACCAATACATTTTTTCTATATCAGAAGCATATATTTACCATACTTGGGCATACTGCAGTATATTTTTAATGCATTATGTATAGCAGTAATGGTTACTGAAAAAATCTAAAGTCCAGTGTATTATGTCTACCTAACAACATAATCATTTCAATTCAATTTATTAGTCGTGTTCAAGAAAAAAATAAACCGACATGTACATAGAAGATTAAAAACAACAACATTTAGTTTATACTACATGTTATAGAGTAACAAGTTCTTTGTCATAATCTGTCGGGTGCTTAGTAATAAAACTTACCGATTTATTGATGATACGCTAGGCACATTATCCTGAGAGCATATACCTTCAGACAGAAGTCTATCCCGAATTTCCCAAGCAAACATTGTAGGGTTTTCACGCTTATAATTAGCTATTGCATCTACTACGGGAGGTGTGGCTACTTTTGGCTTTGAACCGCCAATAACGCCAGCTTTAAAGCTACCAGTCTCATAATATCTAAAAAGTGAAAAAAGAAAAAATTATATGTATATAAATAATATTAATTTATTTATTTGTTTTTAAGTAATACGAATATAATAAATAAACTCAAGTTATGTTTAAATTGTTCTACTTGGCTTCGACAGTATCATTGTGAAAAAACTGTAAGTACTTATATAATAAATTAGAATAAGTATAATGTTATAATCATATGAACTGGTTTTTTAAAAAGTGGTATAAGTCCAGTTAAAAAACAAGATCAACGTTAAATTTAATAAGCCATAGACATTCTCTCGTTATAGCTACAATCATAATTTCAATATAATTTCATTTTAACGTTAAATACACAAAAACAGTTTCGCTGTACAAATCTATCTTACAAATATTTCTTTTAAGAGTGTAATAAGTCCCCTCCTTATAATTAAAAAAACTTTCTTATCGTAATTATTATTGGTTATTACGACTTCACAGCAAGTTGCTTGCTAGCAGATATTACTTATCTATTGCTAGTGTATTAAAAACAACCACAGTGCTGGAATTACGCACTCATATGCATGTGCCAAGAAAGTCTACCTGCTTAAAAAAATTTTTATTTGCTTTTTATACGTGCTTATTCTTAAAAGGATGTTTAAATAATTTCCGTAAAGGTAACATACGATTATGCAAATTTTCGATTCTATTAAAACCAATTGGCAAAAAATTTGCTAAAAAAATTAGAGCCTCTATTTGTTTTTATTCAAATTGGTATATTACGTTCATATTCTGTAGGTTATAAATTAAAATTTCATAAATAGAAGACAAGTGAAACATAAGCTTATGATATTTCAATAAATTTATATATGAATGAACAATACAACCAAATATCTTTATCTTCCAAAGTGATTTTAATGAAATAATTTCCATTTTAAATGTGACTGAAATAAATTTGGTTATTTGTATATTTAAATGTCTTCCTATATTATAGTATGTTATTTTTGAAAGTGGTGTAAGTCCATTTGGAGCTAAAAAACGTTTATTTTTTTTAAAGAATTTTAGTAATTATTATTTCATAATAAAACAGATTAAATTTGGCCAATGTTTTTAAAATTGATTCAAACGCAAACCCATAAATATCTCAATATATGAAAAATCCAAAAAAAAAATCAAAATACTTAAAATGTAAACACGTAACAAAAAAAAAAAAAAATCCGAATCTTTTGCACAAATATTAAAGCCCAACAAGTACTAAAAATGTCACGCATCATAGGATTCTGCTACATGATAGCACTTTTGTATTTTGTAATTATTTTTTTTTTTATATTTTTAAACTTCCTAACTGAAGTACAAAATTTTCGCTTCTCATAAGGAATGTGTTGGTCCCAAAATTGAGCTACCTTAACAACAAACGATCTACTCATATATAAGGTAAAATGGCAAAAAAAGGAGCTTGGACAATACAGCTTTTTTAAAATAAATGTAATTTTTGATATAATAAAACTGATATGAAAACTGAAATCTAATTTAGTATCTAAGTATATACCTAAAGTTTTATAATGAGATAAGAATCCAATAGGTTCATACATTATTGTTATACTAAGTGTATTAGCATTATGAGAAAAGTACATAGCTTTTGATTTAGAAGAGTTTAAGCTCATGCAATTAGTTTGACACCACTGTGAAATGTGCTTTAAGTCATTATAAACATTAATTTCCAAATTACCACAATCATTCGCTAAAAGTTTAATGTTGTCTGCAAATGTATAGCACCAGCAGAATGAAATATAAAGGTCGTTCATATACATTGTGAATAAGATTGGTGCTACAATAGAACCTTGTGGTACTCTATTTGAGATTTCTAAGGCAGACGATCTTTTTTTTTTTTGTTCCAGACATAGCATAGTGAAATTTGTTATGCTGTGTTTACACGGCATGTACAAGTCATATGGAATGTCAAAATTGTAATTTGTTGTGTATGTCAAAATCTGTGTTTAACATACGGTTTATAATTATCATCTTCAAACTTGCATATATTACGTACATACAACATAACCTCTAATTGTTGAAGAGAAAACTAAAATGCTTAAAGCAGTGATGTCAACTATTCATTTTTTAGCTGTAACTATTAAATAGAACAACTACAAGCACAACACTACCTTTTCTCATTATTATTTATATCAAAATTGCTATATATTAAATTTTCCATAATATAAAATTGCACTTTGGCACTTAGGCTGTGTTCGTTAATAGAACATGTCACAAGCTGAAAACTGCGCGTTCAATTCAGGTACTTTGTGTAGTTCGCATGAAGTACATGTTACAAACTTAAAAATAAGGTACTCCGTTTATTTTTATATTTGAGGTTGTTACTTGCCTTAAAAAAACAATTAAGATACAAGTCTTGCTTATTGTACACGCAAAATAATAATATGTATGCAAGTGTTATTTATAAGTTTTAAAAAAGACAAACATTTTAAAAATGTACATTGAATGAAAAATTGTTGTAAGCAAATTTGCATTAACCGTATTTTTCAGCTTTTCGCTACCTGTAAGGGACACACACTCCTTTATCTTTAAAAAACCCTAGCACGCTGCAAAATATAAACTCATATTTGTTAGAAACTCATAAAAACTAATTATTTCCACAAAAAAATATTCTTTCTGCTATTTGTTAGAAATTTCTACATTGGAAGTGTCACCATTTTCTTCTTTTACTTATGTATATAAATAAGAATAACTAATATAATTTTCAAATACTCGTCGTACAAAAAAAGTGGACCTGATTTTTTGAGTACATCTCCACTAAGAAAAAATATAAATTATTAGATAGTTATAAGGGCAACAACAAGTCAAATTTCTGTTCATTTTTTACAATATAATAATTGGTGCCAAATTTAATTTTAAAAATGCAATAAGCGGTAATAATCTCCAAATACTAAATTTAAATATTTCTTTTGTATTATAATCTTTTCTAATATTTCAAGCACTTGGTCAGTTTTTAAAATAAAAATATTGATAATTATCTTCTATTTTTTCAATATTTGGTGGCATCTTTTGGAAACAGAAACCAAAAATATTAATAATTAGTTTTTACAAACATACTAAAAAAAGGCTCAAGGCTTTCTGTTTTTTCTGCCGTGGTTCACAAGGTTATGGAAATGCCAAAAAAATATTTTTTAGCCTTCGATCAATTTATATACACATATTTCCTACAAAAGTTCAAAAAATATTTTATTTTATTTTCAGATATCTCACTTTTTTCGTAAAAATATTTTCAGCGGAAATTTTAAAAGTGGAAGTTAGCATCGCAAAAATATTTGTTGTCAGATGTTATAACATATAGGAAAATAACATATGTTGTGAGGTTTACACGGTGTGTATTGATTTCATATGGAAAATCTGACATTCCATATGACTTGTACACGCCTTCTAAACACAGCATTAGTAATAAAGTACCAAAGTAACCTTCATGTGGATGCGTCAAACGCACAATCTCTTTGAAGCTTATTACATAAACTTCATATCTCAAAGAGTCAAAAGCTTTCCTTAAATCAAGGATTACAAGCACTGATTTGTGAGAGTTGTCAATATTCTTTTCAATAGTCTCAGTGATATCCAATACCAATCCTGTAGTATTGTAATCTTTACTGTAAGCAGATTGAAAAGGATTTATTATACTCATTGAAGTTAGATGATCCTGGATTTGTCTTTTGACTTTGGAAATAGCGTTTAGTATATAATAGGTCGACAATCTAGAGAATAACGTGGTGATTTCATCTCTGATATTGGTAACGTGTGGCATCAATTTTTCTTAGTCGCCTTATAACTGACTTAGTATCTGTGTTACACTCACAGTATGCTCTCTACGAAAAGTCTCTGTTTATCCCAGCTGTTTTTAATTCCTTAGCTTGCATCCATCTTTTACATTAGCATATTGAACTATTTATGGTAAATAGGCTGTTTATGAGGTAATAAAATTATCATATCGTTAAATTTCTCTCTTGTTATGCTCCATGAAGTTCCGTTAAGTGTTAGCATATAACTTTTGCTGAGTTTTTTGATCTTCCTTTTTTCCAAACAAAAAAAAAATTATTTGAATGGAGCATTTTCTTTCTTCCACATTAATTTTATAAAAATGTTGTTAGGTTCATTCTATTTAAACCTAATCCAACATTTTCTTTAGCCAGTTTATAGTTTCTCTGTTTAATATTGCTTCCTCTATAGGTTAAGTTGAGTCAAAGGCTTCTCTTTTCATTTCCTACAAACTGAAGAAGTAACTTTTTTTTGGGCAAGCCTTTATTGTATTTTAATATCTTGGGCAGGTATATTTGGGTTTTCTTTTTAATGCTGTTTCCACAACGGCAAAATATCTTTCGTTTGAAAGAAATTAATGAAAGTTGTTTTATTTAAACTTTGGAATGGACTTATTCCACTTTGAAAGAAATATTTTTGCGATTAAATTGTATACCAAACTGTTTTTGTTTATTTTATGTCAAGATAGAGCTCTATTGAAATTGTGATTGTAACTATAGAGAGAAGGAGTCCGCCTATAGCTCATTAAAATTACCATAAATTTAGTTTTTTGAAAAAGTGAACTTATACCACTTTAAAAAAACAGCTCATATTATATCGAACTGTTTTTGTTTTTTTTAACACTGTGTTGCGTATAAGATATTGAAATTCAACTTTTGCAATTCACTTTCGACTCGTATGGATTGGAAGGTTATAATTGTCTTAAAAAACTAAAAAAAAAGGTTTCACAATAAATTGTCAACGTTAACGTATTTCTAAACGCGAATAGTAATTTTTTATACAATTCTATTTAACATGCGAAACGCTTAAAAATATCAGAGATAATTCAAACAAAGCGGCACACCTGTGCTAGCGTTTAAGATTGACTGTGCATCCAAATTTTAGGAACCCTGTTCAGAATTTCGATTTGAGACATCTACTCTGGAAATAGTTGATACTATATAATTAATCAATAAGTTTTAGTCCATGAATAAGTTGATTTCATACTCTACCACATGATTTAGTGATTTAGATTCTAAATACAATCGAGTTTAATTATACCGATAAAACAGCAACGGTTACCTCGCCTGGCAAAGTTTTGTTTTGTGGGTCGCAAAAACAAAAAGTAAAAGATATTAAACATAATTACTGGACCTATAAAGCATATAAATGTAGAAAATACTTTCGCATTCAGACAAAAAAAAAAATAATCTTTCACCGGAACAATGTTCGAATGCAAACTTTTATTTTTGCTTTCTCTCTATACTTCCTAACTGCAACTATGCTTTGCAATCATAACAACAACAATCGTTCAGGACCAACTTTAATGTGCATAAGATAACTTAAGCAAACTTAAACAATCGTGACTCTTAGGCTTTCTAAACAAAACTTGGGTAAAATCCACTGATGAGCTATATGAGCAGTAGCGAAATGGCCATATGGATATGCAGTAATACATTTCATTTTGTAGTTTTAAGTAATCAATATTTCATGAGAATATCAAAAAATATTTATATTTGAAGGAATCAAGAACGATTAACATAAAAAAGATTCCAAATAATAAATTTTAATATTGATAATAAAATATAATCTTTGAATGCCTCTGTTATACTCTTCACCACAGGTGGGAAAAGTGTATATCTACAATATCCCATAAAGTATATATTGTCTGAGTTCAAACAATGTGTATATGCTGCCACATTTTTCTGTTAAGTGTTTTTGTTAATAGGCCTTATAAAAATTAAAAAAGTGCTATTTTGATGGAAGCTACATTTAAATTTTTTTATTAAAAGTTACATTTTGAAATAGAAATTAATTTATATAAAACAATGTGAAAAGTTCCTTCCTTGTTTCAGAGAAATTAACAAGGCAACAAATTTATTTACTGAACAAAAACGAAAAATAAAAAATAAGTTGAAAAACGTATGAAAAAAGTTTCAGCCATGATACTCATGAGGATTTAAATTAGATATAATGTGTATATATATATATATATATATATATATATATATATATATATATATATATATATATATATATATTATATTACATTTTACATTAATATACTAATATTATATTAATATACTAATATAATATTGATATACTAATATTTCCGTATGGAAAAGTACTCGCTATCTCCACTCAATAAAATTAGTAAAAGCTTCTATAGTAAAAGCTTCTATAGAATTTTAATTTTAATTTTAGTAATACCAGTTGCAAGTGTGTTATCTTTTACATTAGAATCGAACTGATATGTAAAGAACAATGGCTATCAAAGAAGTTCTTGCCTCAAATAATAAAACAAGTACTTTTTCAGTAAGATTACTTTATTTGGTGTTTGTATCAAAAGTTAAGAAAATTTGGCCAAATGTTACGTGGAGCCTTTAAAAGTTATAAAAAATTTAAAAAATGTTACCAAATGGCAACACTGATGTTAGCTGCTAAAATACAAAAAGTTCTCACTGGCGTGAGTGAATCAACTGATCTATGCAACACCAAGTCATTGTGTTTGGTTGTACTTACGTATACATATGTGTAAAAATTAAAATACAGAACTATTTCTTCTAGTTGATAGATAATAGATCAATGTTATGCCAAAGGTTTGTACAAGTTAATTGTAGACTATTTTACTCAAAATTAAAAAAACTTATGACAAACACAAATAATTCAGTTGCAAAACTTAACGATATTCCAGATTAATTTATTATATTTATAAAACGCATTTGGCACTTACTTGCATTACTCGTATATGCGTGTCTTTAATTACCTTCCGAATTAAAAACTTTACTTAGAGATATATAAAATTACGTATCAAATAGTTCAGAAATTCATAATCAATTTTAAAACATTTAAAAATTACTGAAAATAAAACTAAAATAGTACTGCAACCAAGTCAAACCATTTGGCTGTCGCTTGAGGCAGAAGATGTTTGAATACTAGATTTGTATGAGGCCTTGAAAATTTACTTTTCATTTGCTGCTACTATTGATCAAATCCATACAGCAAAAACTATTATAAAAAATTTAAACGAACCATATCAAATGTATTTATCCTCTTTAAATATATTCTTGAAATTGTTTATAGTATAAACAGAATATTTTAAAGTAAGTCAAGTAGTAAAAACACAACCTTTACAAAAAAAAAAAAAAAAATCAATTAACTTTGTTAAACGGAATTTATGAATAGAAAGCATTTTTTGAGATTTGATAAGGTTTATTTGGGCTCATTGGCTAAGAAGTTAATAAAGGAATTCAAACATAACAAAAGCGAAATATACAAAATTGTAAATAACTGCATAAATTTTTATGTACTTTAAAAATTATAAATTATTTGATACTTTTTGTTAATAAAAAACTGCTTTATTGTATTTAAAATGCGTTATTTTAACTTGCCGATTTTTTAAATTTGAAGTGCCGATGAAGCTGAGTTTTTGTGCAATAGTGTCAAAAGTCAACTTAAAATTTCTAAATTAAGCATGCATCCTTAAAAAAATTACAATAACTAATGGCATCTAACACAAAAAAAAAAGTTTAAACTTCAAACGCGTTCGTATCAGTAGCTAAGCCTAGATATGCTGTAATTTTTAGTAGGAAATTCATATTTGCAAGCCATTGCATCATAAATACTATGACCAAACATTTACATACATACTATATATAATTTTGTGTAAGTGAGAAGGTATTCGCATAAAATTTCAATAGTGTATCATACTTTCAGTAAATTGTGTCGTTTCCTCAGAGAACCAATTATAAAATCAACGTAATAAACCATTTCTCCCTATACAAACAACTGTATTAGGAAGACTCACGGTTTTATCACTTATGGGCATAACAAGAACATACATACATATAAAGGTAATAAAACGAATAATTAAACAAGTGTGGATATTCTGATGTCTGCATAATAAAACATTTTTAATTTTAAATAAAGCCGCACGACCTGGTAATAGAAAATATATAGTTGACACAAAAAACTCAACAATATTGACCATATTCAATTAAGAGGCAATTTTTATGTCATTTATTTACAATCGCACATTTATTTACAAAAGCTCGTTATACTCTTCATTATACATTATATATCTCAACTTTAACACCATTTTATACATTTTGCATGAACATACATATGTATGTGTGTAAAGCATATTGATACAAAAGTGTGCAAACACACAAAATATTATTCCTCAGTATACCACTGCTTTCACATTCGTACATGAACCAATAGTGGATTTGCGGTGAGAAAATAATATGTGTACATATATATACAGTAACTTTTCGTATACTTTCCTTAGTCCTTAGCTATATGTGTATCTTAATTTTCGCGTTTGCCTTCTATTAACAATAAACAAAATCATCAGTCTAGTTCAGGAGTTCGATACAGTTAAAGGCTTCAGTATCATAGAACATCGTACGATTTAATCACAAAAAAATTTGACAGAATTCTGTCCTACTTAAAAAAAAGTTAAAAAATTTGGTGCTGGCCCATAATTGCAGAGTTATGGGCCACTGAACTAGTCATAAGATAGTCGCATAGATGCACCATTTTTTAAAGATATCAATATGGGTATCATTTTAAAACTTTTGAAAAGATTTTAAAGGAATTTAAAAAAAAATGTTAAACCTAACTTAACCTTTTAAGAGCCGATGACACTTACATGTACAATTATATGTAGTACTTTATTTTTCTCTTCTTCTTATTTTTTTAATTCTCTGTCAATCCAATACTTGTTTCTTTATTGGAGATTCTTCACTAAACTAGATTTACATATATGGTGAAGGGTATATAAGATTCGGCATAGCCCAATTTAGCATTCCTAGTTGTTTTGTCCTCATCTTAAAAAAATCATAGAAAAACCCACGCTATGAACTATTTCAAAAATTATAAAATCATACAGATCTGTCAAAACTCTGTGACACATATACTTATTTATTCTACACTATCATACTTTTACAGTGAGTACTGGCCTCTAGTCAGCATTAGCCGTCAACACACCACTCTTGATTAAACATGGCGCGCTGTTCGAGGTAGCAAAGAGTGTTCTATAAGCTAGCAGAATTATGACCCTGGCTTTTGGAATCAACATTAATCACTTGGAAGAAATGTAGAAATCTCTAACATTTTGCAAAAGTGATATTGTCTACATATGGAGTGTCAAATTTTTACCGGGTTTTGCTCGTGGCCGTTTTTTATAATATGATATAATATAATATAATATAATATGATATAATATAATATAATATAATATAATATAATATAATATAATATAATATAATATAATATAATATAATTATAATATAATATAATATAATATAATATAATATAATATAATATACTACATATATTTTTTTGTACTATATTTTTAAATATTTTATATATAACTAAAAAATTAGCAAACAAATCTAAATTACATACCTTGAGAGAATTTTGGATACACAGCCATGACTGACACGCAGTTGACGTGATATATCACAGGGCCTCACACCATTGTGCGCCAATTCAACTATCCTTTGACGCACCACATCTGGCAGTGGTCGACCATTGACGAAAACTCCACCCAATTGATTGACGCCGCCATGACCTAATGATGAAAAGTTAACAATAAAAATATCATCAAATAAAAAAAATATTTTTGATTTTAATATAAATACGAGTATAATACAATTAAAAACATTATTTTGTACATGGTATACACAGTAAAGAAACGTAAAACACAATTTTTATGGTGTTTCTATACTGATCAATATATTAAGGTTAAAAACGTTTTTTAGCAAAAGGTGCATGCAATTGGTTTTATTAAAATAAGATCCAGAGGGAAGAATAGAAAAGATATGGAAATTTTATACGCCTTAATAGAGGCGCCAATTACGAACTTGTAAGTATAGGAAATAAGTAATTCTTTAAAAAAAACCAAGTTACTATATCCGTTGATTTAATATTTCGCTAACGAAATCTGTTTTAATAAAGTACTCGTTCACAGACTTCATAGATAAGACCCGAAATTACTCTTCGGTTCGATTTCACCACCGGTATCTAAATCCTATTAAAACTAAAGGTGTGAAATTTTAGGTTATTATAAAACACATTTTTAAAAAAAATTTGTTAAAATTTAGGTTTGAAAATTTTTCGGACAACTTTTCACTTGGTGATATTGAGTTGAAACGAAAAGAACATGAAGTACATAGTCCACCACAGCGATTTTTTTCATCAGCTCAAACAATTACTGCATTCTAACGATTAAGCATAAACCGAAAAAAATCAAGGCACTAGACAGACACAGTTTCGAAAATTTTGCTACTGAAAATCAGCAAGATGGGTCCTTCGAGGCAGCGGAAAACACACCATGCCTGCCTCTAATTTTTCCATGTCATTTGCAAAAAATTTAGTTAAGTGAAGTAACTCCAATCAAAAAAAAAAAAAAAAAAAAAAAAAAAAAAAAACATATATGTATAGGGCAATAGAAAATTCAAAATAAGAAAAAAAACATCAAATGAAATTAGCGCTGGTTTCTATTTTCCGATTTATAGGCCTCTGAACTTGTCATAGAAAAGTACGATTGTTCACAATATTTTTTAAGATATCAATATGGCTATCATTTAAAAGCCTTTGAAGAGATGTTTAAGGAAATACTAAATTCTTTTTAAAAATGCTTAACCCATTAAGAGCCGATAACATTTCTATGAATAAATATATGTGACCCGGTCTACGAAAGGGGACCTTCGGTGTAAACACAAGTTTTCGAGAAAACAGCTGTTAAAGATAAACAAGTGATGTGATAAGTTTCGCTTCAGTTGTTCCCTTCTCTCTGTATACCTACTCATCCTACCGTGTTTAAAGATATTCAGTGTTGTTTCTGTCTCGAAAAATATCGTATTAGATGGCGTAATTTCGTGGTTTTACCGAGTTCTTTTTTAGTTAACGACCAACAGTGAAGAGGTGATATTTGTGAACGAAATCGAAATCGAAGAAACAAAAAGCAAAAGGTAATAACAAGAAAGATTCTGCGGCTCCATTACCAAAAAAAAAGTTGGTATCGAAGAAACGAAAGGCAGATGGTAATGACGAGGAAGATTCTGCGGCTCTACTACCAAAAAAAAATTTGGCATCGAAAAAAAAAATATAAAGCGTAAAAAAATTATAGATTTATTTTATATTTCGAATTTTATGTAAAATGGATGGTTTCCCTTCAAATAAAAGTATGAAATGATGTTTATTATGTTATAATTCAATGTCCAATTTTTTTTCATTTTCACTCATTTCTGCTCTTTTTTTGGAAAATTCCTGACAAACTTCTTTACGAGTTGGAAACTTCTGCTTTGCGCCATTAGAAAGAGCACACATTAGTCTATCCGAATCGCCAAAAAAGTGAAAAATTATATTTTCACACCGAAGGTCCCTTTTCGTAGACCGGGTCACATATATTTATATAGTACTTAATTTTTTTTTCTTCTTTTTTTATTCTCTGTCACCCCAATTTTGTTTTTTTGATTGGAGTTGCTTTACTGAACTAGATTTAAATATATAGTGAAGAGTAAATAAGATTCGGCATAGCCGAATATAGCAGTCGTACTTGTTTTATAATAAATAAATTGAAATAAAATACGATATTATCTATCTATCTTAAGATAGATATGAAGGGAGAGAGATAAGCCACGACCAGATTAAATTGTTCCCCTCCCAATTGTTTTCCGTCTGCGTTAAAAAATGGTCTAGTCACGCTAATGGCTTCTTTCGATACTAGAATGATAAGCTATATCTTGAAATAATTTCCTTTTTTGCCAGTGTTTTTACATGTTGAAAAGAAAGTGAAGTTTTTTAAATATGAAAACTGTACGGCTGAAAAGTGAATTATCTTTTTAATGCGCTCCGTAATTATATGCTACAGATATAAAGTTGTTTAAAAATAAAGGTTTAAAAACAAAATGTATATAATGTGGTTTTGTTTTGTTTGAAGTCGAACGTTAAATATCATTCCACTGAACTTGTATTGTATAAAGTACCACATGATTTCGTGACATCAGACATCAGATTCTTAAAATTACCAAAAAAATTTTTTACTATGAAGCTGCTGCCAATTTTGTGTTAAATGAGCAACAGCAAATGTTTAATAATTGCTTTTATGTCTTAATGACAAGGGGCATTCAAATGTCAATAACAATATCTCATCCTAGATCCACTCAATGTTCACTTTAGCTATTTAAGTTGTCATAGAAAATCTAAACAGTACGAATACAATTTACATACGTTTTTAATTCCAGGGATCTGTTTTTGTAGAAACAAAATTGCAACTGGATACGCATGTGTTCGAAAACGATAATAATTATTTTGCCAAAACACTCTTCATAGATAGATGGTGGCAAAGATGACTTCTCTACTTGAGTTTATATTCGTATTGTTTAATTTAAAAATAATAGCATTTTTGTTTTATTTTTTTTTTTACAACAATAAGAAACAAATCCAAACGACCAACAGACGGACAAAATGCACAGAAAGCAGTGAAACAAAGCAGCAAATCAACAATCAAACACATTTTCAAAAATTAAATAATGTGCAACAATGTGTGTTGTTACGAGAATCCTTGTGTGTATTTTTTTTTTACAATAAAGAGCATATTTACAAGTAAAACTGACAATTGTTCTTTTGTTTGCTTAAACTTAAACAAAAAAAAAAAAGGCAAGCACAGTATCGAACAAAACAATTGCTACATAAAGTCTGAATAATTTTTTTCTATTTACTGCACATTTTAAAACCCTTATTTTTAGTATTTTTTTTTTTACCGCAAAGTTATGAAATCTTCATTAAGAGTCGTTGCTCAGATTTTGTGTTTTAAGCCCCAATGATTGCTTTAGTTGGTTTTAACAACTCAAATTTTTTGTTGGTGTTTTTTATAACTATTTTTTTTAATAATTTATTTCTAATAACGATAAAGAATTCTGTTTTTAGGAGAGAGAAGCACTAGGAAATCAGAAGTATGCAAGTTCTTAAAATACGCCAGACGACTAATAAAAAAAACTTTAAGGTTTCTTAATTGAGACAACTTTAGCTTTTCGTAAAAATTTTGTGATGTGTTGAAACACTTACTCAAAAGCCAAAACTTTAACGCAGATAAGGTACTGGCGTTAGGATAACATACAAATATTAATTTAAAAGAGGTTGTAGTCCCACAAATAATAAGCTCCATAAGACATGTGTTTGATTCGGTAACTTTGGAAATTATAAATAATAATTTTCAATTTTGTATTAAATAGAAAACTAAATTATGAGCTTTCCTTAGAAATTACCATTCGCTTATTCAAACCTAAAATTGTTCAGAAAACTACTTAATTAAAGGTTTTTCAAAAGAATTACTTACTTGACTCAAAAATATTCTTGTTCTATCTCATTAAGTTGTACTCCACAACGAACTATTCATGAATTGATTTTAAATTTGTAACAATTTAAGATGTATTTTTTGGTAGGAAAACGGAGTAAAAAATTTGCGTAGTAGGTAGTTGGTTGCAAATGTTTTGTCTGATACTTTATAATCACACTCTCATTTCAACAAGCAATAACAATTGTTGGATTTATTTGATTGTTGCTGCTGTTATTTTATGTACATATCTATGTATGTATTTGATTTATGCATTTTTGTCATATAACATTTAAAAACACTAACAAATATCTGACTAGCTGACTGGATGTCTGTTGGTCGTACAAGTATGTAAATACATAAAAGTAACTGTATTGTTATTTAATAATGATCATAAGGATATAAACCGATACAAATGTACCTCTTGTGTTTGACAATTGTGAAACTGCCACTCGAGAACCAAGTCCTTTTTCAACACAAAACAATACAATAAAATTAAATACAATACAATAAAATACACTTAGGTTATCATAATGTTTGCTGTTGTTGTTATAAAACAGAATTATATCACCTTTTAATGCTAACGGCCGTACACATGGTGTGTGTTTGTGTGTGTAAGAAATAATTTATAATTATAATGCATATAATAGTGAAAAATAAAAAAACATGTGTGAGTGTTGCCACACAAAATTTCCAAGCATACTTAACCTATTTCCCTTAATTTAATGCAAAAAATCGTTAAACTAATTTATTTTTTAATTAGACTGAATATTGTCCTTTAATGTTTGTGTCTACAGATTTCGTCATTTCTAAACCGATTTTAATTTTTTTTTTCCTTATTTGAAAGGTATTGCTAACAGATCGGTCCCGTTTCAAATCAGAACATAATTTCAAACATTAAAGGATGATGTCCCTATAAAACACACGTGTATTATGAGTAGTAAGAGGCACCGCTTTAAAATTTAAGAAAACTGCGTATATTTATATCTGCCAATAGCAAAAAGTATAACAAAAATAAATTTAAAAATTAAAAGGTGCCCCATAGATGAAGAAAATTTACCTATATTGGCCTATCTTTTGAACCGTTATAGTCAAACACTTGACAGAATGTCGACTACTGGACTGTTATAACAACAAGCATTTATATTTAAAATTTATAAATTAAACGGTTTTCCAACAGTTCATTTAATTTGGTGTATATGGCCATACTTTTGAATAGTTTTGCACATTGGTATTTAAGGGTGTCCTAATATGTATGTTGCCCAACTTTTAAACCGTTATTATCAGACAGCTAAAACCTGTTTCGAAATCGGTTTTTTTTTTAAGAATTGTTATTGTTGCTTTTTAAAATTGCATACATTTATGAATCTTGTTTATTATTAACTCAAGTTTTTGCTTCGCAAGTAATGGAAAGAGTTGAATTTTAAATGAAAATAAAATTTGCAAAATATATAATATATAGTTCGGTCTACAAAATGCACAAAATAACATTTGTGTTTATTCTAAGTCCATGATATATTAAATTTTCCAACAAAACCACAACAAGCAAATAAAGCTGATGGATTCTTAAATCTCATTAATTAGATACTTAGATCTCATTATTCGGAAATCTTAAACAAAACTGTTGGAAAAAGTACACTATATTCACAAGAAAGTTGTAAGATTATGAGATTGCGAAAAAGTAGATATGCGATAGTGGAAATATTCACACCTATCGTGAACAAAATGTGAAATTTTTGTTCCCATGAAATTTTCATTCCCCATGAAGGGAAAATTGCTATCGTGAATTTCATGCGAACGTTTGTTCCCGCTATCAATTCGTACTGAATGCAAATTAGAAAGAAGAAAATATAAATAGGGAAAAAATATTCCAAATTTTTTAAAGTTAAGTGATTTGTGCTATTGTATTGTTGCAAGAGGAGAAGATACTACAACAGAGAACAATTTTATTTCAAGAACGTGACGTGCAACACGCGTAAAAGTCCTTATAGTTACCCTAGACGCAAAAGGACCAAACAATGGACCAAAGTGGGCTGTGTCAATACGGCTGCCTGCCTAACCTACCCTAGACCTTGTAACTGACCCATTTCAATAAAATAAATTTTTATATCTGAGTTTTTCTATCTCCATTTTTTTCATTTAAAAATGGTTTTAATAAAAAATCTTTATAAATTTATAACCAATAGATCTCTGTTTTGCATCTTGATGAGCATAATGTCAGTCTACACTGCAGTGACTGATATCGAATCAAAAAAATGTGTTATTGATGTAAATTTTCTAATTAAAACATATAAAAACTGGCATAATGTATGCAGTTCCCCAGCAAAATTTAAGTGAACAAATCTAAGGGAAAAGTAAAAAAATTTCGAGGGAAAAAATCAATCATGATAAGGGGAATTTTTGTTTACGTGAAAAATTGTTCACGTGAACTATTCACGATTGCAACTTGGGGAAAAGGGAAAAAATTTCGAGGAAAAATATATTCACGATAGGGGTGATTATTTACTGTTCTACAAATATCTTCATAAGAATTGATTTAGAACGGAAATTGTCTTTTTTAAGGGAACAGATATAATATAACACACCATTGATTGAAGATGTAATAAACTAAAAATATTAATTAAAAAATTCATTATTACGTCGCCTACGGTTATTAAAAAAAATTTTAATAAATTAAATAGAAATAGAATTTTCCTGCTCACATCGATATACCATGTCGTCTATTGAAACTAAAAGATACACACAACATCTTACCAAAGTCTTTTAATTTTAAACTTGTAACGCGACAAATGCCGATTTTATGCTAATAATATTTGTTGAAGGACAGTTGCATGCCACCTAGTTTACAATTAATCACTTAAGCCTGATTCAAAATGAAGTGTCATTAACTGTGTGGTCCAATCTCAGGACCTGGAAATTTAATTGATCTACTTAATTATGCATTTGATTTGTTTTTCGACCACTACTTCTTCATTACGAACTAAGGGAGAACTTTAGCTTCTGTAAATGATGTGTTAAAACGTAAATATTGCATTTTATTTCTTAGGAGTTTCAACACCACTAAAAAATAGATTTCCACAAAATTAAGAACAAATTACTTTTAAAATCGCTTATTTTTTGCTTATTTTTTACTTTTAAAATCGTCACATCGGGCAACCTTATTTATAATATGGAGGTTATTCTGTTGCCGCAATGTTTGTTTTATTTAGGATTTTATTTTGAGTTTATTGCCTTTAATATTTTCTTTTACGCAGGTAGAGAAATTAAGGATTGATTCACTGGAGACTTGGTCCACATTTGTTAAACTTTACAATTAATTCTGAGATTTAGCACATTAAAACTTAACAAAGTCAAGAACTCTTTCGAAGTAAATACATGTTTTTTTTTTTAACAATTTTGAATTTAACAATTTACAAATGAGATTTTCTGCCATCTTATTAACATATTTTTACAGAAATTCCGGATTCTCTTCTTATATTTCATTTTATCGATGATGAAATTTTAAAGAGAATTTTTGGCTTTCTTATATTTCTAAGAAAGTGTGCAATAAAAGTAAAAGGTAAAGCTCAAAGCTATTTTTATATATTTTGATAGTTTTAACACGAGCAAGTACTGCCAAAATTTTAAATGCTTTTAGGTTAACTTAGGAAAAGAAATTTTTTACCAAAACAAGGTCCAACGAATTTTTATTTAGCTTTTTTTTTAGCCAACTATCTATCCTTTTTAATTTCCATATTTCGTTTTAATTAAAATTTATTTTTAAATTTGTTTAAAAAAATTTTAAACTTCACACAAAATTACAATGCATATTCTGCATTAAATATCAATTTGGACATCCCGCTGAAAAGTAGTCGTCTTATTTGTTTCTTAAAAGAACGGTATCAAAAATAAAAGAATTTAAGAGACAATAAAAGGAAACCATTTAAGGGAAAGGTAATCAAGGCGTATATAAAGTATATTGAAATTGATTCCAAGCGTAATTACATTTAAAATTGCAGAAAGAAATTGGATTTGGCCAACTTAAAAAATTCAACGAGTATACTGTGTTAAAAGGCTTTGTGACGGTTTATCTTCTTTGAAATGTTTTAAAACTTATTAACAAAAAATGCACACACAAGTGTTATGATACTCCAGAAATATATAAAAATTTTGATGCATTAAAGTCAACGACAAACACTAATTAATTTCAATTTTAAATATCCTTTGAAAACAGCTTATTTTTGTTTTTAAATGATTGTTGCATATTTCGCACTTTCCAAATGGTGTGGAAATGTGCAAAATTATAATTAGTGTCAAGTTTATTATACACTTTTATATTATCTCGTGCATGTTAATGTGTGTGCATATCTCACCCTTTTGGAAATGCATGAGTGCATAAAGAATTTGTGTACGATGTGCTTTTTAATAATTAAATAAGAGCGGTATTCATCAAAAAATATAAAAAAAATAAAAAATATGCAAGTTTTAATATTCAGATGACATTGTTGTTGATATGTGATCCATACACTTATACAAGTGTTAAGTGCTTTAATGTTTTAATTTCCAACATACTATATTTTTTTATTTTCTTTCTCCTTAGATCGCAAGTTTTTTGTTTCGTAGATTTATGACGTTTTCTATTTCAATAATTTCAGATTATACTCTTAAATTATTTGCTAAATATGTACAATTGAATTCAGTATTCTTCTCAAACATAAAAGAAAACAAATATATGTATATAAAAATATATAATATATATATACTCAGTTCTTGCGATACTCCAACTTTTTCAGCCCTTTACAAAGTTCAATTTCGTACCGTATCTGTGTATGACCTCACCGTCCATGCAGATTGCTTTAAAGCATGATAAAATAGCTGATAACAGAGTATCAGCGTTGTTTCCCGCAATCGAAAACGTGGTGGTAGACGTACCGCATCCGTGGTGCCGTTTAATTTAAAAATACGAATAAGAAAGTAGTGGAAAGTCCTAATTGTGCTTACGTAAGGAAATCTGCCGACTGGATTTATTTACAAAATTTTATCATGAATCTTTTATAGCTTTGAGTTTCTGATATCTGTTAATCTGCTTGAGGTTTAATTCTTTTCTCAAGCTACTTAATCTAAAATACGTCTGTGCCTACAGAAATCAGTCATTTCTGTACCGATTTTAAAATTGTTTTCCTTATTTGAAAGGTTATTGTGACATTATAAGTTAAAGGGTGTCCCACTTAAAAATAAAAACAAATTAGTATCACTATAGCTCCTAAAAGCAGAAATAAATACTAAAATAAATCTAAAAATTAAAGGGTTTCCGAATAGGACACTTAAACTGACCTATATGTTATAGTAACAAGTATGAATACTAAAAATTAAAAATTAAAGGGTGCCCCTATATTTCATTTAATTTAATATACAAATATGGCCATGCTTTTAAAGAGAGGACCTGTATTGCTAAGTCCGCTATATAGCAAGTGTAAAATTTGGATTTGGAAATTAAGCGGTGTCCCAATAATTAATGTAATATCATATATGTGACCAAACTTTTGAAGCGTTTTAGATAAACAGCTTGAATTTACAAGAAGTATACTAGTAATAAAGGGTGTTCCCTCAATAGATGTAATTTGACCATTGTGGCCCTAGCTTTTGAACCGTTATATACCAACACTAGAAAACTAGACAGTTAAAAAGTTAAAGTTATAAATTAAAGGGTGTTCTAATATTTGATGTAAAATAATGCACCTGCCCAAACTTTTAAGAATATTTAGACAGTCAGCTAAAATCTATTTTAAAGTTGTTGTTTTTTTGCAAGTATTCGATGGGTAACAATGGGGAAATATCTATCTCCTACACATATTACAGGTTTTAAACTCATATTGCGTAATTATTATTTATTTAGTTTAAAGTTGCTTAAAGTTATTTTCTCACTATCGATTTCTCTATTTATTGCTACAAAAAAAAAGTCTAGCACCTTTAACAAAAAAAAAAAAAAAAAGAAAAAAAAACAAAACAAAATATATCATGTATTAATAATTCCATAAGAAGGAACAAATACTGGGCGTATCTAAATTCAGTGGAGGTGATTTAGCCCTTCCCAGATGGGCCTAGTTTACATTGTTCTGAGTAACAAAAAAATATCAGACCTTTTCTGTATTTCCTTTACACTACATTTAAAAAATAAAACAAATGCACTAAAAATTAATATTGCACTTAAGTGAAGTGAAGTTAAATACATGCAGCGAAAATGGAAACAAAAATAAAGAAATTCTTGGCTCCAAACTGCATTATGAAGACGTAAAAATAAGCAGTTACTCATTTCAAATTCTCTTAGATTTTGTACGTAAGTAATGTGTAATACAACGTCTGTACGGATATTGATGTGGCCATGGCTAGGAATATTTTTTTATTTTACTAATTGTTTTCTTATCACATGTCCTACAAATGTTAATAAAGTAAAAAACAACCAATGGCTTAATAGGCCTGTTTAGCGAGGCCTACACCTCCACCAAGTTTTTCCTGCTTATGCAAATTTAAAGATATGATTTCATTTTTCCTCTTCAATGAAGAGCTTTAACTTCCACCAGGAAAATTCCCTAGATACGCCTAAGGCCAGGAAACAGGTGACTTTAGAAAAGTTTACAATGCGTTTAGTTTATTTACTGTTGTATCACGGCAGAATGAAGATATGACCACATTTTATTTTTAACCGACTTCAAAAAAGGAAGGAGGTTATACAATTCGGCTGAATGTTGCTTTTTTTATATTTGTGCCTCCAGAACTCAGTCATTTCTGATCCGATTTTGAAAATTTTTGGTAATATGATAGATTATGCTTACAGATTGGTCCCGTTTTAAAAACAGTTCATAATCTTAAAAATTAAAAGGTGTCCCCTTACAACATACATATTTTTTACGTGTATTATGAACTGTAAAGGGCGATTCTGTAAAATGTTAAATGACTGCGTATTACTATGGCTCCCAAAAACAAAAAATTATATAAAAAAAATCTAAAAGTTAAAGGGTGCCCCCATAATTGATGTAAATTTACCTATATGAGCCTATCTTTTGAACCGTTATAGACAAACGCTTGCAAATTGGACAGAATGTCGATTGCTATGGCCGTTAAAGTAACGAGTATTAATATTACAAATTATAAATTAAAGGGTGCGCCAATAGTTCATTAAATTTGATGTAGATGACCATACTTTAGAACAGTTGTAGACAGACGCTTGAAATTTACAACAAACTTGTATTGGTGAATCCGCTATAACAAAGAGTATAAAATTTGGATTTGGAAGTTAAAGGGTGTACCAATAGTTAGTGTAATTTTGTGTATGTGACCAAACTTTTGAACCGTTATAGACAGAACGCTGAAACTTTAAAGGGACCTGTATTGCTAAACCCGCTATATCAACGAGTTTATAATTTGAATTTAGAAATTAAAGGGTGTTCCATAATTGATGATGATTTACTTATATGAGCCTATCTTTTGAACCGTTATAGACAAAGGCTTGCAAATTGAACAGAATGTCGATTGCTATGGCCGTTATAGTAACAAGTATTAATATTAAGAATTTTAAATTAAAGGGTGCGCCAATAGTTCATTTAATTTGATGTATATTGCCATATTTTTTAACAGTTATTGACAGACGCTTGGAATTTGCAACGAACCTGTATTGGTAAGTCCGCTATAACAACAAGTATAAAATTTAGATTTACAAGTTAAAAGGTCTTCCAATAGTTGATGTAATTTCAAGTGTGTGGCCGTACTTTTGAACCATTATATACAGAACGCTGAAACTTTAAAGTGACCTGTATTTCTAAGTCCGCTATATTAACGAGTTTATAATTTGAATTTAGAAATTAAAGGGTGTCCCATAATTACTGTAGATTTACTTATATAGGCCTATCTTATGAACCGTTGCGCTTGTAAGTTTGACGCAACGTCGATTGCTATGGCCGTTATAGTAACAGCTGATAATATTTAAAATTATAAATTAAAGGGTGCACCAATAGTTCATTTAATTTGGTATATGACCACACTTTTAAACAGTAGTAGGCAGACGATTGAAATTTACAAAGAACCTGTATTACTAACTCCTCTATAACAACAAGTATAAAATTTGTATTTGGAAATAAACGAGACAGCTGAAATTTACAAGGGACAAGTTTTGCTAAATCCGCTAAAACAAGAAGCTTATAATATGAATTTAGAAAGTAAAGGGTGTTCCCAAAATTAATGTAATTTGTTCTATATGGCCGTATTTTTTGAACCGTTGTATACAAACACCATAATTTTCGAAGTATAAAAATGTTATGTGGAACCGTTACAGACAGATGGTTGAAATTTACACAGAACCTGATTGCTAAATCTACTACAGCTGCAACTATATAATTTGAATTTGGAAATTAGAGAGTGAAATTACAGAGATATAAGTGTGTGCCAATAGTAACTGTAACCTTATTTATGTGGCCATACACTTCAGCTGTTAGAGACAGACAGATGAAATCTGTTTTAAAGTCGGTTTTTTTCGCAAGAATTATTAACATATTATGTACATACAGATGTATGTATGTACGTATTATTTTTTTAATAAATTCTTTTTCACTCATTATAATTTGAATTTTTTGCTTTAAATATGACCTCTACTAAGAAAACTTTTCCCCTAATGTCTCCACGCAATTGCAGTTTTATCTTCTTGTGGTTTGTTAATGATATTACCTTCAGCAATCCAATTCTGTCATCTTCAATTTTCCTTTTTCATTAATTGATCGTTTATTATTTGGAGAAAGAGAATAATTGGACACGGCTATGTTTTAGAAGCAAACTGATTTTAAAGAAGAAGTTTTTCTTACAATTTGATTCTTTAGCTTCTGTAGTTTTTTAATAGAGGTATTGAAATTTAAGTTGGCAACACTTTTTAAATGGCAGCCATTTTGCCAGCTGTTAAGTGATTTACATTTAGTTCAACATGAACAGACTAACTCATGAAAAAAACCATTACAAATTGTGTAAATTTGTTTTGAAAAACACGGTTCTGTTCGAAATACGTATGTATCATGCACTAAGTCCATTTTACGATCAACATTTTCCTTCATCAGATTAATTAATTAGATTACCTATGGAACCTTCTCAAACCAAATTTACACACAGACGTCGTACAGAAGAAGTCATTGCTGCTATATAGCGTAGCATAAAGGAAGAACCGAATCAGTCTATCCGCCATCCTGCAAAGGAATTGGATTGGAATTGTGTTCATCCACTTTTGCGAAAAGATCTTGGTTTGCGTGCTTACAAAATTGAACTCGTGCAACAATTGAAGCCATACGATCACCTAGCGAGGAGAAGATTCGGTAGATGAGCCCGAAACAAATTTACCGTTGATCCTAATGTAATATACGGATTTTGTTTAGCGAGAAGCTCACTTTTTAGTCGAATGGATACTTCAGTAAACAAAATTGCCGTATTAGGAGTAATTATAAACCTCAACTGTATGTTGAGACTCCGTTACATCCAGAAAAAGTGACTGTCCTTTATGGGCTGGTGCAATCATTGGTCCCTTTTCTTTTTAAACGTTACAGTTAATGGCGACTGCTTAAGCTGACATTTTCGTTCACCAATTAAAAAGGCATGTTGTGCAGGAGCTGTGGTTTTAATAAGACTGCGTAACATATCAAACAGCGTGTGGCGCAATTTACTTATCGTAGGAAACGTTTGGTAGCCGCATAGTTCCACGTTTCGGACTCATAAATTGGCCTCCAAGATTATGTGATTTAAGACCGCATGGTGATATGTGAAGTCGCTAGTCTACCCGAAACGATTGACCACTTTTTAATCTTGGACTTACACAATGCAACTTTATCTTTATTTCGTATCCTATAAATATGTATGTGGATTAAAAAATCAGAGAATCGTCTATCATATGAACAATTATTTTTTCTTTATCTCTACCAAAAAATATTAAACTATTAATAAAATTGGAACAAAAACTTTCAGATAATTTTAAACTGAATAGTATTACAAATCTTCGGTCATTAAAAAATGATTTAAAATATAGTTTCCTACGCAAAAAACTATGTACCAATGAATAAATTTATAATTAGTTCTAGTTCTTCTTCTTTTTTCTTAAAAATTTCATATAAAAAACTGTAAAAGTCGTAGTAGTGCACTATAACTTTACCCTTGCTTAAATACCAACTATCTTTCATTCGTTTTGCCCATATTTGACTGTATTTTAGAAAAACGCATGCATTTGCTATAAAAATCGGTCCAATATTTTTTTACATTTTAAATTCCGATTTTTATTTTGCTTTTAATTTCTTTAGAAAAAAGTTTTAAGAGTATTGAAAAAGGCTTGAAAATTTAATTTTTACATGTGTAGTATTCCATCATATTTTGATTGTAACGATATGCTGTTGATAAATCCATAGTTGTGTTGAGTTGTTTATATTTAAAAAAATTGTTTTTGTTGTTATTTTTTTAGCTCACGAAACTGGATTCGTTTTTGTATTTTTAACTTTATTTTACATAATGTTATATTTTAGCAATTGCACTGACTTTAAACACACAGGCACATACACACATATTTATAAATTTACTAGAATATTTGTGATTTTTTAAATTTATTTTTATTTACCAACACATAATTATTTATTTATTTTAACAGATTTAAAAATATTTCTTTTGCTTTTACACTTAGAATTTATCATTTTAAGCTGTATTCCTTCATTGAACTTATTTTTGTAATTTTGGATTTTTTTAAATTTTTTTAAATGTAAGCACGTGACTCAAATTTTTGAAGTGTTAGTCCGAGTTTTTTGTTTGTTAAATATCGGAGATTTTACCGTGCCGAGAAACAACTGGCATGTAACACATTTAACACGGGTTATTGCGGTTACAAAACGACCTGAAATCATGTGCGTTTATCTTAACGTTAAAATTTCGTTTGGGGGCGGGGGTTTAAGGATACTTGAGGAAAAAAAATTCAAAAAAAGGTTTACCATAAACTTTGCGTATAAACCGCTATTGTTTGCAAGTGTGTTTAAGTGTATCAATGATGGAAGATTGGTATGTGTGAACATAAGTAAATAAAGGAATTTTGTTAAAAACACATCACTACACTTTTTTTTGCCAAGAAATAGCTGTTAACTATGATGACTATATTTTGGTTTCGCATTAAATGGCACGCCGCCACTCTTGCTTTGTAATGTGTGTCAACAAATCAGTGGGCAGATAACGAACCGTGCATCTAATAACAGCCAACCAACCGACGTTGGATGATAATTCAAATTTGTTTCGTTGGAACGCAGCGAGAGAGTGAGCAGTCCCAAAACATCTATATTATCTACAAGTCATATACAAATGCGCGCGCGTCTTCTTTAAGTCTTTAGTTTTTCACTATTCAAATAAAATCAACAAAATTATTTTACCTATAAACACTTTTAAATTTAAAATAAAACATACAATTTATAACAAGCAGAATAAGAACCAAAAAATAAATATTTAAAAAATATTTGTGTCGTAAATAAAAACGTTTAAACTTCTCAACAAAACAAATCTAAAATTGGTAAAAAATACCAATTACTTTGATTTTAAATGTAAAAGAATATTTATTTATTTACTATATTTGTAAGACATTTAGGCATAACTAGGTACTTTCACAGGAGAATAAAATAAAAAGCGTGATAAGGCACTGTGATGCTGCTTCTGGCTGTATGTGACAAATACTTATGCAATTGGCACTGATACACATCGAGTTGTTACTAATAAAACGACAAGAACCAAGCACACACACACACACGCATGCACACACTGATGACGATGATGCGTTTGTTGGCTTACTAACTAACGGTGGTGCTGTGAATGAGTCAAATAGAGAGTGTGAAAGTGTGCATCTTGTGTTTATTACAACAATGACCGCCCAACCGCATTTGCGCGTACCAAATACTTGCCTACAAACACGAATAAACGAACCAATGAACGCTATCCCCGTAGAGAAAACTAAAAACAAAAGTGAAGACACAAAAATTATCAAAACAACAAAAATCAGAAGCAAATAAATGCCAATATATACATACATATGTATTTACTATTTTAATTTTAAACCTTTTTAAAATTACAGTAAATATTTTTCAAAATAAACTTCATTTAAAATAAACGTAGCTGCCTATACCTATTTAAATTAAATGAAATCATAAACAAATTAAATATGTTTAAACTAAATTAAATATCCAAAAAATAACAACCATAATTCCTTTTCCAATTCGAGCCGCTTCCAAGTATTTCTTCGGCAGCTCTTCAATAAAATTTAAAGCACCCCAGAGTTACAGGATTAATTTTAATTTATGGATAATCCCAGAATCCATTACTCACAGGAAATTTGACAATGGTGGACAAAAGTACTTGTCCTATGCTGAACCCAAAAGATATAATTATAATTAAATATGATTATGCGAACTATGTTAAGGATATCATCATGTAATAAATTTTAGTATGATTTAAACGCAGGCAAAACTGATTTGCTTTTATGACGTAATAGCTGAATTTCAGAACGCTGCCTGTATAATCTAAAAAAATAAAGCTCTTATAAATGTTATCAGGTTGATTACAAGTTTTAAATCTTCCTATTTTTAAGGAGTTTATATAAAACAATTTACTGTAGATCATTCGCATTTGAATCCTGAGTGAGAACAAAGTAAAGTTTGAACAAAAATTAATATTTGACATCTAATATTCTGCCTGCACATTAATCTCAATTTTAATTAAAAACAATCTTATATACTCTTCACTATATATGTAAATCTATTACAGTGGGGTGACAGAGAATTAAATAATAAAAAAAAATAAGTTCTATATATAATTTTACATAAAAATGTCATTGGCTCTTAATGGGCTAATCATTTTTGAACAATTTAAGTATTTCCTTAAAGATGTATTTAAGGGCTTTAAATGATACCCTAAATGATTTCTTAAAAAATATGGTGCACAATCGTACTTTTCTATGAAACTCGGAAAATATGTTCGATCGTTATTTTTTTACTTGATATTTTTTTAATTATGTTTTAATTCTATATCCCCCTAATTTTTTTTTTTTTTTTTTTTTTTTTTTGTTATGGGAGTTACTTCTCTAAACTAATTTTTTTCCAAATGATATGAAAAAATAAGAGGCAGGCGTGGTGTTTTACCCGCTGCCAAAATTATGTCTGATTTGATAAAGCGAAAGTTCAGAAGCGCAATTGCTTGTCATAAAAAGTAATATCCGTTAATATATTCTATCTGTTTATTTAACTTTGTCTCTTAAATGTTTCGTTTGAAAACGTTGTTCGCTGTATTAATGTTCATATAAATATAATTTTTTTATTAAAATATTTTTAATTTAATTGACACTTATCTGGTTCTGTTTTTGTGTAGCTGCACTTTTAGGTTAAAAACAATCTTTATTTTAATGCTAAAAAAAAGAAGTCTGGTATTTGTATTGATTCAAGTGCGCTAAATTTAAAAATGATTGCCTTACTTAATTGTAATGTGTCAATTCCTATAAAAAATATTTTTAACACAATAAAATATTTAAGTTAAGGATAAATAAAAGTAGTTTATCCATAGGTATAAAATAGCTATTTGTAGTCAAGTAAAACTTTTTCTTAAGCAATAAAATTTTCCAGTTGCATTGTTATGGTTTACTTGTCTAAAAGACAACAGCCTTTTCAATGACTGATATATTCTATCATAGGAGTATGATGCATTATTAACATTTTTGTTGGTAGCAATAATCATATTTCCACACACACTTGTATCCATACATACAACGTAAAGTGCTGAATGCTGCTTACTTATATTTCGACCAATCGGCGTTACTGTATGCAAAGCCAACCAAAAAAATGAACCAATCATGGAAGTAATTATGGTACTTGTTTCTTTAGCTAAAATAAGAAAATCTACTTGATTTGCTCTAAAAATATATTTGTTTCTTTCTCTCCCTCTTGCAAGCTCGCTATATAAATTGATATGTTTTTTTTTCAGTCACTTTTTTGTCATCTCTCATTGTATATATCTGCTCTTTTCAACCCACTTTCTCATATGATAAGGCAGAGAAATCTTCAAGCTGTTTTATGTGCAAAATAAGAGGAAAAAAATAACTTGTGCATGCACTTCATTCATATATTTCTACCGAAAATTTTTAGGGTTGTCAATATTATTTTTATTTGCCAAAATCCAAATCAGCAGAATCTTCTATTATTTTTCTATTTTGTACGGAAAATGTTAAATATTTAAATAGAACTTTTAAAAGTACCGTACTGATTAGTTTCAAATAAGAATTTCGATTCTTATAAGGCTTCTTAGGTGTTGCCCTCAAGTGCAAAATTACTGTTGTTTAAAAACTTAAGTTTATTTTCAGTAGCCGAAGTAACAACGATTTGTTGCGGTTGTATGTAAGTGTTAGAACAGAATAAAAACATAATTTTATGTCCCACCTGCTGGCTTTCCACAGTTATCTTGCCCGCTGACTCAAGAGCATTAACTATATCTAAGATGAATAATTGGATGAATAATTCGCTTATTAGAGAAATAAATAATAGGTACAGTGGAACAAAATCGGAAATTGTGTTTAATTTCAGGGTTGACAAAATTTCTAAAAAAAAAATTCTAGTCAATAAAAAAAAGAGTTAAACAAGATTTTATAGGTAATTGCTTTTATTATAGTACATTCCAATCCCGATAATTCGTACCCCGATAAAACGTAATTCCTGATAATTCGTAATAAACTGTCGGTCTCTTGAAAAAATCTCATTAATTAGTAAAATTTTCATATATTTTGGTCCCCTCGCTAATTCGTAATTTTTTTTTTTTTGCATATATAATCTTCTTTACCTTTTACAAATCGTAATTGTTTGCTAGCTACCACCTTTAATTCATAATAAAAACAAAAGAAACATAGAAAGAATGATTTTTTGTTTAGTGCTTTTTTTTGCGTGAGTTATTGCTTTTGCTTGTGTTTATTTTCTTAAGATCAGTTTGTTACATGGGTAATAAAGATAAATATCAAACAACTAATTTTTGGAGCCATTGACAATGGAGAGAAGAAATAGAGGTTACTTATCGATTTGAAATTGCTTCATCAACTCTTACTTTAATATTTTAAAAAAGAGAATTTATTAGGCAAAAATCTTTAGGCAGTAAGCTAAAGCGCGAAAAATAAATTGAAAAACCCCGTCAATTCGTATTCATTTTGACCCAATTAAATCGATGTTACTGTAATGTGCATAGGCTAGCTTGAGCTTATGTCAAGAATCCATTAAAGAATTTTAGGTGAGTACAATGTACTTACATAAACTTTGTAACACAGTTGCACATTTCTGTTTAATTTCTACTTTTTCAAAACTTATCTCCTTATCAATAAACAAAATTTTCAAACAAAAAGTATTTAAAAAACATATTTAATATATGTAATAACATTCACATACATAATTAAATTTTTTTTTTCATTGTTTAAGATAAATTCAACGATACTAAAAAATATAACGGTATACACATAAGTCACAAACAATTAAAATTTAATTTTAATTTATTGTGTTTGTTAAAATTGAACAAGGAATAAAACTTTTCTTTTTTCTACATTTTCTATCATTGCAATTTTTCTTAATAAATGTGTAACACAAAGCACAATCAGCGGTTTCTGTGCGGAAAGTGCGTCTGTTTCGTACTTTGCTTAAAGAAACGACATGACAATAACCTGATCCTTAATGTGTGAAAATATATTGAAAATTTAATTTCAATACACTATTATATAATTTCACTTTTTAACACCATATTTTCCCGCTATTCTTAATGGGAAATGCTTAAATAAAAAATAACCATTAGCAAGAAACCCTAAAGTATATTTGATTTAAAATTGTATGTTACGCAAAAGGTGCTTAAAATCTTTAAATAATTATGTGAAATCTTACAAGCATGCCAAAACAAATCTTGTTTAAAATAGGTATTTAATCTTGATTTCCAGTTGGGTCAAATTTACTTTCTATTTAAGCAATTTCCAATTAGAAGGTTAAAAACAAAAATAATTCCTTTTTCACAGACATTTATTGGCAAAACATTTTCTTATTATAAGCTAAATAACGCTGCTCATGCGATAAACAATGAAATACAAAGTATGTACTAGGATATTATTTTTTAGTTCATAAACTGTTTTGTACAAAAATAATCGATTTCGTGATTATTAGAATCTTATGGTGGTTAGTTACAGTGGCAAATTTTGAAGAATAAAAATACTTCCTTCAATTCTTTTATTTTAATTTACATTATATAGGTAGGTTCAATATTTTTTAACAAAGTAAGGACGCACAAATTATAAAAATGTAGCAAATAATTCTTGCAAAAAAAAAGACTTTAAAACAGATTTAATCAACTACAGGGTCACCCTTTAATTTCCAAATTAAAATTTTATACTTGCTGTTGTAGTAGACTTACCAATCAGGTTCTTTGTAAATTTCAACCGTCTGTTTGCAACCGTTCAAAAGTATAGCCATATACATCAATTTACCTTTTGATTTATAATTTTGAATATTTGAATATAGGGACAACCATTGGGAGCTATTATGATTGAAGTGCTGACTTTTACGGTTCTTAATATACGTACGAAACATGTATGTTGTATAGGGACAACCTTTAATTTTTAAAATTATGAACTGGTTTTTAAACGGAACCAATCTGTAAGCATCACCTCTGAAATAAAGCAACAATTTTTAAAATCGGTTCAGAAATTACTGAGTTCTTTGGGTATAAACACAAAAGAAAAGCAACATGCAGTCAGTCAATTAATAGACATAATTTTTGATAATAGTTGTTTGCTTGCACTTTGATACCGTTATATTCGAGAAAAAATTCAAAATTAAGATTGAGTCAAAAATGAAGATTTTTAGAAAGAGAAGTAAGAAGTTGTATAAAGCATAATGAAATAGATTTACACTAATGTAGGCCTAAAATATTAACGTTAATATGCAAGTATTGTTAACAATAGAAGAATTGTGTGTTATACCGAAAAAACCTATTGATTTTTTTATACCATAAATGTTTTTACCTGAAATATATTAACTGCATTATCTAAATTACCACTTGTAGAGATTTGAAGACTCAATTACTGATTTTAGCTTCTGTAAAGAGTCTTGTACATGTCTCATGTAGTAATCAAAATAAGTCTTTGTAGTTTTAGCGACATCTTGCGTCTTAAGGATTATTTTCTAAATTGCAAAAATTCGGTTGTTAGTTACCAGGAATTTTTATCCCACTAAGATCACAAATAAATACTGAAGAGGTGAAAATTAAAAAAAAAAAACAAATAAAACCCCTTCTAAGCAAAAGTATGTATTCTGAACTATAAATTCGGATTCAAAAGAAAAATAGCACTCTCGAATAATAATTGATAGGTAAATGTAATAACGAGCGACTTTGACACATTTAACGAGGCTTAACGTAAATATTATCTATATATATATATATATATATATATATATATATATATATATACATATTATAAACCCCTTTGTAAGTTTGATTGTTTGTGCGTTAATCACAGCTAAACGACTGAATCGATTTTAATGAAATTTAAAACACGGGAAGATATTTGTCCTCATGGTAAAATAGGGTACCTATATTTTCCATAGCCACCATTTTCAATAGGACCATTTACAGTAATAATTTTATTCTTATTGATTTCAAATTTTGAGCTGCTTTTAAATTCTTTTTAGTGATTGATAATTGTTTATTTATATGCAAAACGATGGCGCTTCTGTTTACCTTAGATTAAATATGCTTACAGAAATTTTGGAGTATAAACTATAATTTCATGGTTAATCGTTTAACCAACATTTTTTAAACTAGTAAAAATACAACGTTGTAAAATTAGAACCTAGCCTCAAAAAGGCTGAACGTCAAAATTGACATGAAATTATTAAATAAAGAGTAATTTTAAAACTTGATAGAACTTGAAATTATAAAAAATAACACTAAAAATTAAATTTTGATGAAAAATTTTTTCTAACTTTTCTCAGTAAACTGTGGGAAATCATTATGAATAAAGGCTCATTTTTAGATTAATGTGTTTGTTAGTAAGCAAAATTGCCGCATATGGAGTGAGACCAATCCACAACATACCATACAAACTCCATTACATCCAAAAAAAAAAAAATGCACCGTTAGGTGTGGTTTACAAGCTGGTGGCATCATCGGACCTTATTTCTTCAAAAATGGGACAAGATCTCGTTACGGTCAATGGAGATTGTTACCACACCATGACTAATGATTTTTTGTTTCAAAATATAAATGCAATTAATGTGGTTTCAACAAGATGGCGATACGTGCCATACGGCGACCGCAACCATCAAGTAATTGAAATCAAAATTTGGCGATAAGTTGATTTCGAGAAATGGACCTCTCAATTGGCCTCCAAGGTCGTGCGAGTTGACACCTTTAATGCTATTCGCGACAAACGGCCAGCAGTACTTGAAGACATGACCCGAAATTGGACGTCCAAAATGCGGTTCGTCATGAGCAGCCTCTGTGGCCATATGCCCGAAATCAAGGTACATGTATTTTACTAGGTAATAGCAGCTCTACAACAAATACATCATTGCAGAAACAACTTGGCTTTTTATTGTTTTATTTTTGTCTGTTGGAAATATCAAAAACATAAAGAGAATTAAAAGATAATTGCTCTACATACAAAGGCTTGCTTTGTTTTGTAAATGCTTGTTGTTAGTGTTTTTTTAAAATTCGTAAACAAACAAAGTAAAATACAAACAACTTTTGACATTTCCAACTACAAACTAGTTGGGTGGACGACACTACTTAGTAAAATAAATGTATCTTGCCCGAAATCATTTTTAAATATTACTGCCATGTTCTGATCTTACGTACAAAAAAATTCTTCAATACGATTTAATTTATTTTTGTGTTATTTTTTTACAACTTAAAGTTCTATCGGGCTTAGAAAGACACCCGATTGTATAGTGCGATCTATTCTGTTTTTACACCGTAATTTGGTTCCAGAAAAAAGCGTGTAATAAAACACATTGATCGTGTGCAAAAATAGGGTGTTTTTATCTCAAAAACATATTAAAATATCAAAAACAAGGATGTTTTAAAAACAAGTATTCAGTTTTATTTTGCTAAATGACATATGTATGTACATATGTATGTATATTGTGTTTATTTGCACTCTTAACTTAAAATTAATTCAAATTTATTATTACCCCTATCGCGAATTATTTTCCACGTGAAAATTTTTCACATTTCACTGAAAATCAAATTCCCCTTATCATGAATTTTTTCTTTTTGCGTGAAATGTTGAATTTTTTCACTGTTTTGTTTACTTTGATTTTGATAATGGAATTCATATATAAGTAAATATTTTTCATCTACTAAGAAGTTTTAGGTATGTAAAAAGTAATTTTAAGGTAAAATTGGTAAATAAAAATTTAAAGTGACATTCTTCTTAACAAGATTTAAAGTAACAGGTCAATTGCCTCGATGTATGCCATATTATACATACAAGCCTTGGAGATCCGTAACGGCGAATTTTTGCTTAAACTTCCATTTTATACCCCGTAAACAACTTTTTTTTTCATAGGGTTTTCAATTTTTAAGAAAAACAGAAATTAAAAAATTTCTTACTAAACACGTGTGATTACATTCATTGAAAATTTACAAAATGTAATCACGTGTCAGTTGATATAAACATAAATTTGCTTTTATCTACAAATAGGAACTCCACAGAATTTTTTCAATTTACAGGCCAGGACTTACTATCATACTCAGTCGTACGATGTCTCAAAAACTGCATGTGTGCTCAAAAAGTATGATAGTGTAGATTTAAAGAGTTTTAAGTGTTTGATACACCTTTTGACAGATCTGTATAATGCTGTAATCTTTTGAAATAATTTTTGCGAAAAAAAACCGACTTCAAAACAGATTTCATATGAATGCCTATATCAGCTTAAATGTATGGCAAAAATTAGGTTACATTAATAATTGGGGCACACTTATATCTCCAAACTTTATATTTTTTCAATTATTTAATAGTTTGGCAATAAACATCAAATTGCAGCAGCTATGGGGTCACTCTTTAATTTCCGAATTCAAATTACATACTTGCTGTTGTAATAGATTTAGCAATCAGGCTGTGTAAATTTCAAGCGTCTGTCTGTAACGGTTCAACAGTTTGCCTATATACATCAAATTATACCAAATAATTCATTTATAATATAACATTTTTATACTTCTTATTATACCAAATGAAGTAGTGGACATTCTGTCTAAAATTAAGGTGTTTGTATACAACGGTTAAAAAAATACGGCCATATAGAACAAATTACATCAATTTGGAGAACACCCTTTAACTTCTAAACTCAAATTATAAGCTTCTTGTTATAGTGGACTTAGCAAAACATGTCTCCTGTAAATTTCACCTGTCTGTCTATAACGGTTCAAAAGTCCGTCCACATAGACCATATTATAGCAACTATTGGGACATCCGTTTATTTCCAAATCCAAATTTTATACTTGTTGTTATAGCGGACTTAGCAATACAGATTCGTTGCAAATTTCAAGCGTCTGTCTACAACTGTTCAAAAGTATGGCCATATACATCAAATTTAATGAACTTTTGGCGCACCCTTTAATTTATAATTTGTAATATTAATACTTGTTACTATAACGGCCATAGCAATCGACATTCTGTCCAATTTGCTATAGTAATACGCAGTAATTTTAAATTTTACAGAATCGCACTTTACAGTTTATAATACACGTAAAAAATATGTATGTAGTATGGGGACACCCTTTAATTTCTAAGATTATGAACTGTTTTTAAACCGGGACGAATCTGTAAGCATAATCTGTCATATTACCAAAGATTTTTAAAATCGGATCAGAAATGACTGAGTTCTGGAGGCACAAATATATTAAAAAAAACAACAATTGTATAACCTCCCTCTTTTTTTGAAGTCGGTTAAAAATTCATAAAATAGTCTGCTCTGTGCGATCAGAGCTTATGTTTTTAAGATAACGAGAAAAAAATAGCAAAATATTAGCACCATATGTTTTTTGCATCTTCTTTGTGTAATAGTGTGGCACCTACGAAGCCATTTTGGGACGATTTTTAAAGTAGGACAGAATTCTGTATGATAGTGAATCCTGGCCTTAAGCAGTAAATTTAATTGTATCCATAAAAAGGGAATTCTCCTAAATTAGTGACATGAACGTACTCATGTATATCTGTATTTCGAAATAGTTAATTTGGCCCAAAAAAATGTAAGTCCCAAAATTTTTAATCGTGCTAAGTCATGTAAAAGATATATAATTTTCATTTACTAAACCGCGTTAAATCAAAACCGTGTAAAAACAGAATCGGATTTTAAAATACTTAATCATAATTTGTTGCAAAATTTTTAATCGTTATATTTAAAGATCTGCTTTTTCCATACATTCCGAGGACAAGTAACTAGAGGCAGAAGGAAAAAAGTCACATTCATGTTATATAACTTAAGGCTCAACTATAATGAGCATAAGCTAGCTTTAGCTTATGTCAAAAATCCAACGAAAAGCCTGTCAAATGCTTAGGTACTATATAAAAAAATGTAAGTGACTACAATGTACTTACATAAATTTAGTAACTTATTTGCCACAGTTGCACATTTATGTTTAATTTGTACTTTTCTATGCAAATAAACAAAATTTTAAAACAAAAAGGCTTTAAAGAAGATATTTTATATATTTAATAACATTCACATACACATTTACATTGTTTGCTTCATGTTCTAAGATAAATTTTCATAAAAAATATTACATCGCTTATATCGTAGACATATGTGTGTATAATAAGAAATTTAATATTAATTTATTATATTTGTTAAAAATTGGCCAGAAACAAAAATGTTCTTTTTTTCTAAATTTTTTATTAATTAAAAACTAACGGTCTTATGCAAAAAAAGTTAACGCTGCTTTAAACTCATTGTTAAGGTAAATTCCTTAAAGTTTAATCCAAAAACGATTATTAGCTTAACAAACGTATGGTAAGCCCAACGTCAACTTTAAAATTTTTAAAGAAGGTAACCCCTTACTTTAAAGTGAACGTCACTTTGATATTTATTTTTTGAAATACATATTGTCAACAAAAGTTTTGTGGAAATAAGTTTTTAATAAAACGAAAAAAAAATTGTGTTAATTAAAAAACAAAATTAAAAAAATGGATACACTAAATTTAGTGAGCGGAATCGGTAAAATTAATTTTGATTTTATGGAAAAACTTGTTTTAATATTGTAATATTTTATTTAGAACGCATAACTAAAATATCTGGATATAATCGGCCAAGAAATTACAAGCCAAGGATTTTTGATTTTATTTTAAAGTTATCACAATTTACTTAAAATCACATAAAAAATAACATAAATTAACAAAATTCTATAGTGATGTGCATATAATCAACAAAAGTAAACAAAGCTCGTAACAAAGCTCGTTATTCAAATAATAGATATCAATTCTAACAAAAAAGTGTTGTGTTAAATGTTTTACATTATTGTTAATGCATTGAATTTTTGTTTTTCATGAATTAAAAATATTAATTTATACCTTAACTCAAAAAAAGTAATTTTACTTTACAATAATAAAAAACTTTTTCAATAGATTTGACTACCCGAACAAATTAATATTCGTGTTTATGTATCATTAACTATAAAAAGTGAATGGTGTTGCCAGTATTAAAGTTTAAAATGTATTGCAGCATACATTAGTTAAAGTAGTGTTTTAGGATACCATTTTTTACCATACGTTTGTTAGGCTTAGTGTGTTAGTTAACTAGTGTGAACTTTAACCCTTTCGGGACGGAGTTTTATTTTGCAAACCAAATTATGTATGGTAAAATTTTTTTCATATTCTAAAAGGTATGATAAAAGTATTATGTTCTCCATACTTAAAAATTTTAAATTCGTCCTTTTATCCTGGGACATATAATCCCAAGAAGTGTTTTCATCGGGCATAAAATCACAATCAGTGTTCTCGAAGAGCGATTCGAAATTAAAAAGACAACTAAAATATATATATTATTAGATTGAGATAAAAGTTTACATTTATTTTAAACATTTTAGGTATGTAATTAGGTATTTATTTGTGGAATGGTCCAAAACACTTTTAACATAAGGCGTTGTTACAATCTGAGCATATCATCTTTGTTCGCTTTTCTATGCCAAGTGAAGAACAGCGGACACAGCGACAACGCTTCTCTTGCTGTACTGGCAAGTGGTCTCCAATATTGATGCTATCCGTTTTTGGACGTTTGGTAGTTCTACCTCCCTGGCGATTGCGTTGAAAATAAAGAAAAAAGACAGTTTGAAAATTGCTGGGACGTATTATCCCAGTAGTCCCGAAAGGGTTAAAGTTGACGTTAGTCTTTTTTTTGCATAAGGCTGTAAAAATTTAACACTGTAGGTCTTAATTACAATTTTTCCTTATAAATGTATAACACAAAGCACAATCAGCTGTTTTTGTACGGAAAGTGCGATCGGTTTCGTACCTTGCTTAAAGAAATGACATTTAACGAAACTTGACGAAAAGTTATCTTATGTACATTATAGTTTACCACATATAATTTAATGTGTTTGCGTAGTTTTTTAAGTTTGTTTAAGTTATTTTATGCACATTATAGTTGGGCCTTTAGACGGCAACTAAAGCATGACATTATTGTTTCACATAATAAAATATTTAGTTCTTTGTAACCGAAGGCTTTATTATTTTTTATTTTATTTATTTATTTATTAAATGCCTCGGCAAACATGATTTCAACACTTACACAGACGGACATCGCTCCTCGCTATGCATAAGAAGTCAGAATATACATATATACTTTATGGTGTCGAAAAGGGGTATTGTCGAAATTACACATGGAATGACAAAATTAGTTATACCCTTTTTTCCACTTTTTGCGGTAAAAGGTATAAAAATCATAATAAAGAGAAATGCTACAATATGAAGAATTATTCCTTTGTTATTCCAAGGGTGTGTCTATAGAATTATTCCAAATGGTGGAATGAAAACGGCTGACTTTCGATACGTGCTTTCACCCTCAGTAATCAATATCGGTGATTTTGATAATTTGTTCGGGGTAATTAGCAAGATAATCTTTTAAAGATTAATTAATTTAATATTCTTGTGATGTTATTTTAATTAAAATTAATTTATATTTTTTACGTGATAAGTGACAATTATTTTTCTCAAGTTTTATTTTTTGTTTAAAAAATAACAGTTATTTTTCGAGTTTAATTTTTTGCTTAAAAAATTGCAACTCAAGTTACTGTAGAAAGAGCGTTTTCCGCCCTTAAACTAATATTGACTGAGATACGGTCAATATTATCTCCGGAGTCCGTACATAAACTCTTGTTTGTAAATTATTAATTTTCAAGTAAATATTACAAGTTGAAAAATAACTTTCATTTCTTAAACAAAAAACAAAATATAAAAAATAACTGTAATTTTTCAATAAAAAAAAAGATAAAACTTGAAAATAACTTTTATTATTCGAATATAAAAAACAATTATAAAAATTGTAAAATAATCATTAAAAAGTAACTTTTTGAATAAATCTCATAACCGTTACGACCCCTGCTTCTGAGGTCCAATCAACAAAGCTTCTTCTTTTCCATTTTATCGTAAATGAAATATTGCATAAATACAAATTATAACTAAACGTAAAATTATAAGCTCTGAACTTATCATTTAGCTATATTTTGGAATGCACATAATTCATATTTATGTTTATAAATTGTTTTATTTTTAAATAATTTGTCCTTATCATTTTGAAATTTCCATTTCGTTAGAAAATTCTTGCATAATTTTAGTACTTTTGAAAAAAAGGGTAACAAATTTAGTTACGTTATTTGAAATAACTATTTACGTGCTATGACCACAGAAGTTATGAAAACAGGGATTTTAAAACGAGAATAAGAATACAAAAGTTTTAATAATCTGATATTATACGAAAGTAGAAAATTTTTAAAGAGATTCTATTGCGAAGTACGTATCTGTAGGAAAATTTTGTATGTACGAATGTATGTCACATGGCAATAAATTTCTGTGAAAACGTATCATACACTACTCACATGCATTTAAAATTATGACCAATGCTTCAGATATTGTTTGGCTTCTTTATTTATTCATTCGCACATTTGTCATTCATTCCGAATCATGTTGTTATATTTGTATGTATGTTTTGATTTTTTTCTCATCTTGAATTTTTAAACTTAAACGAGAGGACACTGTTATGGGTATCAATTACCTGCGTCAGTCATCCAGTCTGTATACAACAAAATTCAACAATCATCATCAAAATAGTTGTAAAAGGAATGTTGGACGTTTCTAAATCCATTTGTTAATCCCACGAAGATAAAGTGTTAAGACATTTAGGAGTGTGTGACATATAATAAAAAACTATTTGAATACGTCACACACACAACCCACATGCCTACATACCTATAGACAATCATTTTAACATCAGCTCTGGTTTCTATATTGTTTTGTATTTAAATAATGGGAGCAGCTAGTGTAGGGCACAATACGATAAACGTAATAGAAGTCTTACATTTGCTTTAACAAAAAACACATAATTTTTATTAGCCTAAAAATTATAAAGTCAGAGTTCAAACAATTATATATATTTTTTAATCGTGTGATGTTTTTAGCGTTTCTCTCATTATGTAAGAGGATAGATGGTCTCGTAAACAGACACTTTAAGAGTGCTTGGTATGATTCGAAAAAGACCCATAAGTTTTAAAGCTTTTCGGCAGTGAATCCGATTTATTCAGGTATGATCGTGTGTTTTTATACGAAATTCGGTCTAAAGGGATAAAAGAGTGTATAAGAGAGCAGAGTGGTGAATTTTTCAAAATAAATGGTAATAAAGTTAGAACTTTTTATATGGTGATTAAATTTATTTAGAACTTGGAGCATATTTGAAAGAGCAGTCAGGCTTTATAAAACGTATATCGGTAGCCTTGAAGCTTAAGCACAAACGAAGCTACAATGAGCCAGATGTTATCCGATTTCCGAAATTTAAATTAATTTGAGTATAAACGTCTATAAAAAATTAAAATACATTTCAGCTCAAAATACAGGCTTTCAACTTTAAAAGCATATATTTCCAATTTATTTAACTGCAGCAGTGAGTGCTCTTTAAAATAGCGAGCACCGTTGAGAGCTTGTAGTTGAGTTAGCAATCATAGAATGAAATGCGCTTATTAATTAAAAGTAATCGAGGGACAAGTTGTCAAGCTCATAAAAATAAAATTGATGAGTTCTTAAAAGAAATAGATGAATAAACTTGTAGAAACTATATTTAAATTTTCTGTAGCTCATTTATTGCCTTAGCAAAGTTCATTTCAACCCGAACATGGACGGACAGACGGACATCAGTCAATAATATGTATATACTTTCTGGGGTCGGAAGTGGATATTGTACATATTGCAGACGGAATGAAAAACTTAGATATATGTTTTTTTCACCTGTTGTGAAGGGTATAAAAAAGAAAATGACCAAAATAAATAAGGTAAGAACATTTTAAGAAAGCAAACACACTTTGAACAAATGCAAATTTTATATAAAACAAAGAAATTAATGTGGATATAGAATTAATTAATGTCTTATAAACAAGCATAAGTTAATTTAAAGTTTAGTTCAAGTTTTTTTGATCTTAAAATCAGGTAAAATAGTATTAAAACCATGAAAAAATACCATAGTGAAACCAACAGAAAGTTTACTAGATAAATAGCCGTCAAACAAAGCAAAGACAGTAAAATCGGCTGATATGAAATTATATTTATTAACTGAGAATATTATAATTAAATAAAAGTTAAGTTTAAAATTGTTGTTCTTCACATTAGCGCCCGACGACTTTTTCTTGCCCAAGAGTCAGACTTAAAAATGCCAAATATAAATATTTTTAAGTTTTTGTTAAGACTTATTGACTTTCCCTTGTACATTTGGCATAATCAAAATCAGTCTTAAACTTTGAAAACTCTTAAATGAAAATGTGCTTACGCAGAATAATTTATATTTTATTTATTGACAAAACAGCTTACATAATAAGTAAATTAGTATAACATGTATGTATGTGGTTACAAAGTAAGAAATAGGAAAAATGAAATTTCATAATGTATTTGGATTTAAAGAACCGTGGAACCTGCAAGTGCAAGAATAAAGAAATCAAATAAAAATAACTGTTTGCTTGAAATCGGCTTTAAACCATACTAAAGCATTACATTATTATCCGTTTGTCCAAACACAATTAAAAAAGCAAAAGTGCATCTGTCAAATACTTAGATGTCATTGTTGTTGCATTGTTCCCAAACAGCCAAACCACAACTCATACTTGTAGTTATATTACAGTTCGATATACTTTGAAGTTTTCTAAACGAAAACAAAAACATGGATATTGTGATTTTTTTTTATAAGTGGAAATACCAATCGGTCCGTCCAAGCTTCTGTGTTGTTTTATGTCTGCTGTAAAAATAACATGGTTGAGGTTTCACTTTTTATTGCTTTAATACAATTGTTTGTTGTCCGTCTATGTTCATTCAATAAAACGTGACAGAAAAAAAACACAAATTTCTCAATTAAATCTACTTGAGACATCAAATACATATCAATATGCGTACATTATAGCCTCAGTATGGCAGTGAGTGAGAGAATTACAATCTACAGTTGTACTTGTATTTAAGGCATAAAACTTACAGAGCGAAACAAATCAGTGCTTATTCATCAAGTGACTAAATGAACAAAAAATATGTACATATTTGTAACTCATCGCAAAAAATGGTCATAATGGAAATAATGAAAACCACAAACCAAATTTTGACGGAAACAACAGGAACTATGTTCTTTTTATTAGTATGACCCTAAAAAACTTAAGGCACCACGAAATTAAAATAAATATGTTTTTGAAATCTGGAAAATGTACAGCCTTGCTTTGGCATTTCTTCTGTCTGATATCTGAGTGGTAAAAAAGCGGCCATATATAAAATCCGATCAACTTACTAGGCAAAATTTTAAAAACTATATAAGAATTGAAAATCACAGTTGTCATATATTTTTAATGCAGCCGTTAATCAGTCAAGGTGTAAAAAACATTTTTGCTGCAAAAATTATTTGTATTTGATGTAAAAAAGGAAAAATCTCAGCAAATGAATGAAGAAAGCATTGAAACACAAAAAGTGGATCTTTGCAATCTTTATTTCCTTTTTTTTGAGGTAGCAACAATGCCTACTTAATTATTTTTGGAACCGTGCAGCATTCTTTAGGAAAGGGACAGGGAAGAGATAGCACAGGTGTTGGAAGTAGAAAGTTAGAGAGAAAAGCTTCAGTTTTTATTCCATATTGCCATTGAAGGGAGAAATAATTTACTTATTTTTTTGGATAGGCTTGAAGTAGAGGAGACAGGTGATGAAATAGAAACAATTGACAGAAAAGGTTTTTTGTTTTATTGGTTTGTTTAATAACAATGACCCAGAGCGCTTCGAGTATCTTTAAAAAGTGACATTAATTTATTTCACAAAAGTATACCGGTAGAGATTTGAAACCTGGCGATCCAAATAATTATGCAAGCGTCCCTCTTCATTTATGTTTAAAAAATATGCGGCTACAACCTCACTTAGCATATTGCAGTAATTTAGTATTTTATAAACATTTATTGGCGTATTTAATGACAAATTCTCAAGGTAGTTAATTTTCACATAACTATATTTATCTTGCGAAAGCTTTTCGAAGCATCGTGGACTTGATTACTAATTTGTAAAATACCTGCCCAAACTCAGGGTAAAAGTAATGAACCAAGTATTAGCTCAACAAAGTTCGTGGCACATTTGCACCAGATTTTAAGACTGACAACTGGTTCGAGAAATAAATTCAACACAACCATAAGGCAGTCTACACACAAGCTTAAAAAGGTGGTATGTCATAGTGTCCAAGAATATAATATCCAATGCCATTGTGTCGTTTTTAATATGGACATAGTGTCACTTTTGAAACTTTCATCATGTCCACACTTAAAACAACAAAAGGTTTTAATAACCAAAGATTTCCCGGAAACTTCTTTAAAATCAAGTTTGCCAAGGTATTAGCTGGAGAAAATGTAAATACGACAATCGACAGACATAGACTCGTAAAAGTTGATATCGAAAATCAGCAAGATCGTCCATGCCCTCGAGTCAGCGGGCAAAACACTGCGCCTGCCTCTAATTTTTCCATATCATTTAGAACAATGAAGTAACTGCAATAAAAATTAAATATATGGGGCGATAGAGAATTAAAAAATAAGAAAAAACATGAAGTGAAGAAATTAGCGCTCGCCAATATTTTCCGAATTATGGAAAAGTACAAGTGTGCACCATGTTTATTTAAATATCAGTATGGGTATCGTTTAAAAGCTTTTGAAGAGATCTTTAAGGAAATACTAAAATAAAATAAAAAAAAAAAAAAAAAAACGCTTAACCCACTGAGAGCCGATGACATTATTGTGTAAATTTATATATAGTACTTAATTTTTTTCTCTTTTTTTTTAAATCTTTGTCAACCCAATATTTGTGTTTTTGATTCGAGTTTCTTCACTAAACAAGTTTTACATATATGGTAAAGGGTATATAAGAATTGGCATAGCCTAAAATAGCACTCTTACTGGTTTTACTTATTTTTTCTATTTGTGTTATACATTCAGTAACGAACAACGCGTTGCAACATGAGGGCCTTTGACACTTGTTAATGTGCTTTTAAAGTACAACTTAAGTTAATAAGTCAAATGATTAAAGTTAGAAGTGCCAAACACTTAGGACACACTCTGTTAAACCTAAAGTGTAACGGAGAATAGAAAACATACATTATTGTTTGTCATTTTCAACTGGAAAGTAAGTTAAAATATGAAAATATATATTTGAGTGTTGTCACAATCAGTAAGTCTCCGTTAACGTAAAGAGCGAAAGTTGGACTTTTAACTTTTGACATAAACTGAATACTTGGCTGCTTCTTCCTGTCTGTTTTCGCTCTTGCTGTGTTTTGATAATCTTTTGTCCATCATCAAAGCACTCAAGGTGTCAACCTCATCCGTCGTTACTTTGTTTTCAGTTGAATACGTTTAGGTATGACGTATGACGGATTATAAGTGCCTCGGCTTTAATGATCTCATGCTTGCTCTCACTTTTTTTTACAACAATGGGAAGTAAAGTATAAACAACTACCACAAAAGTTAAATCGTCAGAAATTAAAAAATAAATCATAAGAACTTTAAACTAACGTCAAAAAATCGCCGCAGATTAAAATTTATAAATAAATTATCAGTCTTTTGATTTGTTTCGTTGTTGGTGTGTTTTAAGTTTTCGAATTAAAACATAGTTATTCTCGTGATTTTTAATTAAATTTTAATTAACGTTTACATTCTTAAGAATTATTTATCAAATAACACTCTGCAAATAAAATTTCTTTTTTTAATTCTTTGAATATGATATAATAACTTTATAGGTTTTAGTTTTCGTTAATTTTAGTTTTATAACTGATATATCTGTGGTTATCATGAATAACAGCCTATGTTCAAATTTTCACATTTCGAAAAAAAATAAAAATATGGACCTATATCCCCCTTTTTTTCACACAATAACATAACTTCTACATTTTCTCAAACTAATTTCAACAATAACGTAGCATGTTGACAAACACTGGCTTTTTTTAAAACTTCTTTCTTAGAAAAAAAAAAACACAGCGCCAGATACGCTGTTTTATCTGAACACATTTCAAAATTATGTTTTGATGTTTGTTTAGTTAAAAACAAATCATAATCACGTGAGTGTTTGTTTTTGGTCTTATGTGGTCATAACTGTGCTTTATACGGTGTTTTTTTCTTTTTCCATGTAATCTTAGCTGTGCTGTTGAAAAAAATTTAAAAGTTTCGCATTTTATAACATTTCTATTCTAACTTTTTTTAAATAGTATTAAAAGTCTTTAATATATGTATGTATGTTATATTATCATATGAGGTGCCTACTCCATTAACTTCGTTACTTACTTGTGTGGTCGCATTCTTTTTGTTCAGCGAAAATCATTTACATAGACATACTCTGTTTTGTCAGAACACAATTTCGATGTTTAAAATGGTTTGTTATTTTCAAATTGCTCTGGGATCTATTCCATAAGGAAATGTTTCCTAAAATTAGTTGGAATATTGTTTAAACCTACACTTACATTACTGTATAAAAAAATACCAAGACCGCAGCTTCAAAAATAACTAGTTTTTGCTCTACTGAAAAGTTTGATTTTAAGACATGCGCTGTTATTCATGGAAACCACAGATTTGTCCATGTTCTGACATACGAGCCGTTTATTTCTGTAAAAGGCTAAACTTATTTAAGCATGATCATGGAGATTAAAGCCCTATATTTTTATTGAAACTGATGCAAGACTTTCGTTTGTCTCAGTATCGCTGTTGGAAGCTGCTGATTTCTAAATATTTTACATCGTAAAGGATAATTTTAAGCGAAATGTGTATGACATAACATGGGTGAGTATTAATATATGCTTACAGTGAAATGTGTATCTTTGTTGGCAGTTAAGATTTATCTTACGACATAAACATTTTTTTTTTACCTTTTTACTACTTACGGGACATTTATTATTATATAAAATTTTCCTAATTATTAAATATAAATAAATAAAATACAACACTATAATTACAGCTTTAAATGAAGAATTTGGTTTATCATTTTCAGAATACATTGAAATCTAAAGCATATTCGTTAGAACTCAAAAATATCAATTCTCTCGCTGCATTTTCAATTAGCTATCTCATTCAGTAAGGAATTTTTTGTGTGGAAAAACACGGAAAACAATATGAAACACAATTTTTGCTAAAAACGTTTTGAACTTCAGGATTAGTTTTACGTTGAGTTTTTTTTTTCTTTTTATAGACCCCAAGGCATAATTCTTTATCTGTCAAAAGCTTATTTCGACATTGAAATTTATTTTTACTTTAAAAAGTTATTAGTTGAACTATTTTTTGTTTGGTTGGCTTTAGTTCATATTCCTATTTTAGTTTCTTATTTTATGAAGAAAGAAAATTTACAGGACAAATTAAGCATCTGCTGAATGTAGTGAATATTTTCTGGATTATACTACATCCGTCATCAGTAGTCCTTTTCTCTTTCTATGTACCTTGGGTCTTGTACATTTAAAACATCATCTATTTAACCAAACAATTTTGTAAATAAGAATATGAGAAATATTTCAAAATTAAAATAGAAAATTGAACTAAAAATTAATTTCAATTACTTTTAATATCTTTGATAAGTTTTATATTTTTAACCCAAAAACAAAGTCCAAAGTCCAATATCATTGATACTAGCAGCAAAAATAAATACATATCTACATTTTTAGGATGTTGAATTATTCTTAAATTCAAATAACTACTGTTTGTTTCTTAGATTTTAAATGTCTAAGTAATTCTCTTCTTCCTGAAAGAATCCCATAATCCAATTATTTTACTGGCAATACGACATGCAGTACGGAGTATGCCTTGGTGCGACCATATATCTGTCGCGTCAATATAATCCAATTTAGGCCGAAAGAGCTCTGTTATTGTTATGCTGCTGTACCGAGCACTGCTTGCCGAGTCTCATTCACGCAAAAAATGGTCTTCCTTAAATTTTGGGATTTGATTTCCGCCTTCTCAAGTCGGTTCCATTACCAAATTTTCTAATTTTTGTACTATGCAGCGCATAACTAGGGGTCATCCTGAATGCTGATCGAAATGTAAAACTAAATGTAGACTTGCTGTCGTATTTTTAGCAAACCAACAGAAGCTTTGGTGTGCATAGAAGAATTGTTTAACATGTAAAATTGTTTATCTTGCTTCACTTGTTCAAAGAACTTATTTAGGAATACTTAATTTAACTTTTTAACAACTTTATTTATTGCAAGTACATATTTCCGTAATTTCTTTTTCACCACATCCAAACATACAAGGGTAACATTTTCGTACGCTGAAATGGATAAATGCTAATGAGTTTCCTTCCATTCCCAGTTGACCTGGAAAATAACAACAACAAATTTAAGGTCCTGTGTAGATAATTTGGTGGAAAGGTTAATAACAACGCTGTATGTTAGAACATCAACTATAGCGAAGATGTCTGTAAGTGTGTCCATTTATACGTGCACACTCACAATCATGCAAAGTGTATGAATGTTTTTTGTTTCTATTTTATGTGTGTTTTTGGGAATGGAAATGCAAATAAATTGTATTTTTTAAGCAACCAAAAAAAATCATCCTTCTTATAATGTATTTTTACTTACACTTGACTGTTTTGTTGCGGAAACGTTTTTAAATAGTGGGTAATTTAGTCCTTTCAAATTCGACACTTTAGTTAAAGGAGTTTTTTGCTGTTGTTGTTATGTAGTAAATACTACTTCAATGCGAATAGAAGTGAAATTTGTTTATATAAAAAACAAAAACTGGTCATCGTAGATCCTTAAAATCAATGTATACAATCAACAGTTTAAGTAGGGAGCTCTCGTGTTATTTTTTGATTACAATATCTGATAAAAGTTATTAACAAAAAACAATTGAAAAAAAGGAGATAAATATGGAAAGCAATAATAATAATAAGTGATAAATAAAAACGTATTGGCCTATAATCACAGTCAAACACTAAAGTCGGTTTCTCTTAGAAAAAACTTTAATTTTAAAACTTGGTTTTAAATTTAAAACTTTAGCTGGTTTTAAATTTAAAACCGACTTTTACTTTACTGTACTTGTGTACTTTAGATCTCGTAGAATATACTTTATTTATGACTATGATTGCGGGCCATTGTTTTTTATAATATAATTATTGCAAAAAAAAACCGACTTCAAAACAGATTTCATCTGTCTGCCTATAACGGTTCTAGAGTAGGGCCACATACATTAAATTACATTAACTATTAGGACACCCTTATATCTCCAAGCTTTATACTTGTTCAACTGTTTAAAAGTTTGGCAATATACATCAAATTACAGAAAATATGGGGACACCCTTTAATTTCCAAATTCAAATTATATACATGCTATTTTAGCAGACTTAGCAATCGGGTTCTTTATAAATCTCAACCGTCTGTCAATAACGATTTAACAGTTTGGTTATATACATCAACTTATATCAACTATTGCTAAACCCTTTAAATTAAAATTTTTATACTTCTTATTATACCAAACGCAGTAATGGACATTCTGTTAATTTTCAGGTGTTTGTACATAACGATTAAAAAAATACGGCTAAATAGGTTAAATTACATTAGTTTTGAGAACTCTTCTTATTTTAGCGGACTTAGCAATATAGGTCCCTTTTAAATTTCAGCGTTCTATCTATAACAGTTCAAAAGTTCGGCCACATTCTTGAAATTACAACAACTATTGGGACACCATTTAACTTCCAAATACAAGTTTTGTACTTATAGTTATGCGGACTAAGCAATACAGGTTCTTCGTAAATTTAAAGCGTATGTCTACAACTGTTAAAATTATGGCCATACACATCAAATTAAAGGAACTATTGACGCACCCTTTAATTCATAATTTTTAATATTAATACTTGTTACTATAATGGCCATACCAATCGACATTCTGTGCAATTTGCAAGCGTTTGTATATAACGGTTACAAAGACAGGCCCATATAACTCAATTTACGTTTCCTATGGGATACCCTTTATTTTTATATTAATTTTTGTATTAGTTTTTGCTATTGGGAGCTATAGTAATACGCAGTCATTTTAAATTTTTAAGAAATGCCCTTTACAGTTTATAATACACTTAAAAACATGTATGTTGTATGGGGACTCCCTTTAAGTTTTTAGATTATGAACTGTTTTTAAAACGGGACCAATCTGTAAGTATAATCTATCTAATTACAACAATTTTTCAAAATCAGTTCAGAACTGACAGAGTTATGCTAGGTCAAACATAAAAAAGCAACATTCAGTCAAATTGATAACCTAGTTCTTTTTTGAGGTCGGTTAAAAATAATTTATTGTTAAGAAAAATATCAATCTTTTGGTCTTATCTCAATTAAAAAAAATTTTATACATCTTCCGCGAAGTTTAAAATTTTTTTAAGCTAAAATTATTAAAATCTTGATAAATATTTAATTTTGAAATTGTTGCTTGCTGCTTTTTTTGTTTGGTTTTTTTGGTTTTCTTCAGATATCCCATTCTTTTCCAGCAAACCTCTACTTCGGTTGTAGCAAACTTATTAATGTTTGGTATAAAGAACAAAACAATAAAGAGAAAGAAATCGCTATTTTGAACTACTTATCTGCTTGGAGGCGTTAAAACATTAAAAGAAGAAAGATTAAAAATGTTTGTTTCAGAAATGCCAAAATTCACATAGAAAACGTATTGTATTTAAGGCGAAAAAATTTAAATTGTCGAGTGCTCAGTTTAAAATTAAAGTTAAAAAGCTTTCCCTTGAGCCAAGTGCATCCTCAGTTAGACGCAAAAAAATTATTTTTTTGAAGAGCAATCAGAGCGTTCTTAAAAAAAGAATGCTGATAAACTCTTAAAAGTAAAACATCATGAAACGCAAATAATGTCAATATGTTAACACACTCAATGTATACAAACGTTTTGCATGATATTAATTTAAAAAACTAATATCATATAACAATTGAGAAGAAAAAACTAATTTTAGAAATTTTCTTTCAACGTGACATTTTACTTTGAACACAAAAATTTTTGCTAAGGTCATTTATACTCCATATTTAAAATTCGTAATACTTTCAATCTGGATTCCTTTCTGCCTTTTTCATGTTTAAACATAGCTGTTCTTTCTACATTCCTTACTTGCAACTTTGCTTAACCTTTTTAGCATAATTTTTAAGGCTTCCCTTCTTACTTTTAATCCTTTGATTCAATATTCTTTTTATACCCCTCACTACAAGTGAATAAAGAATATATTATTCCATGTATAATTTTTACAATCTCCATTTCCGACCCCATTAAGTGTTTTTATTATTATTATGTTCTTATGCATAGCGAAGTCGATTGAGGGATGTTCGTCTGTCCGTTGAGGTTCGGGTTGAAATCAACTTTGCGGAGGCACTAGATGGGTTAGAGAAAATTTAAATACTAAAATCGACCACTTATAGTTTCGAAAATTTTGCTATTGAAAATCAGCAAGATCGCACAATGTCCTTCGAGGCAGCGGGCAAAAAACCACGCTTCCCTCTAATTATACCTATCATTTGATGTAACTCCAATAAAAAAAAACAATTTATGGCGCGATAGAAAATTAAAAAAAAAAAAAAAAAATTCAAGTCAAAAAAAGGCGCTTGTTCATATTTTCCGAGTTACGGATCTCTCAAATTTTAAATTTTTTTGAAACATCAATATAGGCATCATTTTAAAGCTTTTCATGAGATCTTTAAGGAAATAGTAAAAATTTTTAAATGATGCTTACTCATTAAGAGCCGATGACATTTTTATGTAAAATTATGTATATGTAGTTCTTAATTATTTTTTTCTTTCTTTTTAATACTCTGTCACCCCAATATGTGCTTTTTTGATTGGAGTTACTTCACATTGATGATGAAGAGTATATAATATTCGACATAGCCGAACATAGCGCTCTTACTTGTTTTAAATAATATTAGTTTTGCAAAATGAAGTAAGTTTTGTAATTGAACACTACCAACGGTTTTCATTGTATTTAGCTATTTACTCATTTCACCACTTTCTTCTTCCCAAGATTCCCTTTAGTTCACAAAGCCTCCGCAAAGTAAGCTTTGATAGATCCTTGAAAATGCTATTCTTATACGGATTTCCTTCTCATTTGACTTGAATACTTTTCCTTTAAACAATTTCCTTAAATTAAAAAGAAAAAAATTAAACTCTGAAAACGAAATCTGTTATTCTTTATCGACCCTGCCGATAGCTTTAACATAAATTTTTGGCCAACAATTGAAATCACTAATCCGGGTTACTAAATTTTATACGCATTTTGAGTTCATGTTCACTCAAATCTATACCTACGATTTTAAGTTCTGAACATGATTCGTTTATTGTAAATGTAGGGGATTTTCGTCCTGTGGTTATAATTGTCATGTTTCGAATGATTATCATTGTAATTATATTATGTTTGACGCTATACTTACTATTTTTGTCATCATAATTTCCTTGAGATAAAATGTCATCATAATTTCCGTGAGTAAACGCATAAAAAAAAATTAGTGGTCATATTTATTTGGTCATATTTATTAAAAAATATAAATAAACAATTAAGAAAAGAATAAGCGTTATATAACGCCGTCAAAAATGTACTAGGTGTGCGTGCGTCTATCTAATAAAATCTCATTATTTAAATGTCAGAAATACTTATAAAATCCACTATTCATACAAAAATAGACAGACATATGCGCATTTAGTCGAACGAATGACAAATTAAACATGGAATACATTGGCAACAAAAAATATCACACTATAATTTTATATAAAAAAAAATAAAACAATTATAAATTGTACCCCAGTACCCTGCAGTGGGCATAGAACAAAATATCAAGAGACTTTAATGTATTAAAGAGTTTACAATGAATAAGTTGCTACCACTTGATTCGTTATGTTAAATTCTTTGAATGTCATTTTAATTTATTTTTGTTTAATTTAATATTTGTTTGTTGAACTCATTATTTTAAATTAAAGGCATAATTATTAGTTTGCAGTTAATTTTAACACGAATTAAATTGTAAAAGTAAAGTTGGTGACTAAAGAAAATCCAATTAATCTATAGGTTGATGTAACTGTTGGTAGATTATTGCAAATTAACAAAAAAAAAAAAAAAAAAAAAAAAGCGCCTTCATTTAGCCAACAAAAGAAAATTGTTAGTTTCGTAATTGTTATGTGCCTTCAATGCCTTCAGAAAAAGATCTCAAGGAAATAGATTCGCAAAAAGTTCGAGAAAATTAAGAAGCGCGAGGTCAACATTTTCTGTTGGGTAATACTAAATTTCTTTAAACTTGTGCTTGTTGCACAATATAATGCAGTGTCGGCAATTAAAAAATAACTGCCACAGCTGGGCGTTCGAGGCTTAAAATCATTTACGCATTTGTTAGTAATTTAAAACGCTATTGTTCCGTTTTAAAGGTTAAAAGGAATTATTAATTTCAATTTTTCAGTACGTTTTGTTATTATATTTTTGGGAAAAAATTAAAAAAATTCCGAACACAAAATTACATTATCGGTTTTTAGAAATAAAGTAATGAATGTAGAAATATTTTATTTTGGCATTTAAATTTTATTTCGTTTAAAAGGAAAATAAATGTAATAATGATAATGTTAAAACATCAAATGATAAAAATCTCTTTTTGTATATCAATTATAAAACCGTCACACCACTCGGCAATTGCTTTTAATACCACTTTATTACAAATTTTGTTGATCTGACTTTTGATGGCATAATTGACGCTGCTATACGTGGCTGTATAAGTGCTACCATAATTGCCACCCTTAATTTACCACCAATCTTATTTAAGGCCATTGTAAACAAGAACCGCAACAATATTGTTACATTTGCAACATCATCACCATCATCATCTTCTGCTGCTTAAATTGTGCTCTACAATGGAAAGCATTTGTGTTGTATGTGGTGGTGACATTTAAAGTAGGAAGATAGCTTTGTGTAAAAAACAGGAAAACAGAGTAATAAAAAAGGACGTTGCTATATGCACATACAGACATTCGCCTATACAAACATACCATTTATACCACAGTGGAACAAATCAAATTTGTTTGTAGTAAATCTGGCTTTTTAACCAATAGTTCTGATTAGCAGTAGAGGAGCAAGCATGTTAGACTCTAAGACGATTTTGGTTACCATTGACCGTAAACGCATTTTCGCAACTGATTCAGCTTTTTTTTATTGCTTTTCAATGAACCATTATTTAACCAAATATTTGAAAAAGTCAAGAAGACAACAAGTGAATTTAGCAAACAAAAAAGTTGTTTTCCAAATGGATAATGGTCAAGGTAGATACCTGTGCAGTTTCGATGTCAAATATATACGATTTTAGTTTGTTGCCTCATCGAGCACATTCCCCTTCTGTGGCCACAGAAACCAACCTACCGCTGAAATATTCTAGCGAATCATTTTTTTCACTTTTTTTTATAACTTTCGAAATATATTTATTTCTAAGCTTTTATGTCAAGGTTAGGCTAACTTCTCAATGCCTAACCAATCCCACCAGCCAATAATATTAATAAAAATAAATTCTTGTAACTTATGACTTATCTCATTTGAAAATAAGTAATTTATTCATAATAATAACTGATTTAAAACAGAAACAATAAATTTTATTTAAAACAACTTCTCCAGAGCAATACAATGATAATGAGTGAAACTGTTCTTCTTCCGTTTTTTCAAACACTCTTCCAAATCTAAGACCGCTTTTTCTGATAACAGCCCAATAGGAAGCAATGCCTCATTCTGCAAACTCCTGCAAATGGATTTTGTGACCAATTTCAATAATAACTTTAATTCGGTAGATAAAATAAATTCCAGATAGTTCTGGAACTAAATCAGGATTGGAAAAAACTTTTTCCGAAGTGTTGCCAAATTCAGTCTTCGGTAAGTCCACCCTAATTCACCTCTAAATCTTTCTTTCTTTACATAAAACATCATTGAAACAAGGTATTTATCTACTTTTATTACATCTATATAAAATTATTAAAACTCAAAGTATTTCATGACTGACATCTATGTAAATTTACAAAACAAAAAAAAAAAAAAAAAAAAAAAAATGGCACAAAAATGCGCAACGCCTTTATATACATTATAAAAGTATAAATCTTTATGGTGCTTTAAAATAATTTTAGGATCGCGACTGCCTTCACTCTCAAAAACCTTTTCACTTTTTTTACAAATAAAATAAACAAACAATCCTTTTTATACCTTTCATCACAAAAAGTGGAAAAAGGGTATATCTTAGTTTGTCATTCCGTGTGTAATTTCTACAATATCCATTTCCGACCCTGTAAAGTAGATATATTCTGACATCTTATGCATAGCGAAGTCGATTGAGCGATGTCCATCTGTCAATCCGTGCTAGTGTTGATTTCACAAAAAGAAAAAATAAATATGTCAATCGACCAGATAAAGTGTCGCAAGAGGGCTATTAGAAATCAGCATGATCGGTCTATTTTCTTCGAGGCACCAAGCTCAACTCTAATTGCTCCATGTCATTTGGGACAATAAAGTAACTCCAATCAAAAAAATAAATATATGGGGCGATAGAGAATTAAAAAATAGGAAAAAAAAACATATTTTTGAAATATCAATACGGGTACCATTTTAAAGATTTTGAAGAAATCTGTCAGAAAATACTAAAATGTTAAAAAAATGCTTAAACCATTAAGAGTCGATGGTATTTTTATGTAAAATTATATATTTTTTCTCTTATTTTAATTCTTTGTCACCCCAATATTTGCTTTTTTGATTGGAGTTACTTCACTAAATTAGATTTACATATATTATGAAGGATATATATGATTCGGCATAGCCGAATATATCACTTATTTGTTTTATTTTCGAAATATATTTTTCATCATAAAAATTTAAAGAAATTTTTGGAAAAATTGTAATTGTTGTTGTAATTTTTTAAAATATATTTTAATTGGAAAAACCAACGGCACTGAATTCGATTGAGGCTACTGTAGTCTAGATAGCAAGCACGTTGACTACAAATCTAGTTGCCCTGGGTTCAACCCTTGCGGCAGTCAAAAAATAAGACTGTTTTTTTTCTGTTTAATGGTATAAATAAATAATCAGAACTAACATAAAAACATGCAGCCTCCTTCGTCGGTACTTCTTCATAGCATATTCGCCGGCAAAGTAAAATAATTAATAAAATGGCTATATCTATCTCCTTTCACCACCTGTCTTCTCTCTCATCTATCCCTTTCCTAAAGAATGTAGCACGGTTAAAAAACTAAGTAGGTATTAATGCCTGAAGTGCTTCTTCTTAAGAACATCTATCTATACGTTTAAAATTTTTCTGTGTAGATAGTAACCAATATGGAATACAAAACACGTATTTGTCTCTCTGTGTTCGCATCACGTAAAAGCTGCTGGTTTAGAATAATATTTTAAGGCTGTCACAGAATTCTGCAATAAATAGTAAAAACATTTTTTTTAATTAGAATTTTAAAACAAAGTCGTAGGCACTGCTATTAATACATCAAACAAATACGTTTGAAAGAATCTTTGTTGCTATATTCTTCTACTAAAGTGCGCAATTTGACCCTTATTGCGATTTTTCTTATTTTGTTGCGACACTCCCTTTGTGAAACTACCAAAAAAAAAAAAATGATATCAACGCATTGCAAAATTCCGAATTCTTATTTTTTCCCAAAAAGCCGTCGAGAAGACTAACGTCGATCTAGCAATAAGTAGTTGGACAAAACGTCCGTGAGGTAGTCCACTTTAAATATTTAATTTCTACGAGCTTTTAAGTTCGTAGCTGATATATTAGGAGCTTGATAAAATGTTTCCTAATTTATTTCCACATTATTGTAACTCTGTCCCACCATTTACATTAAAATTTTTATTTTTTCCCACCCTTTTTCTTATCATAGCAAAATGTAATTGCCATTGTTTATTTCATGTTTAGTAAAAATCTGGCAGCTGCCTAATCAAATGTACAATGTAACTTGCTTTCCGGCATCACGAATTAACTCATTAGATAATTTGACAAGGGCTCTGAAAAAAATGACTACACTTTTCAGCACCAACAATATTTCTGAAGAATCACTTTGTTTTTCTGATTATAAATAATTTCGGTGTATGTATTGTCAAAAAAGCAGAATATTTTTTCTGCTTTTTTTCACATGGAAACTTGATATTATTAAACTAACAATACCAAGTTCTAAATCGACATTTAAATAATTTTATTTGCACGATAAGACTTTCAAACATGATATCATCTTGCTATAATCGTGGAACTAGTGGAGGGCACTCAGATGCTGATGGAAGGCATAAAAAGTGTAAGAGAACTCTGGAGACTATAAATATAGTTCTAGCAATTAATGTTTTATATACAAAAAAACGTCGGATAAGTTCGCTTATATCCTAATAAAAAGTCTAAGTGATTACCAGATCGCAATAATTTGTCTTAACAAAAACATGAAAACACTCTCATTTTAAAGTTAACTCGTTTTTCTGACATGCAAAATGCCTTATACTATTCTTGCTCTCTGTCTTTTTGCAATAACGACCTCTTTATTTAATTTAAAACGATTTCTGTTGAACCATTTATATAAATTTAAAAATATAAGAAATCGCTGTAGCCAAATAAAGACCATAATAAAAATATGCATTTGCGTGATCTGTACTTAACCCACTTCAAAAAAGGGGTTTATCAATTCGACTGAATGTTGCTTTTTTATATTTGTGCCTCCATAGCTCGGTCATTTCTGGATCGATTTAAAAAATTTTTTTTATTCAAAAGGTTCATAATCTTTAAAATTAAAGGGTGTCCTTATACAATATACATGGTTTTTACGTGTATTACACTATAATACTGAGAATAAAGTTTTGTCAAATACCTAAGTATTATAAAATATTGTGATAGGGTGAAAGCAAATGTAATTTATTTGTCAAGTAATACGGAAAGGAATTTGACATCCTATAATACCAATTCATTTTAAGAAATTTTTCTAAACACTATGATTTTTCATTTTATCAGGGTTGTTTTGCTGCTCGTTACCCAGCCAACCACTAAATGAGCACTCTGAAAAAAGACTCTTAGACGATCCCAACTGCTAATTCTGAGCATACCTTAAAATGGCTCACTCCATGACTTCTGTATGACTCTCAAATATATGTATCTTTAGAGCTATAAATTTAAGAACTCTTTAAGAGACAAAAAAGCCTTAAGAAAATTTTTGTTTCTGCAATAAATTAAGTTGAACCAGTTTAGTAGAAAAAAAAACCCTGGTACTAAAACAGCGTTTTTTTATGAATCTAAAGTTAAAGGGTGTCCTCATAGGTGACGTAAATTGATCTACATGGGCCTATCTTTTGAATCGTTATACACAATCGGTTGCAAATTGTATAGAGTATTAAGTATTAATATTCAAAATTATAACTTAAAGGGGCCGCAATAGTTCATTTAATTTGATGTTTATGGCCACACTTTTGAACAGTTGTATTTGCATTTAGAAATAAAAGAGTGTCCCAATAGTTGAAAAAATTTGATGTATGTGGCCAAACTTTTAAACCGTTATAGACAGACAGCTAAAATCTGTTTTGAAGTCGATTTTTTTTTCGCAAGAATTATTAATTGATTACTACAACACCAACATTAAGTGGAGTGTCTATATTGACATTTGATGTTTAATAAAAGCTTAAATAAAAAACAATTCCACTTTATTTCATTCAAGCATGATGTTTGTAATAATAATAAAAAATAGTTGTACATATCAGTGGCAAAAACGACAAACATAATAGTTGCGATGAACTCATAAATTTCAGTGACAAGAAGACCAAAATAGCAAAAAAAAAAAACTCACACGTGTGCTACTTATTATCAATGAACAGCAAAACAAATAAAACCAACAACATAACATAACAATAAGGACAGCAAAAGTAATGCAACTATCGGTAGCATAAACGCCCAATGGTTGCACGTTTTGCTTGTTGAGGTATTTAAAAGCACAAAACATCTTCCAACTAACTACACATAACACACGTCTTGAAATCTGCTCGTCTGTCTTTTTATCAGTCTCCCTAAAAAATTCACTCATTGTCATTGTACGAGGTTTGATTCTTTTCTAAAAGAAAATTCATATGCCGTACAAGCTGTGAAGAGCGGTCCACTAATTGAGAGATTGTTAAGCTGCAAAATGTAACAGACACAAGTATTTGCAATTTCAAAACGTGCTGTATATAGAATATTAGATGCGAAGTTGGGTATATAAAATCGGTTTGCGATATTGCCGCCTATAAAATCCAATCTGTTTGTAAGTAAATTCATGTTCTGCAAGTTGAGCTTCCTTCAGGTCGCTTTTTTTTTTTTTTGATCAGCTGCAGTATATTCTTAAGGAATATCAGATGAAGATCTACCACTTAATGCATTTCTGTCATCCTGCCCTCCTTCAAAAAACCCTTTTGATTATATTTGTCAAATCTGTGGGCAATGAAATTTTCTAGTAGTTATCGAAATTTGAAATAAAGATGCTTTTGATTAGGGATTATCCTCGTAATTGCATAAATATTAACTTTTATTGTGATAAGCTGCACTTGTTGCGCAAAATTGGAAGTATAAAAAAATAATAATAAAACAAAGAATTTTGTTTAAATAATGAAAAATGTACATACTTAGATATGTAGAATAACATTTAATATTTTGTTTCCTTTGTCCAGCACATGAGATTTTCGTGCTCATGTTTTTTTCTTGCCTTTTTTAATATAAAACAAAGGATGAAAATAGCACGACGTTATGTAAGCTTTAAGTTAACGGCTGCATTTTTGCAAACAAATAATACAAAAACAATAACAACAACCAACAACATGCCAGAAACTGCATACAATCAAATAGACAAACGAATATTTTTAGCCTGATTTTAATATCAAAATTATACAGTGTGTTGCAAATATTATCGTTCGATTCAAATTAAACACGTTTGCATATTCAACAGTTTGGCCATATACATAGGATTATATCAACTACTGTAAGACCCTTTAAATTATAATTTAAAATTTTTATACTTCTTATTATATCAAACAAAGTAGTGGACATTCTGTCTAATTTCAGGTTTTTGTGTATAACGATTCTAAAAATACGGACATATAGGTTAAATTACATTAATTTTGGGAACACCGTTTAATTTCTAAATTCAAATTATAAGCTTCTGGTTATAGCAGACTTAGCAATACAGCTCCCTTCTAAGTTTCAGCTATCTGTCTATAACGGTTCAAAAGTTCGGGCACATTCACCAAATTACATCAACTATAGGGACACCCGTTTATTTTCAGATCAAAATTGTATACTTGTTGTTATAGCGGAGTTAGCAATAAAGATTATATGTAAATTTCTACCGTTTGTCTAAAACTGTTCAAAAGTATGGCTATATACATCAAATTAAATGAACTATTGTTGCACACTTTAATTTATAATTTTAAATAGTAATACTTGTTACTATAACGGCCATAGCAATCGTCATTCTGTCCAATTTGAAAGCGTTTGTAAATAACGGTTCTACAACAGCCGTAGCAATCGACATTCTGTCCAATTTGTAAGTGTTTGTCTATGACGGTTTAAGAGTAAGGCCCGTATAAGTCAATTTACGTCACCTATGGGGCCACCCTTTAATTTTTAAAATTTATTTTTGTCTTTCCTTTTGCTATTGGGAGCTATAGTAAGACGCAGTCATTTAAAATTTTAAAGAATGTATGTTGTGTGACAGGTGAGAAATTTCTATTTATGTTCTTTTTATTGAAATATTATAATTTAATGAACGCCATTACCTGCCCCTTGCCTGGTATCCGTTTAATTTTCTTGAAAATTTCTTGATTGTGTCTCTGGGACTGTTGCAGTTGTGCTGCCGGCCAGACAGTATTGTCAAACAAGATAAGGTCCCAACCCGAACTGAAACATAGACACAAACACGACAAAAAAAGAAACTTGTAAGTTTTGACTGCAAAAATATAACCCTTGTATTTTTTTCAAAATTGATTAGAGAGAAAAAACGGGCACATGAATCAATTTAAAGCTATCTACTTAAAGCTTTTAAAGTGCCAAAATATGAGTTTGATTTAATAATCTATAAAATAAACTCATTAAAAATCATGCAAAATCTTTTTTATTTAAATTTCAAGGTCACGGATTAAAAAGGAAAAATATTTGACTTAGTACAAGAATAAAAAAAAAAAACAAAACCTACAGCCCTTTTAAATTTTAGAATAGAATAGATATTTTTGATCAAATTCACAGTAGGCAGAATATTTTGGAAATAACTCAACCATGGATAAAGGGCTAGGCCAATTGATTCAAAAGTGTGATGAGCAAAGCACAGGAGCATCCAAGCTTGAGTCTGGAAGATGGATGCCATTCACTTTGCAGGGATGTCGGTATGTGATCTCAAAGTAGGGTACTTCTCACTTAAAAATTTTTCTAATGTCTGGCATTTCTTATATTTTCGTCTGACTTGATAGTATTAAAAAAAAATCACAAACAATATAGCACTAACTGCTAAGAAATAGATGAAGAGAATTGTTATTTGAACATTATTTTTTCTCATAATTATTATTTTTACCAATTTTTAAAAATATTTTAACCCCCTATATTTATATGATTTTTTGTAATTTTCTCATTTACCATTGTTTTTTTGTTTGTTTATTTAAATTGCTAGTTTCCCAACTCAACTTTTAAACTATCAAATGTAAATGTCTTCTTGGCGCTTACTGTATGATAAAGGTAAAATATGTATTATAACTCTATTATAAAGTAAAGAGACATTCAAATGAATAAGAATTAAATATCCTTAAATAAAACCTAGTTTACAAAACAAAAAAAAAATAATAAATAAATAAATAAATAAACTTACCATCACCTGATATGCTCCCTTGAGAACTGCGGGAATCTTCTGAAACGAAACGAATAATTTTATTTATATTTAAATAAATATTTTTATTCAATATATTTGTCTAAATTTAAATTTGTATTAAGTTGTTAATATATGTTTGAAGAAAAGAAGAAGATAGAAAGCACTAGATGGAATCAGTATTATCTAGAAACAAAGAAAAAAAAAATAAGAATCTTGAGGAAGATGAATTCTATTATAAAATACAAAAAATTTTTGTCTCCTTTTTAATAGAATATAACGCTATACTCTCTCTTAGATTAAATGTAACGTTCCTATGTCCTCACTCTGGGTTTTAATCGGTACATCATCTTTAACAAGGGATTAACTGCTTCGATCATAATGATACTAAATAAAAAGTATTTATGTTTAAGCGATAGTTTTTTAATAATAATTAATGTCCCTTACATCTGCAATTAAGAGTCGGCATTAAACCAACCTAATTCAGAAATGTATGTAAGAAAAAAAAAACGTGATTTCTTTAATGGTAAATTTTGTTAAAACGTTAACGGCAGTATGCATAACAAAAACTTAGTATGAGCTTAGTACAAGTGACGAAACTAAGCAAGGTCTCTTTAAGGCTCTCCACACAATTTGATACCGAAAACAATCGCAAAATATAGTTTAAGCTCACGGCAACAATGTACAATGATTTTAAATGCCAGGCCGTGCGGTAAAACACACTGGGTACAGCAGAGAAAGAAAAATAGAATTACAATTGGTTATTGTTGTTTTTGCCTAAACTTTGATTTTTGTCTTTCCTTTATTGTTTGGACAAAAATCTTTAGTTTATTTAAAATATTTGTCAGAAGTTTACTGAAGAGTTAAGTAAGCGATAACGAAATGGCCATCGAGACGTGCTTTGACCCTCAATAATCAATACCGGTTTTTTTTATACATACGGCTGTAAGTTTTTTGTATAGATTTCGAAAATAATTCTCATGTATCTTATGAAGTTTCTGTGTTTGAATAAAAATGTTTTTGAGACATGAATTTTTAATCGCGACACTTTTTTAAGCTTAAGTAATTTAATTTAATATTCCCATGGTTTAATTCAAATATTCTTGTTTTTTAATTTTAAAAAATTGTTTTTGGTTTTTCGAAAAATTTGGAAAAAAATATTCCTGATCGTCTGGCTTAAGCAGCCGTCGGAACATGTATCTATACGATTTTTCAACCAACAAATAAATTATTTTTTTTAAACGTAATGGACTATTAACATAATATTTTTCCATGTTAACAAATATAGATGCAAGCTTAGAGAAATGTGATAACATAGTTTATAACAAAGCGTAAAAAAATTCTAGTCTGTTTTTATAACAAATAAAATGCAGGTCGTAGATTCTATAGTTCTTCTAAAGACTAGTTCTCAATGTTTTAGTTTTGGAGTAAATTGAAGAAATAAAAACTTAAAAACTTTGTGTGGTTTATGAAAATTATGAAAAATATCAAGTTAAAAAATACCTAGGAAAAATAGCGGTTAAAAGAATTTAGGGCCATTAATAACTGACTTCAAAAAAAGAAGGAGATTATCAATTCGTCTGAATGATAATTATTTTGAACCGATTTTAATGATTCTCATTTAAAAGGTTATGGATTGGTCCCGCTTTAAAAACAACTTAGAATTTTAAAAATTAAAGGGTGTCTCCATACAACATACATGTTTTTTTACATGTATTATGAACCGTTAAGGGCACTATCGTAAAATTAAAAAAACTGTGTATCACTATAGCTCCTCATGGCAAAAAATAATACAAAAATAAATCTAAAAATTAAAGGGTGTCCCCATAGGTGACGTAAATTGACCTTTGTGGGCCTATCTTTTGAACTGTTTTGGTTAAACGCTTATTAATTGGACAGGATGTCAATTGCTATGACCGTTATAGTATCAATATTCATAATTATAAATAAAAGGGCGCCCCAATAGTACAATTAATTTGTTGTATTTGGCCATAGTTTTAAACAGTAGTAGACAGACGCTTGAAATTTACCAAGAACCTGCATTGCTAACTCCGCTATACAAGTATAAAATTTGGATTAAGAAATTAAAGGGTATTAATGTTAATGTAATTTGATGTGTGTGAGCTGAAACTTACAAGAGACCTGTATTGCTTAGTTTGCTATAACAACAAGTTTAAAATTTGAATTTAGAAATTTATGTCATTTGACCTATATGGTCGTATCTTTTGAACCATTATATACAAACACTTGAAAATTAGAAAGAACTTCCACTACTTTGGTGTTATAAATAAAAAGTTATTACAATAGATGATGTAATTTGCGGCTGAAATTTACAAAAAACCTGATTGCTAAGTCTACTTCAACAGCAAGTATAAAATTTGAAAGTTAAAGGATGCCCTTATAGTGTGTACTACATAATCTCCAAAATCAAAATCCCCAAACATAAAATCCCCAAACACAAAATCCCCAAACACAAAAGCCCCATTTTCTGTGTGAAATACATTAAAAATATGTTAAAAATCGCGCAATTTGTGTTTGGCATTATTTCTGAAATTAAAACTTCAAACAAATTGAATGATGAATTCATAAATATTTAATATGTATTTCATGAATAGTAGTAAACTAAAATATACAACAATAAGAGAAAAACAACAATATTTCTTTATAAAAATAGTTCAGTTCAGTCGCTTAATACAAAAAGTTCGCCCTCAAAGTATTTTAGGTGTTCTTGAAAGCATATTTCTGCTAAATTAAGCGGCTTTTGCAGCGTATCCGCTGCTTTTCGCTTAGGAATTATTTTCATTTATTGTGCTCGTATCAGCAGCAGGTACACGCGGTGGTCTTGTTGACAATCTACAATTGCTTCTCTACTTATTTGGGAAGATGGCTACAGCTGAGCTGCTCATATCTATCACTTTATTATTTGCAGATGCTACAGATACACAATGAGTAATCATAGTATGGTTTCCATAGTTGTTTATCATTGTTATAGCATTGCTTGCGCTTTTGTTTATATCGGTAATATCGTAAAAATTTAGGGATTTTGCGTTTGGGGATTTTGTGACACTATCTCCAAAAAAGTATGGGGATTTTATGTTTTGGGATTTTGAGATTAGGGATTTGGATTTGTGGATTTTTTTTTCGTCAGGGGATTTTGTGTTTGGGGATTTTGATTTTGGGGATTACGTAGCAGTCGCGCCCTCATAGTTGATTTAATTTGATTTAAATTGCCAAACTGTTAAACAGTTGCAGACAGACGGTTGAAATTAACTAGGAGCTATAGTTCGCTAAATGGGCCAAATGTTTGAGCCTGCAGAGCTGAAAAGTCACAGAGAATTTGTTTAACCAAATCGTGCTCATCTCTACAAATTCTGCAGCTCTCACTACAGAAAATTTCTATATCTAAGATCATGCCCGCTAGAAGCGGTATAGAGTTGCTTCCAAGGGCAAAACTCTCGTTTTCGTACGTCAGTAAGAGCTAAGCAAATTGCATGAGAGTTTTTCCATGTTTTCTAAGTATTGATCGCTCTTAAAAATCAAAATCGGTCTTATGTAAAATGCAGAGTCCGTAACTTAGAATAGTAATCAAAAATTTTACATATTTATATTTCGGATGATATATTAAAATTGCTTTGCCAAACATTTATTGAAAAGACTTTTTTCTGAAGTTCTTGCTTGTGTAAATACTCGTAAGCTGTCTACAATTTACTGAAACTAAAAAAATTATAAATTGGCAAAAAAAACTATTTTCAATTCTTTCGTAAAGCATTATACGCTGTTAGCTATTCTCATTTTTTTTTGTTCCTGAAAGTACTGTTCATCTTGTGGTTAGGGATTGCACAGTATGATTTGTTGAAGAAATATATAATTTGTGAAACTAGTATAATGTTACGGTTAACAAAAACCTAAAATAAAACAGCAACTTATTGATTTATTTATATACACTTAACGACAAGTTTATTTTTACTAGTATTGCTAAACTCATTGTTCAATTTGAGACATACAACGCTTAAAAATCATTGAAAACGCTTTTTATTTAAAAATAATTGTTTAATAAAAAATTTATATTCATTTCCACAAAAGAACAGTTAGAACATGCTAAAGTTAACCTAAATATTAAGACAGTTTTTTAATAAAAAAAAAACAAAAATAAAAAAAACGAAAGTGTCCCAGTATCCAGAACTAAATGGAGAATTATAAACAAAAAATGGAAGAGCTATATATGAATGCACTATAATAAATTGAAAGCGGTGTAAGTAAACATGTTTATTAGTTTATTACAAAAATCTCTATTTTTGAATTTCGTTTCAATTCATAGAGCTTTCTTTTTCGAAAACTTTAAAAGTAACCTTTGCTATTTCGTCCTGAGGTCTTCAGAAGAAACAAAAACGGAAATAATGGCAATGAACTCTACAGCAAAAACAAGGCACATAATTCAAAAAAAGTATGGGAAATTTTAGAGTTCAAATTACGATATCCATGTGGAGAAGATATCTATCATAAATAGAAAACATTCTTTGTAATCGGTGTAAAAGTTGTAATTTTTTTTTTAAATATATTTTGTTTGCACTTAAAAATATATGTTTTTACATTTGCTGAGACACACAAATTTTGGACTTTGAAAATTTGTGTTTCACATCAAGTCACCTTTAAAACTATTTGATCTTGAACACTTATACGTCCGCTCTCTTATCTTATTTGCCTGCAGCCATCGCATTAACTTATCTACTGTATGATTACAAAGCAGTTTTATACTCAGAACTATATTGCAGAAAAGTTAAACAAAGTAAGGCCTGAAGGACTCGTTACGAAATCAGAATTATTATCAATTAATATCATTATTACATATTGGCATCGACGGACTGTAGAGTGCAAGTTCTTTTAAGTGCACTTAAATATAATTTATCTTTAAGATGCTACCAATCGATCATGGTTACACGATAAAGCAGCTTAAATACTCTGCAGCTAAAGAATAAAAAGAAGAAAAAACCTAAATTTGTTTTTGTTTTTATGCAATGTTGCTGTTGCTTCAGTTCTTGATTTTTTATGTTTATTGTTGTTGTGGTAATATTGTTAAGCATTAACTGTTTGTAAAAAAAGTAAAAAAAAATTACCTGCATTATTGTGATTTTCATTCATAACCGTAATCCATTCCACTGCTGCTGTTTGAGACATAAAATTTGAGGGCACCTGTGCTGTTGAACCACTTGATGTGTTTGTAGGAATCGTGTTGCCATTGCTTGTCAAACAATATTCATCTAATTTGTGAACTTAAAAGATTAAAAAGAGGAAGCAAAAGAAAAAGAAAAAAACTAAACGTTAAAGGCTTAAGAATGAAAAAAAAAACTTTTAAGATTCGTTTAAATTACTCATGTTTTTTTAGGAACATTTCTAAAAGTAAGTAAGAACTACATACAGTAAGGATATTTGTTATTAACCAGATAAAGCTAAAAGTGACCGATAAGCTAATGAACGGTTATCTTACCTATAAATTTAAATGTAAGGTTATTTCATTTATTCTGGATTTTATTTATGCCAAAAAAAAAAATGAAATAATAAATTTAAAATTATTAAAAATAGCTAAAGCAACTGAAGTATTATTGTCATATCCGCGCATTATGAGCATCGAGATATCAGAAGCAAACGAGACATCTGTAGTTTTTCTTTAAAAATAAATGCAAGTTTTCACAACAGTTTAAAAATACAAATTTCATGTTAATTATTTTTTAAAAACAATAAAGGTATCAACCTGTGTATTTTTTATTGTTAGTTACTTAAAACTGTTTCATTTTCGAAAGTTTTTCCTTATTGCAAAGGTTATGCCCAAAGATTGGACCCATTGGTAAAAAAAAAATTAAAAGTTAAAAATTAAAAGGGTATCCACCCAACAACATAATTTTTACGTAACGTACAAAGTTGCCAGACATTACAAATTTCTTTTGAACCTTTAAGTATTGAATTTTACATAGCGTTATATTAATGTATCAGCTGCAAAATACAGGAAATAAATGCTTATCTTTTGACCAGTAAAAGGCGGACATTTATATGTACAAAATATATAATTTGGATAAATGTTAGATTGTTTTTTAAGTCGGTTTTTTTTTTGTTTTTGCAAAAATTATTTAAGCAAAATTTAGAATTTAAGACCAGTCGAAATATATTGGTGCAGAGGATATAGTAAGTGTTTGGTGTACATATTATTGAACAGTCTAACTAGCTCTCAAGGTAAACTATCCTTATTCCTTGGTACTACCGTCCGTCAGAAAAGAACATTCAAATGCAACAGATTCTAAGCAAAGATTATAACACAAGAGGACACCCAATAGACAGGAAACTAAACTTAAATAATATTGTTACGTTTTTCCCTTTTTAGAACAAACGTACGGATTCTTTTGATTGCAAATACCACTGTGGCTCATTATAAATTCTGTATTCAAACTTAATAGCTTTTTCTGGCTATACCTCTTGATCCTACTGGTCTTGTGAATCCCAAGGTCTCGTATTTACTAAACATGCGTTATCACCACAAACGCAGCCATCCACGCTACACTACTGTGTTACTTCGGCGAGACATGAACTACTCAATGCCTTATTTAGTAACCTTAACCATCCACAGACATCTTCACTACTCTTTTTTATCCAAGCCAGTCATCCTCTTTAATCCAAAAGCCACAACACACATCTGCCATACACTGTTGTTATGCTGTTAGCCTTCCCTGCGCTAACCGCTACCGTTCTTACTCTTTATTAAAAAGGGCTTCTTGACAATTATCTGTTACTCTTATATTATATTGGACGTCTTTACTAAATTATCTGCAATGGCTTTACACAATAATTGTCTTTTGCCTCTCGGCAGGTTTGTACTGCTGCTTTTCAATTTTTAATAGCTTTATAACAATTTTTATTTTCCGTTGTACGCATGTCTGAAGGCGGGATCGAACCCACGATCGTCTGTTTTACAGCACGCACCTCTACTAACGCAATTATTGAGGTTGCTTAGCTTTTGTTAGCTAATTGTGGTATTATTCTATACACACACCATTAGTTGAAGTAACTCATTCACCACACTCATACGGAAACAACAACAGCGGTTGCCAGATTTTATTTTCGTAACAATATATTTAAAGCTATGGCCGTTAAAATGAGAAAATATCAACAAATCTTAACAAAATCCTAAAAAGTATGTTTTTCCAGTTTTTGTTTTTAATTTCATTTCTTTAAATTTCGAAAGAAAAAAATCGCTTAAAACAAAACTGGTTGGTTGTCTGTGCGTCTGGCTTAAAAACTGTGCAAGGAAGCACCCAGTCCTTATTTTAAAAATTGAAACCACTGAACAATGTCGCACTTTAACTACTCGGTCACTTTGAGTTGTATTGTGTATTTAATTAATTATTTTCGAATTTCATTATTATTATTTTCGAAAACCATTAATATCAAACTAAGTCTGCTTTTACTTAGTTCCTGTGTGAGTATGTATTGCATATAACAAACTATAATCATGATGACAATATAATGATAAGACCGTGTAATTGCTAAAAAAACCACAAATCTGAGCAAAGTGAGTGTTTCACAAACATGCCAAAAAAAAAAAAAAAACAACAAAAACTACGGTAAAGTACTCAGTTATTGAGTGTACTTATAACATATTTCCACTGGAGTCTACAAAAATTACAATACTTTTGAATAATATGACATTCACTACTAACAGCTTAGTAAAACATCTATCAAGTGCTTTAAAGTTCCCTGGCTGTGTTTCTATTTCTTGAGTGTTTGTTAAAACCAAAAAGTATAAAAGAAAAAGTATTTTGTATTGAGTGTTGCAACTACGTCCAATTTAGCGCTCATCGCCTTAAGTTTTTTTAACCAATGATTATAAAACGATATGAAAAAATTAAGTTTATTTTTATTTAAATTTTTACCTTTGGATTTGACATCGTAAGTTAGAGTCTGCGTTGCATGCAACTGAGTAAGTGTATTGTGACTATGGTCATTTGAGCTATTTTGCATTAAACTAGGATCTAAATGCTGCAAATGCTGGACGTGATTTGGTTGTGTATGCTGCTGACCAGCTGTGTTGTTATTGTTGTTAATGCTACTATTGCTGTGCTGATGAATGTTGTGATGCTGTCGATGAAGGTGATGCGCGTGATGGTGATTATGATGAGGATGTGTCCCAACCGTGCTGCCATGATGAGTCAAAACTGATGGTAGAGTACTGATACCATGATTAAGATGAGATCTTTGCATTTCCATGCTGAGCATATCTTGTCCAGCCTTACCTGAAACGAGAGAGTACAACAAGTTGCTTGAGAAATATCTTGCATTAAAAATTATCGAATTTTAAAAATTTATTTAGTTTTAATTAATTTTAGTTTAATTTTGTGTCAACCCAGAAGATTTTTCTTTATTCAACTTAATTTTAGGCAAGTTGAGCTTACTGATTAATTGTAAAATACAAAATGGACTAACGCATCTACATTAAAGGTGTTACTGTTTCTAAACAATGTATTCACAATTTTATTTGTGAGTTTAAATTTATGTGTAAGAGACTTTACAAAACGAGACGAAGTTTTTGTTTAATCAGCTGCTAAGCGTCTTATGCAGTTTTTAGGTGAGCTTACGTAACTCCTTAAATATGTACATTTATTCAATACCATCATAATGACCAGCACTTTTCCGAACAGATGGAAGTGAACAAAGGTGGTACCTATACCGAAAACCAATTCAGAATTTAAGACAATAGCTATCTTGTGTTACTTGTCTAAGGTGCTCGAAAAACTTCTACAAATTCAAATCTCAGGACATATCAAGGAAAATAAATTTTTTTTTAATTTTTTTTCCTGACCAGGATTTGAACCATCGATTTTTAAAAATTTTCGGCCGAAAATAAAAGCAAATTTCATTAATTTATAAAATAAATTATCTGAAAAGCAATCTTGACCACTCATAAGCCTTCGACACTAACACTCTAACAATTCAACACGTCTTTTGTCTTCATATCTGTCGAACCGTTTGCAATTTGTATCTCTTGTTCAAGGTTGTAAAGATGAACCTTGAACAAGAGATGTGCCACAAGGGTCCATTCTGGGACCACTACTTTTTTCAATTTATGCCAACGATTTGTCAAAACAGCTTTTGCATTGCAAAGTTCACGTGTATGCAGATGATGTACAGTTATATTTGAGCACTCCTGTACGATCTATTGATGAAAATATTGCTAGGGTTAATGATGATTTAGATAGAATTTTTCGTAGGGCAACAGCGAAAGGACTTTGCTTAAACCCCCAAAAATCAAAGTGCCTAATAATTCGAAAGAGAACGCTCGATTCTGTTGTCGATGGTAACATTCTGATAAATGGGGAAAATATCGACATCGCTAAAGCTGCAAAAAACCTTGAATTAGTGTTTAATAAAACACTTACTTAGACAAACCATGTTAATACACTCGTAGGCCAAATTTATAATAAGCTAAGGTGCCTTTGGCCGATACAATATTCTACCCCCTTAGGGATAAGGAAACTTCTTGCAAAATCCTATCTTCTTCCAGGTTTAATTTACGGCTGTGAGATTTCGCAAGCTGCGACTCAATTAGTAAAAGGAGATTAAACTTTTTATATAATAACATAATTAGATATGTGTATGGCTTAAAAAGATATGACCATGTTTCTAATTTTTTCGCTAAACGTTACGGTGTTTCGTTTGATAATCTTCTTAACATACGCGTTATATTATTTCTGTATAAGATTATTTATTCAGAAGCTCCACAATATCTTATTGAGAAGATTAGGTTTGCCAGATTACTTAGAGGAAGAAATATTATAATTTCTTCACACCGTCTTCATGTGTCTGAATGGTACTTTTTTATACACGCGGCACGGCACGTTTTTGGAATATTCTTCCCCAAACTCAACAACTCAATAGCAACGCAAATAGCTTTAAACATTTTTTATTTAATTTTTTTGCACAACAGTGAATTTTAATTCTTTTAATTGTAATGTATTTGTTAAGTAAAAACTTCTTATAGTTAATATAGCCTAAGTGTATGTACTTGCATTAATGTGTAATCCCTAAATTTAATTTATAACCACCACTATAAGATAAAACTTGTTGTATAGGAATTGAAAAAATAAATAAATAAATCAATAAATTTCGGTTTCCAAAAATAAATAAATACGGCAACTGGCTTCATTCATTGGTCTGACCCTGTTTCTGTGCATACAACTGCTGCAAAAAACTAGAATTGTTTTATATAAGAATTCTCTTATAATTTTTCGTCCATTACTTGGATTACAATACGAAATTTAAACATTTTGACTTTAAGGACGATGAGATCACCATTAGCATTTAAAACTAATTACAAATTGTTAACCAACTTACGCACATTCTTACATCCAAGGATAATAATTCGAGATCAGCATATCTACGATATTGTTTTGTGTACCCGACGAGATAAGGTGTTCTCATCTGCAAAAGAATAAACTCATTGACAACTTTGAAAAACAGATTAAGAACAAATGTTCTAAATTGAAATAAATAGCTTATTGGAAAAATGATTCGAGATGAACGTGCATGAAAAGGAGCCATGAAACTTAACTTTTACTTTTAGATGTCTTTATAGACATTCTTGACTATCCCTCGTACAACTATTATATAATATAAATACCTGTCATTGAACTAATATTATTATTGTAGAGTACGTTAGAAAACAGTGTTACTTTTTAAGGGTAACAAACATTATTGTTTAGTTTTGTTGCATTTAAATATTCATATAGTGCAGGGCAATTGCTTGCAGAAAACAAAAAAAGGTCGTACGTTTATTTTTTTTTAATTTACCCAAGGAAATGATGACTATTTTCCGTTAAATTTAAAAAAAATTACATTCCATTTTAAGATAGGGGAACATATTTTCCTTTTTTGTTTATTGGTTGTACTATAAGTGAAATTTTGTTATTAAGTGAATGTCAGTTGTCCGTTGTGGCGCAAAATATTCAGATGGCGGTGGTTCACCCCACCTGCTGTTGATTGATGGTAATTGACCTTTACGCTGTTTATGTAAGTGTTCAAATGGTTATACAGCATATATTCACATACATACGTCATCTAAAAACAAACGTATTTTCGTTAAATGCAACAACTTAAAAACAACTACAGCAACAAACACTTTTATACATATTTTTTTAGACTTTGCGTTCATGTATAAGTATTTTTGAGTGAGTACAAAATCCACATAGTTACACAGGTGTTGATGCATTATTTACTACTATTACAATAATAATAATAATAAAAGCAACAACATTAACAACCACCTGTTTATGAAGTTTCGTTCTTTTTTGTTTTTAATTTTTGGCCCTTATGGTTGAATAATAGCTCTAGCTACCAAACTGTCTGTTATCAAACATTTTAACGGCCGGTAAAAATAGTGTTAGCCGCTTCATGTTGTTGTTTTGTCGTCTGTCTCTAACTATTTTCATCTGTCTTGTCTGTTTTTAGTTGTTATTGTTATTATTGCTGTTGCTGTTGCCCTTTACTATCATAAGAATAAATGACGTTGTTCGATGTTGTTGTTTCTGTTCAAATAGCGACAAGTGCAGTTATTGAAGGATTACACTGATATTAGCATGTTAAATATGGAACTATTGTTTCAACGAAAACAAAAATGAATATCCATTAACAATTTGAAAATAAATTAATTTTCTACTGTTTTAGTGCTACCAAGGAAATTAGATTTAAGTAATTCTTGCGAACAAGAACGACTTCAAAACAGATTTCATCTGTCTGCGTAAAACGTTTCAAAGCATGACCACATATATCAAATTACATTAACTCTTTTATTTACAAATCCAAATTTTATAGCATAATGGTTATTTTTTTATTTCAAGCGTCCAACTACAAATGTTTAAATGTATGTCAATATAAATCAAATTAAATGAACTATTGGGGCACCCTTTAATTTATAATTTTGAATATTAAAAGTTGTTACTTTAACGTTTATAGCAATCGACATTCTGTCCAGTTTTCATGCGTTTGTCTGTAACGGTTCAAAACATAGGCCCATGTAGGTCAATTTACGCCACATATAGGGACAACTATTAATTTTTATACCCTTCACCACAAAAAGTGGAAAAATGGTAAAGTAAGTTTGTCATTCCGTTTGTAATTTCTGCAATATCCATTCCCGACCCTATAAAGTATATGCATATATACTGAGTTCGTATGTATAGCGAAGTCGATTGAGCGATGTCCGTCCATCCGTCCGTCCGTGTTAGTGTTAAAATCAAGTTTCCCAAGAAAGAGGTGCTATTGGAAATCAGCAAGGTCGGTCCATGTCCCTTAAGGCAAAAAAACATCAATTGAAAAAATTGGATCCCGCCCATTTTTCCCGAGTTTCGGGCCTCTGATATTTTCAAATTTTTTAAGATATCAATATCAGTTTATATACCGTCGTTATTAGAATATTTTATAAGAATGTTAATTTTCATAATTTTTTAAAAGAAAATATATCAGATCAAGGTGTAGCTTATGTTTAAGTAAAAATGGGTTACATTAAAATTATTTATACGAATATAAATTTAAAAGCTTTTGAAGAGATCTTTAAGGAAATACCAAAATTGTTTAACAATGCTTAAACCATTAAGAACCGATGAAATTTTTATGTAAAATTATATACATGTATAGTACTTAATTTTTTTTCTTTTTTTTTTTTAATTCTCTGTCACCCCAATACTTGTAGCTTTTCGTGCTGAAGTGAGTTCTTTTCAAAAATGATTTAAATATCCTTTTTGAATAAGATTGTAGAAAACGTTCCTAGCATGCGGTAAAAATTAAGAAACTATTTTAATTTGTTTTTTCTACTTTGCTTAAATCTTCCAACTGCAACAAATAAACAAATGTACCTAAGCTAAACATTTGTTCACTGGCTGTAGGATATTACTAATGATAGAAATAAAGGTATTACACAGATACAAATGACCGCCTATGAAATAAACTTAAACTATAACGGACAAACTTCCAAGGTGTCACAAAAATTGCTGTAAAATAGGACTCAATTTTAAAAGCAAAAGGATATTTAATGTACGATCATTTCCAAAATTATTTTATGGCCGTTAGTGTGCTTTACTAAGTCACCTTAAAAATACTTTTCAAATGTAAAAATTTTTATAAAAAAAACGCATCAACCTGTAGATAAAGTATAAAAACACTTGAACAAGTTATGTTTTATTTGTAAAACGAACTCACCCCTCTTTTTTTTTTTTTTGTTTTTTTGTTGACCTTACCAGGCAATAAAAAGGGTGCACAGCTAAACTGCTTACAAACAAATGCTCAACAATGCAATTGTTGCTCATACTATTGTTTTTCTATCTTTTACCTGTTGTAAAATATACAAGTTGATGCAGCACAGCACAAATTAACATGTCGCAATAAAAAAATATTGCTATAAACCACAGAGGAAGGAAGTGGTTGCTTGTGTAAAAATTTTAAATAGATCAACGCGTCTAAAGTTGTACTTCACATAAATGGGATGAATGGCTAGCTAGCTGCCTAACTGGTGTTTTTTTATGTGAATATTTGAATCACCCTTGTGTATGTACATTTCTTTACCATATATATGTATATATTATGTGTGTCCATAAAAATTGCTTGAGAGCGATCAGTGTATAGAATTTATAGTATAGATCGCAACTTAACAAAATAATATTATCACTGCATTAGAAAAACCTTTAAAGCGTCTGATTTATGATGGCTTTTAAATGTTTTTTGCAATGAAAACTAAAATAGGCAGTAGTAGGTGAATTTTTTCATAATTATAAGTCGGGTACAAACTGCACACTAATGCACCACTTTCTCTAATGAAGAAATGAAGAAGTAAAAAATATAAGAAAATTTTATATCGGTTCAAATAATAAACTGCGGTACTTAAATGCTGTGCGGAAGATGGAAGCTGGAAAGTATATGTTTGAACAAATGCTTTGCATCGTATATAAAGAACTGGCCATACTTCATACTGGATTGCAAAAAATCTGGCGTATAAAACAAAATGTTTTATAATTACTTCTTGACTACAGATGAACCATTACCGTTTACTTGTAAAACTTGATATTTAAAATGAGGTGTATATCTCACGATTTGGAAGAATTTAATATACAAATTTTTTACAAGTATAGACAAAAGGCACTTATGCTCTTATTTTTCGTTAAATTCCAATTTAGTTATTTTTTTTAAGAATTTTTTATTCACACTTTTTAAGTTAAATGGTATGTAGTATTAGTGCGATTTGGTTGAAAAATTAATTATTATTTTTAGGCCTGACAGCAAGACAAATCGATGTTTTTTGTAAGTCTGCATTCCGTGTGCTATTTCTTCCATATCCATTTCCGACCCCATAAAGTATATATATTCTGAGTTCTTCTGCATAGCGAAGTCGATTGAGTGACGTCCGTCTGTCCGTCCGTATTCTGCTGAGGCACTACATGAGCTAGAGAAAACTTAAATACGTCAATCGATCAAACGTTGTTTCAAAAATTTTGATATTGAAATACAGCAATATCGGTCCACCTTCCACATTTGAAACAAAGCTTGCTTGGTGAAGTAACTTTAATAAAAAAAAAAAAACAAATATATGGGGCAATAGATAATTAAAAAATAAGAAAAAAAGATCAAGTGAAAAAATATGCGCATGTTCTCCGAGTGATGGACCTCTGAACTATCCATAGAAAAGTACGATTGTGCACCATATTTTTTAAGATATCAATCTTTAAACGATATCCATCATTTAAAATAGAGATCTTTACGGAAATGCTAGTTTTAATAATGATTAAGAGCTGGTGACATTTTTATGTAAAATAATCTAAAGTACTTAATTTTTTTTCTTATTTTTGTCTGTCAGCCCATAATTTCTTTTTTTTTATTACATTTAGATTTACATAAATGATGAAGTTATGTAAGATTCGGCATAGCCTAATATAGCACTCTTATTGTTTTATTTTGCAATTATACTATTGCTTACTTTGCAATTATATAATTACTGAATTTGGCAGCAAAAATTCATAGCAAAAAATGTTGACATATTATTTAGATTTCGGTGCTTTCAAAGTGTGAAGTTTACAAAAAAAGTTGAAAAACGGGGGAATTTTTTGAATTTTACAAAAACAAGTTTGACTTTGTCAAAAATTTAGAATTTTAATATATTAACTGTCGTTAATAACCCAAAAAATTTTAAAGACTGGAAAGCGATATTAAGAAACATTAGAAGTAGCAAATATGTTATAGCAGCAAACCTAAAGTTAAAAAAATTATTTCATGCATGCTGCAATAAAATACTAATACTTGAAAGCAAAGCAACTTTAGGAGTAAAAGATTTGTCGTATGAACTAAAAGGGAAATTTGCATCAGATTTTAAGACACTTTGCAAATGGGTACAGGAATTGAAGTAAACAAAATTGTTACGGACGTCCAGCTGAGATAGTATTTTCGGCAATCGTTTTTCAAAACCTTTAAAACGTTTTGTGATAACCAGGGACGTCAATATTGCGATTTCTCGCCAAACGAGATTTAGCGACGTGCCAATTTGTAGGCGACTTATAAAGTATTTGGCGATTTTCTTGGTTGTTTACATGTCTTTTTCTTGACAAATGTCAATATGAAAAAAATCCTTTTTCTTTAATTTAAACAAATAATAAAGCAACGAAAAACATTTACGATATACTGTGTGATAAAAAATATGTTTTTTTGGTACTTTAAAGTCATATAGTTAATGAAATGAATATTTTAAACCTTGAATTTAAATCAATGCGGCAGCAGGCTGTACGCTCCAAAGGCTGTGTTCTAGTTTAATTTTTCACTTAAAAATTTTTAAACCACAATTTTTAAATAAGGTAGATAATTGAGAAAAATTTATTATCATTATAATTATATTCATTGATATGCCAAACACATTCCTCTCACTAAATGCCATCGACTATGGATCAACATTTGACTTTTTATTTAGAGATGCTTTCAAAAAGTGTATTACTTCCTGAAAATATGAATGTATTTAAAGTTTACGTAAATTTTAAAAATGCAAAATGTTGTAATTCATTTTCACAAATAAAATTCGTTATTGTCAAAGATTATTTAAAAATTATTATGAATACACCGTTGGATGCATATGAAACTTAATGCAAAAATTACCTTTTGTTAATTGGAAAGCTTTTAAGGTTTACACTTTTACTGCAGGATACTACAGGTACGTACCATATTAGGGAATTGCTCTAGGCGGGCTTTATATGTTGGTAATTCCAATTAAAATGTCTGGTTGAAAGAGTAATTTTGATAAAGAATTGAAGCCAACTGACCATTTAATGCGTTTTCGGTTCGCTAGTGGGCCTGCGATCGACTTATAGAAGATGCCGATTTTGCCAAAAAAAAATCATCTTTTCAGATAAAGCTCATTTTGATCTTGGCGGGTATGTAAACAAGCAAAATTGTCGCATTTTGGGTACAGAAAACCCGCACGCATACATTAAAAAGCCGGTGCAACCAGAACGAGTCACTGTTTAGTGCGGATTTTGATCCAGAAGCATAATTGGGCCATTTTTTCTCGATCGTTATAGGGCCATTTTGAACGAATTTTTGTTCACAAAAGTTGAAGAGGAGGATATTGGCAACATTTGGTTTAAACAATACGGCGCTGCGTGCTACACAGCCGACACTACACTCGATGTTTTGCGCCTCGTTTTTAAAGATAGCATTATCAGCCGCAGAGGTGATGTCGTTTGGTCACCTCGGAGCTGCGATTTGACACCGTTGAACTATTATTTAAAGGGTGCCGTCAAAGATAAGTGTTACGCCTATAATCCAGAGACAATTGACGCTTGACAATATTCGTGAAGCCATTGGTGAAATACAGCTGCACACAATCGATAATGTGCTTGAAAATTGGACCGATCGTGTAGGCTACTGCATGGCCATCTGAGGCAGCCATTTGAAAGAAATTATTTCCCATTATTAATCGGAAGGATTATTCTTTAAAATCAAAAAAAGAAATTTACGACACTATTCAGTAGTTCTTTTATAGCATTTTCAAAAAAAAATTATTTGGCGGATCATTTTCTTTTTTTTATTTGTTTATTAACTCCAAAATTTTTATACTAATATAACTATAATAAACAATAGTTGATTAGATGTTTTTAAAATACACTGTCCCGAAATCGAGCACTCTAGTATTATGAATCCTTTATGAGCTACATTTCGTACGGAAAACTAAGTACATACTCTGTACAAACTTGCGAACATTGTTAGCAACTTTAGTTATTCCGCTTAAAAAATTTGACAACTTGCTAGTGGTATCATACCAATACTTCGACTTAGAAGAGAGTTAGTTGTCTTTTAATTTCCTTGAAGACGTGCCGTATTATATAAGAAAAATTGTCAGTAATTAATTGCTAAAGTTTTAAGCAAATAAGACTCAAATTTGACAAAATTGGTATTTTTAAAATAATTAAAGTAGTTATTTCTTTCCAAGCTCTTTATTAAAAAAAATAAACAAACGGTTATATTTCATTAAACGGCGAGAGCACGCAATTTTCCATCCCAGAATATCAGTATTTTGTCATGATTTAAATACTCATGGGTATCATCGTGCTAAAATTATTCTTCATACGTTTTTCTATACTATTTTACTTTCGTTTTGTTTTTGTTCAGCAAATAATCTTGTTGCCTTGTTGTTTTCCCTGAAAAATGAAATAAAACTTTTTACTACAGATGTAACTTTTTTGAAGAAAAAACGTAACTTTTTCCTGTCTTTCCCTGGCAACACTGTTACGAAGTAATGGTAACCAAGACTACAGACTGATTTAAATTTTAATGAGAATTTTAATGGCTTTGGTATCACCAATATAGTGAATACAAAAAAAAAAAGAAAAATAAAAGAGGAGAAATTTTAATTCTTTTTTGTCCAATGAATCCTACAATGAAAAATTCCTAAAAACATGTTTTTTCATCCAGATAATACTTGTTTTCATATTTGTGTATGTCGTTTCGATTGCAAACATTTTTAAATTTAATCTCGAAGTCTCCACGTATCGAACTAAAATAAGTCAAAGATGGATGGAAAAAAATTTAGTTTGTGCCTTTTTAGTTTGCGAAGCCTTATTAATATCTAATCGTGCTCCTTCAGACATTCAAGTGCTTAGAAAAAAAGAATAAAAAAGATATTAATAATTTAGTTTTTAAGCAAAAAAAAAACAAATAAAAAGTAATTTTTACAAAAAAAAGCAGTGATTTTAATTAAATTAAGATTTTATTTGGAGTTATAAGTGGTGCTTTTAAGCTCCTAACGGTAACATTTGTACTTCATTGTTACACTTTATTTTTTAACTTTGTTTGTTTCATAACCACGCAAGTAGGGTTACCAACGGACATTTTTCAAAAATGGCACAAATATCGTTTTATAAAAATAAAGTCGCACAAAAAGTCGTTTTAAAAAATAAAAGTTGGTAATGCAAACAGACCGCTTTGCATCTTTTATAGATGAGTCCTCATTGTTTGGAATAATATCGCGAAATATTACGTTTCTTAGAAGAACATGTAGCGTTGTTAAAATTTTCGGCTCGGACTCAGTGGATTTCTCCGACCACTTATCAACAGTTTTAATTACGTTTTCATTTTCGGCATTTCTTTTTGTTTACAAATTATTAAGAAAACGATGAAAAATTCAATGATTAATTGCTAAAATTTTTCAAACTTTAAAATAATTTTTTTAAGAAATATAATGAAATGGTGAAGAAATTATCAAATAAAATATGTTGACTGCTTCTTATATTACGACAACGATGCTAGCATAGATAGATATTTGGTCTCTCGCAGATTTTTTGTGTAAGGAAATTTGCAACGCGTTAATAACAAGATTTCTTTTTGTGACTAAACTCACAAGAAAGAGAAAAGTCCCAACAAAATATAAAAGTCGCAAAATTAGTTACATTTAAAAAAGTCTCACAAAAAATCACAGACTACCAAAAAAGCATTTCTCTATCTTTTAACCGTCTTATATCTCCTCTATCCCTTTTCCTTTCCTAAAGAATGTATCACGGTAACTAATTAAATATGTATTGTTGTATAAAGGCCTACTTCTCTTTGCAAGAAGGGGTCAACTTACAACTATAGACTACGATTGCAAACGAGGTACGCAAGTATACACTATAGTTTTCCTATGAACAAGACGCCTGGCGAGCTAACTCAACTTTATGTTAAATACATGCAAACAGTAAGTATTTGGATAACTCTTAAGAAATTTGAGCTATCTATATAAAAATATTGAAAAACGTAAAACTTAAAGTACCTTTAAGCACTACAAAATCTTGAAAATCATAACACAAAACTGCAAAAATTTGTAAATGGTACCAAAGGGGTAGTTTTCGGGTGAAAATTGAACCAACAAAGTATACCTGACAGACAGAGCTACGGCCTCAACTAAATAAATAAATATAATAAAGACATTTATTTATTTAAGACTTTGAATACAATCTTATCCTTACAGATTACAGTCTTATTATATTTTAAACTAATTATAGTATATTTTAAAATTATATTATTTTAGCAATACCTGTAAGATTTTCTAAACTCTATCATGGCAACACTAATGTCCAAATAATTGGAGTAATCATTAAAAAAGCGCATAGCTCTAGTAATTGGTTCAGCTAATTCATAATCTGCGTTTGGTGCTGAGTCTAAAATAAAATGTTAAAATGCCATCAACCCGGAACGATTTCATCTACTTTTGACATAAATGTTTTCTTTCATACACTTTTTATATACCCTTCACCACAGGTGGAAAAAGGGGATATCTTAGTTTGCTATTCCGTATGTATTTTCAACAAAATTCATTTTCGACCCCATAAAGTATATATATTCTGGCTTATTATGCATAGCAAAGCCGATTAAGCGATTTCCGTCTGTCCGTCTGTATTTGGGTTGAAATAAACTCTACCAAGGCACTAGATGAGTTAGAGAAAATTTAAATACGATCACCACGCCTGCTGCCTCTAATTTTTCAGTATCATTTGAAACAACGAAGTAACTCAACAACGAAGCGAAAGAGAAAAAAACATCAAGAGGAAAAATTGGCGCTCGCCTATATTTTTCGAGTAATGGGCCAGTTCATAGGAAAAGTACGATTGTGCACCATATATTTTTCAGATATCAATGTGGGTATCATTTAGAACCGTTTAAAGAGATCTTTAAGGAAATACTAATTCTTTTAAAAATGCTTAACCCATTAAAATCCGATGACATTTTTATGTACAATTATATATAGTACTTAATTTTTTTCTTATTTTTTCAATCTCTGTTTTTTTTTTTTTTTGATTGGAGTAACTTTACTAAACTAGATTTCCCTATATGTGGTATATAAGATTTGGCATAGCAAAGAACTTAAAAATGCTAACTTCCCATAAAATTTTAAATGTGTAACTTCGTATCATCAGGTTATATTTGTGGCTCAAATAGTAGAGTGCATTTAATGTTGCAACAGGCCATATGCTTTTGGTCAAATATACAAAAAATTTGAGAAATATGTTTTCAAGTTTATAATGCAACAGTTTGATTCATCTATGAGTAAATGGCACGATATGCGTGAGTTGCCCTCTTGATCATGAGGGCAATAATATTATGAAAATAAGAAAACATCAAAATACGTCAACGAAAATAAACCCTCTTTGAAGGTTCGTTTTTAAGTTGTTGCATTCTTACTGTATGGATAATTAATATAAGCATATGTAGAAATGTAAATATGTAATATATATATATATATATATATATATATATATATATATATATATATATATATATATATATATATAAATATAATATATTTTCAACCACGACTTTTTCATTAAACAACCCTAAATTTACTTAGACCATTTCCCGCTTTTCCATGCATTGTTGTTAATTTATATTCATTTGTATCACATGTCTGTATGCATGTACGAATGTATGTACATGCACGTATGTTAATTTGTCAGTTGATAGCTTGGCTTATACTAAAGGTATTTTTGGACATTTTTCCTTTATAATTATGTAGAGTTATGTTAGATAGTTACAATTATAACCGGGGTTGTACAAAGCTCGTAATATTTAAATCATAATGTACATACATACATACATATATTCACTTCCGCTCTTCATTTACCAATTAAAAACATTACTATTAAAATAGAGCATAAATATTCGAGGGCGATCCCAAAACAAACTCTACAACCGACGACGTACGTAATATACATAACAGTAGTTTACAGTTGGAAATATTATAAAGCATTTGTTCTATTTTGACTTTGTACCCAGAAGTATAAAACGAACATCTTGTTTATAAATTTTCGTTGAGTGAAAAACAAGTTTCCCTTCAAGGTTTCTAGTGCAAGCAAAATCACAAGGGAAATTGCGCATTATTAATAACGAACTGCGAGCAGCTCACAAATTGAGTACTGTTTATATTCTAACATAAAAAGTAGTTTTGTATAAATAAAGTCCCACATAAAATTTGTTTTAAAAAATAAAATTTGGTTCAAAAAGACCATTTTCTTTCTTCTTGTCTTGCGTAATGTTACTTTTCTTGGATGAACATGTGCCGTCGTTGCAACATTGCGGATTGGACTCAGTGGTTTTCTCTGACCACAATTAATAGTTCTATTGTCTTTTTACCCGACTTGAAAAATAAAATGAGGTAATCAGTTCGACTGAAAGTTGCTTTTTTATATTTATGCCCGCAGAATTCTGTCATTTCCGAACCGATTTTGAAACTTTTTTTTATTTAAAAACAATTCATAATCTTAAAAATTAAGGGGTGTCCCATACCACATACAAAATTTTTTCGGGTATTATTAGCTGTAAAGGTCACCACTTTTATATTAAAAAAACTGCGTATCATTATATCTTTCAATGGCAAAAAAATCCTAAGATTAAAAGGTGTCACCATAGGTGAAGTAAATTGACTTATATGGGTCTATCTTTTAAACCTCTGTAGAAAAACGCTTGAAAATTGGGCAGAATGACGATTGCTATGGCCGTTATAACACGTATTAATATTCAAAATTATAAATTTAAGGGCGCTCCAACATCTTATTTGATTTGAAGCATATATTTTTAAATAGTTGTAGACGGACGGTTGAAATTTACCCTGCATTACAATTTAGATTTGGAAATTAAAGTGTGTCCCAATGGTTAATGTACTTTGTTGTATGTGGCCAAATTCTTGAATCGTTATATGTATTGCTTAGTCCGCTATAACAACAAGTATACAATTCGAATTTAGAAATTAAAGGATGTTGCCAAAATTAATGTAATTTGACCTGTGTCCTTATTTTTTTTTTTTTTTTGAATCGCTATATACAACACTTAAAAATTAGACATAATGTGCACTATTTTGTTTAATATAATAAATATTTTAAATTATAAATTAATGGGTGTTACAATCGTTGATAAAATGTGATGTATTTGGCCAAACTGTTAAATCCTTATATAGAGATGGTTGAAATTTTAAAAGAAGCTGATTACTAAGTCTACTACAAAAGCAAGTATAAAATTTGAATTTAGGAATTAAAAGGTGCCCCTATAGTTGATAAAATTTGATATATATTGCCAAACTGTTGGACAGTTGAGACAGACGTTTGAAATTAACAACGAGCTGTAGTGCTAAGTCCGCTATAACAAGTATAAAGTTTGGAGATGGAGTATAAGGGTGTCCTAATAGTTATTGTAATTTGATGTATGTGGACATTTTTTTTAATCTGTTTTGAAGTAGGTTTTTCTTGTAAGAACTATTTATTTTCAGTTTAGCTTTTTGTTAATGAGAATTAATAACCTCATTTTGAAACAGAAAAATGCGACGTAACCAGGAAATAATCATTTGCATAAAAATAACTATAATAAGACCAGTGTGGTCTCATTGGGCACTTTAACGGAAGTTAATTATAAAAACACCCAACCATGTGTCACTTGCTAAAGGGGTGGTACAATGGAGTTATCACATCATAATTAAAAAGCATCGCAGAAACTAGAAAAAAAGCATTTTAGAGATTTAATTTAATTTAGGCTGAGTTTTTACACAGCCATTGCAGAAAATTATAAAAATATTTACTGACAGAAAACTTTAAGAAATAATTATGGCGTAATTTTGATTTATGGGAATAACTGAAAAGGTGTCATAGTAGCAGCATTTCCTAAGCTGTCTTTGAAGTCACAAGTGCAATTTTTCATAATGAATTTGAAGAAGAAGAACCAAATCCTTCCTCTTTATTATCACACAGTCGTTAAATATAAATTTTGAATAGTTTTGTTTTCAAAATACAGAGGACCTAAAGGAAAATAAAAAAAGTAAAATAAATTGTTTTAATTCTCATTTCTAGTTTAAAGTTTTATATAAAATTACATATCAGCATGATCTTGATTAAGGAGAAAAAAAACAGATCCATTTAATTTCACAAATTTTAACTGGATACTTTTAACGGTGATCACCATTTTTAGGTAAACGTCAGCCGAGTTAAAGTTTTTATTTCACCTAATAAAATAAGCCAAGACGCATCTAGAAATTATTATTGTAAATTTTGGTTTTAATTATTAAATCGCTATTAATTAAAAAAATGACATTTGTCTAACTTGTTTATGTTTACCTAGCAGTGTCGTAGGATTCTCGTCCTGCCCTCGTTCTATATGAATATAAATAAATGTTGAAGAAAAATGTAATAAGCAGAAGTAAACTACCACCAAAATGTCAGCTTAATAAAGACCGCCAAAAAATTTGTAAATGCAGAGCAAAGAGTGTTTATTATTTCTATCGAATAAATAATATACCCTTTTTAGAAAAAACGACAGGTTTCTATTTTTTAGCTGTTGCATTGGCTAGCTAGCGTGCATTGGACATCAGTTAAATGTTTGTTGCATGTTATTTGTTTTTATATAAAGTACTCACTTGCTTTCGCACCCAAAATTTGAATTCTATTCAATAGGGATTATATGAACGTATTTAAACCGATCTTGGTTATTTCTGTCAGCTGTGAGGGTGTTTTTTTTTTTAATTTTTTTATTATTTCTTTTTTGTTTTTGTGCCGGACTGTTTGAATGCTAATAATTGCAATTATGTACTTGTTGCCTGGGTAAGGAAACGTTAACAATGTTATAAAATAATAAAATTTTTGAAAAATTCTTACTAAACAGTTGTAACAAACCCGTTTTGGCCATAAATTGTATTTAAGTTAGCAGATCATTTTTTAAATTAAACTGAAGAATAGATTCTCTGTGAGGAATTGGCGGCGATTATTGTAAACGTATTCGTTTTAAAACCCCGTATTAAATTTATTTGCTTTACGGTCTTAAAGTTCAAGTCCGGGTTATAAACGGTTTTTTTTATAAAAATGAAAAATATATATTCTAAAATTAATTTAAATATTTTCATTCGAAATAAAAATAATATGCGACATTAAATGCGAATCCAGTTATACTTTTTGGTTGAATAATTTAACAAAAATTCTGAAATTTAAGTGTAATAAAAATGGCAATAAATTTACTTCTTATAAAATTTTAAACAGTAAAAATAAAAAAATAATTAAAAAATTTTAATTTTCAAATTCATATTTTTCTAGGATTTTAAATTTAATTTCAGTTTTGAAATATCCTAAAGATCAATTTAATTTAGAAATTTTTCTCAAAGACAAATAAAATAAATTTTTTAGTAATAGTTTAATTTGTTTTAACGAGATTTTGAACTGAATATATTTATTGAATTGTTAATAAAATAAGTTGACTCTACCGTTAGGTTTATCTTTTAAATTTTCATTTATACGATTCCGTTTGTGTTATAAAAATAAACATTTTACATTTGAAATTTAGTTCAAAGTTTCTAAGATTCTTTAAGCAATTGATATTACTGCCTGGAAGCAAAAATATTGCTGATATTGTGTGTTTAAAAACTTTGATACCTTTAAAATAAAGTTCAGATATTTTAATTTGTTCTCTTTATCTTCTTAGATAAATTTCAAAAATTTTAATTCTCATGAATTGCTTAAATTTGGCACGGTAAAAAAGTCAAAATAAACTCTATTTTAACAAACAATAAATAAAATTAAGATATTATTTCTTTTTGAATTTCAACTAAACAATTGAGTTTGAAATAACAACATAAAAAAGATAATTTTACCTCAAACTCTATTGTTTATTTAATATTTAAAAATTAAAAATTAATTATTTAATATTAATTATGGTGAGAACTCAAGTAACTCAAAATGTTTTTATAAAATCATAGAAGCACTAAGAATCGAAACCAAAAAACATTCCAAAAAACTTACAAGATCAAAAGGTGGGAGGACCTGCAAACTCTTAAGAAAATCCATTATTCAGATGGAGACTACTTTTAAGTGAAAAATTTTTGGAACATGAAGCAATTTAAAGAGGAAAAGAATTAAAAAGAAATCAGATAAATGACCAAAACTAATGTCAACCAGAACCAAGGCCAAGTGCAAGTTTTAAAACAGCTTTTATTTTATTTCAGACAATTCAACAACAATTTGCAAGAAAGTAATTATTAACTTGAATGTGTTTAAATACTTTAGTATTTTGAAAATTTTCCTCATGTGTTAGTTAGCCATGATAATTTATACACTTTTTCCCTGGTGGGAAAATTTAAACACTTAGTCATTTTGTCAGTCAAATTAGTGTTTTTTAACCTTCTGTGTACATACTTATATTATTATTTCATTAATACAGACAGACAAAGTGAGTGAGTGTGTGAAGTATTTTATCCACTAACAACAATAGGCCGCCATACAAACATCGATATATTTTTGTATAAACATTTTTAATGAAAATGGGAAATTAAGCTCAAGGTCAGTAAAGTTGGTTTAAAAACTACGTAAATTATCATAAAAACAATGAAAATGTTGAGGGAATATTTTGTTGTTTTCACGGTCATATCTTGAACTTCACTTCAGTCAGTTAACGACATGAAGGATTGCAAGTTTTACATAACATAATGTTGATAATGGGGGGACTTAACTTCGAAACGTTTACCAGTGAACATTTTTAAATAAAACAAAAAGCAAAAATAATCTACTCAAAGGTTTAAGTAGACAACAAAATAAAAACAATAGATTTTAATAAAAAACTTTGTATACAATTTTTTCACACCGGCTAAACTCAGGTAGAAATAATTTTTTTATTTGTATTTTTTATAATCACTATCTTTCATAGTAAAATATAGCCAAGGCGCACAATTTAGCACAATTTTTCTAACAGAAATTTCATTTTAAGCAATAAAAATCAAGTCTAAACAGTATTAATTTTTTAAGTCAGTTTTAAATACGAGGTCAGTTCAGTAAGTAGTAACCAAAATATTAAAAAAAAACACTTTCTTATTGTTTCTTTTTTATCTTCAACATTTGTCTCCTCCAGCAGTTCTTTAATATTGTTAATCCAACATAAAAAAGATAAAGTATTGTTATCAGATTAGACAGACCTGCTTATTCCAGTAAAATTCTTGAAATTTAAGTTAATTGTAACTGAATTGTCTTTGGTTTCTAGTATACATTGGCTAAATCATGTTTTATCATTAATTACTAGTAGTGATAGTAGTAGCGCATAAGCTCAAAAGCTACTGCAACTATTACGCTTTTGCGTTCATTCCTGGTCATGACAATATTTTTTTATACCTAATATTTGCTGCCCTTAAATAGTTTAGGTAGCTTCATTCGTATATCCCTTAAATCTAAGTTGTTGATAATATTATTTTTATTGACTTTTCCGGCTTAACTTTAATTTGATTTCGAGAATTGTTTGCTGATAGCACGAAACTTGTTTTTTAGTTAAAATAGATTATCGTAACCAATTGACTGCAACCAAACAACAATTAGGCAATTGAATAGAAAACTTCCTCAAGTTGCCTTTTAAAGCTCGATTTTTTTATATTCGTAGTATACCTTAATGACTTTTAAGAGATGTAATATTAAACTAAATTTCATAGAAAAGCCGCATACGCAGAAAAAATGTGAATAATTTGTATTAACAAACATTTGCTTGAAGTTAATTCTAAGTTTAATTACTTTTTTAATTGACTTAATAAATGTTTTTGTTATTTTTTTCCATTTGGGTTTCTTTTTTTTTTTTTTCTTAGTTTACTATGAAATTAATTTCTTTCTAATCCAATATTTTTTAAATTTACTTATTCTGTTGGGTCTTATATCATTTGAGTTAGAATACAGTGCAATAGAAAAAAATGACAACATTAACGTGTTTTAACAGTGTTTGAGTTCTTTTTTTTTATTAAACAATAAATTTAATTCAGATATATTTTGTTACAAAAGCTAGATCCATGTATTTTGAAATTGAACAAAAATTCAAGGTACCACCAAACATTTTTTGCAATATTTTTATATTGGAAGGAATCTGTGAAAACTCTGAAAATGCGTATTGCAGTGATCGCCTACTAGAGTAGGTCACACCAATGAACAATGAAATGTTTAAAAAAATTCAACGATAATTAGGTTTAGAACTTCTTAAACCATTGGGCTGTTAGTAAATATACAAGGATGCGCACAAAATATCATCACAGCATTTTAAGGCTACCGCATATAGCCATTCAACCAGAGTAGGCCCCTTTAGCAGAGCTTATTTGATGTTATTAAAACTTTTAGACAACCGATAATGTATTATGGGGAAATAAATGTAAGGAAGATAATTTTATTATTTTTCACTCAACCAATAATAATCTATTGAAACAGATTAAAATAAATAATGACCAAGACCAAGACCAAAGATAGATCAAGCCGGATTTGGATTGACGCTTGACAGTTTTTTTTAACAACTTATTATACCTTGGATATCGTCATGAGAAAGAATCGTCCTAAACATTGCTTAAAAATCATTCTCCAACTCTTTTTCACAAAATTAAAAAACACATTTTCAAATCGCAAGAGTTAATATCATTAAAAAAAATTAAGAAAAATTTGTTAATTAAGCCCAAGAAAGCTTTTAGGTGAAACAATTTCAATACTTGGGTGTGTGATAAGGACTGGTGTTTTAAGATACCAATTGCGTATAAGTGATATAGTTTCGCAAAAGATTTTTCAGGCGCCAGCTAATCGTTCACACACATATGTAAATACATCTATATAATATCACATATAAACATATGATCAAGTACCGTTTGCTTAATATTGAAATAAGTTTCTTTTTGTTTTTTCTTTAAATATAAAATTTTTTCGAAGCTGCTTACCAGTTAAAGAATTAAAATTGTATTTGATTTGTTCACTTTTATTAGTTGTTTCTTGTTTTTTCTTTTTTAATGACTTGACTTGTTTTTTTTTCGGGGTTTTTGCAATCAATTGCCCTCTTTTTTGTTTTATATAAGTATTTTTAAACTTAATTTTCTGTTGCTTATTTTTGCTTTTTTTTCTTGGTCAATTTGTAACTGACATTCACTTTTATGAAATTGGATTTAAAAGAATTAAATCAAAATAATCAAATAATTATTTTTTTGTTGGTAGAGGTACAACTTGCATATGCAGTACATGTTTATAAATTATAAATGAATTTAATCTAAAATTCTTTACATTTTCTATCTTTAAATTAACGCGTTTTGTAATTTTGTTTTTTATTTTGCTATTAATTTTTGGGGTAAAATTTGTGTTTTGATCAATAATATGCACTTGTTGCGTTTTATTATTTTTATCCGACAGGTTGTCCGAAGACGCAAAGATCTCAAGCAGAACTGTTTTGTGATAAAAATAAAAAAAACGTAGCGTTGTTTAGCGCAAAGCCAATCGTTCCGCATCACATACTAACAAACCGTGGTAATAACACCACCGGGCCACATTGAGTTAGAGAACATAACGAATTAAACTCAATTTGAGCTCGACTTGTTGTATAACAGCCAATGTGCTACATGCAAACGGCAATAAGAGAGTCAGCCAACAAGCAATATCACAACGTTACTTTCCTGTTAGTGCAAGTGTGTGTGTTATCAACGAAGTATTAGCCACTATAAATATGTGTTAGTGATCGTATTGTGGCTATTAATATGTGCAAGACTAAGATGGCAGACTTGAAATTTTTTGCTTTTAATTATTTATTAGTTCTTGTTGAATTTAAGACTTTTGTTGTCAAAATAAAATTCTGGCTTCCGAATTTATACATAAAATAACGTTTTTAACTACTAACAATGTCAGCAATAAAATGCAATAAAATAATACTTTTATACAATTCAGATTAGTTTTTAGTTAAAATTGTAAAACAAAAATTTTATAAAAAAAATAAAATCGAAATTCAAGAGAATTTACAAGTTTCTACGTAACGATATACGCCAACATAAAATAAACGCTTATCGCTTATGATGTGATCAATAAAATGTTATAATGCTGATTTCTCAGAATCCTTTAGCGAAAAGAGGCCTTTTTAAATAATTGACTGTATAAAATATGATTCTAAAGACTCCGTAATATTTCCTGTGAGGTCATTTACCCCAAACACTATTACCTATATTTTCAAAGTTATTTCTTTTGTTTGTTCTACAAATCTGCCGACTGTAATGCAAACCTCACATTTTTGGCTTCATGGATTATCACTTCTTAAGCCGGTGGTTTAATTGATGCTATTTCTTAACTTAAATTTATTGTAATTTCATATGGGCAAAAAATCCGATTTTAGAGCGAATACTGTTATATTCGCTTGTTTTAGACTTTTCACCACTATTTATTCCATAACGAATCCCCAAATGAAGTCTTATTTCTTTGCTTAAAATATTTAAACCGTTAGATAAATAAAATTATATGTATAAGAAATTTTACACTAATTATATCAAATACATAACTATGCATCATTCCCCCACCGTTTATTTACTGATTACTTTTGAAAATATGTTTATCAAATAATTAAACAAATAATAATACATAAATATCGTTAGCTAAAATGAAAGCAACACAACAACAATAAATTATAAATTGATTTTTTATTTTGTAGGGAAATATCTCTTACATACAGACAGCTTTTTTAAACAAAAAAATGACGACAAATAATAATAAAAAAATAATTTTCAAGTTTAAAAAGATAAAATTTTTAAAATTTTAATAATTTAAGAGTTACAGATTATATTTATCATGTAAATATAAGCATTTGTTAATTCTTACATTTTATATGAAGTTTTATTTTTTATCATCATTATACTTGTGCCATTTTTTTATTATTGTTATTTTTTTATCAATAAATATTTTAAATTAGTAATAATACACATACATATATTTCTTCTTTTTAATATACATAATTTCTTTTAATCATTTATCTTTCAAGCTAATCACTCAATAATTCGTTTTGATGCTTGAATTTTTTTTAATATTCATCTATTGCGTTTACAATCCTTATCATCTTTGAATTAAGTATAATGCTTTTATTTAATTTACAATACACATACAAAATGAAAATCATCATATTAATGTCGCAGTAACTCATCAAATTTCATACACTTCTAAGGCACTCTTCAATTTCTGATTTTAAATATTTATACTTGGACATAGTAATGAATATTCTGTCTAATTTTTACGTGTTTGTATATAGCGGTTTCAAAGATAGGACCAAATAGCTCGAATTACATCGGTTTTGGGTACATCCTTTAATTTAAATTTTCAAATTTTTTATTTAGTATAGAGGAATTACCAATAGGAGTTCTTTTTAAATTTCAACTATCTAGCTATAACAGTTCAAAAGATTGTTCATATATATTAAATTACATGATCTATAGGGCTACCCTTTAATTTCCAAGTTCAAATTTTATACTTTTCTGTTGTAGCGGGCTTATCAATAGGTTCTTTGTAAATTTCAAACATCTGTTTTAAAAGGTTCAACAGTTTGGCCATATACATCAATCAAATCGCATAAAATATTGCAACACCCTTTAATTTACACTTTTAAATATTTTTACATCTTATTATACCAGGGAAAGTAGTTGACACTCTGCCTAATTTTCAATTGTAAACTTTCTGTTATAGCGGAATTGACAATAAAGGTTCCTTGTAAATTGCAGCTGTCTGTCTATAACGGTTCAAAACTTTGGCCATATATATATCAAATAACAACAACTATCCGGACATCGTTAAATTCATAAACCAAAATTTTTTACTTGGCACTATCCCTTCTGTCAACAACTGTTCAAAAGTATGGTCTTGTACAGCAAATTAAATGAACTATTAGGGCACCCTTTAATTTATCATTCTAAATATTTATACTTGTTACTATAACTGTCATAGTCCAATTTCCAAGCGCATGTCTATAACGGTTTAAAAGATAGACCCATATAGGTCAATTTACGTCACCTATGGAGGCACCCTTTAACTTTTAGATTTATTTTTGTATTACTTTTTGCTATTGGGAGCTATAATAGCACGCAGGCATTTTCAATTTTAAAGAAGTGCCCTTTACAGTAAATAATACGCGTAAAAAACATTTATGTTGTATGGGGGCACCCTTTAATTTTTAAGAGTATAAACTGTTTTTAAAACGGGAACAATAAAGAAAAAATTTCAAAATCGGACTGTGTTCTGCGGGAAGAAAAATAAAAAAGCTACGATCAGACGAATTGATAACCTCCTTTTAGTTTAAAGTAGAGATGAGCGATATTTCAGTACCTTTGATTAAATCACTGTGATTAAAAAAGCACTGGTCACTAAAGTGACCGAGTTGATCAAATAACAGTTCCGAGTAAGAATGTTCTTTTATATTTGCACACATGCAAACTTAAATTTATTTTACTTTGTGAAGTACTTTTGACTCTTTCATTCTTTTATATAAAACAGCTTATTTGCTGCGTAGCTTTTTTCCAAACTTCACACATACATATTTAACAGAAAAACAAAAACGGTTGTGCTTTTTTTATTTGAACATAGGTATAATCAATCAGTGTTACCGAATTCTACATTTCTGGGCAAATTTAATTACAGCTGTTTTTAATGTTGAGATCAAAATAACTTTCCACTATGATTACTGTTTGCATAGAATATTATTTGCATAAAACATTGTAAACATGTATGTTTAAATAAGAAAAGAACTGCAAATCGTAATAGCGGTAACTATTTAAATGAATGGTGATTTGGAAATCACGTTCACTGGTAACGACGTTCCTCAAAAATCACGGAATCGATCATCCCTAGTTTAAAGTCTTTAAAAAAAAGTAGAGGAAGAAGAAGGTTGTTAGAGATCAAAAAAAATTTTATTTAGTTGGGGTCTATATAACTATATCTATATAACTATGTACATATTTATTCTAAATAGTACAGGAGTCTAATGCTAAAACCATTAACAAAAAAATTGCAGATTATAATAAGAAAAGTGTGCAAAATTTCAAAATGTCTAGAAAATGGGGATATATTAGCAAACGAAATACCGGAGGACCGATTTCTAAGCACGTTTGCTACATGACTGGAAGGGACTCTGGTAAAACAGGATTTGATGGTTCGTCTTCAGGGCGACCACAAAAAGAATTTCATGCAGCAAGCGAAAAAACAGAACGAAGAAAGCCGGAAGGAATTCGTTACCAGTTAGAAACAGAGGAGTTCACATTTGCTGCATCGGTTAGGTAAAGAGCAGCGAGATTTAACGGTTTCTCACACAACCTGCCCGCCCTTTTTGGAAGAGCTTTAGATACTATTTTGTTTAAAAAATATATGTATGTACACACATACATAAATACGCATTTTATATACATAAAGTATTTAAAGATTATACCGAACACGTTTGTTAATATGTTTTAGGTACGTATGTTGTATATGGCTCATTCATACATACATATGTACGTATAACGTATGAAAGAAATTTTAATACTATACTTAAAACTAATGTTTCTTTTCTCTCTCTCTCTCTCTCTCTCTCTCTATTTCGTTAAAATAAGCACAAGATTTATTTGGTGTTTTCTTTTTTTGTTTTTTTTTTTTTGTTTTTTGTCTACCTATATGCAATTAAAACGCCCCGATGCGTGATTCAACCAAGTCTAAAAACAAAATAAAAACTTTTTATGGTTGGGTAACTATCAAATAACTCGAGACTTTGACAATTACGTTAGGCGTAAAGGAGCGCGTGTGCAGCTTTATTTTTTGGTTGTTTATATGATATTTACCAACTTCTTTTGTTAAACATTAAAATAGTACTCATATATACTTAATTATGACTCACTAATTGTTAACAACTTAATGTCTCCAATCGATTTCAATACGACTAAAATATTTTAAAATCAGTCTTTTAATTTCGCTTCCATTTATTTTGCAAGATTCATCACGAAAGTTAATATTAGTTTGTCTTATTGATTTCTATGTTATTTTATATTAACACTGTTCTAAAAACGCCTTTAATGGAGTACCATATTCTATTTCGGATATGTCCAATATGAACATTTACTGATCTAAATCTTTAGCTATATTGTGCTCGTAAGCTAGTTTGGCGGGACCTTACTTCTTGTGTATATTATATAACTTTTATAAACTACCAAATGCTTTATAGATTGAAATAAAATGTTTCCTAACAATCAGCCAAAGCACAAAAATTATTTAACCCATGTAAACGCTGATTCAAGTTTACAGAAATGGACTTAGATATTTTATTTACTGTGTTAATATGTGCCAGCTAGGTTGATGTTGATGACTTATCCGTTATTATTGTACTTCTACAAAACTACATAGATTTCGTAATATTATAGTTTTTTAAGTGTGACCTCATGATTTTTGGAAACAAATTCTCTAAATATATATCCAAAAAAATCAATATAGCAATATCATTTCCAGTACCTCTTGCTACTATACTGACCATCATAAAGAAGTTTGTTTTCTGTTTAAAATTGTTTATTTATTAATTATTATTATTTATTTTTAGTTTATTTGTAATTTGTAACCCTAACTGTTAAAGTATGATAGTGTGGATTCAAGTGTATGTGTGTGACAGACCTTTTAACAGATCTGCACGATTTTATAATCTTCTAAGATAAGGAGAAAAAACAATAAAATATTAAAACCACATGATTTTTGCATCTTTTTTGGTTATAGTGTGGCCCTACGACGCCATTTTGAAACGATTTAAGTGTAACACAGAATTCTATCAGATTTTTCTGTGATTAAATCGAAAAATTGTGCATGATAGTGAATCCTGGCCTTAAATATATATTTGTACTTTTTTCTAATTATTTAATGTTTAGTTTTTTCGTCTTTATATTGCACGAAAAAATTATTAACAATTTTCTTAAATATACATCCATACCTTAGTTTTATTTACTTTTATGGTAAGAAAAATTGCCTCATATTTTACTTAAAAAATATTGAGCAGAAGAGTGGTGTAAAACGATAATAAAGTACTTAGTAATATTGTGCTGTCTATGGGTACTTTTAAACATCAGAATCTTTAATCTGACTAATACTTCGGCCTTTTTATTACATAGATGAGAATTCGTTTAATGACGTTTTAAAACTACGCACATATCATGATGTTTAGTGGATCTTATATTACCGAAAATATGAGAAGCTGCCCTTAATTTTAACGCAAGCGATCCACAGAGTTAGAACTCTGATACGATATTGTTAGTGTTTTTTTGGTACATCAATGATTTAAAAGTTGTGATGAAGCACTGTAGAATAAAAATGTATTAAATGAAATTTATCACAAAATCAATTTGTAATTGTTTATGTCTCGAAGGCCTAAATAGCGATATATTGTTATTAAAAGAAATTAGCTGTTTGGCCCACGATATAACATGAATTCTTAATACGAACGAATTCGAGAGACATCGTGGACAAGCAATAAGCAAATGTCAATGTTGCTGATAGCTTAAATAAAATCAAGCATAATTCAGGTATTCCGCTAGTTCTTCTTTTTTTTTTTGTTACCCTATTCCTTAAATGATCTTTTAAACCTTGTAATCTTCTCACATCACTTGCGTATGACAGCAGCATTTCTAAAAAGTTTTCACTGATTAATCGAGTTAGAAATGAACGAATCAAAAACTTTTGAAGTTATCGTGTAATGTATTATTTTTTTATAATGAATTACATTAAAAAAATGTTTAATATAACGGTTCAAGTGTATGGCCACATACATCAATTTACATTAACTATTGGGGCACCCTTATATTCCATCTCCAAACTTTATACTTGTTACACTGGACAACGCACTACAGCTCGTTGTTAATTTTAGCCATTTTCAGCAAATTACATCAACTATTGTTATACCATTTATTTTTTTTATTTATTATATTATGCTAATAACCTATAACATTTTTAAATAAAAATGCAATTTATTTGTTGGATTGGATATAGCAGGTATCTATACGTATTTCGTCGGTTGCTAAAACCAGCTCAGCCCTTTAATTTATAATTGAAAATATTTATACTTCTTATTATGACAAATAAAGTAGTGGACATTCTGTCTAATTCTCAAGTGTTTGTACATAACGGTACAAAAGATACTGCCATATAGGTAAAATAAAATTAATTTTAGGAACACCCTTTAATTTCTAAATTCAAATTATAAAGCTGTTGGTAGCAAATTTAGCAATACAGGTCGCTTGTAAGTTTCAGCTGTCAAAAGTTTAGCCAAATACATCAAATTTTATCACCTATTGGGACATCCTTTTAATTTCTAAATCTCAATTTTAATCTTGTTGTTATAGATGAACTGGCAAATCTAATTCTTTGTAAATTTCAAGCGTCTATCTACAACTTTTCAAAAGTATAAACATCAAATTAAATGAACTATTGGGGTACTCTTTAATATATAATTTTGAATATTAATACTTGTTACTACAACAGTCATCGACATTCTGTCCAATTTGCAAGCGTTTGTCTCTATAAAGGTTCAAAAGATGGCTCATATAGGCCAATTTACGTCGACTATAGGGACACCCTTTAATTTTTAGATATATTTTTATATTGCTTTTTATTTTGGGAGCTATAGTGATTCATAGTTTTTATACCCTTTACCACAAAAAGTGGAAAAAAGGTACATCTAAGTTTGTCGTTCAATATCAATTTCCGACCCCATAAAGTATATACATTTCTAAGTTCTTATGCATAACGAATTCGATGTCCCTCTGTCCGTCCGTGTTAGTGTTGAAATCAAGTTTGATAAGTCACTAGATCACCTAGAAAAAATTTTAATACGCCAACCGATCAGTCAAAGCTTTTAAAAGAGTTGCTAGATCGGTCCATGTCCTTCGAGACTGCGGGCAAAACACCGCTACTAATTTTTCCATATGATTTGGCACAACAAAGTAACTCCAATGAAAAATATAAATATATGTGGCGATAGAGTATTAAAAATAAGAAAAAAAAAATATCAAGTGAAAAAATTGGTGCTCCCCCATATTTACCGAGTTATGGGCCTCTGAACTTTTCATAGAAAAGTACTATTGTGCCCAATATTTTTTAAGATACCATCATAGACGTCATTTAAAAGCTTTTAAATAGATCTCTAAGAAAATACTGAAATTTTTTAAAAATGTATAACTAATTAAGAGCTGATGATTTTTGATTTTTTTACTTGATTTATTTTTTAAATTCTCTGTCAGCCCAATATTTGTGTTTTTGATTGGAGTCTCTTCACTAAACTAAATATAGGTATATGGGAAAGGGCATATAAGATTCGCCATGGCCGAATATAGCACTCTTACTTATTTTTTTTTAAGTGACGTATGGAAACAACCTTTAATTCTTAAGTTTATCAACTTTTTTTTAAAACGGGACCAATCTGTATTGTATAACCTTTCAAATAAACAAAACATATAAAAGCCACATTTAGTCGAATTGATAACCTCCTTTTTTCAAGTTGTTAAAATAGTCCTACAAAAGATATCAGTTTATAAAGCTAGACATCATTAGTTGTCTAAACTAATTGGTTCAAATGACGAAAAGTTTCTGTTTTTAAGGAATGCCATAAGAAGTGCTTAATTGACTTAAAAACTGTTGAACTGAAGATAGCATTAATTTAGCTGTGGAGGCACTTCACTTTACTTGAATAGCAGTTGATGTAATTGCATATAAATACTTTATAACAACAAATTGTCCTTCTAAATACTTTTAAAAGTACATTAGTTTTATAGGGGCAGCAAAATCAAAGCTCATAATATCAAAAAGTAAATCAATTTTAATGTGGCCAAAATATAAAGAGTGCTGTGTCAATTGTCAAAAATGCTTTTTCCTCAAACAGGGACTGAAATTTTTTTATAAAAGCCTTACAATTTTTGAATTGATTTTCAAAAATAATTCTAATATTGTCAATGAAGTTTCTGCACTTAAAGGCAAATATTTTTGACTTTTCTAAAACTCTAGAGTATAGACAATATTTTTGATCTGGGTTGACATATGTAAATCTAATGAGTTATTTCGTTTTATTAAAATAAATGTTTAAATGAAAAAAAATAAAATATAAATCTGAATCTGAATCGCATTTCGTTTTTTTATTGGTTCTGATTTTTGAGATAATGAGCATTTCATGTTTTTGCTACAAACCTTGTTTTTTGGAATATTTTGTTAAATAGTGCGAAGTGATTCTGGAATATCTTTAATATTCTTAAGGTTTCGTAATCTCCAGAAGTTGTGCTTTCTTTAAGTATAACAACCCTTTTTTTCTATCTACATGAATACTGTTGGAATTCAGCATCAAACACAAAATTTCTCATATCTCAGTTTTGACCGCATAGTCTCCACAACAATAACTTGACTTAACTTTTAGTTTGTAAAGCGTAAACTACACACTTTAGTAGTTAAAATAAGCTATTAAAGTTCTAAACCCTTGACCACTTCCAGAAATATTAAAAAAAAGTATTCGAAATTTTTTATAAAAATTTTATATATTTTTATATGAAATAACTACACAAGTATACATGGTTTTTAGAAATAAAGAGCAGTCGAACTGAGTCGCTTGTACTCTTTAGGATCTGTTTTACGCAATAAAGTCCAACAGTAGTCGCTCATCATGCCCTCGTCTCAAAATCCCTGGTAACGTTTTTCGATTTTCGCCAAATCTTGGTGTAGTCGCTCTCCTTGCTCGTCGCTTGTATCACCCAAGTTTTCAGGAAAAAAATCGAGATAAGAATGCTGAAAATTTATTTTGAGAGACATTCGAGCTGCAGTCTTGCAATAATTAAGCAACAAACTGTCGTTTTTTTCTTGAAACCGGGGATTTCCGGTTGCCGAGAAAGTTATGAACAACATCTTAAAAAGATACCCATGCTGCTGCTTCATTGGGCGTTAAACATTTTGTAAAGTTTTTGTCGGCGATTATTTTCGAATATCGTGTCCGACAAAGAGGGAATCTCTTTAATTTTGGCTACCGAAAATTTGGGAAACAACTTGGCCAAATACTCAAAAGCTGGTCGAGGAACAGCAAACTAGAATCAATTTGGAAAAAAGAAACCCGGATTTGAATTCAGCGCCTCAAATAACATCAAGATTAGTTCTCATCTTTTCTGATCTAAAAGTTGACCTGGATTTGTAAACTTGTGTTATTAATTAAAAATTCTTTAAAAGCTGCAATAGCTGTCCGCATCTGCCCATTTGGCATCTATTTTTAATAAATATTACGAAGTAGTAAAAATGCTGTTGGAAATGTTCATATAATATCAGAGTCTAGTAATTATTTCGAAACTTTTAAAACTTTAGCACAATTCAGGCGATACCATTTTTAAAGCATATAAGAGACCAAAGCTTACTACTAATTTAAAGGCAAATTTTAATAGCAAAAGAGACCTAAAAAGTTTGACACTTTTCTTGAGACTTTTTTATGTTAAATAAAGAAATGTCATAAATAAGTCGTGCTAAAAATATCATAACAATTTTTTTTGTAACTGACATTTTAATTTTTTCTTAAAACTGCTCGAATTAAGTCTAACTTTAGTGTTTAGTCAGTAATAAAAAAATTAATATTTTTAAAAATTTTTTTTTAATATATAAATATTTGTATATGTATGTATATATGAATGCATGTACATATGTATAGAGGTTAGGGCAAGTCAAAACCAATCATTAAATTTATTTTGCAACAATTCCTACAATACAAGGTAGGTAAAACAAAAATTATTACTTTTTTATTGTCTTTCTACATGCAGGTTCATCTAAAATAAAAAAAACAAATCATTGTCAAAATATTAAAAATACAATTTCTACTTTTTTATAATGATACCAAGTTTTTCTTATGAGTGTACATATACCATACTGTTTTTGTTTAGAAACTTTAAATGTTTGTTAAAGTGTGACGGAAGGAACCTTTTGTTATTAAAACATCTACAACCACCCAAACTTACATACTTATTTTTGAATCTATGTAAATAAATATATGCAGTACATACTAATGGAATGTAAAATGTTAAAAATATGCTTTAGTAGAAACATGAATATAATTTATGTACACATACATACATATATACATATGTATAATATGTACGTATATACACCTACAGTGTGCAACAAAAGTTTAACATATCCTACGGGCAAAGAAAATGTTAAAGGCATTTTTAGCTGCGAACATTTTTAATTTATTTGCTTAAATGATACTGGAGATAATCGTAAATAATAATATAAATTTCAGTTTATTAATATTTATTAATTTATTATAACAACTGGGCTGATAATACTTAAAAAATTAAACATCAACAATAACACAACTAAAGGCTGTTAGGTAAATCAGATTCACATTTTAAGAAAGTTTAAAGAAATTCTTGTTGTTTTTCAAACAAAATTGTCCTATAGAAATAAGGCTTTTCTTCTATGTATATTATTTTCTCGTATATAAATCTTGAATGATTAAGTTGGCAAGCAGCTGACTTTAATTTAAAATAGCATATTAGGACTTGCTCACAACTGTTAGTTTTTTTCCACGTTATCAAATTAATATAATACGATTTATGAAACCTTTTGAATCTCCCCATATTTATGTTTAAGAACTAATTTGTGCACTCATTTCAAACTTTATTTACTAAAATGCGTCTAAGCTAAATTCAAACATTGTCACATTGTAGTACTTTGTTCGTCGTTCGCCGGCGTAAGGAGTAAAAATAAATCGATTGCAGAATTCGCCCAGAATAGCGAATTTTAACCGACCTAACGATTGTGTGCATTTTCATATACACAAATACGTTATGTTTTTAGTGATAAAGAAGAATCTACTTGCGTTTAGATGATTGTATCTTGGTGGTATTAACAATACACCCCTGGCTGACCTTCCAAATGAGATTGTGCTAAACAAGTAGGCAGGTGATTGCAGAGTCCCATAGCCGACGGAAGAAAAATTAAAAGGGAAAAGTATATAAGGAAAAAAAAATTTTTTTTGGGGTATTTATATTTACTAAATATTTATTACTTAACCTGTTGATAAAATTCATATGTATACTAACAATATCATTGTTTTGTCCAACGCTGTATTTATTATTTCTTAAATAAGTAAGCAAATTCCCAGCAAACATTTTTTAGAAAAGTTAGATGCCAGATTAAGTTTTGATTGAAACTTGTTATTTCATTTTAATAAAAATCCGCTTAATATATTTTGATAGAAAACGGTTTTTCTACTCTTGAAAAATGACAACAAAATATAAGAAACTACTCCACTGCCTATGATGTATGTATGTACTAAAAAGCAAACAACAGACCCTTAAGTTGCTATCACTACACATGTAAAAAATACACATATTTACAAAGTAAACTTTAGTTTTTACTTGAGCAGATTTGCATCACGACACTATTGTCGAAACACGTTTATTTGACTAGTGTTTACGATTTTTTGGACAAAATACTGTCATAAATTGTCAAAGAGTATATTTGCAATTACTTAAACATGCTAATGACGTAATCGAATTTTTTTTATGGCAACTATTTTGTTTGGGATGTGTTTGAAGCTTTTTTAGCCGCGTTGTTTATTGCTTCTATTTAGCTTTTTAAGTTAGGCAACTGCCAAGGAGTATTTAACTTTCAAGAGTCAAGTTAACATTTGTTTATTTATTTGAACTACTATATGCGCAAAGGGAACTCATGTTTTTAAATTTAGATCATTTATCTTTATTCTATAACTCCATAACCAAAAGTTGATGTGCGGACACGAGTACATAAAAGCTGTATACGAGTATAGGATGGGTGGCTTGAAAATGATGTTCTCACATCGAAAGCGCTTGAAAAACGTACCAAATAAACAGCCAGTGACGATGGTTTTTACCGAAAGTTATAACAACAGTATAATATTTACTGGCAGAAAAACCAATTAGCTTAATATTCTACCCTGAGTAACTTCGGCTTCAATTAGGTCGTACGAGCTTAGACGAACTATGAAATTTTGACCACTTAGTTTTATAATACCGTATGGCACACACAGATAAAAGATTGGTAAAAGTTCGATTGATATGTTTAAAATTTAATTACTAATATAATAATTTGATTTTTATTATTAATAATTTATAGTCTTGATTTATTTTTTATATTAAAAGCTAAAAAATGATATTTGCTTCTACATGTTAGTTGTAACACCTCTTAGAAAAGTTAACATGACCGATTTGGGTCTTTACTAAAATCTATTCTATTAAATGGGAGATGCAACTAAACTTATTTAGAACATTACAACTGAAAACCAAATTTTGGAAGTAAGAATCATTAAACTCGATTGTATATTCTGAAATCGAAAAATGTTTGACACAATATAAATAAAATTTGTACACATTACAAAAATCAAAATCAAAAAAGTGGTGAAAAGTTCTCCAATATTGGTAAATGGTAAGTTCAAAATTATCTCAGAAAGACATTTATATATAAAAATAATTTTATAATATTTAATTTATTTCGCAGCGCAACACGTGCGGTATGGGATAGCAAGTTGAAGAAACTATGTGGAAAAGAAGAAAGCATGATGTATAGGAAGAAGAAAGCTGCATTCAGTGGTTCGAATCATGAAATTTATAATGTATAATCTTATTCCTATAATTTATTATTAAAATAAAAGTAAATATTAAAAAATTATTTTGTTTTGTTTAATTCACAATAATATTTTATAATCACCCAGGAATCATTTTTTAAATAGTTGTGACTGCTATATTTATTCAGTTACTACAACCGAATTCAATATAATACATAGAACCGACAAAATTCGATTGGCAACAAATTCGGTTCTTATAACGAATTTCTTTTCTCTGTGCAGTTTTCGCACAAGTTTTGTTTTAATTTAAATCTGAATGTCACACCTTATCAAATGCTTGAAAAATATCGTTTTAAAGAACGAAAAAATTATGTTTTCTTCGAAGGATTTTAACTAAGTTCGATATTGACATGTTATTTTCGAAATTCAAATTTTGGCTCGGAATACTTGTTTTTCTTTCAGAGTCTCTAAAATTTAAAAATTTTTTTAAATATCAATATGGGTATCATTTTGAAGAGATTTTTAATAAAATACTAAAATTTTTAAAAAATGCTTAACCCATTAAGAGCCGATGGCACTTTTAAGTAGAATTATATATATGCAGTACAAAATCTTTTTTTTTATTTTTTAATTCTCTGTCACCCCAATATTTGGTTTTTTGATGGGAGTTACTTCACTAAACTAGATTTATATAGATGGTGAATCGAATATAAGATACAGCATAGCTGAATACGGCACTCTTACTTGTTAAATTTCGGCTCGCAGGCCATAACGATTACTCGTGTGTGGAGTATTTTTAGATTCGAGTCGTTTGCCTGCACTGTTTTAGTCAATTTTCAAGTTGAGAAGATCTGTTAATAAGGCAGGGAAAAAAATAATTTCAGCCGCTTTCAATGGTACCATTCAGAATTAGTTTGATTCCCATCTCAGCCCGTCTCCTCTCATTTGCGCCTTATAATAGGAGCTCATCAGTCACTAGAGCTGAAACTTTTCGAAAGATTATGCTCTGCATCCATCCCAGTCAATATTTTTTACTTAAGGGCAGGTTCGCTAGATATAAGTATTATCTTTTGTAGTGCGCCTACTATAGATGCATGTTACACTCCACTTGCAAAGACGTTTTATTCTCTTTGGCTTCTTTATGCATCCTTTTTCATGAACTAAACATCTACGTTCCACCAGAGAGTTAGATCTTTTTCCCCACTTCTGTCAAGGGACAAGCATCCCTAAAGGTAATTACATTTTTTTGCATTAAACAAAGAACTTAAGTGGAATACTTCATATTTAATGTACTTCTAATATTCACATATTAAAAAAGTGATCTTTATCAATACGTAATTTTGGGGGCAAAAATACTTGAGTCTAGATTGGTGTAGTTGCCGTTTCCAGCCAGCTTTTTCTGTTCGACTAAGACTGTTAAGATTATCGTTAAGCAATTAGCAGTGGTCAGGTCTGGTTCTCTTTATTAGCGAAAATTCTCTCGCTACAATAATGAGATCACATACTTATCCTCAACCAATAGCATCCATTCCCTTTGGTGCAGGTATCTAACAATTTCTCGTGCCTGTTATCTTCCATCCAAAAATTTCAGCTACCAATACTTACAAGTGACCGAATTTGTTCAGTTTTGGGCGATGTACAATGCAAAATAATCGCTTAATTCATTACATTTTTTTCTTTCAAGTCCAGTGCATTGGACATTGACATTGCTATGTTAAAAAACATAGAAGTACAAGCACATTGCTAATTGTCCGGCTATATAATAAGGTATATTTTTATAAATGTATATTTAATAGATAAAAAAAAGTTTTAAGATATTTTCGGAAGATTCAAGTTGATATCAAAACATCTTTTAGATCAAAAGCTTATGAAAGTTTTTTTCAAATTCGAATAAAATCTATTGAAAATTTTTGCTGGGCTTGAAGTATTTATGTATGTATGTATGATGTACATACGTACTTATGCTTTTACAATGTGCTGCAGCCCATGTACGAGTGACTATCTTTTTATGAATGTACGAAAGTATATACGAGTAAACTGTTTTTTCGCTACACTTGGATGCTCCATGCAGTTGTATATGTGTGCGTGTATATTACAACAAGTCAAACGAAGCATGATGTTAATGATGATGTGATGTAGCACGCGCGAGATAGTTCTTTTTTAATCAGTGAGTGAGCGCGAAGACACAACTGCAAGATAAGGCGCGTGCCAAGGTAAACTGTAACAATAGTATCAATAAGCACACAGCCACACAAACCTAAACATAACGTGCCAGTCTAAGTATACTACGAAAAATAACTAACAAGTGAAGAAAATCTGTTGCATATCCACACATTTATACACACAAGTTTTTTTTTTTTTTTTTTAATTTGTAATTGTTCGTAGGTAAGTAAATTCATACAAACATATGTACATTTGGATCGTACATCCAAACTTCAGTATATTATATTTGTATGTACGACGTATTTATACAGAATAATAGCTCATAGGTAAGACTGTGTTTTTAATGATTTATAATAAAATAATTTTTTATTCTTGTATTTATTCATTTTGTATGTAGAAAGCATGTACATATAAACTTAAATATAATTATTTACATATGTGTAAGTATGATCATGTTTGTTTTATATTTTTGTGAAATTTTTACAAAGGGGAAAAATTTACGGATAGTGCTTATACTACGATAACAATAATAGTAAAACTTAATATTTCAGTCTTAAAAATGTTTATAAAAAGAAATATTGTATTTATTTATTTTATTCTAACACTTTGAACATAATTCTTGCAACAAAAAAAATCGACTTGAAAACAGATATTAAAAATTCTTGTTAAAAAAAAATTTTTGTCAACTTTTACCCCTTAACAGAATCTTTTATCATATAAATATAGAACTAACTTTTTTTGAAATTTTTTTTGTTATATTAAACAATATTCATTATGCTTGTAAAAATAATATTATGATTACTTAATTAAAGAGTATTTAAATTTTCATATCAACTTGAGAGCCCGGTTAAGGGAATATGTATAGTAACTGCCATGATCATAAAAAATAAAATAACTTTGAAATGTGTTTAATGACACATTTTCCACACAAGTTTGTCCTAAAACACATTTCAAATCTATTTTAATTTTTTATGAATATGCCACTAATAACTTATATTTACTATTATAATTATTATTTTCTAACTACTATTTCTTTATTTCTAATTTTAAGTATATGAATTTCCTTTAAATAAACAAAAATAAAATAAGAACAACTATTGTTTTTCTCCATTAATTCCTTAAAGGAACATAGGTTTTTAACAAAATATTTCTAACTTAATAACTAATACGGTGCCCATAAATTATATAATGCTCTGAACACATTCGAGACAGCAGCTACCGACTGCAAAATGTCAAAATTAGAATGCATGTGTTTATATGAGAATGATTAATTTATTGACAGCAAGGCAATCAGGCGGCAGGTTGTTGTCTGGGCTGAATTTGCCGCTGCAGTCAAATTAAACTAATTTCTATTTTTATTGGCGACAATAAACAGTTTAGTGATGTCAGTACTATAAGGCATGTAAAATAATAAGTGCTTAAAATCTCTTATTATGAAAAACGAAAAGAACAATAAAAATATAAAATAAAAATTATTTATTTAAAGATTTAAGTGTAAATCTATAATAAAACTGTAACAGGATAATTTTAGTATATGAAATTTTTAAGGAAAACAGTGTTGCTGGTGAAGACAACAATTGATATGGAATACAAGATACCTATTTATTGAATTCTAATCTGTCTCACGTACGCCACACCGACGAATTAAAAATACTACTATTGTCATGGCGAAAGTGTACGAAGAATAATTGTAAAAATGTCTGAGGAATGTACTAAGATGTACAAAAAACTAAAACTCCTCTTTTGTGTGGTCAACATTTAGTTAAAAATTTACTTCTGTTCTTGGTACTTGCTAGTTGAAGTACTTATATTAATTTCAAATGTCGTATGGGATATCTGTAAATACATAACATGATTGGTTTTAATAGATATCAAAAACTGTTGTTTTAGTATTTTTTATTTTAGTGGACAAGAAATTACGTGAAACACACTACTGTACTTATTATTGGTTCTGAGAAATACTTCTACGAGTATATATTTTCAATCTTAGACAATCCAAACGAATTATTCTACTCTTTAAATAGCCTCTTACAAAATAGTTCAAACCTTTTTTTAATTATAAATCGGAGCTGCTTCTTTAAAAATCGCTTAAATAACATCACTGAAATACAGTTAATTCGTATTTTTATTATGTAGCTGCTGCCTTCAAAATAATAATGTAGCTGCGTACAAGAAAGAAGAGCTAGAAGGCAATTGCTGTGGCAATTAAATTAACTTTAAGAGTCATATGAAATATTGTACGTAGAATATCTTGATGAAACACCACAGTGCGATTAATTACTATGGCGCAGGGGTTACTCCTGTAAATATTAAAAACTAATTCCCAAACTTAACTGTAGGAAGTCCATGGCATTGACAAAACGAATAATAGGATTATTATAGATTCACCTAAGGTTCCTTTCAAAATAATTTGAAATGGAATGAATGGCAAGGAATTGAAACAAAACCTTCTCAAAAATTTCTACTACTACCCAGCATAAAAATTTTGAAATGGTAATGGCGTGTGGAATTAAGCAATTTTGCCAATCTAATGATTTTAACAAGGCATAAGAATTTTGCAATCAATTACAGAGAATCGATTTAATTAATTACTGTAGGAAATAATGATGATCATCAGAACGCTTTTTAAGGTATTCTCTTTTAACATAAAGAAAAAGTTCCATTACTTCTTCCTTTTTTGGGAACTAATGTAATGTGTTTTTTAAGCTATTAACAAAATATGGCAAACACAAAAGTAAGTCATTATATGGCAAATACTTTTTAAGGTAATGTATAATTTTTTGATTGGTATACTCTACTAGCTATTCCTGATGCGCTTCAATATACCAATAAGAGCAATTGCAACTATTATTATTATTTTATTTTGGTTATTATTTCTTTCTTTGATTAATCACATTAATAAGGGAGTCAGTTGTACAAAACTCAAAGGCTCTTACTACTATCGTCTCCCAATTACATGATGTGAAATATTTCCTTTATATGGGAAGAGCCACTATTAATTGAAATATCGAACAACTATATAGCATATTTCATCTATCGGATCACTAACAAACTACGCAAATCACAGGAAGGTCAGTCCAGTTATGTATGTTTGCCTTCTAGCAAACAAAAAAAAAAAAAAAAGATCAATGAATCGCACAAAGAAAGGTATGATCACTAAAATTCCTATAACTTAATAAAAATCTTTTTGACGTAAGCCAAACCAACCAAATCTACAAGCCACTAGAAAGTTATCAAAGTGTTCATGTGTTTATCCTTAGAAAAAGACGATTTTCTAAGCTTTTCACAGCCGATTGAAGACGAGGTTTCAATAGATAGTATCCTGGGGCCCATGCTATATTTTTTGTATACATCCAACTAGTCAGCCAGCGTAAGTGGTGCCCACAAATCGACTTTTGCTGACGACACTTCTTTCTGAGAAATTTTGAAACAAATGTAAATTAAGTTAAATGAGCAAAAATGTGCGAGTATTACATTAACTCTATGCAGAGGATAATGCCCTCCCCCCTATTAGAATAAATAGAGTAATAATGAATTACCTCTAGGCCTGGATCTGGACAGGCGCTTGACGTTAATAAGCCGTATAGAAGCGAAGCTGATGCAAATGAAGTAAAACGCAATACAAATAAACTGGGTCAACTCTACAATTACACTAAATTCCAATTTTCTTCTCTGTGAAAATTCATAGGAGGCAAGCGGGCAAATTTGTTAGATACTACTACCCGTTCTAGAAATGCTCACTTTATTCTTGAGAATCTTAATCTTTGTGAGTTTTTTTAGGTGTGAAACTAACACATGTATCAACACACGTGTGAAACCATCTTTATACATATAAAATATTAAAATACATTACTTTTTTCCAACCAGCTTTTCCTCTACCATTGGAATTTAGGTCATCCGTCAGTTTGGTCCACAAATTTTTTAGAGCGTTGTTTGGTATCTCTTGATGTTACTCCATAAAATCAAATAAGAATTCGAATTGGCGTTACTGGGCCTGTAAGTTTTTCGTCTTTTCCCAATAAAATAAAAATTGGATTCGTTATTTTTACGTTTGATATTTTGTTACCAGAATCGTTTTTCTTTTGCATCGCAATATAGAGAACGCAAATAAGAATGTCCAAAATGTAACCTCTCTCTCTAGCCAACAACACCTTTAACGATCGTGGCTTCGCTGGACTAAGCAACAGAGACGTTGTTTCCTTTGCCAAATATCAGACAGACAAATCCTTCCAACATTCGTCTGAATGTTGCTTTCTCCCTTAATGTTTGTGCCTGCAGAACTCATTCATTTCGGAACCGATTTTGATTATAGGTTGGTCCCGTTTCAAAGAAAAGGGTGTCCCCATACAACATGCATGTTTTTTACGTGTATTATGAACCGTAAAGGGCAAAACTTTAAAAAGTTTAAAATGCGTGTCACCATAGCTCCCAATAGCACAAAGTAATACAAAAATAAATCAAAAAATTAATGGGTTTTCCAATAGGTGACGTTTTAAACAAACGCTTGAAAATTGGACAGAATGTCGATTCCTATGATCGTTGCAATAACGAATAAAAATATTAAAAATTCAAGGGTGCCCCAATTCTTCACTTAATTTGATGTATATATCCAAACTGTTGAACAGTTGTAGATAAAGAACCTGTATTTCTATGTCCGCTATAAAAACAAGTATAAAATTTGGATTTCAAAATCAAAAAGAATAGTTGCTGTTATTTGATATATATGGTCAAACTCTTGAACTGTTATAGACAGACAGCTGAAATTTACAAGCAACCTGTATTGCTAAGTCCGCTATAACAAGAAGTATACAATTTGAATTTAGAAATGAAAGGGTGTTTTCATAATTGATGTAATTTGATATGCACGGTTCTATCTTTTGAGCCGTTATATACAAACGCTTGAAAATTAGACAGAATGTCTACTGCTTTATGTAGTATAAGAAATATAAATATATAATATTATAAATTAAAGAGTATTACAATAGTTGATGTAATTTGATGTATATGGGCAAACTGTTCAACAGTTGTAGACAGACGGTTGAAATTCATAAGATACTGCATTGGTAAATCCTCTATAACAACAAGTATAAAATTGGATGTGGAAATTAAAGTGTGTCCTAATAATTAATGTAATGTATGTTGTCAAACGTTTGAACAGTTATAGACAGAAAGCTTAAATCAATTTTGAAGTCTGACTTTTTTGTGCAAGAATTATTTTTAATATTTTGAGAATTTATTGAATATATATTCACACATAGCTGTTAAATTTGGATTACGATTAGTAATCAATTCATTACATTTTAAAAGCAATTGTATTGATAACATAATTCTCTTTTAAACAATTCCTGATTGTTAATTGATTATGAATTCAAATAATCCAAAAGTAATCAAGATTATTTAAGATTACGAGAAAATTATCGAAAATAATCAAAAGTAATCAAAAAAGTAATTGGATTATTTTTGATTATTTTGTAAAAATTTTGAATCATGTTAAATTGTACACTTTTTATTTAAAAAAATTTGCATTTACAACTTCTGAAGAAATAAAACAAAATTAGATAGTTTTTATGTACAAAATATAAATACATATATATTTACTTCAATAACAAAGCATTTAATAACAATTTAAGCTCTTCCTAAAACAACAAAAAAAGTTAAAAACACTTAAAAAGTAATAACGAAACAGTCGTGCAACTGGAGCTGAAGAGAAGAAATATCATGAGCGCCGGCATTATCATTTAAATACCAGAAGAACTGATGTTTTATTTCGGATCGTTGGACAACTTTAATTTGTTCTTGTGGAGAAGGGCTTACTTCAATTTTATCATTTGCAAAGTTAGAGTCAGTACTGTTGCTGCAATTGCAATATTTCCAATATTTTTGCTTCAGCATGAAATATGGTTGGAACCTTTCTCTTAACCTCTGTTCCATTTTTAAAATAACACATGATAATTGTTGCAGCTCCTTGGATCTGCTTAGCTTATGCAGCCTATTGCTTAGTATCATAAGAGTTGGTTGTAAAAATTCTATAATAATATTATTATAAATTTATATTTTAAAGAAGCAAAATGTAAAAATACCACAATTAATGTTACTTTCTCCTTGGAGAAAGTTCAGGGCCTTTGCAATTGGTTCTATTACCAAATTGTAAATTTCCAAGTACTGTATGTCTCTTGCAGAAAAATATAGCAAATTCAACTTATCGCACAGATTATTTAACTTTTCTTTATAGCAAAGTAGCTTTTCAACTGCGTCATGCAATGAGTTCCAACGTGTAACAACGGGAAAAAGCAAGGATGATCCCAGGTGTTCTTCACTTATTTTCGAAGATTTTGGCCACTTGCACAAGTTGTAGAATTTATCGAATGTCTACAAAAATTAACATTGAATTCATTTTCACAAGCTGCCGATTTTCGTTTGAGATTCTATGTAAGCCAATGACATGTATATCCAAGGAAGTTTCTAAATTGAAGCAGATTTTACATTAAAATGAACATCTTTAAAATAAAAATTTGTCCCCATAATTTTTACACATGTTCTTTTTAAGCTATACAAACCATATATAGAGTTTTTCAACGGTCGAAGTTAATTCCCGTGTTAAAGGGTTAAGCAAAATGCGGAACTATGAAGAATGCAAACAGGTTCTCAATTATCGGCGAACAACAACAATAATAAGGAAAATGTAAAAAAATAATTAACATTAATTAATGGTAGAATTTTATGTAGAAAAATATATTTGTAACAGTATTGCCATAATTTCGCCAAATAAAAAAAAAATTATCAAAAAAATCAAAAGTAATCTTTGAAAGTAGTCGAATTTTTTTTTGTTAACTTTTTATTATTTTTGATTACTTTCTCGTAATTTTTATTAATATTGATTATATTTGGATTATCTGTAAACGTAATCAATTAGCAATCGTGCGATTTTGAAAATAATCGTAACATAATCATTACTTCAACTTTAAAAAAATAATCTAATTACTAATTATTATGATTAGTAATCGTTACTTAACACCTATGTATTCACATTTATGTTAAAAAATAAAACAAATCATTTAATGCGAGTTCATATATAATAGACAAAATACCTTTGATATATCTTGAAAAATTTTTGTAATTTATATTCAAATATTACAAATAATAGATATGTAAGTTTATATACATATCTCAAAAATAACTCTCCATCATCGTAATTTAAGGCACTGAACCAGAAACTCTTAAAGGATATAGAACGTTTTCAAGTAAGTTAACTTGATCATCTCTACATAGGTATTTTATTTATTTATTTATAGTTTAGGTAATACAACACAATGAGGGCAAGTCTTATATTACAGTATTGGGTGTTAATTTTTTATTTATTTATTTATTATGATTGATTTTCTAATACAACAAGACATATATCTTATAAATTAAAGTATTAGAATCAGATTAGTCAAATTAAGTTAATTCAGAGATAATTCTTGATAATATTGCTTAGAAAAATTAAATTAAACTAAAATAATCGTTAAGTAATTTTCTAAATTTTATTGCGTTGTCGGTGCGTTGAATATAATTAGGAAGTTGATTCCAGAGACGTATGCTCAGGATGAAAAATTGGCATTCGGACGCATGGTTCCGATGGAGCATCTGTATATTGTACCTGCCTCTTTGGGATCTAGCAAATTTTAAGCGATCATATAGGTGTTCTGTCTCCTTTGTTACAATGATATTGTGGAGGAAAATCAAGCGTTTAAATTTTAAAAAGTTGTTAAAGAATAATTGTATAAAATGACTTGATAATGGTGATTTTCTGTCACGTTTTTTAAACCGTAAAAATAACGGACGATATCATTATAAGTTGTATTTAGTTTATTCATATCGCGAGAAGAGCAGCCTGAAAAAATTTCGGACCCATACGATAATGTTGGAAGTAGATATGTTTTACCTGAAAGAGTTCTTATACTAAGAGGTGTAAAATGTTGTGTGGGCCACAAACTTCGTAACTTACTGTATACCCTACCACAGGCCTGACTTTAATGGTCTGACCAGGTTAGGGTCCTGTTAAATGTCACACCTAGGTTTCTGGCTGTGTTTACTTGCTCAGTTTTAGTACCACCAATAGAAATATTAATATCATATTCTGGTCTAATACAGTTTTTACAAATGATAAGAAAACATGACTTTTTAGGGTTAATTTTCAAGCCATTGGCAGAAGCCCAGATAAAAATATTTTCTAAATCGGTGTTTAGTTTGTTTATCTTAGAAACGATTAAGTGTTTGGTACTACTGAGATATAACTGGATATCATCGGCAAAGTTTTGAAATTTTGAAAAGCTGAGTTGTTGTGGGAGATAATTTGCATATGGTAAGTACAATAAAGTTCCCAGGATGGAGCCTTGAGGTACTTCTCTAGTTAGAGTCAATGAACGAGAGATTTGATCATTGTTAACGACAGATTGACATCTGCCTTCAACGTAAGACACAAGACCTGAATTGATTAAATAATTTGTTGAGAAGATTTGGTTGGTGAATAGTGTCAAACGCCTTGGAGTGGTTCTGTAGGACCAAAAACGAGAGTTTGCCATCATCTATATCTGATATTCTCGACTACATCTGAAAGTGCTGTTATACAGCTATGCAGGCATATAATTTAAAATTACAATTAATAAAGTAAAACTATAAAAAAGTTAAGTAAAAAACAAAATACAAAGAAACAATCAAGTAAACAAAATAAAGAGTGAGGAAACTGATAACAATTTAAATTTTATATAAAAAAAAGTTTTAAGAAAAATACTGAAATATGGCATGTTTAAATTTGCTTGCATTATTAATAATTTAGATTTGAGGGTGAAGCTGGCTCCAGAGGAGTATAGCATTTATGAAAAAGTGTAGCTCAGAGATAGCCTTATTGTATTTGATATTATTTATTTTGTGACCTCTATTCGACCTGGAGACAGTTATTCTATCATAGAGATAAGAAGGTTTTTTATTATATATAATTTTATACAAAAACAATAGGGAGCGGCATTTTAATAAGTTGTCATAAGTAACACCACAGATTTTCTTCGCATAATGCGACATGTGTATGTTTCTTTTTGCCGAATACATATCTGGCAACATTTTTATACGTTACGTTGAGTTTACTAACAGCATCACATCTAGAGAATATTTCGCCGCCATATATTAACGTGGGTAATAAATACGATTTAGCAAGAAGCATTCGAATATGAATGGATGTATAGTACTGAGAAATATATAAATTTCTTAACATGGAAAAGTTTTCCCGCAGTTTATTTTAACATGATCTGACCATTTAAGCTGTTTATTCAAAGTTACATCAAGGTTTTTTGCAGTTTCGTCAAAGTTTAAACCATTTCTCGGATATGCATATGATATCTATGACCAAGTTCCCAAAAATCTGTCGGAATTCGTCCATTTTGTTATTCGAGCTCTAAGCATTAACGTGGCAGACTTTAAGATCAGCTACATTTTTAGAGATTATTCTGACCATAGCTCCTAAATGTTCTCTCGAGCCAGTTCTATTATTATCAGAATTTATTATCATTGAAAAATTTTTTTAATAATGCAAGCAATGCATATTAATTTAGGAATTGCACAATAATTTGTTTTAAATTATATGAAACAAAGAATCAAGAAATAATTTTATGTTATACATTGATCATACATACTTGAAAAGATACAATTTAAAAATTAAACTGGTTTAAGTTATTTATTTCATCAGTACGTACTGTCTCATTACTGTCAAAATTTTTACGTAAACGGTATTTCCAAAAGGGAACGCTGCTGATACTGCCTTTTCCTTTATCATTCGATGCGCGCGTAGAAAAATTTTGTGGTTGTCAGGCGTGAGATTTTCATTTACGAAGAATGGCGTTGAGCTATGTAGTCGGAGGGTATCTTTTTTAACTCTAATATGTTTTTTTTATAGATGTCAGTAGAAAGTTTCTGTCATACGGACACGAAAATGTGACAATAATTGCCGCATCCACTGATTTGTTAATATCCTGCCATTTGTTAATATAACTATTGTTTTTATTTATTCTAACACGAAAATTGTCTTTAATATTTGGAGGACTAATTTGAATTGAGCCACATATTTTTTTAAACACGTCGAAAAGATTTTTGTTATAAGTCTGAGGAATACCAGTTATACGAATTTTATTTAACACCGCTGAATTTTCTTGTTTCTTAGCAAAATTTTTTATTATTACGATTTCTTTTTTAGGTTTATCAGTTTCATTCGTCAGTGATATAATTTTCTCCAACTCTGTATTGTCTATTTCTTTAAAAGCACATTCAAGAGTTGAAAGTCTTTCGATCTTCGTACTCATTGATTGCATGTATGGGTGAGTTCCAAAACGTCAAAACACATTGCAGTGGTACGGTTTTGCTACTGTTTTAATATAAAGTAACCAACTATGTTGTTTACTTTGTAAAAAAAACTTTGCAAATTGTTTACATTTAGAAACACTTCTTTGCAAACAGTTTTTTTTTTATGATGGCGATGTCAACAATAAACAATATAACCTTTGAAAACTTGATCAGATTATTGGACGAAACACCTCAAAGCAATTATAAAATTGTACAAAAATACATAAAAAAAAAACAAACGCACTATAGGCTTACATACAATTGTAAAGAAAAAAGTACAGAGACGTGTGCCAAAATATAAACAATTCATTGAAACCTTTGGAGAAATGCCGGATGACATTTTTTATAGCCATTTTAGCAGGTTCTTCTGGACTTTTTGGAAGATCAGAGGTGCCCGTTGAATCATTTCTATTAGATAACAAATATTCCAAAAAGCTGTCTAGCATATTTTCAGAAACTGTTACACCCCTACGAATGCTATACACTTCATCCATTTTATAAAAAAAAATCCCATGATGTCGCCGACTCTCCAGATGTGCAGTTTCTTTTTTTATTCGCTTCTTAAAATACTTGCGCATACTTTCATCGCGGCTGAAGGGAAAGTCCGAGTCAATGGTTTTAATTTCCCGGAGCACCTTCTCCCACAAAACAATTCTTTTCTTTTTTTAGAGGCAAAATCACTTTCATTTTGTAAACGTGCTGTTAACAACAGCTGCTTCCACTCAAAAGTTCACTTTTTGTCCCTGAAGATATAAATAAATTTTGTTTAAATAATAATTAAATTTAAAAGAACATTTTCTTACTTTTCTTCCGCCATGCTTGATGTGTTTGTTGATAACAAAGCAGTAACCAAGGCGAATTTATACCAGGTGGCAGCGCCGCTACAACAACACAACAACAAAAACAGGCACTTTGTTTTTGGAAAGGCGAATTTAAAATGCAGGCGGTAGACGTCAAAAGTTTTATTTTATTTACATTTGGGTTTTGTCTACGGGAAATATTTTTTATTTTGGCTAAAATTGAGTTTTTAAAATTTTTATTGTGTTAAATTAAAAAAAATGTGTTTTCTTGTGTATCGAAATCTCAAGCAGTTTGGTTAAATCTAGTTTACGGATGCAGATCAAAAACGAAAAAATTTGTGTACAGTGCGTTAAACGCAATTTAGGCTAAAATAGCGAAGTGTTTACCTATATCATATAAATTTAGTTAAGCGGCAATACAACGCAAAAAATATTCAGCCAAAAATTTTAAGTGAACGAAGCGAAGCCGGTATTGGTCATACCGTAGATGAAAAAATCATTACGCCCGGGCGAAGTCCAGCTACGCAGGAAATCTTTAGTAAGCGCAGCTGGTGTTGGTTAAACCACAGAGGTGAAAACCCGGCCGAAGTTCTGTATGTATTAAACAAATAAATTTGTTCAAATAAAAGTATTTTTATACTAATGTTTTTTTTAGGTTTAGTGATTGACAACTGTAATTATTAGGTTTTGCAAACGAAGCTCAGATAAAAATAATATGCGGGTTATTTGTTGCGGGTCAGATCAAGCGAAACCAAAAACCTAGAAGGTAACAGAGCAATTTTAAATTTATAAGTTTTAATTTTTTAAATTTTGTTGATCTTTAAATCAGGGGATCTTTGTAGAAAAATTTTTTGCAGTTTATTTACATACATATTTTTTCTTAAATATTATAAATTTAATGGAAAAAAATTTTAAGCTAATGTGTTTTAAAGAGTAAATGTTAATGAAATTGTAAGCTTGATTATTGGTTGTTTAATAAAATTTATAAATTGTTTCATATATTCAAGAAGGTTTTAATAGTAACATTAGAGATATTTAAATGGTTTGGAAATAAAGAAATAATATCGTGTGGAATTAAATATGAGAGGTAAAATTTAAAAAAATGTGTCCACTAAAACAGGTTGTAGAAAGCAATATAAAAAATTTAAATTTTTTTATTAATTAGTTTTTAGTTTTGCTAAAATTAGAAATGATTACATAAGCAACACATTCTAAGTCACCTTCCTTCGAGTAGAAGTTTTTGCTTATAAAAAAATAAACGCATTTTCTGTAAAACCTAAGAAATGGACGAGGTATTAAAAATGTATTAATATTTTAAAAAAGTTTAGCATATCGTACACATGTGTACCCTAAGAATAACAGGAGTCTTACAACTTTGTTTTCATCATATTCTTATACCCCTTATAGTATTAGCTTTTTCGACTCTTTAAGTTTAAGTCGTTTGTTAAGACTTCGAATGCGAAAATGTACTCTGCATTTTAAAAACAAGTTTTTCACATTCTCTAGCAAGTTGATACAATTTCTTTCCTTTACTAGGTGCTGTTGAAGGTTTCGACAGTGTGAAATATTGAGCCTATTTATTTTATGAAACAAAGATTCCATCTGCTTAACTTTCAAAACAAATTCGTTTTTCGGCTTTTTAAGAATCCTTTTGACACCTGGTCAACCCATGTAAACTAACTTAGATGACACTTGTACTCGACAAGATTTAACTTTCGAATAATATAGCCAGCTATATATTCTAAGGCATCCTCTTGAAGAATACCAATGTCGACTACAAGCGAGTCATTCAGGTCATCGAGTATTTCTGTGTTATTTGCCTCTGGCCAGATCTGCTTTTCAAAGTCATCACCAACCTCTGTTGCAGATACATATTCGACTGCTCGCATGTTAGTATTGCTGCTACTTAACCAATTAGTGTTGTCTTCTTCGACATTTCCGTATTTTTTGCTGAATATAAATATTAAATAGAAATTTGTTATTATATTATATTAAATAGAAATTTGTTCTGAATTGATTATTAAAAAAAAAACAAAAATATTGCAAAAAATTTTAAACTATTAATCATTTCTAAACATACCTAAGATATATTTCCGAATTCTATATTTAAAATCCTGTGGTAAAGGATGGTCATTTAATCCACCTTTGCTTCGGATGGAACCAAAAAAATGCTCCAACACATCCTGGTTTAACCGATTTGTTACCAAATACGTCATTCCGTACTTCCTTACGTACTGATGAAGCTCATCATTGGCTGTGTTGGTCATAATTATCCCATTTTGAAAGGGCTCCAAAGTCTTCTTTCCGGGTACTACAGGCTTAGACATGACATCTGTCATGCGAGCCAAAGAATCATGCTGCTTTGAGTATGATATTCCGTATGGTTCCTTAAAAGATAACAATATCTTGTTTCTACATTTAACATTACATGAAAATTAAAAAACACCTTTCCAGGGTAGGAAAACGTATCTAACTTTGAGTTTAGCACATCGAACCAGTCGTTAACTAGTTGAAAAAACTCGGCTGTCTCAATTGGCTTGTAAACATGCATTTCGAGAGATTAACATCGTTTGATTGCACTATTAGTGGTATTTGAAAAAAGTTGCGCGGCCAGTTTCACATTTTGTCTTCTTAAAAAAGCTGTAAGATTTTTTTCTTTTATAGAATAGGACTACAGACATACCTGCACCTTTCACGGAAATATGTTCTTCACTTAATTTGAAAGTAATCGGTGCATCCGACTTTGACGTTTGTTGTAACACATCGGAAATTGTGCGTGGGGTCAATAAAACGTTGTTAATTATCAAACCGGTGTCCAAAAAGTGGTTACGAACTAACTTTAAAAGGTAAGGTGTATCAATGAATGTAAAGACTTTTTCTTCCGTGTTCACAGGGTTAACTAAATTTAGTTAAAATAAAAAAACTAGTGTCATAATATATCTGAAAAATAAAAAAATAAATGAGTTGAAATTTGTCAACAAAAACTAAGTAAATATTAAATTATTGGTAATTAAATTAATGTTAAATCAAGTAGGTATAACGAAAAAAATTTTTTAAAGCATAATAATGACTTTTAAACTTAAATATTAAAGGCAAATAAAATAAGTATTATTTATTTACCCGTGTGAAGAATGTGAAAATTTTTGAACCCTTTTTATTTTTTTATAAAATCTAGGTAAAAATTTTTATCTCACCGATGCCAACAGAACTCTCCCTCAGACCGCATATTTCAAGGTGTTGTGTTTTATGTAAAGTGTAGTGTATTATTTATAAACAAATAATTTTTATATAACAATATTCAACCTACCTGATGTCACTTTTAATTCTCTCAGCAACTTACGATTGGACAGACCCATATTACAAACTACAGCAACTACGGGAAACTCTGCATAATATAGCTTAGATATAATAATTTGCAACAAAGAACTAGTCAGTTTGCAATCGTTTGTTTAAGCCCCGAGCCATGACCACCTGCACATAGTTAGCTGGCTTCCTAACGACGTCAGCAATCGGATCATACTTAAAGGTTTCCACTACCTTCATTTCGTCGAATGCTAGGACACAAATTTTCTCATCTAGTGTCACATCTGTTGTTCGTCTCATAAACTCTATCGAAGTATTTAAAATGCCTTCATTATCGCAAAAAAATGGAATTAGAAATGTCAATCCACCTCCATTGTATATTGCTTGGGGACATTAATTTTCGTATTTGACCTTCACTGAAAATTTTGCGCATGGAATCTACTGCTAGATTTGCTTTTGTGAGCTCATACCTTAACTCCTTGTTTTCAGATTCCAATTGTCTTATTTTGTCTTTGTACTCGCTAGACACCATATCAAATATTGATGGACTGAAATAGTTAAATAAAACTCTTTTTCCGTTACTTTTTTTCCATCAAGCCATAAAAAGAACAAGCCCGATTGTATAGCATAAGCAAAAAATGTTTATTTAACAAATATCTAATTTTTGTGCTTACCAAAGCTTTTATATTACTTACTCAGTTTGAGTTTCTTGGTCCTTACAAACGTCATTCTTTAGTTTTGGAGCGGCTGATGTCGTAAGTTCGTCCATAGTAGAGAAAACTCCAGATGGCTTCGTTGAGTCAAATGTTTGAGTTTCCATTGGACACGGAAACTAGAAACTTAAAATATATGAATTAGATGATATAAAATAATTCTTGCAAAAAAAACCGACTTCAAAACAGATTTCATCTGTCTGCATATAACAGCTCAAGTGTAATACCACATAAATTAGGTTACATTAACTATTGGGACACACTTATCTATACCTCCAAACTTTATACTTTTTTAACCGTTCAATTGTTTGGTATATACATCAAATTGCAGCAACTATAGGATCACTCTTTAAATTGCAAATTCAAATTATATACTTGCTGTTGTAGTAGATTTAGCAATCAGGTTCTGTGTAAATTTTAACCGTCTGTCTGTAACGGTTCAACAGTTTGCCCATATACATCAGATTATATCAACTATTTAATTTATAATATAAAATTTTTGTACTTCTTATTATATCAAATAAAGTAGTTGACATTCTGTCTAAAATTAAGGTTTTTTTGTACAACGGTTCAAAAAATACGGCCATATAGAATTAATTTTGGGAAAACCCTTTAATTTCTATATTCAAAATATAAGTTTTTTGTTATAGCAAAATAGGACTAAGCAAAACATGTCCCTTATAAATTTTGAGCTGTCTGTCTATAACGGTTCAATAGTCCGGCCATATATACTACTGGGACATCCGTTTATTTCCAAATTTTATGCTTGTTGTTATAGAGAGTTAGTAATACAGGTTCTTTCTAAATTTCAATCGTCTGTCTACAACTGTTTAAAAGTATGGCCACATACCAAATTAAATGAACTATTGATGCACCCTTTAATTTATAATTTTAAATATTATCAGCTGTTTCTGTAACGGCCATAGCAATCGACATTGCGTCAAATGTACAAGCGTTTGTCTATAACGGTTCAAAAGATAGTCTCATATAAGTGAATCTACAATAATTATGGGACACCTTTTATTTCTAAATTCGAATTATAAACTCGCTGCTATAGCGGATTTAGCAATACAGGTCTCTTTTAAGCTTCAGCGTTCAGTCTATAATGGATCAAAAGTTTGGTCACTTACACAAAATAACATTAACTATTGGAACACCCTTTAACTTCCAGATCCAAATTTTATACTTGTTGTTATAGCGGACTTAGCAATACAGTTTCTTTGTAAATTTTAAGCGTCTGTCTACAACTGTTCAGAAGTATTACCATACACATAAAATTTAATGAACTGTTGACGCATCCTTTAATTTATAATTTGCAATATTAATACTTGTTACTGTAACGGCCATTGCAATGGACATTCTGTCCAACTTGCAAGCGTTTGTCTATAACGGTTCAAAAGATAGGCTCATATAAGTAAATCTTCATCAATTATTGGACACCCTTTAATTTCTAGCAATACAGGTTCCTTTTAAGTTTCAGCGTTCTGTCTATAACGGTTCATAAGTTTGGTCACATAAACAAAATTACATTAACTATTGGAACACCATGTAACTTCCAAATCCAAATGTTACACTTGTTGTTACAGCGGACTTAGCAATACAGGTTCGTTGTAAGTTTCAAGCGTCTGTCTCTAACTGTTCAAAAGTATGACCGCATACATAAAATTTAATGAACTATTGGCGCACCCTTTAATTTATAATTTGTAATATTAATATTTGTTACTATAACGGCCATAGCAATCAACATTCTGTCCAATTTGCAAGCGTTTGTCTATAACGGCTCAAAAGATAGGCCCATATAAGTAAATCTACATCAATTATGGGTGCACCCTTTAGTTTTTAGATTATTATTAGTATAATTTTTGGTTTTTGGGAGCTATAATAATACGCAGTTATTTTAAATTTTACAGAAGTGCCCTTTACAATTAAGATTATGAGCTGTTTTTAAAACGGAACCTATCTGTAACCATAATCTATCATATTACCAAAAATTTACAAAATCGGATCAGAAATGACTGAGTTCAGGAGGCACAAATATAAAAAAAAAAAACATTCAGCCGATTTGTATAACCTCCTTCTTTTTTTGAAGTCGGTTAAAAAGGAAACATTTAGTAAATAATGTTGTGTTATATTGACAGTATACATAAGATAGTTTAAAATAAAATAATTTATTTAAGACTTCAAAATAATCAACATGTATTTACGAAATCCATTTATTTCTGCTTAATTTTACTTACCCGGGCTGAACATGTGTCACACCAACGGTTTTATTTTTCCGTATGTTTGGTCTTGGAAATCTAAACAATAAAAGTTTCGCTGGTTTATTTGAAATAACTACATGAATTTTAAAAGACTGTTTACGCTTAAACATTGCAACATCTTCGGTCTGCTGGTGCTGCACTATTTGCAAAGCTTTGGGCAATAACAGCGATTTACTTCCCGAAGATATGATATCTGGTCGATACAAATTTGAGCGTTTGGAGTAAACACAGCTTAGTCCACTTTTCCCTTCTACCTTCGTCCTTAGGAACATTTAAAAAAGTTTCGTTTCCTTGTTCTACTTTTTTTCGGCACAACCAGCAGTAACGCATATTTTCTTTTATTTGAAACATAATTGGAGTTAACACCATCAAAAAATATTAAGATACAATTACATGCTTATCCTTTATGTAAATTTCCGTTTTTAAAAAGTTTCAAAAATTATTACAAATTCAAAATTTGTTTAAAATTTTTCAAAAAATTAAACGAACTTTTAAAATAAAAACATAAATACACTTTCGACAGATACTATGCACAAAGCAAGTTAAGCAAAGAACAGTCAGCTGCCGCAGTGATGCCACCTGATAAATTAATTCGCATTGGCAGCAGAGATGTTAGATGTTTTTTCGAATTATCGTCAAAATTTGAAAAAAAAAAATCGTCATAGTCGTCATAAGTTTTGAAAAAAATCGTCATATAAAAACATCGTTTTTTATCAACACCGATCAATTGCTTTATTAAAACATAAAAAGATATTAAGTATTAAATTATACAAAACAAAAAAATATAGATTAATGAAATTTTACTTTATTTTCGGCTTTTTGGTTCTTTTTAATTAATTTTCTAAACATTTTTAGAAAGAAAAATTATTGACAAATGTATGCGGACGTTTTCCAAAGAAAACAAGAAAAATTAGACGCTAGCAGAATGAAATGCAGCATTTCCTGGACCGCCACATCCTTCATCAGCATTCTTTGCATCTATCTACCTTATGTTATGTACATCGTAAACATCATCTATTTAACCAACTAATCTTAATGTTAATTTGGTGAGACGAAGTTCACACACAACTTAAAGCTTTTCTTTGTCATTCTCTTTGTAACTCGTCTTGTACATTTGTTGTTGCTTTTTTGTACTAGCAACAGCGTTGCCGCTTTGGTCCAATCGGACCAAACTTGGTAGTTTTTCATTTTTAAAAAACAGTTTGGTAGTTTGGTTGGTTTGTTGCATTTTTTTTAATTTTTGGTAGGTTTTCCTCCTCTAGCAATTTTTTAGCAATAGTAAATTTTTCGCCTTAAAATTCAGAACATAAAATAAAAAGAAATGTTACTTTGAATTAAATAACCAATAACTTTTAATAGTGTTACCACTGTTTTCAAAAACTGTTTTAGGTGCAATAAAAAACATCTCTGCTTTTTTGCATAGAGATGATTAAAGCTATAACCATCTCTGGTATAAGAAACGCGAACAATATTATGTAATTGAAATTAACAATACTTTTGAGTGAAGGTTAATTTTCAAGTGTATGTATTAAAAAAATTAACAGACAAAATGAAAAAGTAAGTAAACTTTTTTAATTGTAAATATGTACCTATTTATTACATAAATATTTACTAATATTGCATGTAAAGAAACAGTCAAAAGAATTTGATTGGCGCCAGGAAAGAGATGGGTGTTCCTCCTGCATAGTATTCTCTAAAACTATTTTAAATCATAACACCCATCTTAAAAATCACCAAAAGACAAACTTCCATCTCAACAATTACAAGAAAAAAAACCAAGTGACTATAACAGAGTTTATATGCAAGAAATGCATTTTTAAATTTTTGGTAGGCTGTGAACGATTTTGGTAGGATTTTTGAAAATTATTGGTAGGAAGTAAATTTCTTGTGTGACAACGCTGACTAGCAATTTGATAGTCACAAATGCAACTTTTTTATTTTTAATTATTCATACTTGTTTGTCCACAACATTATAGACACTGTTTCAGTATCATATTGAAGGCCCAACTATAATGTGCATAAACTAGCTTATGCCAACTTATACAACTGTGCAAATACATTAAATTATATGTGGTAAACTATAATGTGAATAAGATAACTTTTCGTCAAGTTTCGTTAAATTTCATTTCTTTATGCAAGGTACGAAACTGATCGCACTTTCCGTACGGAAACAGCTGATTGTGCTTTGATTTATACATTAATAAAGAAATTTTCTAATTAAGACCTAAATTGTTAAATTTTTTAGTTTTTACTTCAATATAAAATGTAGAAAAAACAACATTTTCTTTATGGCCCATTTTTTACAATTATAATATATTTAAATTAAATTTGTATTTATACACACATACATATGTATACCATATAAACGATGAACATCGTTGCATTTTTTAGTACGGTTGGCCACAAACACAAAATAGAAAATAATTTGTAATATTTTTTTTTTTACTTTTTCTTAGAAAATAAACCAAAATATGTAAATGTGTTTGTGAATGTTATTAAATATATAAAATATTTTCTTTAAAGCCTTTTAGTTTTAAAATTTTGTTGATTTATATAGAAATTATTTTTGGCCAAAGTACGAAATAAACATAAATGTGCAACCGTGGCAAATAAGTTACTAAATTTATATATGTACATTGTAGCCACATAAATTTCTTTGATAAGTTACCTAAGCATTTGACAGGCTTTTCGTTGAATTTTTGACATAAGCTAAAGCTAGCTTATGCACATTATAGTTGGGCCTTGACTTTTATGAGTTAAGTATGAATGTAAATACGCGGTGCCTAGCGTTTGTTTTAATTTTTAATTTTCACCCTGACCAGGATTCGAACCATCGATTTTATAAATTAATGAAATTTGAATGAATGAATTTTTCTTGTTTTCTTTGGAAAACGTCCGCATACATTTGTAAATAATTTTTCTTTCTAAAAATGTTTAGAAAATTAAATAAAAAGAACCAAAAAGCCGAAAATAAAGTAAAATTTCATTAATTTATAAAATCGATGGTTCGAATCCTGGTCAGGGTGAAAATTAAAAAATATAGAATTTTTAATACTTTTACATAAAAATGTAATACATATTAATATTTAAACTAAACTTTACGTACATACATATGTATTTTACGAACTCTATAAATATATATTAGAATTACGATTTCTTACAATATTGTTGGAAATGTTAACATCGTAACATTCTGAAGAGTTATTGTTTAAAAAATCTTTTGATAGCAAAATTCCTCCCAGAGTTTTTGTTTCTAACCGATTTCTAATCTTTGTTTTGTTAAGATGTATTTGGCTAAATATTCTTTGAACTTATGCTGATGTATTTGGTAGGGCTATTAAATTATTCACTAGCTCACATATATTGAGAAATGCAGGTTTTCTATTTGGAAACTTTATTACATTAAATTTTTTCCAAAACCTGTGTATATTTAGGGACCTTTCATCAAAATCAGCCAACCTTAGTTCTCTTAATTCATTTTCTATGACTTGATATTTATCTTTGGACAAAGATAAACAAAGACAAATTGGAAAAGCTCTTCAAATAAGGAATTAATATTAACATTTTTATTTAAAATCATCGAGGTCGAAATTAATTTTAAGTTTTGCAACACCGAGTCATCAAAATCAAATCTTTTTTTTTTAAATTTTAAAAATCGTCAATCGTCATTTGCTTGGCAGTAACAAAATTAGTAAAACACAGTTTGCTTTTGTTTGCGTGTATACCTTTTATTATACATTTAGAGATGAGTAAAATTGTCAATGTTTACATGGTTGCGTTCAGGAATGCATTACTTTCTCGAGTTGCATTACAAATGACGTTTTGGAACTCACCCTATGTTTGTAACTGTTCAGTTAACTTTTCAAATCTTGTATCTATCACTTGTATAATCTTAAGCGGAGAGTTGCTGTTTGCTAGATAAAGAGACTCTGCACCTGTGTATCGAGTTGTTGTTGGTGTATTTGCATTTAAAGAAGTCTGAATAACTTCTGTTAATCGTTTTGGCGTAGGACTAATATTTAACTTACTTTCCATATTTAGTTGTTGTTGGTTTATTTCTTTCTTGTTTTTACTTCTTAGTTTTGTTGTATATATTTGAATTTTATGATATACTTACATATTTATTTAAGGAAAATTTCAAAATGCAACTAAGAAATTATAACTTTTTTTGAGGGAAAAACGAACCTTTCCTGTCTTTCTCTGGCAACAAAGTAAATTAATTATATCCCACAATCAGACAGCTTTTATCTGTCGGTCAACTACATCAAATTACATTAATTATTGGGACGCCCTTATATTCTATCTCCAAACTTTATACTTCTTTAACTGTTCAACAGTTTGGCAGTATACATCAAATTAGAGCAACTAAAGGGCCACCCTTTTATATCCGAATTCGAATTATATACTTGCTGTTGTAGTAGATTTAGCAATCAGGTTCATTGTAAATTTCAACCGTCTGTCTATAACAGTTTGGCCACATACATCAGATTACATCAACAATTGCAAAACCCTTTAATTTATAATTTAAAATATTTATACGACTTCTTATACCAAACAAAGTAGTGGAAATTCTGTCTAATTTTCAAGTGTTTGTTTTTAACGGTTTAAAAGATACGGCCATATAGGTCAAATTACATTAATTTTGGAAACACCCTTTAATTTCTAAATTCAAATTAAAAACTTTGTAAGCTTGTAAGTTTCAGCTGTCTGTCTATAACGGTTTAAAAGCTCGGCCACATACATTAAATTACATCAACTATTGGGACACCCTTTTATTTACAAATTCAAATTTGATTCTTTTTGTAATAGCGGAGTTAGCAAACAGGTTCGTTAACAAATTTCAGGCGTCTGTCTACAACTGTTCAAAAGTATGGCCATATACATAAAATTAAATGAACTATTGGGGCACCCTTTAATTTATAATTTTAAATATTTATACTTGTTATTATAACAGTCATTGTAGTCGCCATCCTGTCAAATTTTTAAGCTTTTGTCGATTTTGGTTCAAAATATAGGCCTATATAAGTAAATTAACGTCACCTATGGGGACACCCTTTAATTTTTAGATTTATTTTTGTATTACTTTTTACTATTGGGAGATATAGTAATACGCAGTTTTTTATATTTAAAGAATTGCGCTTTACGGTTCATAATACACTAAAAAACATGTTTTATGGGGACACCCTTTAACTTTTAAGATTGAAGTGCTTTTAAAACGGAACCAATCTGTAATCTATCAAATTACCAAAAAAAATCAAAATCGGTTCAGAAATGCCTGAGTTCTGCAGGCACAAACATAAAAAAGTAATATTTAGTCGAATTGATACTCTCCTTTTGTTTTTGAAGTCGGTTAAAAATTAACCTTATGCCAAAAATTAAGTTTAATTCGTTTATAATAATATGAATATCAATATTTTTTGCTGTTTTGCTACCTTTAAATTTAAATTACACAATTTTAAAAAGTGCTTCGATTCTGCTCTTTAAGGACAGTTTGATGAGCGACTGAATTTCAGTGTAAAGGTGGGATCACACGATTGTAGCTAATGCACAAATTTGGCCAAGTTTTTATTACACTAAATTGCCGCACATTAGTGAAATTGTCCCAATTAAATTTTCACACGAGTCACACGATTGACCTATTGTGTACAAATTTGATTGCTGCAAAATAACAAAAAGCAATTTAGCAACAGTAATTCCTGCAGTCTAGTCACACGGTTGTGAACGAACTAGAAAAATGATTGCATGAAATAGTTTGTTCCTTAAAACGAAAAAATTTAAAATGCTTTGTATATTATATGTAAATTAAATATACAAAAAAATTAACAAAAGAAAAAAAGATATGTAAAAATGGAACAAATGAGTGTTCTTCCACTCCCAGGATAAGTTCACTGATTTCAGTGTATAACCACAATGAAGTAATACTCGGCTTCTTACCTTTTTTGCACAGGTGTTGTGATTATAACCCCAGGATTAATTTTATCATATTTGGTAGTCACGAAGTCAACCAAGACTATGTATGTTTCTTCACTAAACTCCGTATCCGTAACTAGAAATTATTTAAATTATAATATTAAATAAAATTAAACATTTTGTACTTACAAAAAAGTTATGAACACATAACAAAAACAAGTTATTTAATAACGCCGCACAATATCGGACCAATTGCCGCATGTGCTAATTGGTTGTGAATTCACTCGATTTGATCCATTGCGACAATTATGTGATCTTGAAAAGAGATTTCATCAATTTTTGCTTAACAGCAAATTCAGGCCGTTTATGATAATAAAACAAAATTTTTTTTTTAATAAGATAGCCAAGTGCCTTCTTCTGTTGTGTTGTTTTATACTATTAGTTTGGTTTATTTATAAAATTTTTAAGCATCGTTTTCTTCGTTATCTACTTCCATCTGCAATATATATTTTGTATGTGTAGACACCAGATAGTGGTTTAAATATTTTTGAACATTGTACTCGTACGGTTTTAAGTCTTAATAGTTTAGCTACCAATGTGTTTATGTTTTGTTAAAAAAGGAAAATAGTTCTAGTCAATTAGTTAAATGCATTTGTCAATCATTAAACTTGCAGCTCGGAAGAAACACAATCAATCCCAAACTCTGTCGAGTTTCTTGTGCTTTACTTCTCGTATTGCGAACAATAAAATTTAAACAAGTATTTGATTTTATAAATTTAGGTGTAGATTCAAATGATTTTTTTTAGCTTGTGCAAATATCTACTACCAGATGGCTGTGAAAAGAATCTCAGGGCAATGGATTGAGTTACAACATCATTTTCAAATAATACCTACAAATACCAATGATAAAATGACACAACATTTGTCAGCTTAGCTTAATATCAATTCTAATAATTTGTGTTCATTTTTTATGTTTATGTAAATGCTGTCAACTTATCATTTCAAGGCGATACTATTGATCTACATATATTCTGGATATGAGCATTTAATGTTACTTTTTATGTTAATTTGTTAAAAATTTTCAAGGCCACAATACATTCGATATTGATAAAACAAACATTTTAATAAGTCATAAACAAGATTTATTTGGATATCAATATATTTATTTATTATTTATTCACAATATATTTTACAAATACATTTATAAAATATATACATAAGGGCGCCGGTACCCAGACCATATGCGCTCGTATTATTAAAAATTAACGATTAAATTAAGAAGGAACAAAAGCAAATATGTAAATACAACAAATTTTTAAGTATTAAATAAACTTAAAATATAGATAAATTAAGCGTTTAAAAAAATAATTAAACTTGAATTGATGTTCTTAAAAAGTAATAAAATAGTGGGCTAAACATCTCGAATGCTGTGGTGCTGTAGACATCTCTTGATTTTTTTAATGTTTTCAGGGTTTGAACAATCAAGTACTTCTTCCAGTGGCTCATCAACTTTTGAAATGCGGCAAGAGGCCAACAGATGAGAAATGCTTAGGATAACGTTACAATTTGGACAGATTGGCGGGTCGGCTCTATCCAAATAGCGCTTGGAGTTAAAAAGACATTTGCCCACTCTTATGCGGGCCAGCATGACGCATTCTGCTCTCGTTTTTGTGGTAATTCGGTCTTATTGTGATTTGGTACTGCTGTTGAAGAATTGTTTTAAAAGGATTACTAGTGGCCTTGGGTAAACATGGTATATCCGTAATACTGGATAAGCCTAAAGCTCTTTTCGCCCCGTCGTGTGCCCTTTCGTTTCCATGAATTCCAATATGGGATGGAATCCATAAAATTTGTATTTGCTGTGTTTCGTTTTGCAGCCGAAGTATATCATCATATACGCCGTTTTTATTTTTTATCAAAGCTTTGGTTGAACTTAAACTATCAGTGCAAATTAAAGTTTTGATCTATGGCTGTTTTAATGGCAACCAATTCTTCTGTAAATATACCTGTGTTGTCTGGTAGTCCACATGCCTTTATGGTTACAAATTGTGTACTTGAGATCTGTTTTACTATGGCATAAGATGTCAAACCATTTTGAAAAGAGCCATCCGTGTAGTAAATTTCGATAGGAGAGAAGGAAGCTATTTTCTGGGTAAACATTCTCTTAAAGCGTGAAGAGTCAGAATTATTTTTTTTAAACAGTTCAGGGTGTCGTCTGCTTTTACTAAATTTGTTGATCCCGCAGTATTAGATGGTTTTTGTGGAATAGATATATTCCATTTTCTCAAAATAGCGATAATGTTGTTGGTGGCAGATGTCTGACAATTAAATAAAGAGTTTAGGCTTTTCCAGAAGTGTTCATGAAGGCCGTCAGAGGAAATGGTAATAGCTCTAGATCCCATGTTAACATTAGCTTTTTCTAACATATTCTGAAATTCTGCAAAGTTTGCTTCTAATCTCAATTTTTCTAAAGGTGTAGTTCGAAGTAGACCAGACGCGGTTCTATAACAGTTGTTTATGGAAGCATTGATTTTTTTGATGTTTTCCTTAGAAGACCATCCGTATATTGTGATGCCATGTAAAATGGTCCCTGTTACTAAAGAACTTCAGATGTTGAGTGCGGTTTCCATATGAGGTCCTTTACTCCGAGAGCAGATTAGTTTTAAAAGATTGTTGATTTTGCTTAATTCGTATGTTAGTTGCTTAAAATGATTATTCCACAGCAGATTTCTAGAAAAAATCAAACCCAAGATTCTCATATGATCCAAAAGTTGTAGACATACGTTTCCAATACAAATAGTATTTGCAATGCAATTTCTTTTTCTGCACACGTGAAGCAATTCAGATTTATGAGTCGGAATAACAGCACCTCTGCTCTTGGCCCATTGATGTATTCTGGTGTCCAAATAATTAATGTTAAATGAAACTGCTTCCGAAGAAACTGATTAGACGGCAAAAATATTGTCTGCATAAATTCCAACGTAATCAATTGCAGGCAAATTTTCTATAGCCTTTGCTAAAGAATTGGCATATATAGAAAATAGCACTACAGATAGAGGAGAACCTTGTGGAATTCCATTGTCCAGAGCAAATGTGGTCGAGTAGCAACCATTTACTTTTACAGTAATTTAACGATTTGTGAGAAAAGATTTCAAAAGTCTCAAAATTTGCACTGGGAACCCCATTCATGAGCTCTGTTATAACATACATAACATAACATATATTGATATTACTCGGTCAAAGGCCTTTTCAATGTTTTCGGAAAGGACAAGACTGTGTTTACCATTTTTGAGATTTCTCCGTAAAGTTTCTTCAAGTTGGTGGCAAATGGTGTGAACCCCATGCCGGGGTATAAAACATGTTGTATTTCCGAAAAATTTCTTTTAGCATACTGCCAAAAACGCTTAGCTAAAATGTTCTCTAGAATTTTCGATAAAACAGGCAATAGTGAAATAGGCCGGTAACCCTCTAAGCTATTGGGACTTTTTGCCGGTTTCGGAATGGGTGACAATATTGCCGTTTTCCAATCATGTGGAAAATTTCCTGAAGCTGGCACTAAACTATAAAGTTCAAGACGTAATTTCAAGTTATCAGGTGCATTTTTTACCATATTATACGTAATTTTGTCCCGTGCTGGAGTTGATCCTCTTAATGATTTCATTGTTTCATTCAGTTCTGAGACATGGATTCTCCGTGACAAAATCTCATACTGATGGCTTGTTTGTTCTAAATTGTCGATATTATTATTTTTTGTCGCAAAATTATTTTTGTGATGTCCAAAAAAAAGCAAAGCTTCTGAAAGAAGATTTTCGTGCATGAACACTACGAAAACCAAAATAAGAAGTATTAAATGTTGGAATCACTGATGAGAACAAAATCCCATATTAATAATTTCAAAATCTACTATCATAAGTTCCTCAAGCAATGATAAAAAGTTTTTAATTGGAAAATAATTCCAAAGTGTTGAACAAGATCACGACGAAATTTTTTTTAAAGAACATGTGTGTTTCATTTTAGGGACCAAATTGGGGATTTTTGGGGATACCATTCGTCAAATAGGGGACAAGAGCTAGAATTTTTCTGGCAACACTGATAGCGAAGCCTAAAAATCAATGATTGATGTACAAATTATTAAATTCTTTCGATACGTTTTCTTCTATTTGGTATAAAAACCATAGCATAAAAAAAATAATTCATATTGCCTTTGCACTTACTAATTTTCATATGATGATCTTACCTAGCGACTCCAATGCCAAAGGGAGCTTTTAACAAAGAATAGAAAGCTATAATAGGATTTAATGGTTTGGGGGACAACAGGAGAGACAAAAACTTAAAATTAAAACACACACATACAATATTCATTTATTTGGGAATCAATAGATGGCGCAGCCCTTACCAAATAGACCATATATTTTATTATCATTTTTTGAATATATCGTCTTTGTAACGTACAAAAATATAGTTTTTACCTTTTTATATATTCTTCAAGGAATTTCATGACACGCACAACTGATGCATCTCGTAAAACTTTTTAGGTAAAAACATTTTTAGTAGATTAAATGACTTTACCTGGTTTGAAAGATAAAAATTCTGAATTTTTTTAATTAAAATTTTTCCGCTTAACTTTTATTAACGATAAGCACTTTTTTTAATTGAAAACTCAACCTACTTGTGAGGGTAATTTTGACAAAACTAAAATGTCACGAAGAATTTTGCAATATAATTCAAGTAACGGCAAAGCGAACAAAGGAATATTGTGAGAAACAAGCAATCAGCGCAATCACTAAAACACTTGCCGCAAGACACAACAACAGAACAACTTCCTCTAGTGTGTTCATCGATCGTGAACTCTACTTTAACAATTTCGCAGAGGATAATGAGAGAGCAGCTTATTCCGGCCACATACGGCAAGTTTGCAATGCTAACTAAACAGTTGGAGCAATAGTTATTATCAGGGACTCCAATGCGAGAGCAGATATTCATTGCCAGAAATTTCCAACAAGTTTGGAGATGGTGTGGACGATTACAAATCCGACAGACATAGGTTTTACATTTGCCTGGTAACTTTTCGGAGGCTGGTTTAGTGTTGAAAGAAATTTTATGCATGATGATCTGAAAGAGAAATGAGTCACCAAGAATTTGATGTAAGGTTGTTATCCTTGATCACTGCCAGTTCTCCATCTTTTCTATTTACTTCTAGTTTCTGAAATTAGGAGCATGTATGATGATGAATTAAACGATTATTTAGAATTGGGTCACTTACAACGGGTAACATTCTATGATCAGGCTATCACCACTACGTGCTTTTTGCCACATCACCCAGTGATTAAGCCGGAGGGGAAAACAACAAAACTGAGAGTCGTTTTTAACGCATCGAATAAAACCTCCAATGGCAATAGTCTTCTCGTAGGACCCACACTAAGGGCTGATTTGGTAAATATGATACTGCGTTGGCGATTATTTAAGTTTGTGTTTAATTGCGATATCTCGAAAATGTGTAGGCAGATTCGGGTCCATTCTTCTCATACCCCTTTTCAGAGAATCCTTTATAGGTCGACAACCGATCATCAAATGATTGATATGAGTTACAGACTGTAACTTTTGGATTAAATTGCGCACCTTATCTGGCAGTTAGGACTTTGCTACAATTGCCTGATGATTGTGAGGATGCATTTCAGCTAGCGTCAGAAATTTTATTGAAATGTATGTGCGTCGATTATGTTTTGACTGGATCGCATGAGGTCTCAGGTGCTTTGCTTGCCAAGGATTAGTTGACTGCTGCATTGTTATCTACGGATTTCAATCTACGGAAGTGGACATCGAATGAGAGATCTATTTTGAGGGGATTGCAGTCAGATCACATGGTAGACATTTGAAGAGTCTAGTTGTTCCAAAGCTTTAGGGATTTGGTGAAATGCTCAATTAGATAAGTTGTTTTTCAGAGTTGACTGCTGCATTGTTATCTACGGATTTCAATCTACGGAAGTGGACATCGAATGAGAGATCTATTTTGAGGGGATTGCAGTCAGATCACATGGTAGACACTTGAAGAGTCTAGTTGTTCCAAAGCTTTAGGGATTTGGTGAAATGCTCAATTAGATAAGTTGTTTTTCAGAGTTTTTCCTCTGCAAGTAAGATCAGGCTATACAAAAAGGGAAGTATTATCAACTATGGCTGAGTTTTTTAATCCAGTTGGTTGGTTAAGCCCGGTAATTGTCATAGCGGGATAATTATGCAACGCATTTGGTTTGATAATATCGTGTGGGAAAGGAATGGTTAAAATTTGTTGAATGTTTTCACCAAGTTAACTTCATTCAAATGCCAAGATGGGTAAACTCTTACAAAAACTCGACTGCCGAACTTCATATTTTTTCAGATGCCTCGGAAAAGGCATACGCGGGGGTAATTTATATCCAAACAGAGTCACCAAATGAGGAAATTCATTCTCACTTATAATCTTCTAAGACAAAAGTAGCACCACTTAAATCAGTTTCGTTATCTTGCCTTGAAATATGCGTAGCGGTTTTGACATCAAACTTTTTAAACAATATCCTTAGGAAAATTGAAATCGCTATTGGGCGTATTTATTACTATACAGATTCCACAATTGTGCCGGCATGGCTTAGCTAACCTCCTTGCTCTTGGACCACTTTTGTCGCAATTGGGTTTGTCGCATTCAGGAGAGTACTGGAAACCACAATTGCCTCACGTTGTTCAAAGGATAATCCTGCCGACCTGGGCAGCAGAACAAAAACCGTTGGTACGCACCAACTTTAGGAAATCTACATACTGATGTAGAAAGTCGAAGCGTGAAAGTTTATGCATCATTTTTTTCGAAATTCGAGGACTTCTTAGAAAGGTTCTCATCACTGGACAGGGCTATGCGCGTCATTGCTTATATTTTGCGATTTTTTCACTCAGCGCACCCAGCCCATAAAGGTCACTTTAATTATAAGAATAATTTTGTGTCTACTGATGAGCTTAAAATGGTAAAGCTACGCTTAGCGGTTATTGCTCAGAGGGTCTTTTACGCTGAGGAGTATAAGATTCTTTTGGACAAGAAGCCCTTGCCGCCGAAAAGTTCTTTAGTACCTTTAAATCCCTTTCTTGACGAATAAGAATTGATGCGATTAAATGGGCGACTTGTAAAATCTTCTTCGCTGTCGTATCATGAACTATTATTCTACCATATGACTATCGTTTCGCGAAACTTATGACATAATTTATACACTTGATGTCAATTCACGGTGGAAACCAGACTGATACGTTTTTAGCGGCATTCAATCGATTTATTTCGAGAGGAGATTGTCCTAAGACCATGTTTTCCGACAATGGTACGAATTTTGTTGGCGCTTCAAACGAAATTGCAAGGGACTTTTGAACCTTTTTAAAAGAATGTCAGGCAAGAATGTGTTCTACATTTGACCATACAAGCTTAACATGGCGTTTTATACCGGCTGAAGCTCCTCATATGGGCATCCTTTGGGAAGCTGAGGTAAAAAGTTTTAAATTACATTTTCGAAAAGAGGTGCAATTTTGCCGTTACATATTTGAAGAATTATCAACAATTTTGGCTAGAATAGAGGCATGTCTAAATTCTCGTCCCTTATGTCCTATGCCTGATAATTCTAGTAAACCGATTGCCTTAACACCACGACACTTCTTGATTGGCTCGGCCATTTTGGTACCGCCGAAACCGACGATATATGACAGTATAGTTAATCGATATCGTAAAGTAAATGCTGATGAACAATTACCGGAAGTTAGGAATAATTGCAAGGATTTATACTGGTACTGACGGCCACGTTCGTGTTGCCGATATTCGTACAAAAAATGGGATAATAATTCGTCCAATAACCGAACAAATAATAGTTTTAGCTTCAATTTTTTGATAAATTTTACATATACTAACCTTTTTTTCCTAGCGTCATGGACCCTATCAAGAATGCCCTGCAAGGCAACTTTTTTGATGATGGATCGCTTAATTATGAAGAGGTGATGGTGCAATGCTTCACACCAATTTACCGCTACGGCAGTCCGTTTCATTTTCGCCTACACTTTGGCTGAATATACGACAGGGTCGTTCGTAGCTTTCGCTGAGTGCCGTGTTAGATGTGTGCTGCCAAAGTAGCTACATTTGCAAGGACTTTGCAAAAAGTTTGCGAATACCACTTTTCAATATTGCCGAATCGAAGTCGAGTCGATTCATAATATGACACAAAAATTATTATCACGACTCACTTGCATCAGATGCAGGTGACCCATTTTTGTATATGTGAATGATAAGTATTTATAATTTATAAGGTCCAAAGGAGTCCTTAAAGGCTCAATACTTAAATCTTTCTTCATCAGGAGTCCTTAAAGGCTCATTTAACACTAAATAAAAAGTATATCAACAGGAGTCCTTCATGACTCAGTATGATATAAAAAAGGAGGAGTCCTTACTGGCCCATTTATTGAAAAGCATGTGCTTGTTTGCAACATCCCTTATCGTTGCAAGGTGGCCGGCAATGTTTAAGTACAAATTGATAGTTTTATGGTTGTTTCAATATTTCTTTAAGTGTCGGATTGATAACTTTTTTCTTATCCTTGTTGGAAGACATTTTTGTTCTTTTCAACGAGTAAATCGTTAACGGTACTTAAATATTGTTTAACCACTATTAGTTAAATTTTGTAAGACATTTTGTTTTGTGTTTTGTGCTTCTCTACTGTGTATTTATCAATGTAAATTTTAAATTTAATAAAATGTTAGAAATTTGTCTAACAAAAGTAATTAATCCTTGTTGTTTCATTTTAAGATATCGAAAAGCCAATTATACTTCTTACGTCGGATATACGCCGAAACAGTACTCGTTGGGGTAAAACGCTTTCTGACATACCGAAATTAGCTTATTTCTGAACTAGAAAGTACAATTGAGCCTTTGGAGAAACTCGAACGGTAGCGACGATGTTTTCGATGAAAAAAATGAGCGACATATGACATTACCTGCATTGCCCTACTATAGAAAGAGATTCGTTTCGATTCTCGATTCGAAAATTGTTCAGCATTTGGACAGTAATCAATCTATGTCGGAACACGTACAACGGAAAGAAATTGACCTAGGATATCAGCTGAAAGTGCTTCGTGCAATCCAGTGCCATCGATCCATATTTCCTGCATTAAAATCTTTGCACGCACAACACAAGGAGCCAACCAACCCGCAGGATCGAACAGTGTCACAATCTGAGAAAGAACTTCTCGCTTTGTGTATTAAGTAGCTTCTGGAAATGGAATTGACATTATATCTCTGCAATTGGGTGCGCACTTTCTCAATGAAATTTCTAAAGCTTGAACTAGCTTATTTCTTGCTATTATGGAATCACTTGTTGTATGAGATCCTGAGAAGACATCATTAACGTACATGGAATTTCGAATGATAGTGCCAGCAATAGGATACGATGACTGGACATTATCTGCTAGCTGTAGAAGCGTCCGAATAGCAAAATACGGCGCACAATTTACCCAAATATAACCATTTTAAGTTCATAATCACAAATATGTTTGTGTGGGTCACTTCGGAAAAAAATTATTTGGAAAAGGACATCTTCCGGATTTCCCTACTGAATACAATTTGGAAGAATCGCCATTTTAAAATCAAAACAGTTAGATCGTTCTGTGGGATGTAGCATAGATCGCTTCCACGCAGTGCATCCTGGGTAACGCTAAATGATCTATACCCCCCGGCACGACCTTGTTCTGTCCAAGGAACTTTCTTTCCGATTTTTTCGGCACGTTTTTGTTTGACTTGGGCTGGTGGTTATGGCTTTTAGACCTAGTATCACTGGGATGAAACCTTGTGGGAACGGCTCCAGTTTAAGGTCATAATTATCTCCGTCCCGGTACAACCCTGGCAGGCCTCATAGTACGTACGATACCCGTCACCGTTAAGTCGGTGGTGTAGGTTTGGTTGAGACTTACTCCGGTCTGGCTCTAAGCACCTATCCCCATGAAGACTGGTGCCAACCCTCGCATGGCCTCCCTGCTTGCATAGATAACCATGGGACCTTTAACATACGGGTGGAGATTGCGGCTATGAGTGGGGACCAATCTCACATGAACAAAACCAATAATACAAAAAAGACCACAAAGGCCAACCCTAAAAGGAAGCCAACTGCATTGAAACGACAAAAGCCGGCAATCCAGAAGCAACTTTCGTCTGAGACCTCTACCTTCAGACCACAGTTGGGTGCTACGACTCCATTGTCTGCCTCAACATCCCACACCACAATCCCCAAAGGTTGCGTAGTGCCCTCTTCGAGCACCTCAATTACCCCTGCTACAAAACAGAGTGAAAGAGGGGCTCCCCCGCATATCTGCCCAACTACTACTGTGAGGGCATCGGTTAACCCAGCCCAAACAACAGGTAGTCTGGACCCTAGCACGTCCTCCTCTTCTCGTGCACACATTAACGCGTCGACGCGGGCGCACAGGACCAGAAGATCTGACTTTCGGACCCTTTCAAAGTTCGGTAGGCTAGATCCGAACACTTTGTCTGAAAGGGACCTGACAAAACTTAAATGGGCCAAACAAATCATGGAGACTCGCCCTCCAACTAACTTGGCATCTCAGAAACGACAAAGGTCGGCTGAGGAAGCCGCCACGACAGTCCCTCAGTTGCCTAAGAGGCCAAAGACTTCTACGTCTAAACCGATGTCCTCGCGTCCCCTTAGCAAGATAGTTAGCCTCGTTTTGGCTATAATAGACGCTGATACAAGTGACGGGACTATATCTCCAGATAACTGGGGATTACTTCGAGCGGCCCTTCGCAATGTCTATAAGGACATAATTTCAATCCTGGCCCCTCCCCCTCATGCCGTGATGCGGGCTGGTATCAGGGGCATGTTAAATTGATTGCTTGTGCTGATCAACGGTCAGCGTATTTATACAAGCAGGCAATTGACAGCCTAGGTGAAATCTGGTCGGGTGCTAAGCTCTCAGCTGTACCCAAGGATAAGATTCCGAACCGTCCAAGAAAGCGAGGAGTCACTCCTGTCTAACAAGGGCGATTCCGATGCTACTCTTACGGCCAAAAACAATGATGATGAAGGTTGTGCAAATTAACCTTCATCATTCCATCGCTCCTTCGGCGGCCCTACTACTCCGCCTGTCACACAAAGGAGAGGTTATTGTTCTGGTCCAGGAACCATGGGTTGTCAATGATCTGGTTTCTGGACTATCTATTCACGGCTACCAAACTGTCTACATCACAAGTCAAGGTAAGCCCAGAGCCTGCATTATGGTAAAGTATAATATTAACGCTTTATATCTTCGCACATTCAGTGACAGAGACAGCGTTGCCATAGCAGTGACGACGGGCTCGAAGGATGTCTGGGTGGTCCCCAGTTATATGGCCCACGATCATGGAGATTCACCACCACATGACCTACTGAAGCTTTTGGTTGCAGAAGCTAACAACCGTCAAATGCCGGTCATCATTGGAGCAGATTCCAACGCTCATCACGATATGTGGGGCAGCACGGATATCAATGAACGGGGTGAGTCTCTTTTTGATTTTATACTATCTTATGACTTAAGTATTGTCAATACGGGAAGCGAGCCTACCTTCGTCACCTCGAGTAGAAGGGAGATCCTCGATCTTACCCTGACAAGTGGTGGCTGGTCTGATATTGTCAGAAATTTGAGTGTCTCCAAGAGTGCTTCTTTTCTGACCATAGGTACTTAACTTATAAGTACCTATGTTCCGCTCCTAGTTAAATAGGAAACAAACGGACTGGAATACATTCCGGTCCATTTTAGAGCTTGGCTTAAGGCCTGCTTTCTTCGAGATTAATGACCACTGCGATATTTATCGGGCGGTTGAATACCTGACCTTGCTGATCTGCTCTGCAGCGAAAGCGGCCTGCAATCCACCGCAGCCAAGGGGTAAGCCGAAACCCCCTTGGTGGAACACTGAGACTGCAAAGTTACGTAGGGAATGTAGAAAACTCTTTAATAGGACAAAAATGGTGGAAACTGGCTGCACTATAAGGATAAACAAAGGGAGTTTAAGTATGCCATACAAAGATCCAAAAGAGCCTCATGGAAAACTTTCTATGGTAACATAGAAAGCTCGTCCGAAACCAGCATGCTACGCAGGATTCTTAGCATGTCCCCAAGAGTTATTGAGAGTATTTTGAAGCCGGACGGTCAATGGACGGACTCTGTAATCGATACTTTGGAGACGCTGCTCGATACTCACTTCCCTGGTAGTGAAGGGATTAGCGAAGTGATGGGGATTGCAAATTCTGCGTCGATTTATCCACCCACTGTCCGGGTGACCAATGCTCAAATAGAGTGGGCCATCACGTCGTTTGATGCCTTCAAGTCTCCTGGAATTGACAATATCATCACAGCGGACTTGCAATGATTGCCTGGAAAAAACTTAAATGGCCCTAGGTTGGCGTGTAGCCCGAATTGTTTTCATCCCTAAAGCGGGAAAGATCTCATATTAAACCCATATTTATGCCCTTAAGCCTGTCGTCCTTCTTGCTTAAAACGCTGGAAAGGATTCTTGATCTTCAGATCAGAAACTCCATAAATCCCGCGCACGCCTACACGAAAAGAAAATCTGTGGAAACAGCGCTGCACGTGTTGATATCCGATGTTGAAAAGTCCCTTTCAAATAAGGAATTTACGCTTGCAGTGTTTCTTGACATAGAAGGAGCTTTCAATAACGTCTGCCCCAATACCATTATAAAGGCCCTCTTGGATCTTGATGCAAATCTGGTGGGATTTATCGCGCAACTACTGAAGACACGTATCATCACGTCCACTTTGGGAAATGATCACGTTGAAAGGGTAGTGAAAAAAGGCACCTCACAAGGTGGTGTATTGTCTCCCCTCGTCTGGAATCTGGCAGTCAACACGCTGCTACTTTGACTGGACCAAACGGGTAATAGAGTGATAGCTTATGCTGATGACATTGTTATCGCGGTCTCTGGAAAATACCTAACAACACTCACAGAACGAGTGAACTATTCGCTCAATTTTCTGTCCCAATGGTGCCGTGAATTCGATCTCGATGTTAACCCCGGCAAAACGGAGGTTATGCTCTTCACACGGAGATAGAAGATCCCGATCTTTACTGCACCTAAGCTGAACGTCACTGTCCTCAGTGTAAGTAGAAGTGTGAAATACCTTGGGGTGATACTTGACGCTAAACTTCAATGGAAAGCAAACATTGCCGAAAGAGCTCGGAAGGCGACCTGTGCGCTGTATTTCTGCCAGAGAGCTCTAGGACCAAGGTGGGGACTTCAGCCTCGGATCACCTCCTGGCTCTATAAGGCAGTTATCGAGCCGAATATTCTCTATTGTGTTCTTTTTTGGTGGCCCGCTCTCGAGAAAACGGTCAACCAAAAGCCTCTTGATAAAGTCAGGAGAACAGCCGCCATCTTGATTATTGGGGCTCTCCGAACTACTTCGACAAATGCTCTGTAAGCCCTTCTCCACTAGCTACCCACCAAATTCCTGGTATTGCAACAGGCCAAATGCTGTGCAGCCAGCCTAAGTGCCCTCTCACGCTGGGATGTGCCCATGCCAACAATGGTAGACTACATCTCATCTACTCCTGCTCTGGACCATGGGTTTCAGATCCATATTCAAAGTAGGGAGGAATGGGTCTGTAACGAAGTGGTTGTGTGTAATACTGTCGACATCTACCCCGATGGCTCGAAATTGGACGACAGGGTCTGTTGCGGAATCTTCTCCAATAACCTTGGACTAAGACTCTCCCTTAGACATCTAAGATAGTCTTGAGATAGTTACTAAAAACACTATCGGAGCGATCACAGATTGACCTGTTTTGGGTCCCTGGTCACAGGGCCCATTCCTGGCTCGAAGATTACGAATTCTGGGCTCTCCTTTCTTCGGAACTCTTACGGAGCTATCATCTCACTCTATAGGGGACATAGCGAAGTTCATCCGGGAATCTTCATGGTTCTCAACTGGGTAAGGGGAGTCGCGCCTTCTTCCTTGTGGTATCACAACTAACTAACTAACTAGATCGTTCTGTAGAACTGGTCCAACGTGAAGCAACGGGCATAAACTTTGTACGTTGGAGGTGGCTCCAAATGAAAAATAAATACCACACGAACTTTTATAGTGGATCTGGCCTTACTTCGAAGAATTTGTAAATTCCTCTCTAAATGAAAGCGAAACAATATATTTAATATTATCTGAGGAGAAAATGAAGTTGCAGTGGATGGAGAGAAAACCGGACCCGTAAGAATCCACGCAAACACTCTTTCTTGTGCTATTAATGATTCATAAAACTTGTGTGTAATTTTTAAACAAACGATTGAACGAAAAACATCACCGCCAATCATCATGTCAATTTAAGCAATAGAAATTGGGATCAGCCAATGGAATATCTGGAAGCTTAGAAAATTCGGACTCTAGAATGTTCCTAGAGGGAAGATCGTTCCTAGAATGAATGAGCACTGACGCTGAAACTTGACAGAGATAGGGCCAGTTTCATGGTGTCTCAATCGTTCGTTAGTTCACACAATTGCATTCATAACAAAAACAAATTCTAAAAACTTGTTTTTGTTTTATGTTTTTTGTCGCAATCGTTCGTTCGTTCGCACTATTACATCCAAAACAAAACAAATTCAAGAAAGTTGCTTTTGTTTTAAATGTAATTATGCGAACCAACGAACGATTGCGACATCGTGAAAGAGAAGAATCTTATATACCCTTCACCATCTATGTAAATCTAGTTTAGAGAAATAAATCCAATAAAAAAGCAAATATTGGGGTGACAGAGATTAAAAAATTAAAAAAATTGGTACTGCACATATACATATATATACAATTTTACATAAAAATGCTATCAGCTCTTAATGGGTTAAGCATTTTGTTTAAATTTCAGTATTTCCTTAAAGATCTCTTCAAAAGCTTTAAAATGATACCCATATTGATATTTAAAAAAATATTAAAATTTCAGAGCCCCGTTAGTCGGAAGATATGGGTGAGAACCGATTTTTTCACTTGATGTTATTTTCTTAATCTCTATCGTCCCACATATCTATTTTTTTGATTGGAGTTACTTTATTGTTCCAAACTACATGAAAAACTTAGAGGTAGGCGTGGTGTTTTGCCTGCTGCCTCTAAGGACATTGACTAATAATGATAATTTCCTATAGCATTTCTTTCGACACTATATCTGATAGATGGACATATTTAATTTTTTTTTTGTAAAAACAACACTAACACGGACGGGCATCGCTCCATCGACTTCGCTGTGCATAAGAAGTCAGAATATATATACTTTATGAGGTCGGACATGGATATTGTAGAAATTACACACGGAATGACAAACTTAGATATACACTTTTTCCACTTTTTGTGGTGAAAGGTATAATAAAGTAAATTCATGTTTAATAAAAAAATTAAAATTGAAATATACAAAAACTGTAAAAAATTGTATATGTACATTCATATATTTATTGAAAAAAAAAACGTTTTTTTAAATAATAGAATAACTTGATATTTTCTATTTTTTTACAATATTACAAAAAGTTTAGGAGCTAGTAGTTTGTGAGCTAGTATGCTATTCTTAGTACTAGTCGGTTGAAGCTGGTACTACTATGTATGTATGTATGTATGTATGTATGTAAGTATGTATTTATGTATGTATGCATATATGTATATATGTATGCATATATGTTTGTTCATATGTATGTATTTACATATGTATGTATGTATGCATGTATCTATGTTCGTATGTATACATGTATGTACGTACATATGCATGTTTTTATGTATGCATGTAAGTATATATGTATTTATGTATGTATGCATGTATGTATGTATGTATATATGTATGTATCAATGTATGTATGTACTTATGTATGTAAATATGTATGTATGTAGAGACGATACTACCCCTATGATGCATCTCTTTCGATTTAAAAAACACCCTTCATTTTAAATAGTATATATTAATTCACAGTTTATTATTTAAAGAAATATAATTAACATAGTTACAGTTTTCTTATAATGTAAATTTACTCTTCACTGGTCAGTTTGCTACTGACTACTGCAATATCGATATCGTCTCTGTCAATTTTGTCCTGGTAAATGATCAGTCCGTTACACATTTCGTCCCGTTTTTCCTCATTTCTTTGACTCTAGTCGACCATAGTTGATACCCTACAATCGGCCCTCCTGACGGCAATACGGCTCGGATAGCCGTTTCTTCGTAAACTCTACTACTGTGGTTGTCAGGGTTGGACCCTTATGATCTCCGACCCTCTGCACAGCATATCTCCCATGTAGTAACCTTTACACAACCTTAAAAGGAACTAGGAACTTTCCTCTTACCTTAATGCCTGGTCCGCTTAATGGCGACCAACTCATTCAATTCGTACTCTGTTTGAACCTTGCATCTACTATTAAAGGTCATACAGTCTCCTGTACACTGGCTATATTACTTTTGGCTTCGTCATGAATTTCATCACGATCATTCATCACCTCACTTCAGCTTCCAGTACTTCACGTAATTCTGGAAAATCTGGCAACCTGTACCTCGTTTCTGTATTTCTCGCATCGTAAAAGTTTTCACATCAAGTGTGAAACAAAAAATTTCATCGTTTCTCGATTTGCGAGTAAAAAGTGTTTCTGGTTCTTAATGCGAAAACAGACAACCCTGATTCTGTTTTTACTGGAATAATTCCAGTACTAGTGTCAAAAACAAAACGTCAAAATAAAGAAATAAATTATCAAACAGTATACATAGAAAAATAGTGAAAGTGTAGAAAAAAGTTAATAAATAAAATAAGTTTTTAATAAAAAAGCGAAAAAAAATGTATAGTGCGGCCTTAATAACAGCTGAGCAAAATGATCGGCGAAATATGTTGCGGCTTTATCGTCGACAGTTAAGGGATACAACTGACCCTTTCAGTATTCCGGAGCAGCGATTCAGGGATCTGTATCGTTTGAGTAGAGACGCAGCTCTTGTCCTATTCAATGAAATAAGTCCGTATATGTCAAAGGGTGTGAAAAAAACATTTATACCCCAACCCTTCCGAATGTGTACAGCCTTGCATTATTTTGCGACTGGTTCTTTTTACAGAGACATTGGACAGGACTTTACTGCTTCTACAGGGTGTTTTTTATAGACGTATAGAACTTCGAATTGAAATAAAACACAAGAAAATCGTTTTAATGTCTATCAATTTGGCTTTATTGGAAGGATAATTTTATGCCATTAATGTTTAAATATGATTTCGGGCATGTGGCCGCCGCGGCTGGCTCGAATAAAGTCAATTCTACAGGTCCAATTTTCAACCACTTTTTTGAGCATGTGGGGCCGTATGTTGGCAATAACGCCACGAATGTTGGCTTCCAAGTCCCCTAACGTTTCTGGTTTGTTGGCGTAGACGAGCGACTTCACATATCCCCAAAGAAAATAATCCAATGGTGTCAAATCGCACGATCTTGGTGGCCAATTGACAGGTCCATTCCGCGAAATTATGCGCTCATCGAATGTTTCCTTCAATAAATCGATTGTAACGTGCGCTGTGTGGCATGTAGCGCCGTCTTGTTGGAACCACAACTCATGCACATTCATGCCATCCAATTGGGGAACAAAATAGTCGGTTATCATGGCTCTATACCGGTCTCCATTAACGGTAACTGACTCTCCAGCATTATTTCGGAAGAAGTATGGCCCAATGACTCCACCAGCCCATAGAGCACACCAAACAGTCAGTTTTTGTGCATGTAATGGCGTTTCAAGGGTCTCATGTGGATTCCCTTCACTCCAAATGCGGCAATTTTGCTTGTTGACGTAGCCATTCAACCAAAAATGAGCCTCATCACTGAACAAAATTTTGCTATGAAAATCAGCATCGAGACCAATCTCATTTTCGGCCCATACACCAAAATCACGACGCATTGCATGGTCTCGCGGCTTTAATTCTTGCACAAGCTGGATCTTGTAAGGTCGCAAGCCAAGATCTTTGCGCAAAATCTTCCATAAAGTTGATGGACAAAGCTCTAATTGCAGTGCACGGTGGCGAATCGGTTCATTCGGGTCCTCTTCAACACTTTGCTCTACAGCGGCAATTGTTTCTTCGGTGCGCACTGTTCGACGTCTCTGCGGATGCGTATTATCACATAGAGTAAACGTAGTGCAAAAACGATCCATGGTTAACCGAATTAATTGCTCTGATGGCCGATTATGTCGACCATAAAATGGACGGAGCTTGCGGTAAACTTCGCGAACTGAACCATTATTTTCGAAATAAATTTGCACGATTTGCAAGCGTTGTTCTTTTGTCAACCTATTCATGATGAAATGGCAAACCAAACTAAATATTAATCACTTGACAGCTGACAAAATGGCTGCCAGTTAAAAAAGTGATGCCAACTTAAAGTTCTATACGTCTATAAAAAACACCCTTTATAAGCAAAAGTGTTGTCTGTCGCTGCGTTTATGAAGTATCTGATATTTTGGAACGAAAACTGATGGCTAAATGGATTAGGTTTCCAGAAGTTTCCGAATATGAATCTATAAAACAAAAGTAAGTAGTTTTTACATACATACATATTGTAAATAAAATGTAAACAATTTAATTCAATCAATTTCCAGATTTTATGAAGAGACTGGTTTTCCCGGAGTGATAGGGGCCATAGACTGTACACATGTGCGTATTAAAAAGCCAAAACAAGAGGTTGAGGGTTGCTATTTAAATAGAAAAGGCTATCACTCGAAAAATGTTCAGCTAGTAAGTTTATTGTAGACATTATTATTTCTGTAAGAATTATATCAAAAACACATATTTTTAGATTTGCGACCAGGGCTGCCGTTTTTGGTTATTTCTAACCAAAAGTGGTTATTTTTTTCTTTAATGTGGAGATGTGAATATTTTTCTCATTTTGGTTATTTTTTCTCCAAAATAATAATACACATGTACATATTTTTTATGTAATATTTTTAAGCTTTTATATTCTTCACTAAAATAAATCGCTAGTGCAGCCACCTGTTATGAATTCGCCTTTATTGCTACTCACTTGCTTATAATCAAGGCGAATCAATTACCAGGTGGCAGCGTAGGCGAATTCATTAATTTTTGCCGTGAACACTACTGTCAAACTCCATATATGTGTTTGACAGTAGTGTACTTTTTATATATATGAAGTTTGACATTCGTTTCTACCAGCAAAAAATAATAAATTCTGTAACGCTGCCACCTGGTAATTGGTTCGCCTTGCTTATAATACTTTTCTTTCACAACACTATCAACAGCTTTTAATTTTACTAAATGTGAAATTTCACTTCAAAATGCAATGAACTTTTAATAAGTCAATCTATGGTCTCAAACTATTATACAGTGAACTGCAAGTTTTGTTTACTTTGTTTTAAACAAACTGTTATTTTTTTAAACATACGTGTACAATCGTTACTTACTACATACATACATATGTAGGCAAAAGAATTTTATTTTTGTTATTATTTTTATTAACTGAATTCAAATCACATAAGTTACATTATAAATACTCGTATGTATCCATTTTAAATGTTATTTAATAAAAATACTACATATTGAAATTTGGTTATTTTTTTCTCATTTGGTAACTTTTAAAGCAAATTTTGGTTGTAAAAATTTTTTGGTTGTGGCAGCACTGTTTGCGACTACAATTTAAAAATTCTTGGGGGTTTTGCGAGGTTTGGAGGAGCTGCGCACGATTCTTATATTTGGGAAGCTTCGCGCATTAACGTTTTGTTGCAACAGCGGTATGAAAGCGACAGAAGCAATCATTCTTGGCTGCTACGTAAGTACAAGTGACGTACATGCCACTACTAGTGACATACATGACACCACTCCCACTCATAATATAAATATACCATAAACTTTTCCAATCTCATAAACATAACGGATAAACAAAGATTTTAAATTTCAATTTTAATGCATTTATAAATTGCTGACTCTTTCGAGGTTTTAAATTACTTTCCTTTGTTCATGTTGTTTACGAAAGAGTCAGATAAATAAAAAACTGTAAATTAGATTAAGAATAAATAAGATATTTTTAAAATAAAGATTTAGTTTATAGAAAACCACAATACTTAGCACAAGTATACATTATTGGCGCAGTCGGTAGGATTCGCGCAAAGAATCCTTAAACGAACCCGTTCATTAATTAAGTTAAGTTTTAAAATTAATAAAAAGGACTAACAAAATAAAAATTTATATTGACTTTCCATTGTTGCTTGTAATAATAAAATTTTCTTGAAAAAAAAAAGGAAAATTTGTGGAACGAGAATATATTTGTAAAATAAATAAAGTTGAACATTTTTTTTTCTTCAATTTATTAAAACGCAAGAACGTAACGCTAATAAAAGAAATAATTATAAAAAACTAAAACAAACTAAAAATAATTTGAGCGAAGTTTATGGAACAAATAATTCGAGATTTAGAGAATCTTTCATTTAAATATAACACAAATAACAACAACAACATGAATAACGAGGTGCACAGCAGCAGTAACGTGGAGCAACGGAGGAACTTTATAACACAAAACCTGAGAATGATTCATTCCTTTGGTGGACAAAAAAATAAGCTGACTATGTATATAAGAAATATCGAGGGTATATTGCCTAGCATTTCATCGATGCCGCCGGATGATCGCCTGTTCTTTTTCAACGCCATATTAAGGACATTGGAGGGCGAGGCCCTGGACGTAGTGAGAAGGGAAGGACCAGCCGACTGGACATCTTTGAAGACTATCCTAATTGATGAGTTTGGTGAGCACCAACCAATATCCCAACTAATTTTAAGTATAAATTATATAAAGTTTAAAGGCAATTGCAAATCATTGTGTGACGAAATTAATAAATCAGTTTGTAGAGTGGTAGATGCGATCGAATTATGTAGTGAAACAGAGGAAAGAAAATCATTTTTTAAAAGTGAAGTTAATTTTTGTAGCCTTAGTGTTTTAAAAAGAGAATTGCCAATCCATTTGGTGGCCTTACTCAATGCTAACTTGGTGACCGATTTTAGAACTGGTGTTAGAATCCTCAGAGAAAATAATGAAATCACAGATAATGTTCGTACTAGTTATAAACCTGATAACCATAAAAATCAATCTAGGTATAATGTGCGACCCCAACTCATAAATAATGAGTTTCGAAATTTTGCTACCGTGAACAGAAGATTTTCAGCTCCTTTCGGAAATTCTCTCAATGACTTCCAAAACACTCATAATAATTTTCAAAATCCTCGTAGTCATTTTCAGAATCCTCCTAATAATTTCCAAAATACTCAAAACAACCATCCTGGGGGTAATTATTACCAGAATCGTAACAGAAATTTTGGTAACTTCCATAATCGTGAAACCAATTACCAGAATAACATCCCAAACCCGAAACGAATGAGGGAACATGATTCCAACCAATCTAGGTTGAGGAGATTTGGAGTGCCAGTTCCAATGGAGGTGGAGAATTTTCACTCCATTGCCTCCAGTCACTCCCCTCCATCATAATAAAAATTAACAATAATAATTATAAATTCCTGATTGACACGGGATCGTCAATCAGTTTAATAAAACCCAAAATATTCCCATCTCCTTTAATAGAAGTAAGTCCTGTTTGTGTAAAAACAGCCACCGGAAATATTATCCTTAATAGAACACAAGAAATTTTTAGTCCTATAAGAAAGTCTAAGCTGATGTTTTTTGTTTTGGAATTCGGAAGTGATTGTGATGGTCTTTTGGGATTCGATAACTTGAAAAAATTAAATGCACTAATAAATATCCCAATGGGTTGCGTGAGTCTAAATAAAATTAAATATTTCTTTTTGAACGAAAATCAGAAAGAAAAGAAAAATAAAGTCATTGAAAGTCTCCCAGTTGACAAGAATCTTGATTTTGCTTCGAACGTCGATCGTGTTGGGGGCCAGAGTTATGATACGAGTAAAGAATTTTTGAATTGTATTGATGGAAATTGCAATGATTCAATATTTAAATTGGATCACCTCAGTCGGGAGGAACGCACAGGGTTGGAAAAATTGTTGAGAAAATACAACAATATTTTTTATAGAGAAGGAGATAAATTAACCTTCACTAACGTGGTCAAACATAAGATTAATACTGTTCATGAGGACCCAATATATTGTAAAACATATCGTTACCCTCAAGTTTATAGAGAAGAAGTTAATAAGCAAATCCAAGAGATGCTTGACCAGAATATCATATGCCATAGTCAATCGCCATATACAGCCCCAATTTGGGTTGTACCCAAGAAGATTGATACATCTAACAAACAGAAATGGCGTATCGTTATGGATTATCGTAAATTAAATGATATTACTATTAGTGATAAATATCCGATCCCAATTATAGATGATATTTTAGATAAATTGGGTAGGTGCTTATATTTCACTACCCTTGATCTTACTAAGGGATTCCATCAGATCGAGATGGAGCCATCTGATAGGAAGAAGACGGCATTTTCTACTCAGAATGGACATTACGAATTTTTGAGAATGCCATTCGGCTTAAAGAATGCGCCGTCAACCTTCCAACGATTGATGAATACAATCTTGGGGGATCTTATTGGAAAAGAGTGTTTGGTGTACTTAGACGATATCATAATCTTTAGTACATCTCTACAAGAACATCTCAATTCAATAGAAGAAGTATTTAAAAAACTCTCTAAATCGAACCTAAAGGTCCAACTAGACAAAAGTGAGTTCATGAAAAGAGAGACCACCTTTTTGGGTCATGTCATAACACCCGATGGAATAAAGCCAAATCCTGACAAGGTGAAAGCAATAATAAATTACCCTATCCCGAGGACTGAAAGGGAAATAAAACAGTTCCTGGGGCTGGCCGGGTTTTATAGAAAATTTATTCAAAATTTTTCAAAGATAACTAAACCCTTAACTCAGTGCCTTAAGAAGGGAAATAAAATTGATATTTCGGAAAAGAGCTACATTGGCGCGGTGAATACTGTTAAACTTTTGATTACCAGTGAGCCAATCTTAGCTTTCCCAGATTATGAGAAGCAATTTACCTTAACAACAGACGCTTCCAATATCGCCCTTGGTGCCGTTCTTAGTCAGAATGGTCATCCAATCTGCTTTGCGAGTCGCACTCTAAATGAGCATGAACTAAATTATTCTGCTACTGAAAAAGAGTTGCTGGGTATTGTTTGGGCGACAAAATATTTTCGCCCCTACTTATATGGTAGAAGATTTTTGATCAACAGTGATCATAAACCGCTACAATGGTTACAGAATCTTAAGGAGTCTAATCAAAAGCTCCAAAGGTGGAAGATAAAACTAAACGAGTTTGACTTCGAAATAAAGCATATTCCCGGAAGAGAGAATCACGTTGCCGATGCACTTTCTCGCATAAAGAGTGAAAATTGTAACCTCAATGAAGTCGAAGAGAATGATGAGCCGATTGATGAGGTAAATGAAGCAGTGGAAATTTCTTCTGTAGCGGCGACAATTTACTCCGCCGATGAAGATAATTCCTCATATATACCAATAACAGAAAAACCCTTAAATCTGTTCAAAAACCAAATAAAGCTCGTAAGAGGAAATCAAAATAAAGTCTTCACGAAAAAAATATTTTCCAACAATCTTACCACGGTTATTTACAGAAATCTGGATACCGAATCAGTGAAAGACATAATCAAAACTTATTTACTCGATAGAAATGTGACTCTTTATATGCCAAATAATGATGATTTTATAGAGCTCCAAAGTATTTATGCTCAGATTGTTTCGCATAGAAGAAACAAAGTCTTGAGATCAACTAAACTTTTGGAAAATTTATGTAGTTACCCTGATTTTAAAACAATAGTTTTGGAAATCCATTTAAATGGACTTCACCAGGGAATAGAGAAAATTGTAAAAGCATTTAGAACAAAATATTATTTCCCAAATTACATAAAGGAAATATCCCGTATAATAAACGAATGCGAACTTTGCAATCGTTGTAAAACGGATCATATAGATTGTAAATTGCCATTTAAAATCACACCTCCTGTTTACGAAACAAGAGAAAAATTTGTAACAGACTTCTGGCAGTGGGATAAAGAGTACTATTTGACTTGCATAGATTTGTATTCTAAATTTGCAGTGGCTGAACCGGTGAGGTCACTGAATTGGATTGAAACCAAAAAGGCTCTTTTAAAAGTATTTAATACTATGGGCCCTCCAAAGATTTTAAAAATAGACCAGGATCAGGGCATGAATAACATTAATATAAAAAAATGGTGTGAAGAACTGAAAATTAAATTGGAAGTCACTACAGGCAAAACCGGAATAGGGGATGTAGAAAGATTGCACAAGACGTTAAATGAGAAATTAAGAATTATAAACACGTCAAACGATAGGGAGTTGGATTATATGAAAATAGAACAAACGTTGTTTACCTATAATCACAATATAGTCCATTCCACAACCGGCGAAACACCCTATAACATTTTTTTTAATAGACTAGAACCTAAAACCAATCCACAAATAGAAAAAGAAAAACGAATTAATAATATAAATAGGTTTAGAATGGAAAAGCCAATGGATACGAATTTTGTTGGCGCAGAGATTCAAAGGAAGAGATTAAATAAAAAGGATAACCCTTTTAAGAAGGCAGAAGTGTTGAGAACAGAAGATGACGGCGAACACTTTGTAGTTAAGTTTAGGGATAGAAACGTTAGAAAATATAAGAGTCAGTTCAAAAGAAGGAAAAATTTCACATAAAACAATTCTAATGTTATAATTTCAGGGCTGAATGTAACTGGAAATCAAAATCGATCGAAGGGTATTAATGCCCTTTGGATCATAATACTTACATTGGCGACAGTAATTGTAAAAGTCAACAATCAGATAATGGAAATAAACCCAATAGACAGTAATTTAGGCTACAGTATAATAGAACAAGGAATCAGCAACCAGCCTGCTAGCTTTAAGTATCATATATTGACCATAAATAAAACTTATCTAGACTTGACCTATGACACTCTACTCGAGAAATATAATAAAAATAAATGTTACCGGACTGATATGATCAAGAACTATCTTTCGTTGGCTGGCAAAGAAAAGAAAATGTTTTTGAATAGACACAAAAGAGGCCTTGCGAATTTCGTAGGAAATGGTCTGAGGTTTTTGTTTGGTACTATGGACAATGAGGATAGAATAGAAATACAATCAGCAATAGAAGATTTCAAGAAAAATACGATTTCGTCTAGCGAATTTAATAAAATTGTCGACCTTATTAACAACGAAACAAGACTGATATCAGTGCTCGAAACTGAAACTCGCAAGCTTCAAAACAAACTAACGGAAAAAGTACTTTCTGATCTTTTTCTTGACAACGTCAAACTGTTTTTGGAACATATACAAGACATTCAATTGGCCATGCAGCTGGCACGAATGGGTATTATAAATCCAAAGATTGTGGATTTGCCCACTATTTCTGACCTTACCGACATAGAATTTAAAAGTATCAAAACTTCCGTATGGTTGGAGCAAGAGATGATCTTTTTTGTACTCTCAATACCTACATCATTCGAATCGTTTAAAAGGATTAAAATAATACCTATACCAGATAAAAATAAAGAAGAATTGGTAATAGATGGTGGTACTGATTTTGTTAGAAGAAGTGATATGATTTTTGAATTTAAAAACAATAAGGTCGAATACACAAAAAGTGTCTGTATTAGGAATATTTTAAATAATAACAAGACCGAATGTCAATTTAAGAAAAACAATGAATCTTCCATAGAATTTGTTTAACCAAACATTGTAGTAACGAAGAATTTAAAGTCAACACAGATAAAACAAAATTGTAATGAACTTAATATAACAATTAGCGGTAATAATATAATAAATTTACACAATTGTAAAATAAAAATAAATGACTTTAAAATAGAAGTACAACAAATTATTGAAAAATCATCTATATTGCCTAGTATTAAGGATACTGCAAACATTGTAAAACTAAATTTATCTTTGCCTGATTTAAAAAAACATATTGAATATGTCAATGAAAAAAACGAAAATTATTTGATTGGCCTCATAATTTCAATTATTATAATGTTGTTATTAATTTTTGCATTGTTCATTAAAAATAAAAAATGTAAAATATCTATTAAAAATTTTAAAAGAAAAAACAATGAGGTCATTGTTGATTCTAAAGAGGGGAGGAGTGACGTACATGCCACTACTAGTGACATACATGACACCACTCCCACTCATAATATAAATATACCATAAACTTTTCCAATCTCATAAACATAACGGATAAACAAAGATTTTAAATTTCAATTTTAATGCATTTATAAATTGCTGACTCTTTCGAGGTTTTAAATTACTTTCCTTTGTTCATGTTGTTTACGAAAGAGTCAGATAAATAAAAAACTGTAAATTAGATTAAGAATAAATAAGATATTTTTAAAATAAAGATTTAGTTTATAGAAAACCACAATACTTAGCACAAGTATACATTATTTACAAATGTACATGCATACATATGTAAATATTTTTTGTTATTTCAGTTAAAAATTAAAGTTAATTTTATTATTTTTATTAAATTTAAGTTTTAACTAAAAAAGTTATTTGGAATCTATTTTTTACTTTAATTGCTCTATTCGTGATTAATTCCGTTAACAAATTATTTTATAAGATAACTTTTTTAATTATTCACGAATAGAATAATTAAAGTTTAAGTTTTAACTTTTATTTTTACAAACAATTTATAATTTTGTATCCATTCAATCAGGCGATTCCAGCTATCCTTTGCGCCCATGGCTAATAACACCATATAGGTCCTCAAATGAGGATGAAAGGCGATTTAACGCAGTCCATGCTAAAGCCAGAAATTGTGTGGAACGTCTAAATGGTGTGTTAAAGGGCGTTTTCAGATGTTTACAGGTTGGATTGCACACCACACCACAAATGGCAGGAAAAATCATTAATAGTTGCACAGTACTCCATAATTTAAGAGGGAGCATGGTTTAGTAAGAGAAGACTTTGTAATAGTTCCACAAGTAGATGAAAATATCATTAATAATGATGATGAGATTGAAGCACCTCTACGTGAAGCTTATCGCCTTCGCGATAGACTAAAAGTTAGAATTTGTAGCTAGTTTTAAATGTATTTTATTGACGTATTTTTTATTTAAAAAAAAGAACTTTTCAATACAGTTTAACAACATATGTATTTATTGTTATATACATACATAAATAAAATAAATTTAATACAGTATAACAAAACAAATTAATTTCAATTTTAACAAAATGGTCTTCAGGGTACAGTGTAGTAATTTAAAAATATTTTTTAAAAATTATTAATTAAGAATAAAAAAAGCAATTCAACACTTAAAATAATAATAAAAAAATGAAAGTAATATTTAGGAAAGAGTAGTATTCGCACCTAAAAGTTTGTCAAGCTTTTGTAATATTTCCTTATTTTGATTTTCAATTCTATTTAATTGATCTACCACAGCCTTTTGCATTCTCCTAGCTTCATCCAAAGCATCAACGTATTTTGATGAAGGCTTTGGTGTCGGTGATGGCGGTCGTTTTCTCAATTTCAAGGAGTTTGATGAAGTGGGTTGTAGCAATGCTTTTTTAGCTGGCGGGGCACACAATTTAATTCCCGATTCTGGAATGCATGAGTCACCATCAACAGCATCCACAGTCATGATTTGAAGAATTTGTTCTTCTTGCGGACTTAAGACTCGTGGTGCGTCCGCCCAGCTCCCACCACCGGTTTTATTCATAAATTTTCGTCTTGCATTAATGGTCTTTTTAACGCCTGATTTTAGATCTATCCAGCACTAAAAAAAAGAACAAAGTTACCTACATTTTAAGAATGTATGTATAAATTTTTTTTTACCTTTTTCCATTGATCTACCGATTTTTCACTCCCACCTAACGAGTTCAAAGAAACTCTAAGCGACTCCCATTGTTCTTTGTATCTGCAATTTGAATTTATCCCGCCAAATTGGCCTCTAGCGAATTCCAAGTTGGAGGACATGTAATCAATTAGCTTCTGCTTTTGCTGGTTGGAAATTCTTTCTATTTTCTAAATAAAAACATAAACATAAATAAATGCATAAATACTTATTGATTATACTTTTTTATTATAAAGTTAATTTGCTTTCTACCTTTTCGGCTGATTTAGGCTCCATGTTTACACAAATTTAAAAATATATTTTGAATCTTTTTTGTTTTCGCGCTGTTTTAAAATGTGAGTTGTTTTGACAGTTCTTGCGTAAAACTTTTCACATAATATTGTTACAGAAACACTTTTTCTCGCATACTTCCAATAACTGTTGGAAAATAACTTCAATGACATATAGTTCTCGCATTTTAAAGATACAGAAACACTTGTGTGAGAAAACCCAGTTTTTGTTTCAGTTTACATCGTTTTTCAAAAAATTCACTTGTTCCATGCGAAAACTTTTACGATGCGAGAAATACAGAAACGAGGTACTGATTTCATTGCCAGTTAACAATCTGAAAGTCATATACTACGTACTTCTTGATGCTGTTGAATTTATGAGGCACTGCACTGTGACATACACATGCTTATACCAACTTTTTGGATCATCACGACACAATTTTGATAACACTGGGACCACTATTCGGTGCACCCGCTCTACGTGGACATTACCCTGTGGAACACCTGTGGCAATCAAAAAATTTAGTATATTCTCTTCCTTGCAATAACTCTCAAATACGTTTGATTTAAATGCTGCACCTATACCTGTAATTGCTTCTGAAGACAATCTATCACCGATCTTGCATCTGTTGATTTTGTTGATATAGCCAAACAAACCTGCTAAAACCATCAACTACGACGAAAATATAATTATAATTTTTTTTGTAGTCTCCATTGGACCCAAATGATGTACATGATACGTTCTCAACGGGATATTTTTCTTTTCTATAGGGTTAAGCAAGCCTTCCTTTTTACCTAACTTTGCATCGGTTATTATACAGGCTACGCAGCTTTTCAACACCTTTGCAACCTTTGATACTAACCAAGTTATAAAATACTGCTTCTGAAGTATTTCCTGGGTCTTTACTACCCCATAGCGTCCCTGGTTATGAGCCAACTTAATAATTTCGTCTTGCATCTGGACTGGTACTACTATAAGTTCTGGGTCTTTGAATAGAACAGCATTGTTGAGTTAGAAATCTTCATAGTCTCTATATTCTAATATAGCTTTTACCGCTTTAATCCACTCATCGGCCTCCTGGGCCTGCTTCATTCGGTGAGTCAGAGTGCTCTCCACAATAAGACAGAACGTTCGACTCGGCGCGTCTACATGTTTCATTTTTTCGATCTCGTACGAAAAATTTTGGAGAAATATGACCCATCTAGATATCCTTGGTGGGACGTCCTCCTTGTTCATTGTCATTTTGAAAGCGTTACAATCAGTAACTATTTTAGAAGGTATCCCAGCAAATATACTCACCACTTCTTTAGAGCTTCCACAAAAGCCAAGACTTCAAGTTCGTAGGAGTGATACTTTTCCTCATAAATTGTTGCTCTTCGACTCATGAACTGGACTGGGTGTAGCTGCTGATCATTAAGGCTCTTCTGTTATAGTATAGCGTCGTATCCATACTTACTCGCGTCTGCGTGTACCTCTGTTATAGCATCTGGGTCGTACAATTTTAACAATAGTGCGCCTGCTAAGGCTTCTTTTAGTTGTTGGCATGCTATCAACACTTCGCCAGTATTTTCAAATGGTGCGTTCTTTCGTAAAAAATCTGTTAACAGCATTGCCGTAACCGCATAATCCTCTATAAATCTTCTGAAATTCAACGTTAGTCCCAAAAACCTTTGAACCATTTTCCGATCGATGGGGATTGGAAAGTTCTTTACAGCCGTTATCTTCTCCTCTGGTGGTTTAATAGACTTATTCTGTATAACGTATCTGCTTAATGCGAAGATCACATGACTCTGCTCTCTTTAAAACGATTTCAAACTTCTGTAGACCTTCGAGGACATCCTTAGAGGAAACAGTGATGTTGTCCATATAGACTATAATCGTACCGTTTCGTATCAGATCAAATAAACATGCGTAAGAATTGCAGGGGAATGACAAATTCCAAAAGCAACGTAAAGAAACTCAAACTGTCCACTACTCGTAACAAAGGACGTAAACTTTCTTGATGACTCTCCTCAGCGTTCAGCAATTTATCAACGACCTCGTCTATCGACGGCATGGGAAATTTATCTCGAACGATTTTTTGGTTAATCTTTCTATAATCACAGCACAGCCGTTGTGTTCCATCCTCTTTTGCCGCCAAAACAATTGATGGAGCATGCTCTGATGTGCTTGGTTGGATTATTTTCTGCTTTAACCATTCTGAAATTTGCTTATCGACTATACGCTGGTCTGCAAATTGTAAACGTCTTGGCCGCTGGCAAACAAGTATATCATCTTTTACAATAATTTTCATCTCTTCTGGGCTTTTAAAGTCATTTCGAGGCTTATAGTTATTTACTGTTGAATTTACCTTTTTAGCAATTTCGTTAGTCAATTGTGAGAGTTTTAATTCTGCTTCCGGTAAGTATTCCTCAATACTTAAACAAATAGCTTTGAATTCTTTTAACAAAGTATTGTCCTTGGATGGATCTCTAAATATTGCTTCTTTGTTCTTTACTGTCACCTCTGCAGTTTTCATAAAGCTATTGCCAATCATTATGGAGTGAATAGAGTCATTCTCCTTAACGACATAAAAGGTCACGTAAAATTCTAATCCGTCTATTTCAACTTGAGTTTCAAAACGGCCCATTGTTACAATCATACTATCGCCAATGCCATACAATTACACTTTTTCAGGAACGAGGTCAACATCTGCTAACATTACCAACATATCATTACTCATGATGCAAATATCGCATCCAGTATCTATTAACGCTGACCAAGTCTTCCTTTTAATTATAACGTCTTTGAAAATTAGCCCTGGACCCTTGGCCCTTTTCTGGCTTGAATAACTTTACTTCCGATTGTTTCTTCTGGCATTTAAAAGAACGATGCCCAAACCTTTGGCACCTAAAAAACTTAACTTGTCTTTCTGGACATTCTTCGGCTAGATGTGAAGGTGCGCAACTCTTGTAACATTTTCTGTCAGAATCTCTAATCATAGGTTTATCTAATTTGTCTTTCTTCGTGGTCGCCATAAATGCTCTACTTTTGTTTGATGACCGAGGGTTATATCTTATTTTTTCGTAAATCTGCATCTGCCGTTTAAGTTTATTTATGGTACTGGCTTGATATAAAACTGCTTTATTAAACTTCGAATCTGGAGTTCCTTCTATCAAATATTCTATGATGCTTTTTTTCTTCTAACTCAATATGTTTTTTCAACTCCATTAGAGAATACAAATCTTCGATCAAACTTTTATTTCGATCCAACGCCAAATTCTTTCTGCAAACATTTTTTAGAGCTGACCAATTTGTACCTGTCTGACTTCTCACGAACATCCTGGCAGCACCTACTAGAAAATGCTTTGTATACACAAACATCTGTAGTGAGCTCCACTTCAATATCTCTGCTATCTCTTTGAACTCTGTAATCCACTGATTAACGTCAGGCGAATTTGTATCGTAGATAAACTACCTTCAACATCTTTAAGAGTGTACATGCTTTTCGGTGCAGCGAATATTTCCACATCACTGGCATTGGACCCGGCCGCACTGCCGACTTCGTATTCCCCAGCGTCAGAAAATCCAGTTCATAAACCCTAAAAGTCTTGCCTGTAATTCCACCTTCAGTTCACGAGTATCTAGCTTTAATTTTCTAGGTTACACACGATACGAATCTGTTCTTATTTTTTATATATGATAACTTCTTCATTCATTTATAGATGATACTTTCATTCTGGCGTGGAGAAAGTCAGTAGATCGGTTCGATAATAAATGGATGTAAGACAACGAGCAATATAAAACGTTATATTGAACTCGATCAAGCAATTACAACGCACCATAAATGACTGCAGACAAACTCTAAGCACGTTAGGTATCGGCACAAAAACATGGGAATCGTTTTTAATATACATCTGCTCTCATAATCCCCGAAAAGTTTGGTACAAGAATTTAAAAATTCACGAAAAGACTGCGCCGTAATTCCCAATTGGGCTGAATTCGACAATTTCCTGACACATAAATTCAAAACTTTAGAGTCCGTAGAAAATATGGTATCAAAAAACAACTTCCTACAAAATACCTCTGATGTTGTACAACCTACTTCGAATAGGAAAATTGTTTGGTCATTGCAAACTAATTTGTTAAATCACGTCGACAATAAAAAAAAACCCCCTCTGCAACAATAGTGCCAGTATTGTAATGACACACATCATTTAAGATCCTGTCCCTCATTTTTGGAAAAAACCTTAAATGATTGAATTCACATAGTCAGATAACAAATTCATGTTATAACTGCCTATCAATAGCTCATAATGTTAGGGATTGCCCTAGTAAATATATCTGCAGGTTATGCAAACAAAAAAATTACACACTACTGCACACAGGAACTTTGATTTAATATTCCGGTGAAGGTTGATGAACAGCCATCTACAAGCGCAACAGCTTCACGCCCTAATATACAGTCCACTCTAAACTCACACATTCCCAATTACACATCATTGACCCTTCAGGAAAATAGCTAATCGTCAACTGAGCTACCATATCGACAAACTTTATTATTCACCACCGTAGTGCAAATTGAAATTAGAGGTCTACTTTACTAAGCAAAAGCTATCATCGACCCTGGATCACAATCTACCTTTGTATCAGAAAAAATTGCAAAAGCATTTGAACTTTGCTACTAAACAAAATTTAGTACATGTCACTGGTTTAAGTCAAAGAATTTCGAAAACATCAACTAAAGTGTGCCTTTTTAAGCTGGAAGTCTGGACTTCAGTATTCAAGACTCTCCCTTCGGATTTACCACCGCAAGAATTAAATTTCGAAAATTTCAATGTGGCTGCTAAACTGGAACTTGCAGACCCTCATTTCCACAAAAGCCGACCCATCGAATAGGGCTTGACTTACGCCCGTCCATTTATTGCATGAATACACCGATGCGATCAATTGGATCTCTGTTAGTACAAAAAACAGTATTTAGCTGGATCGTGGGGGGACCAATTTCAAAGGCAACTCAATCGAAGACAACGATCTCATTACAAAATACCACGTCCCTTGACCAAATCCTCACACGCTTTTGGGAGGTGGAGGAAACCCCAAAACAAAGTTTGATGTCAAAAGGGAACACAATTTGTGAAGATAACTTCCGATCAAAAACACGAAGAAATGACGAAGAGAGATATATTGTTACACTACCCTTCAAAAAAGAAGAGGAAATTGGTTGCTCTCGCAACATAGCAATAGCTCAATACCTAAGGATGAAACGAATGCTCCGGAAAAAGCCTTATATTGAACTGCAATATCATCCGGTCATACGCGAGTATTTAGAGTTTGGACACATGAGGAAAATCTCACCCTCGGACATAAATAAGGCCCCAAATAATATCTGCCACATGACTCAGTAATAAAACCCGACAGGCTGACAACGAAACTTAGAGTAGTCTTCAACGCCTCCAGCCCAACGTTAAATAAGAATAGTCTAAATGACATTTCATATCCAGGACCCATTCTTCACAAAGACCTTGTTCTTCTGATAGCCAAATGGAGATTTTTCCGATTCGTATTCAACGCGGACATTACCAAAATGTATCGTCAAATACTTATTGACAAATCTCAGACCTCTTATCAACGAATATTGTTTCGTGGAAAACCAGACAATCCGGTTGAGGATTATGTACTCCTAACAGTGACTTTTGGAGTTAATTGCGTACCCTACTATGCCATAAGAACATCTTTACAGTTAGCAGAAGTATCAAAAATACTACAACAAAACATGTATGTAGACAACGTTCTTGCCGGTAGTCATACCTTAGAAGAGACCATCAAATCTAGAAAGGAACTAATCAAAGTTCTTGCATCCGCAGGTTTGGACCTAATGAAATAGTCCTCTAATGATACTAGAATTCAACAGGATTTACCCAATGAAAAACTATTACCCCTTGATTGGCTAAATCTATCGGAAAATGACAGCATCAGATCAACACCACCTATTCCCTTGTTGTAATGCTGGACAACCAACGGGCAATCTATAGTAATTTTACCTGCTTGTCCTGCAACACGCCCTTTAACTTTGCATACGGCAGTTAGGTCAATAAAATTTGAAGCCAGGTAAACAGCGCGATTATCCATCCATTTGACTACGGATATACTATCGGATGTAGAATAACTTATGTCCCCACGCTTCATATTTTTATCGGCCGGAAACTGCTTTGGCACATGCTTTCTATTACTACGAACTGTACCGCATGCCATTATCTCATTTTTCTGTAAAATGTACAGCAAGTTAATGTTAGTAAAAAAGTTATCGCAGTAAACTTCAACTCCTTTCCTTGCTAGTGGTTTACATAACTGCAAATCCACAGATTCACCAAGACCGTGCTCCACAGACGTCTTTTTTCCGGTGTATATGTCCACGTTATATATGTATCCGGTGTTTGATTCACACAGACACCAAAGCTTGAAGCCCCATGACACGGGCTTGTTCTTGATATACTGCTTCATGGCATTATGTCCCTTGAACTTCACCATATGTTCGTCAATTGAAACCTTTTTCGAATACGTGTATGCGTCTGGAATAAGGCTTTATGTAAGGGTATAATATTCCGGATTTTGTATCCACGGTCATTGACATCAGACTGATCATTGTCACAAAAGTGCATATTAGAAGTGATTTCCTCAAAACGAGGCCGCGTCACGATGTCTGCAATTTGAGCTTGATGAAATGTCGGATCTGTAGACCAATACATTCGAATGCTGGGTACTTTAACTAGGCTCATACGTACAATCAGACCCATATAAGCTTTGAACTCTTCCACGGTCAATGTGAAAATCCGACCTTTTTGCTTGGCATATAGTTTGGACTGCTCCACTATCATTATACACATTTCTGACACCAAATATATAATTGCCGTATTCACAAGCTCTGCTAAGGTGTAGGTAGTATTGCATACTACCTTTTGTTTACTTCTTCGTGAACAACCATTGTATCAGTGTGCCATTGTACATTGTACTTCATACGTCAAAAAGTAAATAAGAAGAAGAAAAGTGCTATTCATCATTTGTTATTTATAAGCTATATGGGGGAGAAAACAGAAAAAAGTAAATTAATACATTTTTTGTGTGAGGATGAAATTCAAGACATTTTTAGGATGAACCTAATAAAAAAATGACGATGTTTTTCACACAATTGGCGAAAGGCTCCAACTACGCATTGACTTGCAGCTTAAAATTGTACTTTACTGCTTGGGATCTTCAGGAAATGGTGCTTGTGTTCGTAAGGTCATTAATTAAAGCAATGACCTTAAGGTCGAGTCATTAAAGCAATATTAAATCTTAAAGAACAATTTTTATATTGGCAACTTTCAACTTCAACTTTCTAATAATTCAGTCAAATCAATAAATTAAATAAATAAAACTAATAAAAATATCTTTTAATTTAATTTAATTTAATATAATTCACACATGAACACAAAAATAATAATTAATTTAAACATAAAACATTTAAACAAATACAACGTTTGAAAAACATATGAAAAAAAGTACTAAGTGTTGTATCGCATGTTTGCATGAAAATTACCAACAACACAGCTAGCACCGTTGTATTTTGTTAGCACTGAGTACGTACTAGGGGGCTTGTGAATAGGGCAAATGTATTATAAGAAACTAGCATTTTTGCTTGTAAAAACTTACCTTCAAAGTTAGAAACAGCATTGAATACATCATACGCTGGCAGCATTTCCTCTTGTATATTTACAAATGGTTTAATATTTGCGAATGTTGATATGTGGAATTCTCCTGGCATCCAATGAAAACAGGGGCTTTATAGGAAAGCGCGTCTCTGAACCTGAAAGCCTTCGCGGGTGGTAAAAAAAAGTGCTGGATTCTCTAGTATTACTACAGCATTTGAAGCAGATGCTACTTGCTCATCCTCTAAAGCAACTTGTATCGGTTTAAGACCAAGGCGGGATTTTTTAACTATAGGAGATTCTATGGGCTTAGTGCTTTGTATAACTACTTCTATGGGTTTATCCTCTTGGATTTCCAAAGCGTCATTTTCCAGGAAAACGATGTCCTCTTCATCCATATATGTAGCAGCTTCTTGCTCATTGTCACTGGTGTCGTAAAGCAAAATTTGCTCAATTTCATCCGGATTAAGGAAAGAAAACGATCACGGACGGGTGCAATCATTTAAAATTTTATACTTTTAATCACTTTAAATAAGAATACACTATAAAAATTAGCACTCAAAATACTATTATAATACACTGTCAAATAGGAATGCACGAAACACGTCTGCTCTAATTGCATTCAAATAAATAATGAATGAAAACAAGCAAACAAGCAGCGCAGAAAAAACTTGCAACTTAAAACAATAACAAACAAAATACGTTTTGTTCAATTTGATTTCATCATTAAAGGCGGGTTCACCCACAAAAATTTTGTTCCGAAACAGTTTTTTTTTATATGTAGTTTGACGTTTTATTTTTTGAGAGAGAGAGAGAAAGAGAGTTAAACTCACTTCGGAACAATTTTAGCTGAAATGGTTTAATTTTAATTTTTGTTCCGAAACAATGAAACTGTGCTGCCAACTATTTTATATTTTCAAAGAAAATTTAATTGAGCTGCCACATCATATTATATGTACATATCAAATATATGTATATACGCATATAAATTTAAAAGGTGAAACTGCTTGCAATTTAAAAAGTAAATTTAAAAAGTTGTGTCATGGATCTTAACGAATCCCTTGCCTTGAAGCTTATTTCAGAAATGAAATACCTCATTTTTTATTTAATTATAAAGTTTTTTTAATTTAGAATTTATTATGCCTGGTATATTTATAATAAAACACAAAATAAAAGAAAATAAGTTTAAAAAATTGTGTCATGGATCTCAACGAATGAATACCTTGCCTTGAAGCTTATTTTGAGAAATGACTTTTATATGACTTTTTACCTCAATTTTTTTACCTAATTTTTTGATTTAATTATGAAAGTTTTTTTAATTTATAATTTATTTATAACAAAACGGCATTCAGTGATTTTAAATTTCTGCCACAGTGCTGCCTGCTTGTAAAGTAACACATCTCGCTTACACATATGTTTCATATGGTAGCTTTGTTTTTCCAGAAAAATTGTTCGAAGTGGGTGAATCATTTCAAAACAAACTCTCACAAAACTAAAATTCTCTCACAACAAAAATTTTGTTCCGTAACAATGGGTGAACCCGCCTTAACAGTCAAAACCAAACATGCTTCAAAACGAAGTAACACAATGTACACATACGAACATGCAATGGTACAAATAAAATAATATTTTGATTGTACTTAGTTACGTTTCAACCCAGAGGCAAATATACTTGCCAAACATGTTTGTGGTAATTTTAGGCAGGTTGAAACTTACACACACTTCCAAAATATATTTTCTGAAAGCTTAAAGTTGCCCCAAAACTATACCCGAGTTTAAGCCAGATGCGCCCTAAGAACTTCCCACAGCACTCCCCTAAAATAAGGCGATTTTTTGGCCAACTAGCGAGCAAATTGAGCAAGATAGGAACATAACACCTATTACATTTTTCTTGACTAAACCCTTCGCTATATCACACTTTGGAATATATTTATCCTATCTTTTATGTGAACAATTATATGAAGCAAAAACCCCTGGGCAAGCATGTTTGCCTCCTGTCGTCAAAGGGTTAATAGGATTTTGGGGGGGTTTCGGGAGTTTGCCATGTGGTCTTTTCGTGCGGGTTGCGGACATCGCTAACATTGTCCTCTTCGTATTGCTAACTGCTTTCATGGTTTCTGTAAGTTGTTGTTATTTGCTGTGGTCTTCGCTGATACCGTTGTCTTATGTTTGCGCTGCAGCCATGGTTTTACGCCGGTTTCTTCTTCCAGCCCTTCTGGGGTTTGTACAGTCAGGATTGTTGTACAGTCGGGCCTCGATCATCCGTGATGGTCGGGTCTAGAAGTATTACGGATAATCGACTTTCACGGTTAATCAAAACAGATTTTTAATATTTTTACTACATATTTAACAAGTGAAGTGAAGTGAGTGGTGTACATACAAAATTACATTAAAAAGATTAATGCTTCTGCCTCATTGTATGCAAACAAGAGAATTACCCATTTTCATGTATATTATGTATATTGTATGTATGTATGAATTTGAAGCTAAAAAAAAATCTGTCATCACGGTTAACCGAAGCTAGCAATTTAAGATATGCAAACAAAAGACAATGACTGATCTTAGGCCATCACGGTTAATCGGAATTAACGGTTAACTCGATCACAGATAATCGAACAACGACTGTAGAAATGGGCGTGTAGTAAGCAACTCCTGGATGAATCTCGCTTGTTTATATGGATGATTCTTTGTGTAACGGATTGGTTTGATGCTAATAACTGGAGGCTCGTTTTTGTTGTAGGTGGCTGGCGCTGGTAGCATGTTTCTAATTGCAGATCGTTCTTATCATCGTTTTGTTGTTGCCGTATCATTCTGATGACTAAATTTGCCCGTGATAAATACTATGTTCATTGTTGTCACGGTTGTTTGTGTTGTTCTTGAGTTTGTGTGTGTTTGTTTGTGCATTTTAAGTTGATGTATGTTGTTTTTTTTTTTTTGTTGCTTTGGGCCACCATTCCCGGGCTATTTGTAGCCCAACTGGAAGTAATCTCGGTTACAAAGCCTGACCGAAGTCTTAAAACTGGTGCCACTAGTGTCAGGTGCCCCTGGTGTGGCCCTTCGGGGACATCGTGCTGGCTGTGGTTTAAACCCAAACCGCGGGAAGGGGAAAAGTCCAGTGTGGAGTTGCATTGCAGCCGGGTGTCGTGACCCATAGAACAGCAGGAGTTTTAAATAGGGTCCGCCTGAAACCAAGAGGAAAAACATGTACAAATGGAGGAATTCGAATTGGTACTCATGTTTCGGCATGGGGCATGCTTAAAACATCTTGGGGTTGGGCCGTATTGGCAGATAATCACGTTAATCTGATTCACATCTGTCGCCAAACAGTTGTCCTATGCAGCAACAACGACTTAAGTGCCTTGAAAGAAAGTTAATACGAGATCACATAGCATATCAAAAAGAAATCTTATAACTATTGTTTGAGAGATATGCCAGATTGTTGCCGAATATCGACATTTTGAAGTCACCGAAATTGTGGCTCCTAACCCATATTGCTGGTACTAATCCCAATAAACCAGGCTGTGTGCAACGGTACATCTTTAAAAAAATATGTACTTTTTGGACCAGATCGGTTGACATCAATTGTAGGTATACTTCTGCGATTTCGACTTCATCCAATTGCAAATTAATGAGACATAAGGGAGATATTTAATCAGATCTGATGATAACACACCCAAGGTTTCTTTTGGAAAAACTTGAAAACCAATTTCAACCCACGTATTTATTATATGCTATGCTTTTTGGCACGAGTTCTTCACCATTTATAGCACCATTTGTTAAAAATTATAATGCGGCAATGTATAAGGATAAATATATAAATATACAAAATCAATTTTGCAAAATCACTATGTGGCCCACTAACTAGAATCGAAACCAAGTGTTGAAGAATCGGCTGCAACAATAAATTATGTAATTGAGATACACCAATCGGCACGCTTTGAAATACGTAATTTTATTTTAAACAGTGAAGAACTGAACGAAGAACGAATTCCAAAGTATTTAGAGTGCAACTCTATGAAATGCAAAAGTGGATGAATTCACGTTCTTTGTAAATGCAATGCACCGAACAGATCCCGACATACTTACCGTAAAGCACTTCCAACAAAACGTCAAATATTGTCGGCGATAAATTCTATTTACGACCCGTAGGGCATAGTAACACCTTTGACATTGCAGGGTCAAACTATAATTGTGATGTTTGGGAGTCGGGAATTCAATGGGATGAAGTGATTAAGAGTCATCTGTCTAAAAAGTGGTGTGAATGGTTAAATTTTTCAAGTTAATTAAAGAAATCTGTATTCCAAGATGTTACTTAAATCACTTGGAAAATGCTGAAAACTCCAGTGCATGTATTCTGTGATGCGTGTTTGTTACCAATAAAATGGTGAGAGAAAATATTACGTCACTCCTGTATCCTCAATGGCTAGAGTATTACCATAGCTAAACTAGACACACTTGCAGCAGTGGTTGGCTGCTAATTGGCTGAAACAATACAAAGTGAAATGCAGATAAAAATTCATGAGCGATTTTTTTGGACAGAATGGAAAGCATTAATTTCATTTAAATTCAGTAATAAGCCAATGCAAACATTCGTCGAGAATCATGTCAGTGGGATATGTGAAAGATCACAACATTGCTGACGTAATTACACGCGAAAACGTACAACAACATAACCTTCAAAGGTGGTTGGTTGGGCCAAATTTCTTGCAGATAAGGGAGCTTGGCCAAGACACAAAATAATATTAGAGAAACAGGACTATCCGCAGAGAGACAAGCAAAAAGAGCTCTGCCTTTGGAATGTATATTGGAAAGGGTTTCAACATACAGAAGAATTATTCGAGTCACAGCTTGGGTATGACGTTACATCTTAAATCTTAAAAATAAAATAAATTCTACAGAACTAATTCATGGAGGACTTGAGGCAGATTTGATTTGGCACAGTTAGCAGTTTTTTCTCTGTGACATAGTCTTTCTTAAAACTTCAACCAATTTACGTTTGACAAAATACTGCCTTTGCCTTTATAAAAGTAACTTTTTGAGAATTTCCAGCAGATAAAAAGGGCGAAAGAAATCACAACAATAAATCCCATCATATTGGAAAAAAACGAATTTACTAAATTGTAAATAAGAGATATTTGAGTGTTAATCAGAAGGGCACTCAGGTAGCAGTGCGCTAATATAAAAGTCATTACTGGATGCGGAAAATTAATTTTTTTGCAGGAAAACGATTGCGGTGTCGTCGTAGAAGAGCTTTTGCCAAAAGAACGATTTTTTACATTTCAAAAACCCTTTACAGCAGTAGGGATCGACTATTTTGGTCCCTTTTACACCATAGATGATAGAGGATCCAGCGGTAAATATTTAAAGTGCCTTCGAATACGTAATGGCGTCTTATTCACTTCTCTAACCACGGGAGCCATACACTTCGAAATAGCCCACTCTTTAAACACTGACTCTTGCATTATGGCAGTTAGAAGAATGATAGCACGGTGAGGGGAAATAAAAGTAATTTGGACTTATAATGGCACCAATTTCCTTGGAGCGCCGCGTGAACTGTTCGATGCCCTCGAAGAGCTTGATGCGTCGCAGATACGATCATCGTTAGCAAGTTAAGGTATCGAATGGAGTTTTATTCCTGCAAACGCTCCGCGGCTGCTGGAAACGGTTAGTTGGGTGTTTCAAGAGAGCATTTGAGTCGGTTCTGTCTGTTAATTGTAATCCTACTGATTAAAGTGAATTAGTTTTTTATTTACACAGTGTGCAAATGGAGACGATTTGTTTGGCTGGTGGATTATTGGCAGACTTTGTATAATTTGGTAAGCAGCGGTTCGAAATAGAAAGTGAATTAGTTTTTTATTTACACAGCGGTGTTTTTTACAGAAACTTCACCCCAAATGGAGACGATTTGTTTGGCTAGTGGATTAATGGCAGACCTCTAAGTAATTTGGTAAGTAGCGGCCGTTTTTAGGCTCTGAAAAACTTTAAAAAGAAATAAATCAAAACTTTCAAAAGCCCTTCTGAGGGCTGCAATATAACTTAAAAAAGGATAAAATGGAAATGTATAATAAATTAAGAACTTTCGTTCTTAGCTTGATTAACCTCTTACTTTTTCACACATTTTAAAACTTCAGCTTGTTTATTGGTTATAGTAAATCTTGCATTTATGTGCCGGTTAAGAAATTTGCTGTAGAGGACTCAGAAAAGTCAGTTTTCACTGCAAATATAGAGTTAATTATTAATTAGATTTATAACATGATTAACAGTTCACTAAAAAAAATATATAAATACCTTCTAGAAAGTTTTAGAATTTTAATAAGCCACTGCCATCTATGGTGGATTACATCTCTTCTACTCCCGCTCTGGACGACGGATTTCAGACCCATATTCCGAGTAGGGAGATATGGGTCCGTAACGAAGTGGTTGTGAGTGGTACTGTTGACATCTACACCGATGGCTCGAAACTTGACGACAGAGTCGGTTGCGGAATCTTCTCCAATAGCCTTGGACTAAGACTCTCCCTTAGACTTCCTGACTACTGCAGCGTCTTTCAAGCCGAGGTAATGGCCATTCTGAAAACATCCGAAATAGCGCTTAGGGACGATATTTCTGGCATTGCTATTCGGATATTTTCGGATAGTCAGGCGGCAATCAGGGCGCTTGCTGGTGCATACAGTACATTTAAGCTAGTCCTGCGTTGTCGCTCATTACTTAACACTCTATCCGAGCGATCACAGATTGACCTGATTTGGGTCCCTGGTCACAGGGATATCCAGGGTAACTGTGAGGCCGATGATCTTGCTAAACAAGGCACATTGCTTCCTAACGTCTCCTCGCTACCAGATGTTGGAATTCCTCTGGCAACGGTAAAAATGGCCATAAAGAACCACTACCTCAATTTGGATCGCAAATTATGGGTAGAGGAAAGTTCCTATTATGTCTCTAGACAACTGTGGACTACACAGTGTGCAAATGAGACGATTTGTTTGGCTGGTGGATTATTGGCAGACTTTGTATAATTTGGTAAGCAGCGGTTCGAAATAGAAAGTGAATTAGTTTTTTATTTACACAGCGGTGTTTTTTACAGAAACTTCCCCCCAAATGGAGACGATTTGTTTGGCTAGTGGATTAAGGGCAGACCTCTAAGTAATTTGGTAAGTAGCGGCCGTTTTTAGGGCTCTAAAAAACTTTAAAAAGAAATAAATCAAAACTTTCAAAAGCCCTTCTGAGGGCTGCAATATAACTTAAAAAAGGATAAAATGGAAATGTATAATAAATTAAGAACTTTCGTTCTTAGCTCGATTAACCTCTTATTTTTTCACACATTTTAAAACTTCAGCTTGCTTACTGGTTATAGTAAATCTTGCATTTATGTGCCGGTTAAGAAATTTGCTGTAGAGGCCTCAGAAAAGTCAGTTTTCACTGCAAATATAGAGTTAATTATTAATTAGATTTATAACATGATTAACAGTTCACTAAAAAAATATATAAATACCTTCTAGAAAGTTATAGAATTTTAATAAGCCACTGCCATCTATGTTGGATTACATATCTTCTACTCCCGGTCTGAACGACGGATTTCAGACCCATATTCCGAGTAGGCAGATATGGGTCCGTAACGAAGTGGTTGTGAGTGGTACTGTTGACATCTACACCGATAGCTCGAAACTTGACGACAGAGTCGGTTGCGGAATCTTCTCCAATAGCCTTGGACTAAGACTCTCCCTTAGACTTCCTGACTACTGCAGCGTCTTTCAAGCCGAGGTAATGGCCATTCTAAAATCATCCGAAATAGCGCTTAGGGACGATATTTCTTGCATTGCTATTCAGATATTTTCGGATAGTCAGGCGGCAATCAGGGCGCTTGCTGGTGCATACAGTACATTTAAGCTAGTCCTGCGTTGTCGCTAATTACTTAACACTCTATCCGAGCGATCACAGATTGACCTGATTTGGGTCCCTGGTCACAGGGATATCCAGGGTAACTGTGAGGCCGATGATCTTGCTAAACAAGGCACATTGCTTCCTAACGTCTCCTCGCTACCAGATGTTGGAATTCCTCTGGGAAGGGTAAAAATGGCCATAAAGAACCACTACCTCAATTTGGCTCGCAAATTATGGGTAGAGGAAAGTTCCTGTTATGTCTCTAGACAACTGTGGACTATACTGGACCTCAAGCGGAGCAGGCAGCTGCTCAGACTAGACAGAAAATCCATAAGTATCACGGTCTCGGTACTTACTGGACACTGTCTAATCGGCAGGCATGCTGAAAGACTCGGTCTGCCCTTCAATGATTTCTGTCGCAGCTGTGGCTCGGAGGAAGAGGAAGAGACCGTACTGCACCTCCTGTGCCACTGCCCATACCTGGCTAGAAGAAGTCTAAAAATTCTGGGCTCTCTTTTCTTTGGAGCTCTTACGGAGCTATCATCTCACTCTATAGGGGACATAGCGAAGTTCATCCGTGAATCCTCATGGTTCTCTGCTGGGTAAGGGGAGTCGCGCCGCTTTCCTTGTGGTATCACAATGGGCCATTCGATTGTGCTCAAGTGAGCTTCGTCGCGAGAGGCTGCCACTCCTAACTAACTAACTAACTAATAAGCCTTAAAATGTAAATGGGTGAAGAATGAGAAGGAAACGAGTATTAGTAATGTTGTATTGGGAATGTAAGATTTGCTTTATGACAGAAAGCATTTAATTTGAATAATAATAATAGCAATTGTATTTTTATAATTTCGTGGTCAATAAATCGACAAATAAATTTTATGTTGTATCTAGGTTTAAGAATTTGAATGAATAAAATAATTAATATATATTGAATTGTAAGAAGGCAAAATGATTGGTGAAAGCTTTTTTTAAGAGGTAATGTGAAACTAAGGTACGAATTCGCGTGTGGGATTCGTTTTATTCGGTCATTGACAGAATACCGGAAAAGCAAAGAGCCACGATTTTGATATGGGTTTCTGGAGGATTTATTTAACTTCCCTAAAGACGGGGGAGTGTATAATGTTTTTTTGTTTTTTTTTTTGCATGAAATAAGTTTATTGTAGCATGACCTTTGAGCTTAAGTAAGGGTTGAGATCACAAGTCCTGTACAGTCTTTAATTAAGCTAATTTGAGAAAATCACTTAAGAGCCACCAGTTCGCGTAACAGTAAAAAAGGAAAAGCTTTTGATAGTTTTCGAGAAAATGGGTTTACATATATCTGCCATCATTATTTTCTACCTTTACTTAACATTAAGCTATCTTGGTTTAACTTCTTCTAGAGTTGCAAAAAATGGCCTATTGTTCATATAGAAAAACTATTTTTTACTTAAATTCAAAACGAAAAGGTAAAATTACCATATTGAAAAGAAAAATAAAAAAACTGTTATAGTGGAATTATTGCCTATTGTTGCGTATGCTTCATATATTTTCGATCTCTTCAAGTAGGAACGACAAAAAAGCGATGTCCATCTTTCTTCAATCGGTTTGCAATCAATTTAACTAGAGCTATAGGAGCAGACCAGTCACTAAGGTGTAGTTTCGGAACAGAAATGACAGAACATTCACAACAAAAGATTATTAAAAATTGAAAATTGAAAAAACAAAACACAAAAAGCTATCAATGGTTTCGTAAAAATCCAAGTTTCATCGAAAAACATTTTTACCCAAAAATTATAATAATTAAATTATAAGCAAAACATATCTGTTTAAACAAGAAGTTCTGCCAGAGTTACTTTGCCCTTTTTTTTTTGCTTTTTGTTTACAATACTCACTGAACAAAAGACTATAATACCCTACACCACAGGAGGAAAAGGGCATATTTAAGCTTGTGTCTCTGTTTGCAATTTGTACAATATCCATTTTCTTCCCCATAAAGTATGTATGTTCTGAGTTCTTATGCATAGCGAAGTCTGCTGAGCGATATCCGTCTGTCCGTCTACCTGTTCGTGTTAAAATCAACTTTGCCAAGGCAAAAAGCTTGAGAAAATTTAAATACGCCAATCGATCAGACATAGTTTCAAAAATTTTGCTGTTGAAAATCACTCAGATCGGCCTATATTCTTTAAGGCAGCGGGCTAAACATCACGCCTGCCTCTAATTAATACATAACTTTTTTCAACTTTTGTTTGTATTCCAGCAGATGATTGTCGTTTATAATAAAAAATTATGAAATTAAGTTGGGACAACAACCCTAAGCAAAACCTAAAATTTTCGGAAGAACGCTTTTTGTTAACATAAAAGCTGTAACAGATAAACTGTAATTTCTATGCCGATTTTTGTTAAACTATTTATTGGGAAATCTGCAATATAGTACATGTCAAGGCATATCAATTAAAAGGTCGCAGTAAATCATTTTTTTGTCATTCGTAAACAAAACAAAATATTTTGACATTAAAAAATTGTAAACAAAGGAAAAAACTAATGTCAGCAAAAATTAACATCTGCCGTAGTGCTGCTACCTGGATAAATATGCCTTGGACAAGCGGTTATACAAACACATATTGTAAAGGGTATATAAGATTCAGCGAAAATAGTGCTCTTACTTTTTAAAACTTTTTTCAGTTTATATGTACTTGCCTGACGTTGGTAGTATTACATTTGAAAATCAAACAAACTTACCAAAATAACAACCGTTAGATATAGTGTAATTTTTGCATCCTTCTTAAACTTTCTTGTGGTTTTCTGATATTATTTTCCCTCATTGTATTTAACGACCTGGAGGCACTAACATGCCCAGAAAATGATAGTCATCTCTGAACAATATCCAAGAGGAATGAATTTTTCCATAACTACACTGCTGCTCGTAAGAATGCTGAAGGTCGGCAGGACCCATGTTGCGTTTTTTTCGGAGTAAAAAAAAATATTTAACAATGTGTTTTCCTGCTATGAGCAAAAAGTTATGAGCATCCAATTATTTTCCTTGGTATCTTTCCTCTATCATTCATGAAGTCTTTACAGCAAATGCAATTACAGAAACAAACAGTTGAATGTATTCAGAGAGTACAGTCAAAACTCCACTTAAATTTTACAAATAGTTTTGTTGAGAGAATTGGAGGTGTTACAATGTCATTAAAATCACCTTCAGAGTTAAACAATTCGTTATTGGAAAGAATACCTTCTCGCTGGAAATCATACCGCTTAGCCGCAGTAAATTTAATTGTTCAAAATTATTCTTGTAAAATCTGTGAAACAGTTAAGAAGTGTTATAAAGGAATTTAATTGCAAATTGTTTAGTGACTTAAGATAAAAGGAGTTTAGGAAACTTAAAAACATAAAACCTCTACGGAAATGGTTTATTATAAATTATTTAACTAAGTAAAATAAGGTAAGAATTAATTAATCGATTTAAACTCTACGATGCCAAACTTATACTCGGTTTTTACCCTAAGGATCGGTTTCCTACAACTGAGGTTCTTTTGGTCTTTTCAAGTACATCCACCAAATATCTTCAACGTGGCGACTACGCTAAACATATTTTAGAGCCTCATATACCAATGACGACAGATTTTTTTTAAAAAAAACCTCGTGTAATGCAATTACGGTTTATAAAAAAAACTCTAAAATAACGCGTGGCTGGAGAAATTATTATAAATGGCCGACTAGCCATAAAACTAAATTAACCTTTAAATTTAAAAAAGAAAAAAAATCTAACAAGAACCTTTTAAAAATTGTTTAAAATAATTTCAAAATTAAAATATCCTTAAAATTTTGCTGCATCCGAAATTAACTAATAAAGTAAATCAGATTCCAAAACAATTTAAGTAACCTTTAAAATTGTACGAGATTATTTCTCATATTATTAATTTTTTTGCAGAATTATTATAAAATACTTTACTAAAATGAACAATCATTGAGAGAATGAATTTAAATAAATCTTAGCGTTAGTATAAAAAAAAAGAGAGAAAGAAAAAAATTTGAATTATATCCTACCTCATAAGAATTATTCGTTTATTTTTCACAAACTTTTACTTTGAGTGTAAATCAACCAAATTTAAACTTTATAGTATTATCATTTATAGTATTAATAGTAATATTTATGTATTAAAATTTTTTCCCTCGCATTCATAATCTTCATTCACAAAAAGCAGAAACATCCTAAAATAAATACAACAGCATTGACTGCTGGGCCCAACATCAATTAATGTACAACTTTATCTGCAGACTCTCTCTGACTTTTCTGTAAGTGATGATTATTATATTTTTTTATATTTTTTTATTATTATTTTGTCGGTCCGATTCACATTCGTCCCAATGTCTAATATTGTAAACTGAATAATTATTTTATCTCTCATGTTCCATTTAATTATAGAGTAATGATTGTATATGTATGGTGATTTACTTAATAATATCAATGATTTTTTTTTTATAAAATCTTCCTTGTCTACTATATTGTTAAAATGAAACACTAGTTTTTTTTCAGGGAAGGTTAACCATTACAAGATGTGTACGTAGGTAAAAAAAAAGGGTTTTGCTATTTTAGGGACAGATATTAAATTTAGGGTATCTAATCTGTCATAGGAGTCTGATAATTCAATTGGGAGGGATCAGTGTACCCCAGATGGCACACCACCTGCCATTAAATATTTTTATAATTAAAACTTTATAAACTTCGTTTTCCTTTTTTTTTTTTGCATACTCTGTAGGTATGGAGAGTATGCTACATGTTTACGTGCCAGGACACTGAGTTAAGAATCAACTTTGCCTAAATTAGAGCTAGCGGGAAAAATTTCATCCATATCTCTTAACAAATGTCTTTGAGAGGTTATTTTCAAATTGAATACCTTTTCCAATTTTTATTATTAAACGATGAAACGACACGTAACATATATGACGCCCAACGGAAAGGCCTTAACAGGTCAATGCGAAGCTCGTTAGAGCCGAAGAATAAAAAGTTATAATTTTTTTTGCGCATGTACTTAGAAATTATTCACAATTTTTCAGAATTCTCAAGAGGGAAAAATTGGTTAAAATATTTTAGTTACAGCTCTACGTATGTATATACCTGAAAAGCCAAATTTATTTTGTTAGTCATAGTTTTATAGGGAATAAATAATCCCTAATTCTATTTGCAACATTTTAAAGTAATGCATTTTTTAAATTTAACCATTAAAAGCGTTTTTAAATTACGCAAGATATATTTAAAATACATTTCTTTTGTAAGTCATAGTCTTAATATATTGAATTCAGAAAAGGTCTTTGAAACTATTTGCTACAATTAAGAATTATCTATTACATATTTTATCAATAAAATATTGCTCTCAATTCTTAATACTGCTTGTGATAATAGTGCCGATAGAGTCCGCTAGAATGGCTTATTTCGAAGCTTCTAACGTTGCATATCAGCCGTTTGTAGAACAAAGTTATATCCTTCTTGAAAGTTCGCGTTTCGTATGCATAAAAAAAAATTCCCATAAATTTTCTTTTACCTTAAGTAGTGAAAATATCATGTCATGATTTTCCTTCCCGAATTTACAATATATAACGAATTTTAGCCTTTATTTTTTTATAAACATAATTATTCTAATTGATTTAATTTTAAGAATCATTTATTTGTATGATTTTTTTCATATTTGTTTTTAAACATACTTATATCTCATTATCATTATTATTATTATTATTTTTCCCATTATTTGTTTCTTCTATTTAAAACAGAGACTTTCGTATTGCTATTGTCTCCAATATTTAAATTTATAATTTTTCTTTTATTTTCTATTATTTACATATATTTGAAATTTTGTTAAATATTATTTTTGTAGTGGGTTTGAGGCTGCAGATGGAATTTTTTTTTTCAGGTTCAGAATAATATTTTAAGTAATTTTATTTCTTTCTATCTCAAATCGTAATGAATACTAGAAATTCTACACGAGGCCATTTTAATAATCATAGTAGTCGAGAGAAAAAAGGACAAAGTTCTTCTGCTTCTCGAAATATAATTTCAATAGAACTAAAGGACACTATTCCTTCTTCAAGACCATTAGGGTCCATTCCCCTACAGGCAGTTCTATGGCGAATAAATCTGTTGAAACAAATGAAAATTCAAAAGTTGTTCATTCTCCTGCTGCGAGCACGTCGATACCGAAATCTGTAGAAGGGGGTCAAGCTTTAAATAGTGTCCACTCCTCTTTACCTTTTTATGATATAAGAATCATGGACAATCAAGAGCTATCTGCACATGCACAAGCGTTTATTCCCGGCAATGAAAGACTTTCGTATGCGGGATTACAATTAACAACAAGTTCTCAAAGTGTGCCAATTGCAGCTCGGAATGATGATGCTACAATCATTCCGGACAACGATTATGAGGTCCGGAATACCGGGAATTCTATGGATTCTCTAATTGCCTTCATGGAACAGTCGATGAAAAATACGCAAGCAGAGTTTCGAAAAGAACTGAACTTGATAAAAGATAGTATTTCTAAAATTGGCACCGTCAAGGATTTAAACAGGGCGCAACCATTAGAAACGCCTCACCAATTTCCAAGGGAAAATCTACCATACTTAGGTATTAATCAATTCTCTAATGATATAGGTGACCCATATAGAAATAGAGGAGATAATGTCAAATTAGAGAAATGGAAGATATCCTTTGATGGACTAGGTTGTATTTCTGACTTTCTGTTTGCTCTCGTTACAAGTGTACGGACGAATACTTGTTATCAAATTTTCATGTCCTTCTAGAAGGAAAAGCTGAAAATTGGTACTGGCTTTTCACTAGGCGAAATATTAACATCACTTACCCTTTATTACGTCATGCTCTAATAAAGGAATTTGGTCATCTTGAATCCGTATGCGGGATTACAATTAACAACAAGTTCTCAAAGTGTGCCAATTGCAGCTCGGAATGATGATGCTACAATCATTCCGGACAACGATTATGAGGTCCGGAATACCGGGAATTCTATGGATTCTCTAATTGCCTTCATGGAACAGTCGATGAAAAATACGCAAGCAGAGTTTCGAAAAGAACTGAACTTGATAAAAGATAGTATTTCTAAAATTGGCTCCGTCAAGGATTTAAACAGGGCGCAACCATTAGAAACGCCTCACCAATTTCCAAGGGAAAATCTACCATACTTAGGTATTAATCAATTCTCTAATGATATAGGTGACCCATATAGAAATAGAGGAGATAATGTCAAATTAGAGAAATGGAAGATATCCTTTGATGGACTAGGTTGTATTTCTGACTTTCTGTTTGCTCTCGTTACAAGTGTACGGACGAATACTTGTTATCAAATTTTCATGTCCTTCTAGAAGGAAAAGCTGAAAATTGGTACTGGCTTTTCACTAGGCGAAATATTAACATCACTTACCCTTTATTACGTCATGCTCTAATAAAGGAATTTGGTCATCTTGAATCCGACCATGATATATTATTAAAAATCTCTTTACGTAAACAACAATTTAAAGAATCATATGATGATTTTCATTCCACAATTGTATCAACGAACCTTAGGCTCAAAAAACCATTACCAGATGCGACTCTGATAGATATAATTAAGAAAAATCTGAATCCAAATTTAAAATTTTTGTTGTTTAGCGCAGATTCCAGAGACATAAATGAATTTAGAGATACAGCACGAAAAGCTGAAAAGATCCTAAAGGACTCCAAATTTCAAAATTCTACCTTTTTAACCCATAATGTTGGTGAAGTCGATGCTTCGTTACCTGAGTCAAACGAATCTGAGTTTTCTGATCCACAGATAAAAGCCCTAGCTCTCACGCAGGGAAGACAAAAGCGTGATTACTCGAAGCTTCAATGTTGGAACTGTACTCGATACGGACATTCGTATATTTATTGCTCGGAAGAGATTAAGAAGCCATTCTGCTTCAACTGTGGTACTAAGGGCGTTTTGACTCCAGCATGTCCAAATATTCACAGTATGCAGGGAAACAAGAAAATGGGCTAAATGGCTACCGGGGACACTCGTCCATCCCACGAAACCCCGAGTTATCATGCACACCAAGTTTTTCACATAATCCCTATAATTCCTCCGGAAAATCGCAGTTAGTTAAAGTGACTTCTACTTCCACACAAACGCATGATATAAATAAAACTTTGCCAAAATTTGAAAAAAATCTTCCATTGATAAAACTGCCTAATTTGAAGATCATGAAGTGTAGACTTCGATATAAAAAACGTAAACATTTTAGAAAAATTTTAGAGTCTACATTTATTTGTGATTCGGATGACAGGCCTTTTATTAAAACTCAAGTTAATGACCAAACTTTGATTGGTTTGTTAGATTCAGGAGCAAATGTGTCAGTTTTGGGGAAAGATTGTTTACAGTTTTTGGAGAAGATTAAAGTACAATATTAACCCATCAAGTCTTCAATTAAAACGGCTAATAACTCTAAACAATGCGTTATTGGTTTCTGTACGTTGCCAATATTTTTTAAAGGCGTTACTAAAGATATTAAGTTTTATTTGGTTCCGTCGCTTATTCAACATGCATACTTCGGAATAAATTTTTGGCGCGACTTTGCTCTAGCTCCCGAAATAATCCCAACTAGTTACTTGAACATTGCTGAGTTGTACTCTGAGTCAAGCGAAAATGAAAACTTTCATAAGCTTACAGCAGAAGAAAGAATTATATTCGAGCAGACAATTTTACAATTTTCTTCTTATGAAAAATTGGGTCTAGGTTGCACCCATCTGCTAGAACATCACATAGACACTGGTGACGCAGTCCCAATTAAAAGTAGGCATTATCCATTGTCACCTCCTAGGCAAGAAGAAGCCTACAAAGAAATTGATAGATTGTTAAAATTAGGAGTGATAGAGGAATCAAATTCGCCTTAGTGTTCTCCTGCAGTGTTAGTCAGAAAACCAGGTAAAGTGAGGTTGTGCATTGATTGCAGAAAATTAAATTCTGTTACGAAAAAGGATTCTTACCCATTACCGCACATTAACGGATTGCTAAGCAGACTTAAGGATACCTTTTTTATTAGTGGTATTGACCTCAAAGACGCCTTTTTACAAATTAAACTATCCGGTTCATCAAAAGAGAAAACTGCCTTTGCAATACCAGGAAAACCTCTTTTTCACTACAAGTATAAGCCGTTTGGTCTTTAGAACGGACCTCAAACTATGAGCCGTCTCATGGACAAGGTCATACCATCACGTCTGAGGGAGAATGTTTTCATATATCTAGATGACCTGCTCGTATGTAGTCCAGATTTCCAGTCCCATATGAAACTTTTGTCTGAAGTAGCTTTACATCTAAAAACGGCCAAATTAACCATAAATGTCAGCAAAAGCAAATTTTGTCAAATTAGATATCTGGGTTATATTGTCGGTAATGGTTGTCTTGAGGTAGATCCGGAAAAGGTACAATCAATAGTGGAATTTCCCTTACCCAAAACTGCGAAGCAGGTTCGGAGGTTCATTGGCATGATTAATTGGTACAGGTCTTTTATAAGCAAGTTTTCAGGCCTTGCTGGTCCACTTACGAACTGTTTAAGAAAATCACGGAGCCCTTTCCACTTGACCGATGCTGCCAAATCTTCTTTTAAAGATCTTAAAATAGCTCTCTCATCTGCCCCTGTTCTTGCTCAGCCTAACTTTGAAAAAGAATTTATAATACAGTGTGATGCATCTACAGTGGGTGTAGGTGGAGTCTTAGTTCAGAGCGATGACGAAGGAAAAGAACACCCTATAGCATATGTCTCTCGAAAGTTGAATAAATCGCAATGCAACTATACGGTTACAGAATTAGAATGTCTAGCAGCTGTAGTTTTTGTCAGAAAGTTTCGGCCATATATTGAAGGTTCATATTTTCGTATAATAACGGACCATTCCTCTTTAAGGTGGCTCATGTCTCAAAAGGATTTAAGCGGACGGTTAGCCCGCTGGAGTCTTTAACTGCGAAGGTTTGACTTTTTAATTGAGCATAGGAAAGGATCTTTAAATGTCGTGCCGGACTGCTTATCCAGACTTGATATAGATGAATTGGTCCTACCGAATATGGCTTATGAAATAAACTTATCATCGCCGGAATTCAATGAGAAAGAATATGAAGAGCTTAGAAAAACTATATTGGAAAAAAAGGAATTATTGCCAGATCTTCAAGTCTGTGGAAACCTTGTTTTCAAAAGAGTAAATTTTATACACAATGGTGAGGAAGATGATCTTAACTTATGGCGTCTTTGGGTTCCTAAACTTCTTATACAGGAGCTTATAAAATTAGCTCATGATACAGATACAGCCTGTCATGGGGGCTTTCTTAAAACATTATCTAGGATACGACAGAAATACTTTTGGCCCACAATGGCCCTAGACGTTAAATCGTTTATAAATAACTGTGACACTTGCAAATGTAAAAAATCATCAAATAAAATTTCAAGACCTTTAATGGCGAGTCAGTTTATAATAAACAGACATTTTGAAATACTTTATTGCGACTTTCTTGGCCCCTACCCACTCACCAAAGAAAAAAATTCGGTAATTTTTATTTGTTTAGATCATTTCACTAAATTTTTATTTTTAAAGCCTTTAAAGGCAGCCACTTCGGGCAATGTCATATTGTTTCTTCAAAAGGAAGTGTTCCCAACATTTGGAGTTCCTAGGTGTTTACACACCGATAATGGTAAGCAGATTATTTCAAAAGAAATGAAACAATTTCTTAAAGTGTATGAAATTGAACACGTAACAAATGGGTTTTATGCACCTCATTCTAATTCTTCAGAGCGAGCTAATCGTGAAATTATTACAAAAATAAGATACTTTTTAAAAAATCAGAAGGAGCATAGCGATTGGGACAAATTCATTCCCCAAATTTTATCTTTAAGAAGTGATTACCATTCTTCAATCAAATGTTCCCCATATTATGCAACGTTTGGTCAAAATATGGTCTTGCATGGCTCTTCTTATAAAATATTAAAGAGGCTTGGGTGTATATATGATGAGGATATCAATATTATGAATATTATGATAAGTTAACAAAAATTAGAGAAGCCGTCAGAAAGAATTTGAATAGAGCACATGAAAAGGCAACAAAAACGTACAATCTAAGAAGTAGGCCGATAGAATTCAGCGAAGGTCAAACAGTGTACAGGAAAAATTATGTTCTTAGCAACATGCCAAAACGAACAAACCAAAAATTTATGCCAAAATTTTTAAAGTGCAAAATTAAGGAGAGGATTGGCAAGAACTTATATGGAATAGAGGATATAAATGGCAAATATATTGATAAATACCACTCTTCAGATCTAAAACCTTAAAATCTTGCCCGGCTTTGAGTGGGTCGTGCCACACCTTTAAATCAAATATTAAAAATTGTTTTACTATGTCCGAGAAAAAAAAATCGTTTTCCTGTTCGTCCTTGAATTTGGAACCCAAATTCCGGATCGAAACAGTTTTGTTGCGTTTTTTTTTTTCGGAGTAAAAAAAAAATATTTAACAATGTGTTTTCCTGCTATGAGCAAAAAGTTATGAGCATCCAATTATTTTCCTTGGTATCTTTCCCCTATCATTCATGAAGTCTTTACAGCAAATGCAATTACAGAAACAAACAGTTGAATGTATTCAGAGAGTACAGTCAAAACTCCACTTAAATTTTACAAATAGTTTTATTGAGAGAATTGGAGGTGTTACAATGTCATTAAAATCACCTTCAGAGTTAAACAATTCGTTATTGGAAAGAATACCTTCTCGCTGGAAATCATACCGCTTAGCCGCAGTAAATTTAATTGTTCAAAATTATTCTTGTAAAATCTGTGAAACAGTTAAGAAGTATTATAAAGGAATTGAATTGCAAATTGTTTAGTGACTTAAGATAAAAGGAGTTTAGGAAATTTAAAAACATAAAACCTCTACGGAAATGGTTTATTATAAATTATTTAGTTAAGTAAAATAAGGTAAGAATTAATTAATCGATTTAAACTCTATGATGCCAAACTTATACTCGGTTTTTACCCTAAGGATCGGTTTCCTACAACTGAGGTTCTTTTGGTCTTTTCAAGTACATCCACCAAATATCTTCAACGTAGCGACTACACCAAACATATTTTAGAGCCTCATATACCAATGACGACAGATTTTTTTTTTTTTAAACTCGTGTAATGCAATTACCGTTTATAAAAAAAAACTCTAAAATAACGCGTGGCTGGAGAAATTATTATAAATGGCCGACTAGCCATAAAACTAAATTAACCTTTAAATTTAAAAAAGAAAAAAAATCTAACAAGAACATTTTAAAAATTGTTTAAAATAATTTCAAAATTAAAATATCCTAAAAATTTTGCTGCATCCGAAATTAACTAATAAAGTAAATCAGATTCCAAAACAATTTAAGTAACCTTTAAAATTGTACGAGATTATTTCTCATATTATTAATTTTTTTGCAGAATTATTATAAAATACTTTACTAAAATGAACAATCATTGAGAGAATGAATTTAAATAAATCTTAGCGTTAGTATAAAAAAAAGAGAGAAAGAAAAAAAATTGAATTATATCCTACCTCATAAGAATTATTCGTTTATTTTTCACAAACTTTTACTTTGAGTGTAAATCAACCAAATTTAAACTTTATAGTATTATCATTTATAGTATTAATAGTAATATTTATGTATTAAAATTTTTTCCCTCTCATTCATAATCTTCATTCACAAAAAGCAGAAACATCCTAAAATAAATACAACAACATTGACTGCTGGGCCCAACATCAATTAATGTACAACTTTATCTGCAGACTCTCTCTGGCTTTTCTGTAAGTGATGATTATTATATTTTTTTATATTTTTTTATTATTATTTTGTCGGTCCGATTCACATTCGTCCCAATGTCTAATATTGTAAACTGAATAATTATTTTATCTCTCATGTTCCATTTAATTATAGAGTAATGATTGTATATGTATGGTGATTTACTTAATAATATCAATGAATTTTTTTTTTTATAAAATCTTCCTTGTCTACTATATTGTTAAAATGCAACACTAAAGTTTTTTTTCAGGGAAGGTTAACCATTACAAGATGTGTACGTAGGTAAAAGAAAAAAGGGTTTTGCTATTTTAGGGACAGATATTAAATTTAGGGTATCTAATTTGTCATAGGAGTCTGATAATTCAATTGGGAGGGATCAGTGTACCCCAGATGGCACACCACCTGCCATTAAATATTTTTATAATTAAAACTTTATAAACTTCGTTTTCCTTTTTTTTTTGCATACTCTGTAGGTATGGAGAGTATGCTATATGTTTACGTGCCAGGACACTGAGTTAAGAATCAACTTTGCCTAAATTAGAGCTAGCGGGAAAACTTTCATCCATATCTCTTAACAAATGTCTTTGAGAGGTTATTTTCAAATTGAATACCTTTTCCAATTTTTATTATTAAACGATGAAACGACACGTAACACCCAACACAAGGCTAGCTGTCAGTGGCTGCGGAGATTCTTGACCTACACCGTTCTAATTTCATAACAAAATTTATTTAAAGAGTCCCGCTAAAGCTCACTTCAAGAGAACCACGATAAAAAATCTAACACTTTCTGATATTTTAACTACTATTAACTAGGTTATGGAAACTGAAATTTACCATTGGGTATGCTAAATATTCGAATCAGTAAGAATAACAAAGGGCAGATGTTGTGCCCAGTGCTCGGAATCCAGCTATGGAACCCAAAAATGACATTATCCTATCATCCCTAAGGAATAGCTGTTAAATTTTATTGCTTCATAATTAATATGGTTTGATAAAAAAAATTCAATACATTTATTGTTTAATAATGTTAACTGTTGTTAAAAATTTGGTTTTCTGAAAATGATAATGCTATAAAAAATTTAACGCATTCACATTTTTAATCTTTTCTTTTTTTCATACTATTTTTGTAAAATTCATTGTTATTTAATACCTACGTAATACTAGACTGTTTAATAAAAATGTATGTAATATGAATGTAACAAAAACTGAAGTATATAATCTTATGTTATAATCGCAAAGAGGATTTCGCTGGACGATTGTCTACCAGTAACAAATAGCTTCCGTACTTCAACGTTTTTTTTCCGACATTTTTTCGATGATTTATTGGAAAGAATTAAGTACAAATTTTGATTTAAAACCTATTATTTAAGCAAAATTTAATTGAGATCACTTTAGCATAGAAGAAATCAAGTACAAACAAAAAATTGTACCTTCATTATTTATAATAACTGGAATTCTGTTTTCATGTTTTTTTTTCCTTATTTTTGTTCTCCGTAACCACAAACTTAACAAAGCACAAGAGAAAAAGAACAATTTTATTATTATTTTTATATTTGGGTTTCTTATTTATTGCTGTTGTCTCTTGTTCATTATTACATTGCTATTCACGATTTACGAAAAGAGATTAATATATGTATGTAAAGACTGTTCACTTACGGTTACACTGCTCGCTGAAAGGCCTTCCAGCGCTACGGGTGTAATCGGGAACTCGTTAGAAACTTCCAAATTACTGGTGGCGATTTAAAAAAATTCTGTCTCTCTTTATTAAATCTCAGTCAGAGAAGGGAAATGATATTTTCATTTCGGTATCAAAAAATTTTTCAGAGAGTACTTTTTTAATCTCAAGAGTAACAAATCGTTAATTTTTCATAATCTTAATGAAAAAGAAAAATTAACAAAAACCGTAAATCAATATACAAAAAGTTCATTTCACCTATAAACAAAAAAGTTTTTAAATTTACTTTGTACTTTTCAAGGTATATCACTTTAAACTGAAATAGCCCCTAGGTAAATAGCGCCAAAAGAATGGATTTGGGCTTATTTCAAAAATAATTTCTCTTACATTTTGAGACCATTTCCAAAAAAAACTTCCTTCATCACATTAAAGTCATTGGGTATTGTCCTTCAAATAAGCTCAAATCTATACCAAATGAAAATATCATTTCCCATCACTGAAATGCAGTACCAAATTTTATTATTTTTTAATTATATGTCACCCTAATATATGCTTTTATGATTGAAGTTACTTTACTAAACTAGATTTACATACTTATGTAGATGGTGAAGGGTATATAAAATTTGGCATAGCCGAATATAGCACTCTTGTTTGTTTGTATTAAGACGTACAATTCTATCAAAGGAAACACAAAAAACGTAACAGCTGGGGCCAAATTGTCGCATTCGTGATCGAAAGAGGTTTCGTATCGAGTAAAATTTCGTGACGTATCGAATAACCGGATTGCGGCATTCAGTAAAAAGACGTGCACTAGTATATCCAACAGTATGGCAAAAATAGATATATCATATACATATCATTTACAAAAGATACAAAAGAACGCATGAGTGTAGTTGATATTGTATGCTTTCGCTTGTGCGTACTCACACTATGGATATAAACAGATACAGTTGTTTATGGTTTTGCATAAAGTGAGAAAATTATCAGTTTTTTACTCTCAAATATCTGTTGTACCATGAGTATTTGGATATATCTGTTTATGAAAAAGATATTTTTGATACTTGTGTGCTGCTTATGATAGAGGCGAGAACTAATAAGCAGTATTTTAACTTCGTAGTAATAACCCGAATTGTAATTATTATTGTTTAACTTTAGTAATTAGTTTAAATGATTTTCAAAGTAGAATTTGCAATATTTATAGTATTAATGATAATTTTATTTTATAAAAACAAATGAAAAATTAGTAAATTGTTGTCTAATTGCTCGTTGAGTTATAAGGATACGTAGAATTAATTCAATAAAGCAATTTTATTGTATGTTTATTTAAAAAAATTAATTCCTTTTTGATAAAAACTAGTAAATAGTTAAAATTAATATATAAAAAAGGTTTATTACATACATCTGTACATACATATGTACATAAAAATAGAAGTTCCGAAAAATTTCAATAAAAAAAAATTTGGGAAAACATTTACACTTCTAGAATACACCCAGTAATAATATTGTCCCTTTTATATATGTACATATTAAATAACACAATTTTTATTTTCTATGCACTTAGAAGGATATATTATAGTTATGTTATTTGTGAATTCAAAATTTCTAAAATTTCTAACATGTACTAAAAAAAACCTCTTTTCTGCATTATAGAAAAGTCCTACAGCTAAAATAAGTAGAGAGTAAAATTTATTTGAAATTAAAAAATTATTAAAAAGTTTTAAAGAAAAAAAGAGTAAAATGCACAAGCTCGTTGTAACTGCTTACCAAAGGATAGTCAGCTTAACAACGGGAAATATAAATTATAACAGTATAATATATCTCTTACTAATGTGCGTAAAAAGGTGGCTGTCAACCACTAATTAGAATATATAATGAATTGATTGAAAAATAAATTGTTAAAAAATGCAAGTTTCTTACTACCCTGTCGAAAATTTAGCTAACTCAAAACTAGTGAGTGGTTAGCCAGAAATGAGTCATAGGCGACTCAAAAGCAAGCTCATGTACCTTGTTAAAAGCTATTCAGTTTTTACATACGATGTCCTACGAATGAGTCAGTACTCACTCTCTCTGCATCAGTTTTGATCTAGCTATGAGTTAGTTCAAAATAAGTTAGCTACAAGCTAGCTCATTTTGAGTTAACCAAACGTCAGCTAATAGCGAGTTAACTAAAATTTAATTCATTGTGAGTTAACTTAAAGCTAGTTCACTTTTAGTTAACCGAAAGTTAACTCGCTATAAGTGAGCTTGGTGACATTTAGCGACAACATATAATCGAACTATTATTTATGAATGAAAATGCCCACAACTAACATATTGTTACGTTTTACCCTTTTTTAGCATAGGCAAACGTACGGATTCTTTTGCTTGTAAATACCACTGTGGCTAAATTCTGTCTTCGAACTTTATGGCTTTCTCTGGCTATACTTCTCGATCCTACCGCTCTTGTGAACCCTTGGTCTCGTATTTACTAAACATACGTTACCACCACAAACGCAGCCATCCACGCTACACTACTGTGTTACTCCGGCGAGACATGAACTACTCGATGCCTTGTTTAGTAACCTTAACCATCCACAGACATCTCCACTACTCCTTTTATCCAAGCCAGTCATCTCCTTTCAATCTAGTAGCCACAACACACGTCTGCCATACACTGTTGTTATGCTGTTACATATCCCCGTGCTAACCGCTATTTGCTCTTACTTTTTATTATAAAGGGCTTCTTGACAATTATTTGTTGCTCTTATATTAAATTTGACGTCTCCACTAAATATTTGCCGTGGCTTTACAATAATTGTCTCTTGCCTCTCGGGAGGTTTGTTCTACTGTTTATTAATTTTATTTGCATTATAACAATTATTATTTTTTGTTTGCACGCATTTCCGAATGCGGTATCGAACTCAGGACCCTCTGTTTTGTAGTACGCACCCCTACCAACGCAGCTATTGAGGCTGCTCAGCTTTTGTTGGCTAACTTGTGGTTTTGTTATTCCGTAAACACACCATTGGTTGTTGAATTAACTTTATTCACCACACTCATACGGAAACAACTACAGGGGTTGTCAGATTTTATTATTCGTAACATTATCCCTCACTCAAGCCTGTTCGTCCCGAATAGGCACAATTTTTATTCTTTAGGATAATTGCTTGTCCGCTTTTTCAAATGTTCACAACTAGTGTACGGCTTTCATTTGTGGTTTATTTTTGCAATCCCACTTCTGACACCAGTGTTACGTTTTACCCTTTTTTAGCATAGGCAAACGTACGGATTCTTTTGCTTGCAAATACCACTGTGGCTAAATTCTGTCTTCGAACTTTATGGCTTTCTCTGGCTATACTTCTCCTACCGCTCTTGTGAACCCTTGGTCTCGTATTTACTAAACATGCGTTACCACCACAAACGCAGCCATCCACGCTACACTACTGTGTTACTCCGGCGAGACATGAACTACTCGATGCCTTGTTTAGTAACCTTAACCATCCACAGACATCTCCACTACTCCTTTTATCCAAGCCAGTCATCTCCTTTCAATCTAGTAGCCACAACACACGTCTGCCATACACTGTTGTTATGCTGTTACATATCCCCGTGCTAACCGCTATTTGCTCTTACTTTTTATTATAAAGGGCTTCTTGACAATTATTTGTTGCTCTTATATTAAATTTGACGTCTCCACTAAATATTTGCCGTGGCTTTACAATAAATTGTCTCTTGCCTCTCGGGATGTTTGTTCTACTGTTTATTAATTTTATTTGCATTATAACAATTATTATTTTTTGTTTGCACGCATTTCCGAATGCGGTATCGAACTCAGGACCCTCTGTTTTGTAGTACGCACCTCTACCAACGCAGCTATTGAGGCTGCTCAGATTTTGTTGGCTAACTTGTGGTTTTGTTATTCCGTAAACACACCATTGGTTGTTGAATTGACTTTATTCACCACACTCATACGGAAACAACTACAGGGGTTGTCAGATTTTATTATTCGTAACAATATTTAATTTTCGTATACATTTTATTGGTTTTTTTAAATATATATTTATAAATTTATTTCATATACATATAAGGTTTAAATTCATTGGCCCATATTCATAGTTAAAATAAGGTATACTTTAAGGGAACTAATGTCGGTTTTACTTTAGAGTCTACTATAACTCATTCTTAGACAATTTAAAATATACTTTTGGCGAGATAGTCAACTCTAAATTTTAAAACTACCAAAAGCTGTTTTTAACTCATTTTTCCAAAATTATTTTATTTGGTTTAAGAACACAATACTCTATATCTGATTTCTATACCAAAGTGAACAAAATAAAAACAAGGTTACTTTTTTCTAATGTTTATTTAGAAATTGTATGAAAACATTTATCAAATTACAGTCGACACCCAGTGGAAGGTGACTAAACTTAAAGTATACTTTATTCTTGACTATGAAAGCAAAAAAGATAATTAGAGCTTTTTATTTTAGAGTATACTTTAGCAAGAGTCGACTTTACTCTATAAATATGAATATGAATTTGGCTGTAATATTTTCTATTAGAACCTTTTGGGTGCCAAGACTTTCCATTATTACTTTATTTTGCTTAACGATGATGTCTAAATTTGCAGAAATTAAAATTGGTTTTATAAAAATTTGATTGTTATTACCCTCGAGTCCTTTACCAGTGCCTGTTATCTGGTTCGCAAATTCTATTAATATAAAGACAAAGCTTAAATATTTATTTAGTATATGATAAATCTATTCAGAAATATACCTGATACTGTATCACGTACATATAAATGTATGTTTTTATGGCAAGTGCTTGAACTATCTGCAATAAAGTCAAATTTTATTTTTTTTAAGTCAATCGTATAATGTTATTCAAAATTTTACAGTTTGAATTTATTGCAGTGCCCAATTTTAACCGCTTAATAGTAGGATTCTTGTTTTCTGCTTGTTGATTTTCCATTCTTAATAGTATATTTTCTAAAGTGACAAATTGTATTTAGTTAACAGTTTATTATGTTATTATTTAAATTAATGAATTGTTTTTTTTATTATTTATTTTTATTTATTTAGGTACATCCATGTAAAATTGAAATTAAAATATATTTTGAGTCATGCGGAAAAGCAGCTAATTTGCATTCTATCAGGCATGTTCCAGAAAAGTAGTAGAATGAAAGTAAAATACGATTTGAAAAGTCAACTTTATATTTCTGATGTTCTGAAAAAGTAGCGGTTTGATTTTACGTTTTCTCATATAAAATGCACTTCGAAAACAAAAATTGTAAACAGCCGAAATATTCATTTAAAATTAAAAATAAAATTTTGCTTTACATTTCATAAAATTACTAATTGTATTTTGTGTTTCGCATAAAAACTCAAACAGTCGTCTAAAAAAGACGATAAAATACACCATAAATAATGAATGTGGTTTTAGTTTCCATGGTGCATCAAAACAATGGATTCGCTGAAGCAAAATTACAAAGGAAGATTTTACGAGATCACTCAAATTCTTTGAATATCAACGACGCCATGTAAGTATATATTTACATGCATAAATATGTATATAAGTATATATTTTAAAAGTACATTTTATATGTCAAACTTATTTAGGTTTTTACAGTATTAACGCATAAACAGGGATGCATTTCATAACCTTATACCTTGTGTAAAGCTTAGGCTACCTGAGTCTTCTATTCCAGCACAAATACAGCTTCCTGCCACATTGAGATTTTCGCAGAAGGCGGATTTCAACGAGGGTTTGGAAAAGACAGCGATGTGGCCTTGGCCCGGACCACCACATGCAAAATTTTAAATCGTGTGCTTTTTATTTTAGAAAAATATATTTTCCCTGAGTGGATTAAATTAACCGTGACAGACGATGAGCGTAATTTATCTAAGCGTCATTTTATGCAAAAATTTGGTATACCCGGTGTAATAGGATGCATTGACGGTACTCACGTGGAAATTACTAAGCCGCACAATGATGGAAACCTGTTCTTTTACAGAAAAGGATACTACAGCGTAAATGCTATGATTGTGAGTATTTCCAAATTACTATAAAATAAAGCGTTATATTTATTTTTTATTTTTTTTAAAGATTTGTGATTATAACATGGTTATAAAAGCTATCGATGCCTGTCGACCCGAGTCTAGTCACGATTCCTTAATGTGGAGCGTCAGTAAAGCTCGTAGTTACTTTTTCCGTCGATATGACAATGGAGAAAGAGGAAACTGGTTTTTGGGTGACGCGGGCTATGCTCTTCAACCATTCTTTTAACTCCTTATAGGGATCCTCAGGCTGGTGTACGTCAACACAAATTTAACGTAAGACATGCATCACCACTGAAAATGATAACGATGATTTGGATGAATTATTTACAGATTCCGTAGCCGCCTCAACAAGAGATGATATCGCAAATCGACTTTAGTTATTAAAATATCAAATGCCAATTTTTTAATAAATTTTATTATTTAATAAATCTTAAAATTCAGTTTCCATAAATCGGTTAACATTTTTAGCTAATTAAAAAAAAACAAAAAGAGATCAACAGCACATTCTATGTGCTTATAGCCTTTTTACACTTGCTCACATCTTTCATCATTTTGGCAAGATGATAACATCTTCCTATATAAAGTCTATATAAAAAAAACTCAACATCTTTCAACATCTTTACAAGATGTTCTCATCTCATGTCGTTGTAATCAACATCTTTCGATTATTTTAGTGCCATCACCAAAAAAAACTAAAAGCAATTGTCAAAAATTCATACCATCACTAGTAAATATACAAGTGTCAACAATTTATAAAATGAGCGGGACCGAACAATGTAAGTAAATTTTTAAATTTAAATTAAATAAAAATAATAAAACAGTATTTACAGTAAAAAAGAAAAAAATATCTCGAGTTATATGGTCTGATGCTTTGGCATGAAAAAATTGCAGAATTGCTGGGTGAAAGGAAAAACTCGCATATTTTGCAGGAAATGACAGTGGAGTTGCAAGAGGGCGGATTTTCTGGAAGCTGGAGAGATGTTCGGACAAAATTGGATAACCTTACCCGGAAATATAGGTAAAAGAAATTTGTGCATACATTTTTACATATACATATCTTTTTACATATACATATAATTTTTTCTAGACAAGAAAAAATCAAAATTGGGTCTACAGGAGGATCACCATCTTCATGGGAACATTTCCATAAAATTAATAACATCTTGGGGTCATTTAAGCTGCAAAATGTTCAAGAAATTATGCATGAAAGTACAGGCAAGTTGTGTGTACATAAAATAAGTTAAAATAAACATAAAAATTTTAATATATTTTGTTTGTAAAGATATGTCTACACTTTTAAACGAAAGCCAGGATATTATCGAGCTCGACCCAATAAGTTTTGAGACTGAGCAGCCATGCTCAAGTAGATGGAGCACATCAACAATTGAAGACTCCCCGCAGCCACAGGCAAAGAAAAGGAAAATGGACGTTAATGCCGAAATAATAAAATTATGTAGGGAGCGCAATGAAATGCAAAAGCAAATTAATGAAGAGCGCAAGCAACAAATGATGGAAATGGTAAAACGGCTGGACACCATTTCAACACAAAACGCGGCATTTCAAAGCGACTTGCTTAGTATTTTGCGAGAAAAAAAGTAAGCACACAATTTTTAATTTTTTTTGTCCATAACATTTTATTTTTACTATTTTTAGGGATAGTTAATTTCGCTTTTTTTTAACTTTTTATAATTTTATTTTTTAATGAAGAAATTTATGAGTTTGTTTTTTTTTTTGCTTTTATTGATTTTTGTTTTTAGTATTACCATTTCTGTTTAGTTTAATTTTTTATACGTACAATGAATGAATTTTTTGTTTTATGTTTGTTATATAATTACTTTTTAATGTACAAATATTTATGTATACAAACCTATGAGTTGTTGTTGAGTAGTTTTCATAAGAGTTCTTTTTTAGTTTTTTAATTGTTATTTTTTTAAATGAATGCAAAAAGTGAATATTTTTGATCTCAAATAAAATAAGCTTTTGTTTTTTTCTAAATGAATTATTTTTATTTAAAGTTTTTATATTTAAATAAAATTAAAATTGAGTATAATGTTGACCATTTCTTTTTTTTTGGCTATAAGCAAATGTGTACATAAAGGTAATGTATAAAGAAAATAGTCCCTTTAGAAATTAAAAATTATCTTTCCGTTACAAATTTCGCAATTGCTGATCTAATATTTTCCGCCGGCATTGAAAAATCAGCAGATGTGTTTGTATATGATTGTCTAAGCCTTTTCCTATACGTCGGAATCTACCCTTTAGATGCCCAAATGCATTTTCAACTACACGCCTTGATAAATTGTAATTAAACATTTGTTGTTCTAAGGAGGCAGATGTAGAAAAGGGGTATGGCTTCATAACCGTTCGTGAAAATTTGAAAGCAGAGTCCCCTATAGGGACTACTGGAACTTCTGTGTTACATATTTGTACGGATTTTTCTTTTAGGATGTGCGATAATTCAATCATTTTACTTAATTGAGACTGTTGGTAAATTTGTGAGTCATTGCAACGTCCTGGGCAACCGACATTGACATAAAGAAATCTATAACTAACTTGAAAATTATTATATTGAAAAACTTTGTAACTCCAAAACTTACCGATAGTCTACCAATGCAAATAAAACTGTTGAGTACCATCCCTTGTAGTTGTAATGGTCAACAGCCTCTGCAGCTGGTGGCTTAATTTCAATATGACATCAATCTATTTAAATAAATGTACATACAAACATATGCGTATGTTAATTTTTGTTTAAATAAAATTTATTTTATATAAAAGGTCTGTTGCAAGAGGGTTAAAAAGTGCGTAAAAATTTTGCTAGTTTTTGCTAATTAGCTTACCAATTGCACCTAAGCACTGAGGAAATCCCAATTCATTAAAACCTTTAACGCACTCTTCTACTTTAGAAGCTTTTAAAAAGTCCTCAGGAAGAAAATCTTTAGCTAGATTTTCAATAACTGCCTTACAAAAGTCATGCAAAATATTGCAAACACTACTAGTGGAAACTCCAAAAAGCCTTCCTACAGTACGATATTCGGCTGAAGAACCCAGTGTATAAAGCGCTATAGCAACCCGCTTTTCCAATGGAATACAGTTCCGGAACTTTGTATCGTTTTTCCTTAAAACTTCCATATAATTTAATAGCAACGAAAATGTCGCCCGATCCATTCGTAAGCTCTCTTTAAAAAACTCTGGACTACCATTTGGAATATCCTTTTCCCAAAAATTGCCATTGCGATTCTAAGGTTTTATCATTAATATTTATTAGTTAAATTCTTAATAATTATTTAAAATTCTTACAAATGTCCACAGGCATCTCGGGCTCGACACATGTTGCGCATAAAGCAAGATTTCATCCTCATCGTCGTCATCTTCTTGCATAATTTCTAACAATTCTGCAAATTGGAAAAGTAATTGTTTCTGCTCTCTAAGAGCAATAGTTAATCCAATAATTGCAGAATTTTTTAATTCCATTTTATTTAATGTTTTTTGTTTGCTCTCAAACACCTGAAAAATTTCTTGACAGATGAAAGATGTTGAAAATGTAATGTAAACAGCTTTTTTAAATTTTCAACATCTTTCACACACATCTAAAAATGTGAGTAAGTGTAAACCGGCTATTAAACTTGAACTATAGCGAGATTAGGGATGAAACGATACGAGTAAATACAAGTAAATATCGATTCTTTCCTCTCGATACCAAGTACTTTTAGCATCGATACTTTACCACCGAGTACCAAGTAGGTATCGGTAAAAAAGTACTCGTATCGGTCAAAAATACTCGTTGCATATTGACTTGAAGTTAATATTGAACGTGACTCCATTACAGTCTTTAGGAAATGTGCATAAATTAGTTATCTTTGGTAAAACGGTTAAAAATTAATAGGCCAAAACTTGTATAGAGTTTTTAGTACTTTTTAATGGAAATATTGAGTCTAACTTGTGTTTTATAAGTGCCAAGAGGGTCTCTAAATCTTTAAAAAACTTCTTCAACTGCAGAAATATTTTAAGTACAGAGTTATGGCATTTTTAAATTGAAAATTTACAATAAACTTCGAAAATATACATGTTTTCTGGAAGTCGATCAAGCCTTTCTATTAACAACTTTTTTTTTCTTGTAAAATTAACGTATCAGTTATATTTAAAACAGTCTTGTTCAGTTCAGTTTAAAATTTTGCGCAAAAATCAATGCTGTCTATATTTAAAAATCAATTTTGTAAATGTTTTTCCTCTTTAAATTTTATATTCATTAATCGATATTTTCTTTATTAAAACTTTTGTTGCTATCGATGCCATATCTCACTGACTTTTAAAGATTTTGATTTTTGTCTTATTGCCTTTTCTTAAGGCGCCTTTACCCTCTGATTGTTAACTCTAAAATTAATATATACTTATATAAACTAGGCAAAAAAAAGTGGGTCGTACCATGGCGAAATCATGTACCAGATAGTGTCAATGGCGAATTTATTCATTTTCGCCGTTGCAGGAAACGTCAAACTTCATATAAAAATTAGACGCTGAGTTTTTGTGTATGAAGTTTGACATTTCCTGCAACGACAGCAATCAATAAATTCGCCACTGCCACTACCTGGTAAGTATATCTTAATTTTAAAATTAATAATTGTTGCAAAAAAAACCGACATCAAAACAGATTTCATTTGTCTGCTTATAACGGTTCAAGAGTATGGCCACATAAATTAGATTACATTAACTATTGGGACACCTTATATCTCCAAACTTTAAACTTGTTCAATAGTTTGGCAATATACATCAAAATACAGCAGCTATAGGCTTACCCTTTATTTTCAAAATCCAAATTATATATTTGCTGTTGTAATAGCTTAAGCAATCAGGTTCTGTGTAAATTACAACCGCTTGTCTATAACGGTTCAACGGTTTAGCCATATACACCAGATTATATCAACTATTGTAAAACCCTTTAATTTATAATTCAAAGTTTTTATACTTCTTATTATACGAAACAAAGTAGTGGACATTCTGTCTAAATTTCAGGTGTTTGTATACAACGGGCAAAAAAATCCGATAGAACAAATTACATTAATTTTGAGAACACCCTTTAATTTCTAAATTCAAATTCTAAGCTTTTTGTTATAGCGGACTTAGCAAAACAGGTCCCTTGTATATTTCAGCTGTCTGTCTATAACGGTTAAGAGGTTCGGCCACATACACTACACTACATCAACTATTGGGACACTCGTTTATTTCTAAAACCAAATTTTATACTTGTTGTTGTATCGAAGTTAGTAATACAGGTTCTTTGTAAATTTCACAACTGTTTAAAATTATGGCCATATACATAAATAAATGAACTATTGGAGCAACCTTTAATTTTAATATTAATACTTGTTACTATAACGAGCATATTAATCGACATTATGTCAAATTTGCAAGCGTTTGTTTATAACGGTTAAAAATATAGGCCCATATAATTAAATCTACATCATCTATAGGACACCCTTTAATTTCTAAATTCAAATTCGTTGATATAGCGGGCTTAAAAATACAGGTCCCTTTTAAGTTTCAACATTCTGTCTATAACAGATCAAAAGTTCGGCCGCATACTTGTAATTACATCAACTATTGGGACACCCTTTAACTTCCAAATCCAAATTTTATAGTTTTTGTGATAGCGGACCTAGCAATTCAGGTTCGTTCTAAATTTCAAGCGTCTGTCTACGGCTGTTAAAAAGTATACATCAAATTAAATGAACTATTGGCGCACCCTTTAATTTATAATTTTTAATATAAAAACTTGTTACTATAACGGCCATAGCAATCGACTTTCTATCTAATTTGCAAGCATTTGTATATAACGGTTCAAAAGATAGGCCCATATAAGTAAATCTACGTCAATTATGGCTGCACCCTTTAATTTTTAGATTTATTTTTGTATAACTTTTTTTTATTGGGAGCCATAGTAATATGTAGTCAATTTAAATTTTAAGATTATGGACCATTTTTTAAACGGGACCAATCTGTACGCATAATCTATCATATTACCAAAAATTTTCAAAATCGGTTCAGAAATGACTGCAGACACAAACATAAAAAAGCAACATTCAGTCGAATTGTATAACCTCCTTCTTTTTTTTAAGTCGGTTAAAAATCAGAGGCGCCTCATAAAAAAGGCAATAAGACAAAAATCAAAATTGTTAAAAGTAAGTGAGATATGGCATCGACAGCAACAAAAATTTTAATAAAGAAAATATCGATTAATGAATATAAAATTTAAAGAAGAAAAACATTTACAAAATTGATTTTTTAATATAGACAACCTCGATTTTTTTCACAAAAAAAAAAAAAAATAAATATGTGAATCGATCAGATACAGTGTCGAAAGAGGTGTATTGGAAATCAGCATGATCGACCAATGTCCTTCGAGGCAGCAGGCAAAACACCACGCCTACCTCTAATTTTTTCATAACAAACAAAAAAGTAACTCCACTCAAAAATATTATTACAAGGGACGATAGAGAATTAAAAAAAAGCAAAAAACATCAAGTAAAAAAATTGCGGCTCGCCCATATTTTCCGAGTTACGGGGCTATGAAATATTCAAATTTTTTAAATATCAATATGGGTATCATTTTTAAGCTTTTAAAGAGCGTTTTAAGGGAATTTTAAAATTCTTATGGTATTTTTATGTAAAATTATAGACATACAGTACCAATTTTTTTTAATTCTTTGCCACCTGAATATTTCACTAAACTAAATTTATATAGATGGCGAAGGGTATATAAGATTCTGCATTGATAAAATATTAATCTTTTGCTTTTAATATCAATTATAAAAATTTTAGAAAACTCTTCAGAACATATTGCACTTTCAGCTTCATAACCGATATGTATGTATGTCAACAATATCCTTAAAGTGCAAAATATTAAGAATATATATGTTTTTTATTTTTGAGAATTTTCTAAAAAATAATATATAAGTATTCTTTTTTAGAAAATTTATAAACAGTAATAATAAAATGTGTTTGGTGGAGGAAACAAAATATATGTATGTATATGATCTAAAAAACGCAGTTCGAAAATTTGTCTTGAATTTGTTCATGCTTTTAAGAATAAACAACAAAAATTTTAAATAACTTTTATTTATAGAAGAGAAACCTTCTTGAATGTTACGTAGTTTTTCTATATTGGAGGCATTTTTTTTTCTTCTAACTGTGTACAAACAAAAAAGTGTTGCAAAATTCACAATTGCTCCAATGTTCTTCTTGCAACAGACTCAAAATACAACCATCTAAGTTGAAAATCAAACAGAAAGTGCCATATAACAAAAAAGGTGCCAAAAAGGGCAAAAAATATATCAAAAAGTGGCAGATTTAGCTCTTTTTAAAAAGAGGGCACTAAAGGGTCAATAATTCGAGATAATAGCAATTTGTTACTTTAGTAGCAAAAACGGTCACGCTACATTACAGTGCAGTCACACGGTCAAGCGATATGTATTTTTATTTTTCTTTGCCTTAATTTAATGAAATAGCCGACCGATACGAGTAGGTATCGATACTTTTTGATCGATATTGAGTACGTATCGATATTTCCCGATCGATACTGTATCGAGTAAAAATATCGATACCCTAGTAGTATTGTTCTATCCCTAAGCGAGATCAATGAAAATTAATTATACAGTTCAAGTATTAAAAAGTAAAATAGGAACAACTTAAATTTTACATATGTATGTATGTACGCATAGGTTTTTAGCTTCAAATTCAGCCTTTTTCAAATTAAATTCAGATGCTTAAAAAAACAAGTTAAAAAGTTAAAATGACAAATTTTGTTTTATATTTGATTTTGATTGATTAGGAAATGTACGAATTAGAAGTTAAGAACCTACATATATAAAAATAAGGCACACAACTAAGAATCACATATTTTCTGTATAGTAACTCATCTTTAGTTCCTCTAGTTCTAATTTTTTTATTTTAATTTCCTCTTCTCTCAGCTGCTCCATTCGAAAATAATGTTTTCCCTTTTCTTCCTGGTGGTTTTGAATGCTTTTTCTTATTGCCTTCAGTTCACGATTAGTGTCCTTAACCTCTCGTTTTAAATCGCTTGTGCACTTTATATGCTCTTTATTATTATTCATTTCTTTGAGCTGTTGCGCAATTGACACCATAGCATCAGTCTGACCTTTCATACACTCTTTCATAGTGTCATTCCAGCTCGTGTCTTTCTGGCGTTTTGGAGTCGGAGTAGCAGCGTTGCTGGTAGAAACTGCTTTGCTGGCGGAAGCTTCCTTACTAATGGAATAAATATCTTCTAGCAGAAAATTGCAGTCTACTACAATTTCTTCTTCCGTGTTCGCAACACCAAAATCCAGTGCGTTCTCAACACCTTCGATGACTGTCCCACACAACTGTCCGTATCCCACACAACTGTCCAACAGCTTCCTCCATTATTGTAAGCACAAATTTATTAAATGGCCCTCCACCAGTCGATCTGGTCTCCGAACTATTATGGGCGATTTTTCGTCTTCCAATCCATTCAAACCTGTAAAGAAAATCAGTCACTAAAACGTAATTCATTTTGTTTGAACAATGTGGCTTACGTTTTTCCAACCAGATGTATCCTTTGTTGGAGGACCATTATTATTTAATTCGACGGTAAGTTCTTTCCACAACTCTTGTAACTTTACACGGTCGCCTTTTGCAAATCCATTGGCTAGATCTAGATTATTTTGCATAAAGCGTAACAATATTGCATCCTGTGTGGCATTCTTGTGTTTCCCCCTACAATTATGCAAAATATTCATTCAAACTAAAATATATTAACCTGAGCATTTTATTTCATTGCACTGTAAATATACTTACATATTTCAGCAAAAAATTTCAATTTCACGATAAAATTCAAAAGTATTTTCTAACGACTTCTTTTTGTATAAAAGTATTTTCTAGAACATTGCAATTCACTACCAATTGATGTTCGAAAACAAAATATATATGAAAAGTAAAATGCAGAACACTAAACCAAACTTCATCTAGCTCCCTAGGAAATTAAATGTTTAGATATTTGGGCTTTGCTTCCTTATCGATTTTGAAAGTTGTCTTGTTGTGAATTAGTCGTATCAGTATGTTTTTGGTTACGCTGAGGTCAACAAGATGCATTGCATCCAGAGGTACTTGAGTTACCATTTTAATATTAATTTTTTCAAAGGGAGTTTTGGTTTTATAAAACTGCTTCTGGTGATGCTTAAAATATCTTCTGGACGTAAAATCGTGATCAGTGATTGTTTGAGATGACTTTGTGCCATACGTAATAATATTGTTAATTTTTTCCCCCATTTGACAACATTTGCTGCTTCACTAACACGGGCCATAATGGGTACTCGAACTTTTAAATAATGGCAAACCATCGACATTTAAATCTACAACAATCTCAGCGTCATTTTTTAAATATTCTTAGACTCTGTTTAATTGATTTCTAATTCCAAAATGACAATTTATCACAGGAGAAACCTCTTTCTAAGAAAGGAGTGTATTTTAAGATGCATAGAACTTTACACTTTTTTGTACACTTAAGTTTTCTTCTCTTAAAGTATATAGGAGCTCTTCAAAACATGCACGGCTTGGCCACTTATTTCTTCTTAATTTTTCTTTTCCATAATACACATATCTCTATTTTAATTTTTTTTCTGTATTTTCTACCGCACTTAATTTTGATACGTAAATGGATCTTTCTTTTTTTAGCAATCTTCGCAAATTTCTACTGCTTCCACAATATATTTTTAAGAATATTTTTAGCTCTATTTTAATGTGTATAATTAATATTTTATTACTTACTCTGTGTAACTTACTTTTTCTGACATTCACAATTTTAAATTTAGTGTGTTATTGATAACTTAAAAAGCAAATGTAACTTTACAGATATTTTTACCGAAGTATAGCAAACCAAAAACAAAAAAGGAAATACACGATTTTAATTTTTCGTAGTAGCTAAGTTAAGGTTTGTAATTATATACCTGGATAATCTTTGTTAATTGTCGAATTATTACCACGACATTTTAGGCAAAATACAAAGAGCAAAACGACCAATGGCGAAATATAAAATATATGCATAATTTTTTTTTATATAAGTCCAATTCACAATCTTGTGCAAATGGTCTTCCAACATAGCATATGAAAAATTGTGTAGCATATTTTACTCAATACTATATGTTTTGTTGGTGTAGACTAAAAAAATGCTACACAATTTTGCAAATGGTATGATGCAAGACCATTTGCACAACATTCTGAATTGGGCTATGGTGTTTAACATTTAGCGTTTACGGCGAAAATCAATGAATTTGCGATCGAGACCACCTGTATTATTTCGCCATGGCAGGACCTATTAAATGGATAATTTTTAGAAAATTTAAAAACAAATTTAGGAATTTTTATATAATAAGTTTGTAAACTTTAACATGGTTAATATTTAAATGCGTACAAAGTAAATTGATAATAATAAATAATAAATTGATTTGTTATTGAAATTATATAGCAATTTATTAAAAAATATTTATATTCTATTTGTTTTCAAATTTTTATGAAAATAATTAGCATCACTGTCAAAAGCCTCTAAAGTAATTTTTTCTTATCAGTTATGCATCAGTTTGTATATTGACTCACTCTGCATCAGTTTTGTGCTAGCCATGAGTTAGTTCAGAATTAATTAGCCATAAGTTAACCTTATTATGAGTTAGCTCAAAATAATCCGACAGGGTATAAATGGGAGCAATTAATTAGATGGACTAACTCGTTGACAATTTCGTTAATGCTTATGATGTTGTTAATATTTTCACTATTTTCACTAGCGGTAATTTTATAAAAAAGTTTGATCGATAATTAGTTAAATGGCTTTAGAACATAACATCATCTAACGTTGCTTCTTTTCTTTGTACACTAAGCATAATAAAGCAATAATTTAAAGTGACATTTTTATCACAAAAATCTGGTGAAATATGTACGTCTTAACATTAGGCACTATAAGAATATATTTTGTTTTCGAGTAAGTAATAAGCTTTGCTAGCTGGGGTTTGAGTTAAGTTTAGATATCAGACGTCACGTTTTATTCCTATCTCGTTTAAATTTAATAAATTATTAAAATTTTCGAATGCACATCCATCAACCAAAGGGTTAAGGTTTATTTTTTATGCATAGATCTTTTTAAGCTTTTGCTAGTATAATTTTATTTTTCATAAAAACAATTATTTTTTTCCAATTGTAATTCCATTTCATTACCATTATTAAAACAATTATAATTGGAATAAAATTATTAGCATGATATCGTAGTTATTTTTTCCTATTTCATTATTTTAACTAATGCCAATGCAATTTTAATGGTAATGAAAAATTTATTTTTATTTTTGCTAAAAATATTTAAATATTTATACTTTATTTTAAAATTTTAAAAATAATTTGGAATCAAAAGGTTTAAACTTAACTTAAAAATATTTTTTAATTGATTTTAAATTATCAGGCTTTTCGTCTCTCTAAATATATGAACATGCATACATATATTTATTTAGTTATTGTATCCTTAGAACTGTTGTAATTGTTGGTAAAAGTTGTTAAAAAACATAATAGTAATTTTAATACAATTATACGCATTATATTCATAAAGTTTTGTTAAAGAATTTCGTTTTGTATATTCAACTCCAATTAAACACAATAAAACAATTAAAAATATTGATCATGTACAGAAACAATAATTTTATTTTTTAATTTTAATAAACCAATACATATGTACGTATGAATGGACATTGATTCGCAGCATACAATAAGTACTTATGGTACAACCAGCAATATCTGTTAATACCAGTTTGTGCGAAACATAGGAGAACAGATATGTTACTCTCATTCTCTCTTTACTCATTCGTATCCATCCAAAGAGAAAAAGTAACAATATCAACTTATATCAGAAACACAAAAGTACTCATCTATACGCACTCATAAGAGTAGACACAAAAACTGATATAAACAGATATATCTGTGCATGTCTTTAATTCGGTAGCGTTCGAATCGAGTTGCCATTTTCGTAAACTATAAGTGATAAAGAGGGAAATGCTAAAACAGATGAGTTTAAGAAAATCAATGGTTTTAAATTGTAGACCTATCACTGAGAGTACTAAACGTTACAGAGGATTAACATGGTATTTTTTCAAAACATAAAGTATCAAAAAAGTACGATCGTAACAACTTTTCCAACACTGATCTCAGTTAATGATAATACTGATTTGCCTTTTAAAAACTTTAGGCAAAGACAATAAATTTATAAAGATGTTGCACTTTGAACATTTAAAAAATGAAAAATTATGAGCAGTTTCTTGGTAGCGGGGGTAAGAGATAAGAGGGAAAAAATTTCTGTGAGCGCAACCAAAACTCAAGAGAGCACAATATTAGTTTGTAAACAAGACAGATTCATACACACATGCGTTTCAAAATGTGTGTGGATGTTCATAAGAAATGTTTTGTTAAAGGAAAGTATTGAGAGACAAAAACACACATTTAACATATAGAAACGTACATACATACTTTCACATCTACATACTCGTATAAAGAAGAATGTGCTTCATAAAATTTTATTTCTGAATTCTATTTTTCCTACTTATTTAAAAATTGTTTGTAAAATAAGCTTAAAAACGAAACTATATGACTGCTCTTGTTATTGTAGGGTAACTGTATATTTTTATTTGTGTATTTTTAAAAATATGCATAATTGCACCGAACTAATCATACCCTAAATTACGTAGTAATTTTTTTAGCATTTATTCTTGTGGATACTTAATATGTTTTTTAAGAAATTTCAAACAATGGTAATAAAATAAGGCACTTATTTGTGTATATTTATTATTAAATTTTTTGTTAAGTTTATTTAACCTGCATATAGGTATAATATATATAAACCTCACTATATAAACCTCAATATGAATTTAATAGCTAAATTTATAAATTAAAATTGCCAAACAAACTAAATTACTGGCGCCTTAAAATTTAGACTTTCCCAGTACTTGTTACTTTACACTCATGTGCTTCCTATGAGCAATGCTTTCTTAGCAACATAAGTATAAGAATTCGGAACTTCCAACCTGTTTTTGTGACAAGAGTTATTCTTGTCAAACCAGACATAATAATTTTAGTTTTTAGCTGCTGTTTTTACAAAATAGTATTTATAAGACCTTTATGCGTGTTTTTATAGTTCTTAGGACGGATACACATTTCCGATGTATATGTCAGAATTTGTCAAGGTTTAATTATATCTATTATTCTGCATTAATAGCAAGAAAATCGTTGAAATATCGCATTTTCGCAATTTTCCATGTTTTACACCAAGAACTTTGTATTTTTCATTTGGAAAGCAATTAGGAAATAATTTCACCCAAAGTTTCGTACAAAAAAATTAATTTTAATCTTTAAAATATTATTATTCCGAACAAATTATTAAAATCACCGATTTTGATTATTGGAGGTAAAAGCACTTCTCGATGTCCATTTCGCTACCGTTTACTTAGCTCTTCAGGAAACTTCTCACAAACATTTTAAATAAACTAAAATTTTTTGTTCAAACAATAAAGTAAATACAAAAATCAAAGTTTAAGCAAAAACAACAATTATCAACATTGGGGGCAAATTACGGCATTCGATATCGATCGAAATTTACATTTAAATTCTATTGAAATTTCGATCGATAGATAGATAGAAGAGCCGAAAAAAAGTCAGCCTTATAGAGTATATAAAGAAAAATATAATCAGGTGGCAAATTACGACACTCGATATCGATCGAAATTTACATTTAAATTCTATTGAAATTTCGATCGATATCGAGTGTCGTAATTTGCCACCTGATTATATTTTTCTTTATATACTCTATAAGGCTGACTTTTTTTCGGCTCTTCTATCCATTTAAAAGATGATGAAAAAGAAAATTAAGACAACAAATGAAATATCACAACACACCATGATAATTTATTTATGCCTTTTATATGGGCACTTGCAAGTTAATAATTAAAATTAAATTACGGGAATTTTAAATTAAATTTATTATCTTTAAAAAATATTGTGCTAATTATCCCGAACAAATTACTAAAATCACCAATTTTTTGATTTTTTAAATTTTCTGACTTTTCTGGAGGGATTTTCAAAAATTTTCTTCCGTAAAAACCTTCAACTTGAAAATACGAACAACTGACAAAAAATGTTCCAGAAATCGGCATTACTATACATTTTATGAATTACTATATAAAGTATATTCATATGGCAATTTCACTACTGCTATTTTAGCTCATTAGTGGATTTTACCCAAATTTTGTATAGAAAACTTAAAAGTCTTATATCAAAAGCCAAATTGATTAAATAAGAACTCTCTTGAATCAATAAAAGAAAAAGACAAGAACAAAAAGACAGTATACAAAAACACAGCAAACATTCAGAAACTAAAAAAGTAAAGTAAATTAAAATCGAAAAGTTTCCGAATAATAAATTTTCATATTGATAATAAATGAATTTAATATTCGGTGTAAATCGATGTTATTTCTTTTATACAACAACAAAACACATATTGTTAACATACAAATACACAACCGGTAACATTAGTTTACGTTGGATATTTTATAATGTAAATATATACACATTCGTATGCACGTATATACAAATGAATTATTGTGAGATGAGAGTAACAAGTTTGCTGAGAATAATAATTTCTCTTTGTGATTTTACTCTTAAAGTGGCAGTAGCAGTACGTCCATCGACAAAATATGCACTGGATGTAGAATGGACGGCAGTGAAACATCTTAGTATATTTATAGTCTTTGCTTTAGGTAATTGTTTGTTGTTACAAGACTTTATATGTAGAAGAGTAGAATTATTAATATTGAAGAGGAAAAAGTACAGTAAAAACGTGAAAAATTTTAAACGAATTTTTTAATTTAATAATTAATTACTCGTTCATTAAAGTGAAACAATTTACTCCGTAAGGTACTTTCTTATTGAAGTTTAAAAGTAAAAAGCTTAAAAATAATCTTACAATTGTGTTTTTTTAATAATTCTATGTGCGTTGCACATTTGTTCTCTTTAATGATCAAGGTTTTTTTTTAATACAATATTTCTCTTTAATCATTTCCATATTTTACTTTAAAAGTTCTCTTAATTAATATGAGTAAGTATTTATTTTGTAAACACTACAACAACTGCGCTTTGCAATATGAGTAACGAAAGTATTCAAATGACAATTATTGTTTATTGCATGAATATTTATATGATGCGTTAAATTACAATGGGAAAATTATTGTATGTTGGTTTGTTTGTATTATGTACAATTACGTTGGGTAAAACTTTAAACGAATTTTTTAATTTAATTTAATAATTAATTACTCGTTTATTAAAGTGAAACAATTTACTCCGAATTTGTATAACTTTTTATTAAATTCATTTTTTTCTTCATACGAATCTTTTTCGTGTTTTTCAATTAAGATTTGTCTGTTTGCAAACTGTAATGGACTTTTCGTTACCTGAATATGATCCAATCCATCATCTTGAGCGCTATGCACAGTTGGTACTGGGGAATTTTTCCTTTTTCTTATTTTCGTTTTCACAATTCTTGGTTGAATGGTTTCTCTGTCCACAATTCTAAAATTTAATTCTTCGTTTTTGTGTCTTCGGAAAAAATGTCTCTTCAAACCTACTCTGCTTTCAAAACCACCATTGCAAATCTTGCACTGAAATATTTGGGCACCATGTTTTTGCTTTACGTGTTGGTTTAATACTTCTTTTCTCTTGTAAGCCTTTTGACATATGTCACATTCGAAGAGATTTATTTCTGCATCTTTTGCAACCTTGGTTTCTGTATTTTCAATAGTTATTCTAGGAAGTGCATCCGCCACCTTATTTTCTTTGCCTTGAACGTGGTTTATATCAAACTCATATTCGTTGAGCTTGATTTTCCAGCGAATCAATTTTGAATTGGGTTCTTTTAAACTGGCTAACCATATTAAAGGTTTATGATCTGTATGCAATTTAAATTTTCTACCATATAAATAATGTCTGAACTGGCCACAAGCCCAATCAATTGCAAGTAATTCTTTCTCTATCACACTGTAATTGATCTCATGTTTATTAAGTGTTCTTGAAGCAAAAGCTATAGGACCGCTATCCTGAGACAGCACAGCACCCAATGCAAAGTTACTAGCGTCTGTCGTGAGAATAAATTCCTTCTTGAAATCATGATACCTTAATACCATATCTGAGGTTAGTATCTTTCTCAACTTTTCAAAAGATTCTTTATAGTCGATTTCATTTTCGTTGATCTGTCCGTCTTCTTGGATTCTTAAAGTGAGAGGTTTAGCTATTTTAACATAATCCGGGATAAACTTTCTGTAATATCCACTCAATCCTAAAAATGCTTGAAGTTTTTTTTACTGTTTTCGGAATAGGAAAGTTTCTTATACATTCTATCTTTTTAGGGTCTGCTTTTATTCCATTTGGTGTTACAATATACCCAAGAAAATCAGTCTCTGTTTTCAAAAATGTATTTTTTTTCAGCGAAACCTATAAATTAGCCTTCCTTAACGTCTGAAATATTTTTTTCAAATTATCTATATGTTCCTGAAGGGAAGTACCAAATAGCAATATGTCATCCATATAGATAACACATATTTTATTAACATAATCTCGAAGTACATTATTCATCATTCTTTGGAATGACAATGGAGCATTCTTTAGACCGAATGGCATAAGTTTAAATTCGTAATGGTCATCATTCGTTGAAAATGCGTTTGTTCTTGGTCATTTTCATCTACTTCTATCTGGAAAAATCCTTTTGCTAAGTCTAATGTGGAGAAGTAATTTGCTCGTCCCAGCTTATCTAGCACATCATCAATAAGGGGTATAGGATATATTTGTCTTCTCTTGTCACGGCATTCAGTTTTCTAAAATCTATAACTATTCTCCATTCCTTGTTTCCTAATTTATCTTCTTTTTTTGGAACCACCCAAATTGGAGAATTATAAGGTGAGTCACTTGGAGCAATTATACCTTGTTCCAACATCTCAGTTATTTGCCTTTTCACTTCTTCTTTCTTTGTGTTTCAGGATATCTGTATGATTTTGAGTAAATTGGTCTGTCACTGTTCGTAGTGATTTTATGTTTAACTTCATTAGTGAATGATAGATCATCTCCTTTTTTTGTAAAAACTATTAGAAAACTCATGTAACAAACTTTTAATTTCGATTTTCTCTTCTCTATTTAAATGTTCTAATCTTAATTGTTCTTTTATTCCCAATTCATCCAAACGATGTAATTCGGGTAGCTTTTCTATTTCATTTCTTTCTTTTGCAATATCGATTTCGTGTTTATCTTCATTTTGTCCCTCAAAGTACAAAGGTAATTCTTGGTTATTTATAATTGTTTTCTTTCTCATAATCTATAATGGAATTATTGTCGCGTAACGATTTTAATCCAAATATTTCGTTAAAAGTAGGAGGAAAACTACAAATTTTAAATGTTATGTCATTTCTCAACAAAATTTGAATGGCATTCTTTTTTATTCTTGTCCCTTCTCTTATTTCTAAATGTCCTGAAGCAGTTTTTATTTTTAATGGAGTTTCCAAAGCAAAGATTAAATTTTTGGGCAATGGTTTCTTGGAATAAGGTTTTCCGTAGAACCCTTGTCTATTAGAAGTCTTGTTGCTCGTCCATTCTGTCTGAACAAAATATAGGGTAATTTGAGTTCGGTAGGTTCTTCATTTTGGAGGCCATACAGGGAAATTTTGCGAGGATTGCTTATTTAAAAAGTGGTTTTTTCTAGTTTGTCCACTAATGTCCTTTGGTTCTGGTCTAGAAAGTTCGTTCTGTCCTGGGAAATTGTTTTGTCTTTGAAAATTATTAAATCTAGGAAAATTGTTCTGTCTTTAGGGTAAATCATTCTGCTTAAAATAGTTGTTTTGTCCGGAGTAGTGATTCTGATAATTAGGCTACCGAGGATGGGGATTTTTTGCTTTGTGATTATGTTTTGAAAATTGATTTGGTTTTTGTGCATAACTTTTAAAATTATTTTCTTTAATTTTCAAAATCTTGTGTTAGTCCCAGGAATTTTAACGGATCAATCTTTCTTCCTATCTGCACCTGTTGCTGCTGTATTTGTTGTTCTTGTTGTTGCTGATTCATCCTGTTAATTTGGTGTAAGTTTTGCCTGGCTAGGAGCCTTTTAATTTTCCAATCCGTTTTTGCACTATTTCTTTGATTATTTTAGTAAATTTTTATATAATCTTGGAGGGTCTCTTGAGAATCGGAAGATTTTATTATTATTTTTTATCCTATTTCGTAGGATAGAAATTTTATCTCCGATCCTTTTTAGTAGGATTTGTGTTTATTCTTCGGATAAATATTTTTTTTTTTATTCTTTTGCGTAGAACAAAAAAAGTTCACTTTGCGTCCTTTTTTAGTAGGATCTTTTTTTCGGATAGATAATCTTCTTTTTTTTATCTATCCTACCGACTGCGCCAATTTTAAAGGAATTTTTTAATTTAATTTAATAAATAATTACTCGTTTATTAAAGTGAAACAATTTACTTCGTAAGGTACTTCTTTATTGAAGTTTAAAAGTAAAAAGCTTCAAAATAATCTTACAATTGTGTTTTATTATAATTCTATGTGCGTTGCACATTTGTTCTCTTTAATGATCAAGGTTGGTATTAATACAATATTTCTCTTTTATCATTTCCATATTTTACTTTAAAAGTTCTCTTAATTAATATGAGTAAGTATTTATTTTGTAAACACAACAACAATTGCGTTTTGCAATATGAGTAACGAAGGTATTCAAATAACAATTATTGTTTATTGCATGAAAAACACCCAACAATTACGTTGGGTAAAACTAATATATATATATATATATATATATATATATATATATATATATATACATAATTCTATTCGTCACTCAATTTTGCGAAAATCTAAGCAAATAGATGATTTTATTAAAATTTTTCGTGACTTTAATGACTCCACTGTGCAATGTTAGGTAGTTTAAATTTAATTATTAAAAGACTCGGTTTTTTTAATTATAGAACTGTTTGAGGTTAAATGGCAATAGTAATTTTCAATCCAAGTACATGAACTTGCATTGATACTATTTTGTTTTGCCGGTTTGTCCTTCAAGCACTTGAACTTGAAGAACGGTAGAATCAATCAATAAAACACTTTAAATGCCTTAAGAAGATTGATATTTTCTTAATTGCTTATATACTGAATTAACTTAACAACTACAAATGATAAAGTGCATAATTAGCATTTCTGCTACCACTGTTGTTCCAAAACAAATTATTATTTTTTATTTTGTCTACAATTTAATCACTGCTATAGTTTGTCCTTTTTGTTGTTTCTTTTTATCTATACGGAAATGGGGCAATCAATGACCTATTTATTATGTTTAAAATTAATAATAGCAAAGCTTGCATTTTGATTGATATATTAATGATTAAAGTATAGATTTATGTACTGAACAACAGTGACGATCAAAATTGATAAAAATAATTGTGTTTTTAAAATAATTATATTTTTATATATATTTTTGATATTATATATATTTTTGATATTATTTTTTATATATTTTGATATTAATTAAAACGTCAAATAAAAAATTTATTAAAATTATATGTTGACCTAAATGTCAACAAGAACTATCACGTTAATGTTTTTTTTTCTATTACACTGAAAACGTGTTTCTGTCGAAAACAATTATAACCCTTCTTGCAGTCACAATCGCTCCCAAAATCAATTATGATTTTAGATGGTTTTCTAATAAATGAGAGGAATTTTTGTTCCTGGGATTAAGAAAAACACGCAAACGGACCACTACTTTACCTTTTTTAATACGGTTGGAATATGTAAGAAAGACAAGGAAAAAATCAATTGAGCAATTGATTGATGCCAAGCGTTTACACTCCCTCACCAATTAAAAATATGTTTTGGGCTTTCTTCCAGCAGTAAGTTTGAAAAAGGTTTAACATACACAACAAGTGTAAACTTTAAGTACGGATTACACCAGGCGTAAGCTTTTTTTCGACTTTAGAATAAGTTTAAGCGAAGATGGTTACCTTTTCCCATTTAATTCTGGTCGCCGTACTTAAAGTGGTGTGCATAAAAAACTAAATGCTTTAAGTAGCCTTAAACTACACGCCGTATATTCTGGGAAATAATAAATTTTAAAAAGTAATGGTTTTAGATGAGGAAGATTACCCATTTTTTCTTCTTCTAAAATTGTTCTTACAACTAATAGAAATGTGCATAATATTCTGAACTTGCTTGCTTGGGAGTTTAAAACGGAAAAGACGGAGCTACTTCCTTTTCAGAAGTAACTCGATTCTGTAAGATTGATGGTTAACCCTCTTTCGAACTTATGTGTAAAAATCGAGCGAAAGCTTTAATAATTACTTTGTTTTACTGGAGTTTTTACGCTTACTACACACAGAATAAAAGTAAAACAAAATATTTTAAAGGAAATGGATGCTTACCTTTATAATTTATCAATTACTAATTAAACAATGGTTTTTAATTCAGATTTTTGATATTATCTTTATTATTTGTAAAATTTTGCATTTATGAATGTTTTATAATCATGAGTGAAAGAATTTTTTAATATATTTTATATATAGTCTTCTATATAGCAAGAATGTATTCAATTATATAAATACATACCAAATCGCACAGTTGTATATATAATATATATTATATAATATAAATAAAGTATATGTATAAATATACATATTCTATATATTTATATATATATAATATATTTATATTATATATATAATATATTTATATTATGTATATAATATATTTATATTATATATATTAGAATTGTGTAAGAGATAAATGATATAATATATATATAATATATTTTATGTGTTACTTATAATTTCTTTTCATTAAAAAATTTATTATAATTATATTACTATTATTGTTATATATACTATATATATATATATATATATATATATATATATATATATATATATATATATATATATACATATGTATATAAATATGTAAAATTTACGGATATCAATTTATAATAAAATATAATTTTTTATTTTCTATGCGAACACAATGTGGTTTTATCCCCTTTTTTAATGCTGCTTTCTTCTATGTTCAAACCCCCTCATTCATCTTACTTTTATCGATCCCTTTATGTTTTTTTTTATTGTTTCTTTGTATAAAAGGATGAAGTGACAGCAGCAGTGGCTAAAATCCGTATTATCGGATTAGATATAAAAAGTTTCGATTCAATCAAACCGAAATTTATAATCATATAAAAAGTTCATACTATCAGTTAGATCTTTTTTGAATTAAAATAAGTATGTAAACATGTTATTGCGTTAATGAATTATGTTTGTATTGTTTTTGTTTTGTTTTAGTTTTTAAAAATTTTAAATATTTATTCCAAACGATTAAAAGGTATATTTTATATTTTTAATCATATGTAAGTGTATTTTACTGAAAAATTGCAACTCTGAAAAATAACTATTATCTACGAGTATCAAGTCAGACTAAAACGTATTCACAGATGTTTATTATTATAATTTCTTTTAGTAAAACATGTATATACACCAATGAGTCATAAATATATCCATAATGATTATGTCATAGAGATCAGTAAGTCGTTATTTCGTACTTAATAAACAAATATTTGAGAATTTTCTAATAAAATACTAATATTTTTACGTAATAAACCAAAATTTTTTAAGTGAAACAGGGAAGGAAGGGTATTAAGTGTTATTAAATATTTGTGTTTCGTATAGATACATCAAGATATACAACCCTGACGTAAGTGCACATCCTACACAAATATGTGAGAAAGCTATTGTTCTGATAACTGCATTTGCAGGGTTCGTGTGATATTCGCCTTAGAAGAATTGTTATATTAGTTTTACAAATATTTGAGGCGATAGAGGTCACATGAGTAGATTTGTTTTCAAAACTTGTCTCGTACTTAAACAACACGATGTTAAAACTTTACAAAATACCACCCATCTCTTATAATTATAAATTCTGTTTAATTTTCTACTATTTGTAAGAAAAAAAACCATTTGCGTTCTTAGAATTCAAGTTGTATTAGAGGTTTTTGTCGGGGTACCTTTTCAATAAACTAATTTTGTTTAGGGAGATGACTGCCTGATTCTGCGCGAAGAAAATACTATCAAAGAATTATTGTTGGTGTGTGAAGTACTAGTTACTTTGATATCGGTTCAACTGTAATGGATCCCGAACATGATTGATGTTTGAATTTTTGCATTAAGTGCATTTAATGCGTTCTCCGTGCTGGTGAAGGTAAGATCTATGTGCATGTAAATTTGTTTGCTCTTAAATAAAGCTTCAAGAAAAAAAAAATAAAGCCGGATACATTGTTTATTCACGCCACAACCTAAAAGTTGTTTAATAAAGAATTTTTTTAATGACAAAAACTTAAACATTGTTTTATTTATACATTTAATTTTTAGTGATAATGAAAGTTGTGATTAAAGAATAAGCACTAGCATTAAATAACCTCGATCATATATATATATATATACAATAAATATGATCGAGTTTATAAATACAAAATTTTACTGATTTTACCCTAGAAACAAAAACTTCCTAAACAGTTTGATTTACTTACTGTTAATAATTATTGGCAATTTTTCCATTAAGGCTGTATTATTTATAATTAAAAGTTAATCGGGATAATTGAAAATAGCACAAAAAAGTTTTTTTTTAATTAATTAATAAATAGTTCCAATATTAATGGACCACGATTTCATTTATGTGACTGCCGCGATCGGCCTCGCAGTAGCTTATTTTGTCAGTCCAATTTTTGAAGACTTTTTTGACGGTTTCTGTGGTTCAATCCTACGAAATTAGCCTTAAAGGCGTTTATTGTTTTCAGACTATTCTCATACCATCTACCTTTAAAACACCACAAGAAAAGTCTGAAGGCGTCAGGCCGCAGCTCAAGGCATCTAACTGATGTCACAAGCATCGCACTTGATGTGCAGTACATCGATTTTTTGACAAGTTTCGCCACCCTGCTGAAACCAGGGATTATCCATAAACGGTTCTTAACCGTGGCTCTGTAGCGGAAAAATGGGATTGTACAACGACGGGTGCCAAGACTGTATTCAACTAGCAAGCCTCATAAACCTTTCGTACAAAATTGCGTACAACTCATGAGGTTATTACTTCATTTCGACACAGAGACTGGACAACACATCACTCACTTTGAATATAAGTTTGCAAAATAACATATGATTTAAAAATATATTTGCATTTGGACCACCCGTTAAAAATAGATTCATTGCCATAAGCCACGATCTAAATGCTTATTTAGCCAAATGTTACTTTACCTTTAATTGTCTCTTTAGCAAATTAACAATAAAAATATACCTCAATCTTTATTTTACAGACTGACTTACATTTTTAAAAGCTTTGATAAACAAGTATTTCCTTAAAGATCTCTTCAAAAGCTTTAAAATGATACCCATATTGATATTAAAAAAAATTTCAAAATTTTAGAGCCCTATAACTCGGAAAATATGGGAGAGCCCCTATTTTTTTAACTTGACGTTTTTTATTTGTTAATTCTCTATCGCCCCATCTATTTATTTATCTTTTTTTTTTTTATTGGAGTTGCTTTATTGTTCCAAATGACATGAAAAAATATAGGTAGGCGTGGTGTTTTGCCTGATGCCTCAAAGGCCATAGGCCGATTTTGCTGATTTCCAATAGAACCTCTTTCGACACTATATCTGATCGATTGACGGACAGATGCATAAGAAGTCAGAATATATATACTTTATGGGGTCGGAAATGAATATTGTAGAAATTACACACGGAATGACAAACTTTCTTTCTACTTTTTTTGGTGAAGGGCCATGAATTTTTGTAGTCGTGCGTAAAAAGATTTTTTAAAGCACTTAAGGGTAGTTCTGAGTAGAGCCTTAAAAGGAAATTCATGTCCAAAAAAAGGCAAATTGCGAGGGACAAAAAATCCTTTGTTAACAACACCAAAATAAAAAGGTCAAACTTCAATGTCCAAAAACTATAACTCAATTGCATTTGTTGTTGCTTACGCCCACTAGGTTATTTTTTATACATACATTTGTACCAATTTTTTAAGATTTCAGCCAATTAAATAGCATCATTGCAATTTTTTTAAACTATATATTTGTCCATACGATTTGCATTTATGTGCAAAAGAGTCGATCTCCATATAAAAATTCAATTATTTATACTCGCATTTAGAAAATGACTAGAGAGTATAATTAATGTTTCTGAGCTCGTGCTGTCATAAGTTTTCTTTATTCGTCTAAGCGTTATCGAGCAAGAAATAATTCGTATGAATATGTTTTTATGGGATTTCGGTCGTAAAAGAATCTTTAATATTTGTTTTTTTTTAAGATACTTGAAAATTTTACAACGGAATTTTCTCTGCTAAGGGTTTTCTATTATTTGAAACCATTTCATTTAAAAACTAATGGAGACCTCAAATACAATATTTTTGATATATATTTTTATATATATTTTTTTAATTTTTACTTTGACTCATGCGCAACAACATACACACACACACACATGTAAAAAATTTATATTTTCTATAATTTTCTATAATTTATATTTTTGCGTAGAAATTAACTCTTTTTTTTCTTTCTTTTTAAATGACATCTTCTGTATATAAGTATTTCCTTATAATATTTGTTCATATATGTTCATATTGCTATTTTGTGTCTTTGATTTAATAAACTAATTTATTGTTATTTAATTTTTTAATATATATTATTATATGTTTATTTATATACTTATTTTTGGTTATGTTTTTGTGCTTTCAATTCATCTCACTCTTAAAGGTTGTCATATAATAAATTTTTCAAATATTTTTAATAGCTTAATCGTTAGTGGTAAGACGTGATAACATTTATTTCAAAAAGTCATTATCAAAATAAAAACACTAAAATACAATTCGATTTTGAGAAAATAATTATTTGCTTTCTTTGTGGATTTATTAACATTTGGCAGTTTAATTAAATATATGTATGTATCTTTTTTTATCACTCTCCCTTAAAGTAATTTTGAAATTAATAACAAGTTAGGAGAACTAATGACATTATATCCTCTCCCCATCAATATAGTATGACGTCAATTATAATTACGTCAAACGTTTAAGAATTCAACCATGGCGAAATATCAGGTGGCCGCAATGGCGAATTCATAATTTTCGCCGCAAACGGTAAATGTCAAACTTTATATAAAAAAAATGTATACACATTTTTTATATATGGAGTTTGACATTTAGCGTTTACGGCGAAAGTGATAAATTCGCCATCGAGACCACCTGTAATATTTCGCCATGAATTCAACACTCAAAGTAGCTGATTCGTTTTAAACATTGAATGACATCAAACTAAGAAAAAAATGAACAACAGAAACGCATATTAAACCAACTACCGCTGGTCCGAACATAAGTATTTATTGAGCGAAAAAGTGGTTCCTATTATTGGATCACATCGCAATTTATGGTATAAATTTATAAGTATCCAAGCAACAACATAAAGATGGATCTTGGAATAAATTTGCAAAATGTAAATTATTTATTTAATAAATTGAGTTTTAATTTTTCATTTAAATTTACACCTGCAATTTGATTATCTTTAAATTGAAAGAAATCAAAACGTTTTGATTTTTGTTGTAGAAAATTAGAACTATACAAAATATTTTTTAACAAAAAGCGCCAAGTTTTAATTGCTAAGTCCCCGTCCACACTACTTTTTTTGTGCAACTCTTGAGTTTGTTGGAGAAAAAGGAAAGACGAACAGAAAAGGGTACACTGTTTAATGTACTTGCAACTCTCTTTTGTTTTCTTATTTGTAGTTTAAGCCAAAACAAAATAAACTGTGCAATTAAGGCCGAAATTGCAGATACAAAATTTGAAAGTGTGGACACGAGTGCAGCTTCAAAAGCATCTGGACGAGAAGTGAATAATTTACATCTACAATACAATTTTTGCTTTGATCGGAAAACACCGTGATAAAATTTGGAGAAGCAGAAATGAGGAATTTAACAAAAACAATATAATATCTACTGTAAAGCATGGCGGGGGTTCGGCGATGCTGTAAGGCTTTATGGCGGTAAGCGGTGTGGGAAACCCAGTATTTATTAACAGTTTAATGAACAAAATGGAATATTTAAATATCTTAGAAGAGAATTGAGCGCCTGCGTAATTAAATTAAAATTAAACTGCGCATGAATCTTCCAACATGACAACGATACTAAACACACCGTCAAAAATATTAAAGAATGGTACCATACTCCAAAACAATTGGATCATCCCCCACAGTCACCAGACCTCAACCCAATTGAACATCTATGGAAACAACTAGTAAAGACTCTCTAAAACAAATTTTACAGGAAGATTGGTACAAAATTCCAACGCAAGAAACATGGATATTGGTGGAGTCTATGCCCAAGAGGCTAGAAGCAGTTTTAAAAGCAAAGGGAAACCAAACAAAGAATTATTAATTAAGTTTTTCAATTAATTCTAAAACTATACACTTGTTTTTGAGGCACTAAATGTGGAGTATTTTTAGGTTTGTTGTTGTTGAAGGATTTTATGATTTTTTATTTACATATTGTAGGAGCATTGTATGTACAATGTTTTGTAAATAATAGAAAATTGAGAAAAACGATAATATTTCAAATCCGAAATAATCAATTTTATAGAATAAAACATGGTGTACACTTCCTTTTGACACTGACAGTACTGACCTTTCATATTGGAACCTCTTTAACGTTTGCTAAGCCGTTAGATACCACAATAATTGTGCATACATATGTATACACAATTCTTTCAACAACAACGCCTAAATGCCCAACTATAATGTGCGTAAGCTAACTTGAGCTTATGTCAAAAATCCAACGAAAAGCCTGTCAAATGCTTTAAGAATTATAGGTGACTACAATGTACTTAAATAAACTTAGTAACTAAATCACCGAGTATAACTAAATTGCCTCAGTTGCGCATTTATGTCTAATTCGTACTTTTGCCAAATATGATTTCTTTATAAATAAATAAAATTTTAAAACAAAGGCGTTTAAAGAACATTTTTATTTATCAACATTCACATACATACATATTTACATTTTCTGTTCACGTTCTAATATAAATTCAATAAAAAATCTTACAAATTGTTTTTTCCTGTGTTTCTATTTGTCGCCAACCATACTAAAAAATGCAACGATATACATCACTCAAATCATATACATATATAAAATTTAATTTTAAGTGATTGCATTTGTTAAAAATGGACAAGAAATAAAAATGTTTTTTTCTACATTTTCTATTAAATTCAAAACTAAAATTTGAACACTGTATGTCTTCTTTGCATTTTTTTTATGACTGTATAGCACAAAGCACAATCAGCTGTTTCCGTGCAGAAAGTTCGATAAATTTTGTACCTTGCTTTAAGAAATGACATTTAATGTATTTGCACAATTGTATAAGTTTGGTTAAGTAATCTTGTGCACATTATAGTTGGGCCTTAAGAGTTCTGTAGAATTAACACTTGTGTGATTAGAAAGCGGTTTTGGTGTAAATTTATCGATCTTGAGATTTGAACAGATATCAAGGAAAACATTTTTTTTATTAAATAATAAAAATATCTTAAATATGTTGCACATGTTGTTTAAGGCTCTTTCACACTATTGTACAAGCCTCAAGATTTGCATTAAATTTTGTAAGAAAGAAATCTAATGAGATTTGTTCTGATTGTCAAACAATCCAACGCTACGTTTTGTTTCTACACTATTGCACTTCAAGTAAAAAGGAAACTTTACTAACTTATTATTCGCTCATAAAGAGCAAAACATTTGCCATCTGAAAACCTTCAGAAATTATGACTTTTTTCTACTAAACTGGTTCAGCTTAAAAAGCTCTTAATTTATTTAAAAGACTTCTTATATTTATAGCTCCGAAGATACACATATTTGAGTGTTTAAGGAGTCATGGCTTAAGCCATTTTAAGGCATGCTCAGAAAAAACTTTTTAAGAGTCTTTAATGGATGGCTGGGTTATGAATAGGAACACAACCCAGATAAAATGAAAACTTTGAGTGTTTAGAAAAAATTCTAAAAATTAATTTGTATTATTTGATGTCAAATTTCTTTCTGTCGTATATGATCATCCTTTTTCATAATACTTATGTAGGTATTTGACAAATCTTAATACTCAGAGTATTATAGCGTGAAACGAGTAGTATGAAGTTTTTTTTTACTTTTGTAACTCACACAGTACATTTCACTAAACTTATTCTATATTGCATAATCATATTGTTGGTGTAAAGTGTCCACTTTTCTGTAAAACCTCCTTAAATAAAACATTTTGTTTTTTGCTCTTTCTTTTAAAAGCAGTTTCGTACGTACACGGTGAATTTAAAGATCATTTCTACAAACTTATTTCTTCCAAGTTCTACAGATTTCAAAAAAGAAAAAAATGTTGGGTCCTTGTTTTAAATGAAGTTTTTATGATCCAAAGTTGTTCCATGTTTTTTTCATTTTCTTCTGCTCTTCTTGTTTTTATACATAAATATTATAAATATTTTTTTCCGTGCGTTTAATATTAGTTTTGCGAAAATTTGCTTATTAACGAAAGTACATAAATCTAATAAATTAACAGCTACTTTTAGACGATATTGGTTTTTTAATATTAGTTGCTACTCTGAACTGAAATTTTAAGTAAATAAAAATTAAAACCTTGTACCGGTTTCATCCCTTTTGTGGAGTATGAGGAATAAGTGCTGCTGAAGGCCAGGTTTCACTTCATGCTTACTCGTAATATCTGTGTGCTAAGTATGATAGTATGGAATCAAAGTGTAGGTGTGTGACAGACTTTTTGATAGATCTGTACAACTTTATAATCTATTGAAATAATTCATAAAATGTTTTCCTCCATGCGATCAGAATTATTTTTTTAAGATGAGTAGAAAAAACAACACAATATTAAAACCGTACATCGTTTTTGTATAATATTGTGGAACATACGACAATATTTTGAAACGATTTTTAAAGTAGAACAGAATTCTGTCAGATTTTTGTCAAATTAAATCGTAGAATTGTGTATAATAGTGAATCCTGATTTCAAAGAAGTGACAAATGACTTTTTTAATTGCAAATCTCAAAAGTAAATTTTTTGTATTGGATTTTGCATAAAACCAATTGATCCTGAAGCTCCTAAGTATTGCTATATGTTTTTTCCGCTATAAACAGTCTTAGTTAAACATTTATAATATGATTTGAAGTACATATGTATGTACGTAAATAGGTAAATTTATGTTTTTTTAATTATCTTGTTTAAATTTGGCAAGTAATAAGTAAAAAATATGTCGTGTAAAAGTAACTTAACTAAGGCAATTATCTGGGAAAAGGATATAATAAAAAAGTGTTTGCAAAGAATAAGTTGTCACATTATAGTAAATTTTAAAATATTATTTTAAATTTTAAATATATTTATATATAAATATTTATATTTTGTAGGAGAGCGAATTTAGTATCTTAAATTCAGTTTTAGTAGAAAAGCTTATCTATGTATGTATATATGTATTTCTTATTTAATATTAAAAAGAACGTTTTGTATATCTTTTGTTTTCTAGTCTTCTTTATTCATTTTGTTTTTGTTTCTATTGTGTCTAATAAGTATACATTCCTATTTATTTCTTATTACGTTTATTATTTATATAAATATATATGTAGATTTTAATAAATTATCTTAATTTTTTAGATATATATATATAAATAAATATGTATGCAAGTAATTTATTTAATTATTTAGTTACTGCTTATTTAGTCAGTCGTATTTTTTATTTCTCAAGAAAAAATAGATAAAGTGTTTGTTTATAATTACATAATTCTTAATTATTTGGAACAGTTTATAGATAAAAGTATTTATATAAAAAATATTTTATTTTTAACAAAACAGCGAACAAATTTAACCCCCTGTTTACATTAGACAATGCTGTCATGACAATAATACAGTTTTTTACTGATACATGTACACATTTTAATTGTCTCAATTACTGTCTTGAATATTTAGAAAACAGTAAATTAAGACAGTGATTTTACGTATGCCGACAATTTTATTATATTTGAAATTTCAATTAAATTATCATTTTAATTACTATAATTTTCTTTGTATATAACAATAGAAATGGAAAAATAGCAGGAAGAAACGCTAAAGCTATTTGAAATTTTCCGAGAACGTGAGGTTTTTTGCTCATAATGAATTGTCGTTATTATTGTCTGGACGCCTACACTACAGAAGCAATTGTCAGCATTTTTGACAAGTGTTATTTTATTGTCGTGACAGCATTGTCAAAAGTAAATGTGGTATAAGGATCAAAAATATAAAGTAAAATACTTTCACTAAGTGTCTACACCAAATACATACGTTTATATAATTATAGTCCCCAGACTTCTCAGAAAAATGTTATGTTAGCAATTACTAAATATCCATATAAAACATTAATTACGTTTATATAAAGAGATTCTGCCAATATTAACAAAAAATTCATGTACTTAGAGACCAGCTTTGGGTTTTTCAAATTGCATAATGAATTATGCTGTTTGCGAATTTATTAACGCTGTTAATTTAAAAATTACTCTTAAGATAACCACAGGCACATATGTATAGCCAGATCCATTGCCTTTGCTACAATGTCAAGATTTGTAAACGGTATAGCCATGGCTTAGTCTATTATTAGTTGTTGAAACGAGCTAATTTGTAGTGAAAGGAATTAACATGTATTAACATCTGCATTGTATTAACATCTGTAGATTTAAAAACAACCCGAGTCCGGCAATTCGACATACTCCTGCTTTTGCACGTTCGAGCGCTTCGGAGAACCATTATAAAGAAAATAAATAAAACAAGCTTTTTATTTGGTTTATAAAACTGGTAACGTTAAATAATTATTTTAAGAAAAGTTTTTTAACTTCCCCCATTATAAATTTTCCCCTTTTTAATCGACTGCTGAAAGTAAAAAAAATTCCGGAGAAAAAAGTAAAAAAAAACAGAAAAATTATTTTACAAAATTAAAAAAACTAACTTAAGCCAAAATCAATTTTAATTCATTTATAATATCCACAGTTAAACTTCTAATTTAATATATAAAATAATTTGTAAATAAACAAAACAGCTGCCTTCAAATTACGATGATGCCACTTTTTTATTATTTTGTTCCCGCGGAATTCATAATTGGAGGTATCTTTTCTTAAGAAAAAAGATATCCGTGAGAAAAATTTCTGTGAGAATATTCATGTTTAGGCTGGTTTTCTGGTTATCTTCTGGCAAAGCATACCCTTTTAACTTGAAGACGTTTTTTTTTTCGTTTATGCATGTTTAGTGTGAGTAAAAAATTATTTAGATAACGTAAAGAATTTAAAGTCAGATTAAAGTCCCCTATTTTATTTAATAGAAATTGGAGCTTATAGTATATTTAGGAAATTATTTCTTTGTGGACGAACCTTAAGACAGTTTAAAAGTATCGGAAAGAAACACTTTGTGAAGAAGTCGAAGCAAACGAAGCTTGGAGCTAAAACTAAATATAGTGATGGGTTTTACTTTTGGATCAATTCACGAGAGATTGTAGAGAAAATCTTCAATATTTGTGCCACCGTAACTCGTAGCATACTTATAAATTTGTCAGATGTTTCCTTTGTTTTATAAATAAGTTAATATTTTAAAGTGGCTACTTAATCACTTTAAATAACTCACATAGAGAATTCAATGAACACACGATTGACTCACACTCGAGGGGTTCGGTACCATGCTTGGGTCACCCTTTAAAAAAATGTTTTAAATTTCGCGCACTTTCCCTTTAATTGCAATTGCCATTCACAAAAGTGACGAGCTTGAGTTACTTTTAAAATTATATCCTGAAATTGCCCAAGAAACAATCACGGCAATACCACACGTCATTGCAACCAGTTTTTACTAAGCTTTGTATGCTCAAAGCGGCTACAGCTGAAAGCTCGATGACTGAATTTTCTAACCTTTATCCCGACTCTGGGCAAATCGGCAAAATTTCTTTCTATAAACTACAAAAACGTAATAAATCCACATAAAAGAAACATCGACAAGTCAAATGTATAATGTTAAAAATAACAGTTAACAGAAACGGCACGCGCCTACCAATGGAAAGACTGGATATGATAACAAATCACAAGATACTCGAACATGTTTACGATTTGAAACGTTTTGTGGGTATAATAATTTTTTTGAAAAGTTTGAAACAGCTTGAAATTTTTTTTTAAGTATGAATCCTTGACAACTATGCAGATCCTCGTAATGGAATAAATCAGCTCTGGCAGCGACCGCAGAAATATGTATGATTCAAGACCAAACCGCCTTACACAATTAAAAAAGCCAAAGGTTATTGGAAAAAGGGCCTGTTCGTAAATGCAGCACTGTGCTGCATATTATGCGCAGTATGTTCAGAAAAGCATACAAAGGCAACACTGCAAATGTACCACGGTCGAAAATCCAACACAGCAGTTTATTATGCGCAAACGACAAATACTAATCACAAAAATGGCTGATGCAGCGAAAAAGTAAGTACTTAAATGTAATTTTTTTCATTTTTTAATTTTATGTGTTTAGTGGTACATTCGATAAAGGAAAACTAAGTAAACTTTTAATTTCAATTAATTAATTGTTTTTCCATTCTTAACTTATGTCGTTCGTAAATGCAAACAAACAAATGTGCAAATAAAAACATCATGCACAGCTGATTAGCAAAATCATGGCATAATAATCATATTATGCAGCGCAGTGCTGCACTTACGAACAGGTCCAAAATATTAGGCTTAAAAAATTGTTTGCTATAAAGCAATAAAATTCGCCTTGTAGAAAAAATTCGACAGAGCAACGCAAACAGATGTAAGGCATATACGCGCAAAACAAACATACTGGCTAACACTTTAGACCGTTTCACCTAAAAATACTATTCATTTTTAAGATTTATGTCGCCACCAAAATAACAATGAAGAAATCAGTAAATCAGTTTTTGACATTTCCAACGCACAAAACAACAATAACAAATGTTGTATTTGTTGTAGATCATAAAATACGATCCGTATCAACTGGACTGATCGCACAGCAAAAGCCGTACTTTGACAAACCTTAAAAGGTTTCAAAGAAAAAGATTTTTTTTTTAATAAAAAATGTGTCGTAAATAGCGTTTGCAGAAAACGCGCCCTTTTTTGTTGACGAAGTTTCTACATATAATTATTATAAAAATTAAACGTTCTTTATTCGAGATATTATTGACGATTGATTTAATTGCATTGTTTGCCGTTGACTGTATGTGATAAGTCTCCAACATTTGCCAACGTTACTTATTTTTTTATAGGGCAAAAGTGGTCAATTCGACGAATACTGTTGCTTTTTTATTTTTCTTTTCATTCACTTGTCATATTTAGCTCTCTTGTGCAATGTAAGAGCCAGTTACCCCACGAAATTTTAGACCCTTTTTTTGGCAAGAGGGGTAAGCAATACCATGGCTTGAATTTTGAGAGGATATTTTAACACTTGTTTTTTGTGTACGTTCGTTGTATGTTTGTTTTTTTTTTTTTTTTTTTTGTTAAGAAAGCGATGACATTCGCTGAAACTTTAATGGCATTAAAAAATTGCGTAGTTTGAGTTTTCGGTTGAAGCCGAGCAGACGTTATCAGCGGCGGAGTGTTTATTTTTAACACACTTCGTCGCAACCAAGGTATGCGGTTGACAACTTTTAAAATAAATCATGTTTGACTTTCTAGCTGTGTTAACTGTTTTTTTTTTGGTATTGTCATTCGCAACTGCGCACAAGTTTGGTTGACAAAAACTGGTAATATACACAACTGCATATTAACTAGTAGTGGGGTTTTTGTACGTTTAATTCAATATTAAGTCCAGCAAAATTAAGAGATAGTAAGTAAAAAATTGGTGTGCTTAATTTTAGTTTCTCAGCATTTAATACATATTTACAAAGTTTTAAAATAACGAAAGCCCAATTTGAAAGACTTGTTCAGTGTATAGGAAAAAAATCTAGAGATTGCTTGTGGGAAACCAATATGACCAAGAACCATTGGCAAAACGTATAGGAACGATTTGCGGAGGAACTTAATAGTAAATAAATCTGTAAAAAAAAATTTACTGTAAATTTAAGTTATATTTTGAATATTCTTACTTTGCCGCTGGCAGTTCAAAAGGTCGGACTCGTTTTTTATCTTCGAATTAAACACTTAAAACACTCTTTTCTTGTAATATATTTTCTTAAAATTTTACAAGAATTTGTCTGCTTTTCTGTCTAACTGAATGTTTGAAGTTGGTAACGCCTTCACGATTTCAACTAAAAAGAGTTGTGTTTTACAATACTACAAAACAATTTGGTGGTGTAAAAGTTGGGTCGGCTTGTATACGACCAAACTAAATTGAGAATAGGGAAAGGAACCTTTGGTGAGTTTTTGGTTTTTAAAGCAGAAGAAATTTTTCTCTTTGGGCTTTAGTAAGTTAAAATGCCACGAAATTTTTGGTAATCAGATGATTTAATACTATAAATAATATTCAACCATGTAGCAAAAGATCCGTAGAATAAGCCAAAAATTGCAAAATAACGAAAAAAGAAAACTTATCTGTGATGGTTTGCTAATAAAAATTCACAATGCATTTAAACATTTAAAATAAGTTAACAGCTTAAAATAGGTCGTTGATGGGTTTAGACTATTTTCTTAGGAAAAGTATTGCAATATTTGATTTTTTTATGTCTGGTCACCTTTCGCTTAGAAGCGGGATAACACAGCATCTTTATGAAAGTATACGCAACGATAAAAAAAAGTCGATCGAATAAATTTGTGTAATCATGTTGTACGATTGAAACTCTTGCGAACTCGTTTCATCTTTTCTCATGAATAGGCAGCAAAAAGGATACTATGACTCTGAGAGAGACATGAAATCATAATTGTTCACAACTGAGCCATTGAATTTCTTACGAGTCAATTTACATTAAGGGCATTGTATCTGACGTTATTGTTTTCTCTTTTGGAGTATCTCCGTAATTCGTCACACGTTTACATTAAGACACTTTTGTTGCAAGTAAGTGAATTTTTTGATGTTTAATCAAACAATCTTTCTACTCATTTATACGTAACATGTGTTGCCACAAACTAAACGTATTAATTTTTCAACAATTGTTGAACATAATAGAAAAAAAAAACAAGCCGTTTTGGCAACACCGCTCAAGCATAGAGCTGCAAAAAAACGATAGAGAGAAAAATGGGAGCAAAAACTAAAGAGTCATAAATATTCATTTCGTGCTTGTTTTGCTAGTCCGCAAGCTTCACTAGACCTCTTGCATACAAACATCTGCATCACGTCTTTTGTAGCTGATACGATGCTCTTAATGTAGTATTTGTTAGAACCATATATACAAAACTTTGGAAATTTTCATATTGTTTTTTATCACCTTTAGATAGCATAAACAAAATAAAATTGTTGCCCCTTATTGCGTGTGTTTTTAAATCATTTGCTAAAAATAATAAATAAAATATAATTGCGATATCTGCTTAGGAGATAACAAATAACTTTTGGGAATAATAAGAGTGATATCATGATTAATATCTCTTTTTAGTACTGATATTACGTATTATGTTTTCTATGAATTCTTCTTTTGAGCAGTTGTAAAACTCGTTAAGCTTTTTATCTTTAAATATTTATTGTTTGAAAACTGTTTTCATACTATAGTTTATTAAGCAACGTATAGAAAACAATATGTACATACTTATGATTATAATAAACGTATATGCATGTGTATGTATGTAGGTATGGAAACCAATAAAATTAAAGAAAATACATAGAGCAAGTTCATATACATTCCAAAATAAATTTCATTCCATGTATACATATTCATGTACCTATGCAGCGCACATTTTCTTGGAAAAAAACTATAACACTTTACTCAGAGAGCGCTATTTTGTCACAAATGTTTTCTGTGATATTTGATCAGATAGTTTTGTTGTTCTTGGGCAGACTAAGTCCGGAGTACCCTTGCCATATTGTTTAAAGTTAATTTCGAGAAGTTATACAATTTGAGATGCTTCGTGGGATATGTTTTATTGACATTCAAATTTCTCCACTTGTAGGCAAAACTCGATACATCAAACGACAAGCAAATAACTCCTTTAAATTTTACGGGGTATATTTTAATGTAAACTAGAGTTATATTAAAAAAAAATCTATGTTGACGTCCCCTCCAACTATAATGAAAATTCACATTAGGTTTAAATATGAATTGCAATTAAAATCTAATTGGGGAAGTACGTTAAATTATGGACCAGCAGTTAAAAGGCACAGGAGAACAAAAGTACTACAAATACAGCAGATAAAAAAATCTTATTTTATCAAGTGCTGACGAAGAATTTTTTTAATTTTCATTTCAAGAGAAATATAATATATTTATATATAATTTACATTGATGTTTAGTCCCAAAAGATTCCGTACTAAGGTTGAAGTCAACGTACTTGATGTGATGACAGTGAAAATAAATTTTAAACAAATATTGAGTAACTCGCGAAGCGATGAAATGATTTTCTCATGCCCGCGTCTTTAGCATTAAAAAATCCTACATGGGTGCAGCAGTATCAGTTTTGGATTTTCTTCGTGATTTATTCCTGGAAGATTCCGGCTGTTAGCAGGTTTTCTATATTTATTAATTTAATAAGTGTTTTTAATTCTTTTTCATTATGAAAAAGTTTATATTTTTGCTGTTTTTTTTCTGATAAAACATCATATAAATATGTACAGTACCTTCCGCAGATAAAAATATCTTAATTTATCAAGTGCTGGCGAAGATTTTTTTTTTAATTATCAATTCAAGAGAAATATAATATATTTATATATAATTTACATTGATGTTTAGTCCCAAACGATTCTGTACTAAGGTTGAAGTCAACGTACTTGATGTGATGACAGTGAAAATAATTTTTAAACAAATATTGAGTAATTCGTGACATCTTTACCATAAAAAAATCCTACATGGGTGCAGCAGTATCAGTTTTGGATATTTTTTTTTTTTTTTTTTTTCGAAAAATCATAGTTCTCTCTGATGACAAAAATAGAATCAAGTAATCACAGAAATTTATAAAAAAAAATCTTGTTATTAAATTCAGGAGTTGTTTTATTTTTTGTAAAATTCACACGAAAAAAGGATACAATTTGTGGAACTAAAACAGTCGCCAGAAAGAAAAATTACAACTGTCAACAAGGTGTGAAATTTCTGTTTAAGTATTACTGGACACTAGCTCCACTTAAAATTTGTGCAGAAACATTTGAGTTTAGATATAAATTTAGATAAATTAGTATTGATTGCTAACATTTACAAATATAAATGAGTTCAAAAACTTAAATTTATAGCCATGCAAAAAAATTTTACATTTTATTATTTTTCATTAATTGCTATTGGTAACATAATGTAATAAGAAAAGCCTCAAATTAATTAAAAAAAAAATTTAATTTGTATTTCATTTGTGAACAAGCCGCACTGATTCAAGTAACATATTTAATTTACTTTATATGCAATGCATTTAAACATAAATAATTAAAAAAAAACAATATAATATAACAAATCAACTTAAAATTTGCAATTAAATTTATAGAATTTAAAATAACATTTAACAATAAATTAATAATATCTTATAAAAGTCTTTTATTTGTTTTTAAAGTCTTTGTGGTAAGAACTGAGAAAATATTATATTTTGTATAGATAAAAAGATTGAAAATTAATCTCCATCTATCTCTATACAAATAAATGTATTAATTGTGGGAAACACCGGAACACAAAACACTTTGTGTGAGTGTTATATATTATTAGTTTATTTTTTTATCTAATTCTGTTCTTTTCTTTAACGAAAAAATATTTCTTTTTAATTTTTATAAAAAAAAAATGTTTTATGACAACTTAAGTTAGAAGTACAAAAAAATGATATATATTTATATATAAAATATTTACTGTGATGATTTCGACTATTTGACTAGTAATTATGTATGTAAATAACGCATGCACGAAATCTTAAGTTTGTAATACTTGATAAGTTTTTAGTAATTTTCGTTATTATTCTATTTTATTTAAATGCATATTCCTGGAAGATTCCGGCTGTTAGCAGGTTTTTTAAATTTATTAATTTAATAAGAGTTTTTAATTCTTTTTCATTATGAAAAAGTTTATATTTTTGCTGTTTTTTTCTGAAAAAAACGTCATATAAATATGTACATTACCTTCCGCCGTTTACGTGTAGATAGCGTAACCATTTTTAATTAAGTAGTTTTTAAAGTTTTGTTTCGATTTAGAAGTTGTTTGGTTCCACAATTAAGGGGTTTTAAATCGTTATGTATATAAGAAGTGTATGTGAAAAATATTGGTTTGAACAGATCGAATAAATTCGAATAATGCGAAACCGAAATTGAGGACACTGCAAGATAAAAACTCGCTTCAAATTCACCAACATTGTTGTAAGTTTCGACTCGAAAAACAATGTAATAACACCAAGCACGGAAAAGCAACAAAGTTACTTTGCTGAGGTTATAACGAACAAATAAGATATTTTTTACGTTGCCACATACGAAAGACTAAACTTTTTTCCTCCATAACATCATAACTATCATTTGCTAGTTTGTTACAGCAGTTATTGGTTTAGTCGTTCATTGTGTTAAGAAAATAATTTAAATTTTAATTATTTTCCTAGAAATATTTTTAATTACAGCGGTCACTGAGTTTGCAAGTTATTTAAAAATAAAAGTTCAATTGCCTTAGAAATCTGTTTGCTAATGTTATTTAATTTGCTGTGTGACTGACATTTTGATTGCTGAATTGGCTTTTTAAAAGCTGATAAATCGAAAAAAATTAGATTAAATGGTGCTAGCACGAATGCTGCAGGTTCTTGCCGTAAATAAGCAATAGGCTATTGTTGCCGGATATAGAGTCGGCTATACGAAAAATAGGAGTTTATCGTCCTTTGCTGACATTATATAGTTCGATATGATGTTCGATTATATAACAGCCTTATACATCATCTATAACGTTAATCCGTCATATATTGCTTTCACTTTTACAATAGTTACGGATAATAAAAAGTAATTGTGTCCACGCGGCAAAAAAACAAAAAAAAAAAAACAAATATTGATCCTGAGAGTAAAACTTTTGTTTATCGAGAAAAACAACGGAGATAATTAACGTTTATCTTCAGAATATTTCGGTTATCTTACAACGTGCTTGGTCAAACAGAAAGTGTTGACTAGGTAAAAATATAATATAAAGTTTATAAAAATATGGAATTATAAATAAAGCATCTAGTAAAAAAAAAACGGCGGATGCAAAATTGTTCATGTACAATAATTTTAAATCGTTAGTACCGCAATATTTTTGGCGCTGAAAAATGAAATAAATAATTAAAAACAAAAAACTATATTAAATTAATAAAATGGTTTAAATAAAAAGTCTAAAAAACAGAATAGTTGGACTTAATCGTATTAAAATATTAGAGTAGCTTAAAAATACGTAATTTTACAAAGTATACATAGTTTTAAAATTTCGTAATGTCTTTGTATTTGTATTTGCAAATTATTTGTACACTTAAGAATACCGAAGATTTGTATATCGAGTATGCGTTTTAGAAATAATAAATGAATAATATATATAGGGTCAGCTAAAATGAAAAATTCATGTAACTAAGAAGGAAGTAAAAATTGTTTTCCTAATTGCAGGAAAGATACATTTTCAATATTCGGCATAAAATCAGATTTAGATTTTGTTGTTTTTGTTTTGTTTGTTATTTATATATATGTATATATATAAATAACATATATATGTATACATAAATATATATCGTAATAGCTACAGCACTACGTATAAAATTTGTTTCGGATATAAATGCTTTTATATTTTAAATACTAAAGAAGATAGATTCTACTATAAAATGTGTGTAATTATACTTAGTACACTCTTAACGCTTGATATATTTGCATAGAACAAACTGGACAACTGGCATCATTTTGTTGACATAAGCGATTTGCACACAGTGAACAAAATATAGTGTGGCCGCATGGTATTAAAGTTGATACAATATCTTTTTCGTGGCACATCCAACAACTTTTGCGCTTGATCTTCTCCAGTAATTTAGTTTTTGATGAGATTTTATTAAGCTGCTGCTGTTGCTGTAATATTGTCATTTTGTTGTAAACATGTTCTCCAAAGAGTGAATCAGTAGGACTTATTGAAGTCGATGTTGGAGAGCAATAGGAATTGGTAAGAGCTGCTAAGGTACTTGGTAAGGCCCAACTATATAGGGGTGATTCACCAATACCTTCGTCTACATCGATGTTATCGTTATTAACAGTACCGCAACATGCACCGTTAATAACTGCTCCTAGTGATGATCCACTATTTAATTGTTTCCAGAACTGAGTATTATTACTGTTGCCACTGTTATTAAAACTTTTTGAAGACGATGCTGAAGACGAGGCTGAAGAACAGGAACGTGTTAATAAAGCATTTGGAGTAAGATTACTTTGCTGATGTCCGCTAGAGCTATTATGTGTGTTCTCAATCTGAGTAATGCTGTTTATGACTGACTTTAAATTTCTGATAGCGTTTGCATTATTTGCTATTTTGGGAAAATTTGTATTTTGTTCATTAGCGTACTGCGATGCTGTGGTCGCTGTATTTGGATCCATTATGTTGTTAATAAAATCGTTGCAGTCCAATGGCATATTGCTATTAGTACTGCTGCAGGAATTAATTGTCACTCGCCGCTGTACACTATCACTGACCGAAGATATGCTTGGATTTATCTCTTTATTAACAAAACCTGTGAGTGAATTAGAAGTGGTGCATTTGTTGCCAGTGTTCAACATGTTGCTACCAATTTGGTTGTATTCCAATGCTGAACCTATCCCATTCTTATAAATTGATGATAGAATATCTGAATGTAAATCATCATTCAGTATTTGATTTAAGGAATTAAGAGAATGAAAAGCTGAAGTTTGGTTCAAAGGCAAATCCTCATTTAGACGATTAGGTGCTCCAGCTGGTGCTGGAGGTGGTGGCGGCGGCGGTGGTGGTGCTGGTACCGCCAAAGAATTACCTGTACGTGTAGCTATGTGTGCTTCAATCTGTTTCCGTGCCATTTGTACGTTGTCTGGCATTCCAGTTACTTCGAAAATTGGTTCCTTATCACGTGACGGTGTAACTATATAAGTTTGCGTCTCGTGCTGGATATGCTTAATGGTGTTGCCTTTTGGCCCCACAACTAAACCAACAACTCTATATGGCACTCGTACTTGAATTGTTATTTGCCCTGGCAATGGCGCGGTTGCAGCCGAAGAATTTTTATTTAACGTTACTAAATGTCCGTTGCTACCACCACTACCATTGAAAACGGCTGCACATCCATTCATGCCATCATTTGAACGCCGTGTTGCCCGTATGAGAGTAAAATGTTCAGCCGCTGACAATATTTCTCGCTTTGCTTTTGCAACATCCTCTTTGCGACCAGTTACAACAAACACAGGTTCCTCATTCCGTACGGGAGTTTTTATGTATGTATTAGTTTTAGCCCGAAGTGCTTTTATTTTGCAACCTAAAATAAAATTAAATATTTTCTTTTAAAAATTTTACTAATAAAGAGGTATTTATATTAATTTATATACTACATGTATTGCTGGAGTCTTTAATTAAATCCTATACATAGAATATTGCTTGCAATTCTTCAGCACATTATCAACGAAAAACCATTTTATCTAACATAGTTTAAATTTTTTATCTAATTTTTTAAGCATTGTCAGTTTTTAAAATAAAAATATTGTTTATTTACTTATTTTTGGCTTTTTGGATATTTTTCATTTAATTTCTAAACATTTTTAGAAAGAAAAATTGTTTACAAATGTATGCGGAAGATTTCCAAAAAGCCGAGTTATTTTTTCAATATTTCGCAACACCGTAGGCTGGCACCTCTAGGAAACAAAAATATTATTATTAAGTTTTTTTTTTCAAACACAATAATTAATAAAAAAAATTTGTCAAACAGACTTAAAAAAAAATCAAAAAACCAAAAGACAAAATAATTCAAATATTCTCTTAACACATAAAACTGCATTTATTTTATTAGTTCATTTTACAACAAATTTTAACAAAACATAAAAACTTCAAATTATTATTCTATAAAATTTTTTTTTAATAAAAACAAAATAATAGTAATTTCTGTGACAAAGCCAAACTTGTACACCACACTTTAATCAAATATTATTTTGTTCGTTTTAAATATTAGTATGTGGTGTGCATGCCTTTATTTTTCACCGACTTCAAAAAAAGAAGGAGGTTATACAATTCGGCTGATTGTTGCTTTTTTTATATTTGTGCCTGCAGAACTCAGTCATTTCTGAACCAATTTTGAAAATTTTTGGTAATATTATAGATTATGCGTACAGATTGGTCCCGTTTAAAAAAACAGCTCATATGCTATAAACACAATCAAAGGCTACCGACCATCGACTGCCGACTACAAAAGTAGCTGGCTACAAAAATAGCCAAGTTGCCAGCTACTTAATTCTTTTAACGACCATCGACCACTAACTACAAAAAAAAAACATCTGTTTTGACATACATGTATTTATTGAAGTTAACCAAAACAAAACAAACTTGATTTTTTTAAGTGAATTTGTGTAAAAAAAAAATTTAAATGTCTCAAGAAAATTTAATGAACTTTATAAATACTATTGCTAAAATAGTGGAAACAAAGACTTCAGTGTATGAAGTGTCCACGTCCATATTTGCATGTAAATCGAACTAAACATTTACATTAAACAATTTAATAAATGTATATAAACAGTAAAAATTACAATTTTTTAAAATTATTAAATTATGAATAAAAACTGTGCGCGTTGCGACTTCAATTATAACTTCACTTTTTTTAAAAAAATCTTCTCGCGCGCAGATCTTCCCCCTTCGAGATAAAGTAATAAACTGATGAAAAATGTAAACAAACTAACAGATGATTATTATTTTTCAATGGTGCCACTATAAAAGTTTTTCGCGTTTTTAATAGCGATATTTAATGTATTGCGTTTTTAAAAACACCATTTCATGCATTTATTGTATTGGCACCACTAATCTGTTTTTTGTAGCCAAGAAAAATAGAAATCAGCCTAAGTTGGCTACGGGCTACAAAAGTAGCCGTGTAGTCGGTAGTCGTGTAGCTGCTAAATATTTATTCTCATAAGCACGCATGTATTCTATTTTTGACATCTTGTAGTCGATGGTCGGTGGACATGATTATGTTTATAGCAATAATCTTAAAAGTTAAAGGGTGTCCCCATACAACATACATATTGTTTCGATGTATTATGAATTGTAAAGGGCATTTCTGTAAAATTTAAAATGACTGCGTACTACTATGGCTCCCAAAAACAAAAAATTATACAATTAGTGTTTGTTAGCAGCTGTTAATGCAATGGAGATTTATTTTCAAATTTCGTAATGCTGCCATATTTTTGTGATATTTAAATGAGAACTTAAATTAGGACTGAAAAAATGAAACTGCATTTAAATACAACTTAAATTTAAATGAAAATTAACTAAATTCGTATTTAAATACGAACGCAAAAATTGGCCCTAAATCCGCTATATCAACGAGTTTATAATTTGAATTTAGAAATTAAAGGGTGTCCCATAATTGATGAAGATTTACTTATATGAGCCTATCTTTTAAACCGTTATAGACAAACGCTTGCAAATTGGACAGAATGTCGATTGCTATGGCCGTTATAGTAACAAGTATTAATATTACAAATTTTAAATTAAAGGGTGCGCCAATAGTTCATTAAATTTGATGTATATGGCCATACTTTTGAACAGTTGTAGACAGACGCTTAAAATTTACAACGAACCTGTATTGCTAAATCCGCTTTAACAACAAATATAAAATTTGGATTTGGAAGTTAAAAGGTGTTCCAATAGTATATGTAATTTTGTGTATGTGACCAAACTTTTGAACCGTTATAGACAGAACCCTGAAGCTTAAAAGGGACCTGTATTTTTAAGTCCGCTATATTAACGAGTTTATAATTTGAATTTAGAAATTAAACGGTGTCCCATAATTACTTTAGATTTACTTATATAGGCCTATCTTTTGAATCGTTATAGACAAGCGCTTGTAAATTTGACGCAATGTCGATTGCAATGGCCGTTATAGTAACAGCTGATAATATTTGAAATCATAAATTAAAGGGTGCACCAATAGGTCATTTAATTTGGTATATGGCCATACTTTTAAACAATTGTAGACAGACGATTGAAATTTACAAAGAACCTGTATTACTAACTCCTCTATAACTACAAGTATAAAATTTGGATTTGGAAATAAACGGGTGTCCCAATAGTTGATATAATGTGGTGTATGTGGCCGTACTTTTGAACCGTTATAGACAGACAGCTAAAGTTGACAAGGGACATGTTTTGCTAAGTCCGCTATAACAAGAAGCTTATAATTTGAATTTAGAAAGTAAAGGGTGTTCCCAAAACTAAAGTAATTTGTTCTGTATGGCCGTATATTTTGAACCGTTGTATACAAACACCTTAATTTTAGACAGAATGTCCACTACTTTATTTGGTATAATATATACTTCTTAAAATGTTTTATTATAAATTAAATAGTTGATATAATCGGATGTATATGCGCAAACTGTTGAAACGTTACAGACAGATGGTTGAAATTTACACGGAACCTGATTGCTAAATCTACTACAACGGCAAGTAAGTTGAAAAAGTATAAAGTTTAGAGAAAGTGTGTCCCAATAGTTAATGTAACCTAATTTATGTGGCCATACACTTGAGCTGTTATAGGCAGACAGATGAAATCTGTTTTGAAGTCGGTTTTTTTCGCAAGAACTATTTATCACCATTTTTAATCTATTTGTCATACCGCGCACAAGGTTTTCGCAAAAACTTGGTTCAATTTTGCCCCATTCGTCCTGAAGAGCTCTTTTCAGATCAGCCTTAAAACTTATTGTATGACTACGAATTTTACGATCGAGATAGCTCTACAAATTTTTGATTGGGTTTATGTTTATGTGACAAAGTTTCTGCTTACAAACTGGCAAACTTTCTTTTAAAGTGTTTAGATACATATCCTGATCTATGGTACCACTGATAAAGTGTAAAATATCGGGCCCAGATGAAGAAAATGATCGCCAAACCATTACTGACCCATCACCGTGCTTAACTGTTAAGTTTCATGTTTTTGGCAAGCAACTCCTCATTTGATTTTCTCCATACATAAGGTCTTCCATCTGAACCAAACAAGTTGAATTTACTTTCATCTGTGAATAATACCTGCTTCCAAAATGAAAAATCCTTGCCAGCGTAACATAAATATAACAAGAGAGCCGGCATATAAAAAGAAAAATATAAAGTTTAAAATATAAAAATTACAAATAACGATGCAATCAACATAGAAACGAAAATTCCTTTTTTTTATTATTATTATTTATTAGTAGTATTTTTAGAATAATTTTTAGAACACATTTAATTTTAAGGAGAAAATAGCTCTAATTAAAAATTAAGTATTTTTTTATAAAATTTACAGTTTTTTTTTTAAAGATTTTAATTTATTTAGTTTTTTTGTATCAGTCGGCATCATATTGTAAAGAAATAATATTTTGTAAAAAAAGATTTCTGCATTGCATTCGTATCCGCCCTCTGTAGTCTAAAATCTAAAGCATTTCTTAGGTTGTAAGTTTGAACATCACCAATATATCTCCATTGTCGGATCAGGTAATCGAGAGCATTTCACGTTTTCATTTTCTGAATTAAATGAATTGTGTTCAGCTGTATCTAACATATATCTTATTGAAGTCTAGCGATTGCATTTTAAAATTGATCGCATTACATTGTTGGTCTGAACAGCATGAAAATAAAATAGTTGACCCATTTTCAAAATGTGATTTTATCATGGTATTATATATGTTTATTGCAGTTATTATTGTTATTTTGTTTCTTAAACGTTTGTAAACCCCGATTTTTTTTTCAATTTTTATGCATATATACTTAACATGCTGTTTAAATTTAAGTCTATTAGAAAACCCAGGTATTTTGTTATTATTTTATAGGATATGACGATCAATTGTTTCAAATGCTCTTTTGAAATCAAGGAAAATTGCAAATATTTTGTTTTTTTGTTTCTTTTAACATTTCCATATATTTATAACATAGTTGATTGCTGTTACATGCGTATTTCTTCCGAAAGATTGATTGATATTTTGACAATAACAACTGTTGTTCCATGTAGTTTTCCAATTGATCTTTTAATATTCTTTCAATAATTTTTTCACAGGTTTTTAAGGTATTTATTGGTCGATATTCTTCACACAAAATTGTATTTTTCATTTTTTAATAAAAAATATTATCGACTCCTTCCAATTATCCCAGAACACACCAGTCTGGAGTGATCTATTTATTATTTTCAGTAAACTGTTGCCAGTTATGTCCCAGTTGTCTAGGATTATGTTACTTGATATTTTTTTATAATCAAGTTTCGTTTTTATATTTTTACGAAGCTCATTCGAGCACAATCGAATGGCCCCTTGTGATGCCACAAGGAAGACAACGCGACTCCCCTTACCCAGTTGAGAACCATGAAGATTACCGGATGAACTTCGCTATGTCCCCTATAGAGCGAGATGAAAGCTCCGAAAGAGTCCCGAAGAATATTTTATAACTTTTCCAAGTATCGACTGTGTTTTCAACAATTGCATTTTGGTATTTAACAATTTTTTTTCACTTTTTAATGATCTGAGAAGATTATTGAACCATTTATTATTTAATTTTTTCTTGACAGTAAATTTTCTTATTGTATTTCACTGAAATCATTGATTTCATCGCATTTCAAAACTAAATTTAGTTCATATTTAAATCTATTATATACTTATAAGTTACTATCTGTTTATTCTGTATGTCCTGATTCCAACTTCGCATTCAATAAATATATCAATTTATTCGTGATCAGATTTGTTGTTATTAATATTAGTTTTTGCAATTATTGTCTCATTATTTGTTATGACATAGTCTATCAATTTTTTAGAGAGTTCTGTAATTTAAGTAAATTCATTCATTAATTGGAATAATCCATTGTCGTTGATTATACTTTCCAGTTTATTTTTATAATACTCATCGCTGTTACTCCAGTCAATGTTGAAATCACCGGTTATTATAAGATCACAATTTTCTTCGCATACTTCTTCTATAAAGTTCTTTAATGTATCAAAAAATTCAGATTTCGAGATACTTGCTGATCTATATACAATTGCTATTATAATTTAAGTTTTTTCATATTTTTCCCTGTATGCACTCACCCATAACGTGTAATCTTTGACGTTTACCTACCGTTATTTTTTATTTTTTTGTAAAATGTGTATACACTCGTGGTTTCGATTATTGGTTTAAAGCACGTTTAAAACATAAAAATTACTTATTTATTACCTGGGCGTAATATCATGCCAGTAACCGAACAGTATGGGCTCCCAGTGAGTCGCCAACAGTTATTGGCAGTGCAAGAACAAACACTTGTGGATAGGAATGCAATTGTAATATTCAGACTTTTTAATTTGGGAGATATTTTCTGCAATGTATTTTTCAAGAAATTAACGCTAAAATTTTTTCCCTGCGTTCTGCTTTTTTTGAAAAAAATTTAATTTCTCTTAAACATGGCTACTTTGATAGAAGCTAAGCTTAAATAATTATTATTGGGCTGAATGCTTGTACTTAGCTTCCTTCTTTTTGGATACTTTTTACTTATGAATATACCGTAAATGTGTTTTTTATTTTGTTACAATTATTATTTTCTATAAAATAATCTGTCATATCAAGATGCATCAGTAAAATATAAAGTAAGTCCTTTTGTTCTGTTTGGTTAGAAGGTGAAGAAGCCTTATAACTAATCCTACCTTTTCTCATTAATGAGAGTACAGGATCGGAAGATAACAATAGGCTATATAAGATGTCCTCATTTTATAACTGCCTAGAACATTTCCGAGAACTGAATAATTGAATGTACTTGAAATCGCAGTTACTTGCTTCTTAGGCTTCTTCTGTTAATTCTCCATTTTGTAGGTATTGACTAGGCCTTTAAGACCAAGTATAATTTTTAAAAATCAGACAAAAATTAAAGAAATGCCAAGCATTAAAAAATTTGCAGGTGCGAGATACCCAACTTATTCCACTTTGGGAAGTCGATGGTACCCAGCTTTAAAACTTAAGTTTAAATACTACCCTGCTAGCCCAGCCTAGCGGTTTACAAATGACTGAGTTATTTCTAAAATATTTTGATTCTGCCCCATTGTGCATTGTGTCTGTTTAAATCATTATCCCAACTTTGAAGGTGCAGCAGTTTTAAATAAAGAGAATAATTATAAACGTCAGCATTTGTTAGAGAGGATACAATTAATTAAAGTACTAACAGAAGAATAAACTTTTTGTACATAAAAATAGTAAAAATTAGTACATTAAAAAGTAAATATTTATTTATGTTTTTTGGGATTTTTAAAAATAACTTAAATGTTTTTTGAGTATTAAAAATTTTTAAAATTTTTGATTAGTTCTTCATTAACCGTGATACTATTAAGACGTTTAGTGCCTTGTGAATAGTGATTTAAATTTATTAAAAACAACATTTACTCTTTGTTTTTGGCAAAGTGTAGAGTATTAACTGTGTATTAAAACATACAACAAAGCTTATCCCTTTGTTTTTAAATCATATGGCAAAGTTAATCTTTTTGTTATTAAAAAAAAAAAACTTTAAAAAAAAACAGCAAACAAAAAAATTAAAATTAGAAACATAGGCTTTAACATTTATCCTCTGCTATCATAGCAGAATGGGTAGTGATAGCGAAATAAGCAAAGACGGTGACGTCGACAGTGATACTGCACGTAAAGTTGTTGTGCCAACAAAACGACGGCAAACTGAATCTCCAAAAATGCATAGACATTAACGACATACTAATGATCATATTCCCTCAACTAGCAAAAATTCTCTTATTGAACTTCAAGAAATCAATGACGATGATCAAAACTTTAACCAAGATCCCTGTGATCAAAATATGTGTGATGAAAATAATGAATCTAGTTATGATCCAAAACCTCACCTATTATCATTCCTAATGTTTCGTATATTAAAAGTATGGTTCATAAATTGACAAAAGCTATCACTAGCAGATGGGTTCTCCTATAAATCAATGAGAGATGGTCACATACGAGTAATGACAAAATCCACTGAGATATACAGAAAATTAGTCAAATATTTAGACGATAAAGGATAAACTCCCATACCTACCAGTTAAAGCAGGAAAAAGCTTACAGAGTCGTAGTTAAATAATTTACATTTTACTACACGAAGTTGTGTAGTTAAAGATGAAATTGAAAAAAGGTCATAAAATTAGGAATATTAAGAATGTAAAAAGTAAATTTTTAAAAGACCCTTTGTCAATGTTTTTCGTTGATTTAGAGCCGGATAAGAATAACATGCAAATATATAAAATCAAATTTTTATATAATGCAGTTGTTAGAATTGAAACTCCGTTTAAATCAGATGATATTGTGCAATGTTTTAGATGTCAACAATTTGCACATACTAAACCCTCCAAAGAATTGAAACAATTTATCAAATCTTGTAAATATTCAACATATTCTCATATCCAAAGTATGCAAATAAATCTACGGCTAGTAATATAGAACGCAAACGGCCTCTCCAATCACAAAAGAGAAATAGAGCTGTTCTTACACCAACATTTCACCGACATACTTCTAGTATCGGAGATCCACTTTACGAGTAGGTCATATTTTAATATAAGAGGATTTGATTCCGTAAGTACTAACCATCCAAGTAACAGAGCTCGTGGTGGTTTATGTATCTTAGTTAAAAATACAATTAAGTATGAAATATTTTCATTTTGCTGTATATTCTGGCATTTCAAATCAGCTTTTAGAAATACATAATTGCAATGAACTAAATTCCGACAACTCGACACTGTTAATAAATTACATAATTTGTTGTAACTATAAAACACAAAGTCAAAACACACTAACTTCGATCAATAGTTAAATTTAAACTTAATTTTAAAAAACGGTAATGAAGTTGATAAAGCGGTAAAAAATTTTACCCCACTCCTTCATGAAGCGGGCTACTACTCAACACCTATTAATAGTAAAGTTCAGATCAACCAATTTAAAATATCGACAGAAATCAGAGAACTTATCTAGGAAAAAAGAAGACTGAGAAGAGTATGGCAACAAAACAGAAACTCAACTAATAAAAGTCAATTTAATATGCTTGCAGGCGTCTAAAAAATATTCTTGATGACCAAAAAAAAAAAAATAAATCAACAGTAGAGTTCATAACGAAATTAATAACTCCAAATATGATGATCATCTTTTATGGAAAGCAACTAAATACTTTAAAAGACCAACTAAGCGCAATTTTCTTGTAAAAAATTCAAAAGGATTTTGGTGTCGATCAGATAAAGACATATCGGAAGCTTTCGCTAATCATTTAGAGGAAATATTTCAGCCATTCCACATGAATACCCTGATCAGGATGAAATACAAAACTTTTTGGTCTCGCTATGCCAAATGAACTTGCCAATTCGATTCGCCTAATAAGGTACAAAAATAAATACAAAAAATTAAACAAAAAGAAGTCTCCAGGGTATGACTTGGTTAATGAATACGTAGCCAAAAATATAAGTTAGAAATGCATTATTTTCCTAGCTCTAATCTTTAATTCTATACTTAGACTTAATCACTTTCCGTCCCAATGGAAGTGTGCCGAGATCATAATGATTTCAAAGCCAAACAAACCAAATATGACTTCGTACAGACCAATAAGTTTACTGGAACATTTCCCAAAGTATTTGAAAAAATATTTCTAAAGAGACTGCACCAGTTCGGCTTTAGACACAAACATGGAACTCCACAGCAGTGTTACCGGGTTGACTTATTTGAGAAAAAATAATTTTTCTCAGCTGTCTTGACGTGCAGCAAGCCTTTGATAAGAAAATATTACTGCGCCATATTTCCTGTTTTTCCAAAGCTATTTAGCGAATAGATCTTTTTATCAAAAATTAAGGACGAGAGGTCGAATATACTCACAAATAATGCCGATATTCCACAGGGTAGCCTACTCGGCCCAATTTTATACACAATATTTACAGCTGATATATCAACAACTCCAGATCTTGCAGTAACCACCTAAGCAGATGATACTACTTATAGAGCTTAGGCCTCTCTTCTCGTTCGAAATGTACTCAACCTACTTCAAAAATTGTTCCTAAAGTGGAATATAAAAGTAAATTCCGAAAAGTCATGCTACATGCACAATACGTAGGGGAAACTGCCCTGATGTTAGTATTAATCAACAGATTATCCCACGACGTAAAGATGTCAAATACCTTGGTTTGACAATTGATAGACACCTTACCTGGAAACCACACATTAAGTCACATTACAAAGACTGAGTGATCACTCAAATCCTTTTGCAATTTTTCTCCTCGATAACAGCAATAAAAAAGGAAGATTAAAACGAACCCATATATTAGATTTACCATTTAGAAGCTAACCCAAAGTATAAATATGTAACATAAAAAAAGTCTACATATTTATTATTAATGAATTATACGCATAAGTAGTTAGAAATTTTTTGTATTGTAAGTATTTTATATAAAACTTTCATTAATTTTAATTAAATTAAATTAATTTTTGTAGAAGTTTATTGGTACTTGCATCACATGTCATTTGCTATTAAATTAAGAAATTTGTTTATTGTTTTGTTTGTTACACAGATTGCAAATAAAAATATATTATATAAAAAAATACTTGATGTTTTTAAATTTTTTAAGTTTGTCTGATAAATTTTTTCAATTTAAAAAACTTCCAGTTTTCTGAAGTCGCCACCCAATGGTGAGGCGAAATATTAAAAAAATAAAAAAGGATAAACAATATTTGTATTTTAGAAGCTGACCTAGTGCTTAAAAAATTAGAAAAGTAAAGTAAATTAATTAATAGATCGAAAAACAATAATGTTTAACATAGTTTTGATTTTTTCTTGTATATTAACGGGCTAGATGATATTTTTGAAAATACACATCGGAAAAATAGAGCGTGTACAAATTTCGTGAACAAGTGGACTATGTTAAATACTTCAGTGATAATGAATTTGTGCAAACATTTCGAAACTCAAAGAATACGTTTCAGAATATTTTAGAAAAATCTCATTACAATAAAATTGTCAAAGGTTTGCACCCATGTGTATTATTAATGTAAAAATTAAAAAATATTCTTTAAGAAAATATTCCGTGTCAACTCAGACTAAATTACTTATAGCGCTAAGGTTTTATGCAAGCGACACTGTGTCACGATTTCATACAAAGGGTGGACAAAACTAGAAGCAGCTAGAATTAGGAGCTGAAATTTGGCATGAATATTTATCTTAACATATTGCCAATATTTAAAAAAAAGTCGGTCAAACACCACGCCCACCTCCTGTACAGCCGAAATTTAAAAAATGCCTTAACTTTGAAAATAGGAATCAGAAAAGAGCGTCAGTTAGCATGTGAATATATTTGGTAATATTACCCAATTTCCAAAAATGGGTCAAACGCCACGCCCACCTCCCATACAATCAAAATTTAAAAATTGTCATAACTTTGAAATTAGTAATCAGATACAGCGTCATTTTGCATGTGAATATATTTGGTAATATTGTAACATATTACAAAAAAAAAAAAGAAACATTTGGTCGGTATCTACAACTTGTATTTGCTTGCAAAACCAAAACTTTGTACGGAAACCTTCATTACAAATGAATTAACTAAATAATTCGGTATCTAGCCAGTCACTGAACACAGTTTCAAATCTATCTCTCATGCGATGATATTAAGACGAATTGTTAGAAAATTTTAAAAGATTAATCCTTATTTTTTGTTGCTCCTTTTCTAATAATACTCGTTTAAAACAAATTTCTACAAAATCTTTAACATGACGCATAACATCGCAGGGCCTGTTTAAATTTATCTCTAGCCACAGTTGAAAAATAGTACAAAGCCGCAACGTGGTTGACACTAAAAAACAATTACAAAAAGTGTTTTTGCTTAAACTTTGATTTTTGTCTTTGCTTTAGTGTTTGGCCAAAAATTTTTAGTTTATGTAAATTGTTTGTCAGAAGTTTCCTGAAGAGTTAAGAAAGCGATAACGAAATGGCCATCGAGACGTGCTTTGACCCTCAATAATCAATATCGGTAATTAATTTAATCGGGATAATTAAATAAAAAAAAATAGCACAAAGGTTTTATAAAAATTTACTATTTAAAAAATATTCCCGAGTCTTTAATTAAATAAATTGCAAAGTGCCTGTGCATAGAAATAAATTATCGTAGTGTTTTTGATATTTTATTTTTCATCCTCTTTCAACTGTATAAAAAGCCGAAAAAAATTCAGCCGTATACAGGGGAGAAAGAAAAATAGAATTACTGTTGGTTATTGTTGTTTTTGCTTAAACTTCGATTTTTGTCTTTGCTTTATTGTTTGGACAAAAATCTTTAGTTTATTTAAAATGTTTGTCAGAAGTTTCCTGAAGAGTTAAGTAAGCGGTAACGAAATGGCCATCGGTACGTGCTTTGACCCTCAGTAATCAATATGCCTGTGCATAGAAATAAATTATCGTGGTGTTTTTGATTTTTTTTTTCATCCTCTTTCAACTGTATAAAAAAGCCAAAAAAAATTCAGCCGTATACAGGGGAGAAAGAAAAATATAATTACTGTGCGTATTCCAATTAGACCTGTAGTAAATTACAAACCCGCGCCAGCATATAACTTGGCCAAACACCTCACCACTTTCTTAAAAGAGAAAATAAATTTGCAGAACATATACATGTTACGAAATACACAAGACCTCATAAACAAAATTAAGGATATCAAAAGCACTGATAATACGAGACTCGTTTCCTTTGACATAAAGGATCTATATACATCAATACCCACACACGAAACTTTGACTATCCTACGTAACACACTTTCCAGCTTATACGACAATCAATATATCAACGAAATAATGGAAATTGCAAAGACGATATTAAAATAAAACTACTTTAGATTCAATAATAACTTCTATAAACTACCCGATGGACTCGGCATGGGAAACCCAACATCCGCAATATTCACAGAGATTATCATGCAACATTTAGAACAACTACACATCAAAAAACTGATGGAAAAGCATAAAATAACCCATTACTACAGATACGTAGACGACATTATATGCATCTTAGAAAGAGACAACGCCGAACAAATTCTTACAGACTTAAACATAATACATAACAAAATCACATACACAATGGAAAAAGAGCAAAACAGAACTCTACATTATCTTGACATATCAATAACACGAGGAATTGATGCCTTAAACTTTGACATTTATAGAAAACCAACCATGACAGACACAACTATCCACAGCTCCTCAAACCATCCTACTCAACATAAACTCGCATCATTTAGACATATGATTCACAGACTTAAAATAGTCCCACTCGCTCCAGATAAATACAACAAAGAACTCGATACAATTTACACTATAGCTAAAAATAACGGTTACAACCACACAACCATCGACAAACTACTCAGACAATACAACAACAAAAACAAGAAGAAAGAAGACAAGGACACAAACGATACAACACGACGACACATCTTTACTTACACAGGACCAGAAATATATAGATTAACTAATCTTTTCCGGAAAGAAGGTTTACACACAACACTAAAAACGACCAACACTCTACGCAACAATCTCAAGACATCAACAGAAACAACCGATAAATTTAGCACCAGCGGAGTATACAGACTTACTTGCACCTGCAACCATACATACATCGGACAAACTGGACGAACATTAAAAACAAGGTTTACAGAACACATACGATCATACAAAAGGAAAAGGGAAGACTCCAACTTCGCAAAACACCTTAATACACATGGACACGAACCAAGAGAAATAGATGAATGTATGACAGTATTACACCCAAGTAAGAAAGGACGAAGACTAGATATTCTTGAAAACATGGAAATTTACAAAACACGAACATTTAACGGAGACATTATTAACGAACAGGTAAACACAACCTCTGACACGATTTTTACACCACTAAAATTACTAAAACACTCTTACAAACGAAAAACACCCACAGACGTTCACACTTACCAATCCAATAATAAAAGACCCAAATATTAAACTATTTACCCCAATAAACAGGACAGATATCAGGCAATCTACCTGCATAATACCATTTAAACGGACAAAAAAAAAAAATTACCTAAACCCACCACCTTTTATTCTTAACACTATCTATTCTTAACACTATCTCTCTCTTCGAAAGCGTTCGCCGAACATCCAAAGTACACAGCCAGTGACGACGGTTATTATTACCGAAAATTATAACACCAGTTTAGTATATACTGGCGGAATTAACCCAATTAATTTGATTTTTGCCTTTGCTTTATTGTTTGGACAAAAATCTTTAGTTTATTTAAAATGTTTGTCAGAAGTTTCCTGAAGAGTTAAGTAAGCGGTAACGAAATGGCCATCGGTACATGCTTTGACCCTCAGTAATCAATATCGGTAATTAATTTAATCGGGATAAATAAAAAAATAGCACAAAGTTTTTATAAAAATTAAATAATTACAAAATATTCCCGAGTCTTTAATTAAATTACAAAAAGAATTCGGGCAATATCGGGCAGCTGAACTTTAAATATAGTAAAATGCATACTTATAGCTACAGAATAAAAAAAACAATAAAAATGCAGAAGACCTTCTTCTATTAACAGAAGAAACAATAATATCAGAAGAAGAATTAGAATCAATAGAACAGAACCAAAGCGTCAGTTTAATGGCAAGAACTATTTTAAAAGAAACTAGTTTGCACAGTACTTGTACTTCCTCCAACGTTTCGTGAATTTTTTTTTCACTTCTTCATCAACGGTACATTAAAGTAATTAACAATCTAGAATAAACATTTACTTTGGCTTACAATATTATGTATGTTAACAAAACAAGATTATCTTATTATTTTTGCTATTGCACTTTTTTTATGAATTTTAAAACTTTTTCAAATGTTACTGTTTTTAATAATGACACTATAAATGGCGCTAAGGTTGTCAGGGTCTTATTTTTTATTCATTGTTCTGTCGTGTAATTTTTTGACCGTTTCCAGCTTTGTTTTGGGTGTTCATTTTCGAATTTCACGTTTTAATTTTACACTTTTTAAAAAACCACACAATACGAAAAGAATATTTTTCGTTTGATTAAAAGTAAACAAAATAAATAAATTAAAAATACAGCGTTGCCACTACTTTTTTAAGAACCAATTTAATTTGTCAAAAGTAGTCGGTTTTTTTACAAAGAAGTTGTAATAACGAAAAAAAGTAACAAGTCACTAAAGGCAACTTATAATAAATGGCCTAAATGTAATAAATGTATTAACAAATCTTGATGCATTTGTATGGATATGTATATTCTGATAATGACGTTTTTTTTTCAGTAGGAACAACTTTGTGAAGGGTTTAAAAGTATCAACGGGTTTTTCTTGTTTAAAGCAAAACAAAATATCCTTCAGACCTAATTGCGAAAGCTAATCTAGCGCAAGGAATATTTTGGTGCGTGGTAAGACACACGCTAAAGAATAGAGCTCACTACAGCAGAAAGATTTTCCGAGGAAGGGAACACACGACTTGATGGTCAAAGAATAATAAGTTTTAAAACTTGACGATAAGGTGGATGTTTGGCATATAGGGCAGTGATTAATTTACAGCCTGTTTATAGAACACAATTTGCCGTTACGTGTTTTATTTTTGCGTTTTTAAAACGCAACTGTCATAATTTTTTGTAAAAAACTTAATATCTGTCATATTTTTTGGTTTATACACTGCGCATTACATTGACAAAAACGTCAACTAGCACAAACACAAAGTTTCATACGCTGTTGAAAAAACAAAAGAATTTTACATGAATATAAATAAAAAGCAAAAATGGAAAAATGGAAAATTCGGTGAAAAAAAAGGTTAATGGTTTTTATTGTATTTTTATTCTAATTTAAAATTTAATTTTCTAGCACAAAGATGACAAGCGCTATTCAGTTTCGAAAATTAGTTAATTGCATGGAAAAATTTCCGCACATGCCCATAGGTAGTCCTCAGTTTGGTAGCAGCAAAGCTGCCATGGAACAAACATGAAAGACGGTGGCAAAAAGAGTGAACGCATACGACCCTGCAGCAAGACGTGGATATGAGAGGAAAAATAAGAATTTTATGTTTGTTTTAATTAATTATCATTAAAAACGTTATTTCTGGTGTGGGCAGGCCTTAAATGTCAACATAAAAAAATCGCTGAAAATAGTAAAAGACTGAATGCAACAGGTGGTGGACGTTGCCGTGTAGCCAACTTGACAGAGCTGAAAAATGACAGAATATGTCATATTTCAGCTGCTGCAGCTCCCAGTGAAAAGATTTTTGGCTTCTACCACAAACGTGTTGTGAATCGGACACCACCTAGAGAACTGCAAAAAGTAGCAGTTGTTATCCCAACATAATCTTTTTTATTATTAAAAGATCTAGAGGAAGACACTTTTCCACAGGAATGGGTAATTTGCAATGAAGAGTCTTGCAGTATAGTAACCAAAAAAAAAAAAAATTCTGCGAATTGATCCATATCGCATGAACCCTGGTATACCACCTTTAATATATAATCTTTCTTTTGTAGCACTCTCTTCTTCCACACTTTTAGCTAAATTAATCCATTTTGAGCACAAAGTTTCTTTAAATACATTTAGAGATTCTTCAATAACTTTGGAAACCTGGGATTTACACATTGATGAAACCCTTTCATTGCCTATTGAAGCTTGGTATCCACTAGTTGCAAGATATATCAGGAATGTTGAAAGTGCGTTTATTGGTAAAATGTGTGAGTTTCTGTATCCTACTTTCAATTTTGAAGAAATGTCTTTTAGCAGTACTTTAAACATTTCCTTGCTGATGCGAAAGTTAGCTACAAAACTAACCAATTATTTTAATTGCCATTTTATAATCAACATTTACAAACATTTTATAAACAACTTTATTTAAAAAAAAAGTAGCACTTCAGGCATTAATACCTACTTAGTTCGTAACCGTGCTACATTCTTTTAGGGAAAGGATAGATGAGAAAGAAGAAAGGTGATAGGAGAAAGGAGATAAATATAGCCATTTTATTAATTATTTTCCTTCTTCATAGCATAGAAGTACCGACGAAGTAGGCTGCATGTTTAATGATGTTCTGAATATGTATTTATACCATTACCATTAAACAGAAAACATTTTTATTTTTTGACTGCCGCAAGGGTTGAACCCAGGGCAGCCAGATTTGTAGTCAACGTGCTTACCGCTTAGACTACAGCAGCCTCAACTGATCTTCCGGCATCTCGAGAACATTTAATGCATCTTTTGCATTTCGTCTCGAAAAGCGAGTATCCTCGTTGTCACTCTTACTTGATTCACTAGAAAAAGCAAGTTCCACTGAACTAAACTTTTTTTAAAATCAGTTTTTCTTTTTTATTTTAAAGCAATATTTTCACTTGATTGTATTTAACTAATGCTATAATATATTTGTTTGCAAATATCATTTTGTTTGTTGCGGTCGGCTTTATTTATGGTAAAAAATATAATTTTATATGAGAAAAAGTAACAAAAAAGCAACTAAAAGCAAATTGGCAATACTGTGACTTGACACAGTGTTAATATAAGCGTGACACAACGTAAGTTAAACGAAAAAACGGTTACGCGTTCTACAAACCGAAACGATTACGTAATTGCGTATGTGTCGTCCGGTTTCGTTTTGCATTTGACGTGTTATTAAACAGGCTGTTAGTGTGGGCGATTAATACATGACATAACAACAAACAGTTAAAAGAATAAATGGTGTCAAATGCTTTTGTTGAATGAGTACAGTAATATTAGTATAGTCATATTTCAAAAGCAATAAACAAAGAGAACCATTCAAAAGTAAACAGTATGAATAGAAGCAAACAAGACGTTTTAAGCTCATTTTTAGTGTAAATTTTCATCTAAGAAATAAACATATACATGTGCCTCGCTTAAATTTACATGCTTTTACTCTTTTTTTGTGTTTCTCGTTTATTTGGTGACGGAGATGCCACTTAATTTCAAAGATGTCTATTATCGTTAAGCTGAAGTTAGTGAATCACTTAATAGTTACTGCAAACAACAGAAAATATAAGGATCATCGTTATATACCCATAATGATATCTTAAACAATATTGTGCACAATCGTTCTTTTCCATGAAAAGTGCAGAGGCGTTTTTTCTTATTTAATGAGAAAAACTCCATAAATTTGATTTTTTATTGGAGTTATTCACTAAATTAGATTTGTTCCAAATGATGTGAAAAAATTTGACATGCATGGCGTTTTCCTGCTGCCTCGAAGGACATGGACCGATTTTGCTGATTTTCAACAGCAAAATTTTCGAAGATATGTTTGATCGATTGGCGTATTTCAATTTTATCTGGGTTATCTAGTGCCTCGACAAAGTTGATTTCAACCCGAACACGGACGGCGGATGGACATCGTTCAGATTGAAACTTACTTTTTTTTGAAAAATTATAATGAAAAATTATTTTAATTTTTTAATAAATTTATAAAATAAATATTGATTAATTAAGATAAGTTTTAAAATCAATAATAAATGAGTAAACCAAGTGTACTATTTCTTTTAAATAGCCTTGATTTTCATCTTCTTTTTTAGCTTCCTCGTCTAATTCAATAGAAGGGATTTCCATTTTTTCGAAGTGCGTAAGAAAATAATGATAAGGTTCTTTATTAGTACAATATCTTGGCATTTTTCTTGTGTAGTGCTCGTCAAAAAATCTATAGTCTTTTTTCCTCTTTTCTTGCGCTTCTTCAGACTGATCTCCTATTGGTTCACAGTGGTATACAATTTTTTGAATCGCGGATGGCATATATCTCCAAGGTTGCGTACTCAACAAATTATTTTTCATTTATCTTTCTACAACATGCTAGAACTTATAAAAAGATTTTAAATTGTCTTATTAATTAATGATCTTCACCTATGACAGATGCTGCAGTTTCTGTAGCGAAAAAATCTATCTTTTATTTTTCTTAGTTTCGCCTGACGTACAAAATTCCAAATAAGAACCTGATTCTAGCAAATGTATGCTTCTTTAAAGCTATCATCTTTTGGTGAAGGTTGTCTTAATTAACTTGATGTTTTTTTAAATATAATGCAGCTTGTCGATGGATTTTGTTGGATTTAAGACTTGTGCAATTTTTGCTTCAATTACTGTGAAAGATATTTTTAAATTTACTTAGATTCTGGATTCACAAATTTAAATTTTACTGGTAGAAGGTCTTAAACTTTATTATTTGAACTTCTTTAGTTATGACACCTTTTGTTTCCATTTTTAATGGACATTTTATTGGTCTGCAATACTTTGTTAAAGAGAGAAGTTAATTTTTCTGTTGCTTTGCTCGTTGATGGTTGTCAGCCGGCATCTGATAAATTTTTAGCATTACTTTGCTTGTCCTGTTGTTGACCAGAAGATCCATCACATCCTAATTGGTAATACTACCATTTCCAAGTTTTTTTTTTTTACGATCAGCATTAAGCGTTTTTAACAATCGTACTGCAGTATTTTCTAAACGTGCTTGCAATTTTATTTCTGCTGACACTAATAGTAGTTTTGGATCGCAAACATTTATTTTTCTTTTTTGTGTTGGTTAAATTTGATAGATTAATTTTAGGAAAAAAATCGAAATCAAAACAAATTTTAACTGTCTTTCTACAATGGTTCAAAAGTTTGGCCAAATGCATCAAATTTTATCAACTATTGGCCACTTTTTAATTTCCGAACCTAAATTTTATACTAGTTGTTATAGCGGACTTAGCAGTACAGGTTTTTTTGTAAATTTAAACCGTATGTCAAAAACTGTTCAACAGTTTGACCATTAAATCAAATTACATCAGCTATTATAAAACCCTATAATTTATAGTTTTAAACATTTATAGTTCTCTTTAAATCAGACATAGTAGTGGACATTCTGTCCAATTTTTAAGCCTTTGTTTATAACGGTTCAAAAGATACGACCATATGGGTTAAATTAGATAATTATGGGAACACCCTTTTATTTTTAAACTAATATTGTATACTTGTACTTATAGCGGGCTTAGCAATACAGGTTTCTTGTAAATTTCAACTGTCTGTCTATAACGGTTTAAAAGTTTGGCCACATACATAAAATTGCATCAATAATTGGGACACCCTTAAGTTCCAAGTCCAAATTTTATACCTGCTGCTATAGCGGACTTAAAAATTCAAGCTTTTATTTCTTTTTTTTTTTTTTTGTTGTAAATTTTAACCGTCTGTCTGCAACTGTTCAAAAGTATGGCCTACAAGCCACAGCGGCCACCAAACAAAGAAGATAGAAGAGATATATTCCCAGTCACCTCCAAATGTATCCTTACCGATAAAAAGCAACTATCGTCCAGAAGATAGAACAGATATCTTCCCACTCACTTCTAAAACTATCCTCGACGATAAAAAAAAACAACTTAATTTCAGCTGGAATTGTCGTCAAAACGGATGAAAACCGTTAGAAGTCGATAAAAAGTGTCCAACAGATAGGAACACAAAACACTTTTACGTGTAAGCACCAATTAAATCTTTGCTGTCCGGTATTGTCATCGTCAAAAAAAATTCGAAACACCAAAATATAATTTACCAATATCTTTGAAGTCCGCGAACCGATCCCGACTATATTAACAGCGTCGTAACTGGGAGATTCGTAACTTTTGTTTAAGCTATAAATCCGCTTAATATTTGATGATATTCTCATGAAATATTTATTATTTTAAACTTAACTAAAAAATGAAATTTATTACTGCGGGGAAAACATATCCATATGGCCATTTCACTACTGCTCAAATAGCTCATCAGTGGATTTTACCCAAATTTTGTATAGAAAACTAGAAAGTCTTATATCAAAAGCCAAATTGATTAAATGAGAACTCCATTAAATCAATAAGACAAAAGACGACAACAACTTAAAAATGTTTTATACAAAAACACAGCAAGAATTCAGTAACTATTTTTATTTTTTCTTTCATTTTTCTACATAAGGGATCCCATCAGGAACCATTCATATGTATTTGAAAGATTCAATGAAAAAATAAAAATTGAAAACAAGGGTGTTCCAATAGTTGATATAATTTCAAGTGTGTCGCTGTACTTTAGAACCGTTATAGACAGAACGCTGAAACTTAAAAGGGACCTGTATTTCTAAGTCCGCAATATCAACGAGATTATAATTTGAATTTAGAACTTAAAACGTGTCCCATAATTACTGTAGAATTACTTATATGGGCTTATCTTTTGAACCGTTACAGACAAACGCTTGTAAATTTGACGTAATAACGATTGCTATGGCCGTTATAGTAATAGTAATATAGCACCAATAGTTCATTTAATTTGGTATATGGCCATACTTTTAAACATTTGTAGACAGACGATTAAAATTTACAAAGAATCTACATTACTAACTCCTCTATAATAACAAGTATAAAATTTGGATTTGAAAATAAGCGGGTGTCCCAATAGTTGATATAATATGGTGTATATGGCCGGACTTTTGAACCGTTATAGACAGACAGCTGAAATTTAAAAGGATATTTTTTGCTAAGTCCGCTATAACAAGAAGCTTATAATTTGAATTTAGAAATTAAAGGGTGTTCCCAAAATTAGTGTTATTTGTTCTATATGGCCGTATTTTTTGAACCGTTGTACACAAACATTTTAATGTCCACTACTTTATTTGGTATAATAAGAAGTATAAAAGTGTTATATTATAAAGAAAATAGTTGAAATAATCTCATGTATATGGGCAAACTGTTGAACCGTTACAAACAGACGGTTAAAATTTACAGAGAACCTGATTGCTAAGTCTACTACAACAGCAAGTATATAATTTGAAGTTGGAAATTAAAGAGTGGCCCTATAGGTGCTGCAATTTGATGTATATTGCCAAACTATTGAACAGTTGAACAAGTAAAAAGTTTGGAGATATAAGGGGGTCCCAATAGTTAATGTAATCTAATTTATGTGGCCATACACTTCAACTGTTATAGGCAGACAGATGAAATCTGTTTTGGAGTCGGTTTTTTTCGCAAGAATTTTTGACTGGAGTTATTGCATTGTTCAAATAATATGGAAAATTTCGAGGTAGGCGTGGTGTTTTGCCTGCTGCATCTAAGGACATAGATCGATCTTGCTGATTTTCAATAGCACCTCTTTCGACACTTTGTCTGATCGATTGGCGTATTTAATTTTTTTTTTATTTTAAGACTAACACGGACGTACACGGACGGGTTCGAAAATGGATTATACCCTTTTTCCACTTTTTGTGGTGAAGGGTATAGAAAGAAGAGAATTGGTTCAGATATAGAAATATAACAACCAGGAGGATTTATAAACAATTTTACACAATTGTATGTAATTACTTAGTCTGTTAAACCGGAATACTTTCAGAAACTCATTTGACAGATGACATAGAGAAAACTGAAATATATTTATAGAGCAATATAATCACAATGCTACTTTATCAAATTCGGCAAATACAGGAGTTATTATATATTTTAAAAAGAAATTGAAAATTGAAAATATATCAGTTGTAAAAAATTATGTATATTGGATAAGTGCGTTTATGGTCAAATATATCAAATAAATCTTTCATAATAGTTCTAAGGCGGAACTGTGCGAAGCGCTACAAGGTGTATTAGAAGAATTGTGTGAGAGAAACTGCGATATCCTAGTTGTTGGTGATTTCAACATAGATTCGAGAAATGATTTCTATAAAAATAAAATTGAAAGTATTCTAAGTGATAGAATATGTATTAACAAATAATAACAAAACGATTATTGCTAAAACTAATATCAATAATAAAATATCTGATCAATAGGCATTTTTATTGAACGTGAAAATAGAGCCTCGGATAGAAATAAAATTAAAAATGAACCAAGAAGCCGAAAATCAGTCAATTTTCATTCATTTAAATGTGAAGATAGAGCCTCGGAAAGAAAAAGTAAAAAAATAGAAATATAAAAAAAAACAGTTTTAAAACTGAATTGAGTGCAATAATAAGGTTTTATGAAATGCTTAAAGTGGTTAAGTATTTTCAAAAACCGATTGAAGATATAATACAAAAATTTTTAACAAAAAAAGCTTTATATTACAGAATGAAGTAAATAAATAATAAAATTAACAATTAGTGGTTTACTAATGGCGAACTCATACCGAAAAGCAGTATTGCTTAGACATATTACAAAAATATAAGAAATATATGCAAAGTTAGAATTGAAAAGAAAAACAAATATATAAAAAACAAAATATCAATATCAAATAATCAGAAAAAAATGTGGAACACGATAAAAGAACTAGTTTTAAGGAAACCTAGAAATGTGATAGAATCTGTGATATTTAGCCAATTTTGAAATAACTGAAACATTTTTTTTAATTTTTTTTAATTTTATTTTAGTTTAGCCTAGTGTCTATTTTTCTTGTTATCTTTGGAAAACGTTCGCATACATTTGTAAATAATTTTTCTTTGTAAAAATGTTTAGAAATTAATTAAAAATGAACCAAAAAGCCGAAAATAAGTCATTTTTCATTCATTTGTATTACAATACTTTAAAATATACCTTGCTTGTTATAAAATTCTAAAAAGCGCATACATTCATATTGAATCTTACAAAATGTACACATTTTCTAATAAATACGCTATTACATCTTCCAGCTTTTATGATGTTCGGTAATTCATTAAGCAATCACAAGCCCTTGTACAATAACGATCGCTGCATTTGTGTTGAATTAACTCGTTCAATCCAAAAATCATAAGCATGTTATAATTCGTATGGTTGGCATTCTCCCACATATCTTATCTGCTTACACAAATATACTGGTGCATCTCCATTCTTCATTTTCCTAATAAATTGTAGAGAGTCGAATTGCAATCTTTGTTTTATATCCATCCATTTAAGATTCTCCATCATACTACTTATATGTGTATAACGATCACACATCAAGATTATTCGCATTTCCTTGTTTTGCAGTTTTTGCATTCGCTCAATTTGTGTCGAGGACAACATGTTTATAATATTGTTGCTCCATACTCCATATGCGGTTTTATAATTGTATTATATATATTTATTGCAGTAGTCCTTTGTAATCTATCCCTTAATCTTTAAAAAAAAAAAAAACCCCAATTTTTTTTTACCAATATTTTTGCATGTAGTCTACGTGCTCATTAAATTTTATTTTTTTTGTCTATAAAAAGACCAAGGTATTTTATATGTTCCAATTTTTCTATTATTTTATTTATTTATTGGAAAAGTATCGTTAGTGACCACATTTATTTCTAATATTTTTGTTTTGTTTTCATTTAGTTTTAAATTATTCATTTTCCGCCAATTGTTTATTTTAATTATATCGTGACTTAGATTTGACCTAAATTCTTTATAATTGTTTCCATCCGTGTAAATAAGGGTATCATCAGCATATAAAATAACATTACATCTTTCCAGTATGCTTGGCATATCGTTTATATATATATTATAAATAGTAATGCGCCTAGAATAGAACCTTCTGGTTCACCATATTGGTTTTTTTCCCATACGTTAAACTTCGTTAACTTTCGTTTTTTGACTTCTGTCTTCCAGGAATGATTCAAGCCATTCATACCGTACATATATAGCTTCTTCACCAATATTTGCTTAACAATTGTCTCAAACGCTCTTTAAAAATCTAGGAAAACCGCCATAATTTTCTTATTGCCCATTGCCTTCCATCGTCTTATTACAAAGTTTAATGTCGTTTCACATGAATAGTTTTTTTTTTTTTTCAAACTATTTATCAGACGAAACTCTTCACACTTTTTTGTTTTCTGTACTTTTTCTATCGGCAATACAATTGCTTCTTTCCAATTGCGTGTAAAAACACCGGTTTCTAGTGATTTATTGATTATCTTCAACAATACTTTCCTGTTACATTTCAGTTATCAAGTATAATCTTATTGGATATCTTGTCATTGTCATATGTATTTTTCGTCGATTCTACTGTATGTTTAAGGTCTAGGATATTTATTGCACGAAACTTAAAATTATGGGTGTTATTGTTTACTATTTGATTTTCATATAGCACGTGTGGAATTGAGTTTATTATGCTTTTAATACAATTTACAAAATATTTATTAAAGTGGTTAGCTATGTCTTGGCTGTTATTGTATTCGTCTTGGCCAAATATCACAAATTTTATCACAGATTTATTTACGCCTAGGACTAAATTTTTCATCTGTCTCCACATTTGTTTTTGATTTTAACAAATATTTCATCGATAGCATTAAAGAAATAAGAAGTTCAATAGAATATATGCAATATGAAAATCAAATACCTGTGGTAAATTACAAATTTAAGTTTCGTGCAATAAATATGTTAGAATTAAAAATATAGCTAAGAATATTAAAAAGAAACCTGACTATAAAAAAGTATCAAAATATATAATAATGTATAACTAAGACAACACCGAAAATATATTAATTATTTTCAATGGTTACACCTGTGGAAAAAAAGGAATCCAATAAAGGAATCCTACAACTGCTATAAATACATTGAATATCACAATTAAACCGCATTTTGAATATGGATCCACTATTATATACTCATGCTGCACAGAACAACAGCTAATACGACTGCAAAAATTACAGAATAAGTCAATACGTTCCATTCTAAAATGTATGAATGAAATAGGTATGCATCAATAACATTTATGTTAGACACACTGAAATGTTTAAATATACATCAAAAACTTGAATTGAACACAATAATATTTATGGCGACGGCTGATGCACCAACTTATCTTATGGAACAGATAAGATATGTAGATGTTCAACCATATTATTTGAGAAATGTAAGTGATTTCAGGTTGCAAAATGCAAACATAGGTGCGGAGCAAAAATAATTATTTTATAAAAGACCGACGCTTTACAACAACACGATGCCAACTTATATTAGATATGAGCAGAACAAAAATTTATTTAAAAAATAAGTTGTTTATCAATATGAAAATTTATTATTCTGAATCTTTTCTATGCTAATTTACTTTAAACGTGCTTGATTCGTTCAAATATAAATTTTTCATGACATTCTCCTGAAATTAATATAGTTTTTTATTTGCTCTTTTTAATTAATTATATTAACCTGTGTTTAGGTAAGCATCACCTTTTAATTAAAAAAGAAATGACTGAGTTATGGAGGCACAAGTTAAAAAAAATTTTTTGCTTTGTCGTTCCTTTTTTTCAAGTTGGTTAAAAAACGAATAATTTTAAAGACGAATAATTTAAACGCATTTATAGAGATTTCTAAAAACCACTAAGTTTTTAACATTGATATTAAAATATCCTATGGAAGTATTAGAAGTCAAGCCTCATTAGAATTATCTTTGGACCATCAACCTACTGTTGTAAATTTTTGAAACCAGCTGAGCTTTTAGTGATGGAAGCAGATATTGTGGAACCTCTTTCATTGATTAAATTTGGAAATTACACAGATCTCCTCAATTTAAAACTAGTCTAAAAAACTCCACCGAATGGGTTAGAAAACTAAAAGACCTTGTCGGAAATCGCAATCAACGCTGAAAATACTTGTGGAATGTAGACCTTTATTAAAAAAAAGTTTTTCACCCCGAAAACAATGAAAATGTTATCGTTAAATTCTCCTCCAATTTCAAACCCCATTTTGTCTGTTTAAATTGAATCACCTTTGCATGGGGACTTATTTTGCTAACAAGGCAAGTTAGATATTAATGGATAGTGATTAGAGTAAATAATTTGAAATTACAACTAAAAAGTAACATCGTTTAATACTTGTTCGTTCCTACCTTGACGTCCAACAATTTCAGCAACATGCTCTGAACTCGGCACAGGAACACATTCTGTCATGTTTTGAGATTTTTTTGAGCGTTCATCTGGTGTTGGTGCTGCAGTAGTCAAGTTTTGACTGGCGTTGGAAAGAGAATTATTTACTTGGTTAGATTCTGATAAGAAATTCTGATTAAACAACGATGCAGCGGCTTGCGATTGTGTTTGTAAAAAAACTTTAGTTGTCATATGATATGGGTTTCCAACGGACGTATATGATGAAGAAGACGAATATGGCTGATGATGATCCAGAGAAGAATGCTGCGTATGATGAGATTGTAATTGTTGATAATGATTTGATGTTGATGTAGGTGACAAAGTTGGTGGAGCTCCAGATGTTGGCGATGGCAATTGATTTAAATTCATCATAGTTAATTCGACAGCAAGCTGAAGTGTCCGTGCATCTTCGTTATTTAAACAAGAACTATCTGAAGTTGATTGTTGCGTGTGTTGATTGTGCATATTTTCTATTAAAAGTCTTTGTCCATTATCACTGCTACCGTTTTGATTTTGTACAGATTCAACTGTATGGAGATTTGTTTCATTTTGATTTGAAGTATCAGTTAATGATTTAGTCATAACGGTATCATCTTCCAAATCGCCATTAACCGCAGCCAATAAGGAAGCATTCAATTGACAAGTAGCTGAGGTGAAAGAATCTTCTAAGTTCGTCGATAAGTTCAAACACGTTTGATTTTCAGAAGTGGACAATTTGTTACATGAATTTTCTAATGACTGTGAAGTCAAATACGAGTTTGACGATGAAGACGACGATGGTGAGTTTGATAATGAACAACACCCTGAGCTTCCACTTAGAACTACACCACTTTCAAAGGAAAACAGTGATGAACCCATGTAATTAGCAGCAATAGGCGATGTTGATAAGGAAGGCTTGACTGAAGTTGCAGGTGCCGGTGATGGATGCTGCAAGCAATTAACCGTTGAATGAGACTGCGGCGTAATTGTATGAATTAAGTTTGAGTTACTTTTGTTGTTAGTTTGAAGTGATTTAGTACATGTTTGTTGAGCTTTTCCATGCTGTTGCTGCCTTAATGTAGATCCAGCTACACTTGTCGCCAAAGACATTTCTAACTTGTATCCAAAAACGTATCTCTTCCTTTATTATCTAAATCGCCGCGTTCTCTAAATACGTTTTACTTTCTCTTTCCTCTTCATTTAGTAATAAACAGCCAATTAGAAAATCTAAAATTATAAATTATTTTTATATTATAAAAATTATTTTTTATATTACACAAATTATTTTTTATATTATTAAAACATTTAATACACATAATAGCAAAATGTTCATGTTTGGTCTTCGATATCCGTTTTTATACCATTCATCACCAAAAGTGGAAAAAGGGTATATCTAAGTTTGGCATTCCGTTTGTAATTTCTACAATATCCATTTCAAACCCCATAAAGTCTATATATTCTGTGTTCTTATGCATAGCGAAGTCCGTCCGTCTGTGTTAGTATTGAAATCAAGTTTGTCGAGACAGCGGGCAAAATACCTCGCCCTCCTCTAATTTTTCCATGTCATTTGGAACAATGAAGTAACTCCAATAAAAAAAATTTCGATTTTGAAAAGATTCTAGGAGTTAGAAGCGTTTAAAAAAAAATTCAAAAGTTTTTGGTTTTTTCTGTAAAAAAAATTTCGATTTTGGAAAAGATTCTAAGAGTAAGAAGCGTTTACAAAAAAAAACGCTTTGTTCTATATTTACCTATACAGTTATGTCTCTATAAATCCCCTTAAGGCAACACTATTTACTTTCTTAAAACAAGTTAAGTTTTGAGTATTAATTAGACGAAGTTTATTATTATTATATATTATTATTATATTATATTATATTATATTATATTATATTATATTATATTATATTATATTATATTATATTATATTATATTATACTATATTATATTATATTATATTATATTATATTATATTATATTATATTATATTATATTATATTATATTATATTATATTATATTATATTATATTATATTATATTATATTATATTATATTATATTATATTATATTATATTATTATTATATATTATTATTATTATTCTTGATTTTAAAAATTTTTTATTTAAGATTTTCAAATAAAGCAAATACAAAAAGTTGTAAATATATATTAAGTTGTAAAACAAACTGTTTTAGTACGTCACAGCATCTAACGATTACAAGTTTTATAAACTTCACACATCATTATTTTTTCCGGTCAAATAAATTGTTTGTCGTTGAAAAACCACTTTTCGACCCTTTTTTTTAATATTAATTTTCCTATATTCCTTTTAGCACAACGATGTTTTATATATGCTTTTGTGTTGATTTTACTGAATACGTATTAAAGTCTTCAGATCAGTAGCTTAACTTTTGGTGATTTACAAATTTTTAATACTTTAGCTAAATCTAAAGTTTCGTGAATTTCACTCAAATCATCTATTAGAAAACAATGGATCTAAGTAAATACTAACGGTTTTAGCATACTGTTTATTTTTCGATGTTGTTGTTTTATCTTTTTCTTTATGTTTCATTTTATTTGCCAAGTGCAATGTGAAATCAGAAAAAGTAAATTAAACAAAAAAATATTTTATTTTTTAATTCTCTATCGCCCCATATATTTATTTTTTTATCGGATCTACTTTATTGTTCCAAATGTCATGAAAATCAATACCTAAATATACTTAATAATTATTGTAACAATGAAGGCATAAAAGAAAAATTTGTTGACCAATATAATATCATAAACCAAATAAAATGGATTCATACTGATAATACTACTGAGGTTGGACAGAGGTTTCTGAATATAAGGATGCAGCAGCTATTTAATGAAATATCGAGTTTAGCAATTGAACTTCTATCTTTACCGTAGACAAACGCAGACGTTGAAAGATTTTTCAGTCATAAGTATATTGTTATGGGTAACCCTAACAAGCTCAGTACAATCTGGCATTCTTATGTAAATTACATTTGACATGTCATTTTGTATGTACTTTTAACTTCCTTGATCTTTTATCGTCCATAGCGACTGCAAGTGTACATTCTAATTACAGTACATAATTATTGTTAAGTATAATTAATTTGCTGACTTTTATTTAACTACAGCCTTAAGGTACGGTCACATTAGTCAAACATTTGACTGAAATCGGCAAATATTTATTTGCCATAGTCTGACCACAAAATATTTATTAGAAGCAAATAACACAACAGCTGATTTCGGGCAAACAAAATTATTTGCCAGTAAACAAAAATGCTTCTAATGTGAACATAGTGTGACCACTCGACGACAAATATTTGACTCATTTTAAGGAAAATAAATATTTGTTCTTACAAAGTTTTTGTAAGAACAAACAGAGACAAATAGCAGCTGTATCAGCAATGTTGCCCAGTATTTAAACTAAATTATTAAGTATCGGAAAAACTCGCTGATCAATTATCAAACTTATGTGTGTATTAAAAAAAAATACAGTAAGCAATTAAAAACAAAATTGTAGATAAAAAATAATAAAGTGCAATTTTTGGAAGAAATAGCAAATTAAAAAAAATTGTCGGGGCACATATTTTTCGAGTTACATATCATCAAAGTATTTTACATATAATTTGGTATATTTCGACATTTCCGCTTCAGAATGGTGCAAAGTTTCGAAATTGTATATAAAAAAGATATTATTTGAGATTATTAAATGTTCTTTTATAAATTTTTAGTTAAGTATTGATTTAAAGTAAAGTCGCAAGAAATTATATAACTTGAAAAATATGCGTTAGCGCTAAATTATTTACTCAACATTTTGTTCTTGAAATAGTCATTCCTACAACGTAAGTAACTTTTGTTTTCATTTTGGAATTTTATATTAAACTAGACTGGAGCAAATATATCTTTACTTATGCTGAGGGCAAGTAATATTGCCGGAAGCTATAATTCGGGAATTACAGAATTTTAAAGTTATAAATTATATACTATTATGTATCTGAACATAAGCCCATGATAAGGTTGAGATGCATTTTGTTTTAAAATGCTTATAGATAACTTTTAAATAAAGTTATATATGACAACAAGCAACATGCTTTCACTTCAAGAATCAATATCGATTAATTTATATTAAAAAAGAATTAAGCACGCTTTAATTTAACCAACATAAATTAAAGTTTAATTAAGATTTGCACAGTGCCCACGCATTTTAACGGCATAAAAAGACGAAAAAAGTCGGCTATGTGCAGAACAAAACCAAAATAAATCTTCAGCCCCACTCGAGGCGTCTGAATAGAGCTAAGAGTCACCTAAAGTGTTCTTTCATAATTTTCGATTTGCAATCAAAAGAGATATGTTCTATAAGTACTAAGCTGAAAGATTATTTTTGCAGTTAATGTAAACTGTTTTTATTTTTTTCATTATAAATATATTCGTTTGACGGTATGTTATAATGTAACAATTTTTAAAAACTATATATGTACAAGAGTTTTTCCTCTATTTTCCGAAATCTGAAACATTAAAATTTCTTTAAAATTGTAGAACTTTGTATCCCAATTAAAATCTTGCATATTTGCAGTTTGATTCTTTGCGAAATTTGCTTTTTAATTTAAGCGACTTTTTACTTCAACATATAATTTGTCTACACTTATATCAAGTAAACAAATAAACAGCTGTAGTTTGAAAAATATATGAAATAAATTAAAAGTTTTTAGAAATTTTAACCAAACAAATGTAATGAATGATTATTAAAATTTATTGTTAAGAAGTGGGATCTAATTCCTATTTAGCTTCATCCTCTTATTGTGCTCCTTCTTTAGAACACCTTTTGTAGCTTCTTTATAGAATAGACTATGAAAAATTTTATATTGTTGCTTGGCTTTGTTCATTTGTAACTTTCATACATGGGAGTTATTCATTATAAACTTTCATCTCACATTGCCATTATGTGTAGTAGTTATTTTAATGGAATCTGTATTCACAATACATGCCATCATTATTTGACCAACTTTTATAGTCTATGGCTATCAGCGGTGGATATTTTATTTTTATATTAAAACCTGAGATTTAAATTCTCGTACAAGGTATAGGAAAAGTATATTATAGGAAGAGAAAAAAACCTTAATTTGAGACTTTTAAAAAGATGCGCCTAGAGTCTGCCTAGATGAAAAAAATTTTTCTACAGTTGTATATTTTTGTTCCATCTACAAATGGTTATTATTTGTTTGCTTTGAACTTATGTATGTATATTATACTGCAATTAAATATTTAAGAGTAGCAACTATTTTTCATCATTTATAATTAGCATTTAATAATATTTTAAACATTTTCTTTGCAATTACTTCGAAATAATGCCGAAGAAATTGAATGGCAATAAAGACATCCCATGCGCAGCAGTTTGTGAGCAAATAAATTTACGTTTTTTTACAGTTTGATCAAATATATTTTTAAGGAAAATATTATTTTAAATGTGACCGCACATAAAACATGTTTGTCAGTATTTTATTTCACATTATTTCATAGCTGTTTGAACAATTAAAAATAGGCAAATAAATGTGCGTAGTGTGACCACAAAACAAATTTTGTATTGTTTTGAAAAAATTTAAGCCAAACAAGAGCAAACAAATTTTAGGCAAATAATTGTCATATGTGACCGTACCTTTAGAAGCACAACAAAAGTGGCGACAAGGATGGGATTTTTTGTTATTCATACAAAACTTTTTTTCTTTTGACGGGAAAAAACAACGCAATTATGTCCGATGATAAAATTATTAAATTGATGTAACAACAGGCCCTGATGATAGAATTTTTGACCAAGCACCTACACAATCAGGAATCAACAAAACCATTAACAGATCAGCATGCAAGCACTTCTAGGGCATCTTTAATGGAGTCGCTAACACTATGACAGATTTTGTCTAACACCCTGATAATGGTTTAGTTTTTCAAGCATGGTATAACCATTTTATAAACATCTTTGAAATATGCTATATAAAAAATGTCCGATATAGTTCATGAGAGTCTCCAAAACTACGTATTGCCGTCTAAACCTTCTGAGATGACGCTTCAAGCAACTATAGAGAAGCTTAACAAACTCTTTGGCAAAGTAGACACAGAGGTGAGTCAACGTTTTAAATGGGGATAGCGAAGATTTCAGTGAATATGCAAGTAGAGTAAATGTGTAGGTGAATTATTAAAACTAAGAGAAATGTAAATTAACCAATTTAAATGTCTCATTTATATCTTGGGCCTCAAGTCAAGCAAAGATAATGATATCCATTTACGTTTACTAAAACTACTGATGACTCGAAAGATTCTATGAATTTAGATCACCTTGTAAATGAAATTAATCCTCGATCTCAAAACTGACAACATTATGATTGAACATTAAACTAAAGTTGTCTGTGCCGTTGCTAAGCATACAAAAAACCAAAAGTCTAATAATAAAATTCCTAAGCTTCCTTGTTGGCTCTGGAGGGGAACTACACTACGTGAAGTTCTCTCCATTTAAGGAACAAAAATGCTCTACATGCCACCAAAATTGACACAGAGATAATTATTGCACTAGTGCTAAAATCAATTATATTAACTACCACTTGGGAAGCTATTGATTAGCGTGATGCGGTTGAAACCAAGGATATTGCAAATGATATAAACACCAATCAAATAAATCTTCTTGCAAAATTTAACTGCAATTTTTCTATTGAAGACTCCAGTAGAAAGCTTCAGTGTTATATTACAGACATCAGAGGATTAAATGTCATGGACATAGATTGGATTGAATCATTTCAATAATGTGATCAACCAATATCAGCGCGGTGTCGTCAAACCAAGCGTGAGAATTATAGTTTAGTTTATTTGTAATTTGTAAGTATAATTGGCCAACAAATAAATTACAGGATTCCACACATTAATTAACTGAATATTATTTAACCACAATAGATACAATTAATAGAATATAAGAATATGAAATAATTACATTTCCTACTGTCCCATTCTATTAATAAGAAGTTAAATACTATATAAGTTTATTTAAGCAGCTATATTCTATAAGCTTCTTTTTGTGGGTAGCATATGTTTTGTTGAAGTGTCTTAATGTAGATGTTAATGAGTTAAACGATCGTACAACTCCTACTTGATATGATTAAAAGTTGATTAGACCTAGAAGACTTAGTAAATGTAAAGAACTTCATCAAAAATGTTTGGTTTCCATTGCGGACGACCGAGTAAAAATGCAGTAACAAACGTATTTTAATGAAATTGGAAAAAGATGTCCCTAATAAACGTTGAACACATGTGTTCGAATATGCAAAGAAAACACCAAACGTACAACCCTTTAAAAATAGGTAAACTCGATCAATATTGTAGGCATAATTACCCGTGTACACTTCTGCACAATACAAAAACGAAGGCATTACCAAACTATGAATAACTCTCTCTACTCAAAGAAAAATACAAGATTGTATTTGATAATTTATCGCTAGGACTTCGTACGAAAGCCAAAGTTCACATACAATTACAACCATATAGTAGGGAGGTTTTTATTCCCAAACGCCTGGTTCCCTACGCTTTCAGGACTGAAATCGAAACCCTATTTAGTTGACTTGAAGAAGCAGGCTCCTCTGCCAACGCCTGAACATATTTTGACAAATTGTCATTGCTGTACCGTGTTTACCCAGTTTGATTTGTCAGTCGCATATCTGCAAGTTGAAGTTAACGACGAAAGCAAGGAACTTTTTACTGTCAATACACACAAATTCAACCGCCTTACAACCAGGTATAAAAAAAGTTTTGCGCCGGGATTAATGGTTCAAAAGCTTATATAGACGATATTAGGTTAAGAAGAAAATACGTTTCGCAACACAAAATAGACTTTGATTTCGTCTTAATTTTAAAAACACAAATGACCAAATTATCAAGGTTCCAGAATATATAATTGAGGTACTATCCCTCTTAGGTTCAATTAACCATTACGCCAATAAATTGCTTACCGAATATTGCTCACAATTTGGTAATCCCTAGAAAATTGTGTCGGATAACGGAACACAGCTTTGTTCTGAATACTTTTAATCTTGGTGAGAGGAACGAGGTATCCAAAACACTAGAACTGTTATCTAAAATGGAAGAAATGTCCGCCGAGGCCCTTCAGTCCTTTTTAGAAGTTTATAGTTCAACTTCTAACTCTAACACTCTAAACAGCAGAATCTTTCATACGACAAAAATTACAACTGTTTTCGATGTTATATTAAAACCAGTACAAAAACACCCAATAAGAGATGTCAATATCGAAAATAAATACAACAAGCACGGGAACAAAGACAGTATTAAAGCAATACATCATGTATCCAGATCTCACCTCTGAAGCTAAACCCTAAACGTATAGTGGCCCGCAGACAACCTGTCGAGCCTATTTCCAGGTCACCACCAGTAACTAAAAGAAGGGAGATTTTTGGGTAATCCTAATAAGCTCTGCCTTGTTCTTTTATCGTCCATAGCGACAGCACGTGTGCATTTTCCTTTAGTAAATAATTATTGTTAAGTATAATTAATTTACTGACTTTTAATTAGCTACAGCTTTAGAAGCACAACATATATATATTCTGACTTCTTAAGCATAGCGAAGTGATTGAGCGATGTCCGTCTGTGTTAGTGTTGAAATCAAGTTTGCAGAGGCATGATCGGTCCATGTCCTTCGAGGCAGCAGGCAAAACACCACGCCTACCTCCAATATTTGCATATCATTTGGAACACTAAAGTAATAAAGTAAAGATTCTGATAAAAATTTGTTGAGCTGAAGTTTAACCTAAAATCATTGTTACTGCGTAGATTATATGGCTGAACGTCCGTAACATATACTAACTGGTTTTGTATATATGTGGGCAGCATCCCATTTTTTATTTTATGAACAAATATGAGCACGTTCAATATTATTATTTGATTAATTTACTATAGCAAACTATTGCAACATATACGTTATATTTGTTAGTCTATGACATTTCAGCATACACCTCATTCCTTTATTTTGTAATTTTTGCAATCTATTTTTCATCTGTTGGTTCAAAGTGCGGTTTTATTAAAGTGTTGTAAATTTTTATACGTGTTATTGTAGATACTTTATTACAAACTAGTTACATAAAGGCAATTTTTTTTTTAAATCTTTTTGCAAATGTAATTAAAATGTGAAGCAAATTTTAGTTTATTGTCAAAAACGACACCGAGATATTTAATTTCTTCTACTATCTCTATTGTTTCCCCGCCAATTCGTATATTCTCATCTGCGCATCCATTTATTACCATTGATTTAGTTTTACTTGTATTTAACTTCAGCTTGTTCATTTTTAGATGTGATTCACACAAGTTCACAATTTAAGTCTCGAACACATTCCTCAATAATTGCACCACTTATATAAATAAGAGCATCATCTGCAAACATGCATATTTTTGCTTTTTTTAAAACTTTTTCGAAGTCATTTATATAGATTAAAACTGCTCCTTGGGTACTCCGATATTGATATTTTCAGTAGTTGAAAAGCAAGCGCCACATTTTGTTTGTTGCTTTCTATTACTTAAGTAGCTTTCGAACCATTTTAATTCCATTCCCTTTATACCATATTTATTTAATTTATTAACTGTTTCAAATGCACGCTTTAGATCCAAAAAGATTGCTACTATATATCGCTTATTGTATATTGCTTTTTTCCCTAGCGATATACGAAGTTAAGGAGTGATTCACAACTATGTTGGTTTCTAACCCACGATTGGGTTTCGCTTAGTAATTTATTTCTTTCAAAATATTTATTAAGCTGAGAATGTACCACTTTTTCCAATATTTTGCTAATAGTCATCAGCATATTTACTGGGCGGATCCCTTGAGGATCGGTAGTTTTTTAACTTTTTGAATAGGTACTACACATGACTCTCTCAAACATTCTGGAAATTCTCCCGTCTGAAGCGACAATTCAATAAACCTTTTTAACTGTAACCCAAGAATGTCGTAGTTGTTTAAAAGCATATTTTCAGTGAGGAAATTGTGATCCTTTTTACTATTCATTTCTGTCATAGTCTCTCTTAGTATGCCGTTATCAAGGCGTTCAAATGAAGTTAGGATGTAATGTATAATATGGCATATATCGAGTATTTATTGGTGGAATTGGGTATCATTGGAAATTAAAAGCCTATTTAATGAAGCAGGGAAAAACTAAAAATAATAATAAAAAATCTTGTAAGAAAAAAAAACCTTTTTTTCACCTATAAACATAGCTTTACTAAATAAATTAAGTTATTCGGAATACTTCATAAAAAATTTTATATAAAGGGCGTATAATGTAATTTTAAGCAAGAAAATCATAACAGGTAATTTTTAAGGGAAACCCTTTGTTTCCGAATTGCACACCTCCAAATTTTGTATGTACTTATAATCTGGTATATAACAAGTATTTTATGGTGGAATATGACAATTAGGGTATCATTGGAAAGGCGATTAAAATTCTTTTTCCGCCGTAATTTTAATATATTGGGAGTTATAGTCCGTTTTTGTACAAATACGCATCTTTAGAATGTGATGCTGCGAAAATAATTACAAAAAATGTTTTGCCTCAAATAACATTTTTTTTTATAAAGTATTCCTATTAAACTTATTGTTTTTGAGTAAAGTTATGTTTATATGAAAAAAATCGTTTTTTGGACTTAACCAGATTTTTTTTATTTTATTCCTGTTTAATTGAATAGGCCCTTAAATAACCTTTACAATGAAAACCTTATTGTCCCGCCGTTCCACCGATATACGCCATATTATATATAAAAAACTTCGGAGGCCCGTAACTTTGAAACTAAGGGTTGCCGCCAAATTTTTTGCTTAAAATTACTTTTTGCACCACGTAGACAACTCTTTTATTTTGGAGCGGTGCCCGTACACTAGATTAGTTCCGATATCTTTCAAGGAAATACTAAAAATACTTAACCCATGATCCGATGTCATTTTTATGTTCAATTATATGTATGCAGTACTAAAATTTTTTTTATTTTTTAATTCTCTGTCAACCCAATATTTGCTTTTTTTGATTGAAGTTACTTCACTAAACTAGATTTAGTTTTTATTATTCAAAGTTGTATTTATATTACAGTAGTTTTGGTTTAGCTGCCTTTTATTTACCTGTGCATTGGCTTTACCTGCCCAAAACTTTGGTTCTGTGTTCCCATTTGACAAAATGCAATACCAATTTCTTTTTTAAGTGCACTTTTTGTACCTGCATATTTTGGCTTACTGGCCTATTGTTTTTAGAATTTTAAAACTTTTTCCATATAAAATATAACGGTTAGTTGCATCAAATTTGTAATTGAAATGTATTTTATTTTATTTTAAAAAACAAAAATTTCAATTGTTTCATTTTTCAAATTTAGTCGTTAAAAAATCGCTAAATATGGGTGCAAAAATAAAATTGTCATCACTGAAGTACAGTTGTTTAGTTTGTTGACAACAGGGCTGCCGTTTTTGGTTATATCTAACCAAAAGTGGTTATTTTTTTCTTTAATGTGGAGATGTGAATATTTTTCTCATTTTGGTTATTTTTTCTCCAAAATAATAATACACATGTACATATTTTTTATGCTATACTTTTTAAGCTTTTATATCCTTCGATTTTTCGAATTGCTACCAAGACAACTGAAAATAAAACAGCTGTGACTAAAATCGCTAGTGCAGCCACCTGTTATGAATTCGCCTTTATTGCTACTCATTTGCTTATAATACTTTTCTTTTACAACACTGTCCACAGCTTTTAATATTGCTAAATGTAAAATTTCACTTTAAAATGCAATGAACTTATAATAAGTAAATCTGTGGTCTCAAACTATTATACTGTGAACTGCAAGTTTTGTTTACTTTGTTTTAAACAAACTTTTATTTTTTTAAACATACGTGTACAATCGTTACTTATTACATACATACATATGTAGGTAAAAGAATTTTATTTTTGTTATTATTATTATTATTAACTGAATTTAAAACATCTAAGGTACATTATAAATATGTGTCCATTTTAAATGTTATTTAATAAAAATACTACATATTGAAATTTGGCTATTTTTTTCTCATTTGGTAACTTTTAAAGCAAATTTTGGTTGTAAAAATTTTTTGGTTGTGGCAGCACTGGTTGACAATCTTGAGTCGTCGCTGTCTGATAATTTTTTTAAATGTTTTCCAAAAAGAAAAAACTAACAGGTTTATCAATTAAAGAAAAACTGAATATAATAAAAGAAATCGATATATATTATAATTTTAATTATATTTTAATGCTTAAACACATGTACATATTGACATTTTACACCCCATTTATCTAAATATATAGGCAGGATTTATTACCGGTTCAATCGAAAATACCGATGAAATTAATGAAGAGCCAGATTTGCCAAATTTAATCCCAGACAGGATGGATTATGTAAATTGTGATAAGGATGTAGAATGCTATTGTGAATTAACTGATGGCGAAATTATTAATACTGCTATAAACAGTAATTTAGAAATTGATGCTGAGAGCGAGCACAATGTTGCAGATGACGATGATGAAGAGGTAAACCGAGTTCCATCACTAAAAGAAGCACTTGGAGCCTTAAATGTGCTTCTAAAATATTGCTTTTATAAAAATATAGATTTTCCGATAGACCAAGTCGAAAGTGAACTGGTAAAAAGCTCCATAAAGGCTTATAAACAAACAACTATACAAAGGTTTTTTTTCTTAAATACACTTGCAGTTTATTGTTTAATTACGTACTTCTTGTACCTGATTGAAATGGATCTCAGAATTTATTTTTGTTCTCTTATATACCCTTAGAAATATGAATTTACAATTTTTTGTTAAAAATAATAAATATCAAAGAATATATAAAATATAAAAAATAATTAATGGTACATTTATCTAATGATTCACATACCTGCACAATTGGGCAGGTAAACGAATTTAACTTAGCTGCATTTTTTGCTTACCTGCACAAAAATTTTAGCTAAAGGTAATTGTGCAGGTAAATCAAAAATACTGTATAAATTTTGAATTTATTAGTTAAAACTTGTGGCGGCGAATAAGTTAATAAGCAAATAAAACAAAGCTCTTTAAAAATAGATAGGACTATTATATTGGTTATTTAAAATAATTTTAATAGAAGTGTTTATAATTTGTCAGATTTATATGAAAGACAGCCATGGCCGAGTGCCATCACTGTAAGACAACAATACGCGGTAAAAGTGGTTAATTGTGTGGAGTTTGTAAAAAAAGTGTACCACTGCTCAAAAAAATGCTCAGGTCTTGATCAGTACTCTCGAGGAATATTGGAAGCTGGTGGATTAATTCGTTTTTTATGTGAAGATTGCCTTCAGTATATACATAACATAGATTTGGCGCTAGGATTAGTTCAAGAAAGTGTAAAAAAGAACAGTAACAATTTAGCTGAATACAAAGGCGAATTCAAAGCAACATTAAATCAAAATGAAAATGAAATTAAAAGGCTTCTTGAAGTAGTTAAAAAAAGGTATGAGGACAGAATAACGAAATTAGATGAAGCACAAAAAATGTTGTGAAATAAATGCAAAAGAAATACAAAAAACATTATGAAAAAATTAATGATCAGCAAACAATAGCGCAAAAATTTGCAGCACAATTGAAAAAAATAATGAAAAAATGTGTGAAGAAATAAAAAAAAAAATAACAGAAACAAATGTCAAAAAGCTAACGTATTCAGACGCATTAAAAAATAAAATGCCAGATGAAAATACACAAGACCCACTACTTGTTGAGCCAAATGAAAACAAAACGCTTTAAAAACTAAAGAAGATTTAAATAAAAAAGTTAATCCATCAGACTTCAAAATTTTAAACGTAGAACAAAGAAAAAATGGATCAGTTGTAATTCAAAGTGAGAATAATAAAGAAAGAGAAAAAAATAAAGAGCATTACAGAATGAAATGTGTGATTTCTATGAAATTAAGGTTCCTAACCAAAATGAAATGAAAATAAAATAAACTGGTATGTCATTTAAATTTACGAATAATGAAATAGTGGAAAAACTAAAAAAGCAAAATGATATACTTGTCGAAAGTAAACTGCAATATTCGATTATAAAAGAAATGGACATGTAATATACAATGCAATAATAAAAACAGATAAAGAATCACAATTAATGCTCAGAAGGTTAATATCGGTTAGGAAAAATGTAGAGTTTATTAAGGGACCGATATTATACAATGTTTCAAGTGCAATCGATTGTAAATTTGAAGAAGTGTGCTATAAATGTCACGGAAACCATAAATCACAGGAATGTACGACAGCTGTAGTAAATAAATGTATAAACTGTTTAAGAGTTAACAATAGACTAAACCTTGGCCTAGATGAAAACCATCCAACAATAAGTAGAGAATGTCCAGTTTTCCAGAACAAACTAAATGCGAAGAGAAGAAAGATCGGTATGTTAGCTTAACAATCATGGCAAATATATGGGATATATACCAATATACAAGGTTTAATAAACAACTTATAGAAATACTTATAGAAACAAAAAATCCTGAATTCATTATGCTATCAGAAACTTACTTAACTAAAGATGTAGACGAAGCAGAAACACAGACAACAGGTTATAATCAACACATATCATTATCGAACTCGTCTAGGACAGGAGCAACAATAGTTTATTTTAAAATGAAATGGAATGTAAGAAAAATCGCCGAAAAAATTATTGAATAAAAAATTTGGATTACAGCATATATGGTACAAAATAAAAACAAATTTATTTTAGTTGCTGTATACAGATCCCCAAGCAGTGCAGAATATGAATTTTTAGAAGTATTTGCAGATATAATAGAAGAAATAATTGAAAGTTTTTATAAAAATAGAATTAAGTGTATACCAGATAATAATGGTCTTAACCAAATAGTAGAACAATAGACAAGAATTACAAAGAACTCACGGACTTAAATAGATTATATAGTTACGAATAATCAAAATATATCGGCTAAAATTAATACAAAAAATAAAATATCAGACCACGAAGCAGTAGATTTGTTAATAAATAGCGCCAAATAAAATCCTAATAAAAACACTATTGAAGAAATTGAAATATTTATATACAATAGACAACAATTTAACAATGAAATACGAAATATACAAAGGATTAATAAATATAATGATCCAAACTATAATGTAAATCTCTTCGATGAATACTTTAAAGGTGCAGTGCAAAAGTTAACGATTAAGAAAAATACTACTAAGAATTTTAAGTGCAACTGGTTTAACGATGAAATAAGACAAATAAAAGGAGAAAAAATTATTAAATACTAAATAGCAAAATATGAAAATTCTAACGAAGCGTGGACTAATTACAAAATAATTCGAAATATGTATAAAAATCGATTAGATCTATGATAGATAATGTGCAATATACAAATAATGTACCTGTAATATATTCCCGATTTAAATTTCTTCAAATAGCATTAGAAGAAATAAAAATAATATATAAAGGTATAAAAAATAAGCCTGACTTCTATAAAATAAATACTAAAACAATAATTAATAGCTGGAATATAGTGGGAAAAGTAATAGTGGACATAATAAACAAATCTTTGGCAACAGGCATGTTTCCCGAAATCTGGAAAATTTCAATAATAACTCCAATTGAAAACGTGTCAAAGACAAAAAAAATGTGAAGAATTCCGTCCCAAAAAATTTTAGAGAAGGTGGTAAAAGAACAATTAGAGATATATATGGAATCTCAAAAAATATCTGGATTTAGAAAGAAATTTTCATGTGAGTCTGCAGTGAACTACGTAATAAGTAGATGGAAGAAAGTTGAAAAATTATAAAATAATTGAAATTTTTTTGGATTTTAAAAAAGCGTTTGAAACCATTGACAGGCATGTTTTTTAAGGAAACTATAAACCTACGGCGTTCGGGATACAGAGCTAAAATGGTTTGAAACATACTTAACAGGAAGGAAGCAAATAACAAAAGTAAACAACGTACAATCTAATTCCATTATAAATGATAATGGTGTGCCACAAGGTTGCTATTTATAATATATATAAATGATTTACCGGAAATACTGAGGGGTTACTCTCTATTGCGATGCGAAAGAAAAATGGCACGTAATCAAACAATTGGTACCCTCTATTCTATTGTTTATTTTGTTGTGCCAGAGTTGCTTCTTTTTTAAATTATTTTGAGAAAGCGTTTGCGTAAACATTACAGAGTATCAAATTGTACTCTTATCGCATCGAACTTGCTTTCGCATCGCAATAGAGAGTAACCCCCCTGGACAAAAGTGAAATAATTCTATGTGCAGATGATACACATATCTTTACGGAAGGTGTATCGATTCAACAATGCTATGATAATCTTACACAGGATAGGGATAATGTAACCAAATGTTTAAAATAAGCAACCAAGTGATAGAAAAAGAATTAAATTAAATAAATTAAATTAAATTATTTAAATTTATTATTGATAAGGAATTAAAATTTAACTAACATATTGACTATATTTGCAGAAAAATTGGTCAAAAAAAATTAGCTTTTTCAAAAGAATAAGAAAACAGATATCAGTAATAACGGCAATAAACATATATAATACTTTAATTAAACCACATTTCGAATTAGGGTCTACAATATTATATTCATGCTGCAGTACACAAAAGATAGATCGACTTCAAAACAGAGCAATCCGAAGCATACTAAAATGCAATAGATACGCTTCAATAAACTTTATGCTTGAGGTTAACACTCAACACTCTAAATTTTATACAGAAAATTAAACGCGGAGAAGCACCAGAATATTTAACAGAACAAATAGTATATGTCAAAGAAGCACAACCGTACCAGTTGTGAAATATACACAACTTTTGAATTGAAAGAGTACCTTAAACTGCAATGCAGCGAAATCTTTTTTATAAAGGATTAAAACTTTACAACACATTACCAAATTATATAAGAACTGAGAATAACCAGAATCAATTTAAAAACAAATCTATTATTTTGTGAAGTATTATGTAAATTAGAGCTTTATAAATCAACTTCAAATTAAAAAGTAAAAAATTGAACATAATGTATATAAAAGTATGGAAGAAATCTAGTTTACGAGCACCGCTCCAAAATAAAAAAAGTTGCGTACTTTTTTCCTATTTAATTGAATAGACCCTTAAATTCCCTTTCCAATGATGCCCATATTGTCCCATTCTACAATCGAATACTCGATATATGCCTTATTAGATACAAAAACTTCGGAGGTCCGTAACTCCGAACTAAGGTTTGCCGCCAATTTTTTCACTTTACATTTTTTGCTTAAAATTGCATTTTGCACCCTATAGGCAACTTTTTTTTATTTTGGAGCGGTGCCAGTAAACTAGATTTAATCCAAAATTATTTTTAATACTAATAAAGATCATTAATTAAAAAAAAAAAATATTTTCTTGAAATATAGATTAATAGGCCTTCTGCTACTTATTACTTTTACTAATTATTTGAACAAATATTTGCCGTATTCACAAGCTCTGCTAAGGTGTAGGTAGTATTGCATACTACCTTTTGTTTACTTCTTTGTGAACAACCATTGTATCAGTGTGCCATTGTACATTGTACTTCATACGTCAAAAAGTAAATAAGAAGAAGAAAAGTGCTATTCATCATTTGTTATTTAGAAGCCAAATGGGGAGAAAACAGAAAAAAGTAAATTAATAAATTTTTTGTGTGAGGATGAAATTCAAGACATTTTTAGGATGAACCTAATGTACTTGCTCTCCAGTCGCAGAATTATACATTTAGTGCTACCAAAATCGTCATTATGGCATAATCGGGTTTTAAGATATTTTGATGAAAACAGATTTCTTCATATGATACGACTACGGCCAGAGGAATTTGCCTATATATTCAACCTTATAAAAAATGACGATGTTTTTCACACAATTGGCGAAAGGCTCCAACTACGCATTGACTTGCAGCTTAAAATTGTATGTTACTGCTTGGGATCTTCAGGAAATGGTGCTTGTGTTCGTAAGGTTTTTTTTTGGTATTGGTGATGGCGGTACCATACAAAATATTAGAAATCGAGTCATTAAAGCAATATTGAATCTTAAAGAACAGTTTTTATATTGGCAACTTTCAACTTCAACTCTCTAATAAATCAGTCAAATCAATAAATTAAATAAATAAAACTAATAAAAATATCTTTTAATTCAATTTATTTTAATATAATTCACACATGAACACAAAAATAATAATTCATTTAAACATAAAACATTTAAACAAATACAACGTTTGAAAAACATATGAAAAAAGTACTAAGTGTTGTATCGCATGTTTGCATGAAAATTACCAACAACACAGCTAGCACAGTTGTATTTTGTTAGCACTTAGCACGTACTAGGGGGCTTGTGAATAGGGCAATTATGTATTGCGATTAATGTAAAAATAAACTTAAAGAAGAAACCTATGACATTAATTTATACAGAATAAAATGACGCAGAATAAAATATCCTTCTCAATTTGGTAAATTTTTCTAAGGAGATTTCATATACGTACATATGTACATATACCGATCAAATCAAATGCCGGTTATGGTACTGATACCGAAATAGTTTTTTATGTTTATTTAAATTATAAAAATAATAGAAGTATAATATAGAATAATAGAAGTATTTTTTCACCAAAAAACACGTTACATGCAATTTAGAAAATAACATTTTCAGTTATATAGGCCTGATGTGGTAACGGTATGCTGGCACAACAATTTTGTTACGTTTCACTACCGTTTTTGTATTTAACAAGTAAATAACTACCCTAGAAAGAAGTGAATGACCGAAACTAATTTGCAGTAACATTTGTTTAGCAAAGTTCAAAATGGAGGTTATAAAACGTTTTGTAATTAAATCAGTTTTAAATTTTAGGCTAAATTAGAACTAAAGTTTTTGTAAAAAAGAAACCTAGTCGCAACTTTGTTTGCTACAGACATTACATGTATACAAAAGTTTTCGTAATTTTTCTAATTTGCTTTTAATAATATGATAGAAACTTTGTTCTACGCAATATGACCGTTCCTCTTCTTTTAGAGACAATACATATATGTATGTAAGTACTAATGGGTTTAATTTGTCTAAAAAAAACTACGGTTCGAAGTCTTTAAATGTATATGGCAACATTTACCTGAAGACTTGTAGATGCGCAGGTTCGACTTATGTTGTATTTAACAGTTATATTTTAGACATAATATTAAAATATTTAAAGTTAAAAGCTCTATGGCAACAATTTCTTTATTAAATTATATTTTTCGTTGTATATGTTTCTTTAAATTTCATTCAGATTTATATTACTTGAAATCGTCACTTAAATCTGCATTCCACTTGTTGGCGCCCACTCATTTCTTACAACACCGGTTAACTTTGTAGTTCGATGTATAACTTTTTAATTTTACTGTTACTATTTTATTTATTTTCTATGTACGCCAAGTTCCTTTTAATAGTGGGCGTGGTTAGAGAAAAACTAAAATTTAACACACTTTGGTTACTTAAAAATATTTGAAGACATTTCTATACTGAAACACCAAAACCGGTATAAGTTCTTGCTTTGCCGGTAACAAACAATGTTTTGTTGCTTTGTCTTATTTTTTAGTTTTTTTAAGCTTCAAATATTTACGTTACCACGCCAGCGCCTACAGGCGGTTCCGATAGCATCCCTTACTTACTGTTCATTGTACTATTAATAATTATTGTATGCTTTTAAGCCTTAAAAAAATTATATTTAACTTTATTTCACCAGTTGAAACAAACATACATATGAATAAGCACCATTAACAATTTTTTAATTTGTCGTTTCTTTTTTGATATTAAATAAATACTTTATTATGAAACTCATCTTATTTCCACTAATATTTGAATATTTTTCTATTTAAACTTTTAATTATCATAATAATTAATATTCCTTGTTTGTTAAAGCGGCTTTGGCAAAAGGAACCAACTATTAGAATCAGGAAATATAAATATATGAAAGAATGTTCTTTTGATAAAGCCAACAAAAAAACTTCCCCTATCGATTTTGTTTGCTCTCCTTTATGTTATTCAGCAAGCAGAAAAACTTTTAAAATCTCACAACAAATGTTGAGAAACTAGCAGGAAAATTCCAGAAGTTAAAAAAGGGAGGAAAATTGAGAGAATACGTCAGGGGTGGAAATTATTTTGTTTTTCTTTCACTACTTTTACACGACAACCACAACACAGCATCCTCGAGACAAATACTTGTCGAATGATTGAGAAAGATGTCCCAGTTGTTTATTTATTTTTGTAGTTATAAACTACATTTTTTACTAGGTAGTTGCGGCTCTACTACACATACAACAGAAGCAAAAACAACGGCTTTTTATTGTTATTTTGTCCGTTGGAAATGTTCAAAAAATAACTGCTCTAAACACAAATGCTTGCGTTGTTTTGCAAATGCTTGTGGTTAGTGTTTTTTCTTTAAATTCGCAAAAAACAAAAACAACTTTTGACATTTCCAACTACAATCCAGCTGGGCGGACGATACTAGTTTTTATAGTTTACCATTGTCACCACTGATCTATTTTTAAGTTAGAAAGTATTAAAACTTATTTACTGATAAAAGTATTTCTATAATAATAAAATTAAAAAAAGATATAGATATATCTAAAAAATTGTGTTGATTCGAAAAAAATGTCCCAAAATTTGGTACTAAAATGAAATACAAAGCTATAAATCTTTAAAATAAACCGCGCAATTAAGACGAAAATTTGCCGGGCAATCATTAATATGTTAATTTCAATTCCAATTCTATTTATACCTAATTTTTGGTATATTGTATAATTTTTAATATTGAAATTCAACATTCAAAAAACATTATTTCTAAACTACGCTAAAAACAAAAACTATTTCGGTTGGTATATAATTTTCCATGCCTGGTACGAATACCACCAAAATAACACCCTCAACGTGTTGTTGTTTTGACGTTTAATATCTGCAAAATTACTAACCCCACGGCTCCACTAGCCATAAAATTGAACAAGACATGCACATAACGCTGGCAGAAAAACGGTAGTAATGTCGTCAGGGTTGTTTCAATGTTGATCAATAGATGGCGTTAATTCGAAATAGAGAAATCATACTAAAAGTCATATTTGATGGCGAACATCAAGGCGAAACTATAAGGTGTAGTCATTGTCTAAATGATACAACAAAGCAACTTTTTTGTACGAGTACTTGTCAAAAATACATAGTTGATTCGAATTAAATATGAAGCAAACATTCAAAAAAATTCAAAATAATAATAATAATATTTAAAAAACCAAACAACACATAATTTAACAAGCAAAAATAATTTTTTTTTTTATTAATTTTATAATTTTTAATAAAAGTTAACATATCAATATAGAAATAACATTACAAGTTGCGGAATCCTAAAACAAAAAACCCATTTTATTGGAATAATCTCAACATTTTTGCTTTTCATTTTTAAACACATGTACATACATGATACATCGCAGAGTTTTGAGACATCGCCTGATAGGTCATTAACTATTATATACTATTCTTGCCTATTTTTACTAATGTTAGTAGAAAGTAATCTTTTTCTAATATTAGTTTAATGTTTAAATTAAATGCGACTGCATACTTGGAAAAAATTTAAAAAACGAAAAGTGGGTGCAAATATATGAAGGGAACAAATTGTATATATTACATTTTTTTTTTATTTCAGTAATATCACTTTAGCGCTTTTTAAAGAAGCAGATCTGATTTATAATTAATAAATATTTCATCTATTTTTTGTTTGGATTGTCTTTAAAACTTATTGAAGTATTTGAAGTATTACAAATAATTCGTAGTTGCTTGTCCACTAAAATAAAAAAATGTAGATAGTATTAAAAACTTTCTATCTACAAAAATAATATGTCCTGACAACTGTTTAAGTACAATTATACCGGTAAAATTGATTTATTTTACATTTTTATCTTTTTTTCTACGAAAAAAAATATTCTATATTTGAAACAAGGTTCTAAAGGATTCCCTCACAAAATTTTATTTAAATTTTTCCAAGTATTCTGTATTCATAAACAATTTTTATTTTAAATTTTTATTGTTCTTTTCTTTTTTCATAATAAGAGATTTTAAGCATTTATTATTTTTCGTGTCTTATAGTACTGACATCACTTAACTGTTTATTGTCGCCAACAAAAATAGAAATTAGTTTAATTTGACTGCAGCGGCAAAATCAGCGTAGACAACTTGCCGCCTTGTTGCTTCGCAGTTGTCAAAATAATCATTCTCATATAAATACATGTATTCCATTTTTGACATTTTGCAGTCGGTAGCTGCTGTCTCGAATGTGTTTAAAGTATTATGTTATGTTATGTTATAAGAGTTTCACAAATATAACAAAAAATATCAAATTGAGAACATTTCAATTGCTCGAATGCCACTAAGCAAAAGCAGAACTGGAACTATTTATGCACGTAAATAGGATGTTTCAAAAATACATTTTTTAATTAAATATCAAAAGCCACAAGAGAATACCGAAAAAAAAAAACAAATCGCTTTGGTTTCCTTTGTATTTTGTATATTGTAATGTATTCGTAAAACATATACTATGAGCGTCAAAATAAAGTGTACAAAAACATTTTCTTTAAATTAGTTTTTATTTCAGTCTTTAAAAATACTATTTTATTTATCATTTTATGTTTTTTTAATTGTTATTCAATTCTCTACTTAAACTTAAAAAACAAAATTTACAAAAACAAGTTATAAAACAAAATCTATTCCATTTATTTACGCGTCAAAAAAAGTGTACAAATATAATTCATTATAAAAATTAGTATTATTTAGTATTGTATCAGATGCAATTTTCTGCCACTCCTCCATTGTAACGGATTTAAGCGTATCCTTGTTAGTAATTATTCTCTTTCGTATTTGCCAATCGAGATGTTCCCACAAATGCTCAATCGGGTTAAGGTCCGGTGATTGGGGAGGATGATCTTATGTTTTAGGATTATGATAAAGGAACCATTCTTTTACTATCTTTTCCGTATGTTTGGAATCATTGTCTTGTTGAAAGATCCAGGGTCCTTTAAGCCCAATTTCTCCACACTACATGGCAAATTGTTTTTCAAAATGTTTAGGTAGTCCGTTTATTCACGGTATCTTCAATAAAAACCAAGCTTCCCACTCCACTTGCCGTCATGCATCCCCACACTATCACCGCATACTCTGTATTTCTTGTACGCTATACTTTTACAGGTTTTTTCTGGCCAGATATCTCAAATTTACTCTCATCCCTAAACAAAACGAAATTCCAGAAAGAACCATCTTTAGTTTCGTACTTTTTTTAATACTCAATACGTTTTTTTTTTATTTACTAACAATATTAGTGGCTTTTTTCGCGGCAATCGACCATGTAGACCAATTGCGTGTAGAGCTCTTCGTACTGTGCTGGCGCTTACGTTGGTATTTTTGTTGCTGAAACTTCCTCCGATATTTTAACAGCACTTTTAAATAGATTCTTCTTCACATCACGCACAATAGACCTTATTTCAGACTCACTTAAAGCTCTTGGTCGGCCTGCACCTGGACGATTTTCTACTTGAGGAATTTTTCGTGCTTATCAACTATTTTCTTTGCTGTATTATGGCTTCTGTTTATAACAGACCCGATTTCACGAAAAGTTTTACCGTCTTTTCGAAGTTTTATCACATGTTCCCAGACATCTGTGGACGTTTGTCTGCCCATTTTTAATAAAATAACAAATTTCTTTCTGCAAAGAAGTTATAGTCCGAAAATTGCGTCTGTCTACTATAAAATATTAATACTGATTTAAAAGAATGCAAGAAAGTAAATAAACAACAAAACATAACGGTATTTTATGCGGTTCTACTTCGCTAAAATGCTACAAAATTAGATGTAAATTTTATTTTGACGCGTAAAATATGGAATAGATTTTGCTTTTGTTTTATAACTTTTGTTGTTGTAAATTTTTTTTAAGTTTAAGTAGAGAACTTAATAGCAATTAAAAAAACATAAAATGTTAAATAAAATAGTATTTTTAAAGACTGAAATAAAAACTAATTTTAAAGTGTACGAAAACATTCTCTTTTTAATTTTGACGCTCACAGCATACTTTTAACATTTCCAGTTTAATGCAACAATAAAAGGCCATGCTGTGTTTGCAATAATAGCAAGTAAAAAATCAGCTGGGCAGACGAAACTGCCTAGTAAAATGTGCCTTGTTTTTTGTTTCACTTTGTGAAGACCACTGCTTTAATTTATTGAACTTTTCTCTTTTCTTCTTGCTCATTTTCTCAGAACTCTATCAAAGCAGAGAAAAATTAATCGTTATTGTTGTGCTCATTTCTTTTCAAAAACAAATATTGCATACACCACTGTTGGTTTCATTTATTATTTAGCATTTATATATGTATATAAGGCGAATTCATAACAGGTATACTCACGGCGACAATGAATACTACACTGAGAAAATAAATATGCACCTTTTGTTTTTGTACAAATGGTCTGGCTGTCAAAAACATAAAAGTACAATAGAATTATTATAACTTTTGATATTCGAAGAAGAAAAAATCACAAACGCAAAAAAGGCACTTGGGCTGTCAAGGCCACGTGTTATGAATTCTCCTCGATATTTATATGTACATTGCTGTTGGGATCTGACGATTCTTAAGCTGTGTTTAGAAGGCGTGTACAAGTCATGTGGAATGCCAAAATTGTTATCCATATGTAATTTGTTTTGTATGTAAAAATCTGTGTTTAACTACGGTTTATAATAATCATGTTCAAACTTGCATATGTTACGTACATATGACATATCCTCTAGTTGTTGAAAAGAAAACTAAAATGCTTAAAGCAGTGATGTCACCTATCCATTTTTTAGCAATAACTATTTAAAAAGAATAACGACAATAACAATGCTGCCTTTTCTTATTATTTACTTATTTATTTATTAATCCATAGTAATATAAAAGCCTCCTAAGGCCAATTAAACTATATTACAAAGTAAAATCCCTGAATGAAAGATACTTATAAACTAGAATTGCAATTAAAATAAAGTTTCTAGTCTCATTGGTTTCCAACCAAAAATGAATTAAGAAAAGAAAATAAAAATTGCTATATATTAAATTTGCGATAATATAAAATTGTACATAGGCTGTGTTGGTTATAAAGCTAGCTACAGACAACGCAATGTGTTTCTGAAATCTGTTTCATTTCATTACAGATTGCGTCGTCTGAATTCGTGTTTCAGGTTTCACTTCAGGTTGCAATACAAGTTTCATTAACATCAAAATGTTTTGATATTTTCTGGTTGCATTGAAACAGATTGCATTGTTTGTATCGCTGTTTCATTATTTTATGTGTTTAGTACATTGACAACAAGCAAGCTGTAAACATTTAAGTAATTAAGAAATGGGATGTGAGAAGTGATAAATATAAAAATAAAATTATAAAAGCAGCAGTATTTGAAAAATTAGTAATTGAATATTAAATATTGATATAAACGCAAGCATTGAAAAAGTTAAAAACAGCATTCATTTTTGCATCCTCTTTTCCGCGCGATGTTAATGTTATGATATAAAATAACAGAACTGAGATTGCGTTTATGTTTCACTGTTGGTTTCAGTATTTGTGTCAAAACATGAAACCTGAATGTAAAACGTGTTGCAGAAACAAATTGCGTTATCTGTACTCAACATAAGAACACGTCACAAGCTCAAAACTAGAGTTCAGAAAAGTACACTCACTGTACAAAATTCTCGTACATACGGCCATGTCACAAATTCCGATGGGAATGGTTTTAATTCCGTATTAACAATTCCGATCGATTTTGCTTATTTAAAAAAATACTTAAGCTCCACCTTTTTATTTAAATGTTGCAATATTGCACACACCCAAGTAGACAACAAAGCTAATCTAAATAAGGACACATAATAAAAGTAAATTTGAAAACCGCAAACAACGAAATTTCAAAGAATCTAATGGCTCGATTATCGATTGCAACTCAACTTCAGTGGAGTTGACTACAAGCAACGCAACTGGTGGCCTAAATGTTATTATGTACGGCTACCTTATTCAGTTGCCTAAAGTTATTGTTTTTTGCACATCTCTAATTACAAAAAGTAAACAAACAAACAATTTAGAGTTCTTTTTCTAGTATTTGGAGTTTTTTTCCCTTAATTTCTGTATTAAGGGTTTGTTCTTTAAACAAGGCATTATATTTCTTTTGTTTCAATTCCTTAATTTCTTTTAAGACCTCATATTTCTTAATTTTTAAATTTTTTATTTCTTGTAAAATTTATTTTTTTCTCCATAGTTGTTTCTAAATTTTATTCATAGTTTTAACCATTTCACTTTGGGTATCAGTTTGTGCCTGGAGAAGACTGAATCTTTGTTCTTCTATTTTTCTTTTGTGGCTCTTGCTGTTTCTTCTTTTGAGGCTCATCAATCCCTTGCTGCTATTCGTTATACTTCTCGGGATGAAATTCCAGTTCTGGGGGTATTTTCTTTTTGGCTTACACCAAAGATATTACCATTAGGATTAACAACGAGATCAATTTGTAAGAGATCTGCAACTGACTGCTCCAATGGCGATAAGGTTAGTTCTTCTGACGGACCAGCACCAGTCATATGAAGATTTCTTTTGTTTTTAGCCATCTTTTTCTTTAGTTTAGCTTTATAGTGAATCCATACTCTCTGCCATTCTTCGGAAGTACGCACTGGCAGACCATAGCTATTTAATTTGTTGGACACTTCAGTCCATACTAATTCGGCACTGGCTTTTGTTTCTCCAAAGCCACGTATTCCTCTTCCACTTTTTTGTTTTAATTCCATTTGTCGAACCAGTTCCTCAAATTGTTTTTTTTGGTTGTACATTTAACCATTTTTAATATACATGTTTATTTGCAAAAAAAAAAAGAAAAACTATTTTAATTTTGAAAAATATTAGGCAACAACTTTTGATCATAAACCACCACAAAAAAATAGTTGCCGGTATTGCAACTGAAATTATCAGTTGATAGTTGCAAGTTGCCATCTGTAATGCAATATTGGCAACTGGCAACTCCACTGAAGTTCAGTTGCAATCGATAATCGAGCCATAAATTCCACTTTGAATTTTAACCCTTATCGGTCGTAAGTCACCTCTGACTAAAGAGCTGCACAAAATGTTTTGAAAGTTCTATGTTCTAGTGTACACTACTTCCAAACACAGAATTTCAGTGTAAATATAAATATCAAAACAAGCATAACAAAACATGGCTCTCACTAAAACAAAACAAGCACCATTTGAAAAGTTTCTCTTTACAGCTTTGTTAGTGCTTGTGTTTTAAAACAGAGTAGAACATCAAAACAAAAGGCGAAAATGAAGTAAAAAAACGGTAAATCATAGTAGAAACATCGAGTGCACTAGAACATATACAAAAATGCTCACGATAATAAAGCAGTGTTGTTAAATAATGCGATTTAAGGCTGTTGAAAGAAAATACTTTTATACAAGCAATTTTTGTATGCATATGCTATTTATATATTTAAGCTATTTGAATTAGTTAAGTTTTTATATAATAGTAACATTTTGAAATGCTCCTTTTATAATTCTGTGCTAATAAATAATAATAAAATTGTTAACTCGGCTTAGCTCGAAATTAAATAAAATGCTATTTGAAGCGTAAACCAACTCAATTAACCAAAAAAAAAAAAAACAATCGGTTTTTTCCGATTAAATTTTAGTGCTTTAAAATTTTAAAGTTAACAACTATCATAGAAAAAAATTTTTGGTCTCATTTTAAAAAGTTTTAAACAGAATTTTTAAAAAAAATGTGCAAAAATGATATGTAAACACACAAATTTGTTTTTTCATTACAGGTTGTTTTTTAATACGAAAATATGATACTTCTGATAAAAAATAAATTTTTAAAACATATTTTCATAAAAAGATAAATACTGCCACGTATTATTAATTTTAAATCCTTACTATCAATCGCTGAACTCTTTTTAAAAACTTTTGTATAGAACTTGTGAAAAAAATTTATCTGGTATGATCGAATACATGCAAATTTGTTGTATTTTTATTTTTGTTAAGTTTCATTACTATTCATTTTTCTGAAAACCCCGAAATGTAAAAGACAATTTTACTATTATATTTTTAATATAAAACTATTGAATTTGTTTTGAAAAAGTAATTCAATTAACATTTTAAATAAAACAGATATTATAATGTTTTTTTTCTCCATTTTTATGCGTTTTCAAATCTTAAAGTTGACAACACTCATATTGAGAAAAACGAAAATGATTGTAGTTTCTCTTTAGCCTAATTCTGCTATCAAAAACTTCAAGCATGTTTTGAATGTTCTACTTCAGTTTTGATATTCTATTTCATTTTTGTTCTAGTTCAGTTTTGTTTTGCTTCAATGTTGTTCTAAAACACTTTTGTTCTCTTATTCTATATTTTGATAGCAAAGCAAAACATTTGTGTTTGGAAGTATGTGTTTGAAAATGAGAGTGTTCTATACACACACTACTTGAAATTTACGTGATTGCTTATAAGACATTTTTCTTATGCTTGTGCAGCCCTTTACTCTGACGTGACAACAGTACTTTTCTGCAACGGTCGTATGGCACGTGTGAAGTGACAAGGCGAATTATGTCGAAACATACTGTCTACAAGTACATAAATAAGTGTATAAATAATTATCAGAAACTCAGACATGTAGTATTTGTACAAAAAATAAATAATTTGTAACAAAACTGAAAAGAAATGAATATAAATGTATAATAACATACTATTGTTTTTTTTCATATTTGTTAAAAATAACTACAACCTGGTGAGAATCAAACGTGTGAAAAGTCGCGTCCGATAAGGGTTAAAAGTGGTTGTATTCCGATAAAATTGTTCGTTACGTTACAGAATTAAAACCATTTTCGATCGGAATTGAGTTCTGTGACATGCCTCATAAATTAAAAACACATTGCCAAAATTTCCGTACATATAAACGAATGTATTTTACTAAAATATTTATTTGCGTACACGTACGTGAAAGTACGACTGTAGCTATTGTTTGTGTACGCTTACTTTATTTTCAGTACCTGTAAGGAAAAAAAAAAGTACATGGAAAAATTAAAATAACTTCGTATATGGAAAAAAAGTACATGAAAAAATTAAAATAAATCCGTGTAGGAAAAAAACGTACATAAAAAAATAAAAATAACTGCGTGTACGAAAAAACGTACATGGAAAAATAAAAATAACTGCGGATACGAAAAATGGAAAAATAACTGCGTGTACGGACGGCAAAAGAGTACATGTACGATAGACAAAATATAATAACATTTTTTATTCTTAATATTATTATTTTTTTAGGTAAAAATTAAGTCTACCGTTGCAGTTTGTTTTTAATAATTGGTAAGTAGTGGAGTTCCTTGTAAATTCAAGCGAGGATCATGTGAATGGCTCATTAATAAAAATGTGAAATAAGTAGTGTTATAAAAAGTAAGGATTAAGGATAATGATTTGCTTATCTTTAACATTATTTTATTTACTATTTATTTTAGTTTATTTATAATTTGTAAGCCAAATTGGCCAATAAATAAATTACGGGATTCCACACATTAATTAACTTTTGGGTTTTTTGTTTGTCCAATTGTTTGTCTTCTTTAAATTTGCATGTGTTATTTGTTGTTGTGGGTTTTCAAATGTATTTTGCTTATGTTTTAGTTAGGAGATGTTTACTTGTGCATTTGTTATTGTTTTATTACTTCTTAATTGATGGTAAAACACCAAATTATTGGTACTCAGAACAAAATTATAGAATAATAAATGGTTAAAAATCTTTAAGTACTAAATTTTAATATTTCTTCTGTATCATTTACTTTTCTAATATTTCAAGCACTGGAACAGTTTTTAAAATAAAAATTTTGGTTATTATGTTTTATTTTCTCAATATTTCGCCACACCGTTGGGTGGAATTTTCAGGAAACAGGAAACAAAAATATTTAAATTAGTTTTTAAAAACATATTAAAAAATGTTCAAGACTTCTTGTTTTTTTCTGTCGTGGTTGACATGTTTAGGAATTGCCCAAATATTATTTCAATTTATATATATTCCCTGCAAAAGTTCAAAAAATATTTTTTTTTTTCAGAAAACTAACTTTTATCGTAAAAATATTTTGAGCGGAAATTTTAAAATTGGGAGTTAACATCTCTGAAAACATCTGTTGGCATATAGTTTAACGGAACATGTCCAGTTTACGGGCACCGCTCCAAAAGAAAAAAAGTCGCCTACGGTGTGCTAAATTCAATTCTAAGCAAAAAAATGTAAAGTAAAAAATTTGGCCACAACCCTCAGTTCCGGAGTTACGCGCCTCCGAAGTTCTCATATTTAATATGGCATATATCGAGTATTTGATGGCTTAAAAAATCTGCTAAAGATTAAAAATAAATAAAATATTTTAATACTACTAAACAAATCTAGTTAATAGTGCATTTACATTATATCAAAATCTAGTTCATTTGATTTGAAATCTTTTTTAAAATCTATATCGTTTACACTGGGTTTTTGTAGACATTAGCAAGATTTTATTTTAACAACGAATCAAAAAAATGTACATTTAAAAAATTTGCTTACGTTATAATTATAATTTATACATTTACATCGTCATATTAATAATATTTTATGAAAATTTGTTAGTTTTTTATAAATTTTCTTTTTTGTTTTAATTAAACTGTCATTTATTCGGCTTAAATCTAGTTTACGGGCACCGCTCCAAAATAAAAAAAAAGTTTCCTACCGGGTGCAAAATACAATTTTAAGCAAAAAATGTAAGTGAAAAATTTGGCGGCAACCCTTAGTTTCGGATTTTTTTTTAATATTAAAATGGTGACCTTAACGGTACATAATACGCGTAAAAACATGTATGTTGTATGGGATTACCCTTCAATTTTTAAGATAATGGACCGTTTTTAAAACGGAACCAATCTGTAAGCATCACCTTTCAAATAAAATAGAAATTTCCAAAATCGATCAAGAAATAACTGAGTTATGGAGGCACAAATATAAAAAAGCAACAGTTAGTCGAAGTGCTAACCTCCTACTTTTTTAAGGCGGTTAATTAATCGTATCTTAAATTAAATAAATAATTAAGATTGATCACTTCGTTGCAGAATTCGCGTATACCAAAATTTTTATCTTTTTTTATCTCCTAATTCCGAAATTGCACGATTCTCAAAATTTGTTTACCTTGGATCTTGCATTCTAATAATGAATTTTTTATTGATGTTATTAAATAGTAGTATTATAAGACCGCTTATGGCCTTAAGGCTAGGTTGTTGTATAAGATTCATAATATAAATAAAATAAATCAGGTGAATTCCATGACACAACACAGAGTTCTGTTGATTTCTAAATTTAAACCATTTGTAAATTTTAACTTATATAATTCAATGTCGATGTTGGTATTTATTTCGGGTTTGAAAACTACTGAAAATATTTTATTAAAAGGAAAAATGAGATAATATTAATAAATTCTAAAATGGTACCAAGAAAGTATTAAGTGTTCAACTAAAGTTAGAATTTACCAACCTTGGTTAAATTGTACCGGTATTGTACATACGCTGGTGCTTGTATATAACAGAAAAAGTGACGATTTGACGATAGGTTATGCATAAAAAATTTCTTTAAAATTGCATTTATTTTAATTTTAAATTTTTCCCCAACCAGGATTTGAACCATCAATCTTATAAATGACTGAAATTTGACTTTATTTTCGGCTTTTTGGTTCTTTTTAATTAAATTTCTAAACATTTTTAGAAAGAAAAATTATTTACAAATGTATGCGGACGTTTTCCAAAGAAAACAAGAAAAAAGAACCAAAAAGCCAAAAATAAAGTCAAATTTCAGTCGTTAAATTAAAAAAAAAAACTATACTTAACAAAATAGCATAATTCACAGTGCCCGACAAAAGTCTACTGTTTTTAAAGTCAATACATGTTTGGGCCACCATTTTTCGAATTCTGCGAACGATTCGCCATTCCTTCTGGAGCTTTTCATTCAGTATTGGTGCATTCGAATAATTAATTTTAGTTTTTGGAAAAGTAACATTTGAAGCCGGTCGGTAAGTAAAGCTGTCAAGGTGCATGGTTGATCGTTATCTTGTCGCAAGATCCAACTATGCCCAAAACTTAAAATATTAATTAACCGATGGTTTTTTATTTTATTCCAAAATAAATTTTTACTGATAACGACCAATATTAGCCTTAACTTTCTGCTGCAGATGTGTTCTTTCACTATACCTTTTTTCTAACTTCACTTGCAATTATATTTTAACTCGTCTGTGTGCATATCTCTTTTCCAGAAATCCATATGACAATCTTAGGCGGGTTAATTAAAGCGAAGTTTGTCATTTTTGGCGCTAGGTAAAACTTTTTTTGCGAGGAGTAGACAGTTGAATATGCTGAGATTCACACCTATATTAAACCGTTAACTTAGTGTGAGGGTATTGGAGGTTGTGAGTGTTTTTCGAACAAATCTAATTTACCGCTCCTTTTCTACGAAGTGCAAAATACAATTTTAAGCAAAAAATGTAAGTGAAAAATTTGGTGGCAACCCTTAGTTTCGGAGTTACGGACCGCCAAAGTTTTTATAAAATATGGCATATCTAACTAGACTTAGGGGAAAAACATTTGCAATTATTGCTATATACAGATCACCTAGTAGCAGCGAAGCAGAATTCTGTGATGTTTTCGAAGAAATAGTTGAGGAACTACCTGAAAAGAATAATGATATATTAATAGCTGGGGACTTTGGCATAGACCGGGAAAAGGATGGAACCTATAAAAAAACAATACAGCAAATTTTAAATGATAATGGATTAAGCAAGGCATTTAATAATTATACAAGAGTCGCAGCTAACTCGTAAAACTTTAATAGACTATATCATTACAAACAATGATTATATATATGCAGTAAACAATGAAGAACACAAAGTATCTGATGATGAGGCGATTGTAATAACATTACACAATGTAACACAGGAGATATCAATGAAAAGAGTAAAATAAGTATTTTACCCTTTGACACGGGAATTACTTCGACCATTGAAAAGTTCTATTAATGTTTTTGTAGCTTAAAAAGTCTTCAGAGAATATGTGTAAAAAATTATGGGGACAAATTTTTATTCTAAAGTGGGTTTTAAGATGTACATTTTTTTGTAAAATCTGCTTCAATCTAAAACCTTGTTCACTTTATTTTATTTTTTATTGGTTTTAAATATATATATATAAACATAAATAAAAGAAACATTTAAAAATTCATAAAAAAAACGGGAAAATCCATTTTTTGTTAATAATTTGGAAATAAACTTTAGCATATGTATAAGGAGCTGCGTCGAGAATGATAAGACAAAATATATAAAACTGATCTCAAGTTGTCTTGAAATTTTACAGTCTCTTTTGAATTTAAAAATAAATATCACATCGAACCTGTAATTGTAAATTAATTTCATGACGGGTTGATAAAATCGACATACATTATAATGTACACCACGCATCAAAGGGTTAAGTATAAAAAAATGTATTTAGAAATGAAATAATTGGTGTTTTAATATATAATAATAATCTTCGTGTTTATAGTAATGTGCTAAACTTCATACCTATATTGAAAATAATATAAAGAAATTTACAATAAAAAAAAAAAAAAAAAATCAACGTAAAAGGCAAGTATAGTAAAGTTTCTACTATAATGATACTGGATAATTGGAATATTATTGGAATTTATATTTCGAGAATAATCAATACAGCATTGGAAACAGGAATTTTCACAGATAACTGGAAAAAAACAATGATTTTTCCTACGGACAAAAAGTAAAATTACTTTAAATATATGTGAAAAGATATAGGAAAATGTATTAAAACAACAACTGGAGAATTATATGGAAGGATCTAATTTATTTTTAAAATATCAATCAGGTTTCACAACACAATTCTTCATGTGAAACGGAATTTGAATAGCTCTACACTTATGGCGTTAAGGGTAAGGAATTAAATTGGTTTATATCTTACCTCACAAACTGAATGCAACTGGTTACAGTGAACGATAGAAATGCATATATAATAGAAAACGAATACCGAGTTCCTCAGGGTTCAAAACTAGGAGAACTTTTATTTATTATATATATATATATATATATATATATATATATATAAATGATTTACCGGATGTAATTAATAAAAGTGAAATAGTTCTGCACGCGGATGAGGCTTTAATATATACTGAAGCTAGTACTGATGAACAATGTCAGGAAAATTTGGAAGATGATATGAATAAAGTAAATGAATGGCTTAAGTCAAATAAACATAAATGACAACAAAACAAAACTAATGCAAATAAACGCGGTAAATAAAATTAGATTTAAAATAAATAACGATATAATTGAAAATGTGGAATAAGGAATAAAATCTCGGTTTTTGCTGGAATAAACATATACAATACAATCAATAAAACTCACTTTGAATTCGGTTCTACAATACATTACGAGTATGTTTTTTTTTTTTTTTTTTTTTTTTTGCATATGCGAACACATGTATCTCAATATGTTCAACGTTTATTAGCAACATCTTTTTCCAGGTCTAACCAACTCTTAATGCCCCGTAACTCATCCTGGTTAGAACGATCATATCAAGTAAGAGTTGTACGATCGTTTAACTCATTACCATCTACATTAAGACACTTTAATAAAACATATGCTACACACAAAAAGAAGTTTATAGAATATACCTGCTCAAATAAACTTATATATATATATAGTATTTAACTTCTTATTAATAAAATGGGACAGTAGGAAATGTAATTATTTCATATTCTTATATTCTATTTATTGTATCTATTGTGGTTAAATAATATTAACTTAATTAATGTGTGGAATACTGTAATTTATTTATTGGCCAATTAGGCTTACAAATTACAAAAAAAAATAACGCAAACCTTAAAATGAAAACTGGAAATGGCACAATTGAACTAAGTTAGAGAAATTAAAAAGTATCAGCTTAGAAATGCTGGGGACTTAAGACTACAGAGGGCATCTAATTTGAGAAAGCAGCCCTCACTCTTTTATAAAGGGCTACAATTATACAATATGCTACCTAACGACAATAAGGCTGAATCTAATCCCAATGCATGTCAAAATAAAATCTTTAAATTCTTAAAAACAGATATGTCGCAAAATTTATAATTTTTATTGAATTACTGTAAAAGTATATTTTAATACTACTCAATAAAAATGGCGGAAAGGGACAATAATGGTATCATTAGAAATGTTGTTTAAACAGGAAAAAAGTAAAAACAAAAATTTAAAAATGTGGTATGGTCCAAAAACCATTGTTTTTCCTATAACCATAAGTTTAATAGAAATAATTTACAAAAGTAGTTATCTAGATAGTGTTAAATGTAATGTAAAGCAAAAAATGTTATGTAATTTTCGCGGTTTCGCTTTCTAATATTTCCTGCGTATATTAAAACCCCGGCGAGACAACCATAGCAATTGCAAAATAATTTTAATCACCTTTCCAATGTATACATTATACATAAAACCTTTCGAGGTTCGTAACTCGGAAACATAGATTTTATAACTTTTTAACTTAATTTATTTAGTAAAGCTATGTTATTTTTTTTTCCTTACCACAGTTTTATTTTATTTTTTAACCTTTTCCCTGCTTCATCATGTAGGCTCTTAAAGGCGCTTTCCAACGATACCTACATTGTCCCATTGCGCCACAAATACTTAATGTGCCATTGCGCCACAAATACTTAATGTGCCCGCCAAATTTTTTCACTTTACATTTTTTGCAAAAAATTGCAATTTGCACCTGGTAGGCAGGTGCCCGTAAACTAGATTTAAGCCTAATAATGGAAGTTTCTTTGTTTAAATAAAATCCATACTTTTACAAAACCTTGCCCCTGGCCCAAGTTCAGTTATACAGGAAAGCTTTAAATTATTTGGCTTAAATCTAGTTTACGGACGCAGCTTAAAAATTAAAAAAAAGTTATCTACCGGGTGTAAAATTTAATTTTAATCAAAAAATGTAAAGTGACAAATTTGGCGCTGACGCTTAGCTTCCGAGTAATGGGATCCTAAAGTTTGTATGGACAATATGGAATATATTGAGTATTTTGTGGTGAAATGGGGTATCATTGAAAAGGTAATTTAAATATCTATTCAATTTAAAAGGAAAATATTAAAAAAATATAATAAAAAGAGGTAACGATAAAAAAAACAGCTTTTTCCATATAAACATGGAGTACCTACATATATTAAATAAATTAAGCTTAGTGACAGTACTACATGAAAAAAAAAATAAAAAAAGGTTTAATAAGCGAAGCCGGTGTTGGTCATACCATAGAGAAAAAAATCCTTGCGTCCGGCCGGAGGCCGGCTATGCGAAAAGTCTTTAGTAAGCGAAGCCGGTGTTGGTCAAACCATAGAGGAGAAAATCCTTGCGCCCGGCCGAAGGCCGGCTATGCGAAAAGTCTTTAGTAAGCGAAGCCGGTGTTGGTCATACCATAAAGGAGAAAATCCCTGCGCCCGGCCGAAGGCCGGCTATGCAAAAAATCTTTAGTAAGCGAAGCCGGTGTTGGTCATACCATAGAGGAGAAAATCCTTGCGCCCGGCTGAAGGCCGGCTATGCAAAAATTCTTTAGTAAGCGAAGCCGGTGTTGGTCATACCATAGAGGAGATAATCCTTGCGCCCGGCCGGAGGCCGGCTATGTAAAGTCTTTAGTAAGCGAAGAAAATAAATATTTTAATACTATATGTATGATGCCTTTTACATCTCATTTTACCATAAATTCTTTAATGTAGGTATGCCATATTATACGTAAAAACTTTAAATTTTCACTTTGTATTTTTCAAGGCATTGTTTTTGTAAAAATTTACTTTATAGCAACAATGCTTTGGAAAATATAAAGACAAAATTTCCTGTACAATTAAGAACATGCCTGATTGTAACAGAATTATTGAGAAATCACCTTTTATTTTTTAATACATTTGGGTGTCAAATATACCGTCGTAACCATCTGGCAACAGGAGCCGGTAAGAAAACAGCAAAATACATACAAAAATAGCCGGCAATGCATTCCAATTATTCAGTTTTTAAAAGCGCGTATGGAATTTACATTAATATCCTTTTTTAGTCAGATAAACTTACACAAGTTTTTTGATCTTGCACTAAATCATTTCTATCACCAAAAATGTAATGTTTAATTTTATTTATAAAAACAGAAAATATGATATTTTACAAGCATGAAAAATAAACAAGGCGTTGATTATTGCATTTTATAATCAAGAGTTGCCACATAAAAACGAAATACAATTACAATGATTGGCGAAGAATTGTGTAAATAGTCCAAATATTTAAATATCGCCAATTAAAATTCTCAGGTTCTAAGCGAACACTATGTATATTAGACCAATTTTAGCGATCTTATTTAAGGAGAATAAAATTCAATTTTTATTTGAATTAAATAAGTGATATGCTTATGTCTGGTTCTAAAATTCAGTTTTAAAAAATTGCATCCTCAGCAGACAAAAAATTAGGAAATGTACATCACATGACAAAAAAAAAAGCGTCCCTGCGCTGAACTTCTAATGTCAACAACAAATGTACCGCGGTCAACAACTTTCTTTTGAGATGCAATATTCAAGTTGCCTGAACAAATAAGTATGTATATAAAATGCAAATGCACTTCCTCTCTTGCGGTCGTAATTGTTTTTATACAAATAAATCAGTCTTAATGCGTATGCGTTAAAAACTGAATTTAATTAGTTTTATTTTCTAACCCGGTTTTCATAATACACACTTTTTATAAATTAGACACACATTTATTAAAATTTAACAATAAACTCCTTACAATTTATAATTATTTAACACTTTCACACAACTAAAGACATGCCGACACAACATTCGTTTCCCGCTAAATGAGTAGGACAAACTGAACAAAATAGAAATATTTGTTTGGTAGCCAAAAACAAAATTTGTTTGTTTGTGTGAGTCGTCAAGCTACCCGGTAACAATCGTTTCAAGAATATAGCGCCCAAAAGGATGCTAAACAGTATTGCCATATCAGAAAATTATCCTAATAAGGCTTTATTCAATGTCTTTTTTTAGGGTTTAAAAAGTAAAAAATTTCAAACAACTATTTTGTCAATAACTTTATTAGTTAAAGATTCTGTATGTTAAAAAACCAAAAAGAAAATATTCTTAAAGCAATTTTATATCATTCTTATATTATATTACATTAAGCTCAATGCTTTGTAATACATTTTTTGGCTTTGTATTGCAACATATAAATAAAATATAAACAAAGTTTAGGTATATCAAATATTAGGCAAATTTAAATATGGATAGAAACCACTGAATCAAAAGGATGAAATGTGAATACTGTTTAGAATTAAACAGATTTTTGATAGTTTACAGAGCTGTAGGTATATAATAAAAAAAATCATCTTCAATTTTTCTTGAAGTATTTATGTATTTATTTATAACAATAATCTCATTAAAATATTAATATTTTTTATTGTATTGCGTCTGTTCACACAAAAAATAGATAATGGAAACTTAAGTTGTGAGAAAAGTGACAAATCAATTCAAATTATCACTGAAAATATATAAAGGTAAAAAAGAAAAGTAAGAAAGTAAAAACCAAGACTTTGATACAGGTGACTGCATTAGGTTTTGCATGTATTTTGTTTTTGTAAAATTTTGTTGAGCTGTAAAAAACGTCTGGCAATATGTGTGTATGCATTTGTGAAAAATAAGCAAGCAATTGAACACATACATATAATACACCTGCACACAGAATACACAATAACACATACAGTTAGAAAAAGAGCAACAATTTTGACAACTCGCAAAGGAAAACAGCAAACACATGTTGACCACATGATCTAATGCATTCACCTGTTCAACACGCCATGGTAAAAACCATACTGCTTTTATTTGAACGAGTAAAAGGTTGATATCAGTTGGTTGAAGCTAAATGTTAAATTAAACAGCTGTACATACCTATTGGTGGCATAAATGACGCAAAAACTTATCGGATGAGTGCAGTTCAAGATCCAGTTTTCCACTTACATATGCACTTATATGTCAAACTACATAAAAGCAATAAACATTTAACATCAAAACAGCTGCACCTATCTCACGAATTATTCTGCCATTATAGGACATTGTTTTTAAGCATGTACAAAAAAATATTTACAACCAAACCTAAATTACAGTGCAGTCGCACGGTCAAGTTTTTGTTCAATTCTCTTTCAAGAAATTTACACATACTACTTGTCAAAATTCACAAAAATTGAAAGCTGTGACGTAGGCTGCACGCAATTTCAAAGCAAGTTTTAAAGCAAGATGTCATAAAGAAAACAAAAAAAATTATTTGAAGGAAAAAACTTCAATCAGCTGTTGTCTTGAATGTAATTTGAAAGACTCAATTGAACGAAAATATTAAAGCAAATTCTCAGCAAGTTCTTAAAGTGAGAGTGTATTGGTAAAAAAATAAATGAAAACTTGGTCGTCTGACACCCTAGTTAGCGCATCACGCGCAATCTATCTGTCAAAAATTCTCATGTACATACAAAATGTATGAAGCAAACCGTAATAGCACGGCGTCAAAGTTTAGCAAATGGAAAATCCGTTATGGTTGAAAAGTAACGACAATTTAGTTATATTTAAGACAATCTAGAGGTTTTATCTCGTCTTTATTCCTAAACAGCGGGTTTTATAAAATAAAATGAGTTAACATTACTGTAAAAGACATAAAGTTGACGCTCTTATTTACAGTGCAGTCATACGGTCAAGTTTTTGTTCAATACTTTCAAGAAATTTACACATACTGTTCTTCAAAATTCACAAAAATTGAAAGCTGTGACATAGGCTGCACGCAATTTCAAAGCAAGTTTTTAAGCAAGATGTCGTCAAGAAAACAAATAAAATTTATTTGGAGGAAAAAACTTCAATCAGCTGTTTTCTTGAATGTAATTTGAAATACTCAATTGAACGAAAATTTGAAAGCAAATTCTCAGCAATTTTAAAGTGAAAGTGTATTGGCTCAAAATGAGAGAAATTAGAAAACTTGATCGTCTGACACCCTAGTTAGGGATGATATTTCAGCGCAAAAGCTATGCATCAGATTTCTTTGCGCTAATTAAGGTTTGGCCGTTAGTAATCTGTGATAGCTTTGATTTCTTGATTGTGATACAATAAGACTTAGTATTTGAATAAATAAAATAAATAATAAAAATGACTGAAATTTCTGAACTCGCTGCTAGTGGGACAACGAGTAGCAGTAATATAAACAAACACAATTTTGTGTATTTATTTGGCCACTTACTTTGTTGTTGGTTTTTTAGTTTTTTACCTTCTTGCTATTTGGACCTGAATTTTTTTGTTATAAATAAAAATACCTTTTATTTACAATTTTTCCCGACGTTTCGTAGATCTTTTGTCTACTTTTTCAAGGGATCGTCTATTTAAATAATAAAAACAATTATTACAGTAAATTTTTTTGCAATGAGAACAACAAATTACTTACAAAATTGTGGGATTTTACATTTAAACAAAATTTGAAACATAATTGTATACATTTGGACTTTTGAAATTTTTTTCAAAAACAAACAAAAATCAACAAACACATCTTAAAATTTATTATCACAGTTTATTTTGAATTATTGTTCAAAACCACTCTATAGCTTGCGTTTATGTCGCCGTTTATACGTGGAAACATTTCGAAGGGAAACATTTAGTTTGATAGCAATTTACGAGTGGGGAAGAGAGAATCGTCTTTGTGTTCGGTACTCGGCGATACGCTTTGTTATCATTTTCTATGTTTACATTTTTGTTGTTTTAGTTTTCTTTTTTTGACATTTGCTTTATTTTTAATTTTGGCGGCATTTAGTGTAGATTGGCGGTGAAATTTAAAGAAGAAATACAATTTAAAATAAAAGTACAAGTTTTTTAAATATAATAAAAAATGGATCATAAATGGGAAAGAAAAGCTGTGGAAAATTTAATATTATTGGTTCAAGAAAGGGAGTATTTATATAGTGTGCGGTCTAGGGATTATTTAAATCGGATAGAAAAAGCCCAAGCCTATAATGATATGGTGGAAATTTTGCAAAAGGAGGTGCCTGGTCTATCTGTGGCAGACATTAAAAGCAAATGGAAGAGCCTGCGAAGCCAATATATTCGAGAGCTGAGGCTGATTAAAATTTCAAAGAAAAGCGGCAGTGGAAGGAATGAGTTATATGTGCCAAAGCTTTGGTGCTTTGATCAACTTTCCTTTCTTGAACCACATGCCTGCATCAGGGAGAGTGTAAACAACATTGAAGTAAGTCTTTAATGTAAAAAAATGAAAATTGTAGAAATTAGTGTTAATACGATAAAATTGTTTTTTAGGCAGAATGTAGTACTGAGGAAACTATTAATTCAGCATTGCATGATGAAAGCTGTTACAGTATCAATAGTGAACCCAGCGAAAAGCGTTCAAAGGTATTTAATTTTAGATTTAGAAATTAGTTACTATTTTTTAATATATGTATGTCTATTACAGAAGAGAGACTTATTCTCTGAAATGAGAAACAGTTTTGCATCTTTTAAGGAAATTATAGTGGAAAAAAAGAAAAATGTCCACAAATACGGTTGGCTGGGTAATTTAGTGACGTCACAAATGGAAGAAATTGATGTGAGGTACCAACAAAAAGCTGCTTGGGAAATACAATCAGTAATTCAGAAATATATTGATAGTTTTCCGAAGCAGCTCGAATCGTCCACATCAAATGCTATTAAAAATTCGTCCACATCCATTGACCTGCTGCAGATGTCAATGGAGGGTGTTTTTGACGAAAGTGATTTCGAACGTGAAAATATGTGAGCTATTTTTTTAATTTACTTATATGCATTAAGAATGTGTATACGTCTCTAAGTCACTTTTAATTATTATAGGTTTTTACTTCTTGTTTTTTATTTATTTATTTTATTTTTATTTATTTAGTTATTTGTTCTTTATTTTTTCTCAATGAATTGAAAATATTTGATTTCTTATTTTTTACTTTTCTTTTTGATAATAACATACTTGCATGTGTATTTCATTTTTTGTTATTGAATGTAGAATATGTGATTCATTTTTTTACTTTGTTTTTTATAAAAACATACTTATGTACCTATTATATAATAATAAAGACTGAATTTGTTTTTAAATATTAAAACTCTTTGTTTTATTTGATTATAGTAAAATGTAATAATATTGTCCAGTTATTAAATTGAGCCACTGTATATCTTTCTTTATCATTTAGGCTTCAACCAATCTACTTTGCCTTCTTCATTGAAATAATTCATAAAATTTTGGCGAATAAACTCTGCTTCTCCTTTCCGTAGATTGTATGGCATGTCAGAAGCAGCAGAACTGACATTGCTAGTTTCTTGTGCACTCCCTACACTTTCTATGCTTGTCTCGCCACTTTCTAACAAAAAATTGTGCAAAGCAATATATGCAAGGGCAATAGTTTGAAAATTTTCTACACTTTGGTTCAGTGGAGCTAAAAGAACTCTGAACCTGTTCGATAAGATACCAAACGCATGCTCTACTACATGTCTTGCACGGGAAAGTCGTTGATTAAAAACCTGCTTTTTTTTGACACTGCGAGTGAAAAGGATAAGGCTTCATTAAATGTTTCTGCAGAGGGAATGCATCGTCGCCGACTACGACGTAAGGGAGAACCCTATTGTTTCCCATTGCAGCAGCTTGTGGTAGATTTTTCTCTTCTTGCAAAATAGTATTCAGCGGACTCTGTAAAAATACTCCAGCATCGTTGCTGCGACCATTGCATCCAACGTCAACAAAAATAAGTTTGCACTTAGCATCTACCAGGCTAAAAGAATTATGCTATTTGTGCCTTTATAGTTGTGAAAAAATGCCCCGTCTTTGCGTCGGGGACGAAAACTTATATGTTTACCATCCAACGCACCTAGGCAATTGGGAAATTGCCATTTTATTGCAAATTCCTTTGCTATGGCCTCCCAATCTAACTGGCTGCTCGGAAACTACAAAAGAATTATGAAATATGTAAATATATATGTATGCATAAAATATATACTCTATGAGAAGAAACAAGATAAAATTAATAAAATCCATATTGAATCAATAATAAACATAAACAAAGGTCTAAAATATGATCTTATATAAAAAAATTTTAATATTAAAAAATATTAAATTAGTAGGATACAATCTGTATTTTTTCCCTCTGTGTATGTATATATCAACAAACTAATTGTATATACCTTTAAATATGAAGATTTTAAGTGTCTGTAAAGAGCATTGCACACCTTAGGCACCGAGTATACAGAGGTGTCACGAGACTATAGTCGTCTCGTTTTTTTCTATGCATCTCTTTCTTGACATCCTATCGACTTTAATTTTGTTTTGATTTGTGTTTCTGGCGCAAGAAAAAATTATATGTTTTGTTATAGGCAAAAATAAGGGTGGGTTTTATGAAAATTTATAAATTTAAAAAAAGCTATATTTATGTTATATTTTTTTTTTATTTATTCAAATTTTGTAATAATAAAAGCCGTCATAAGGCCAAAAAATATTACAATGGTAAAATATATATGTAATATAACCCTACAAAGTTAGGAAATAAATTTTAAAATTTATAATAAAAAAATTATATACGGCATCAATTTTAAACAATACGTTATGAAAACTGCAAGAGTAAAATAATATCATAACGACATAGCAATAATCAATAAAAAGAAATCTTTAATTTATTTATTTGTATTAATCAATTGACGAAACAAGATATAGTTTTTAATTTTAGCACGTCCACAAAAACTGACACTGCATTTCTGCCACAGATCACAATTTCGGCATTAAAAAAACACTGCAGATTTAAAGACTTTTTCACTTCTTTTATCTTATAAGACCACAGCATATCACATTTTTTTACAAATTAAAAATACTTCATAAATGATTTCTTTATTTAGGAGAATAAACAATATTTTTTTTTGTGGCAAAACTTTTTTGTGCTGTATGTTTTCTTGTAAAATATGTAGATTTTGTTTTGTTTATTATGCATTGTTCATAACAATATAGCACTATATTTGTCTCTTTCCTGAGAATCTGCAGAAAACCTGATTATATTGTTTTTCATGTGCCAAGGGTTTCACCTCTGTATGCTTAGTGCCTTAGGAACAAAACCGCAAATTGCCGATTTTGACAAACGAGTCTGGTAATCCAAACTAATGTAAGACTCCCCTGTATAAAATATAAATAATTTTAGGTGTTAGCAACAATACAAAATCATAATCTTACCCAACTTACCAGTTGCAAGAAATCGCAACGTCATTGCTAATTTTTCCTCTGCAGGAATTGCACTTCTCATTCAGTGTCGGAGCGCTGTATATCATCTTTTATTAATGCCAACAGGAAGTCAAAATGTGCCTTAGAAAGCCTTAACAAATTTTGGTAACTATCTTTATCATGCGCAAGCAATTCTTTATTCAAAAATGCAAACGAACCGCGTTCGGGTTTTTGCTTCCTCCATTCTTTCACCCATTGTCGTTTTGGCCTTTTTACGGGCAATGAAGCTGCCTGTTCTCCGAAACTGGCCAAACCTTTTTTATATAAATATATTACTATAAATTCAAGTTCACATTTTCAAAAATTTAATTACCTATAAGCATTTCTTCTTTATCGCTATCGTCAGTATCAAGCTCAATGGTTTTGCTAACACAATCCATAATTTCATCAATTAGGCTGAGTTTTTCTTTATTTGCCATACTTATTATTTTAGATTATTTAATATTTTTAAAATTTATTTATTTATTTTTAATTCCCGAACACAAAATAACACAAACAAGAATGCAAAGAGAAATGTCAAAAAAGGAAGTAATAATTGAATGTTGCCGACAACAATGTTCGTCTGTGTAATCGCGAATGAAAAACCAAAAGAGAATTCCAAATGTTTCCACGTATAAACGGCGACTATGTTGTCCGTATCTTCTTTCAGGTTCATTGTTTTGTGTATATTCTGTTGTATACGTAAGCTCTCGATTGTGAAACGCTTTCTCTATGTCCAATATTTTAACATTATCAATATCAGCTGTGTGTCCAGTTTGTAGTATGTATTGTGCGAGTGCTGTTGTTTCTTTGTTATGTCGATTTTATGTTCTCCCATTCTTGTCTCTAAACTTCATTTTGTTGTACCAATGTATACAAGTTCGCAGTTTTCATTCTTTCCACCCTTACATTGGATTTCGTAGACAACATTGCTTTTTTGTTTTGTTATTAATTGGTGTTTTTGTTTTTGAAAAAATTGTGTTGATTGTTTGGTTTGGCTTGTAGGCAAGGCATGCGTTTGTTAATTTTATTATTTTTGTTATTGTCTTATTATCGATGAGTTTAGGTATAATATACTGTAATAATTGTTTTTATTATTTAAATAGACGATCCCTTGAAAAAGTAGACAAAAGATCTACGAAACGTCGGGGAAAATTGTAAATAAAAGGTATTTTTATTTATAACAAAAAAATTCAGGTCCAAATAGGGTTGCCAGACGGGCCTGATTTGGCCTGATTGTCAAGTTTTTTAATGCGCGTCAAGTGTCAAGTGAAAAAGTGATTTGTCAATGTTTTTTGTAAGTTAATTTTTTTTCTCAAATTTATTCTAGCTACATATGTAATAATACTTAAAAAAGTAAGAGTAGAAATACAACCTCACGGTTGCGGCGACGGATTCCGCATGTCAGAGAAAAAACAAATAAAATGAGTTGCGGCGACGGATGCGGTTTTTATTGTCATTTTTATTATTTGTGTACTAATTTTTTTATTCTTTTTTATTGAAATATATTTAAAAAAATTTTTTAAATGTAAATAAGCAATAAATTGAAAAATTTCAAAAATTTTTATTGATTTTCAATGACTTTTTGCATTTCCTTTCTCTTCTTTTTTCGTAGTCATTCACAAAAAATATTAACAAATAGAATTTTTTGGTAGAAAAACACTAAAACTGTGGCAACATGCTGAAAGAGAAAAAATTAAAAATTGAGATCTTGAGAGAAAACGCACTCAAATTAAAATAGATTCTAATTTCATGCGGATTTGTTGAACGTTTTTTATTGTCAAAACTCCATATAAAAAAAACAACCGCATCCGCAACCGTGAGGTTGTATTTCTACTCTAAGTTTATATTTCTAAAAAACACATCGATAGAGCATATTTTTACTATCTATATTTCTTAAGATAGTACCTATATTTTTTTTAAATAACGCCTAAGTTTTCTCTAAAATATATAACGACTGAATTTTTATTCTTATATTGTTTTTTGTTTCTTTCACATTTTTTCTGTTATTTTTACTTTTAACGATATTTTTGTTTTTATTCTAATAATTTTTATGAAAAAAATAATAAAAAAAATTAAATAAAAACCAATAGTATGAGTGTTTTTATATGTCAAGTTTTTTTTTCAAAATCAAGTTTTTTTTTGGGCAATGTCAAGCTTTTTGGCAAATTGGATCTGGCAAGCCTAGGTCCAAATAGCAAGAAGGTAAAAAACTAAAAAACCAACAACAAAGTAAGTGGCCAAATGAATACACAAAATTAAATTACATCGGATTGCTAGCCGAAATTTCTTTTTTCAACTATTTAAATAATTAAAAACTAAAACAATTATACAAAATGAAAGGGTTTTTTAAACACATCGCTCTTAAATATGATAATGAAACATGCAGGACTATGAAAGAATATTGTAACGAAATAAGAAGATCAACACAATTAGAAGAAAGGCTAAAATTCCTATTAGCTTGTCGACAATACGGTATAATACCGAACCACACAATCAACACAACAAAACAGGTTAAAATGCTTTTTTCATGTACCACAACGTTAGAAAAACTGAAAAGGACTAAACACAATTTTCATAAAAAAATCTTAAATCTTGAAATATCGCAGACCAACACAAATATCCAACGAGCAAAAAGAAAATTGTATTATTTGTTTACATACATTAAAAACATATTATCCACTAACGACTACACCACCTTCATGAATAAACAAATAGAAAGGAAATTAAATAAAATTTAATACACTTGGAGAAAAACGGTTTAAGAATCTTGGTTTTGTATATAATGAGGACTGGTTTGAGAATAAGACTGAACTGGATTTACCATGGCTATGTATATAGATACTATCATTGGGGAAAAATTTTTCATTGCCAGTAAACAATAAAAATCTTTCAATATTACATATTATAGCTGACATGGAACAAGGTATACAAACTTTAAATGATGGTGCAGACAAAGAAGTTGCAAGAACTAAACTAGCCAACAGACTTAATTCATTTCGGAAAAGAATTCAAAACCGAGAACGAGAAAAATTTATTCTTGCAGCATTTAAGGAAACAAAACAATTTTTAAAGCAACATGATAATGTTATAATTACACAAGCTGACAAAGGAAATAAAACTGCAATGATGTACAAACACGAATATGAAACAAAAATGACACAATTACTTAACGATAAGGAAACATATAGATCGATCAGATCAGACCCAACCTCAAAACTGCAGAAAGAAAACAATAACATTGTAACATACTTACATAAAAATTGTTTAATTGACATTTGGCAAAAAAGAAAATTTGTTTCTTCAGCAGCTATAGCTCCTAGGATTTATGGTCTACCAAAAACCCATAAGACTAATATTCCTCTAAGACCAATAATATCGTCGATGAAAGTACCATGCTACGGTCTATCCAAATACATTGGTAGTATATTAAGACACATCGTTTCGACAAAATATAATATTAAGAACTCTTTACAACTTAAAAGTCAGCTTAAAAATATAAAACTCGGTGAAGGTGAAGTTTTAGTATCTTTTGATGTTATATCTCTTTTTACAAATATTCCCACTCATATGGCAATTAAAAATATAATGAATAAATGGAATAATATTGAAAATTTAACCAAAATTACTCGTACAAAATTTTTACATATATTGAAATTTTGTCTCAATGATAACAATTATTTTATATATGAAGATAAAGTATATAACCAAATATATGGTATGCCTATGGGAAATCCTCTCTCCCCGACAACGTCTTGGCTAAATTAGAAAATAATCAAATCAATGTAAAATTGTAAAATATGTGGACGATATACTAGCAATTGTTAAATACAACGACAAAGATATTATTTTATCGACTCTAAACGACTATCATCCAAAAATCAAGTTCCCTATGGAAATAGAAAATAACAACAAAATCGCATACTTAGATACATTACTTTGTAGAACCGACAACCAGATTAAATTTAATTGGTATGCCAAGGAAATATCTTCGGGCAGAATTATGAATTTTTACACCACTCAACCGAAAAGACAAATCATCAATACAGCAAAAAGTTTTATAAGACGAGTACTAAATATTAGTGATGAACAATTTCACAATAAAAATATAGAAATAATTAAAAATATACTGAAGAAAAATAGTTCTCCCAATACCACCATTAATTTACTAGTTGACAGCATAAGCAAAGAACTTAAATTTAAAAAAAGAAACGCTCAGGTTGAAAGTGAAACGGTTTTAAAACAGGACAAGAAGTTTTACAGTGTAGCTTTTATACCTAAACTCATCGATAATAAGACAATAACAAAAATAATAAAATTTAACAAACGCATGCTTCGCCTACAAGCCAAACCAAACAATCAACACAATTTTTTCAAAAACAAAAACACCAATTGATAAAAAACAAAAAAGCAATGTTGTCTACGAAATCCAATGTAAGGGTGGAAAGAATGAAAACTGCGAACTTGTATACATTGGTACAACAGAAAGAAGATTAGAGACAAGAATGGGAGAACATAAAATCGACATAACAAAGAAAAAAGAAACAACAGCACTCGCACAACACATACTACAAACTGGACACACAGCTGATATTGATAATGTTAAAATATTGGACATAGAGAAAATTGAAAGAAATCGTTTCACAATCGAGAGCTTACGTATACAACAGAATATACACAAAACAATGAACCTGAAAGAAGATACGGACAACATAAACGCAAGCTATAGAGTGGTTTTGAACAATAATTCAAAATAAACTGTGATAATAAATTTTAAGATGTGTTTGTTGTTTTGTTTTTGAAAAAAATTTTAAAAGTTCAAATGTATACAATTATGTTTTAAATTTTGTTTAAATGTAAAATCCCACAATTTTGTAAGTAATTATTTTTATTATTTAAATAGACGATCCCTTGAAAAAGTAGACAAAAGATCTACGAAACGTCGGGAAAAATTGTAAATAAAAGGTATTTTTATTTATAACAAAAAAATTCAGGTCCAAATAGCAAGAAGGTAAAAAACCAAAAAGCCAATAAACAAACACAAGTTAAAACCATCCCAGAATATGTACAGTATTGGGCAAAACCTAAGAAACATTGCCCAATATTAGTTTCTGAGTCAAATTATGTTTAAACGAACATATTTCAATTCAATGTTTTAATGCAGTTTTATTAGTTTCTGTGTCATACAATATTACAAAAAAAATTTGTAATTATCTCTCACCTAACAGTTCTTTTAGTACAACAACAAAAATTACTCAAAAATTCATTGGGCAAAACCTAAGAAACTTTTTGCTTTTGTACAATAAATTTGTTTTTTTTTTAAGATAACGGTAACTTCTTATTTTTTTCGATGATTTCTTATGAAAAAGTGATCTAGTATGCATTTAAAAGCGTGTAACGAATAAATTTCGCATTTAAAATTAAAATAAAATGCAGCGTAAAAAATATTGTGAAGCATTTAAATTGAATGCTATAACGCATTATAATGCAGGCAAATCACAGGCTGAAATTGCAAATTTGTTAAAAGTAAGCAAATCAATGGTTTCCAAATGGATAAACCTTTATAAAGATAAAGGAACTGTACTCAATATTAATCCTGGAGGAAGACCTCGTAAAACATCAGTTCGTGATGATAGAAATATCAAGAAAATAATAAAAAAAAACCCCTTCATCTCGTCAAAAAAAATTGTGTCAGAATTAGGCTTAAGTGTTGATGCCAGCACAGTCCGCAGACGGGCGAGAGAGGCTGGATTGAAAAGTTATAAAGCTTCCAAAAAACCTCTTCTTACAAAACGTCACGCAAAAAAACGGTAAGTATTTTTAAGCTTACAAGTCAACCATTAATGCCTGATTTTTTAGGCTCGAATTTGCAAAAAAATATCTTGATTGGCCAGTTAAAAAGTGGAAAAGTGTGCTCTTTAGCGACGAAAGCAAATTTAATTTGTTCAACTCGGATGGCATATGTCGTGTGAGACGCAATACTGGTGAAAGGCTTAAACCCAGATATTGTAAAAAAACTGTCAAGCATGGGGGTGGCAATGTGATGGTGTGGACGTGTTTTTCAGGTCATGGTCTAGGGCCGTTCCACAGAATTTCTACCAAAATGGACAGATTTGTGTATAGGGACATTTTAGAAAATAAGATGTTGCCATATGCCGAGTGGAATATGCCACTTCGATGGGTGTTTCAACATGATAACGATCCGAAACACTCATCGATGTTGGTAAAGGACTGGATACAATCTTGATTGGCCGGCCCAATCGCCCGATTTGAACCCAATCGAAAATTTATTTTCCATATTGAAGAGGAATGTTGGATCGAAACGATTCTCCAACAGAGACGATTTATTTTCGTGTCTGGAAGATGAATGGATACGCATAGATCCAAAAATAATTGATAATTTAATCAAATCTATGCCGCGTCGGTGCGCCGCAGTAATAAAAAATAAGGCTTATTATACAAAATATTAAAAGTTTCTTAGGTTTTGCCCAATGAATTTTTGAGTAATTTTTGTTGTTGTACTAAAAGAACCGTTAGGTGAGAGATAATTACAAATTTTTTTTTTTGTAATATTGTATGACACAGAAACTAATAAAACTGCATTAAAACATTGAATTGAAATATGTTCGTTTAAACATAATTTGACTCAGAAGCTAATATTGGACAACGTTTCTTAGGTTTTGCCCAATACTGTATGTATGCGAGTAAATCGATGAAAATCAGTTAAGAAAAAAAAAAACATATATGCCATGAAAAAAGAGAGGCGAAGAAAGAAAAAGCCAATGAAATGAAACATCAAGATAATAAAAACAATTAAGCTGCAGATGATATTAAAGGCCGGGATTTACTATCATACACAATTGTACGATTTAATCACACGATAATCTGACAGAATTCTGTCCTACTTTAAAAATCGATTCATAATGGCGTCGTCGGTGCCACACTATTATACAAAAAAGATACAAAACACATATGGTTTTGTATTGGATTTTGGCTTTTGTATTGGCTGCTTAAATAACGCTCATGTTGGTTTTCAAGTTTTTATACTTAAAGGAAATGTTTTTGGCTTTTCTAAAAATTTGGATAAAAGTTTCCCGATGAGCTGGATTTAGCAACCGGCGAAATACGTATAGATATCTGCTATTCCAAACCAACAAATAAATTGCATTTTTACTTGAAAATGTTATGGGATATTAGCATAATATAATAAATAAGATAGAGCTTTAATATTTTGTTGTCTTTTCTCTTCATCTTAAAAAAAACAACTGTGATCGCTGTGATAGAGAAAATTTTTTATGAATAATTTGAAAAGATTATTAAACCGTACAGATCTGTCAAAAAATTTGTCACACACATACTCTGTTAGTTCACACTATCATACATTTTGACCACACATGCAATTTTTGACAGATCATACGACTGAGTATAATAGTGCATCCTGGCCTTAACACGTACACGGAGGCTTTCATAATAGCCTCTTTCAAGTCACAAAGAAAAAGCTATATTGCTTAAAAATAAAGCAGCGGCAACAATAAAATTGGGTTTCAAAAATTTGCTATTGATGATTGCAATAAAGCAATAGACTTATGGCCAGAATATGTTCGAGTTTGGTTGAGATAATCTTAAACTACTTTAACTTGTTACAGTGGTCGGTGTGATGAAAAATATAGATTTCATAAACAGAATTATCAATGATATAAACAGTTTAAGTATAGATTGCCAATCTGGCTATATGTATGCAGGAATGTTGCATCAAAAACCTTTAATCACACTAGTTACTGAAAAAAATTAATGAAATTTTAAAGAAAAATTTAATGAAATTTATTCAGTAACCAGTAACCCAAGTATAATACTATGTAATATAAGAATTATAAGCCAAAAAAGTAACAAAGAAAACGAATACATACTGTCAAACAAATAATATATAATATTCAATAATTGTATGTATACTATTGAGCAAAACAATTTAGGGGAATGGTAGACGCCATGGCGAAATAATACAGGTGGTCTCGATGGCGAATTTATCACTTTTGCCGTAAACGCTAAATGTCAAACTCCATACATAAAAAATGTGTATATATTTTTTTTATATGGTGTTTGACATTTCACGTTTGCCGCGAAAATTATGAATTCGCCATTGCGACCACCTTGTATATTTTCGCCATGGTAGACGCTCTTAGAAGAAATAATTCTTGCGAAAAAAAACGACTTCAAAACAGCTTTCATCTGTCTGCCTATAACAGCTCAAGTATATGGCCACATAAATTAGGTTACATTAGCTATTGGGACACACTCATATCTCCAAACTTTATACTTTTTAAACTGTTCAATATATATTAAATTGCAGCAACTATAGGGTCACTCTTTAATTTCCAAATTCAAATTATATACTTGCTGGTGTAGTAGATTTGGCAATCAGGTTCTGTGTAAATTTCAACCGTCTGTCTGTAACGGTTCAACAGTTTGCCCATATACATCAGATTATATCAAATATTTAATTTATAATATAATATTTTTATACTTCTTATTATACCAAATAAAGAAGTGGACATTCTGTCAGAAATTAAGGTGTTTGTATACAACGGTCACATACACCATATTATATCAACTATTGCGACACCTGTTTATTTCCAAATCCAAATTTTATACTTGTTGTTATAGAGGAGTTAGTAATACAGGTTCTTTTTAAATTTCAATCGTCTGTCTACAACTGTTTAAAAGTATGACCATATACCAAATTAAAAGAACTATTGGTGCACCCTATAACAGTTCAAAAGATAGGCCTATACAAGTAAATCTGCAGTAATTATGGGACACCCTTTAATTTCTAAATTCAAATTATAAACTCGTTGATATAGCGGACTTAGAAATACAGGTCCCTTTTAAGTTTCAGCGTTTTGTCTATAACGGTTCAAAAGTACGGCCATACACTTGCAATTACATCAACTATTGGAACACCCTTTAACTTCCAAATTCACGTTTTATACTTGTTATAGCGGACTTACCAATACAGGTTCGTTGTAAATTCCAAGCGTCTGTATATAACTGTTTAAAACTATGGCAATATACATCAAATTAAATGAACTATTGACGCACCCTTAAATTTATAATTCTTAATATAAATACTTGTTACTAAAAGGCCATAGCAATCGACATTCTCTCCAATTTGCTACCGTTTGTCAATAACGGTTCAAAAGATAGGCTCATATAGGTAATTCTCCATCAATTATGGCACACCCTTTAATTTCTAAATTCAAATTATTAACTCGTTTCAGCGTTCTGTCTATAACGGTTCAAAATCTTGATCACATACACAAAATTACATTAACTATTGGAACACCCTTTAACTTTCAAATCCAAATTTTATACTTGTTGTTACAACGGACTTAGCAATACAGGTTCGTTGTAAATTTCAAGCGTCTGTCTACAACTGTTCAAAAGTATAGCCATAAAATTTAATAGACTATTGGCGCACCCTCTAATTTTTAATTTGTAATATTAATACTTGTTAGTATAACGGCCATAGCAATGGACATTCTGTCCAATTTGCAAGCGTTTGTCTATGACGGTTCAAAAGATAGGCCCATATAAGTAAATTTACGTCAATTATGGGGGCGCCCTTTAATTTTTAGATTTATTTTTGTATAATTTTTTGTTTTTGGGAGCTATAGTAATACGCAGTCATTTTTAATTTTACAGAAGTGACCTTTACAATTCATAATACACGTAAAAAATACTTATCTTGTATGGGGACACCCTTTAACTTTTAAGATTATGAACTGTTTTTAAAACGTGACCAATCTGTAAGAATATTCTATCATATTCTTACAAAGATGGTTTATTAAAATCATGAAAAGATGTTAAAATAATTGTGGCCAAGAGAGTGAAACGAAATGGCCTTTTATGTTTGTTTTCAAAGGTAGAAGTTTCTACAAAACATCTTTATTACAAAACAAAAACAAATAACACAAAGCGAAAAATAAACAAACACAATACACAACCATACACACACCTGCATTGTAAAACAACTAAATAGAAATACAAAACATATATGTATTCTGAAAAAATAATTGAAGGTCCTAGAAGTAAATAACAATGCTCACATAATGTGTCTGAGATAAAAATGGCAACGCATCATTTTTTACTACGCAACAGATGGAGGTAGAAATTCTCGAATATTCAAGAACGTCTAGAAATAGGGTATATAAAAGCAACACCAATACGTGCTGATTCATTCTGATTGTAATTGTTATCTAGTTAAGGTCTTAAGCAGGCTACAGACAACGCAATGTGTTTCTGCAATCTGTTTCATTTCATTACAGATTGCGCCGTCTGAATTCGTGTTTCATGTTTCACTTCTGGTTGCAATCCAGGTTTCATTAACATTAAAATTTTTTGATATTTTTTCGTTGCATTGAAACAGATTGCATTGTTTGTATCGCTGTTTCATTATTTTATGTGTTTAGTATATTGACAACAAGCAAGCTGTAAACATCAAAGTAATTAAGAAAGAACAAAATGGGATGTGAAAAAAGATAAATATAAAAATAAAACTATAAAAGCAGTAGCATTTGAAAAATTAGTGATTGAATATAAAAATATTGATATAAACGCAAGCATTGAAAACGTTAAAAACAGGATTAATTTTTGCATCCTCTTTTCCGCGCGATGTTAATGTTATGATATAAAATAACAGAACTGATATTGCGTTTATGTTTCACTGTTGGTTTCAGTATTTGTGTCAAAACATGAAACCTGAATGAGAAACGTGTTGCAGGAACAAATTGCAATTACAATTGTCTGCAGCCAGCATTATTGCATAACAAGTAAAGTTGCCAGCGTGTATTATTAATCGCGAATAGTTAAATCGTCAAATAATTGATTAAATAAAGTGTAATTTAATTAAAACTCTAAAAGTTGTGTGTGTCTAATTATTTTGCAAAGAAAGACCTCATAAATAAAACGTTTATAATCTAAAAAAACGTAACAACTGGTGTCAGAAGTGGGATTGGAAAATAATAAATAAATAGTTAAAATGAAATTTGAAAAGTTGGGCAGCTAAAAATGGAGCTGAGAAAGTTGAATCTACCGACAGCAGGCAATAAAGCGGAATTGCAAAAGCGTTTAATAGATGAATTTAAGCAGCGTGATATCGATATTGGGACATACGAATTTGGAGAAAAAGACGAAAAGGAAGAGATTGAAGTATGTACCCCAGCAACAAACAGCGTTATAAACTTAAATTCAATGTTTGCCGCTATAATGAATAAAATAGAAGAAAACAACCAGAAGCAGAAAAATCAAAACCAGAAGCTTCAAGAAAGCTTTAAAGCAATACAGGAAAACTCTAGCGTCAACGGGGAAAGGCTTTTAGCGAAGGTAAATGAGAAATTTGAAGAAATATCAGAAGTCTTCGACAAACGAGTGAACATTGTAGAAGAAAGGGTCAGCGAGTTTGATGAAAAATTGTGCGACCTAAAGAGAGAAGTAGACGAAGAATTACATGAATTAAAAGTGCAGATTGGCGATCTACGAATTAGAGAGGGACCGGTGAGAGTTATCTCTGAGCACGCCAGAAGATTAACACCACGAGCTTTGACGGCAGCACACCTTTTAATGTTTTTAAGTTCCAGTTTGAAACAGTGGCCAGCAAAAATAGATGGGACAACGAAGAAAAAGCTATAGAGCTAATTCTGGTCTTAAAGGGAGCAGCAGTGGATTGCAGTTTAAGATTGAAGCATTTGTGAATGGCATACTGGATCCAGATGTTAAATATGCGATTTGTGCTATGCAAAAATCATCCTTTGCAGAAACCATCTCGTACTCGCTAGCCTAGGAGACCGCAAAAGTCATCTCGAGGCCACAGGTGTACAAGGTGCGATGTCTTGATACTGAAACTTATAACAGAGACAATAGAAGCGAGATAAAAGAGCTAGTCAAACAGATAAAAGAGTAGGAAAAAAGTAATTCTCGTACTAAATGCTTTAAATGTGGTAAGTCCGGCCATTTTCAGCGAAACTGTAGGTCCGCAAAGAGAAAATCAAGATCTGCTTCGCCAGCAAGGGACAACAAGCGGGCGAACAACACCAAATTGCACGAGTTTCCGTTAAACTAAATCGAGCTAGCACTAAGGGGCAAGCGCTAGCTCCCACAATCGATGGCCCCACAATCTCCATTTCCATTATGCAACAGAAAAATAGCAACCTAACTGTTTGCGGTATTATAAACGGAAGAAAGCAAGTCCTTACCATAGACACAGGAGCACCTCAGTCAATTATAATGCCCGATTTAGTAAAAGGGGCAGTGGAGCCGTTAAATAATGTACGACTGCGCACTGCTACTGGCGACTTAGCCACTGTTCATAGAATAGCTAGGTTAATAGTGACTATTGCAAACATCAGCGCTGACCATGTATTTGTTGTTTCCGATATAGTGGATGAAATTATCATTAGTGCTGACTTTATGATATCCCACGGTATTAGTCTGCACATGGGCGAGTAATTAATGATCTGGCGCAATGTGGAGTACCCCTGGAAGTTAGATACGATAGCAGGAACACAGTCAGGAAGCTGTTTGCCGTTGAACGCCAAAATTACCACATCAGGCGGAAACTATAGTATGGCCACGTGTGGAGACATATTGTGAGGATAACCAGTTGTGTGTGGTGGAACCAAAAGAACTAAAAGACGATATCATAACAGCAAAACCCCTCGTGAAAATCTGCGACGATGGCAGAGTTCCTGTGAGAGTACTTAATCTGCCTAATAGCGAAAAAACTATTAACAGGAATTTTGAGATGGGTCGATGTGAGCCAGCAGAAGCCATAATTAATTGTGCCGCGAATACTGTATGTCCTAAAATAATAGCCACAGAAAGAGATTCATAAGCAGAACAGGTGCAAAAATGGGTGACAGGACTAACACCTTTCTGACAGAAACAAATCAAAGAAGTTGCTGAGAAAACATGCTTCCGTCTTCGCCCTAAATAATAAAAGCCAAGGTAGAACAGCAGTTGTTAAACATGAAATTAATACTGGCGAAGCGAGGTCAAAAAACTTGTCAGCGAAATGGAACGGAACGGAGTCATTGAGCCATCCTCGAGTCCGTGGAGTTCACCAATAGTTTTAGTAAAGAAGAAGGACGGCAGTACCCAGTTTTGCGTTGACTACAGGAAGCTCAATGACGTCACCAAGAAAGACAGTTATCCGTTGCCTAGAATTAACGACACCTTAGACACGTTGACCGGAACGGAATGGTTTTCTACCTTGGGCTTGCAGAGTGGCTATTGGCAAGAAGAGATAGCCGATAAAGACAAGGAGAAAACTGCCTTTGGCGCAAGTGATGGCTTATGGCAGTTCAAGGTGATGTCATTCGGGCTCTGCAGCGCACCAGCTACTTTTGAGCGTTTAATGGAACGTATGCTTAAGGGTGAGACCCTGAAAGACGTGCTTAGTGTGTCTAGATGACATAATCGTGATGAGGAAGACTTTTGATGAACACCTCAAAAACCTGGAATAATTTAAGCGTATAAAAGCTGCAGGATTAAAATTAAGATTTAAGAAATGTGCTTTGATTCAAAAGGAGGTAAAATACCTGGGGCATCGTGTAACGGCAGAGGGCGTGTCAACTGATAAAGGCAAAGTACTGGCAGTAAAGACCTAGCCTCGCCCACAAAATCTTCATGAGCTGCGTAGTTTTCTGGGGCTTTGCACATACTATAGGAAATTTCTGCCAAACTTTGCTCAAGTGGCTGCTAGTTTGCATGAGTTGACCAGGAAGTCGCAACCATACCACTGGAGTGAAGCAGCGGAAGAAGCGTTCCAGGAGCTCAAGAAACTCTTGTGTACGGCCCCAGTCCTCGCCTATCCAATAGCTGGACAGAAATTCATATTGGACACGGACGCAAGCGGCTATGGAATAGGAGGAGTGCTTTCTTAGGAGGTTAATGGAGCAGAAAAGGTCATTGGCTACTAGAGCAGGGTGCTCTCCAAGCCTGAAAGAAATTACTGCGTTACACGAAGGGAGCTTTTAGCAGTGCTGGAGTGTGTTAAACATTACCACAAGTAATATGGTCAACATTTCATCTTAAGGACGGACCACTCCGCATTGCGTTGGTTGATGCAGTTTAAGAACCCTGAGGGCCAGCTTTCACGCTGGGTTGAACGTCTGCAGGATTATGATTTTAGTATTGTGCATAGAAAAGGCGGAAAGCACAACAATGCTGATGCCGTTTCAAGACGGCCATGCTATGTAGAATGCAAGCACTGCACAAATGTCGAGAAAAATGAGTGTGTAATAGATGTACGGCTTACTCAAATTGTGTCAAGGGAAGATTGGTCGAAGGCCCAGAATGACGACTCAATTTTGGCAAAAATTATGTGCATAGAAAAGGCAGAAAGCCCAACAATGCTGATGCCTTTTAAAGACGGCCATGCAATGTAGAATGCAAGCACTGCACAAATGTCGAGAAAAATGAGTGCGTAATAGATGTGCGACTTACTCAAATTATTTCAAGGGAAGATTGGTCGAAGGCCCAGAATGACGACCCAATTTTGGCAAATAATAATATTTGCTAAGCAAAACAACGAGAGATCGAATCATAATGAAATATCGGCAGAGAGCCAACTAGCAAAGTCGTACTCGGCTCAGTAGAGTAGTCTGAAAGTACAAAATGGCTGCTTATATCGATCTTGGGAAAGTACGGATGCCAAAACTACAACCGACTTAATTGTCGTGCCAACTTCTAAGAGAAATGAGATACTTAAGCAGTTCCATAACGGTCCCAGCGGCAGCCATATGCGTATAACAAAAACTGTGGAAAAGATAAAGCAGAGATTTTACTGGGTGGGCTGCCAACAATACGTAGCCGATTGGGTAGCTAATTGCGAACAGTGCATTACGGCCGAGGGTCCTGTAAGAAAAAGACGTGGCAAATTTCAACAGTACAACGCAGGTGCACCCTTCGAGCGGATAGCTATTGATATCACAGGTCCATTTCCTGTCAGTGATGCTGGAAACTGATATGTACTAGTGGTAATGGATTATTTTAGCAAATGGCCCGAAGTTTATGCTATTCCGAACCAAGAATCCAAAACAATGGTAGACGCCTTTGTAAACAATTGGTAGTGTCGACACGGTGTTCCACTAGAACTACATTCAGACCAAGGACGAAATTTTGAATCGGCTATATTCAAAGAGATGTGCGGCGTTTATGGCATCAAAAAGACGAGAACGACACCGCTATATCCTTAGTTTAATGGCATGTTGGAAAGATTCAATCGTACCCTGTACGAATATCTCAGGAAAGTTGTCAGTACACACCAAGAGGATTGGGACGAGCATATGCCCAAAATTCTACTGGCGTACCGGTCGACTGTACACGACTCAACCTCACGTAGTCCAGCAAAAATCTTGTTTGGGACAGAACTAAAACTGCAAGCAGATTTAGAATTTGGTGTTAAACCTGGACCAGCGCACTGGAAACATTCTTCAGGCACAAGAAGACCTGCAGGAGCTTCATGAGTTTGTCCGTAACCGCATTAAAATTACCAGCGATAAGATGAAAGCCATATATGATCGAGCAGCAAACACGGAGGAATTTACTGAAGGACAAATAGTTCTACTATTTAACCCGCAATGCAAGAAAGGATTATCTCCTAAACTGCAAATCCACTGGGAGGGAAAGAAATTTAACGACGAGGGTTACGGGATACAGAGATATCATAATCCGAGGTCTAAAATGAAAGTGGTTCACCTGGAGCGGCTGGCCAAATATGGCAGAGGTAATGTTGAGCCTATTCGGGACGAAAAGGATTAAGTGGGCGGCAGTGTTACAAAGATGGTTTATTAAAATCATAAAAAGATGTTGAAATAATTGAGGCCAAGAAAGAGATACGAAATAACCTATTGTGTGTGCTTTTGAAGCTAGAAGTTTATACAAAACATCTTTATTACAAAACAAAAACAACTAACACAAAGCGATAAATAAACAAACACAATACACAACCATACACACACCTGCATTGTATAACAACTAAATAAAAATACACAACACATATTTTGAAAAAATAATTGAAGGTTCTAGAAGTAAATAACAATGATCACATAATGTGTCTGATATAAAAATGGCAACGCAGCATTTTTTACTACGCAACAGATGGAGGTAGAAATTCTTTAATATTCAAGAACGCCTAAAAATAGGGTATATGAAAGCAACGCCAATACGTGCTGATTCATTCTGATTGTGAGCGTCATCTAGTTAAGGTCTTCTCGTATAACGAGTAAAGTTGCCAGCGTATATAATTAATCGCGAATAGTTAAATCGTCAAATAATTGATTAAATAAAGTGTAATTTAATTAAAACTTTAAAAATTGTGTGTGCAATTATTTTGCAAATAAATAGCTCATAAATAAAACGTTTATAATCTAAGTAAACGTAACAATATTACCAAAAATTTACAAAATCGGATTAGAAATGACTGAGTTCTGGATGCACAAATATAAAAAAAGCAACATTCAGCCGAATTGTATAACCTCCTTCTTTTTTTGAAGTCGGTTAACAAACTCAGTGACAGCAGTTTTGAAATGCTTGTTTTGCTCAAAACAAATGTCTTATAAAAAGTTTTATATTTTCAATATATCTATTTTTTTTTATTAAATAACAAAAATTTTGTTAAACTAAAGGTTAAATTAAATTTTGTTATTTCTAATGAAGTATAAATCTTAAGGTCTATAATTTTGTTTTTAATTTTTCCTTATGCACAATAGAAATACTTGTTACAAGAATGTTTTGAAAAATAAACAAAACGACAAATTATGACCATAGACTATAATAGACGTGATAACTTTGTATTGAGGTATGACATTCCAGCGCATTGTTCACCTTACTTTGCGTCTTACGCGCTAATTTAGCTTCGACTGTAAGAAGCAAGTATTTCTATTCTGCCTAAGGAAAAAATTAAAAACAAAATTGTAGAACACTGCCCTTTTAAAATAATAAACTCTGTTTTTTCAGAAGCCGACGTTGTATATTGGGGTGTACTAGCGGAGTTCCCGAAAAATAATTCTAATTATTAAATTGCCCTTCAAATTAAAGTTAGAATCAGAAATTAGTGGAAGTTGGAGAAAACTAATTTGTTTATTTAAAGAGGAAAACTCTTTTTACACAATAATATTTTTCTTAGAATTCGTTAAAAATATGTGTCTATAAAATATGTGTAAAAAATTTTGGAAAAGTACATTTTTAGACGTTTTTTGTGATAAAGCAGATAATCAACTATTTTTGTTCATTGTAAAAGTAAAGAAACTCTGCTGAAAACCATTTCATTGGCTGCCAGCAATGCAGCCTCAGTACAAAATAATTTTAATTGAGTGCAGAATGATAGGGCATTCATTATTTTTGTTGTGCACTGTAGCGTACCAACTAATAAAAATCAACTCACTAAAAACTTAAAAAAATAATTTAAGCGACAGACATACATATTTTATTTAAAATACCACCTGTTTATATTCATCTCATTGACGTTTTCTTTGATCGCCTCTAATTTACCTGGACTCTAATTTTTTATTTGACTGTACCTAATTTTTTTCGAGATCCCCACATACATACATACATAATATTAATTTTGTTTCCTGAAGAAGCTACGCAGAAAGTACCGAAATATTGAAGTAAAATATTAATAAAAAATATAAGGACCCAAAGCTTAATAAAATAGAAAATAATTTAATAAAAAAAGGGTCAAATAATCATTATTAAACTAATTCAGAATTTAATATATGAAAATTGTTGGCTTACATTTTGAGCCGGCTAACATTTTTGAGTCGTGACAAGCCGCACCACTCGGCGGCGGCTCGATTATTAAGAAAAGATCGGCGGCGGCTTTCAGCCGGCTATGAGCCGCACGACTTGTTTCTCTGCCTGATATTCATACATTTAGTCGCCTGAGATTAGGACCAGCGATGCCGCTTTGGTACAATCGGACCAAACTTGGTAGTTTTTCGTTTTTAAAAAACAGTTTGGTAGTTTGGTTGGTTTGTTGCATTTTTTTTAATTTTTGGTAGGTTTTCCTCCTCTAGCAATTTTTTAGCAATAGTAAATTTTTCACCTTAAAATTTGAGAACATAAAATAAAAAGAAATGTAACTTTGAATTAAATAAACAATAACTTTGAAAAGTGTTATCACTGTTTTCAAAAACTGTTTTAGGTGTAATAAAAAACTTATCTGCTTTTTTGCATAGAGATTATTAAAGCTATAACCATCTCTGGTTTAAGAAACACGAACAATATTATGAAATTGGAATTAACATAATTTTTGAGTGAAGTTTTATTTTCAAGTGGAAAAGAAACTTTTTTAATTGTAAATATGTACCTATTTATTACATAAATATTTACTAATATTGCATGTAAAGAAACATTAAAAAAAAAATTAAAACCGAATGGTTGAGCGAATTTGTTTGGATCCAGGAAAGAGATGGGTGCTCATTCTGCTTAGTATGCTCTAAAACTGTTTTAAATCATAACATCCATCTCAAAAATCACCAAAAGACAAACTACCATCTCAACAGCTACGGGGGAAAACCAAGTGAGAATAACAGAGTTTATGTGCAAGAAATGCATTTTTAAATTTTTGGTAGGCTGTGAACGGTTTTGGTAGGATTTTTGAAAATTATTGGTAGAAAGTAAAATTCTTGTGTGGTAACGCTGATTAGGACATATGTACCAGAGAACTGCAAGAGTGTCTGTTTTTAATACTCTAAGTATACTCATCTTAACCCAATATAGGCCAGCGTCCTATTTATAGGACATTACAAAATATGAACGTTTTTGGCCTTTATATAGATTTTATTCTGAAATTAGTTTATTTAATAGTTAGTTGTAATCCCAACGAGCATTCTTACATATGTTTGACCTTATATAATTTGTAATCGTGAAACGATTTTTTATGGTTATGTATAATCTCAAAAAGCGTTTTTTACAACTTTATATATATGTTTGTAAATCAAATATCAAAAGCTTTAATTAGCTTTTATGGTATTATTCAATTGAAAAACTGTCCACTAAAACCGTTCTCAAGTTTATTTTAACAAAATTATTTACAAATACGGATTAGAAATACGGATGGTCTATTGTGACTGTCCTATTTATATGACACTGGGACTTGTCGTTATTAAATGTACATTTTTTTCTTTATTAGTATTACGAGTTTTTCTGTGGTCAAGCGCTGTTTACTATTTTTTGCTTTCTATATTGTGACTTGTTATAAAATATTTACAGTTATATGTTTTAGTACATTCTATTTTGTCTGTAGCTTAGCATACTTCAGTATTTTTTTTATTGAACTCGTGTGTCCATGTAAATAATTTATTATTGTGTGGTACTGAAATTACATATAAAGGTGTATCGAAGAGATTGTCGTTGTGTGAAGTCGAGGATATTGTAAATGATCCTACTTTTATGACGTCTGAAGATGTCGATATAGTTATTCTTCCTCCAGAACCAGATGAACTGACTGATGAAGATGATGTCGATGATAACAACCTAGAAAATCTAGAAGTCAGTGATGACCAAGAGAACTTATAGTGCAATTTAAAGTGCCTGACTTTCTTGAGTCTCTAGAATCACATGAGGGATAGGAATTAAATTTACCAGGTTGTTCATCTGCTGAAAATACACATATGAGCGGAAAGAGACCAAAGAAGAGGCGTTGCCTTACTCAAGAAACTTTTTTATGAAAAAAAACAAAACCTGTTTATACGTAATTGCCAACGAATCTGCAAACGGCCAGTACAAACAGAGATAATCTTAAAAACCACCTAGCGGGAAAATTATGTGTGGAAATTTTTAAGAGTATTTTACTGTATAGATATGGCCATATTAAACTCATGGATCGTTTACAAGCTAGTAAATAAAAATAACATTAGTTTGCTAGAATACAGAAGATCTGTTGCCGTCCCCTATATGAAAATTACTCAAAAACCATCTATTGGTAGGCCAAAAACATCCTCTTTGAAAGTTTTCACAGATGTACGATTTGATAATAAGGGATATTTTATAAGAAAAAGAGACAAACAGCGAAGGTTTCCGGGAGAAAATTGTGGATCAAATCAACTTTATTTTGCGCCAAATGCGATGTGACACTCTGCAAGGAAATAATTTTTCTTATATTTGAATAACAAAATAAACAAAATATTTATTGGCCCCAAGTGCATAAAAATTTTTTGAATTAATAAATAAAATAAATAAAAAACATTTTTATATGTTTTGCTTTTATTTACGGTTGATATGTCTAAGTCCCAGTGTCCTACTTATAGGACAGCCTATATTTCCGTTATGTATACAAAAAATAAATAATTTTTTGAATTTTTGTATTATTTTATCCCAATTAAACACTTTCTGCCAAAAAAAAACTTTTTTGTTGGAAATTTTAAAAGTTGGGCGCTAATGGATTAAATGCGGTTGCGGTGTGATCGCCACCGCCAGCGTTGCCGCTTTGGTCCAATCGGACCAAACTTGGTAGTTTTTCGTTTTTAAAAAACAGTTTGGTAGTTTGGTTGGTTTGTTGATTTTTTTTAAATTTTTGGTAGGTTTTCCGCCTGTAGTAATTTTTTAGCATAGTAAATTTTTTATCTTAAAAATTCAGAACATAAAATAAAAAAAAATTTAACTTTTAACAATAACTTTGATAGTGTTACCACTATTTTCAAAAACTGTTTTGGATGTACTAAAAAACATCTCTGCTTATTTGCATAGAGATGATTAAAGCTATAACAATCTCTGGTTTAAGAGACGCGAACTATTTTATGAAATTGAAATTAACAATATTTTTAAGTGAAGGTTTATTTTCAAGTGTATGTATTAAAAAATTAAAATGGAAAAGTAATTAAACTTTATTAATTCTAAATATGTATCTATTAATTATATAAATATTTATATTGCATGTATTTTTTTCAGGTTTTTATCAAAAACTCCAAAATTAAATGAAAAAAATATAATAATATAATTTCAGAAACGACATTCCATCAACCAGGTAGAATCACTCTTAAAATTTTTGTTTTAAAACATTTTTAAATAATATAATAGTTTTAGTGAACATTGTAAAGAAACAGTCAAAAGAAAATTTAGAACCGAATGCTTGAGCGAATTTGATTGGCTCCAGGAAAGGGATGGGTGTTAATTCTGCATAGTATGCTCTAAAACTATTTTAAAACCAATGAATTATATGTGATATTTTTTGTATTTTAAATTCCTTTTGTTTTTTATCTGTATACATTTTGTATACACATACATACATCCGTTATTTTAAATGAAATATTGCTTTTATGTTGTTATTTTATGTATATTTTTATGTTTTTTTATAAAAAACTGGAATTTTTTATTATATTTTAAAATTTTTGGTAGGCTGTTAACGATTTTGGTAGGATTTTTGAAAATTATTGGTAGGAAGTAAATTTCTTGTGTGGCAACGCTGGCCACCGCATTTCTTTTGTGCGAGTATTTACTATACCCATTCCATTTGAGTATAAGTGTCTAGCATACTCAAGTAAAATGTTTGCGATGCTGGCTTTACTTTATTCGTACTCACACTCCCAACAAACACCAAAAGAGAGATTTTAACGCGTGTAGTGAGAGGAAAACAGAGTTATCAGATCAGAATTATTAAATCAAACACAATATCAAAAGTCGCCAATGTCTAAATTAGCTAACATACATACTTCTTTGAAATTATGAAAGTTTACTTAATATATAACAGAAAATAAATTAAATAGAACCCGTAAAATTCGCCATATTCCATTTATTAAAAACACAACAAAAGTTTACTAATAACTCAAGAATAGTTCATTGTTTATTATATTACGTTTTTGTTAGGGTTTTTTTTAAGTCACACAGGAGAGAAATTTAAAAATTCTATTCGTTAAGCAAATAGATTTTTAAAATTAATAAATAGGTATAAAAGCAATAATTATATTTAACAAAATAAAATATGTAAACTAAAAACTTTATTTTATTTTATTTATTATTATTTATGAGGTCTATGTCTATTCAGTCAATGCAATATTACATCTGCGTATATACAGTTTTGTTAAAACTAAAAAATAATAAGTAATTTACCTTTTATTCACGGATTCATATTATCATTTTGTTTTCCTTAATACCGCTAGTACCACGTTTTTGACAACAAGGCGCATAAACTGAAAATATTTGTTCATAAAAAACAGCAACAAAATAAGTAGACCTGCTTTAAATAGTGTACAAAAGCTGTGCCAAGGCGAATCAATTACCAGGTGGCAGCGTAGGCGAATTCATTAATTTTCGCCGTGTACACTACTGTCAAACTCCATATATAAAAAATCTGTTTACCATTTTTTTTATATGAAGTTTGACATTCGTTTCACCAGCAAAAAATAATAAATTTTCTAACGCTGCCACCTGATAATTGATTCGCCTTGAGCTGTGCCTTTAAGCGGTTTTTATTGCATTTTATTCATTAAATATGTGTTGTATTTCATACGTTGAAAACGGTTGTTGTCTGTTTTTCTGCTTATAATGTTTAAGCAATAGATTTGATCAAATTTTGTTTTTTTTTTTTATTGTGTATAAATAGATCTACATACAATGCAGTATTTCATAAAACGGCAGTAAAAAACTTTAATAGGGTAAAAATGTTGCAACGTTGCTTACAAATAAAGAGGATTAAAAAATTCTAGCGTACGAGCCTTTTCACATTGGAATAATTGTTCTGGCATAAAATCGCAGTTTGTAGGCATTTTCGGTGAGGAGAGTGGTTTTTGGCTGGCACAATTTTTCAACCAGCTTCAACCCCGCACAAGCAGAACAAAACTAACACATACACACTTATGAAAACACAGGTTCAGCGTTTTTTTTTTTGCAGAGCGATTTTTAGTATTTAGTTGTCCATCGACGAGTAAAGATGAATATGAAGAAAATGATGTTAATTATGTACTTGATTGAGATTTGTTTTGATTGAATTCAATTTTCTTATATTTTATCAAGGGAAATTAATGTGCTGTTTCTATATTACAGGCTATTAACTCGTCTGAAAAATTTATATGGAAATAAAAAAACTGAGTGCTTTTCATATAATTTTTTCAGACGAGTTAATCGCCTGTAATACAGAAACAGCACTTAAGTTTAAAGTTAATTGAGTTGATTTTTATATGTATTTTACAGGGAAAAACTTTGAAAACGAACTTTTTTTCAAATATGAATAAAATATTAATTGAAATCTTGTGAAAATGTGGCATAAGTAAAGAAAATCCTCCTAAAATTAATTGCCCATTTATCATAACTTATTTTAGCAAAGCTTGTTCCGCAATTTATGCATGTGTTTAACGAACGAAAGGCAAACGTGAAATAAACAACGAAAATACTAACACACACAAAGCTGTGTATACGTGCACAATTTTATGCCAGCATAATTAGTCTAATGTAAATACGAAAGAACAAAAGTTGTGCGGATTAAAAATTAATCGTGTGTGAAAAGCCTATACGAGTATAAAAAATACTTAAAATTCTGATTGCGATACTTTTGATACTTGTTTTTACAAGAATGGGTAAAATAAACACCGCAACTTTTTATTGCGGTGTTTAAAATACTCGAGTATGAAAAGTATAGAGTAAGTATGCGGTGTCTCATGGTTGCGGTGTACTTGTGCAGTTCTCTGATATGTACCTTAAATTCTCATCAATATCTTTTTAATGGTTCCATTCAAAACCTATGTCACCTATGTAACAGTAATACTCCAATGGATATTAATCACTTAATTTTCAACTGCTCCTACATCAAACAAGCCGAAATACATTTATTTTAAAAAATAGTTCTACCCGAAGTATTGAAATGCTTTATTAAAAGTCTTTTCGATGTCTAATGAAACCGCGTTTGTACATCTTTTTTCTTCTTAAATTATAAATTACGTTGTTATGTAGAAGTTATAATACGTCAACTACAGACTGGCCATCGGGTATAACATTTCGATCGAATGAGTTTTCCAATCTTTTTTTGACAACTTTTTCAAAAATTTGTTTGATGATCATAGAAATTTGGCCAAGAATTACTTATTTTAAAATCGTTTGATTTTTTTATTAAAGGGAATATTTTTGCAATAAATAAAAAATTAAATTAAATAAATAAAAAATTAAATTAAAAAAAAACTTAAGTGAAAAAATTGGCGCTTGTCTATATTTTTCGGGTTATTGGCCTCATAACTTTTCATAAGTACCATTGTGCACTATACATATATATTAAGATATCAGGTCAATGTGGTATCATTTAGAAGCTCTAAAAGAGATCTTTCAGGGAATACAAAACGTTTTTCAAAATGCTTAACCCGTTAAGGTCCGATGATATTTTTGGATCTAAAATTAAATATAGTACGTAGGAAAGCATTAGTAAGCGAAGCCGGTGTTTGTTAAAATTGTTGTTTGTTTTTTACTTTATTATTGTTTTTTATTAAATTTTTATTCCAATAAACTTATATATATATATATTTACAAACTACTTTACTTAATAGTGTGTTATAAAAAAGAATAAAATAAAAAAATCTTCTGCTCTTAACGATTTTTAAACAATTTTACTATTTTTAAAAGCTCTTAGAGTGCATAATTGCAGATCCCACCTAAAAACATTAGTTCGCCAATTACATTGGCCTTTGCCGCCTTGGCCTTACCTGTTGGCAACTTATTAGGATTTATTTTTGGCTCTACCATCTCAAGTGAGTTAACATCCATCTTTCTATAATGAGTTTAGTATAATACTAAACAACAACACTTTTATAAAACAATTTTGTTTTAATATTTGCAAAACCTTTTATGCGTGGTTATAATGCAAAAAACAAAATGGCCGTTTTATGTTCTATACCTCACTTTTTTTGTATAGCTTGAAAAAAATAATTACCGTTAAGCAGCGGGAACACATCTTTACTTGACGAAAGACAAACAAAAAATCCACAAAAATTAAGGCCCAACTATAATGCGCGTAAGCTAGCTTTAGTTTGACTGAATTTACACATGCAGAGTTTACTTTGACAAAGTCTTGTTAATTTTCTTTTAAACTTTGTTTGGTGTTCAGACACAGAAAGTTTTCTTTTACAAATTTTTGTTCTCTTCTCTTTGATCGTTCCTTATTTTTGGACGTTTTGTATGTGGTGCTTATATGTATATGTAAATATATACAACTGTGTATAAGCAACAAAAGAAAGCCAAAGCAACTTTGCGAGTACTTCAAAGTCTGTACTGCTCATCATGCCTTTTCCCTCTCTCTCACATTTTTTTTGCCAGGGTGGAAAATGCTTTTACGCATTCACTAAGCCGTCGCGTTAGTGAGACGTCGGACTCCCATAATTTTGGACTACCGACTAAAAACTATCCTGTTTACCCCCGGGAGTTTCACCACCTCGCAACCGCTTCCGCATTACTTCGAGGTGGTTCCCTTTGTGGGCGCTTTGCCCAAAACAATCTTCGCCTATACCATCTTCGTTTGCGTCCAAGTACGCTATGTTTTGTCGAGATCGATTTTCTTCCGCCTTAGTATGTTTTCGCAGAAGTTCGCCACAAAATTTCAGGATTCTTCATGCTCCATCATCTTCTCTACAATATTTTCCGGCGTTATAGGGCCTATTAGCAAAACCGTGGCCTCCCGCTCATTTCGCAATCGGTCGCATTGAAAGAATGTATGCTCCACATCGTCCAGATAGCCGCATCCTTCATATATGCAAAATGGTGTACTACATATATTCATTTTGTGAAGATATTTCCTGAAGTAACCATGGGCTGAGAGCAACTGCGTTACATAGTAATTTGTATCTCCATATTTTCTTTTTATCCACTTCTCTATGACTGGAATTAACTTCTCCGTCCATCTACCCTTTCTTTCGTTATTCGAGCGAGTCTGCCACTTTCGCAGGGCGTCTGCTTCGTTGGGACTTAGGACAGTTTGTCCGTTCAGCTTGGCTTCGAATGCTCTCATGCGCTCCTCCACCAGCAAGTCTATTGGCATCATCCCCGCTATAACTTGTACGGCCGCTGCTGATACCGTACGGTAGGACGATGCAACCCTTAGTGCCGCGATTCTCTGTACAGATATCAGGTTTTTTGCTCTCTGCTGTGTTTGCCCCAGATCTTGCATCCATAGAGTAGGATACTGTTACACGCCTCCATAAGTAATCTCCTCTTTTTCGCAAGAGTACCTCCAACGTTTGCCATAAGCCTGCTTAGTCTAGCCGTAATACTACTTGCCTTCTCCGTGGCATATTTAATTTGGCTGGAAAACGTCAGCTTTGTGTCCAGTCTTATGCCAAGATAATTTACCGATTTCTTTGTAGCTATTTCCATGTTACCCACCCTCATAGTAATCTCGGTAGGGATGCGACGCCCAGTCATAATCAGCAGCTCCGTCTTATGTGTTGCCAACTCTAAACCGCGTGATTCTAACCAGTTTCGTGTACGTATCATGACCTGGTTAAGTTTCCGTTTTACGTTTTCCATGGTCCGTGTAGCCGCGATGTCATCTGCGTAGCCTACTAAAAAAGTTCCCTCTGGCATATTCATTCTTAAAATAGCGTCGTATCTGGCGTTCCATAAGTCTGGGCCAAGAATTGATCCCTGCGCGGCCCCTTGGCTGGTGTCGTAAATAAGAATTCTATCTCTGAGGTATAATCTTATAATTTTCAAAAGATATCTTGGTACATCAAAGTCCCGATCCAGTGCATTCAGCACGTCTGACCATCTTAGGCTATTAAAGGCATTCTTCACGTCGAGCGTAGCAAGGAGAACAATAGTCGTGCTGTGATGGTTTATTTCTCTGCTTTCCAGTACGCTGTTAACAACGTCCTTAATTGCTCCTAATGTAGACCTTCCCGTTCGGAACCCATATTGCCTTGCCGACAATCCACCTCCAATACGAATAGCATCTTGAATTCGGGGCCTTAGCAATAGCTCTAGCAGTTTTCCAGCTGTATTTAGCATGCACAGTAGTCTGTACGATGATGGAGCAGATGTGTCTCCTTTCCCTTTGCTAATTAAGACCAGTTTCTGTTCCTGCCATACTTTTGGGAAGAGTCCTTCTAACTGTTGTACATGTTTAGCAGAAGTCCTGGTCGCTCCTCGGCTATCTCTTTAAGAACTTCAGCCGGAATTCCATCAGGTCCCGGTGCTTTCCGTACTTTTAGTTTCATTGCTGCAGTTCTCAGCTCTTCTTCAGAGAATAAAAGTAGCGTCGAGACATCCATGTCGTCAGACTCGACAGGTCTTAGTCTGTGGTTAGGGAAAAGAGAGTTTACAATGTTATTCATTGTCTCCTCACCCATTCATTGTCTCCTAAAATTTCCCTGTGTAAATTAGGTATTTATGTCAAAAATCCAACGAAAAGCCTGGCAAATGCTTAGGTAACTTATTAAAGAAATTTATATGGCTACAATGTACTTACATAAATTTAGAAACTTACTTTTGCCAAAAATAATTTCTATATAAATAAACAAAATTGTAAAACGAAAAAATGCAACGATGTGCACCGCTTATGTCGTATACATATGTGTGTATATATACAAATTTACTTTACTAGGGTGTCAGACGATCAAGTTTTCATTCATTTTTTAAAATTTCTCTCATTTTTTTACTAATACACTCTCACTTTAAAAACTTGCTGAGAATTTGCTTTCAAATTTTCATTCAATTGAGTCTTTCAAATTTCATTCAAGAGAACAGCTGATTGAAGTTTTTTCCTTCAAATAATTTTTTTTTGGTTTCTTTAAAACATCTTGCTTCAAAAATTGCTTTGAAATTGCGTGCAGCCTACGTTACAGCTTTCAATTTTTGTGAATTTTGACAAGCAGTATGTGTAAATTTCTTGAAAGAAAATTGAACAAAAACTTGACCGTGTGACTGCACGGTTAACCCTAGAAAGATAACGTTATTTTTTCGTACGGTAAAGATAACGTTACGTCTGAAAGACGTATGGTTTCTAACATCCTTTTAAAGACTTAAAAATAATAAATATTGGTAAAGTAGTTATTAAGATCATTTATTTATTAAATTTTCTCTTTGATAACAAAAAATTTGGTAAATGAGATCAACTGAGAATACTGAGCATATAAACTTTCTCTCACTACGAACCACAGAGAAAGAGTACAAAATTAAAAAGGCATACGTCTGATAGATATAACTTATCTATGCAGGGTTAAATATATTATATTTGTAAAAAATGGGCCGTAAAGAAAAATTTAGTTTTTTTCACATTTTCTATCGAATTAAAAACTAAAAATTTAACAATTTAGATCTTAATTAAAATTTTTCTTTATCAATATATAACACAAAGCACAATCAGCTGTTTGCGTACGGAAAGTGTTATCAGTTTCGTACCTTGCTAAGGCGAATTTACAACAGGTGGCAGCCCAGGTGACTATTGTGAAATTTCCTTCTTTGAGTGTCAAAAGTTTGTCCTTTGCTTTTGACAGCCGAAAACTATTTGTACAATAACAAAATGTACGTGTTTCTAACGGAGAGTTGTATTTATTTTCGCGGTGAGTATACCTGTTATCAATTTGCCTTCATACCTTGCATTAAGAAATGAAATTTAACGAAACTTGGCGAATTAAAAATTTGCCTTGTTATGTACATTAAGACCGGGGCACATAGAATCCGTCATACATTGAACTTTGACATATTCGCCTGAAGTCAAAGTAACGAGGGATGAGGTTGGCACAATGAGAACTTTGCTGACGGGTTTTAAATCAGCTGTTAATCTTCTCATTAGTGTTGCCAGGGAAATACAGGAAAAAACATGAATTTTTTCAATAAAAGTTACATTTTGAAATTTTTCTTAAAAAAATAGTAATTTAATGTAATTAAATATAAGGTGGCCGCACTGCTACAAAAAAAAACCTAATGTAATTTTGTTGTTGCACAGTATCACGTTGATCTCAAAAGTAGCTGGCTGAACAGCCTAATTTAATTTATTCTAATTAATTTATCATTCGATACTTTAAATAATTTATCATTCGATACTTAATAAGGTTGTACCAGTTGGTTTCCTTCTCCTGCATATGCAGCAATATTTCATATTTCATTTCATATTTCACTTTTTGGTTTTGAAATTTAGTTTTATAAAATTTTTAAAATTATTGGAAAAATTTTTTTTCTAAATTATATTAAAATTTTGAAAACGTAGAACATAAACAAAAATTTTCTGGGCTAGACCACCTATAAATTAATGCGCCTTGGTATAAAATATAGTAAAAAGTTTTATTCCATAAGTCTGGGAAAATATCAATAATCAATATCGGTGATTTAAATAATAAATCGGGAGAATAGCATGGAAAAAAAGAATTTTTTTGGAAATTTGAGAATTAATTAATATTATTAAAAAAAATCCCGTTGTTTAAAATCAAGGCAACAAATTCATTTACTGGACAAAAACAAAATAAAAACAAAAGAAGAATAACGTATGAAATAAAATTTCATACCGATAATACTCATGAGGATTAAAATAAGGACCCAAGACTTATACTTCTGTATGGAAAAGTGCATGCTCTCACCGTTTTATAAAATTATTTAAAGTAAATTTTTCTTTAAAAGATTGAGCTTCCATGAATTACTGACAATTTTTCTGTAATATAATCCGGCACTTCCTGAAGGAAATTAAAGGACAATTTTTTTCCAAATCGAGATATTACTACGAATGTCAAATTTTTCATGCGCACGAAATGCAGCTCAGATTATTTCTCAGTTGGGAAAAAATTTTAGTTTCTAAACTTGAAACAAGAAACATTTCTTGATTTCTCACTAACAAAAGGGAGTAAAAGTTAAGCAATGTTATTGTTTGTTTATTTCAAACTAATTTTTTATATGGGATTTTGATTGCATTTGCAGGTAACCTTTGTATTTAAAACCGAATTTTCTATACAAAATTTGGGTAAAATCCACTGATGAGCTATATTAGCAGTAGTAGCATACTTATATGTATATGCTTTCCCCGCAGTAATGCATTTTACTTTGTAGTTTTAAATAAAAAAAATATTTCATGAGAATATCATGAAATATTTATATATAAAGGAATTAAGCAGGTTAAAAGTAAATTACAGTGCAGTCACACGGTCTCGTTTTTGTTCAATTCTCTTTCAAAAAATTTACATCAAAATATATAAAAATTGAAAGCTGTGACGTAGGCTGCACGCAATTTCAAAGCAAGTTTTTAAGCAAGATGTCGTCAATAAAACAAATAAAATTTATTTGCAGGAAAAAACTTCTATCAGCTGATTTCTTGAATGTAATTTGAAACACTCAATCGAAAGAAAACTTAAAAACAAATTCTCTGCAAATTTTTAAAGTGTGAGTGAATTGGTAAAAAAAAATTGAGAGCCAATTTAAAAATTGAATGAAAACTTGATCGTCTGACACCCTAGTTAATAATATCGTATAATTATAGAAATGAGTCATGTGGCAACGTTGCTAGTAATCAATTATTATTTTACAAAACAAAAGAACCAAGTAGTCGTAAATATACCATCTCTATATTATAAAGTATTACAATTTTATTAGAACTATATCTAATTTAATAAATTTTAGTTTTAATTGTAAAGTATATATAGTATAGTAAGTCGATAAGAAACAATAATTTCAAAGATGCGAGAACTGATGTATTATTAAATAAGTGTTAAAATTTATCTTTATATAGATGTGGTGTTTGTACATATGTATGTATTTTTGTGCGTAAAGATGTATGTTTTTTATGTTAACATTGCATTTCTAGTAGAAATTTTCTACTCGTAAAAACAAAATGTTTTTTATATTGCAATAAATATTAAAGCAATATGAAGTAAAATTATATTTATGTATAACTGTTAAGGACTTACAAACTTAATAGATAAAATGGGAACGACTATGGGGAAGAATGGCCATTTCCTGGATGCCTTACCATCGCAGGTAAAGTAGAAATTGCACATAATGTATTGCATGTATAACAAAATATTACACTTTCTGTTTCTCTAGGGTACTTTGCACGTTGTTATGTTGGGTCTCGACTCTGCAGGAAAAACCACTGCTTTGTACAGATTAAAGTTTGACCAATATCTGAATACGGTTCCTACGATTGGTTTTAATTGTGAAAAAGTTCAAGGAATGGTTGGCAAAGCAAAAGGTGTGCAATTTTTAGTGTGGGATGTAGGTGGACAGGAAAAACTAAGACCTTTGTGGCGGAGCTATACGCGGTAATATTTTAATTAACATATATATTTACAATCAGCTGATTATTTTTGTGTCCCTTGGCAGTTGTACAGATGGCATTCTTTTCGTTGTTGATTCTGTCGATGTAGAACGTATGGAAGAAGCGAAAATGGAGCTTATGCGTACTTCTAAATGTCCCGATAATCAAGTAATTTCATAACTTATAGTTGTTATTTTTATGAATTTATATAATACAATATATAATATAATATACAATATAACACATAATATGCAATATATTTAATAATATTCAATATATTACGTAATATAGGTTAATATATTATATAATAATGTATTATAGCATTTTTTTATTAGAGAAGTAAATAAAGCTACATTTTATATATTATATATAATGTGTATAATATACAAAATATTATATAATATACAATGTATTATGTAACAGGTAGAATATATAGTATACAACTTATGTAATATATAAGATATAGCTTTATTTACTTCTCTATTGCGTGTTGCATATAAAAGTGGCTTTTTGAACATGTTATATAATAATACTTTAACAAAACTGACTTTAAAAAACATGGTAATGAAGAAACTTCGCCCTTGAAAAAAATATACAAAAATTAAGATCGAAGTAACGGATGTCCGAATAGTGACTAGATGTTCACGTACGTGGATTTGCTATCGTATGCAGACACTTTAAGTTTAGGGTAAATATTATTATAAGTAAAAAACAAAATAACCTGTTACAATCATCATACAATACATCTTTTAGTTAAATTTGTGATCTGCACACTAAAATCATAATTAAGAATTGCGATGATCCTGATTAAATTTGGATGAAAGCGAATACAACCAGAAATGCATATATTAAATAAATATATATCAAAGGCGAAAGATATAATCTACGGTTGAACAGTTGTGAAGTATCTGCTACGAGTACATGGGTGTAGTGCAATTCACTACTCTTTTTTTTACGATAATCAGTTCGTTAAATTGACTTAACAAAATTTTTGATTTTGATATTTTTTATTTTATTTATTTATTTAGTATTATTTGAAATACTTTCACAAGAACAATAAACATTAAATTTTATTCCTATAAGAGCTAAGTTCGTTATTATTATTATTCCTTACAAAACTTACAATATTTTTTCTTAAGGCATTAGTATTATTTTCAGTCTTTAAAAAGTTCGGCATTTTATTATATACATTAAGTGATTGCATTAAACACGTTGCAGTCTAAAATCCAAGGCAACTAAACTATATGGCGGTGATTCTCCAGCTGTTCGTTTAAATATTTGGGTACTCCCATTTTCATTTTTTAATAAAATTTAAGGTATTAAACACAAATCTTTGGCGCATATCTAGCCATCTTAGTGTATTTGGCATTAATGTAGTAGGATTGATCCGTTGCATTTAAGTATAGCGCGCATTGCTTTATTCTGCAATTTTTGCAGTCTTGATTTCCTGGTTAGAAGAGCTTGTGTATAATATTGTCCATGTTCATGTACACTTAGTTTATAAATCATTATAATTTTTTATGAATTAATGTTTATTTTTATGGCTTAACATAATTAATGTTAGTTAAAGCACTGCAATGCCACAAAATGTTGCCTCATGAAAGAACTTTGTCAGTACTAAATTATAAAGGTGAATTTTAAATAGAACAGTTTTCTTCCAAAACCGAAGTTACCTATTAAGCTAAAAAATCTTAATTACATTTGCTTTTAAACCATTTTGAAATCAACGTGAATTTTACTTACCATAATTAATTAACCTAAAAATTATATAACAATTATATAACATATTACCTTGGATTCATACTTACCATTAACTATAAGTTAACCTGAAATAAATCTCATATTGATGGGTAACTAATAAACCTGAAAAAACATGAAGAAAAGAATATACATTTGTATTCTTTTTTTATAACCATGGTCATCATCTTAAACGCACTAAAAAAGGTGAGCAGAATTGTTCCTAACGCTCGTATGCATTGAAATCACCTTTTATTAATCCCTAATTTTTTTGCATGCCAATAATTGTTAATTGGCACTTTAATGGGTGACTGTAATTGCAAAGCAATCAAAGAGCTGCCTCTTATACCTACCTTAGCTGCTGCATTGTATCAACCCTAAAGAGAATTAATTATACAAACCCATTTGTATTCAAATATAGTAGATCCATATTCAAAATGTGTTTTTTTTTATACTGTTGTATATAGTTTATTGATGTTATCATTGAGATTTTATTTCTTAACCCTTTGAAAAATTCTATATTTTTTACAAATGTATCCCCGTGCTCTTCTAATTTCAGTTCTTTTTAATAAGAGAACCTATATATTTGATAATGTTTACTTTTTCTATTATCACGTATTTAATTGAAAACATTCTAGTAATATTCATTTTTATTTTCATTAACTTTGTTTTATTTTCATTTAGCGTAAGCTTGTTAATTTTTAACCCTTTATCAATATTCTCCATGTCTGAGTTTAGAATTTCATAACATTTTTGTATGTTTTTTCTTCAGTGAAAATGAGAGCATCATCGGCATATATAACATTTTCACATTTTTTTTATTTATTTATTTTAGTTTATTTGTAATTTGTAAGCCTAATTGGCCAATAAATAAATTACAAGATTCCACACATTAATTAACTTAATATTATTTAACCACAATAGATACAATAAATAGAATATAAGAATATGCAATAATTACATTTCTACTGTTCCATTTCATTAATAAGAAGTTAAATACTATATAAGTTTATTTGAGCAGCTACATTCTATAAGCTTCTTTTTGTGGGTAGCATATGATTTATTGAAGTGTCCTAATGTAGATGGTAATGAGTTAAACGATCGTACAACTCATACTTGATATGATCGTTCTAGCCAGGATGAGTTACGGGGCATTAAAAGTTGGTTACACCTAGAAAACTTAGTAAATGTAAAAAACTTCATCAAAAATGTTGGGTATCCATTGCGGACGACCGAGTAAAAATGCAGTAACAAACGTATTTTAATGAAATCGAAAAAAAGATGTTCCCTATTAAACGTTGAACATATTGAGATACATGAGTTCGAATATGCAAAAAAAAAAAAACATAACGTACAACCCTTTAAAATAAAAGGTAAACTCGATCAATAGTGTAGGCATAAGTACCCGTGTACACTTCTGCACAATACAAAAACAAAGGCATTACCAAACTATCAATAACTCTCCATTTAGCATGCAAAGGCAAAAACAGAAATTAACTGCAGACACAAGATGTGATATATGGTACTCAAAATTTAATTTGCTGTCAATTATAACTTCCAAAACTTTAACATGATAAACAAATTCAATTGCAACGTTATTAATTGAAACATGTATATTAGGAACAGAGTTATGGGTAGGGGTAAATAGCATGGCCTTGGTTTTAACTGCATTTACAGAAAACTTGTTTTCGAACATCTAGTCAGAGGTACACTGTATGGTATAGTCTATAATTGATTGAAAAACGGAAATAGCCTTTTTCTTACCATAAAACAAAACTTGAATATCATCGGCATTAGCAAATACTATGGTTTTACCAATATTAAGCTTAGAAAATAAATCATTTAAGAACATAGTAAATAAAAGAGGGCCTATGACTGAACCCTGCGGAACACCGCTTTTTATCGGAAGTGTCAATGAAGTTTCTGTACTACAAGAAACAAATTGACTACGCTCAGTAAACTATGAACCAATTAGGGAAGTTGCAGACGTAGAAAAAAAAAATAGGGTTGTAAATTTTTGCAGTAACAGGTTGTGACTTAGTTTATCAAATGTTTTAGTCAAATCAAGCGAAAGAAGAACGCAAACATTTCCTCTACCCAGGTTCTCTCTAATAGTGTTAGGGACACCAATAAGAAGAGATGACGTATTGTGACCACTTCTAAAGCCATACTGAGATCCACTTAAGAGACGTTTTTGATCCAAATATAGAGTTATTTGCTTTTTCTTTCTATTATCTTAGACATAACGAGTAAAATTGTTTTGGGTCTTAGGTTATCTGCGTTATTAAAATCCTCCTGTTTCTTAATAGGCACAATACGTCCCACCTTCCATGAGTTGGGAAATGAGGATGTGGTTAAAATTGTGTTAACCAAATGCAGGAAATGGCTACCATAATATGGCATTAGAATTTTCAAAAACTCTAAATAGTACCCATCACATCCAGTAACATTCGATCTAATAGCATACAATTGTTCTAGGATCTCATCCAACTGTACACATCTAAAAGAAAACCCATCCGTCCGAAAGGGAAGGTGAGAAATGTTCATAGTCTCATCTTCATTCTGATTGGCTAAAAAGGTTTGATTTAGGAGATTTACATCTAAAAAGTCTGTACAAGAAATATCCTTTGCCACTCCACCACTTCTCAACGCATTCCATAATTGTTTAGTGTTCAAACTGTTAAATAAATTTAGTTTTGTTGCGTATTTTGCAATAAATTCTCCAGTTTTCGTTAGTTCTGTTGTCATGAAACCTTCTATAGCTAAATTCCGTTCTAGTATTGAATTCTTTATCTCACTACATTGAAACCAAATGTCATGTGCATGCTTCACCGTGCAAGTTACAAAAGGTACAATTGAGTGTGCTGCATCAAGATCTTTTTCGAAGATCTCAAGTTGCTCATCAACATTTACCGTAGCATAAAAGTCAGCAAATTCGTTGGACATCGGAACTTCTGCTAACCAAGTTAAATCTATGGCATTCTAGTCATAGTATTGAATAAGTTCAACATTTTTCTTTAACGAAAACTGCAAAGAAATGTAAATAAGAGAGTGGTGAGACACCCCCGGGCACTGTACTTGTCCAGAATTTATTACCAAGTTTGGGTGTGAAACTAAAATAATTTATTAAAGATGTTGTTTTTGTCTTATTATCAAAGTGGGTCGGTAAAGAATTATGCATACAAGATACATTTAATCTGTTACAAATGTTACGAATGTTTGCTAATTTTTCAATGTTGAACATATTGGTATTCATATGACCCATCATAACTATATAATTGTATTTCACAAGTAAATCTCCATCTGATTTCTCAAACTCTAGTAAATGGCCCTTTCCGCCCCGGGGAAGATATACTACTCCTACCAACACCAAACATCCGTTGCAATTTAATTCAACAAACAAAGACTCAGCTACATGATACAAACTACTTTTAAAAACGATTTTAAAGGAAATATTCTTTGAAATATATAAGGCCACACCACTACCTCTCATAGCAGCTGGACGATCATTTCTGCAACAGTTATACCCATTGATATTAATCGCACAAGTAAATACATCAGCATCTAACCATGTTTCACTTATACCAATCATATCTGAACTACTGCCCACAAAAATATTTTTAATTTCATTAAATTTAGTTGAATTTGGCTTTAAATTAAAACTACCAATAACTACCAATATTAAAATGAGCACAATTAAGGGCTACGTTTTTCATTACCGCCATTAATAAACTGGGACCGTAAAAAAGAACTATTTGAAGTGACTAAACCTAAATTATTATTAAAATCCATAATATTTTATTATGATATGACTAACACCAGAGGCATCAAAGATATTGATTGAAAAAAAAAATAAATGAAAAATTTAAGATTAAAAATAAAATAACTTATCGAAACTCAGCTTGTATATAATGCTTAAGGTTAAATTAAACCCGCCATACCGTAATGCCATAGCCGTAACCATGGTCAAAAACCGCAAATAGTGGTGTCATATCCATAAGCAAATCTTATCTGTATTGTCGTTTGTTAAAATAGAATCGTAACACAAAGTATGAATTATAATTCACCAATGCAATGCAGCGAAAATGAAAAATAAGAAGACAAACAGGTAATAAATAAATTCACTAGTCAACTGTATATGGTTATGGTAACAAGAATTAAAATTTAATTGATATTTATGGTTACGATCATGGCAATGGCATGTCACCATCAATCAAACACACTGTTGCCCATAAGGTTGGTGTGACAGCTGTTCCGGTTGTGGCACGTCCAGTTGAATCTTTACTGGAAATAACAGAAAAAAAATTTAAAAATTTAAATTTGATTGCATACTTCTGATAACATAAACTATTATTGTGATTTTAAATAAAAATATCATAAAAAAAGAAAGATTGAGTTACGAGTAAGAAAATTTTTATCCAGTATTCACTCGATTGTTACATCCATTAACCGAGGCATAATACATCCCATTTAACAAATCTGAACATTGTTGAAGTCCTAAACTTTTCAGTTGTTCCGTTAAGAAAAGTTACTTTAGCAGCTGGAACATCAGTATTTATAAATAAATACACACAAACGTTAATTTAGCCCCTGCCGGAGTGTGGTGATCACCAATATAAACTCTATTATCCAAATTTGCACCTGTCACATTCTTGACTTTAATATTTTCAATTTCAATCATGTATATTAAAATTAATAATGCTCCTAATATTGAGATGTGTGTGAAGATAAATACGTCAAGTTAAATACGTTTTTTAAAAAATGTAGCATGCGATATTTTTTTTCTCCCATACATACAGTACAATTTGTATAGTAAATTCCGGACTTTTTTAACGAATACGACTACAGCTACAAAACCCTACGATCTCGGAGAATTAAACCTATTGGGAAATCAAGAGCACATATAGGGCTATTAAACTGTAAACACAGTTTATTCAAATTGAATTTGAGAAATTTTTTATAAGACGCGGAAAATTGACTTAGTGCAATTTTCTCATATACGATGAGTTCTGTGAGGGATTTTGCCAATGTGGCCAAACCCTTCGATCTCGCGGAATTGCACCTATTGGGAAATCAAGAGCACATATAGGGCTATTAAACTGTAAACACAGTTTATTCAAATTGAATTTGAGAAATTTTTTATAAGACGCGGAAAATTGACTTAGAGCAATTTTCTAATATACGATGAGTTCTGTGAGGGATTTTGTCAATGTGGCCAAACCCTTCGATCTCGCGGATTTACACCTATTGCGAAATCAAGAGCACATACAGGGCTATTAAACTGTAAACACAGTTTATTCAAATTGAATTTGAGAAATTTTTTATAAGACGCGGAAAATTGACTTAGTGCAATTTTCTCATATAAGATGAGTTCTGTGAGGGATTTTGTCAATGTGGCCAAACCCTTCGATCTCGCGGAATTGCACCTATTGGGAAAGCAAAAGCACATATAGAGCTATTAATCTGTAAACACAATTTATTCAAATTGAGTTTGAGAAATTTTTTATAAGACGCGGAAAATTGACTTAGTGCAATTTTCTCATATACGATGAGTTCTGTGAGGGATTTTGTCAATGTGGCCAAACCCTTCGATCTCGCGGAATTACACCTATTGGGAAATTAAGAGCACATATAGAGCTATTAATCTGTAAACACAGTTTAGTCAAATTGAATTTGAGAAATTTTTTATAAGACGCGGAAAATTGACTTAGTGCAATTTTCTCATATAAGATGAGTTCTGTGAGGGATTTTGTCAATGTGGCCAAACCCTTCGATCTCGCGGAATTACACCTATTGGGAAATTAAGAGCACATGTAGAGCTATTAATCTGTAAACACAATTTATTCAAATTGAATTTGAGAAATTTTTTATAAGACGCGGAAAATTGACTTAGTGCAATTTTCTCATATACGATGAGTTCTGTGAGGGATTTTGTCAATGTGGCCAAACCCTTCGATCTCGCGGAATTACACCTATTGGGAAATCAAGAGCACATATAGGGCTATTAAACTGTAAACACAGTTTATTCAAATTGAATTTGAGAAATTTTTTATAAGACGCGGAAAATTGACTTAGTGCAATTTTCTAATATACGATGAGTTCTGTGAGGGATTTTGTCAATCTGGCCAAACCCTTCGATCTCGCGGAATTACACCTATTGGGAAATCAAGAGCATATATAGGGCTATTAATCTGTAAACACAGTTTATTCAAATTGAATTTGAGAAATTTTTTATAAGACGCGGAAATTTGATTTAGTGCAATTTTCTCATATACGATGAGTTCTGTGAGGCAATTTGTCATTGTGGCCAAACCCTTCGATCTCGCGGAATTACACCTATTGGGAAATCAAGAGCACATATAGAGCTATTAATCTGTAAACACAGTTTATTCAAATTGAATTTGAGAAATTTTTTATAAGACGCGGAAATTTGATTTAGTGCAATTTTCTCATATACGATGAGTTCTGTGAGGGAATTTGTCATTGTGGCCAAACCCTTCGATCTCGCGGAATTACACCTATTGGGAAATCAAGAGCACATATAGAGCTATTAATCTGTAAACACAGTTTAGTCAAATTGAATTTGAGAAATTTTTTATAAGACGCGGAAAATTGACTTAGTGCAATTTTCTCATATACGATGAGTTCTGTGAGGGATTTTGCCAATGTGGCCAAACCCTTCGATCTCGCGGAATTGCACCTATTGGGAAATCAAGAGCACATATAGGGCTATTAAACTGTAAACACAGTTTATTCAAATTGAATTTGAGAAATTTTTTATAAGACGCGGAAAATTGACTTAGAGCAATTTTCTAATATACGATGAGTTCTGTGAGGGATTTTGTCAATGTGGCCAAACCCTTCGATCTCGCGGATTTACACCTATTGCGAAATCAAGAGCACATACAGGGCTATTAAACTGTAAACACAGTTTATTCAAATTGAATTTGAGAAATTTTTTATAAGACGCGGAAAATTGACTTAGTGCAATTTTCTCATATAAGATGAGTTCTGTGAGGGATTTTGTCAATGTGGCCAAACCCTTCGATCTCGCGGAATTGCACCTATTGGGAAAGCAAAAGCACATATAGAGCTATTAATCTGTAAACACAATTTATTCAAATTGAGTTTGAGAAATTTTTTATAAGACGCGGAAAATTGACTTAGTGCAATTTTCTCATATACGATGAGTTCTGTGAGGGATTTTGTCAATGTGGCCAAACCCTTCGATCTCGCGGAATTACACCTATTGGGAAATCAAGAGCACATACAGGGCTATTAAACTGTAAACACAGTTTATTCAAATTGAATTTGAGAAATTTTTTATAAGACGCGGAAAATTGACTTAGTGCAATTTTCTAATATACGATGAGTTCTGTGAGGGATTTTGTCAATCTGGCCAAACCCTTCGATCTCGCGGAATTACACCTATTGGGAAATCAAGAGCATATATAGGGCTATTAATCTGTAAACACAGTTTATTCAAATTGAATTTGAGAAATTTTTTATAAGACGCGGAAAATTGACTTAGTGCAATTTTCTCATATACGATGAGTTCTGTGAGGCAATTTGTCATTGTGGCCAAACCCTTCGATCTCGCGGAATTACACCTATTGGGAAATCAAGAGCACATATAGGGCTATTAAACTGTAAACACAGTTTAGTCAAATTGAATTTGAGAAATTTTTTATAAGACGCGGAAAATTGACTTAGTGCAATTTTCTAATATACGATGAGTTCTGTGAGGGATTTTGTCAATGTGGCCAAACCCTTCGATCTCGCGGATTTACACCTATTGGGAAATCAAGAGCACATATAGGGCTATTAAACTGTAAACACAGTTTATTCAAATTGAATTTGAGAAATTTTTTATAAGACGCGGAAAATTGACTTAGTGCAATTTTCTAATATACGATGAGTTCTGTGAGGGATTTTGTCAATGTGGCCAAACCCTTCGATCTCGCGGAATTACACCTATTGGGAAATTAAGAGCACATATAGAGCTATTAATCTGTAAACACAGTTTAGTCAAATTGAATTTGAGAAATTTTTTATAAGACGCGGAAATTTGATTTAGTGCAATTTTCTCATATACGATGAGTTCTGTGAGGGAATTTGTCATTGTGGCCAAACCCTTCGATCTCGCGGAATTACACCTATTGGGAAATCAAGAGCACATATAGAGCTATTAATCTGTAAACACAGTTTAGTCAAATTGAATTTGAGAAATTTTTTATAAGACGCGGAAAATTGACTTAGTGCAATTTTCTCATATATATAGGCAATTTGTCATTGTGGCCAAACCCTTCGATCTCGCGGAATTACACCTATTGGGAAATCAAGAGCACATATAGAGCTATTAATCTGTAAACACAGTTTATTCAAATTGAATTTGAGAAATTTTTTATAAGACGCGGAAATTTGATTTAGTGCAATTTTCTCATATACGATGAGTTCTGTGAGGGAATTTGTCATTGTGGCCAAACCCTTCGATCTCGCGGAATTACACCTATTGGGAAATCAAGAGCACATATAGAGCTATTAATCTGTAAACACAGTTTAGTCAAATTGAATTTGAGAAATTTTTTATAAGACGCGGAAAATTGACTTAGTGCAATTTTCTCATATACGATGAGTTCTGTGAGGGATTTTGCCAATGTGGCAAACGCGGAAAATTGACTTAGAGCAATTTTCTAATATACGATGAGTTCTGTGAGGGATTTTGTCAATGTGGCCAAACCCTTCGATCTCGCGGATTTACACCTATTGCGAAATCAAGAGCACATACAGGGCTATTAAACTGTAAACACAGTTTATTCAAATTGAATTTGAGAAATTTTTTATAAGACGCGGAAAATTGACTTAGTGCAATTTTCTCATATAAGATGAGTTCTGTGAGGGATTTTGTCAATGTGGCCAAACCCTTCGATCTCGCGGAATTGCACCTATTGGGAAAGCAAAAGCACATATAGAGCTATTAATCTGTAAACACAATTTATTCAAATTGAGTTTGAGAAATTTTTTATAAGACGCGGAAAATTGACTTAGTGCAATTTTCTCATATACGATGAGTTCTGTGAGGGATTTTGTCAATGTGGCCAAACCCTTCGATCTCGCGGAATTACACCTATTGGGAAATCAAGAGCACATACAGGGCTATTAAACTGTAAACACAGTTTATTCAAATTGAATTTGAGAAATTTTTTATAAGACGCGGAAAATTGACTTAGTGCAATTTTCTAATATACGATGAGTTCTGTGAGGGATTTTGTCAATCTGGCCAAACCCTTCGATCTCGCGGAATTACACCTATTGGGAAATCAAGAGCATATATAGGGCTATTAATCTGTAAACACAGTTTATTCAAATTGAATTTGAGAAATTTTTTATAAGACGCGGAAAATTGACTTAGTGCAATTTTCTCATATACGATGAGTTCTGTGAGGCAATTTGTTATTGTGGCCAAACCCTTCGATCTCGCGGAATTACACCTATTGGGTAATCAAGAGCACATATAGGGCTATTAAACTGTAAACACAGTTTAGTCAAATTGAATTTGAGAAATTTTTTATAAGACGCGGAAAATTGACTTAGTGCAATTTTCTAATATACGATGAGTTCTGTGAGGGATTTTGTCAATGTGGCCAAACCCTTCGATCTCGCGGATTTACACCTATTGGGAAATCAAGAGCACATATAGGGCTATTAAACTGTAAACACAGTTTATTCAAATTGAATTTGAGAAATTTTTTATAAGACGCGGAAAATTGACTTAGTGCAATTTTCTAATATACGATGAGTTCTGTGAGGGATTTTGTCAATGTGGCCAAACCCTTCGATCTCGCGGAATTACACCTATTGGGAAATTAAGAGCACATATAGAGCTATTAATCTGTAAACACAGTTTAGTCAAATTGAATTTGAGAAATTTTTTATAAGACGCGGAAAATTGACTTAGTGCAATTTTCTAATATACGATGAGTTCTGTGAGGGATTTTGTCAATGTGGCCAAACCCTTCGATCTCGCGGAATTACACCTATTGGGAAATTAAGAGCACATATAGAGCTATTAATCTGTGAACACAGTTTAGTCAAATTGAATTTGAGAAATTTTTTATAAGACGCGGAAAATTGACTTAGTGCAATTTTCTCATATACGATGAGTTCTGTGAGGGATTTTGTCAATGTGGCCAAACCCTTCGATCTCGCGGAATTACACCTATTGGGAAATCAAGAGCATATATAGGGCTATTAAACTGTAAACACAGTTTAGTCAAATTGAATTTGAGAAATTTTTTATAAGACGCGGAAAATTGACTTAGTGCAATTTTCTAATATACGATGAGTTCTGTGAGGGATTTTGTCAATGTGGCCAAACCCTTCGATCTCGCGGATTTACACCTATTGGGAAATCAAGAGCACATATAGGGCTATTAAACTGTAAACACAGTTTATTCAAATTGAATTTGAGAAATTTTTTATAAGACGCGGAAAATTGACTTAGTGCAATTTTCTAATATACGATGAGTTCTGTGAGGGATTTTGTCAATGTGGCCAAACCCTTCGATCTCGCGGAATTACACCTATTGAGAAATTAAGAGCACATATAGAGCTATTAATCTGTAAACACAGTTTAGTCAAATTGAATTTGAGAAATTTTTTATAAGACGCGGAAAATTGACTTAGTGCAATTTTCTAATATACGATGAGTTCTGTGAGGGATTTTGTCAATGTGGCCAAACCCTTCGATCTCGCGGAATTACACCTATTGGGAAATCAAGAGCACATATAGGGCTATTAAACTGTAAACACAGTTTAGTCAAATTGAATTTGAGAAATTTTTTATAAGACGCGGAAAATTGACTTAGTGCAATTTTCTAATATACGATGAGTTCTGTGAGGGATTTTGTCAGTGTGGCCAAACCCTTCGATCTCGCGAAATTACACCTATTGGGAAATTAAGAGCACATATAGGGCTATTAATCTGTGAACACAGTTTAGTCAAATTGAATTTGAGAAATTTTTTATAAGACGCGGAAAATTGACTTAGTGCAATTTTCTCATATACGATGAGTTCTGTGAGGGATTTTGTCAATGTGGCCAAACCCTTCGATCTCGCGGAATTACACCTATTGGGAAAGCAAAAGCACATATAGAGCTATTAATCTGTAAACACAATTTATTCAAATTGAGTTTGAGAAATTTTTTATAAGACGCGGAAAATTGACTTAGTGCCATTTTCTCATATAAGATGAGTTCTGTGAGGGATTTTGTCAATGTGGCCAAACCCTTCGATCTCGCGGAATTGCACCTATTGGGAAAGCAAAAGCACATATAGAGCTATTAATCTGTAAACACAATTTATTCAAATTGAGTTTGAGAAATTTTTTATAAGACGCGGAAAATTGACTTAGTGCAATTTTCTCATATAAGATGAGTTCTGTGAGGGATGACAAAATCTCTCACAGAACTCATCGTATATTAGAAAATTGCACTAAGTCAATTTTCCGCGTCTTATAAAAAATTTCTTAAATTCAATTTGACTAAACTGTGTTTACAGTTTAATAGCTCTATATGTGCTCTTAATTTCCCAATAGGTGTAATTCCGCGAGATCGAAGGGTTTGGCCACATTGACAAAATCCCTCACAGAACTCATCGTATATTAGAAAATTGCACTAAGTCAATTTTCCGCGTCTTATAAAAAATTTCTCAAATTCAATTTGAATAAACTGTGTTTACAGTTTAATAGCCCTATATGTGCTCTTGATTTCCCAATAGGTGTAAATCCGCGAGATCGAAGGGTTTGGCCACATTGACAAAATCCCTCACAGAACTCATCGTATATTAGAAAATTGCACTAAGTCAATTTTCCGCGTCTTATAAAAAATTTCTCAAATTCAATTTGACTAAACTGTGTTTACAGTTTAATAGCCCTATATGTGCTCTTGATTTCCCAATAGGTGTAATTCCGCGAGATCGAAGGGTTTGGCCACAATGACAAATTGCCTCACAGAACTCATCGTATATGAGAAAATTGCACTAAGTCAATTTTCCGCGTCTTATAAAAAATTTCTCAAATTCAATTTGAATAAACTGTGTTTACAGATTAATAGCCCTATATATGCTCTTGATTTCCCAATAGGTGTAATTCCGCGAGATCGAAGGGTTTGGCCAGATTGACAAAATCCCTCACAGAACTCATCGTATATTAGAAAATTGCACTAAGTCAATTTTCCGCGTCTTATAAAAAATTTCTCAAATTCAATTTGAATAAACTGTGTTTACAGTTTAATAGCCCTGTATGTGCTCTTGATTTCCCAATAGGTGTAATTCCGCGAGATCGAAGGGTTTGGCCACATTGACAAAATCCCTCACAGAACTCATCGTATATGAGAAAATTGCACTAAGTCAATTTTCCGCGTCTTATAAAAAATTTCTCAAACTCAATTTGAATAAATTGTGTTTACAGATTAATAGCTCTATATGTGCTTTTGCTTTCCCAATAGGTGCAATTCCGCGAGATCGAAGGGTTTGGCCACATTGACAAAATCCCTCACAGAACTCATCTTATATGAGAAAATTGCACTAAGTCAATTTTCCGCGTCTTATAAAAAATTTCTCAAATTCAATTTGAATAAACTGTGTTTACAGTTTAATAGCCCTGTATGTGCTCTTGATTTCGCAATAGGTGTAAATCCGCGAGATCGAAGGGTTTGGCCACATTGACAAAATCCCTCACAGAACTCATCGTATATTAGAAAATTGCTCTAAGTCAATTTTCCGCGTCTTATAAAAAATTTCTCAAATTCAATTTGAATAAACTGTGTTTACAGTTTAATAGCCCTATATGTGCTCTTGATTTCCCAATAGGTGCAATTCCGCGAGATCGAAGGGTTTGGCCACATTGGCAAAATCCCTCACAGAACTCATCGTATATGAGAAAATTGCACTAAGTCAATTTTCCGCGTCTTATAAAAAATTTCTCAAATTCAATTTGACTAAACTGTGTTTACAGATTAATAGCTCTATATGTGCTCTTGATTTCCCAATAGGTGTAATTCCGCGAGATCGAAGGGTTTGGCCACAATGACAAATTCCCTCACAGAACTCATCTTATATGAGAAAATTGCACTAAGTCAATTTTCCGCGTCTTATAAAAAATTTCTCAAACTCAATTTGAATAAATTGTGTTTACAGATTAATAGCTCTATATGTGCTTTTGCTTTCCCAATAGGTGCAATTCCGCGAGATCGAAGGGTTTGGCCACATTGACAAAATCCCTCACAGAACTCATCTTATATGAGAAAATGGCACTAAGTCAATTTTCCGCGTCTTATAAAAAATTTCTCAAATTCAATTTGAATAAACTGTGTTTACAGATTAATAGCCCTATATGTGCTCTTGATTTCCCAATAGGTGCAATTCCGCGAGATCGAAGGGTTTGGCCACATTGACAAAATCCCTCACAGAACTCATCTTATATGAGAAAATGGCACTAAGTCAATTTTCCGCGTCTTATAAAAAATTTCTCAAATTCAATTTGAATAAACTGTGTTTACAGATTAATAGCCCTATATGTGCTCTTGATTTCCCAATAGGTGCAATTCCGCGAGATCGAAGGGTTTGGCCACATTGACAAAATCCCTCACAGAACTCATCGTATATTAGAAAATTGCACTAAGTCAATTTTCCGCGTCTTATGAAAAATTTCTCAAATTCAATTTAAATAAACTGTGTTTACAGTTTAATAGCCCTATATGTGCTCTTGATTTCCCAATAGGTGTAAATCCGCGAGATCGAAGGGTTTGGCCAGATTGACAAAATCCCTCACAGAACTCATCGTATATTAGAAAATTGCACTAAGTCAATTTTCCGCGTCTTATAAAAAATTTCTCAAACTCAATTTGAATAAATTGTGTTTACAGATTAATAGCTCTATATGTGCTTTTGCTTTCCCAATAGGTGCAATTCCGCGAGATCGAAGGGTTTGGCCACATTGACAAAATCCCTCACAGAACTCATCTTATATGAGAAAATTGCACTAAGTCAATTTTCCGCGTCTTATAAAAAATTTCTCAAATTCAATTTGAATAAACTGTGTTTACAGTTTAATAGCCCTATATGTGCTCTTGATTTCCCAATAGGTTTGATTCTCCGAGATCGTAGGGTTTTGTAGCTGTAGTCGTATTCGTTAAAAAAGTCCGGAATTTACTATACAAATTGTACTGTATGTATGGGAGAAAAAAAAATATCGCATGCTACATTTTTTAAAAAACGTATTTAACTTGACGTATTTATCTTCACACACATAATATTGAGCCGTATGCCACACCAAAATTATTCTGTTTTACAATCGATTCAAAGTTATTTACTTGGTTCTTTATCTTGGACACCGTACTTAAAAAGTTTTTGTAGCATAGAGATACTATATATATTCTCAAATGCTCTTTTGAAATATTACCAGTACTTTACAGTCATTCTTTATAAATTTCAATCTATTTATAATTATGTATATTTTATTTTGTTGACTTAAGGTGCGGTCAGATTAGTCAAATGTAACCCATATAAGAGAATAGGTATCAAACAAGTTTTAGCAAGGAAAATTCTAATATTTATTGGAGTGCAGTACTGTGTTTGCCAGAGTGTTCTCAACATAGAATAAGTATGACCAAAAGCGTAGTTAATTTCTCATGAGTGTTTTTTCTAAAGCCCGATTGATACTTCGATAGCAGATTGTGTTTCTCGTTATATTTTCCTAGTTGTGTTTTTACTACCTTTTCAATAATTTTTTACACGTTATTCTTTAAATTTATTTTTTTTAATTTGTTCAACAGGTTTTATCATCGATTCTTTTCAGCTCTCTTAAGGTAATAAATTACCAACTGTGTTCCAATTATCTAAGATAATGATATTTGATATTCCTTTGTAGTCGGGTTTTTTTTCATATTTTTACATATATTTTTTAATTGTGTTAAAGATGTTGCACGAAAACTAAACTTGTAGTTTATAGTAGATACTTTGTTTTCATATTATACAGTGACAATGGAGTTACATATTTCTTTAATGCTGTCAACGAAATAAGTATTTAAGTTTTCAGCAATTTCTAAATTATTATTATATCACACATTTTTAAATATCAAATTTTTTTATCACATTTTTGGTTTTTTTAGTACTAATTCTTTTATTTTGCTCCACATTTTCTTTTGGTTATTTGTGCTCATTTTGCTATTTACACAGTAGTTTTTTGCATTATCGACTTTAACTTTGTATACATTCCTTGCTGTTTTATAATTGTTCCACGCACTATCAGTATTTTCGATTACCGCTTTTTGATATTTCATAATTTTATCCTTTTTTATTAATCTTAGTTTGTTGTTAAACCATTGAATACTCTTGCTCTAGATGTCATTTAATTCTTCACATATCAACATCGATCTTATCTTATTTTTAAAACTGTTTTTGTTATATTAAAAAATGACACATTGAGGCTGCTGTAGTCAATGTACTAAGCACGTTGACCACAAATCTGGTTGGCCAGGGTTCAACCCTGTTTAATGACATAAATATGAGTACATATTTAGAATTAACATTGCAACATGCAGCCTTCTTCGTCGGTACTTCTTCATAGCATATTCGCCGGCGAAGTAAAATAACTAATAAAATCTTTCTCCTTTCACCACATGTCTTATCTCTCATCTATCCCTTTCGTAAAGAATTTAGCACGGTTACGAAAAATAACTCTTAAAAATTAATTCCTTTTTTTTATTAAAAAATAAAAATAAATAATTAATTATTTATGGATTCATGTTCATGATTTTTACATCCACTAAATATATCGATTGTTTCCGGATCAGTTATTTTATTATTTAAATTAACTTTTGCCGAAATGTTTTTAGCATTTGTAATTAACGTTTAAGAGATTTGTGCTATCGGAGTAAACTTATTTTTTATTTGTTTCAAACCGTTATTATTTATCATGCTTTTGATTTTAGTTTTATAAAAGTCTTTATGTCAGACAATCCGGCCGCCCAAGACATTCTTATAGAATTCATTATGAATCTTCAGTTTTGCATTAAAATTTGTTTTATTATATCGCTTTGTTTCATGTATTTTTTTTTATTGAATATTTTAATGTTTTATAGACACTTCATATTATTTTTGCCACTGTTAATTTTTTTATGCTTCAGTTTATTTATTTTTATTAGAGTTTTTAAATCTTTGTATTAGAGCTTTTGTTATATTTTGCTTCTTTTACATTTCAGAGTTGTGAATCATTCAGTAACATTTTTAACGATTTTGACTGTTGCTAAAAACCAGTTGATGTAGTTAATAAATAAATATATTTCTTCTTAAAAATTAAAAACAACAACAGAACATAATTTATTTTTATTTAGATGAAATAAAACATATTTTTTTTAACTAAGTAGATATACGCACAATTAAAATTTATTTTAAAAATAAATTTCTTATTGAAACAAAAATTGCTCATAAACACGTGTCTTGACCGTATTAAAAAAGAGGTAATCGCAATTCTACAAACAAAAAGATTATTATGATTTTATTATTGTCTTACTCCATATTTCATATTAGAAAATACGTATTTATATGTATAAATTAAAATCTAAGAAATAAACACATGTATGTCCTTCGCTTGAATTTACATGTTTTTAGTCTTCTCTAGTTTCTTTGTTTAAATTTGTGTTAATAGAAAAATAAAGATGTCTATTATCGTTAAGCTGAAGTTAGTGATTCAATTATTCGTTACTGCAATCAACAGAAAATGACGACAAATATAATGAATTCCTTAATTAGTGATTCGCGCTATTGGCTTAATATTCTAACACAAATATATCGTTCAAATATATAACAAATCTAAGGTTTTATCACTAAATCTATCATGCAATTTTTTTTATTTCATAACATAAATGTTTTTGATATAGGATTGTTGCGAGTTAAAAGCAAAAAAGTCAGCGCTGTTCAACTATTTTAATTGCTTAATGGTTCTATATGCTGCTTCGAGCTCCACCACTGAATTACTTTTTATGGTTTATGGTGATCCAAATGTGGTCGACTTGTTGTTCGGCCCAGCATTCTTATTTTCCTTATAAAAATAATGGCCCAAAGAACAGAAATGGCACACTAAGAGTGTTTAGAAAGCAAATCTTTTCAGAGATTGAATTTCGCCAACTTGTCAATAAATGTCTAGAATGATGAAAACTGCGCGTGTAACCGTAATAATATAATCTTAGAGACGTCTATAAAAAAATTAAGAGATCCTTTATTTACATCATTACATTTTTCGAAGACTAGGGTAATCCTGTGTCTAAAAGTGCTGGACAAGGTTCTTATTGTGGTACTATTTATTTATTGAAGGGTACCTCACTGCATTTTGCATATGTCATTACTCTACCAAGTTTCAATATTAATCAAGCATTTATATGTAATTTGACGAATTATTATATTTGAATATGTTACTTGGTATTTGGAGATTGTTAAACTCAAATCTTCCGGAAGAACTTCATCTAATGTTCCGTCAAAATAGATCCAAAATTTAATGTATTTATTATTTTTGTCAATGAAGTCAAGATTACTTCACGTTAATTATGCCGTATAGTGTGAATAAAGATTAAATAAAAATCGGCAATATAAATTTTTCCAACCAGAAAACATTTCTGTTCAAAAAAGTTTTTTTTCCGAAAGTTGTAAGTAATGGCTGCATATATCTTTGTCCTTTCACCACCTGTCTTATCTCTTATATATCTCTCCTTTCCTAAAGAATGTAGTACGGTTACAAAAACTATCTAAATAAGTATTATTGCCTGAAGTGCTAGTTCTCTTTTACAAAAAAAAGTGTTTTGGTCAGGGTTGTTCTCCCATCACATCACATGAAATGAAAAGCAACAAAAACGAAGGACGAGGACCGATCTTGCTGATTTTCAAAAGCAAAATTTTCCACGCTATGTCTAATTGATTAGCGTATTAAAATTTTCCCTAGCTCATCTAGTGGCTTGGCAAAGTTGATTTAAACACGGATACGGATGGACAGGCTGACATCGCTTAATACACTTCTCTATGCATAAGAACTCAGAATATATATACGATATGGGGTCGGAAATGGATGTTGTAGAAATTACACCTGTGGTAAAGGGTATAAAAATGCAAGCATCTACAATGTTGTAAGGAAAAGAGTATAAAAGATTAAAAATAATAAAAATTGCGTTCGTGGCTATACAGACGGCAGGCACAAAAGCAAGAACAAATGTTCATGACTATTTACAGAGAGGACAATGCCAAATTTTCGTAACTTTTGGTACAGACTCGTTTTTCTTAACATATTAATTCAGTTATAATCACAAAAATTAAATAGTTGCAAATAAAGTTGTCGTTTTATTGCCTTGAAGTTGCAACAATTTTTACTGTTTTTACAATTTTTACTTTGAAAAAGTGTCGGATGAAATATGTACATATATATATATTAAGAAAAAAATTGTCAGCAATTTTATGCTGAAGTTTTAAAGCAAATACGACTTAGATTTGTCTTTATATTTATTAAAATAGTAAATTTTATCAAAGCTCAATATTTCAAAGAAAAGGGTTAATCCGATTTGTTAACAATATTTCCTACCTTAACTAATTTTTTTCGAATGGCGAGAATACGCACCTTTCATCTACAAAATATTCGGATTGAATCTTGGTTTAAGTACTTATTAGCATTGAACAAGAAGAATGGGCAACCTTTTTTTCATTAGTTTGGTTTTTGTTCGAAAAATGAACTTGTTGCTTTGTCGTTTTCCCTGAAATATGGAAACTGTTATGACTCCTTTTATAAATGTACCTTCTTTCGACAAACACTGAGAATATTTCTAGGTTGGTATCACTGAAAATATGTACATTCAATATAAATCGGGTAATTGAACAATCATCTTTCAGTTTTCATACTATGTAATTAATTGTACCATATTAATAATCTTAATTAATATAAAAATGAATTAACATATAAAACTACGCGTGCATATTTATTCAACCTTTAAAAGTAATGATAGAAAAGTGGTGACGAGTAGAAAGAAAACCAATTAAACGGGGATAAAATTCAAGATGGATTCTGCTCAATTCGCAAAACTACTTGAAGCATTCAATCAAGCACAACGTGATTTAATACAGGAGTTAAATGCAAATTCTAACCTGCAAACACAACAGCAACATAGTGCATAGCCAGTACAAGTGCAAATGCCTCCTTTGAAAACTGCGACGAAAAAATGGAAAACTTCAAATTTTACCATCAACGATTTGAAAATTATTTAACAATGAAAGGTGTTATTGCTAAAAAAACACTGTGTCATCAAATGTTAATAAATTCAATTGGATCTTCATACTTCAAGCTGCTTGTATCATTAATTACCCCAAAGACAATCAACGCAGTCAAATACGAAGATCTAATAACGAAACTGAAAATTCACATTCTGATAAGTCAGCATAGATTTTTGTCAACCTATCAAGGCGAAGAACAAACAGTAGCTGAATATGTGGCAGTCAACATGTAATTGCAGTGTAGTCATTTCAAATAAATTTCTTAGAGCACAATTCATACCTGGCATAAAAGATAATACAATCCCAGAGCAATTACTCCAATCAGAAGAAGTAAAATTCGATAAAATTGTAGAAAAGGCTTTATCGCTTGAAGCTACGAAAATAGATTGTCGAGAATTAAGTACAAGACAAATTGTCAACAGTGATGTCAACGAAATACAAGCCCGTACCTCAAGTCGGATGAGAAGTCGTTTTAGCACAACAACGCTCAAAATCAAAATTCAGCCAATTAGGAAAGAAGAAATTTTGAAGACATTTTTACAGAAAAAATAGGATGCGTCCCGAACTTTGAAGTCACTCTTTAACTGCGTAAAAATTCAAAACCTAAAATTTTTCAAGGAACGAGAAGTTCCATATGATCTCCGAGACCGAGTTTGAAAAACAGCTCATGAATTAGAAAGCGCCTATATTATATTAAACTGTGGAAGAAGTGACTGGGGGTCACCCTTAGTAATTATTCCGAAATCCGACGGGGTGTTCGACTCTGTGTCGACTACAAACCAGGGGTTAATCCTCAGTTAGTTTCGGCAAACTACCCTGAACTCGAATAGATGAAATTTTAAATAGTCTTAAAGGGTCAAAATATTTTTGCCGTCTTGACCTGTGCAAGGCATCCCTACACCTGCGCGTAAGTTCAGAATCAAGTCAAGTTCAACAAAACTATGTCATACTTCGGCGATATTATGGTACATGGAGCGACAGAAATAGTCACCTAAAAAAACTAATGTAATTATTTCAATGCCTCGCCCTGCTACAGTAGAGGATGTGCGCTGATTCTTGGGCATGATAACTTATTACTCCAGATTCATACGAGACATGTCATCAATAACATATCCCCTTTGCAAAATCAAAATGGTCGGAGTTAAGGGTCATGCGTGATTCCCCTACAACACAAAATACGATAAATCTTTTAAATGAAATTTTTTCTACTCATGGATTCCCCTCAGTAATGGTGTAAGACAACGCTACAATTTTCGCCAGAGAACAATTCAAATCGTATTGCAATAAAAATGGCATTTCTTTAAAATTTATTGCTCCAGGGCACCCAAGTACGAACGGATTAGCATAGCTCAACGCTCAAACACTAAAACGCAAATTATAGGCAATGTCATCTGAACCAGGTTCTCTTCGAGAGAAAGTTAACCAAATTCTTCATAGATATAGAGCAATGCAACTCAACTGTGGAAAAAGTCCAGCAGAACTTTATCAAAATAGGGGCATAACTCCATTATTTTATAAAGCTTGATGATGGCCATAGAATTAAACGTCATATAGACCAACTTAAAAAGACAAACATTCAACAACAGACAAACTTTTCACCAGATATTGCTGATAACTATATCGAGTCGAATAATGCGTACAAATCCGAAAACAACAACTCCAAGACTATAGTCAATACATTCTCGAATATTCGAATTCTCAGAATAAACTATATTCATAATTTCAGAAAGCCCAGCAGCCTAGCAATACTGCACCAATAAACCCTTCAATTATATAACCTAGCCAGAACGAGAATACTCATAGGTCCACAAGGCAGAGAAACAAGCCAAAACATCTCAGTAATTATGTTCTTGAATAAATTAAAAAAAAAAACTATTACAACATACTTTCAATTTTCAGAATTATATCTTTAAAGAATATATGTATATTGTTAGAATTAACAAGATCTCAATTAAGCGTGGGAGATTGTTATGACTCCTTTTATAAATGTACCTTCTTTCGACAAACACTGAGAATATGTCTACGTTGGTAGCACTGAAAATATGTACATTCAATATAAATCGGGTAATTGAGCAATCATCTTTGCGTTTTCATACTATGTAATTAATTGTACCTTAGTAATAAGGTACATGTATGTTTATTCAACCTTCAAAAGTAAAGATAGAAAAGAAACTATTTACACTATTCTATAAAAATTACATTAAATTACTATTGAATTAAGAAAATTTTCAAAATGTAACTTTTAACGAAAAAAAGCAAATTTTTTGAAAGAAAAGCGTAACTTTTTCTTGTCTTTCCCTGGACTTCGTCTTATCAAGTAAACATTGATTGATTGTGAATATTCCTGAAATTCTTATTTACAGAATTACATGGTTAAATAGATGTTTACAATGTACACAACCTAAGGTAAATAGATGCGTTTTCTTTTGGAAACGTTCGCATACATTTGTAAATAGTTTTTCCTTATATAAATATAGAAATTTAAATGCCTCGGCAAATCTTGATTTCAACACTAACACGGACGGACAGACAGACATTGCTCGCATAAGAAGTCAGAATATATATACTTTATGATGTCGGAAATGGATATTTTAGAAATTACACACGGAATGACAAACTTATATATACCCTTTTTCCACCTTTTGTGGTGAAGGGTATAATAAATATTTTATTTAATGAATTAAATATTTATATTTTTATTAACGAAAAAAATAGAAAAATATTGTACAGGGTCAACAGTTGGAGCTTCTGTCTTGTCCAAATATCAGTGCAAAAATAAGTCATCTTAAGTATTCAATACAATTTCGGTACTTTAATTTTCAATTACCCAGCATTGTTAGTACAAGAACATTAAAATCATACATGTTAAATCAATTGTTGTTCCACCATTTCAAATTCCAAATATTGATCTTATATTTCTATACGCTCCGCTTTCTCCAGATGAACACAAACGGAAGAGTACTACAGCAATTTGCAGCTGTACTTAATATTGTTTATATGAGTGACTTCCTCGGAATCCTATATTATTTTAAGCAGTTCTGCAAATTGCTCTCCTTAGCATTTGTTCAAATCCAAAATCATCTAAGTTTTCGAATACGTTAATTGGCTAAGTAGAAGATACTAGATCAATACTCCTTAGCGGCAAGATATTGCTATATATATATATATATATATATATATATATATATATCTATACAGCTGCGGTCAACATAATAGCCGTTTACATATGTTTAACTGTTTAATAGATTCTTTGATGTTAATAGTTTATTATCATAAGAAAATTATTTAGATTTTTTTTTCAACAGTAACGTAGATAAATTAATAAACCTTTTTTTGCTATTACCGCGGCACAACGCCATCCCATGGAATCCACTAAATGCTTGCATCTTTCAACTCTGATGGAACTTCAAATTTTCTGCACAGCCTCCCGGAGCCCTTCAACGCTTGTTGGTTTTATTGTAGATACACCCTTCTTTATGTCCGTCCACAGATTTTTGATAGTGTGTAGTCAAATCTGGGGACTGTGCAGGCCACTTCATTGCATTGATAGAGTTATTGTTGAACAATTTTTTTCCATTTTACTGGTGTGTTTGGGGTCATTGCCTTTCTGGAAGACCCACACCAGCGGCGTTTCGTAGGAAGCATACGGCAGCATAATTTTATCAAGGATTTTTACATAAACTGATGAATCCATAACGGTTTTGATTAAATATATAGGACCCACACCTTGATACAAGAAGCCATACCATAATACGATGACCTCCATGTTTGATAGTTTTTGATGTGAATTGTGGCTTGTATTCGCTGTAAGGTGGCCTACGGACAAAACATATGGAAACCTTTCCACCAAAAAGATCAATTTTAGATTCGTTCACGTTTTTTCAGCGAACAATGAATTCCGCGACTCATAACTATACAATTTTTATAAAACTATTATACGATTTTATAAAAAATATATTTAAAAAAAAATTTACACTCTGTTTTCACTTATTTTTCACAAAATTAGGCAAAATAAATTTAGAAAAGCCTACTGGTGCTATTTTAATACCTGCACGAAAGATAAGTGTTTACAAAAGATCTTTTATAACTGATTAACAGTTACGAAATTTGGCAGAAAATGCACACACTCTGTGATAGCATAAGATATGTAACTGTTTTTTACACTAAAAAAAAAACATAATAAATAGGTGAAATTTTTACATCTTTCGAATCAGAGCAACTGGTGCTATTATATATATCGCCTTCAATATCATCCAATATATCTTCTAAGGCTTCGTCATTATTAATCATTTCTGGAATTAAAGAATTTAAATATATCCTATATGTTCCTATGTATTGACATACCTTGATTGCAAACTATTTCTTGGGCTACTTCTACCAAAGCTTGGATAATTTTTCCTTTGTCCTTTGCATAATTTTGGCAAGAAATTAAAATTCCTTTTAATTTTTTTTTTACGTTTATTAACTTTGTATGTCAGCTGTTAATTGATTTGCAGGTAGTATAGAAAAAGTTTTAGACAAATACCGCTCACGTTTAATAATAAAACTATTTGAATTACAAACAGTTGCAATTTAAATTGCATTGAACACTGAAAACCGCTATTGTTTTTTTTTTTTGTTTGATACATTTATCCTTATCAGGTTTGGCGTTTTTGTAGCAAAAACTCAGCGTTTATTTTAAGTTTTGTAATAGATTAAAGATAGCTGGTAACAGTTATCATTAATCTATTACAAAATTGTCATAGTCGGGATACGCCTTCGCCAAATATGATAGGGGTGATTATTTTGCATTTGCATTTGCATTTTCGCAAGACCATTAAGAATTTTTAATAAATTTTAAATTTTAGTTTTTTAGTTATCTAACCAATACATATATATATATAAATATAAATCTTCTTTTAGGGTGTCCCAGTCTTAATATTGGCTAATAAACAAGATCTACCTGGTGCTCGCGAACCGAAAGAGTTAGAAAAACTATTAGGATTACATGAATTGCTAGCACCAAACTCACTTAATATAAGCTCAGTTCTGAAGTCATGTTCCTCTTCAACTGGTAATATTGTCGCGACTACAAAAGGCTTAGAAGATGAACATGAAGAAGAAGGCTATGGTGAAACCAGTGTTGGGAAAACTTCTTCATCAGCTGCTAATGCTAAAATTTCATCATCTTCACCATCAAATCAACAAAATACCCGCGTAAACAATGATGTAAAAACTAAAGCGCCTTCACTGAAGAATTATTCTTCAACTTCTGTGTTAGACTCTTACAATCACCAACAACAACTTAAACAACAACATACTTTACATAAATCGCTTGTAACACAAGATTTACAATCTTCTTTGGTAACTCATCAGTCCTCTCCATCCTCATTAGTGTGTACTCCAACTTCATCAACTATACCCAACAGCTGTACCATCACAAGCAATACGGGCTTTCTTAATGACAATATATCAAAACTTACATCCTCTGCCACAACATCAAATATTAATAATTCGGCAGTATTACAAACAAGAAGCAACAACCCTAAATCTTACTCCAACACTGGCAGCATTTCAACTCAATACAAGGGCTGGTACATTCAACCAGCATGTGCTATAACAGGTGAAGGATTACAAGAAGGTCTTGAAGCTTTATATGAGATGATTCTTAAAAGACGTAAATTTCAAAAGATCAATAAAAAGAGGCGGTAATATTTATTAAAACCATCTTGCAAATCATACTAAACCTAAAATGAATTTTTTAAAACTTACCGGAATGGAGTACCCCTAAAATATTTTAAATTTGGATGACTTCCAAAATGATATGTAAGTATATACGTACCTACACGTTACTGTTTTAAAACAAATTGTACATATATTGATACAGCTTTTGACAACTTTAAAGAAACGCTTTATTGATCGAAGAAACCGACTTAAAAACAAGTAAGAGTGCTATATTCGGCTATTCGAATCTTATATACCCTTCACCATCTATGTAAATCTAATTTAGTGAAGTAGCAATATTGGGGTGACAGAGAAATAAAAAATAAAAAAAAGATTTGGTACTGCATATATATAATTTTACATAAAAACGACATCGGATCTGAATGGGTTAAGCATTTTAAAAAAATTTGAGTATGTTTTTAAAGATCTCTTCAAAAGCTTTAAAATGATATCCATATTTATATTAAAAAGAGTTTTAAAATTTCAGAGCTCCGTAACTCGGAAAATATGGGCGAGCGCAAATTTTTTCACTTGATGTTTTTTTCTTATTTTTTAATTCTCTATCGCCCCATATATTTATTCTTTTGATTGGAGCTACTTTATTGTTCCAAATGACATGAAAACATTAGAGGTAGGCGTGGTGCTTTGCTTCTGCCTCGAAGGACATGGACCGATCATGCTGACTTCCAATCGCACCTCTTTCGACACTTTATCTGATCGATTGACGTATTTAATTTTTGGTGAAATTAAGTTTGCCTCGGCGCTAACACGGGCAGACAGACTGACATCGCTTAATCGACTTCGCTATGCATAAGAAGTCAGAATATATACACTTTATGGTGTAGGAAAGGGATATTGTTGAAATTACACACCGAATTACAAACTTAGATATACCCTTTTTCCACGTTTTGTGGTGAAGGGTATAAAAATAAGAAGGTTATCAATTCGTCTGTATGTTGATTTTTTTATGTTTGTGCACGCAGAACTCAGACCCGATTTTGAAATTTTTTCTTTATTTGAAAGGTTATGCTTATACATTGGTCCCGTTTTAAACACAGTAAATAATTTTAAAAATTAAAGGGTGTCCCGATACAATATACTTGTTTTTTACGTGTATTGTGAACCGCAAAGGCCGCCGCTTTAAAAACTAAAAAAATTGCGCATCACTATTTGCTTCCAATAACGCAAATGGACATAATGTCAATTACTATGATCTTAATAATAAGTTTAAATATTCAAAATGATAAATCAAAGGGTGTCCCAATAGTTCATTTGATTTGATGTATATGGGCATACAAATGTAGACAGATGATTAAAATTTACAAATTTAGTCCGCTAGTGCAACATGTATAACATTTTGATTTCGAATTTATTGGGTGTCTCAATAGTTGGTATAATTTATGTATGTGGCGAAACTTTTGAACTGTTATAGACAGACAACTGAAGCTTGTCCGCTATAACAACAAGTATACCATTTGAATTAAGAAATTCAAGGGTGTTCCCATAATTGATGTAGTTTGACACATATCGCCCTAACTTTTAAACCGTTATATACAAACACTTGAAAATTAGACAGAATGTCCACTACTTTGTTTGGTATATTAAGAAGTATAAATATTTAAAAATTATACATGTGTAGGTGGCCAAACTTTCATGATTTTTAACCCTTTTTCGTGATCCAATCGAGCTGCATTTTTGCAGGTAGACTCGTGGTAATGTCTGTATCACGTCAATTTTTTAACCGATTAAAAAAAAAAGAAGGAGGTTATCAATTCGACTGAATATTGCTTTTTTATATTTGTGCCTGCAGAACTCAGTCATTTCTGAACCGATTTTGAAAATTTTTGGTAATATAGATTATGCTTCTTAAAAATTAAAGGGTGTCCCCATACAACATACATATTTTTTACGTGTATTATGAACTTTTAAAATAACTGTGCATTACTATAGCTCCCAATAAAGGGTGTCCTATAATTGATGTAGATTTACTTATATAAGACTATCTTTTGAACAGTTATAGACAAACGCTTGCAAATTGGACAGAATGTCGATTGCTATGGCCGTTGTAGTAACAAGTATTAATATTAAAAATTATAAATTAAAGGATGCGCCAAGACAGACGCTTGAAATTTACAACGAACCTGTACTGCTAAGTCCGCTTTAACAACAAGTATAAAATTCGTATTTGGAAGTTAATGGGTGTCCCAATAGTTCATGTAAAATCAAGTATGTGGGCGAACTTTTGAACCGTTATAGACAGAACGCTGAAACTTAAAAGGGACCTGTATTGCTAAGCCCGCTATAACAACGAGTTTATAATTTGAATTTAGAAATTAAAGGGTGTCCCATAATTAATGTAGATTTACCCATATGGGCCTATCTTTTGAACCGTTAGAAAACCACTTAAATTCAGTGTAATGCAGACTTCTTTTGCGACCTTCCCATGTACACAAAACGCACTGGTGGGTTGGAAATTCACACTTAACACCCATCAGTAATCCGACCACTTTCAGATCACAGCATATTTTCCATCATATTGATGTTCGTCTTTTTTGGAAACATCATCAAAAATCTCCACTGAAGCCGCTGTACGTTCTTCTGGTGAGTACAGAACCTCTGGAATAACCGATTCTACATCAGCGTAGCGAATTTTGTTGCGGCAAAAGTATTGGTACCCTTTAGTTTGAGTAAAACTTACGCAAACGTAACAGAATTTATTGCAGTGCTCCGTACGTGGTAGCCAAATTGCGCATTCAGCCGTTCAAACAATTTTTCTACTGCGCTTCTACGTCACAATAGAATGAAGATGAGTGTTTGTTGTAAAAAGTGAAGACGATTTTTGGCGCAAAACTGGAAATAATTGCATAACTTCTATACGGGTGCATCGATTTGAACAAAATTTTAAATGGGAAGAAAAAAGATATAGTCGATTAAAAATTTTGTGTTTGTGCTTGTGCTTGAAGCCCGAGAAGAAGAAGACCTATTTCGGGCTATTAAAGTCTTTAATTTTGGCTTATATGAAAATTCTTATAAAAAATTTTTAATTTTTTGGTCATGCTGTATTTTAAAATACATTTTTGATCTTAAAAATAGCTTTTTTACTTTTTCATCACATTTAATATGATGAGCCTGCTTAGTTAAATCTTTTACAAAATCTTGTTTAATGAGAAGACCGTCTTTATTATTTTTTTTTTTTTGAAACATTTAGTTCAGTTCTTCAATGTGTTTCATAGTTTCAGGTGTCGGCTTTATTAGTCCGCCCTCAGAATACCTTCCTCGTTTTGTGCCACTGTAATATGTGGGATATAATTTTTAAGTTTGTTGCAAATATAACCTGCGAGGTTTTCGAGTCCATCATACTTTAACCGGATAACTATTTTTTATTTTTATTTTATTTTTAATAAATTTTCACCGTTTTTACTTTAATTCTGTTGCACTTTTCATACACAAATGAAGTTTGTTTACAAAAAATATTCTATGCCTACGTCACACATGAGAAAGAGAACGCTATACAACAAACTAATGGACCTGCGCAATGCGTGCTTTATTAATGTTGACATTCCATCAGTAAACTTGCATAAATTTCTATTGCAATAGTCGCACACGACTTCCGGAGAATAACGCAAGTAAGGAACATAAGCAGTCTTGAATATTTTCTGAAACACATTAACCACTGTTTTCGTAATATTTTTTAAATTTTTACTTGGTGGGAATAAGCCACAAACCTAACAAAAGTTACTTCGAGTCGGGCACTGCATTTTGGAGAAGGATTGGTCGAAAAACAAATTTTTTTAATATTAAAAAAAATCAGGAAAATCGGAGAATTGATAAAAATCTGTTTTTAATTTGACGAGATACAGATATTTCCATGAGTCTGCCTGCAAAAATTCTGACGTGTACACTATACACTTGTATTTTTATTTTTTCTCTCCTTTCCGAAAAGGTGTATTTGGTTCATAGGACAGAATGTGTGTAACGCGGTGTTAGTATTAATTTAATCTTGAATAACTGTGCCAATCAATGTGAATACATTTTTTAAGATAGCAATTGAACTGTAATTGATGCATGAAGCAGTTATGGACTGTGACTATGGATATTTGCGATCTTCTTTTTTCTAAAATTAGTATCTTGTTTATTTGTTTATTTAGATTTTATTTTAATTTTTTGTTGACTGAAATTTTTTCCCAAATTGAATTGCTTGACAGATAGTTAACTTTTGCCGTTATAATAACGGAACTGCTTAATATGCTATTAGGAAACAATTCCTATTTAAATGATTTCCGTCTGTACTGTTCTCTTACATTTCTTTGATTAGATATATATTAATTTATGTATACCTATTATAATTATTTTTGAATTTTATTAATAATGCTTTTCATGTATTTTTGCGCCTGGTGGCAGTTGTAGATTTTTAATTTGCTCAAATAGCTTCTGACGTTAGTGATGTTACTTCTATCAGTGGTAATAACTGCGAAAAGTGTTCATTCGCATTAAGTAAAATCGGCAGTAAGTTTTTTCAAAATTCATTGCTGCACCGTACTTGGATTTCCAATGCTGCCTACATAAATTGCCAAAGTATTAGGCCGTCGGATAATTATTGAAAGCTTGATGAGCTGATTTACATTGTGCGTGGTTTTTATTAAGTGTTGTTGTTCAGTAGTTTCTGAAACATGGTTGAAACCTTATGTTACTAGTCGGTCTGTTCATATTCCTGGCTTAAAATTTTACAGAAATGACCATTTAAGCGCCATTGGTGGAGCTGTTGGAATTTATATCGCTAATACTACTTTGGTATATTTGTTTGGCTGTTTGAAAATTTGAACTTTTTTCTCGCTTTAGTAATATAACTGCGTTCTTATATGCTTGAGATGTAATTTATCTATTTGGCAAAATTCTCGATTTGGATGTTACTCGTGGATCTACTTCCCTTATATTCTTAGACAGTGTAGTTAGTTCATGGTTTTTTTTGTCCTATTTGTCTGATTTTGATTTTATTATTTATTTTAATTCATGGTTAGATACACACTTTGTTGTTATGAAATTATCATAATATATTTATTGCTTGCTGTATTATTATATTTTCGTATTTTACTATAAGAAAATATAACATAATAATTTAACTCTAATAAATATGATTTTACATAAATCGTAACTAAATCGTAAGCTACAGACATTTTAAAAACAAAAACCGAATATTTGTTGACAAGAAGTATACTCTGCTCGAGTAGATACTAAGCATGCTTATGCTTTTATGACCTAGAAAGTCATCTCAGACACAGCCAGTTAACCAAGCAAGAGGAATATTTTGATAACTATATTAAAGTTTTTAATATATTGGTATATACTTATAACGTGCAACCTTTTCCCTACCACTCTTACCATACTCTACAAATTTCCAAAACATGTAACACAAGTAATAAATGGGGAATATTCCCTAAATTTTGTGCAATATTTAGTTTTCTCCTTAAATTTTGGATATTACTTCTGCATCCTTTTGGCTAAAACAAAAGATATCGCTTGTATATCTGAATTCTTTTTTTTTTCGCCTTGGGTATTATCTTCGAAAAGGAAGGTTTCTTTAGTTACCATTATTACCTAAGCCAGGAACATATAAAACAAATATAGAATTATATGAACCTATAAACCTTTTCTTTAATATAGCAAAAGTTAATTTTTTCAATAAATAAAAAATAACAAAAAAAGGTTGTATTCCCAACCAGATAGGTAAATGTCATACAGCCTTTGTTCTGTACTTATCATTATCATTTTACAAGGTAAATCAACATGAATTGTTACTTAAATTAAATCAAAAGCATCCCGACATTTACCAGACTATAATTTTCAAGCGGTTGAACGAATGGAAAACCTAGGTTATTTAGTAAAAATATTTGCATGTGACATTTACATTAGGCTATAGTTCAAGTCACTTATTCAAACAAATAACACCTTAAATCTAGAAAATCAAATATTAATAGAAGCTTAACTTGAATATGTCATATAGATAGTATTAAAAGCATTTAAATAAACTGGCTCTTTGCCAAAAAGTTTTCTCTACTTTATAAAGTGATACTAAAACCAAAGTTGTTGCAATGTCTATGTTTAAAACATAAAAATCTTCAAAGGCGACAGAATAATAGTCTACCAATGATAACATCACAATTTACATGTTAAAAGACAGAGGACGTAGGAATATTATTTTTCTTGGTCCAACACCACAAAGTTTACTATTTTAAGTATGGTAGCAACTATTACAACGAATTTTCTTCTAGCACTGCCTAAATTTAATGAAGCATAATCACCCTTATCGTGTTTGATGTTTTCGTAGCAAAAACTCAGCGTTTTTTTTAAGTTTTCTTATAGATTAAAGATAGCTCGTAACAGTTATCATTAATCTATTACAAAATTGTCGTAGTCGAAATACGCCTACGCTAAATACGATAGGGGTGAATTTACTTACTTTTATTTTTATATAACATTAACATACAAAAGTTTCGCTTAAATTATAATAAATAATTATTATTAAATTTTTATTGCAGCTGTACCTATCTGTTGCAAATTTTATGAGCTATTCAACTGTGAACTGCGAATTGTTCTTCAGACGTATTTAGCACCAAATATATGCATGTCAAGTCAGCTTAAAGTGTATCCAAAAGTTTCTGTATATTTCTAAATAAAAAGAAAAGCACCATCCTCCACAAATGAATACAAATATAGTAATTGTAAAATAATTAAAAATTATTTTTAATGAAGTTATGGATTGTAAATTAATTATATATTATGTATGTACGTATGTAATGTAAATACACACATATATATATATATATTATGGGAGGGGTTTCCCATATATATATATTTACATTATACACACACACACATATATATATATATATTCTCATTTTCAATACCAAAGAAAGTCTTAGTTAGTTTTAATAAAAAAAAATTAAAGAAATTTATGTCTAAGTATTTATGTTTATAACTACAAAATAAGAAAATAAAGTTAAGCAAGTGATACAAGTTTTCGAATTGCAGTTTAATTGTGATATATGTGTATGTCTATAGTGGTCCTTGCACTAATCCTAGCCAATATTGCTCAATTAGCCCCTTTCACTTAAAGTCCGCAAGTACCGTTTTCTTCAAATATCATCTAGGCCAGATGTCAATTGAAGTTCCCATGACTTGACACTAACACAGTTATCCAGCCTAAAAATTGAGGATTATCCAAGCGATTTGCAGGAATACCTGCCGAGTGTCTTTAACTCTAGGTATTTATTTTCACCACTTCCGGATACCTTCCGTAGTCAAGTAAAATCAGACTAACGTCCACACCGTTTCATTCCATAGAAAAATGTTAACCACTTAAGCTTAACCATAAGATCGACACCTACAAAACTCTTTACTAGCAGTGAGAACAGTGGTCAGAAGAAATGCTTGTGGTGCATGGAATCATATAACATGGTAGCATATTACATAATATCGAGTGATTTTCTGTACTGGTGCACTTACCAACCCGTTTTTACGAAAAGGGACCTGTTCGTAAATGCATCACTGCATTGCATGCGATGGGCAGTACGTTCGTAAATGCAAAAAGTGGCAACATTTAAAATGTCATCTGTTTAAATGCATCACTAAAGTATATTATGCACAAATAAAAGCAAAAAACTAATCATAAAAATTGCTGATGCAATGATGAGTATAAATTTTGATAAGTTTTTTTTATTTATTTCTTTTTGGTTAATATTTTTTATTTTTAATACTTTTACACAAATTTTTATCATTTTTTGTATCATGTTGTTTACTTATCCTGTTTAACATTAATTTTTCCATTTTCACAGTATTTCTTCTTTCGTAAAACTAAAATGAGCAAATCCAAGCATACGCAACAGCTGATTATCTGTGGCAGTGCAGAATAATCATATTATGCACCGCAGTGATGCATTTACGAATAGGCCCAAGTCTATATTACACGATGTCAGATGGTTCCGACGATTCTCTTTGTATACACGGATTGTACAATACATTCACGTGTTACTTAACTACACAGTTTAAAATTGTACACTAGATATAAGTAAGCAATGTTATTTATGCATTTAACATTAAAAATGTATGAAAAATGTTACGCGCACAATAAATGAACACAACTTGATCCATTCACATTCAGACATTCCACCGTTTCCCTTCTCCTCGTCCTGACAACTTCTGCAGAAGTCATTGAAAGGGATACCCATTATCTTAGCATGGGTCCCGAATAGACAGTGCCCAGTGACCGCAGCCACCAAGTCACGCAGTCAAACCCTCGGTAGCTGCAATAGTGCAGCTGCGCTGCCTCGACAAACAAACATGTCAAAACATGTCGACTCGTTAGACCATCTGGTCTGGGCCAGTTCATAGATGGCAGCGTTTATGCGCTATCCGCAAGCGGAGAGGAGTTTGCCACATAAGACGTCAATTGCACCCTCGTCAAGCATCGTCCCCCTCTTCGCCAATTTATCGGCAACGAGGTTGCCCAAAACCGTCCCATGTCTCCTCACCCACTTTAGGGTGACTGTCGAAACCTCCGCCACCCTGTTAAGGGATATCTGGCATTTAGGACAGATGTGGTGAACACACCTTTAAGGGACGCAATTGCGGCTTTCTGTCGGTACAGATGAAAATATCCTTGTTGGATATGTTTTAGTGCCTCAATTAGCACACCGCCTTTCTGATAGCAGATATTTCCGCCTGTAAAACACTACAGTCATTTGGGAGTCTGAAGATCATCCTTATCCAAAATTTCTCATTGTATACCCCACCCCCAACTCTCGTCCCTCTCTTGGAGCCATCCGTGTATACACAGAGTGCTCGAGATGGATGAGAGTGGCCCTCCGTCAGGTCAAAGAGAAATCTCCTTGTGAGGAAGGGTTTCGGGGTGCAGTAATCCACAACATCAGGAATAATATCCGTGATCCGTAGTACGCTAGCATGTTCCCATGATTTATGGTTCCATGCGCCTATAACATTTAGTCTGACTGCCGTCCTTAGCGCCACCCTCTTGGCCTAAAGATCCACAGGCTGTTAGTTGAGCATGGCGAAAAGCGCACATTGAACCTAGTTCCACAAGCAGTCTGTTAATCGCAACATTCCACAACAGCGGAGATAAAACTCCGCCCTGTGGTGTGCTTCTTACGGCCATGCTAGTTACACTCGCCGTACCAGAAGTGGACGTTATTATCCTGCAATTCAGCAAGCGTGTTACGAACCCGATTATCGACAGGTCGATCCCCAGCTCTCTGAGGGCCTGAGTTATCGTAGTCGGGTCGATATTGTTGAAAGCCCCCTCAATTTCGTGAAGGCTACAATGGTGTAGTTTTTGTGCTCGAGTGTAGAGCCGCCTTAACCGATCTACCCCTTGTGTAGGCGTGTTGAGATAGAGAAAGAAGGTTCCTATCGTTTTTCATCCTTATGTGGATCTCGATAAGCCTCTCCAGTGTCTTGAGCAGAAAAGAAGTCAGACAGATCGGCCTGAAGTCCTTTGCCCATGTGTACTATGTCCTTCCCCCCATGGGGATGAAGACCACGTTGTACCTCCTTCAATGATCTGGAATATAGGACCAGGAGAGGCAGGACCTGCACAATGGTAAGAGCCATTAAGTGACCAGATCCAAATTGATCCAAAGATATGCCGGAATAATCCCATCCGGGCCCGGAGACTTGAATGGATGGAAAGTCTTGATGGCCCAGTATAGTCTATTCGTATCCATCTCTACTGAATTTTCCACACTGTCCACCCCTATAGGTCTATACTGCATTTCCATTGTTGAGTGACTTTTCCATTGACCCAGTGACTTTTGTGCACTGGTTTTCCAGGTGCCATCAACTTTCCGAATGTACCCCGGTATTGACGGATGCTTTACATGTATTTTACGCAGCCTACTCGTCTCTCAAGAGCCTTCTATTGTAAAGAATCTCCGGTTACTACGGGTTTAATGGGCGGGTTTAGCTCAGTCCGCCAAGGTTTTTGTTTTAGTGATATAAAAAATACAATGTTTTCCTTGTTTTAGCCGCAGCCTTAATTCTTTTCTCTAATTAACACTTCTTTATTTGAATAATAGTTTAACGTAAACCCTTGTGGTAACAACAGCCGACGCCCTACTCGCTTCTATGCCTGAACTTCTATACTCTGGTTCTGCCCGAATGTTATTCAAGGCCTACTATTTTCCCTGAGTTTTCCGGGTAAGAACCTCCGGGAGAACCATCTATTACTTTGCCCTGAGCCAGTGCCCTACCACTCCTTCCTCGATGAAGAGGTAAATCGGATGTAATCCGTTTTAATTTCCCTATACTTTTCTTTACTAGGATTAGTGTTACTAATCCACATTTAACTCTACTACTTGCTCTTTGAAATAAAATCATTTTTTCTTACCGGCTTTTGCTACCACTTGCTCACGTTCACAGTTTTCACTTCATTGATTTTACTGCCCTCTGCTCTTTGCTTTTATAGCTGTTTCTAACTACAAAACTAAACAACTGCAAAACTACACAACCGCAAATGGTTTGAACCGATAACGGCTTTATAGAATGTAGTCTCTTGTGTTGTCTGTTTCTTCGTGTTGTTATTGGTATAGCTGTGTTTGGCTGTGTGTGTGTGTGTGTGTGTGTTTGGCTGTGTGTGTGTGTGTGTGTGTGTGTGTTTGGCCTTTTAGCTATATTTTCAATCGTTTGTCTTTTCTCCTTCTGTTGCTCTTTTTTGTAAACGAAAGCAAAGCTACATTTTAGCTCTCTCTCTCTCTCTCTCTTTTGTGGTGTTCTTTCCTGTAAATAAACAAAATGTGGAATGTTGTGGCGAATATGATTCGCCTGCACTGTTACATGGATGTAATTCACAATGCCCACTAAAACACCAACAATACTAATTCAATAATTCGCTTTTATTTATTTGTTTTTATACATGTGTGTTGACTCAAATTTCTCAAAAGTTTGGGTCCTTACACTATCCAACTGCAGAAGGCCCTCCAGGATCTACGCTTGGCATTTCTTGTTTGATTTTTAAACTTGTTCAAGGAAGTCTTATAGAGTGGCCAGCCTCTCGACCTCTTCGCTTCATTGAAGAGTTTGTGGCAAGCTCTACGAGACGGCTATGTCCGTTGACTACCACGGTAGTCACGGATTGTGCGTTGCACTGATGGTCTGCAAGACCTTTCGATTGCACTCTTAAAAGCGCTGGTAAGTCTGCCCACGGCATCTTCAATATCCCTCGTGTACCTGAAGACCATGGGATAGTCTAATGAAATCATAAGGATCGTGTTCTAATGCTCCCAGTTCGTCTTGCGTCTGTTAAGATAAACAGCGGTAGTGCCTTTCCTGTTCCCAATGGAAAAGACAATATAACGATGATCAGAAAAGGAAAAGTCCCCGGAGACTTTCAAATCCTCAATCAAAAACGCATGGTGTGCATCAACAAGCGTGATGTCCAACACCTTCTGCCTATTTGATACTACGAAAGTTGGTTCTGAACCCCTATTCGCTACTACTAGATTATTATGTAACATAAAATCAAGGATACACTTACCTCTGTCGTTAATGTCGGAGCTACCCCAGATGTGATGGTGCGCAATTGCGTCGGCGCCTATGATGATAGGTGTATCCTTTGCCTTCGCTGCTTTGATTATCCTCCTGATCAATGAACCAGGTGGAGGACCCATCTGGTCGTACGGCATATATGTGGAAGAGAACGCGGATTTCTTTACCTCCCATACCACTGTCACCGAATCTTCATTACTATGATCAGATAAAATGAAGATATAAATAGGTGACTTTTCGCCAAAATAGAGGCTTTAATCTTTCTATTATTACCTGAAGTTGCGACATACAGTAATTTGTAGCTTTTTGCATTAAGTCCACATATTTCGCCGTTGCTTAACCACGGCTCTTGAACCAATGCGATGTCTTTGCCTTGTTCTGCTTGGCGAAGAACTATGCAGCAGTCGCTGCTTTAGAGTGGTAGAGGTTGATTTGGATCACCCTCATCATCATCTTGGTCCGGGTCATAAATGACGGTGACGTTAACGACGTCTGGACCGGAATCCTAGAAGAGCGTCTTCGTCCTCCACAACGTCCAGGCGCTCAAAGAGCTCTAAAACCAGACAAGAGTCTGATTGGGAGCTCTCTGTCGTCTCCGAGCCAGCGGGTTTATTAATTTTCGAGCTGGCTACCACCGGTTCATTCATTTTCGAACTGATAAGAGCTATTATAGGAAATCAAATGTTAATAGACGCTTAACTTGAATATGTCATATAGATAGTGTTACGTTTATTTAAATTATAAATGTTTTATTTATGAGTTCTTTATTTGCAAAATAATTACACAAACAACTTTTAGAGTTTTAATTAAATTACACTTTACTTACTCAATTATTTGACGATTTAACTATTCGCGATGAATAATACACTCAGACAACTTTTCTCGTTGTACCACAAGATCTTAACTAGATGACGCTCACAATCAGAATGAATCAGTACGTATTGGCGTTGCTTTTATATACCCTATTTTTAGGCGTTCTTGAATATTCGAGAATTTTTACCTCAATCTGCTGCGTAGTAGAAAATGCTGCGTTGCCACTTTTATCTCAGACACATAAGTGAGCATTGTTATTTACTTCTAGAACCTTCTATCATTATTTAAAAATACATGTTGCGTATTTTTATTTAGTTTTCTATACAATGCAGGTGTGTGTATGGTTGTGTATTGTGTTTGTTTATTTATCGCTCTGTGTAGTTGTTTTTGTTTTGTAATAAAGATGTTTCGTAGAAATTTCTAGCTTTGAAAACTAACACAATAGGCCATTTCGTTACACTTTCTTGGCCTCAATTATTTTTGCATCTTTTTATGATTTTAATAAATCATCTTTGTAACACTGCCGCCCACTTAAGCCTTTTCGTCCCGAATAGGCTCAACATTACCTCTGCCATATTTAGCCAGCCGCTCAGTAAATTTCTCCGTGTTTGCTGCTTGATCATATCTGGCCTTCATCTTATCGCTGGTCATTTTAGTTTGGTTACGGACAAACTCATTAAGCTCATGCAGGTCTTCTTGTGCCTGGAGAATGTTTCCATTGTTTTCGTGCAACTGGTCCAGGTTAAACACCAAATTCTAAATCTGCTGGCAGTTTTAATTCCTTCCCCAAACAAGATTTTTGCTGGACTACGTGAGGTTGAATCGTGTACAGCTGACCGGTACGCCAGGGTACGATTGAAGCTTTCCACCATGCCATCAGACTGTGGATGCAGCGGTGTCGCTCTCGTCTTTTTGATACCATAAAAGTCGCACATCTCTTTGAATATAGCCGATTCAAAAATTTGTCCCTGGTCTGAATGTAGTTCTAGTGGAACACCGTATCGACACACCCAATTCTTCACAAGGGCGTCTACCACTGTTTTGGATTCAGGGTATGGAATGGCATAAACTTTTGGTCATTTGCTAAAATAATCCATTACCACTAGTACATATCGGTTTCCAGCATCACTAACAGGGAATGGACCTGTGGTATCAATAGCTATCTGCTCAAAGGGAGCACCTGCGTTGTATTGTTGAAGTTTGCCACGACTTTTTCTTATAGGACCCTTGGCCGTAATGCACTGTTCGCAATTAGCTATCCAATCGGCTACGAATTGTTTGCAGCCTACCCAGTAAAATCTCTGCTTTATCTTTTCCAGAGTTTTTGTTATACCCAGATGACTGCCGCTGGGACCGTTGTGGAACTGCTTTAGTATCTCATTTCTTTTAGAAGTTGGCACGACAATTAAGGGCGTTGTTGTTCTGCCATGTGTACTTTCCCGTAATAGATAAAAGCAGCCATCTTTCACTATCAGGCTATTCGGTATTCTGTTGTTTTGCTTAGCCAATATAATTTTTGCCAGAATTGGGTCATCATTCTGGGCCTCCTCGCTGAACCCAATTTGGGTAATGATGCATTCCTTTTTCTCGCTATTTGTGCAGTGCTTGCACTCTACATTACATGGCCGTCTTGAAACGTTATAGGCGTTATTGTGTTTTACGCCTTTTTTTATGAAAAATACCAAAGTCATTGCTCCTGGTTTTTTTCACCCGGCTGTTGTCTCTAGCTGGCGAAGCAAATCTTGATCTTCTCTTTGTGGATCTACAGTTGCGCTGAAAATGGCCGGCCTTACCGCATTTAAAGCATTTGGTGCGAGATTCGCCCCTTTCCTCCTCCATTATTTGTTTTAGCATCTCCTTTACTTCGCTCCTTTTGTCTCTGTGGTAACACGCATCAGTCTCAAGACATCGCACCTTGTACTCCTGTGGCTTCGAGATAACTTTTAATTTTTGCATAGTAAAAACAGCATATTTAACATCTGGATTCCGTATGCCATTCACAAATGCTTCAATCTTAAACTGATCCAGAAACGGATGACGTTCGCCTGGATAAGTCAGGTGCACCAAACGTTCAGTTTCCATGGCGTCACTCTATTCTGTAGAGTTCTCTTTTGTGCTCACTACTGTACTTGCGTTGTAAGGCTACCATTATGTCCTCATAATTATTTCTGCAACCGGCTGGTAAGCTTTCGAGTATCTGTGCTGCTGCTCCCTTTAAGGCCAGAATTAGCTCTATAGCATTTTCTTCGTTTTCCCATCTAGTTTTGCTGGCCACTGTTTTAAACTGGAACTTAAAAACATTAAAAGGTGTGCTGCCGTCAAAGCTCGGGTTGTTAATCTTGCTGGCATGCTCATGTAATTCTTCGTCTACTTCTCTCTTTAGGCCGCACAATTTTTCATCAAACTCGCTGACCCTCTCTTCTACGATGTTCACTTCTGATATTTCTTCAAATTTCTTATTAACCTTCGCTAAAAGCCTTTCCCCGTTGACGCTAGAGCTTTCCTGCCTTGCTCTAAAGCTTTCTTGAAGCTTTCTTCTTCTTCTTCTATTTTCTTCATCTGGTTATGGTTGGTTTCTTCTATTTTCTTCATCTAGTTCTGGTTGGTTTCTTCTATTTTCTTCATTATAGCGGCAAACATTGAATTTAAGTCTAAAACGCTGTTTGTTTCTGGGGTACGTACTTCAATCTCTTGCTTTTCGTCTTTTTCTCCAAATTCGTATTCCCAATATCGGTACCACGCTGCTTAAATTCATCTATTAACCGCTTTTGCAATTCCGCTCCATTTTTAGCTGCTTAACTTTTATCTCGCCGAATTTCATTTTAACTATTTATTTATTATTTTCTAATCCCACTTCTGACACCAGTTGTTACGTTTATTTTAATTATAAACGTTTTATTTATGAGTTCTTTATTTGCAAAATAATTAAACACACAACTTTTAGAGTTTTAATTAAATGACACTTTATTTACTCAATTTTTTGACGATTTAACTATTCGCGATTAATAATACACGCTGGCAACTTTACTTGTTGTAACACAAGATCTTAACTAGATGACGCTCACAAACAGAATGACATCACGTATTGGCGTTGCTTTTATATACCATATTTTAGGCGTTTTTGAATATTCGAGAATTTCTACCTCCATCTGCTGCGTAGTAGAAAATGCTGCGTTGCCACTTTTATCTCAGACACATTAGTGAACATTGTTATTTACTTCTAGAACCTTTAATCATTAATTAAAAATACATGTTGTGTATTTTTATTTATTTGTTATACAATGCAGGTGTGTGTATGGTTGTGTATTGTGTTTGTTTATTTATCGCTTTGTGTTAGTTGTTTTTGTTTTGTAATAAGGATGTTTCGTAGAAACTTCTAGCTTTGAAAACAAACACAAAGGCCATTTCGTTTCACTTTCTTGCCCTCAATTATTTTTATATCTTTTTATGATTTTAATAAAGCATCTTTGTAACAATAGCATTAAAAGCATTTAAATAAACTGGCTCTTTTCCAAAAAGTTTTCTTTAACTTTATAAAGTGATACTAAAACCAAACATAAAAATCTTCAAAGGCGACAGAATAATATTCTACCAATGATAACATCACAATTTACATGCTAAACGACAGAGGACGTAGGAATATTATTTTTCTTGGTTTACTATTTTAAGTATGGTAGCAACTATGACAAAGAATTTTCTTCTAGCACTGCTTAAACTTAATGAAGCATAATCACCCTTATCGTGTTTGGTGTTTTCGTAGCAAAAACTCAGCGTTTTTTTAAGTTTTCTTATAGATTAAAGATAGCTCGTAACAGTTATCATTAATCTATTACAAAATTGTCGTAGTCGAAATACGCCTACGCCAAATACGATAGGGGTGAATTTATTTACTTTTATTTTTATATAACATTAACATACAAAAGTTTCGCTTAAATTATAATAAATAATTATTATTAAATTTTTATTGCAGCTGTACCTATCTGTTGGAAATTTTATGAGCTATTCAACTGTGAACTGCGTGCGAATTGTTCTTCAGACGTATTTAGCACCAAATATATGCATGTCAAGTCAGCTTAAAGTGTATCCAAAAGTTTCTGTATATTTCTATATAAAAAGCACCATCCTCCACATAGTAATTGTAAAATAATTAAAAATTATTTTTAATGAAGTTATGAATTGTAAATTAATTATATATTATGTATGTATTATAAATATTATGGGAGGGGTTTCCCATATATATATTTACATTATGCACATACATATATATATTCTCGTTTTTCAATACCAAAGAAAGTCTTAGTTTTAATTAAAAAAAAAAATTAAAGAAATGTATGTCTAAGTATTTATGTTTATAACAACAAAGTAAGAAAATAAAGTTAAGCAAGTGATACAAGTTTTCGAATTGCAGTTTAATTGTGATATATGTGTATGTCCATAGTGGTCCTTGCACTAATCCTAGCCAATATTGCTCCATTAGCCCCTTTCACTTAAAGTACGCAAGTACCGTTTTCTTCAAATATCATCTAGGCCAGATGTCCATTGAAGTTCCCATGACTTGACACTAACACAGTTGTCCAGCCTAAAAATTGAGGATTATCCAAGCAATTTGCAGGAATACCTGCCGAGTGTCTTTAACTCTAGTTATTTATTTTCACCACTTCCGGATACCTTCCGTAGTCAATTAAAATCAGACTAACGTCCACACCGTTTCATTCCATAGACAAATGTTAAAATGTTGTCTAAATAATATAAGCTCTAAAATATAAAATGAAGATAGTTTCAATCAATTTAGAAAGAATATAATTATAAATATTACTGTTTATATTCGACTTGTAAAATTGTGAAGAATATGAAAATAATGAAATTCATTTTATATTTTAACTTTATAAGGCAATATCATCAAAATGAAAACAATGAAATTCATCAAAACGATGAAATTCATATGTATCAAATCAGAGACCTGCAACTTGTATGATCGAGCCGTCTTGTTCACAGTAGTAGAGTTTTAAGAACAATACCAACAAGTATTACATCAATTTAATACTTGTTGCTTTTTATACGCAAACACAAAATGCGACAACAAGTGTAAATCATTTTCAACATTAGACTCGAACAGATTTGTATTGAAACAAAAAAGTCTCGTTAGCAAGAAGTATTTTTTTGCACAACGTATTTATTGTACATGATCTGATTGGAGTTTTACCTAAAACAATCGAGCCACTTGAAAGTAAAAAAGCGCTATGCAGAAAAATATAAAAACAATAAGATAAACCTACAGATGTGCATTTTCTATCTATTTAACATATGAGCATTTTCTTATTTCTAGCTGACAGTGAAAAAATTTATTCGTAGGGTATAGAAACACTTTAAAGGTGAAAACAAAATTTTATACAAATAAAATATTTTACAAGCAAACAAAATTTTTGTTAATATCATATTTACACATGTACTATGCAAATAAATGTAAAAATATGTATTTTTTTAATTTTTGCTCCAAATATAAATAATGAAATGCAAAGTATATAATTTTTTTTTTTTTTTTAATTTTCAGACTTTATTTTCTAAAAAAATTATTTATGTAAATTATATAATAACTAAAAAAAGTAACATTTTCATGAAAAAAATATTTATAAAACAATAAAAAGGACATAACAAAATCTTAGTTAAAAAATATTTATAAAAAAATTATATAAAAAAGGAAAAAGAAACAAAATAAGTAGCAAGTCATGGTAAAAAAATAACAAGTTCAACGTGTATTCAATAAACGTTTGGATATTAAGCACAAAAATTTATTGAAAAAGAATTTAAAAATGTAAAAAAAAAACGTAATGACAAGAGAAGAAAATATCGAGTAGAAAATTAATTTACAACTGAATAAAACACTTGTTTCGCTAACAACAAGTTGGCTTTGATGCAAAAATAGATTCAAACCTTAAACAACACTATCAGAACATTCATGTTCGCACAAAATGGCGAGTACATAAAATGAATGTTTTAAACGAACGGTTTATTCAACAAGCGTTTTTTGCTTTTGAACAAAAACGATTCTACTCATAAAAAACTAAGTGCTTGTTTAAGTAGACTCGAAAATTACGCAACCGAAACCGATCTCTGTATCAAATATTGATTTGCTTTATAAAAAAATTAAAAACTTAGACGGCGGCAATAACGTATACATTATTTAAATAAACAAGAGTCTTCTAATCAATATAAAAGTATTTTTAAAACAATTAACGAGTTTGGCCCTGTCCCTATCTTTCACCTTTTGTTCGCTGGGTATGGTAGTATACGGTAGTGTATTTTTAGGTATTTTTTCGGTGATTAATAAAGGCGGTATTTTGTACGTATAAAAATTAAATTTTTATATAGTGCGAAACAGAAAAATCTGACGGTTCAGAATTTGTGAAAATTTTCAAAATCGGTTGACGGATGCCCGAAATATAACAAGATTATAATTCGGCATTTTGGACGACAAAACGTTGTTGAAAAACACAAGCAAATATACAGCTTAACTGTTTGATAAAAACACGCGGTGGTGTTGTTGTTGTTTTTGATTATTTTTGAGACTCCGCTGGCAGGTTGTCACAGTTTCAATGGCAAATTCCGGCGCGAAGGTTAAATTCCTTAAAATCGTTGCTGCCACAGTGCGTTTTTGTGGTTTTTAGACGTTTCGGGATTTTTTTTGGCGATTTTTGGTGCTGCCACTTCCGGGGAAGTGCCGGGGAAGTTCTGGGATTTTGGGGATTTTTGTCCCAGTTTTTGGGAATCCCAAACCTGGTTGTTGACCTTGCTAAGTTGGTGTGTGTCCCAACTAAGTTGGTGGTGTTTGTCCCTGCTACTATCGCAGAGGAAGATACTTTGTTCGTATCGCTAAGAGGACTCTTGGAGGTTGAATTTTAAGATAAATACTATCTTCCAGGCTGTTTTACACGACACCTTGCTTGTAATTTTGTTTTTAAGGTAGGTGATATTTTTGTTTTTCTTTGATTTTTTGTATTTGGTGGCCGATATGGCACCGGGGCCGGCTACTAAACGCAAGCCGAGGGCGAAGGGTGTTGCCAGCGACGTTACCACGGACGACGTGCGTGGGCCGCCGCCGTTTGGTGTGCCAAAAGTACGCCACACTGATAGCGAGCTCTCAAGTACGGAGGGTGATATGAGGCAGGAAAAGCGGTATAAGCCTGGTTCACCGCAAGCTAGACGTGCTGCTACTGCCGCTAACGCTGTTGCTGCTAATGCTGCTGCTGCTGTTTCTGATGCAGCAAGGCGTGTTTCGGAGGAGATATTCTCAATGGAGGATGATAGGGAGGAGGATGCCGTTACTGCCGCTGTTGTAACTCCGGTAGCCACTACATCAGAGAGGAGGTCAAGACCGAAGAGGAAAACTACTGGCGTTGATGTGGCCCGATCGGAAGCAGTGGTGTCGCAGATATAGGAGGTCACTGAAGAACTCACTGATTATCTTCTGACTGACGGGGTAAAACCAGAGTTAACAAGGAAGATGTTACGCTACGCATCTCGGTATGAGACGCTGCTAATGATGCTTGTGACAGAAAACGAGCGGCTTAGGGGTAGACTGGATGCTGGTGGTGGCAATAAAGGTGGCGTAACTGATGGCGTTTTTGCGGTAACGAAGGCGCCGTTGAGGATGCATGCTGGACCAGCGGTTCCTGCTGTTTCTGCTGTGTTGCCGAAACCGGTCGACACGTGGGGGTCGTAGTGAAGGGGCGAGGTACTGCAACTTCAAAGGAAGTAGTACAGAAGGTGAGGTGCGGCCCATTAAGGCCGGGGGAGCTGTCATAAGGACCCCGTCTGTGGCAGAAAGGGAGCGGATTGCGGCGAATTCGAAATTTGCACGTCATTTGGACGTCAGCGTCAACGACAAGCTGGGGCCGAGGGTGGTAGTGCAGCGCGTATATGCTGCAATCTCACCGGATGAATTTATAGGCGAGCTCTATGAGCTTAATTTGAAAGAGAAGATGACCCGGGAAATGTTTTTGAAGAGTGTACGACTAGTGACTGCCCCCTGGAAGGTGCAAAATGATGGTGCGGTGAATGTGACGTTGGAGTGTACAGGGAGGGTGGTGGATCAGCTGTGCTCGACCGGTGCCTACATAAAGAGGTTCCGGTTTCAGGTGCGGATACAGGATGCGATACAGTCATGCTTTAGGTGCCTTGGGTTCGATCATCGAGTCCATGAATGCAGAATGCGGGAGGAAACGTGTTTGCGGTGTGGCGAGGTTGGTCATCGGGCCTCTAACTGCTCTGCCGAAATTAGATGCCGAAACTGCCTGTTTAAAGGACTTCCAGCAGATCACAGGATGTTGTCGATGGCATGTCCCATTTATGAGGCTATGGTTGCTAGGGCGAATTCTAGACATTAAGTATGGAGGGGATTACTGTAATACAGCAAAATCTTCAGAGGGCATATCCGGCGACTTGCGAGTTTGGGCAGGTGATGAGGCGGCGGCGGGCTTCTTTTGCACTTCTGCAGGAGCCATTTTTTGTGAACGATCGTATTAGGGGGTTACCCCTTATTAGGAGTTGTGCTTAGTGAATGGCTGATCGCAAAAGGTGCTTCTGTTTTAAATGAGGCTAGCGATTTATATACGTTTGACGGTCCAGTTGGTGCAAGTGATATATACGTAACTGTCGCAAATAATGCGGCGGTGTCGGCCTATGTCTTTAGGTGGAGAGTATGTGACGATGCCGGGATAAGCGATCACAATCTCATAGAGATTTTGATTTCTTATGGCGGCTTCATGACGCGGATTGGTCTTGCTATGCAGACTACTTTAAGGCTGTCGCGTTAGAAATGCCAATAGTGGCCTTTAGGGCTTTGCCGGTGGAACAGCAGGTTGAGCAGATAGATCGGTGGATGTACACTGTTAATGACGTTGTGCTTGGTCGTTGTCGAAGGACGCGGCCGGGTGGCGTTAGATGGTGGACTAGCGAGCTGGATGCGATGCGAAGGGACGTAAGGCGCCTCAGGAGGTTGTTCCAGAGGTCCAGACGTTCCGGCGCTGAGGATTTAAATATGCGAAGAACGGCCTATCTGGCCAGCCTGCGGTTGTACAAAGGACGAATAGAGAAGGTTAAGGAGGACGAGTGGAGGGCGTTTGTAGAGTGCAAAAGGGACGATCCTTGGGGTAAGGTCTATCGCATCTGTAGAGGTAGGAACAGGGGGCTGATTATAGAATCTCTTCAGGTTGGCGACGTTTTGTTGACTACCTGGCGGGATTGTATAGACGCCTTATTAGGAACGTTCTTCCCAGAGGCGGAACGGGTCTATCGCCCTCCTCTCATTAGGGAGGAGGTTGGCCCCCCAATTCTGGTAAGATCGGAGGTTTCTGATAGCATCTGCCGAATTAAAAGTAGAAAGTCGCCAGGTATTGACGGTATGACTGGAGAGATGTGTAAAAGCATCTGGAAGGCTATACCGGAATACCTGGAAGCAATCTTTGGGAAGTGTCTGAGTGAGGGCTATTTTCCTAGGGCTTGGAAAAGTGCTCGTGTTGTCATGCTCCTGAAGTCTCCCGATAGAGTGAGGAGTAATCCGCGCTCTTATCGGGGCATCAGTCTCCTCCCAGTGCTTGGGAAAGTACAGGAGAGGATGATGGTGACGCGACTGAAGGAGTGTGTCAGCGGGAGTCTTTCTGAGTACCAGTTTAGTTTTAGGGAGGGGAGATCCGTTAAGGATGCGTGGCTGCATGTTAGGCGCTGTGTGGGCGACTATTCTGGCAGGTATTTCCTTGGACTATTTGTCGATTTTAAGGGTGCGTTTGACAACCTCTTGTGGGGCCAAGTTCTTGATAGAATACGTGAGGTAGGCTGTCGCGAGCTGGCTTTATGGGAGAGTTACTTCAGCGGCAGGAAAGCTTGTGTGGTGGGCGCCAGCGATACGGTCTGGAGGGATGTCGTCCGTGGTTGTCCGCAGGGATCCATCTGGGGCCCATTTATTTGAAACCTCATGATGGATTCCCTGCTGCGGCAGCTCGGCGACCTCTCCTTCAGGCTGTGTGCATATGCGGATGACTTGCTTATTCTTATCGAAGGTCAGTCTCGTGCTGAATTGGAGAGAAGGGGTAATCAGGCCATGCGCATTGTTTGTGAATGGGGTGCTAGTGTCGGTGTCGACGTGGCCACGGACAAGTCTGTGATGATGCTGCTGAAAGGCAGGTTGTCGCAGGCTCGTCCACCATGCATACGAGCAGGTGATAGAAGTCTCAGCTATGTGACGCAAGTCAAATACCTGGGGCTAATGGTGGCAGAAAGGATTAACTTTTTAGTCCATCCTGTCTATGTGAGGGACAAGCTGAGTGGCGTTGTGGGTAATGTCAAACGTATTCTTAGGAGTGACTGGGGCCTTAGCAGGCGTGCCACTCGGACCATATACGGCGGGCTGTTTGTTGCCTGTGCAACTTATGGTGCGCCTGTTTGGTACGATATGGCCATGTCTGTTGTTGGCAGGAAGAGGATTCTATCTTGTCAGAGAGTAGCTATGCTCGCTTGCATGCCGGTCTGTAGAACAGTTTCAACGGATGCTCTTCAGGTCTTGCTGGGTGTTGCTCCCCTTGATTTGGAGGTAATACGTCGTGCTATTGCCTTCAAAGTTAAGCGGGGCTACCGCTTCTAGCGCATGATTGGCTTTCTGCTGATTTAGGAGAAAGGACAGTCGAGAGACTCTTAGATGAGCGTCTTGTTTCTATGTGGAGGAGCAGGTGGGAGAACAGTAGTGCAGGTAGAGTGACGTATGAATTCATACGTGACCCTACTTTTGTGCGGGAACGCCCAGACTTTATTTTCGGCTTAAGTCTGGGTTTCTTACTGACCGGTCATGGCTCTCTGAATGCATTCTTGCATCACCGGGCCTTGTCTTATTCTGCTGCCTGTACGTGTGGGGCTAGTTGCGAGGATTGGAGGCACATACTGACTGAGTCTCCCATATATGATGACATCAGGGACTTAAATAGTATGGGTGTTATTAGCTCTGGCGACAGCTGGAATTTAAGTAGCATTTTGGGGAATATGGATGCATTAAATAGACTGCGCGAATTTGCCCGTGTGGCCTTTTTGAGGAGGTTGAGGCGTGTGTAGTTTGGTGGCATTCTGTACGGTTGTTCACAAACCCGGTGTCCTCGTGTATCGCCAACGTTGTCCGCTACGTATTGTTGTCCGGTAACATGGCTGATGTTGGTTGTTGTTGTTTGCTGTGGTCTTCGCTGCGGCTGATGTCTTGGGTTTGCGCTGCAGCCATGGTTTTGCGGTGGTCTCTTTTCTAGCCCTTTCGGGGCTCTAAGGGGTGACTGTTGCAGTACTTGGGCATGTAGTTAGCAACTTCTGGATGAATCTCGCTTGTTGATGGATTATGATTTTGACTATGGATTGAATTGACGCTGATAACTGGAGGCTGGTTGCTGGTTCCTGTCGTAGGTGGCTGGCGCTGGTAGCAAGTTTCCGGTTGCAGATTATTTTTGTCGTCGTTTTTGTTGTTGCTGTGTCATTCTGTTGACTAAGTTTGTCCGTAAGGAAAACTACGTTAATTGTTGTCTCAGTTGTTCGTGTTGTCCTTGCTGGTGTCACATGTTGTGGCACAAAGTGTCGCTCGTGAGGGCGGCTGTTCATTGTTTTTGTGTGTTTGTTTTTGCATTTTATGTTGATGTTTGTTGTATGTTTTGTCGCTGTGGGTCACCAGTCCCGGGCTATTTGGAGCCCAACTGGAAGTAATCTCGGTTACGAAGTCCGACCGGAGTCTTTAATCTGGTACCACGGGTGTCAGGTGCGCCTGGAACCTCGGTTCCAGCCTGACAATGGAGTGGCCATTCGGGGAGCAACGTGGTGGCTGTGGTTTAAACCCAAAACGCGGGGAGAGCGCAAGCTCAGTGTGGAGTTGCATTGCAACCGGGTGCCGTGGACCATAGAACGGCAGGAGTTTTAGATAGGCTCCGCTCCAAACCAAGGGGGAAAACATGTCCAAATACATGAATTCGAATTGGTACTCATGTTTCGGCATGGGGGCGTTGGTAGACGCATTGTATTCACCCAGTGTTTAGAACATCGTGGAGTTAGATCATTTTGGAAGGTAAGTACGTAAATCTGAATCACATCTGTCCCTATCTTTAATCTATCGAAAAGTCTTATTTTATTTATAAGACAATATCATCATAGTCTGTGTGTTATAAATTGTTTAAATAATATAAGCTCTAAAATATAAAATGAAGATAGTTTCCATTAATATAGAAAGAATATAATTATAAATATTACTGTTTATATTCGACTTGTAAAATTGTGAAGAATATGAAAATAATGAAATTCATTTTATATTTTAACTTTATAAGGCAATATCATCAAAATCAAAACAATGAAATTCTTCAAAACAATGGAGAATTTCTACCTCCATCTGCTGCGTAGTAGAAAATGCTGCGTTGCCACTTTTATCTCAGACACATTAGTGAGCATTGTTATTTACTTCTAGAACCTTAATCATTAATTAAAAATACATGTTGTGTATTTTTATTTATTTGTTTATTTATTTGCATTGTATAAATGCAGGTGTGTGTATGGTTGTGTATTGTGTTTGTTTATTTATCGCTTTGTGTTAGTTGTTTTTGATTTGTAATACGGATGTTTCGTAAAAACGTCTAGCTTTGAAAACAAACACAAAGGCCATTTCGTTTCTCTTTCTTGCCCTCAATTATTTTTATATCCTTTTATGATTTTAATAAAGCATCTTTCTGACAATACTATTAAAAGCATTTAAATAAACTGGCTCTTTGCCAAAAAGTTTTCTCTACTTTATAAAGTGATACTAAAACCAAACTTGCTGCGTTATCTCTGTTTAAAACATAAAAATCTTCAGAGGCGACAAAATAATATTCTACCAATGATAACATCACAATTTACATGTTAAACGACCGAGGACGTAGGTTTAATATTTTTCTTGGTCCAACACCACAAAGTTTTAAGTATGGTAGCAACTATGAGAATTTTTTTCTAGCACTGCTTAAACTTAACGAAGCATAATCACCCTTATCGTGTTTGGTGTTTTCGTAGCAAAAAGTCAGCGTTTTTTTTTAAGTTTTCTTATAGATTAAAGATAGCTCGAAACAGTTATCATTAATCTATTACAAAATTGTCGTAGTCGAAACACGCCTACGCCAAATACGATAGGGGTGAATTTACTTGCCTTTATTTTTATATAACATTAACATACAAAAGTTTCGCTTAAATTATAATAAATAATTATTATTAAATTTTTATTGCAGCTGTACCTATCTGTTGGAAATTTTATGAGCTATTCAACTGTGAACTGCGAATTGTTCTTCAGACGTATTTAGCACCAAATATATGCATATCAAGTGTTAAAGTGTATCCAAAAGTTTCTGTATATTTTTAAATAAAAAGAAAAGCACCATCCTCCACAAATGAATACAAATATAGTAATTGCAAAATAATTAAAAATTATTTTTAATGAAGTTATGAATTGTAAATTAATTATATATTATGTATGTACGTATGTAATGTAAATACATATCTATATATATATATATATATATATAAATATATATATATATATATATATATATATATATATATATATATATATATATATATATATATATATATACATATTATGGGAGGGGTTTCCCATATATATATATATATATATTTACATTATACACATACACACACACACACATATATATATATATATATATATATATATATATATATATATATATATATATATATATTCTCGTTTTTCAATACCAAAGAAAGTCTTAGTTAGTTTTAATAAAAAAAAAAATTAAAGAAATGTATGTCTAAGTATTTATGTTTATAACTACAAAATAAGAAAATAAAGTTAAGTAAGCGATACAAGTTTTCGAATTGCAGTTTAATTGTGATATATATGTATGTCCATAGTGGTCCTTGCACTAATCCTAGTCAATATTGCTCCATTAGCCCCTTTCACTTAAAGTCCGCAAGTATCGTTTTTTTTCAAATATCATCTAGGCCAGATGTCAATTGAAGTTCCCATGACTTGACACTAACACAGTTATCCAGCCTAAAAACTGAGGATTATCCAAGCAATTTGCTGGAATACCTGCCGAGTGTCTTTAACTCTAGGTATTTATTTTCACCACTTCCGGATACCTTCCGTAGTCAATTTAAATCAGACTAACGTCTACACCGTTTCATTCCATAGAAAAATGTTAACCACTTAAGCTTAACCATAAGATTGACACCTACAAAACTCTTTCCTAGCAGTGAGAACAGTGGTCAGAAGAAATGCTTATGGTGCATGGAATCATATAGCATGGTGGCATATTACATAATATCGAGTGATTTTCTGTACTGGTGCACTCACCAACCCGTTTTTACGAAAAGGGGCCTGTTCGTAAACGCATCACTGCACTGCATGTGATGGGCAGTACGTTCGTAAATGCAAAAAGTGGCAACATTTAAAATGTCATCTGCTTAAATGCATCACTAAAGTATATTATGCGCAAATAAAAGCAAAAAACTAATCATAAAAATTGCTGATGCAATGATGAGTATAAATTTTGATAAGTTTTTTTATTTATTTCCTTTTACACAAATTTTTATCATTTTTTGTATCATGTAGTTTACTAATCCTGTTTAACATTAATTTTTCCATTTTCACAGTATTTCTTCGTTCGTAAATGCAAACTAAAATGAGCAAATCCAAGCATACGCAACAGCTGATTATCAGTGGCAGTGCAGAATAATCATATTATGCACCGCAGTAATGTATTTACGAACAGGCCCAAGCCTATATTAAACGATGTCAGATGGTTCCGCGATTCTCTTTGTATACACGGATGGTACAATACATTCACGTGTTACTTAACTACACAGTTTCAAATTGTACACTAGATATAAGTAAGCAATGTTATTTATGCATTTAACATTAAAAATGTATGCAAAATGAAACGCGCACAATAAATGAACACAACTTGATCCATTCACATTCAGACATTTCACCGTTTCCCTTCTCCTCGTCCTGACAACTTCTGCAGAAGTCATTGAAAGGGATACCCATTCTCCTAGCTTGGGTCCCGGATAGACAGTGCCCAGTGACCGCAGCCACCAAGTCACGCAGTCGAACCCTCGGTAGCTGCGTAAACCCTTGTGGTAACAACAGCCGACGCCCTACTCGCTTCTATGCCTGAACTTCTATACTCTGGTTCTGCCCGAATGTTATACAAGGCCTACTAATTTCCCTGAGTTTTCCGGGTAAGAACCTCCGGGAGAACCATCTATTACTTTGCCCTGAGCCAGTGCCCTACCACTCCTTCCTCGATGAAGGGGTAAATCGGATGTAATCCGTTTTAATTTCCCTATACTTTTCTTTACTAGGATTAGTGTTACTAATCCACATTTAACTCTACTACTTGCTCTTTGAAATAAAATCATTTTTTCTTACCGGCTTTTGCTACCACTTGCTCACGTTCACAGTTTTCACTTCATTGATTTTACTGCCCTCCGCTCTTTGCTTTTATAGCTGTTTCTAACTACAAAACTAAACAACTACAAAACTATACAACCGCAAATGGTTTGAACCGATAACGGCTTTATAGAATGTAGTCTCTTGTGTTGTCTGTTTCTTCGTGTTGTTATTGGTATAGCTGTGTTTGGCTGTGTGTGTGTGTGTGTTTGGCCTTTTAGCTATATTTTCAATCGGTTGTCTTTTTTCCTTCTGTTGCTCTTTTTTGTAAACGAAAGCAAAGCTACATTTTAGCTCTCTCTCTCTTTTGTGGTGTTCTTTCCTGTAAATAAACAAAATGTGGAATGTTGTGGCGAATATGATTCGCCTGCACTGTTACATGGATGTAATTCACAACGCCCACTAAAACACCAACAATACTAATTCAATAATTCGCTTTTATTTATTTGTTTTTATACATGTGTGTTGACTCAAATTTCTCAAAAGTTTGGGTCCTTACACTATCCAACTGCAGAAGGCCCTCCAGGATCTACGCTTGGCATTTCTTGTTTGATTTTTAAACTTGTTCAAGGAAGTCTTATAGAGTGGCCAGTCTCTCGACCTCTTTGCTTCATTGAAAAGTTTGTGGCAAGCTCTACGAGACGGCTATGTCCATTGACTACCACGGTAGTCACGGATTGTGCGTTGCACCGATGGTCTGCAAGACCTTTCGATTGCACTCTTAAAAGCGCTGGTGAGTCTGCCCACGGAATCTTCAATATCCCTCGTGTACCTGAAGACCATGGGATAGTCTAATGAAATCATAAGGATCGTGTTCTAATGCTCCCAGTTCGTCTTGCGTCTGTTAAGATAAACAGCGGTAGTGCCTTTCCTGTTCCCAATGGAAAAGACAATATAACGATGATCAGAAAAGGAAAAGTCCTCGGAGACTTTCAAATCCTCAATCAAAAACGCATGGTGTGCATCAACAAGCGTGATGTCCAACACCTTCTGCCTATTTGATACTACGAAAGTTGGTTCTGAACCCCTATTCGCTACTACTAGATTATTATGTAACATAAAATCAAGGATACACTTACCTCTGTCGTTAATGTCGGAGCTACCCCAGATATGATGGTGCGCAATTGCGTCGGCGCCTATGATGATAGGTGTATCCTTTGCCTTCGCTGCTCTGATTATCCTCCTGATCAATGAACGAGGTGGAGGACCCATCTGGTCGTACGGCATATATGTGGAAGAGAACGTGGATTTCTTTACCTCCCATACCACTGTCACCGAATCTTCATTACTATGATCAGATAAAATGAAGATATAAATAGGTGACTTTTCGCCAAAATGTAGGCTTTAATCTTTCTATTATTACCTGAAGTTGCGACATACAGTAATTTGTAGATTTTTGCATTAAGTCCACATATTTCGCCGTTGCTTAACCACGGCTCTTGAACCAATGCGATGTCTTTGCCTTGTTCTGCTTGGCGAAGAACTATGCAGCAGTCGCTGCTTTAGAGTGGTAGAGGTTGATTTGGATCACCCTCATCATCATCTTGGTCCGGGTCATAAATGACGGTGACGTTAACGACGTCTGGACCGGAATCCTAGAAGAGCGTCTTCGTCCTCCACAACGTCCAGGCGCTCAAAGAGCTCTTAAACCAGACAAGAGTCTGATTGGGAGCTCTCTGTCGTCTCCGAGCCAGCGGGTTTATTAATGTCCGAGCTGGCTACCACCGGTTCATTCATTTTCGAACTGATAACAGCTATTATAGGAAATCAAATGTTAATAGACGCTTAACTTGAATATGTCATATAGATAGTGTTCGTTTATTTAAATTATAAATGTTTTATTTATGAGTTCTTTATTTGCAAAATAATTACACGAACAACTTTTAGAGTTTTAATTAAATTACACTTTACTTAATCAATTATTTGACGATTTAACATTTCGTTTCACTTTCTTGGCCTCAATTATTTTTGCATCTTTTTATGATTTTAATAAAGCATCTTTGTAACACTGCCGCCCACTTAAGTCTTTTTGTCCCGAATAGGCTCAACATTACCTCTGCCATATTTAGCCAGCCGCTAAGTAAATTCCTCCGTGTTTGCTGCTTGGTCATATCTGGCCTTCATCTTATCGCTGGTCATTTTAATTTGGTTACGGACAAACTCATTAAGCTCATGCAGGTCTTCTTGTGCCTGAAGAATGTTTCCATTGTTTTCGTGCAACTGGTCCAGGTTAAACACCAAATTCTAAATCTGCTGGCAGTTTTAATTCCTTCCCCAAACAAGATTTTTGCTGGACTACGTGAGGTTGAATCGTGTACAGCTGACCGGTACGCCAGGGTACGATTGAAGCTTTCCACCATGCCATCAGACTGTGGATGCAGCGGTGTCGCTCTCGTCTTTTTGATACCATAAAAGTCGCACATCTCTTTGAATATAGCCGATTCAAAAATTTGTCCCTGGTCTGAATGTAGTTCTAGTGGAACACCGTATCGACACACCCAATTCTTCACAAGGGCGTCTACCACTGTTTTGGATTCAGGGGATGGAATGGCATAAACTTTTGGTCATTTGCTAAAATAATCCATTACCACTAGTACATATCGGTTTCCAGCATCACTAACAGGGAATGGACCTGTGGTATCAATAGCTATCTGCTCAAAGGGAGCACCTGCGTTGTATTGTTGAAGTTTGCCACGACTTTTTCTTATAGGACCCTTGGCCGTAATGCACTGTTCGCAATTAGCTATCCAATCGGCTACGAATTGTTTGCAGCCTACCCAGTAAAATCTCTGCTTTATCTTTTCCAGAGTTTTTGTTATACCCAGATGACTGCCGCTGGGACCGTTGTGGAACTGCTTTAGTATCTCATTTCTTTTAGAAGTTGGCACGACAATTAAGGGCGTTGTTGTTCTGCCATGTGTACTTTCCCGTAATAGATAAAAGCAGCCATCTTTCACTATCAGGCTATTCGGTATTCTGTTGTTTTGCTTAGCCAATATAATTTTTGCCAGAATTGGGTCATCATTCTGGGCCTCCTCGCTGAACCCAATTTGGGTAATGATGCATTCCTTTTTCTCGCCATTTGTGCAGTGCTTGCACTCTACATTACATGGCCGTCTTGAAACGTTATAGGCGTTATTGTGTTTTACGCCTTTTTTTATGAAAAATACCAAAGTCATTGCTCCTGGTTTTTTTCACCCGGCTGTTGTCTCTAGCTGGCGAAGCAAATCTTGATCTTCTCTTTGTGGATCTACAGTTGCGCTGAAAATGGCCGGCCTTACCGCATTTAAAGCATTTGGTGCGAGATTCGCCCCTTTCCTCCTCCATTATTTGTTTGAGCATCTCCTTTACTTCGCTCCTTTTGTCTCTGTGGTAACACGCATCAGTCTCAAGACATCGCACCTTGTACTCCTGTGGCTTCGAGATAACTTTTAATTTTTGCATAGTACAAACAGCATATTTAACATCTGGATTCCGTATGCCATTTACAAATGCTTCAATCTTAAACTGATCCAGAAACGGATGACGTTCGCCTGGATAAGTCAGGTGCACCAAACGTTCAGTTTCCATGGCGTCACTCTATTCTGTAGAGTTCTCTTTTGTGCTCACTACTGTACTTGCGTTGTAAGGCTACCATTATGTCCTCATAATTATTTCTGCAACCGGCTGGTAAGCTTTCGAGTATCTGTGCTGCTGCTCCCTTTAAGGCCAGAATTAGCTCTATAGCATTTTCTTCGTTTTCCCATCTAGTTTTGCTGGCCGCTGTTTTAAACTGGAACTTAAAAACATTAAAAGGTGTGCTGCCGTCAAAGCTCGGGTTGTTAATCTTGCTGGCATGCTCATGTAATTCTTCGTCTACTTCTCTCTTTAGGCCGCACAATTTTTCATCAAACTCGCTGACCCTCTCTTCTACGATGTTCACTTCTGATATTTCTTCAAATTTCTTATTAACCTTCGCTAAAAGCCTTTCCCCGTTGACGCTAGAGCTTTCCTGCCTTGCTCTAAAGCTTTCTTGAAGCTTTCTTCTTCTTCTTCTTCTATTTTCTTCATCTGGTTATGGTTGGTTTCTTCTATTTTCTTTATCTAGTTCTGGTTGGTTTCTTCTATTTTCTTCATTATAGCGGCAAACATTGAATTTAAGTCTAAAACGCTGTTTGTTTCTGGGGTACGTACTTCAATCTCTTGCTTTTCGTCTTTTTCTCCAAATTCGTATTCCCAATATCGGTACCACGCTGCTTAAATTCATCTATTAACCGCTTTTGCAATTCCGCTCCATTTTTAGCTGCTTAACTTTTAGCTCGCCGAATTTCATTTTAACTATTTATTTATTATTTTCTAATCCCACTTCTGACACCAGTTGTTACGTTTATTTTAATTATAAACGTTTTATTTATGAGTTCTTTATTTGCAAAATAATTAAACACACAACTTTTAGAGTTTTAATTAAATGACACTTTATTTACTCAATTTTTTGACGATTTAACTATTCGCGATTAATAATACACGCTGGCAACTTTACTTGTTGTAACACAAGATCTTAACTAGATGACGCTCACAAACAGAATGACATCACGTATTGGCGTTGCTTTTATATACCATATTTTAGGCGTTTTTGAATATTCGAGAATTTCTACCTCCATCTGCTGCGTAGTAGAAAATGCTGCGTTGCCACTTTTATCTCAGACACATTAGTGAGCATTGTTATTTACTTCTAGAACCTTTAATCATTAATTAAAAATACATGTTGTGTATTTTTATTTATTTGTTATACAATGCAGGTGTGTGTATGGTTGTGTATTGTGTTTGTTTATTTATCGCTTTGTGTTAGTTGTTTTTGTTTTGTAATAAGGATGTTTCGTAGAAACTTCTAGCTTTGAAAACAAACACAAAGGCCATTTCGTTTCACTTTCTTGCCCTCAATTATTTTTATATCTTTTTATGATTTTAATAAAGCATCTTTGTAACAATAGCATTTAAAGCATTTAAATAAACTGGCTCTTTTCCAAAAAGTTTTCTTTAACTTTATAAAGTGATACTAAAACCAAACTTGCTGCAATGTCTGTGTTTAAAACATAAAAATCTTCAAAGGCGACAGAATAATATTCTACCAATGATAACATCACAATTTACATGCTAAACGACAGAGGACGTAGGAATATTATTTTTCTTGGTTTACTATTTTAAGTATGGTAGCAACTATGACAAAGAATTTTCTTCTAGCACTGCTTAAACTTAATGAAGCATAATCATCCTTATCGTGTTTGGTGTTTCGTAGCAAAAACTCATCGTTTTTATTAAGTTTTCTTATAGATTAAAGATAGCTCGTAACAGTTATCATTAACCTATTACAAAATTGTCGTAGTCGAAACACGCCTTCACCAAATACGATAGGGGTGAATTTACTTACCTTCATTTTTATATAACATTAACATACAAAAGTTTCGCTGAAATTATAATAATTAATTATCATTATTATTCATCATCTGTTGGAAATTTTATGAGCTACTCAATTGTGAACTGCGAATTGTTCTTCAGACGTCTTTAGCAGAATAACCATATTATGCACTGCAGTGATGCATTTACAAACAGGCCCAAGTCTATATTACACTATCTCAGATGGTTCCGACAATTCTCTTTGTATACACGGAAGGAACTACACAGTTTCAAATTGTACACTAGATATAAGTAAGCAATGTTATTTATGCATTTAACATTAAAAAGTGTATGAAAAATGGTACGCGCACAATAAATGAACACAACTTGATCGATTCACATTCAGAAGAATCTAAAAGAATAATATGAATAAGACACATTGACATGTGTTAAGTGTAATATTATTTGAATGTATAACACATGACACACAATATTTCATCATTTTTAATTGATGTATTTTATAACTAGTTTGCCATCTTAAATCGAAGTTCACTCATGTGAAGAGTTATTGTTTCATGGCTTAGGTTAGGTTAGGTCAGACAGGCAGCTGTGTTGCCACAGCCCCTCGTGTTGCTCCCTCGGTATACTCGCGATGGATCACGGTCTGCGAGGTATATCGCTGAGCGGGACCGCATCCAATCTCGCGCCGTGCCACACTTCCCCGAGGGACGTGAGTGCCTGCTTAAGTTGTAGTGCTGAATTCTCGTTTGCGCAAGCTAAAAATTGATGTGGCCTTGAAACCAACCAGCATTCTCATTCTGCGGTGCTGGTCCTGGGTTGGCGTCAAGGAATTTGAAGTACTCCTCCAGCAGCTTGATACAAATCATCTCCCATTTTTCACGGCAGATGTTTTCGTCGCAGGCGCTTTTGTCTATAATAGCTGTTATCAATGGGCTTTTAGCAACCTCACTGTAAGGTCTATTAATGATTCTCGGTTGAGCTTGTTGCTGATTAAGCATTTTTGGACGTTTACTGTCCGGTTGTTGATGTTGCTGTTGTGACTTCTCTTCACGCGATAGTTGCCCTTTGGGCGCTGTCGATGAAGATGGTTTGTCTTCACTAACATCGGGCTTGGAGATATTCGCAGGAGCAAGGTGAGAATTTGCCCAAATTATCTTCTCTCTTATGTCGACATCTTCGTGGGTCAGATTCTGCCGATTTTGTCTAAAAGACGTTGGGCGGCGCGAGTTAATTTCCAATTATAGGAAATGAGTAAAAAAATATATTTTCTTTTTTCTGCACCAAAAAATGTGCGTTTCTTTATTAAATATATTCTTAAGACTATCTATCCTATTTTTCTTAGCATCTATTTATATTAATAATTATGTTTAATGTTTCTTTGTCCTAACTCAAAATATGTTTTTCTTTGTTTAGGTTACTAGTACCTTTTTTTTTATCAGTAAAACATGTTTTGAGTTATTTGTATTAAGTTAGAAAAGAAAGAATGTGTTTCTTATCGTTACAATAGTTGTATTTATGATGTTTGTCTTATCGTTACAATAGTTGTATTTATGATGTTTGTCTTATCGTTACAATAGTTGTATTTATGATGTTTGTCTTATCTCTAGCTTAGAATAGTTATATTTGAGTTTATGGATTTATCATCTTTTATTACTATCTTAGTTATATTTGAATTTATGGATTTGTTATTACTATCTTAAAATAAGAGATGTTAACTCTCCTCCTTCTTAAAAGAAAACGTCCTCGTTTTAAATTGTATATTGTCTCTGTCGGAGCTTGAGAAATTCTATTTCATATAATTCGTCGATTTTTTTCCTTTGTGTTTCTATTTTCTTTATCCTGTAGCATTCGCAGAATTTAATCATACCATAAGTTAGTAATGCTAATGTACATAGTCCCAATACGAAATAAAATGTGTATTTGACTGGATGTTCTTCGATCGGTATCAGGAAGGTTGATATTTCTTGGATATTGTTAAATTTGTAATTACCATTAGATTCTAAGATGCGCATTATTTGTAATTGTTCGTCGTGTAGGTTATGTATGGCATCTTTGAGTGCTTGTTGGTGGTTGTAGTATTGTTTTCCATCTAGATTTGTTGAGTAATTGAATTGTATTAGTTTAGCTCCATTTTTTTTTACGTTATTCCAGGTGTGTTCGTAATCTGTAATGATGTTTCCACTTTCGAGTACTTGTAGCGGTGCGTTATTTTCATGTATTACTTCGCATTTGGCTGGCCTGTTTTCTAATACATTAATAGTACAGTTGTCCGGTTTCTTAATTTTGCATATAAAGTTTCCTAGATAATTTTTACATTTTTCGATACTTGTAAATTTATTATTACATTTTGCTATTCTAGAGTCTAGTAATAGTTTTCCGTGCTTAAATGCTAGTGGATACAAATTAAATAGCTTACATTTCGTTTTTAATAATGGGTATTTATAGGTGTTTACAATTGTGTGATGAAAATAAACAACATTAATATCGGCATATTCTAATATATTTATTATAGGTAGACCTAACGCTTCATTAGACACTATTTGTTGAATATCTTTTAAATTTAAAGTTCCGGAATAAAAGTTTCCGTCTTTTGCGAAATTAATCATTGTAGCGATAGAATGTAGTTCGTTGTATACTTCGGTAAGTATTAAATGTTCTGAAATAGATTCGGGGCTTATTCTTTCTAATATTTTTTTCAAATTCAGAGTTTATTTTCTTTTGTTTGTTATTATTTTCTATTAGCATATTCAATCCTGTCTTGATTTCGATTAGGTCATCGTGGTCAGGTGTTCCTGTAATAAGTTTGAGGGCTGATCCTAGAAAATTAAGTGAACGTTTAGTTCTGGAGATTCTAGGAAGTAGTTGCGACTTCAGTTTTTCTATTTTAGTTATCAACAAATATTCTGCAGAGTTTTGTTCTAAATTATATGCAAATCGTACTATATTTTCGTAGGGTGTCAAGATTCTAGAAAGGTTTGTCATATGGTATAAGAACGCTGTGTCCTGAAAAACGTATACAGGGTCAGTCTCTATCATTATATATTTTTTGTCTTTTAAGTCTATTAGTCTGTTACCGAATGCGACGGATGTATATAATAATATTATTATTCTTTGCATGTTTGTACTCGTATATTATCCTTATGTATAACAATATTTTTGTTTGTAATTATTGTGTTACCTTTATCTTCCTTTACAATGTGTTTTGAGTATTTCCTTACGTTTTTATTGCGTCGGTGCGTTTTGGAGTATATAACGTCCCCTGCTTGGTATGTGATGTTCTTACGATTTTTGTTGTGATATAGAAGTATTTTCTGTTGTCTGATGTGCTCCCCGGTTAAAAAACACGTCCTCGGGTTTCTCTCCAATGACTGAGTGTATTGTTTTGTTGTATTGTCGAACGGCATTAAAGATTTCGTCGCCTGGTGAAGAATTGTGTTCTTGAGCTAGGACTCTAGTGAGTTCGATCAGCGTGCTATGAGTGCGTTCCACTTGACCGTTTGTTGTTGAATGGTATGTTGGCGTTAGCGTGTGCTCAATATGTAGTTTTTCATAAACCTGTTTTACGCATATACTTGATAATGCTGCTTCGTTGTCAGTCATTATGAATCTAGCATTTGGATAGATTTGCGATAGTATTTCTTCGATGTATTTGTGTATGTTTTTCTTATTTGGAATTTCTCGTATATAGCAATATTTTGAGTACTTATCAGTTGTGGTGATGTATGTGTTTCCGTTCATATAAAATAAATCTAAGTGTATGTGTTCTCCCACGTGATTTGGAATCGGTGTTGCTCCAATTGGTTGTTTATTTGGTCTTCTTTCGTATTTGTTTGTAAGACAGATTTCACGGTCTTGTGTTTTTTTTTTACACATGGTGCGTATGGTTGGCCAAAAATAGGTTGTCTGTATTTCTTGAGCGTTATTTTTGTAATTTCTGTGTGCTCGTCTATGTGCTAGTACTACGATTTCTTTTTGTCTATCTATGTTTTCTATATCTTCTGTCATTTTCTGAGCTACTACAACTTTTACATTTGGAAAAGAAGAAATGATATTATCTTCGACGTGGAATAGAGTTTCTTCCTCTATTTTTATAGCATTTGTTACTTTTGGGTTTATTATTTGTTCTAATCTGTCTAATAATTCGTCCTTGGTTGAATAGAAAAGTGTGTGTCGTGCATATGAGAAAATATTTTGTGAAGATATTTGCACTAAGTTATCTGTGTTATAGTGAATAATTATTTGATTCTTAAATGCATTTAATGGTTGTTTCACGCGTTTCAATTTTTCGATTGGAGAACTTTGTGCTGAATGTTGTGAACAACTCGAAGTATTATTAATCTGTTGACGTGACAATGCGTCAGCGACGACGTTTTGATTTCCTGGTTTATATACTAATTTAGCGCCATATTCTTCGATGAAATTTTTCCATCGTTTCAATTTTGTGTTGGGATTTCTATCAGATATAGAAAAAATGAGTGACTGGTGGTCCGTGTAAATGGTTAAGTCTGCTATACCGTAAAGGTAATTTCTTATTTTTTGAAGTGACCAAACGATCGCAAGAAGCTCTTTTTCGTTTGTGCTATAGTTTTGTTCGGTTTGGTTAAGGGTTCTAGATATAAATGAAATAGGTTTCTTATTCTGAGAAAGTACAGCTCCTATTGCAAAGTTGCTTGCATCAGTTGTTAGTTCGAAGGGCTTGTTAAAATCTGGTAAAAATAATTCGACTTGTGCTTGTAACATATCTTTAATTTTCTCTATCGCTTCGAGTGCTGGTTTATCTAGATTAATTAATACTTTTGTGCTTTGCTTTTTGTTTACACCGCCATTGTCTCCACGTAAGAATGTAGTAAGGGGTTTTACTATTGAAGCGAAGTTTTGTACAAATTTCCTATAATAACTAGCTAGTCCTAAAAATGACCTTAATTCTTTTAAATTTTTAGGTATTGGGTAATCCTTTATTGTTTGGATCTTACTAGGATCTACAGTTATTTTATTGTGTTTGATTACGTGACCAAGATATTCTACTGAGTCTTGGAAAAAATGTGATTTCTCGTCAGAAATTTTCATATTTGCATTATGTAATGCGTTTATTATTATTCGAATGTGCTCCATGTGTTCTTCAGGCGAAGAAGAATATATAAGCACGTCGTCGATATAAACGTAAGCGAACTTACCAATATATGGGCGCAGAATATCATCTATACATCGCTGAAATATAGAAGGTGCATTCTTTAAGCCGAATGGCATTCTAAGAAATTCGTATTTTGCTCCATTCACAGTGAATGCAGTCTTTTCTCTGTCTGATTTTTTTTTATTAAGATTTGGTGAAATCCTGACTCTAAGTCTAATGTTGTAAAGACTTTTGCTTTTCCTAAATTTTGAATAGTCATTGCTACATCTGGGATAGGGTACCTGTCGGTTATAGTCTGAGCATTAAGCTTTTGAAAATCTATTACCATACGTTTTTTTGGTTTCCCTTCCTCATCTGTGCCTTTTTTTCGCAACGGTCCATACTGGAGAGTTGTATGGGCTTTTGCTAGGTTGTATTATTTGGTTGTCAAATAATGTTTGAATTTCTTTATTTATAAATTCATTGTCTGCTATTGTATACGGGTACTGTTTCACCCAAATAGGATCTTCTGATTTTGTCCTAATTGTAGCTTGTACAGTGCTTGTAAAGGGGAGAATTTCGTTGGTTTCGTCATTTATTCTCATTATATTTTCAATTTCATTTTTATATTTGTCATTATTGACTGTGTAATTCACTTTTTGTTCGCTAATTTCTTCTTTTCTTTTAAATTTATACGTGATTTTATACTCAAATAAGTTAATTTCTGCTTTTATGGCTCTGAGACCATGTTCCCTGAGAAGCATATCGAACTCTTCTAAGGCTTCAGTTTCGAAAAATACTAAATTGTGGCCTAATAGTGTAATAATTTTTTTTGCTTTCGTTAAAGAGTATCCGTGAAGCGTTTTTACCTTAACTGGTTTTATTGGAATAGATTTTCCTATGTTGCACTTAGAACTAATATAATTGTTTGTCGCACCTGTGTCTATTAATATATTAACGGATTTACCTGTTGTTTGGCAGTGCCTCTGTAGACATGGCAATCCGTTTATTCGCCTAAAAAAGCGCTGCCGGTTTCGTAAGTATCTTCGGTGTGCGGTAAAAGTGATTGTATATCTTCATCTCTCGTCTGGTTTACTCGTTGAACTTTATTCGGATTATAATTTTTTGATGAATGCATTCTATCCCTTTTTTTGGTTGTTGCTCCCTTCTGAGTGGTTTGTATTGCTGCTGTGGAGAATATTGTGTTGAACGTCTAAATTGTTGCGAACTATCCACTTCATTGGGTTCCTGCCGTGGCTGATGATTAAATTGAGCTTGTACATTGGGATTGTACCTCCTTCTATCTTCGTATCGTTGTGGTCCGAAGTTTGATTTTTGGTTGTATAATTGTGTTGTAGCCAGTGTGTCGAACTGCATATTTGCGTTGTCATGGTATATGGTGCTTGCGATTGCAAATGCAGTTTCTAGGTCCTTTGGATGATGGCTATATAATGTACCGCTTGTGTATTTACTGTTGAGTCCTGCAATGAATGTACGGACTGCTTCCTGATTTGCATATTCCGCCATGGATGCAGATCCCTTATCACCTGACATCTCTATTTTCGAAAGTGCCAGGTTCAGTGCTTTGCTGATTTTGCTGTGGAATTCTGAGAGTGTTTGTCTTCCCTGTTTATGTTTCTTCATTTCCTCGAGAAGTACGTATAATGGTCGTTGATCTGCGTAAGTGTAGTCAAGCCTGTTAATTATAGAATAAAAGTTCATCTTGGTGTTGTGGTTGATGAGGATGTCTGCTGCTTCTCCAACAATTTTTGAATGCAGTATCGTGAATGCTGTGTAGTAATTTGGGTGGTTGGAAAATTGTTTGATATTTTCCATGAATGTTCATGCCCTTTTCCGCCAGGATCTATATTGGTTTTTATCCCCACTGAAGCATGGTATAGCTTCGACTGTTTTTAAATTTATCTGAGTTGCATCCTTTATATTTGGTGTGAAGTCACTATGTTGTTCCTGCGTAGTGATTGTATGGGGAGATCGTTCCGCATCCAGTGTATTTACCTTCAATTGAGTATTCTGTAGAGTTTGTGTGAGTACCTCTATTTGTGCTCGTAAAGCTGCGATATCTTGATTCATTGTGTCGTTGTCTTTTCCTATAGATCGTAGGGAATTGAATATTTTCTGCCATTTCTGACGTTGGTCCAGCGTGGTAATTTCTCACTTTTTCAGAGATTGGTTTGCTTTTCTTCAAAGCCGTGGAATTTTTATTTAAATATCTTGAATGTCAAGAATATTTGGCTGTGGTCAAGAGTTTAGACCGGCTTGAGCACCCAGTTAATTTCCAATTATAGGAAATAAGTAAAAAAATATATTTTCTTTTTTCTGCACAAAAAACTGTGCGTTTCTTTATTAAATATATTCTTAAGACTATCTATCCTATTTTTCTTAGCATCTATTTATATTAATAATTATGTTTAATGTTTCTTTGTCCTAACTCAAAATATGTTTTTCTTTGTTTAGGTTACTAGTATCTTTTTTATCAGTCAAACATGTTTTGAGTTATTTGTATTAGAAAAGAAAGAATGTGTTTCTTATCGTTACTATAGTTGTATTTATGATGTTTGTCTTATCGTTACAATAGTTGTATTTATGATGTTTGTCTTATCGTTACAATAGTTGTATTTATGATGTTTGTCTTATCTCTAGCTTAGAATAGTTATATTTGAGTTTGTGGATTTATCATCTTTTATTACTATCTTAGTTATATTTGAATTTATGGATTTGTTATTACTATCTTAAAATAAGAGATGTTAACTCGCGCCCTTCAATAAAAGCCCTTCGTCGAATGTTTTTGCGGTCTTTTGGGTCTTGTTTTGCTGCCGTTTTGGCAAGGTAACGTACCTCAGTTGAACTTCGCGACTGGTTCGAGGGTCCAACCTGTACAACTACCGCAAGGCTACCTGCGGCGCTAGCCGAGGCACCTGAAGCAGGGGTTTCTGCTGGTCTTATGCCAGCACGGGCTTTGGAAGTACCAGCCGAAAAGGGTTTTGGCCTCAGCAACATTAGAACACTGGGCAGCTAGGGCTAAACTGCATTCAGGCAGCTTGGGTTTCCTCTGCCACGCTATTTGTGTTGTTGTTTTGTTTTCATTTTTTATCTTTGTTTTTCATGTGATCCCCACGAGTAGGCACGTAAAGGGATTAAGCATCCATGCAGTGAGGGCGTACATGGACTAGGCAACTAAAATTACAACCAACCCGTGCCTTGGCGTCGGAGGGGAGCTGTTAGTGACTAGCCATCTTTAACCACTAACTAGCCATTCAGGTTCTTGGCACTGCTACTAACCACCTTAACCTTACAAGTGGAGCCAGTTTTGGTCCGCGGGTTTGATTGGAGACAATCACTGCCTGCAGGCCAACACCTGGGACCATTTGTTCAATGTGCTCCAGTTGTTGGCTAGCATTCCGGCGAAACATCCAGGCAATGAACCATCAAGGATGGATGTGTGCATTACCTGGAGGATACTAGGGTCAGTGATTGGTGGATACTTTTAATTACATACCACACCTTCATAACCACTTTTGTAGTGTGTTCTGTGATGTGATATGCACATGAGCAATTGCTAAGCCTTGGCACCACCTATGGTGTCGTGATGCCATGACCGGACATTTGCCAGAAGGGAGCCTCCGCTTCTACAAACCTGGCATTGCCAAGCCGTGTGCGACCACTTAGCGGATAGCACAGGGCCTAGACTCTGCCCGAGCTATACCAGACGCCTAAGACCATAGAATATATGTGTCATAGGTGCCTGACATGCGATCCCCCCTATCCGCCACCTGGGGGTGCGTCCGATGGAAGTCTGACAGAACTCCAGACGGCTTACTACTTATTTGAATTTTTTACCTCTTATAATTCCTGAGTTGTATTTTTTTTCTTATTATGGTTATAAAATGTAAAGCAATACATTGATTTCGCTTAAGCCGATTATTTTAAATAAAATGTGCAGTATAAAAACTCAAATAATAATCAGGTTTGGCATATCCAAATCAAATTCTTGGATACTTAAAGGAGAGATGTTAACGGTATATATCGTGTTTGAATCTTCAATCATTGCATTTACTCATTCGTGCTTGTGTGAACGACATGTATTAACGAAATATTTATTATTGAAAGAGCTTCCAGTACATGAAAAGAAATAAATGTTTTGATGCAGACCTCTAATAATAGAAGTTCAGAAAATCGGGTAAACTTTTTGACTGGAGAAACTAAGAACTATTTTATAACGTTTTGGGTACTGATTTCAAATCTGATCACCATTGTTTTACATTGATTCTAGGTTTCGCGATATAGAATAATAATCAAAATGGGGGAATGAGAAAAACATATGTTAGCGAAATTCGTTCTATTTGGAGTATTGCAAAATACGAAAATTAGCTTTAAGTAATAGTTTTTAAGCTACTCAGAAGCTTCAGTTGTACTAAGGTAGATGTGGTAGAAAAGTTTATTATGTAGAATATAAAATTATTGGCCCTTGTTATGAGTTGCATTCGATTTTCGATCTTCGCTGGCTAACCAAAATCTAAAAGCGATTCTCAAATTCGTATTATGAGAATTACCAAAATTTTGTTGTGTAGCGAATTTTCAATCGAACACAATTTTGTTTTGATGGTTTGTGTTAGTTTGTAAAACTTTTTGAAAACGTAAGTATTCGGGAATTTTTTTTTACAAATGGTGCTACTAAATTATTTTAATTACATGCAGGTCTAAGGTTGTAGTTATTCCGTCCCTCGTAGTCATTTTAATTAATAACACTGTACAACAAAATCAAAATTTTTCAAAAATTACAAGGTCCGGGCTATAAATTCTGATAGAGGAGACAAAAAAAAGATATACGTGTATCGGCGTTTTGAAAGTTTACATCTGAATTTCGTTTGAAAGGGGGTTAAAATTTCCCAGCTCTGGCACATTCTTATTGTTAAACGGCATAAGAAACCATGTGACACTTACATTTTAGGTAAAAAATGTGTTCAGCAAATTTATGTAAAATTTTTCGGAGAACATTTTTGTAGAAATGTTAACCCTCTAACTCCTCAAGATATGGCTCTTTTTTGTACTTCTTTTAAAAAATAGCAAAAAACACAATTAAAACAGGGTTTTAGAGGGTTAAAATGTTCCACAAAAATGTTACCCGTTAAATTTTACTATAAGTCCCTGAATACACCAAAAAGGAAAATTCAACCATAAAGTCAGAAATAAGACGCAACAAAAGAGAGCTTAGGGTTAATTACACATTTATTAAGAATTTTGTTTTAAAGCAAATTTGGATAGCATTAATTACATTTTTTTAGCTCTAGGCAATTCCACTTCATTATCATACAATGTCCAGCATATTTCAGCGATAAGCGAATAAATGCTTTTACCTTTATAGCATTCTTCAATGAGTGCGCATGTCTGATGCAATTTTTCACCATGCTCATCAGATTCTGTTGACAACTGGTTCTCAAAGTAATACATATGGGAATTTAAAAAATGAATTTTTGTTGACATATGAACGCAATAAAAGGTTCCTGTTTCAGCGATTGTTCCATCAACATAATGACTAGGACTTCGAAGTTGTAGCACAGGTACTGGGAGTTCGTCAGAATGCGGAAATGGCAGCATGGCTGATGGCACAGTTTTGTATACAAAACTCTTTCTATTCAATTTTAATATGGCACACGTAGCACGTAGCGTCATTATGTTCACCTGGATCTAACCACCGCATAGGAATACGAAACTACATTGAATTTCGTTGACCTTCAGCGAGAGTTCAAAAATAAAATTATAGTTTTAGAACAAAAAAAATTTATTTCCTTTGGACCACAAAAGTAAGCCATTATAACAAATAAAAAATAAGAAAAAAAAACATCAAGTGAAAAAATTGGAGCTCGCCCATATCTTCCGAGGTACGCAGCTTTGAAATTTTCCAATTTGTTTAAATATCAATATGGATATCATATTAAAGCTTTTGAAAAGATCTTTAAGGAAATAGCATTAAGAGCTGATGAAATTTTTATGTAAAATAATATATATGCGGTACCAAACTTTTTTTAATTCTCTGTCACCCCAATATTTGCTTTTTTATTGGAATTACTTCACTGAACTAGATTTACATATACTATATAGTGAAGGGTATATAAGATTCGGCATAGCCGAATATAGCGCTTATTGTTATTTACAATCTTTAAGAGGAGAAATAATTTTGCGAAGTAATTGAAAATGTATTTATGGCCTCAATAAGGTGTTGTTTTATCATTATTCTGAAAACAATTATTTTACGATTATAAAAAATACAGATTCAAGGGGAATGCTCATATAATAAATGCCTAGAACCACTACTTCATAGAATTAAGTATTCTTTACATAATTTATATCCAAAACGGGAACTGAAAACAAATTTTTTTGGTTTTTGTTTTAAATGTAAACTGCATGTAGGAATTATCGTTACTAATCTGTTAGTAAAATAAGCCTTTGCGTAATATGGTTAACACCATCGTTAATCGTTCTAGTTGCCAATCACGGAAGGAATGGCCCCGTTGATGGAACACTAAAATAATTTATAGAAAATATTTTAAAGCTTTTTCAAGTATTTAAAATATGACTAGTAAAAATGGTTTAACAGTTTGTTATTCTAGTACCTGGTTTTATTTAGGGACATTCCCAAATTTGTAAAATTTTAACAACCACAATTACTAATTACATTATTTTGTACATCCAAATTGACCTGATTTATCATAAAATTTAATTGCTTTTTCAAATTTGTTATTCTAAATGAAACATTTTCCTTTTATTGTTCAATTGAAATTTTTTTTATATTTACCTGTTTGTTTTTCTGGTCTATGGACATTCTCGAATTGGTTTTTTCTAAAACAGATTTTTTAAAACCACAATTATTATCCCTTTTCACACGTAATAAAATGTGGTTTATAAAAGGGCAGTAAGTAATAACAATTTTCGTAAGATAAAGGTAAAAGCATTCATTCGCTTATCGCTGAAATATGCTGGACATTGTATGATAATGAAGTGGAATTGCCTAGAGCTAAAAAAAAATGTAATTAATGCTATCCAAATTTGATTTAAAACAAAATTCTTAATAAATGCGAAATTAACCCTAAGCTCTATTTTGTTGCGTGTTATTTCTGACTTTATGGCTGAATTTTCCTTTTTGGTGTATTCAGGGACTTATAGTAAAATTTAACGGGTAACATTTTTGTGGAACATTTTAACCCTCTAGAATCCTGTTTTAATGGTGTTTTTTGCTGTTTTTTAAAAGAAAGACAAAAAAGACCCATATCTTGACGAGTTAGAGGGTTAACATTTCTACAAAAATGTTCTCCGTAAAATTTTACATAAATTTGCTGAACACATTTTTTACCCAAAATGTAAGGGTCACATGGTTTCTTATGCCGTTTAACAATAAGAATGTGCCAGAGCAGGGAAACTTTAACCCCCTCTCAAATGAAATCCAGATGTAAACTTTCAAAACGCCGATACACGTATATCTTTTTTTTGTCTCCTCTATCAGAATTTATAGCCCGGACCTTGTAATTTTTTGGTGTGCTGTACAGTGTAATTATTTTAATTTTTCGTTTATAAATTAGTAAAACAATATGTCTTTAGAGTGACAGCTGATAAACATGTACTATTGTGAATAATCCAATTGAGGAACATTTACAATAGCACTATTTTTATCGAACGTGCGCCATAATACCAAATGAAAATTCGTTCGATCAGCTCTTTCGACTAAAGTGGAAGTTCGAAAGTTGCTCATAATAGGCACCATTGCTTTATTTATCTTAACGAAGATATGCCCACTAAGTTTATAACGAAAATAAATTAACATATAAGATAACAAGGTATTTTTTTCTGAAAAATTATTAGTCGCATCTTAATAAAATTTCTCATGGAAATTTTCGAATGTGTGAACAATTGGTATCATAAATAATTTAACTTGTGAAAATCTCCGAATGTTTAGATTTTTAAACTCCGAAGAAAAACTTGTGAATTTTTTCGTCTTAAAAAAATTCCACACGATTGTGAATGATTCACATGTGAAAAATGTTGACGAATTCTAACGAAAAACATTCACAAAATTTTGTTTGTCGAGAGAGGTTGGAAAATGTAAGTTTTTAAATAAAATTAAAAAAAAAGTTTCAATTGCATATACGTATTTTATTTATTTTATTGTTTAAGCAGGGGTTCCAGATAGTTTTGACCAGAAATCAGCACTTTTGCTAATAAAAATTAGCTTTGTCGAACCTTAATTTTAAAATATTGTATATTTCGTTTTTGTTATGTTTTGATTCTTATAAAACGGCAGCACTGAATCCTATCAAGTTGGACTTGTAGTTTTCGAAATTTTGTGTAAAATAGTCAACAATAAACTTGTACAAACCTTTGGCATAACATTGATCTACTATCTATCAATCGGAAGAAATAGTCCTGTATTTTAAATTTTACACATATACATATGTAAGTACAACCAAACAAAATGACTTGCTGTTGCATAGATCAGTTGATTCATTCACTTTTTGTATTTTAGAAGGTCACAACAGTGTTGCCATTTGGGTTCGTTTTTGTTACTTTTAAAGGCTTCACGTAACATTTGGCCCAATTTTCGTAACTTTTGATACAGACACCAAGTAAAGTAATATTACTGAAAAAGTACTTGTTTTATTATTTGTGACAAGAACTTCTCTAACAGCCATTGTTCTTAACATATAAATTAGATTTTAATATAAAAGATAACACACTTGCAACTGGTATTATTAAAATTGTAAATTCTATCGAAGCTCAATCTTTCAAAGCAAGATAGCGTGTACTTTTCCATGCCGAAATATTAATATATAAAATAATAATATAATATACATATGTAGCGTAATATGAAAGGCGTGTTAGTTCTTGTAACAACTTTTATTAACTTAAACTCCATCTTTATTTTACATTAATTCTGTATACCATTACCCAATAGAACTCATTTTTTATTCTAGCACTAATACACACTATTATTTTAAGCACACAACATAAACACTATTGATTACATCAGTTACAATGTTGTATTATATCGTATAGTACAAGATATCGTTAACGGTAACTAATATTTAAAAAATAAGTTTTAGAAATATAATTTAGAAAAATACAAATTAGATCCTCTTACGATATACCACAATACCCCCCGGCTAGTATTTTATGTGTTCATAAAAGCTCTGAAATTTATAAGCAGCCGTTTTCTACTTTCAGACTATTCCACTGAGCCCAGTACGACTTGGCTAGTTGGCTCTCTGCCGATATTTCATTATGATTCGGTCTCCTGTTGTTTTGCTTAGCCAATATAATTTTTGCCAAAATTGGGTCGTCATTCTGGGCCTTCGACCAGTCTTCCCTTGACCCAATTTGGGTAAGTCGCACATCAATAATGCACTTCTTTTTCTCTACTTTTGTGCAGTGCTTGCACTCTACATTGCATGGCCGTCTTGACAAGGCATCAGCATTATTGTGCTTTCCACCTTTTCTATGCACAATACTAAAGTCATAGCTCTGCAGACGTTCAACCCAGCGTGCAAGCTGGCCCTCAGGATTCTTAAATTGCATCAACCAACGAAATGCAGAATGGTCCGTCCTTAAAATTAAATGTTGACCATATAAGTACTTGTGGTAATGTTTAACACACTCCAGCACCGCCAAGAGCTCCCGTCGTGTAACGCAGTAATTTCTTTCAGGCTTGGAGAGCATCCTGCTGTAATAGCCAATGACCTTTTCTGTTCCATTAATCTCCTGAGAAAGTACTCCTCCTATTCCATAGCCAGTTGCATCCGTGTCCAATATGAATTTTTGTCCCGCTAATGGATAGGCGAGAACTGGTGCCGTACACAACAGTTTCTTGAGCTCCTGGAACGCTTTTTCCGCTGCTTCACTCCAGTGGTATGGTTGCCACTTCCTGGTCAATTCATGCAAGCTAGCAGCCACTTGAGCAAAGTTTGGCACAAATCTCCTGTAGTATGTGCAAAGCCCCAGGAAACTACGAAGATTTGTGGGCGAGGCCAGGTCTTTACTGCCAGTACTTTGTCTTCATCAGTTGACACGCCCTCTATGCCCTAGGTACTTGACCTCCTTTGGAACAAAGCACATTTCTTAACACTTAATTTTAATCCTGCAGCAGTTATACGCTTAAAAACTTCATCCAGGTTTTTGAGGTGTTCATCAGAAGTTTTCCCCATCACGATTATGTCATCCAGATACACTAAGCACGTCTTCCAATTGAGACCCTTAAGCACACGTTCCATTAAACGCTCAAAAGTAGCTGGAGCATTGCAGAGCCCGAATGGCACCACTTTGAACTGCCATAAACCACCACTTGCGCTAAAGGCAGTTTTCTCCTTGTCTTTATCAGCTATATCTACTTGACAATAGCCGCTCTGCAAGTCCAAGGTAGAGAACCATTCCGTTCCAGCCAACGTGTCTAAGGTATCGTCAATTCTAGGCAACGGATAACTGTCTTTCTTGGTGATATCATTGAGCTTCCTGTAGTCAACGAAAAACCTGGTACTGCCGTCCTTATTTTTTACTAAGACTATTGGTGAACTCCATGGACTCGATGATGGCTCAATGACTCCATTCCGTTCCATACTACAGAATAATCATATTATGCACTGCAGTGATGCATTTACAAACAGGCCCAAGTCTATATTACACTATCTCAGATGGTTCCGACAATTCTCTTTGTATACACGGAAGGAACTACACAGTTTCAAATTGTACACTAGATATAAGTAAGCAATGTTATTTATGCATTTAACATTAAAAAATGTATGAAAAATGGTACGCGCACAATAAATGAACACAACTTGATCGATTCACATTCAGAAGAATCTAATACCATGTTTCCACGGCTACTTAAAACACTTGTTTTGCTCTCTATTCATGTTTTAGAGACCAAACTACTGCCAAATAACATGTTTCGCCATACAAAATATTGAGAGCAAAACAACTCAATTTATCTTGTTTTATTTTTAAATACCTCACGAAACACGAAAAAACTACTATCATCTCTAATATTTATCGACCGTTCATCCACACTAGTTGTCAAAAACAAAAATATAAACAAACAAAAGTATAAATTTTTATTGTGCCAATCTGCTCCCATTTACTTGCACGTTTTCTGATCTCTTAAAATAAAAAGTATTATAATATAATAACCATTAGTATTCTTACATACCTTTTTTTTTCATTTAAAGCTAAAAACAATCGTATACGCGCGCAATTTGTTATTATGTACATAAATAAATATGTATGCATGTATGATTCTAAACAGTGCCGTCAAATCGAAACAGGAATGTGTCGTATAAACAGCATTTAAAAGAATAATATGAATAAGACACATTGACATGTGTTAAGTGTAATATTATTTGAATGTATAACACATGACACACAATATTTCATCATTTTTAATTGATGTATTTTATAACTAGTTTGCCATCTTAAATCGAAGTTCACTCATGTGAAGAGTTATTGTTTCATGGCTTAGGTTAGGTTAGGTCAGACAGGCAGCTGTGTTGCCACAGCCCCTCGTGTTGCTCCCTCGGTATACTCGCGATGGATCACGGTCTGCGAGGTATATCGCTGAGCGGGACCGCATCCAATCTCGCGCCGTGCCACACTTCCCCGAGGGACGTGAGTGCCTGCTTAAGTTGTAGTGCTGAATTCTCGTTTGCGCAAGCTAAAAATTGATGTGGCCTTGAAACCAACCAGCATTCTCATTCTGCGGTGCTGGTCCTGGGTTGGCGTCAAGGAATTTGAAGTACTCCTCCAGCAGCTTGATACAAATCATCTCCCATTTTTCACGGCAGATGTTTTCGTCGCAGGCGCTTTTGTCTATAATAGCTGTTATCAATGGGCTTTTAGCAACCTCACTGTAAGGTCTATTAATGATTCTCGGTTGAGCTTGTTGCTGATTAAGCATTTTTGGACGTTTACTGTCCGGTTGTTGATGTTGCTGTTGTGACTTCTCTTCACGCGATAGTTGCCCTTTGGGCGCTGTCGATGAAGATGGTTTGTCTTCACTAACATCGGGCTTGGAGATATTCGCAGGAGCAAGGTGAGAATTTGCCCAAATTATCTTCTCTCTTATGTCGACATCTTCGTGGGTCAGATTCTGCCGATTTTGTCTAAAAGACGTTGGGCGGCGCGAGTTAATTTCCAATTATAGGAAATGAGTAAAAAAATATATTTTCTTTTTTCTGCACCAAAAAATGTGCGTTTCTTTATTAAATATATTCTTAAGACTATCTATCCTATTTTTCTTAGCATCTATTTATATTAATAATTATGTTTAATGTTTCTTTGTCCTAACTCAAAATATGTTTTTCTTTGTTTAGGTTACTAGTACCTTTTTTTTTATCAGTAAAACATGTTTTGAGTTATTTGTATTAAGTTAGAAAAGAAAGAATGTGTTTCTTATCGTTACAATAGTTGTATTTATGATGTTTGTCTTATCGTTACAATAGTTGTATTTATGATGTTTGTCTTATCGTTACAATAGTTGTATTTATGATGTTTGTCTTATCTCTAGCTTAGAATAGTTATATTTGAGTTTATGGATTTATCATCTTTTATTACTATCTTAGTTATATTTGAATTTATGGATTTGTTATTACTATCTTAAAATAAGAGATGTTAACTCTCCTCCTTCTTAAAAGAAAACGTCCTCGTTTTAAATTGTATATTGTCTCTGTCGGAGCTTGAGAAATTCTATTTCATATAATTCGTCGATTTTTTTCCTTTGTGTTTCTATTTTCTTTATCCTGTAGCATTCGCAGAATTTAATCATACCATAAGTTAGTAATGCTAATGTACATAGTCCCAATACGAAATAAAATGTGTATTTGACTGGATGTTCTTCGATGGGTATCAGGAAGGTTGATATTTCTTGGATATTGTTAAATTTGTAATTACCATTAGATTCTAAGATGCGCATTATTTGTAATTGTTCGTCGTGTAGGTTATGTATGGCATCTTTGAGTGCTTGTTGGTGGTTGTAGTATTGTTTTCCATCTAGATTTGTTGAGTAATTGAATTGTATTAGTTTAGCTCCATTTATTTTTACGTTATTCCAGGTGTGTTCGTAATCTGTAATGATGTTTCCACTTTCGAGTACTTGTAGCGGTGCGTTATTTTCATGTATTACTTCGCATTTGGCTGGCCTGTTTTCTAATACATTAATAGTACAGTTGTCCGGTTTCTTAATTTTGCATATAAAGTTTCCTAGATAATTTTTACATTTTTCGATACTTGTAAATTTATTATTACATTTTGCTATTCTAGAGTCTAGTAATAGTTTTCCGTGCTTAAATGCTAGTGGATACAAATTAAATAGCTTACATTTCGTTTTTAATAATGGGTATTTATAGGTGTTTACAATTGTGTGATGAAAATAAACAACATTAATATCGGCATATTCTAATATATTTATTATAAGTAGACCTAACGCTTCATTAGACACTATTTGTTGAATATCTTTTAAATTTAAAGTTCCGGAATAAAAGTTTCCGTCTTTTGCGAAATTAATCATTGTAGCGATAGAATGTAGTTCGTTGTATACTTCGGTAAGTATTAAATGTTCTGAAATAGATTCGGGGCTAATTCTTTCTAATATTTTTTTCAAATTCAGAGTTTATTTTCTTTTGTTTATTATTATTTTCTATTAGCATATTCAATCCTGTCTTGATTTCGATTAGGTCATCGTGGTCAGGTGTTCCTGTAATAAGTTTGAGGGCTGATCCTAGAAAATTAAGTGAACGTTTAGTTCTGGAGATTCTAGGAAGTAGTTGTGACTTCAGTTTTTCTATTTTAGTTATCAACAAATATTCTGCAGAGTTTTGTTCTAAATTATATGCAAATCGTACTATATTTTCGTAGGGTGTCAAGATTCTAGAAAGGTTTGTCATATGGTATAAGAACGCTGTGTCCTGAAAAACGTATACAGGGTCAGTCTCTATCATTATATATTTTTTGTCTTTTAAGTCTATTAGTCTGTTACCGAATGCGACGGATGTATATAATAATATTATTATTCTTTGCATGTTTGTACTCGTATATTATCCTTATGTATAACAATATTTTTGTTTGTAATTATTGTGTTACCTTTATCTTCCTTTACAATGTGTTTTGAGTATTTCCTTACGTTTTTATTGCGTCGGTGCGTTTTGGAGTATATAACGTCCCCTGCTTGGTATGTGATGTTCTTACGATTTTTGTTGTGATATAGAAGTATTTTCTGTTGTCTGATGTGCTCCCCGGTTAAAAAACACGTCCTCGGGTTTCTCTCCAATGACTGAGTGTATTGTTTTGTTGTATTGTCGAACGGCATTAAAGATTTCGTCGCCTGGTGAAGAATTGTGTTCTTGAGCTAGGACTCTAGTGAGTTCGATCAGCGTGCTATGAGTGCGTTCCACTTGACCGTTTGTTGTTGAATGGTATGTTGGCGTTAGCGTGTGCTCAATATGTAGTTTTTCATAAACCTGTTTTACGCATATACTTGATAACGCTGCTTCGTTGTCAGTCATTATGAATCTAGCATTTGGATAGATTTGCGATAGTATTTCTTCGATGTATTTGTGTATGTTTTTCTTATTTGGAATTTCTCGTATGTAGCAATATTTTGAGTACTTATCATTTGTGGTGATGTATGTGTTTCCGTTCATATAAAATAAATCTAAGTGTATGTGTTCTCCCACGTGATTTGGAATCGGTGTTGCTCCAATTGGTTGTTTATTTGGTCTTCTTTCGTATTTGTTTGTAAGACAGATTTCACGGTCTTGTGTTTTTTTTACACATGGTGCGTATGGTTGGCCAAAAATAGGTTGTCTGTATTTCTTGAGCGTTATTTTTGTAATTTCTGTCTGCTCGTCTATGTGCTAGTACTACGATTTCTTTTTGTCTATCTATGTTTTCTATATCTTCTGTCATTTTCTGAGCTACTACAACTTTTACATTTGGAAAAGAAGAAATGATATTATCTTCGACGTGGAATAGAGTTTCTTCCTCTATTTTTATAGCATTTGTTACTTTTGGGTTTATTATTTGTTCTAATCTGTCTAATAATTCGTCCTTGGTTGAATAGAAAAGTGTGTGTCGTGCATATGAGAAAATATTTTGTGAAGATATTTGCACTAAGTTATCTGTGTTATAGTGAATAATTATTTGATTCTTAAATGCATTTAATGGTTGTTTCACGCGTTTCAATTTTTCGATTGGCGCACTTTGTGCTGAATGTTGTGAACAACTCGAAGTATTATTAATCTGTTGACGTGACAATGCGTCAGCGACGACGTTTTGATTTCCTGGTTTATATACTAATTTAGCGCCATATTCTTCGATGAAATTTTTCCATCGTTTCAATTTTGTGTTGGGATTTCTATCAGATATAGAAAAAATGAGTGACTGGTGGTCCGTGTAAATGGTTAAGTCTGCTATACCGTAAAGGTAATTTCTTATTTTTTGAAGTGACCAAACGATCGCAAGAAGCTCTTTTTCGTTTGTGCTATAGTTTTGTTCGGTTTGGTTAAGGGTTCTAGATATAAATGAAATAGGTTTCTTATTCTGAGAAAGTACAGCTCCTATTGCAAAGTTGCTTGCATCAGTTGTTAGTTCGAAGGGCTTGTTAAAATCTGGTAAAAATAATTCGACTTGTGCTTGTAACATATCTTTAATTTTCTCTATCGCTTCGAGTGCTGGTTTATCTAGATTAATTAATACTTTTGTGCTTTGCTTTTTGTTTACACCGCCATTGTCTCCACGTAAGAATGTAGTAAGGGGTTTTACTATTGAAGCGAAGTTTTGTACAAATTTCCTATAATAACTAGCTAGTCCTAAAAATGACCTTAATTCTTTTAAATTTTTAGGTATTGGGTAATCCTTTATTGTTTGGATCTTACTAGGATCTACAGTTATTTTATTGTGTTTGATTACGTGACCAAGATATTCTACTGACTCAGTAAAAAATGTGATTTCTCGTCAGAAATTTTCATATTTGCATTATGTAATGCGTTTATTATTATTCGAATGTGCTCCATGTGTTCTTCAGGCGAAGAAGAATATATAAGCACGTCGTCGATATAAACGTAAGCGAACTTACCAATATATGGGCGCAGAATATCATCTATACATCGCTGAAATATAGAAGGTGCATTCTTTAAGCCGAATGGCATTCTAAGAAATTCGTATTTTGCTCCATTCACAGTGAATGCAGTCTTTTCTCTGTCTGATTTTTTTTTTATTAAGATTTGGTGAAATCCTGACTCTAAGTCTAGTGTTGTAAAGACTTTTGCTTTTCCTAAATTTTGAATAGTCATTGCTACATCTGGGATAGGGTACCTGTCGGTTATAGTCTGAGCATTAAGCTTTTGAAAATCTATTACCATACGTTTTTTTGGTTTCCCTTCCTCATCTGTGCCTTTTTTTCGCAACGGTCCATACTGGAGAGTTGTATGGGCTTTTGCTAGGTTGTATTATTTGGTTGTCAAATAATATTTGAATTTCTTTATTTATAAATTCATTGTCTGCTATTGGATACGGGTACTGTTTCACCCAAATAGGATCTTCTGATTTTGTCCTAATTGTAGCTTGTACAGTGGTTGTAAAGGGCAGAATTTCGTTGGTTTCGTCATTTATTCTCATTATATTTTCAATTTCATTTTTATATTTGTCATTATTGACTGTGTAATTCACTTTTTGTTCGCTAATTTCTTCTTTTCTTTTAAATTTATACGTGATTTTATACTCAAATAAGTTAATTTCTGCTTTTATGGCTCTGAGACCATGTTCCCCGAGAAGCATATCGAAATCTTCTAAGGCTTCAGTTTCGAAAAATACTAAATTGTGGCCTAATAGTGTAATAATTTTTTTTGCTTTCGTTAAAGAGTATCCGTGAAGCGTTTTTACCTTAACTGGTTTTATTGGAATAGATTTTCCTATGTTGCACTTAGAACTAATATAATTGTTTGTCGCACCTGTGTCGATTAATATATTAACGGATTTACCTGTTGTTTGGCAGTGCCTCTGTAGACATGGCAATCCGTTTATTCGCCTAAAAAAGCGCTGCCGGTTTCGTAAGTATCTTCGGTATCTTCATCTCTCGTCTGGTTTACTCGTTGAACTTTATTCGGATTATAATTTTTTGATGAATGCATTCTATCCCTTTTTTTGGTTGTTGCTCCCTTCTGAGTGGTTTGTATTGCTGCTGTGGAGAATATTGTGTTGAACGTCTAAATTGTTGCGAACTATCCACTTCATTGGGTTCCTGCCGTGGCTGATGATTAAATTGAGCTTGTACATTGGGATTGTACCTCCTTCTATCTTCGTATCGTTGTGGTCCGAAGTTTGATTTTTGGTTGTATAATTGTGTTGTAGCCAGTGTGTCGAACTGCATATTTGCGTTGTCATGGTATATGGTGCTTGCGATTGCAAATGCAGTTTCTAGGTCCTTTGGATGATGGCTATATAATGTACCGCTTGTGTATTTACTGTTGAGTCCTGCAATGAATGTACGGACTGCTTCCTGATTTGCATATTCCGCCATGGATGCAGATCCCTTATCACCTGACATCTCTATTTTCGAAAGTGCCAGGTTCAGTGCTTTGCTGATTTTGCTGTGGAATTCTGAGAGTGTTTGTCTTCCCTGTTTATGTTTCTTCATTTCCTCGAGAAGTACGTATAATGGTCGTTGATCTGCGTAAGTGTAGTCAAGCCTGTTAATTATAGAATAAAAGTTCATCTTGGTGTTGTGGTTGATGAGGATGTCTGCTGCTTCTCCAACAATTTTTGAATGCAGTATCGTGAATGCTGTGTAGTAATTTGGGTGGTTGGAAAATTGTTTGATATTTTCCATGAATGTTCATGCCCTTTTCCGCCAGGATCTATATTGGTTTTTATCCCCACTGAAGCATGGTATAGCTTCGACTGTTTTTAAATTTATCTGAGTTGCATCCTTTATATTTGGTGTGAAGTCACTATGTTGTTCCTGCGTAGTGATTGTATGGGGAGATCGTTCCGCATCCAGTGTATTTACCTTCAATTGAGTATTCTGTAGAGTTTGTGTGAGTACCTCTATTTGTGCTCGTAAAGCTGCGATATCTTGATTCATTGTGTCGTTGTCTTTTCCTATAGATCGTAGGGAATTGAATATTTTCTGCCATTTCTGACGTTGGTCCAGCGTGGTAATTTCTCACTTTTTCAGAGATTGGTTTGCTTTTCTTCAAAGCCGTGGAATTTTTATTTAAATATCTTGAATGTCAAGAATATTTGGCTGTGGTCAAGAGTTTAGACCGGCTTGAGCACCCAGTTAATTTCCAATTATAGGAAATAAGTAAAAAAATATATTTTCTTTTTTCTGCACAAAAAACTGTGCGTTTCTTTATTAAATATATTCTTAAGACTATCTATCCTATTTTTCTTAGCATCTATTTATATTAATAATTATGTTTAATGTTTCTTTGTCCTAACTCAAAATATGTTTTTCTTTGTTTAGGTTACTAGTATCTTTTTTATCAGTCAAACATGTTTTGAGTTATTTGTATTAGAAAAGAAAGAATGTGTTTCTTATCGTTACTATAGTTGTATTTATGATGTTTGTCTTATCGTTACAATAGTTGTATTTATGATGTTTGTCTTATCGTTACAATAGTTGTATTTATGATGTTTGTCTTATCTCTAGCTTAGAATAGTTATATTTGAGTTTGTGGATTTATCATCTTTTATTACTATCTTAGTTATATTTGAATTTATGGATTTGTTATTACTATCTTAAAATAAGAGATGTTAACTCGCGCCCTTCAATAAAAGCCCTTCGTCGAATGTTTTTGCGGTCTTTTGGGTCTTGTTTTGCTGCCGTTTTGGCAAGGTAACGTACCTCAGTTGAACTTCGCGACTGGTTCGAGGGTCCAACCTGTACAACTACCGCAAGGCTACCTGCGGCGCTAGCCGAGGCACCTGAAGCAGGGGTTTCTGCTGGTCTTATGCCAGCACGGGCTTTGGAAGTACCAGCCGAAAAGGGTTTTGGCCTCAGCAACATTAGAACACTGGGCAGCTAGGGCTAAACTGCATTCAGGCAGCTTGGGTTTCCTCTGCCACGCTATTTGTGTTGTTGTTTTGTTTTCATTTTTTATCTTTGTTTTTCATGTGATCCCCACGAGTAGGCACGTAAAGGGATTAAGCATCCATGCAGTGAGGGCGTACATGGACTAGGCAACTAAAATTACAACCAACCCGTGCCTTGGCGTCGGAGGGGAGCTGTTAGTGACTAGCCATCTTTAACCACTAACTAGCCATTCAGGTTCTTGGCACTGCTACTAACCACCTTAACCTTACAAGTGGAGCCAGTTTTGGTCCGCGGGTTTGATTGGAGACAATCACTGCCTGCAGGCCAACACCTGGGACCATTTGTTCAATGTGCTCCAGTTGTTGGCTAGCATTCCGGCGAAACATCCAGGCAATGAACCATCAAGGATGGATGTGTGCATTACCTGGAGGATACTAGGGTCAGTGATTGGTGGATACTTTTAATTACATACCACACCTTCATAACCACTTTTGTAGTGTGTTCTGTGATGTGATATGCACATGAGCAATTGCTAAGCCTTGGCACCACCTATGGTGTCGTGATGCCATGACCGGACATTTGCCAGAAGGGAGCCTCCGCTTCTACAAACCTGGCATTGCCAAGCCGTGTGCGACCACTTAGCGGATAGCACAGGGCCTAGACTCTGCCCGAGCTATACCAGACGCCTAAGACCATAGAATATATGTGTCATAGGTGCCTGACATGCGATCCCCCCTATCCGCCACCTGGGGGTGCGTCCGATGGAAGTCTGACAGAACTCCAGACGGCTTACTACTTATTTGAATTTTTTACCTCTTATAATTCCTGAGTTGTATTTTTTTTCTTATTATGGTTATAAAATGTAAAGCAATACATTGATTTCGCTTAAGCCGATTATTTTAAATAAAATGTGCAGTATAAAAACTCAAATAATAATCAGGTTTGGCATATCCAAATCAAATTCTTGGATACTTAAAGGAGAGATGTTAACGGTATATATCGTGTTTGAATCTTCAATCATTGCATTTACTCATTCGTGCTTGTGTGAACGACATGTATTAACGAAATATTTATTATTGAAAGAGCTTCCAGTACATGAAAAGAAATAAATGTTTTGATGCAGACCTCTAATAATAGAAGTTCAGAAAATCGGGTAAACTTTTTGACTGGAGAAACTAAGAACTATTTTATAACGTTTTGGGTACTGATTTCAAATCTGATCACCATTGTTTTACATTGATTCTAGGTTTCGCGATATAGAATAATAATCAAAATGGGGGAATGAGAAAAACATATGTTAGCGAAATTCGTTCTATTTGGAGTATTGCAAAATACGAAAATTAGCATTTAAATTAGCATTAAGTAATAGTTTTTAAGCTACTCAGAAGCTTCAGTTGTACTAAGGTAGATGTGGTAGAAAAGTTTATTATGTAGAATATAGAATTATTGGCCCTTGTTATGAGTTGCATTCGATTTTCGATCTTCGCTGGCTAACCAAAATCTAAAAGCGATTCTCAAATTCGTATTATGAGATGGTAGCAATGTCGAAAATTTTGTTGTGTAGCGAATTTTCAATCGAACACAATTTTGTTTTGATGGTTTGTGTTAGTTTGTAAAACTTATTGAAAACGTAAGTATTCGGGATTTTTTTTTACAAATGGTGCTACTAAATTATTTTAATTACATGCAGGTCTAAGGTTGTAGTTATTCCGTCCCTCGTAGTCATTTTAATTAATAACACTGTACAACAAAATCAAAATTTTTCAAAAATTACAAGGTCCGGGCTATAAATTCTGATAGAGGAGACAAAAAAAAGATATACGTGTATAGGCGTTTTGAAAGTTTACATCTGAATTTCGTTTGAAAGGGGGTTAAAATTTCCCAGCTCTGGCACATGCTTATTGTTAAACGGCATAAGAAACCATGTGACACGTACATTTTAGGTAAAAAATGTGTTCAGCAAATTTATGTAAAATGTTTCGGAGAACATTTTTGTAGAAATGTTAACCCTCTAACTCCTCAAGATATGGCTCTTTTTTGTACTTCTTTTAAAAAATAGCAAAAAACACCATTAAAACAGGGTTTTAGAGGGTTAAAATGTTCCACAAAAATGTTACCCGTTAAATTTTACTATAAGTCCCTGAATACACCAAAAAGGAAAATTCAACCATAAAGTCAGAAATAAGACGCAACAAAAGAGAGCTTAGGGTTAATTACGCATTTATTAAGAATTTTGTTTTAAAGCAAATTTGGATAGCATTAATTACATTTTTTTAGCTCTAGGCAATTCCACTTCATTATCATACAATGTCCAGCATATTTCAGCGATAAGCGAATAAATGCTTTTACCTTTATAGCATTCTTCAATGAGTGCGCATGTCTGATGAAATTTTTCACCATGCTCATCAGATTCTGTTGACAACTGGTTCTCAAAGTAATACATATGGGAATTTAAAAAATGAATTTTTGTTGACATATGAACGCAATAAAAGGTTCCTGTTTCAGCGATTGTTCCATCAACATAATGACTAGGACTTCGAAGTTGTAGCACAGGTACTGGGAGTTCGTCAGAATGCGGAAATGGCAGCATGGCTGATGGCAAAGTTTTGTATACAAAACTCTTTCGCCTATATCTATTCAATTTTAATATGGCACACGTAGCACGTAGCGTCATTATGTTCACCTGGATCTAACCACCGCATAGGAATACGCAACTACATTGAATTTCGTTGACCTTCAGCGAGAGTTCAAAAATAAAATTATAGTTTTAGAACAAAAAAAAAATTATTACCTTTGGACCACAAAAGTAAGCCATTATAACAAATAAAAAATAAGAAAAAAAAACATCAAGTGAAAAAATTGGAGCTCGCCCATATCTTCCGAGGTACGGAGCTTAGAAATTTTCCAATTTTTTTAAATATCAATATGGATATCATATTAAAGCTTTTGAAAAGATCTTTAAGGAAATAGCATTAAGAGCTGATGAAATTTTTATGTAAAATAATATATATGTGGTACCAAACTTTTTTTAATTCTCTGTCACCCCAATATTTGCTTTTTTATTGGAATTACTTCACTGAACTAGATTTACATATACTATATAGTGAAGGGTATATAAGATTCGGCATAGTCGAATATAGCGCTTATTGTTATTTACAATCTTTAAGAGGAGAAATAATTTTGCGAAGTAATTGAAAATGTATTTATGGCCTCAATAAGGTGTTGTTTTATCATTATTCTGAAAACAATTATTTTACGATTATAAAAAATACAGATTCAAGGGGAATACTCATATAATAAATGCCTAGAACCACTACTTCATAGAATTAAGTATTCTTTACATAATTTATATCCAAAACGGGAACTGAAAACAAATTTTTTTGGTTTTTGTTTTAAATGTAAACTGCATGTAGGAATTATCGTTACTAATCTGTTAGTAAAATAAGCCTTTGCGTAATATGGTTAACACCATCGTTAATCGTTCTAGTTGCCAATCAAGGAAGGAATGGCCCCGTTGATGGAACACTAAAATAATTTATAGAAAATATTTTAAAGCTTTTTCAAGTATTTAAAATATGACTAGTAAAAATGGTTTAACAGTTTGTTATTCTAGTACCTGGTTTTATTTAGGGACATTCCCAAATTTGTAAAATTTTAACAACCACAATTACTAATTACATTATTTTGTACATCCAAATTGACCTGATTTATCATAAAATTTAATTGCTTTTTCAAATTTGTTATTCTAAATGAAACATTTTCCTTTTATTGTTCAATTGAAATTTTTTTTTTATATTTACCTATTTGTTTTTCTGGTCTATGGACATTCTCGAATTGGTTTTTTCTAAAACAGATTTTTTAAAACCACAATTATTATCCCTTTTCACACGTAATAAAATGTGGTTTATAAAAGGGCAGTAAGTAATAATAATTTTCGTAAGATAAAGGTAAAAGCATTCATTCGCTTATCGCTGAAATATGCTGGACATTGTATGATAATGAAGTGGAATTGCCTAGAGCTAAAAAAAATGTAATTAATGCTATCCAAATTTGATTTAAAACAAAATTCTTAATAAATGCGAAATTAACCCTAAGCTCTATTTTGTTGCGTCTTATTTCTGACTTTATGGCTGAATTTTCCTTTTTGGTGTATTCAGGGACTTATAGTAAAATTTAACGGGTAACATTTTTGTGGAACATTTTAACCCTCTAGAATCCTGTTTTAATGGTGTTTTTTGCTGTTTTTTAAAAGAAAGACAAAAAAGACCCATATCTTGACGAGTTAGAGGTTTAACATTTCTACAAAAATGTTCTCCGTAAAATTTTACATAAATTTGCTGAACACATTTTTTACCCAAAATGTAAGGGTCACATGGTTTCTTATGCCGTTTAACAATAAGAATGTGCCAGAGCAGGGAAACTTTAACCCCCTCTCAAATGAAATCCAGATGTAAACTTTCAAAACGCCGATACACGTATATCTTTTTTTTGTCTCCTCTATCAGAATTTATAGCCCGGTCCTTGTAATTTTTTGGTGTGCTGTACAGTGTAATTATTTTAGTTTTTCGTTTATAAATTAGTAAAACAATATGTCTTTAGAGTGACAGCTGATAAACATGTACTATTGTGAATAATCCAATTGAGTAAAATTTACAATAGCACTATTTTTATCGAACGTGCGCCATAATACCAAATGAAAATTCGTTCGATCAGCTCTTTCGACTAAAGTGGAAGTTCGAAAGTTGCTCATAATAGGCACCATTGCTTTATTTATCTTAACGAAGATATGCCCACTAAGTTTATAACGAAAATAAATTAACATATAAGATAACAAGGTATTTTTTTCTGAAAAATTATTAGTCGCATCTTAATAAAATTTCTCATGGAAATTTTCGAATGTGTGAACAATTGGTATCATAAATAATTTAACTTGTGAAAATCTCCGAATGTTTAGATTTGTAAACTCCGAAGAAAAACTTGTGAATTTTTTCGTCTTAAAAAAATTCCACACGATTGTGAATGATTCACATGTGAAAAATGTTGACGAATTCTAACGAAAAACATTCACAAAACTTTGTTTGTCGAGAGAGGTTGGAAAAATGCAAGTTTTTAAATAAAATTAAAAAAAGGTTTCAATTGCATATACGTATTTTATTTATTTTATTGTTTAAGCAGGGGTTCCAGATAGTTTTGACCAGAAATCAGCACTTTTGCTAATAAAAATTAGCTTTGTCGAACCTTAATTTTAAAATATTGTATATTTCGTTTTTCTTATGTTTTGATTCTTATATAACGGCAGCACTGAATCCTATCAAGTTGGACTTGTAGTTTTCGAAATTTTGTGTAAAATAGTCAACAATAAACTTGTACAAACCTTTGGCATAACATTGATCTACTATCTATCAATCGGAAGAAATAGTCCTGTATTTTAAATTTTACACATATACATATGTAAGTACAACCAAACAAAATGACTTGCTGTTGCATAGATTAGTTGATTCATTCACTTTTTGTATTTTAGAAGGTCACAACAGTGTTGCCATTTGGGTTCGTTTTTGTTACTTTTAAAGGCTTCACGTAACATTTGGCCCAATTTTCGTAACTTTTGATACAGACACCAAGTAAAGTAATATTACTGAAAAAGTACTTGTTTAATTATTTGTGACAAGAACTTCTCTAACAGCCATTGTTCTTAACATATAAATTAGATTTTAATATAAAAGATAACACACTTGCAACTGGTATTATTAAAATTGTAAATTCTATCGAAGCTCAATCTTTCAAAGCAAGATAGCGTGTACTTTTCCATTCCGAAATATTAATATATAAAATAATAATATAATATACATATGTAGCGTAATATGAAAGGCGTGTTAGTTCTTGTAACAACTTTTATTAACTTAAACACCATCTTTATTTTACATTAATTCTGTATACTATTACCCAATAGAACTCATTTTTTATTCTAGCACTAATACACACTATTATTTTAAGCACACAACATAAACACTATTGATTACATCAGTTACAATGTTGTATTATATCGTATAGTACAAGATATCGTTAACGGTAACTAATATTTAAAAAATAAGTTTTAGAAATATAATTTAGAAAAATACAAATTAGATCCTCTTACGATATACCACAATACCCCCCGGCTAGTATTTTATGTGTTCATAAAAGCTCTGAAATTTATAAGCAGCCGTTTTCTACTTTCAGACTATTCCACTGAGCCCAGTACGACTTGGCTAGTTGGCTCTCTGCCGATATTTCATTATGATTCGGTCTCCTGTTGTTTTGCTTAGCCAATATAATTTTTGCCAAAATTGGGTCGTCATTCTGGGCCTTCGACCAGTCTTCCCTTGACCCAATTTGGGTAAGTCGCACATCAATAATGCACTTCTTTTTCTCTACTTTTGTGCAGTGCTTGCACTCTACATTGCATGGCCGTCTTGACAAGGCATCAGCATTATTGTGCTTTCCACCTTTTCTATGCACAATACTAAAGTCATAGCTCTGCAGACGTTCAACCCAGCGTGCAAGCTGGCCCTCAGGATTCTTAAATTGCATCAACCAACGAAATGCAGAATGGTCCGTCCTTAAAATTAAATGTTGACCATATAAGTACTTGTGGTAATGTTTAACACACTCCAGCACCGCCAAGAGCTCCCGTCGTGTAACGCAGTAATTTCTTTCAGGCTTGGAGAGCATCCTGCTGTAATAGCCAATGACCTTTTCTGTTCCATTAATCTCCTGAGAAAGTACTCCTCCTATTCCATAGCCAGTTGCATCCGTGTCCAATATGAATTTTTGTCCCGCTAATGGATAGGCGAGAACTGGTGCCGTACACAACAGTTTCTTGAGCTCCTGGAACGCTTTTTCCGCTACTTCACTCCAGTGGTATGGTTGCCACTTCCTGGTCAATTCATGCAAGCTAGCAGTCACTTGAGCAAAGTTTGGCACAAATCTCCTGTAGTATGTGCAAAGCTTCAGGAAACTACGCAGCTCATGAAGATTTTGTGGGCGAGGCCAGGTCCTTACTGCCAGTACTTTGTCTTCATCAGTTGACACGCCCTCTGCCGTTACACTATGCCCTAGGTACTTGACCTCCTTTGGAACAAAGCACATTTCTTAACACTTAATTTTAATCCTGCAGCAGTTATACGCTTAAAAACTTCATCCAGGTTTTTGAGGTGTTCATCAAAAGTTTTCCCCATCACGATTATGTCATCCAGATACACTAAGCACGTCTTCCAATTGAGACCCTTAAGCACACGTTCCATTAAACGCTCAAAAGTAGCTGGAGCATTGCAGAGCCCGAATGGCACCACTTTGAACTGCCATAAACCACCACTTGCGCTAAAGGCAGTTTTCTCCTAGTCTTTATCAGCTATATCTACTTGCCAATAGCCGCTCTGCAAGTCCAAGGTAGAGAACCATTCCGTTCCAGCCAACGTGTCTAAGGTATCGTCAATTCTAGGCAACGGATAACTGTCTTTCTTGGTGATATCATTGAGCTTCCTGTAGTCAACGAAAAACCTGGTACTGCCGTCCTTATTTTTTACTAAGACTATTGGTGAACTCCATGGACTCGATGATGGCTCAATGACTCCATTCCGTTCCATTTCGCTGACAAGTTCTTTGACCTCATTTCGCTTTGCTAGGGGAACACTTCTGGGTGCTTGTTTTATAGGCCTCGCTTCGACAGTATTAATTTCATGTTTTACAACTGCTGTTCTACCTTGGCTTTTATTATTTAGGGCGAAGACGGAGGCATGTTTTCTCAGCAACTGCTTTGCTTTGTTTCTGTCAGGAGATGTTAGTCCTGCCACTTTTAATTCATGTAATTCTTCATCTACTTCTCTCTTTAGGTAGCACAATTTTTCATCAAACTTGCTGACTCTCTCTTCTACGATGTTCACTCGTTTGTCGAAGACTTCTGATATTTCTTTAAATTTCTCATTTACCTTCGCTAAAAGCCTTTCGCCGTTGACGCTAGAGCTTTCCTGCATTGCTTTAAAGCTTTCTTGAAGCTTCTGGTTTTGGTTTTCCTGCTTCTGGTTGTTTTCTTCTATTTTCTTCATTTGGTTCTGGTTGGTTTCTTCTATTTTCTTCATTATAGCGGCAAACATTGAATTTAAGTCTATAACGCTGCTTGTTGCTGGGGTACATACTTCAATCTCTTCCTTTTCGTCTTTTTCTCAAAATTCGTATGTCCCAAATTCGATACCACTTTATTGCCTGCTGTCAGTAGATTTAACTTACTTAGCTCCATTTTTAGCTGCTCAACTTTTAGCTCGTCGAATTTCATTTTAACTATTTATTAATTATTTTGCAATTTCACTTCTGACACCAGTTGTTACGTTTATTTAAATTATAAACGTTTTATTAATGAGTTCTTTATTTGCAAAATAATTACACACACAACTTTTTAACTTTTATTAAATTACACTTTGTTTAATCAATTATTTGACGATTTAACTGTTCGCGATTAATAATACACGCTGGCAACTTGAGTTCACAGCAATAAAAATGACGGAATGCCAGGACACACCAGAACACTGTATCTGACCAAAAGATTTGAAAGAAGCTGTGTTGCTCAAAAGGAAAAAATCTATCAAAGAAGTTGTATTGGAACTCGCATGGTAATGCGTTGACAAGCAATTGTGTTGATAAGTGAGATCCAATCGCTGACACATAGAACGAATGAAAGTAGAGCCCGAAGGACAAAATATATTCACATTAAAATCACCCATAACAATAACATTAGAATACCTAAAGAGCAGATCTCCTATAGAATCTTCAAACGCACACAGGTCTCCAGTCGGAAGGTAGCACACACCAACCAGCAATTTCGTTTCTAGAAAACTAAGTTCTATAAATAAAGCTTCAAATCTTTCACAACTATTAAGGTGCGTTTAGACTGTGCTAATATTTGTTCAAAATCATAAAAATTTTGTTTGTCCTAGTGTAAACACTCGAATTTGTTAGCCACCAAATATTTTTCGACTGTTTGTTGGCTAAAAAAATCTTTGTTTGTGAATAAAGCTTTGCATAATGTAAACACTTTGTCAGCACGTCGTTACAAATATTTGGCTCGATATTTTGTTTGTTCTCGCAATATTTTTGGCGAAACAAATAGCGACAAATAATTGTAGAAACGTGGGCTGCCAACAGTTATTTTTGACAGAGCTTAACATATAAAAAATGAAATAAATTGAAATGGCAATATTGGTCAATTCGTTTGACAGATTAGTAAAAAGCGCTTTTTTGTAATTCTTTATGATAAAGCATATTTTTGTGAAAGAAAATGGACAACATCAATTATTGAATCGCCACCATCTGCCAAAAAAATCAAAAGGAAGAGGACGACGCACGATTGGAGTGAAGAAAATATATTTAAATTGATCGGCGAAGTGGAATTCCATCCTTGCATTTGGAATGCATCAAGTGCTGACTACCATTAAAAACCCATGCGGGATAGCGCATGGACTGAAATTGGTGATATGCTTAATGTTACAGCGGAGGAAGTTTTCACAAAATGGTCGAAATTGAAGATTCAGTACCGGGGCTACATCAACAAAAAAAAAAAAAAAAAAATCTGGACAAGGTGCAAACAATGCATCAAAGTGTAAATATTTCGACTCCATTGCTTTTGTTGGACGCGCGGAGGTTAGCCAGCAGCAACCAATAACAACAAATTTAGATATTTTATCTGAAAGCGAAGGTATCAAGTAATAGAAGTCATTTATGCAGCGAAGGTTCTTCAAAACTTAGTTCCTTCAGAAGTTTTTTGCAACATCCTTCCATTTTACGATGCTGCACCCACGCTCGAACCCACATTCTTCTGGATCTTTTTTTTTTCTTTTTGCTGGGTTTTTGAAAGTGCTATAATAAATCTTCAATATCACTGTCACTAAACATTTTAATTTTTCACGTTGCTTCACTAACACAATTTGATACTATTTAGCAGATGGATTTCATAAACATAACAACAACATTATTTAACAGATGTTTGTTCATACACACCGGACAAATAAAATTATTTGTGCAGTGTAAAAGGGTATACAAATATTTGTACCAAACATGGCTGACACAAAATCTTCTGTTGTTTGTGCAAATAAAATTCAAACAAATATTAGTGCAATCTAAACGCATGCCCAAATATTAGTCACAATACCATACTATTAGCCCAAACCATTATTTGTTGTGTTTGGACAAATATTAGCATAGTATAAACGTACCTTTAGAAGCAAAAACTTTTTTATATTTAAGAAATTTTGAAATAAACAGCGCAACGCCTCCAATTCTTCTCCCATCTGACCTATCGTTCCTACATATGTTATAACCAGGTGTGTTTAAAGACTGAGATAACATAAAAGGCCTTAACCATGTCTCACTAAAGCCAACAATATCCAAGTGGTTACCCTCTAGAATCTTTCGTATTTCATCAACCTTCGAAGAATTATTAGACATACAAAAGCTTGTTATATTCCAGTGCCCAATTTTTAAGAAATGTCTATATCTGCTTAATTTACTTCTTATGATTGTATTATCACTACAAATAGGGCCCAAATTTAAAGCATTCATTACGATTCGTTTTCAAATTTCTGGCAGAAAGATTTAGCAATTGCAGATTCTATCAAGAAAATTTCTTAGGATTAAAAATATAAAAAGTATAGAAGAACTGCTTAAGTAAAGTGGAAATCAACAATCGATGTAAAAAGCTCAACAGGAATTGGTTAAAAATTATTTACATAACTCCAAAACAATTTAAAAATCAAGCAAAAGTGTCAAATTATAAAATTTTAATGCAAATTATTTGAAGATAAAAAAAAAAAAACTACAACATGCCAGATTAATAATTTGCACTACTTCTTTAATAGACCTGCATAAAGTATACAACGTAAATAATTCAAACACCTTCTGAGAGCAACCGATAATACTCAGAGTATTGTGCTACTAATTAACAAATTACACATCGAGTGAGTTAACCATATAGAAGTAAGACATTTTAAAACAATATTACATACATACAATCAAGAAAAACAAATTTTATAATCATATTGGATTTTGTGAAATAGCTGAGCCAGGATTTCCATTTAGAATATTAAGGCATTCATCATAATTTAAAACTTTTTCATCGCCATCTATCATTTCTACCCGAACTTTAGGAACATCATAATTCAAATGTTTATATTTAATAATTTTTTGTTTCAGTTTTAATTCTTTGCAAATGGCAACTAGTTTTCTTGCAGACGGCGTCAAGTGGTCATTTAAATATATCCTTGATTCAATGTTGGTCTCCAGGATATCCTTTAGTTTAATGTTGCAATGTTTATGGTAGTTGATCATCACTTGATCACGTAATTGAACAGAATTGAATTTAATTAGGACAGCTTTATCTTCACTAAAGTAAGAGCAATGTTGAATGTCTGTGTTGGTTATGCTAACACCGCAAATAACTCCAACTTTAATGGCGACTTCTATTAGGTTTTTAATTTTGGTAATCCTTTTATAATTATGTTTGACCTGTTGAGACGTCTTTGTACGATATTGATTTGCTTTTCTAATTCATTTAATTTATCCGCATTTATTGAATCAACATGTTTAATCATATTACAACAGTTGTTTACATCCGATTTAATTTCAGAAATTACCAATTTATTTTCGCAAATCCTATTAGCAATTTCATCAACTAATAACTTGTTGACATTAACAGCATCCTCCAGTTTCTTTTGAAAATCAACTTTAATTTCTTGTAGTTTAACCTCCAAATCTTTCTCTAGCGACGCAGTCAATGCAACAAATCCTTTTCTTAGTTCATCTTTAATATTAGAGGATTTTGGCGAAAACGGGCAATTTGTACAAATAAAGTTAACAACTCCTGCATAATTTATATGAAAAAATAACCCACGGATTTATTTGATTTAGTGACGTTTTTTGTGCAAATCGAACATTTATAAATTGTCTGTTGAGGTGCCATTGTTTGATTTTATTAAATTGTCATCAATAAATAAAATAACTTAAGCTGCACTTTGTATTTTTTCCCCGGCAAACAAACACACAAGACACAAAAATAAGCGCCAATATACGTATGTATGTAAAACAAACAACAAGCGGCAAATGCAAAGCACCAACAAAAATAGCGGCAATTTTTATATCCTTATTTTATTTTTATAAAATATGTATGTATGTGCATTTAAATGTCTCTTAACTATTTAAAACCTCAATTAACTTTTTTATTAATTATCCAAAAAAATTTTTCTTAACAAGAAATTATAGTTTACTCTTGCATGACGGTGATGCCGCTTGTTGTTACCCTGCAGTTTTATTTTGTCAATTGACCCACATTTTGGTTATTTTTCTGACTCAACGTTGTCTTTCGCGATGTCAATTTACACTTTTCTGTCCCTTTGTTATCGAATAAGTGTCAATTCACACTTTTCTGTCCCTTTGTTATCGAAGAAGTGTTCACTCATACTTTTCTGTCCCTTTGTTATCGAATAAGTGTCAATTCACACTTTTTTGTCCCTTTGTTATCGAAGAGGTGTTAATTTGAAGTTATGCCTGTACTCTGAAGCATTGTCAATGAAAGTTGAAATTTGTTGCTATGTGAGGTAAATGTGTATGCAAAAAAATAATCCGTTATTAATTTATTTGGTAAGTTATGCACATAATATATGCTTAAGTTATTGTTCTGGCGTTTGACAAGAAACAGTGAAAAGTTAAAGAGTGACAAATTTAATACCAATTTTTTAGACAAAAGGTAAGTAATATGAGTAAAAGGCAATTACAGCGCGAAATGAAATTAGAAAAAGAAAAACTTTTTGAAAAATGTATGAATGTAGGGCATGAGGTTAAAGATACATCCAGTGTTGCTAGTTCGAATTTATAGATAGTGTTGATAAAAATGTACAGGTTTTGCAAAGTTGTGAGAGTGCATGTTTAACTGAAAAACTTAAACAGTGGTTTATAAAACATCGGATTTCCAGATTATGTGCAGAAGACCTTATCCACATTTTAAGGGAAGAACATTTAAATGTACAGTGCTTTTATGAATTTAATTATCCCATACAGGATGTGATTGAAAATCTTGCCGGGGGTTCGTACCTCCATATTGGAATACACTCCCAGCTTAAAATTCCGTAAAATTCACAAATTATATTAACATTGATTTGAACATTGACGGGATTCCTTTATTTAAAAGCTCGAAGATACAGTTTTGGCTCATATTAGTTAGAGTAAATAATATACATAGCACTCCAATATTACCTGTGAGAATTTTCATGGGTAAAACTATACCCAATGACTGTGATGTCTTAATGGAAAAATTAATCACAGAACTATCATTTTTGAAAAAAAATGATTTTGAGATAGATGGAAAAATTGTCCGTATAGAAATCAGGGCAGTGCTTTCTGATGCACCTGCCAGAGCATTTATCAGTGGCACACCCTCCCAAATATGGGTGCGCAAAGTGTACGCAAGTGGCAAGAAAGATCGACAAAGTACTGACTTTTGGGGGTGAATCGGGGGATCCTATTACTAATGCCGATTTTGCTAAGTTTTTATTGCGCATTATGCAAAATAAGTTATGTTATAGAGTTGCGAATCAAAATAAAATTAATATATCAGATAAACTCAGCCAAGGTCATTGAATGATTTGATGTATTGGAAAGCCACAGAGTATAGACAGTTTCTATTGTATACAGGAATAGTCGCACTGAGAAACAAAATTAACGATGACTTGTATTACGAGTTCACTTTGCTACATGTTGCTTATAGACTCCTTTACTGTCCAAAGCAACACTTTTCTAATTTAGAGAAAGCACAAACATTGCTACACCTCTTTGTTCATAATTTTTCAAAGTTGTTTGGAGAAAATAGCATTTCTTACAATGTGCACAGCTTACTACATGTAAAAGAGTCTGTCGAGCTGGTGGGTAATCCTACTGCGGGTTCTTCATACGGGTTTGAAAATTATTTGTAGGCTTTAAAGAAAATGGTAAAAAACCAAATAAAATATTGGAACAGATAAACAGAAATTTAGAAGAACAAACGTATTCAATTCCACAAAGACATAATTCTTGCAAAAAAAAAAAAACCGACTTCAAAACAGACAAGTCGGGTGTAGTTAAAAATTTTTTTTTTTGGATCTAAATTTTAAGGAAAAACATTAAATTGAAGGCACTATTTTTGCAAAAATCTATTTTACAATTCGTATAGTTTTAGGCTAAGATTAGACAGTCACATGTGCTGTGCAAAGGTTATAAATATGGGGTAAACCCATAATTGTTACAAAGTCATAAAACTGATGAATCATTTTCAAGGGTATTTTAAAAGTCATATAAATAGGGTTGATTGTAAATATTATGAATGAAAATATTGCCAATTATTTTGTAAGAGTGCACTCTTATACCTGTTCGTAAAGACAGGCCTGGGGTTTTTTTTTTTGGTAAATTTTTGTCAGCTTTTTTATGTTTGTGCATTTGAGTGGTAAATACATTATACCTGTACATAAGGGTAGATGGGGCGGGCTCAAAAATCATAAAAATTGTATTTATTTCATAAATAAAAAAAATCAAATGCCCGGCCCTAAGAAGAGATAAATTGGAGGTTGGGGAGCTACCGTAGGCAGTATTCGTTAAGTTTGATGATGAAACTATTGGTATAAGGCTTAAAGATAATAACGGTTGCATACCGATATCACCATCAAGCACTAAGTTTCAAGCAACAAGAGGTTACGGAGACGTGGAGCGTCGAATGCTTCCTCTTATATTAAGCTGGGCGGTCACAGTTCATAAACTACAGGGTTCCACTCTCGAAAGAGCGGTAATAGATCTTGGTAAGAAAAACTTTGCAAAAGGGCAAATATATGTTGCGCTTAGTCGTGTGAGAAGTTTGGATGGTATTGTTTTGTCAGATCTGGATATCAGCAAATTAATAAATGCCCCACACGATTCCAAATCTTTGACAGAAATAACGAGACTCAGAAACTTGTACTCTGACAATTTAGGTCATAAATAACATAGCATTTTTTATAAACGTTACCTTTAAAATACGAAAATTTAAAAATTTAAAGTAAATTGGTAGTTATTTGTTTTCATGATACCAATTCTGATTCAGCAAAAACTACATTCTAGATGCATATGTCAGAATTTTAGTGAAAAATCCTGTAATTTTTTTGTGTATGACTTTTGTTCCAGAGAATATGCTTTTATTTCTAGCGGATTGTATCATGGAACCGTGTGACATCATGCTGCTGATGAACGCCCATAAAAACTTTTATTTAAAAAATATCTTTTCTTACAACTTTATGTGTGAATAATCAATTAACTAATAATTTAAAATTTACTAACGCAGTATTTATTATACTACATAACCTATATGTACACCCTTTAAATAATTAATATTAAAATAACATTGTTTAAATGTTGCTAGTAACAAAAGATAAGGCATACATAAAATTTTTTTTCATTTCCAATGGCATACTTGTTATAGTGAACATAGTAATTCACATTCTATATTAATATCAATTATCTGTTTGTAACGATTCGAAAAGGGACGCTTCATAAGTAAAATTACCTCACCTGTAAGAATACCCGTTAAGTTTTTTGCACTTGTTATTATGGGAATAGTAATAATCACTTTGTTAATATTTCAAGGGTTCAAAAGGTAATGTCCTATAGATCAATTTACATAAAATTCCACTTTAATCTTTATGCTCGTTGTGCTATGGACATAATATACATAGTACAGTATAAGTTCTGTCTAAATATCTAGTGTCTCTATAATTATTTGTAATATTAGACCATATACAACACCCTTCAGCAGTTAAGTGGTTACCCTTTACTTTTTCCACTTTTTATTGCTGACACAGTAAAAAAATTTTTTTTTGTCTATTACTGTTAAAAAGATTGGCCATATACATTAAATAACAACCATTACGGCACCCTTTAATTTCTAATTTAAATTATTATACTTGTTATTATAGTTGATATAGTAATGGATATTCTGTCTAATTTTTAAGAGTTTTTCTGTGCCGATTTTAATGATAGGGCCATATACGTCAGTTATAGGGACACCCTATAATTTCTTATTTCAAGCTTACTACTTGTTAAAGCGGACACAGCAATAAAGGTACTGTGCAAATTTCAATCACAACTGTTCAACAGTTTGGTCACATACATCAAATAACAGAAACTATTGTAACACCCTATAAATTGTAATTTTAAAATTTTTACTTCTTAATATGCCGGAAAAAGTAGGGGACATTCTGTTTAATTTTGAAGTGTTCGTGTATAACGGTTCAAACGTTATAGGCCATATAACTCAATGTACTTCATATATGGGAACACCCTTTAACTTCCAAATCTTAATTTTATACTTGGTGCTATAGTGAACTTAACACTACAGGTTCATTGTAAATATCAAACGTGTGTCTACAACTGTTCAAAAGTATGGCAATATGCATTAAATTAAGTGAATTATTGGCGCACCCTTTAATTTACAATTTTTAATATTAAAACTTGTTGCTACAACGGCCAAACCCATCGACATTCTGTCCAATTATGGGACATCTTTTACTTTATAAATTCAAGTTATAAACTCGTTGATATAGCGGGCTTAGCAATAAGTTCAGTTTCAGAGTTCTGTCTATAACGGTTCTAAAGTTTGGTCACATACACAAAATTACATTAACTATTAGGACACCCTTTAACTTCCAAATCTAAACTTTATACTTGTTGTTATAGCAGACTTAGCAATACAAGTTCGTTGTAAATTTCAAGCGTCTGTCTACAACTGTTTAAAAGTATGGCCATATAAATCAAATTTAATGAACTATTGGCGCACCCTTGAATTTATAATTTGTAATATTAATACTTGTTACTATAACGGAAATAGCAATCGACATTCTGTCCAATTTGCAAGCGTTTATCTGTCACAATTCAAAAGATATGCCCATATAAGTAAATTTACATCAATTATGGCGGCACCCTTTAATTTTTAGATTTATTTTTGTATAACTTTTTGTTATTGGGGGCTATATTAAGAAGCAGTCATTTTAAATTTTACAGAATCGCCCTTTACAGTTCATAATACACGTAAAAAATATGTATGTTGTATGGGGACACCCTTTAATTTTTCAGATTATGAACTCTTTTTAAAACGGGACCAATCTGTAAGCATAAGCTATCATATTACCAAAAATCTTCTGGAGGCACAAATATTAAAAAAAAGCAACATTCAGCCGAATTGTATAACCTCCTTCATTTTATCTAAACAAATAAGTACATTTTATTTTGTTTCAGATAAAAAATGTAGATGCAGATGTGAGAAAAAATTGATGAACTTAGAGGTAATCTTATTGCTTATTTAATTTTTAAATACCTAGTTTTTTAGCAAACTTATTTTTCTATTCAAAGCTTCAATGGACAGGAAACTCAATACACTTAAAGGTATTCACAGTGTTATCAATGTTATGTATAGTACATACTTACAAAACAAATCAAACAATTTGCTCTATTTTTTCTACAGGACAAATGAAGGTTATGGTGGAGGCGCAGGCGAAGCAAAATATATTTTTAAGAAATCTTTTGAAGCATGGAGATCAGACGGTGAAGGATGCTCGCAGTTTTTCGCCCATAGAGACTGAGGAGGATCTTTTTTCTCTTAATGCGAAAATATCCTCCGAAAACCGTGTGCTATATGCCAATATTAAATATATATTCCAAATTATATTTTTATATTTATTTATTTTATTTTGTAAGGTCAACACAATAAGATCATATTTTCAACCCCAAGGGGTGAAAAAAATCTGAAATACGTGTTAAGCTCAGAACTAGTGGACCAATACAATGTCGATGGTAACCACGGAAAGAAGGGTTTGAAGCAAGTGGACAAGTTTTTCCGTATACTGTTAGGTAACATATTAATAATATAATAATTATGTACATGGGTATATCAAGTGAATCGGGTGCAGCAGAACCTGGTGAAGAATAAAGAGTGAAATTTTTGTTTAAGTGAAATTTTTATTCAATCCGAACTGAATTTCGGCATGGGGATTTTCACGTAAACAATTTTTTCCATAACTTAAATATTTTTATCATTGCATTTGCAAAAATGAAGTAAAAAGTTGTTTAAGGTGTAAAAAGTACAAATTTAAGCCAAAACTCTAAAGTGAAAATTATTAGGCTGACCCCTAGATTCGGCGTTGCGGACCTCCAAAGCTTGTATATTAAAGTGTCCCTTAAATTTAAATATTGGAAATGCTGAAGCGGTACCCGCTTATTTTTTCCATTTAATTTCAGAAAAACTCAAGTGTAATTTAACGCCCCTACGACCACGCCTTCCCTAAGCGACGGGGCCTTGAAAAGTAAACTATAAGATTTTTTTATCGTTGTATTGATTTTGAACTAAACAATTTAGTTTTTTCTTATTTCGATAAAAAACACCGAAAACGAAAACTACAACCGATGTGTGCCGATGATTGGGAACGGAGAAATGCATCAGGAACGAATAAATTTGTATTGATTTTTTATTTTAGTTAAATCCATTATTTTCCAATTAAGAAGTGTTATTTATTTAATCAAAATTAAAATAAGGAATTCAACAAAACTTATAATAGGTGTGTTCATTTACTTTACTAGTAAAAGTTTGCAACGAGAGAGTAACAAAAAATTTTCCGAAATTACTCTTAAAAATGTGAAAAAGTAAATGAACACTTTACTAGCTAAAATTTGCAAGTTAAAATAGTGTTGTAATGTATAGGTACATATGAGTACTCAATAACCACCCCTATATTTTTTGGAAAAATTATACATATACATATATATTATAAAAATGATGTGATTATGGTCATTTATATTCAGCATTGTCGTGACTGGCGTTTTTCGAGTACGGCTTGTTATAGAATAATGAAAACTTTTTCAATTTTATTTAATCTAGTAGCTGATGTAGTCGAAATACGCTTTATACGATAAAGGTGATTAACTACTTTTGAATAAAATTAATGAATAAAATATCTATTTTTAATTAGTTTATACGTTATAGCAGCCTGCCTACACATAGAATTTTTATTTTAAATGTCGGAAATAACGACAGAATAAGGTCGCAGAAATATTTATTTCCAACTTTGTGATTTATTTTCCAAGCGATTTTCTTAAAATGGCGTTTTTAATGCGTGGTAGAATAAGCATGCGTTAATAGATATTATTATTTTGACACCTTTTGTGTTATTATTATTATAATTATATAATATTAAGTATTTTGTAATGTGATTTTATGAGGAACTATTTATGTAAATAAACACTAATAAGAAACTACATTAAGACGCAAACAAATGTGAGTTGAAAAGAAGAATTTTTGTTCGTTATTGTCTAACGTTAATGCATTAATGCAATAGTTTCCAAAATATAATAATAATAATAAACAGCCGGCGAAAAACGGGTTAAATATAATTTTTAAAGAAAACAAATTTAAGCAATTTTCATTTTCATTATAATCAAAAGCTTTATCCAAAATAAAATATCAGAAGCAGTAGAAAAGTAATTTAATAAATTATGTGTTAATTTATATTTATTTGCAAATATATATTTGAACTATATGAATTATTTGCCTGCTTAGTGTGAATTACCAAGTAGCTACCTACTCATAATATTTACAACACATAATATTTCGACACTCTCTCGTTGCAAATTTTTTGGGTTAATGAACGCTTTCTAGTAACAATTGTTACAAATTTGTACAAATTTTTAGTAAATGAACACACCTAATATAAAAACATTAGAGAGCAGTAAATTTTCTTTTTAAAGATTTTTTTGTGCAATTTGGAAACATTTTTCGGTGGTCTTCTACACACTGCAATAAATATTTCGTTTGCACTTCTTGCACTGCCAGAAGTCCAGCTCTTTCAATGCTGTTATTTACCGCTTTTAACTGAAATACTTTTGATTTAGCTTCTAAAAAGAATTCACTGCCTGCCCAAGTTGATGAATCTTCGGTGAGATAAAGAGTATTTTCAATTCGTCAAACATAACGTAGCTTTTTAATGAAACGAAGTCACAAAGTTTTTTCTTTGCACTAAATGGAAAATGAAATTAACGTATTGACAAAGAACATAGTATTTTGAAAATACTTATCAAATAATGAGCAACGTAATTCTTTTTTCGATGGAACATATCGCTTAGCATTTTAAAATTCGCTTTCTTTTCTTAAACTAGCGACAATATTTCTTTTTGTCTTAGTAACAACCATATCATCAAGAAGCGATAAAACACAAAGTACCCGTAGTGTTTTGCGATATCCTTCAGAAGAAAGTGGTAGTGCAGAAGAACTCTTGGACTAGCCGCAAAGCGATACCGACTAGCCACTCCTAATTTTCCCGTTAATGCTTTCAAGTGACGATTTTAACATTGGGCTGTCATCCGAAAACTCTACTCGCTTTTGTGTCGACTGCAGAGTTTGGGAGTAATTTTCCACCAGTCGCATTTAAACTAACCCACGAGTAGGCAGTTTATGGATAAATTGGTATTGAGAAATATTAAAAAGATGTACACAAAGATTTTGTTTTAATACGGTTATTTTAATTATTTATTAAAAAATGCAAAAAAAAGAGTTAAAAACTTAAATCACATAAAAATACAAAAACTAAAATTTTTTATCATAGGAAAAGCTTAAGTTATAAATTTAAATTTGCACTCAATATTCCTCAATGGCTTCATATTATTGTTTTTGTTATCACAAAAAAATTTAACTTAAATTATAAATTTCTGTCTGGACTTTCAAGCAGTTCGTGGTTGTTTTGGTTGTTATTTTAGTTAACTGTAGTGCTGTCATTCGGCTCGACATGGTTATCCACACTTAGCTGAGCGCGATTTTCTTTCGTCTTTTGCTTGCTGTTGATTTTGTGGTATTTCTTCTTTTCGTGATAAAGAGCAGCTCTAAGTTTTTCTTCTATGCGTTCATCAGAAATTGCATCTAAAAAATAAAAATTAAATATTGAAAAAATCAATATGATATCAACGAAAGTCTATTAAAAGCTTTTTAAACGAAGGCATACCAATAATAGCATCGTAAACATTTTTAAAGTCTTTCAACCTCTTTTTGCCTTGCACTCCCTCAGCGTTAAATGCCATAACAATGTCTCGCCCAAGAATTTGGCCAAGATTTTTGCTTATGTCTCCTTTTATAACAGATTTTATGTAGCGAATCTGCAGCGTTGCAGATTACATTAATGTTCTGAAGTCTGTTATAAAAATTGTTCTTTATATGTGATAATTACTCACATACAGATCATTCTGGCTTTTAACTACTTTTTCAAGCTCATGAAGTTGGATCTCTGATTTTAAAGGGGAAATCTTCATAACATTGTCTAAAGCCTTGCTTTTTTCGTGAAGCTGATTTAACAGCACTTTATGCTCCGCAAGGATATCACATATATTCGTGTTCTGTTGTTTTTGCTGTTCAAGCGTTTCTGTTAAAGATTATAAATATAACATAATTTGATGTTTAAACTCCTGTAAAAATAAACAAACTTACCTTTTATGTCGTCCAGTTTTTATGAAGTTCTGCGCAGCCATCGCACTTTTAGCCAACTAACTTTCAAATTTATATATTAACTTAAAAGAAAATCTTCACAGTCGAATTAACTCACCTTTTGTCGACAAGTGTTTTATTTTTGAAGCCATTATGATGGAAATTTTTGCGTACTTCGATTATGAACAGCTGTGTAAAATTGGAATGAATGCAAATTAAGACTTAAAAGGAAAATAAAAAAATTTGTATGTAATAGATTTTAAGGGAAATTGTTTCTTTTTCCCCTAAAACTAAGCTTGAAGTAAAAATTCCAAGTTTTAAGGAATCAACAGGTTCTTTATAAACACTTTTAAGGTCTAAAAATCTTCTCCCTTCAACAACATTATTTTCTCCTTCTATAAAGCCAACTATTTGAATAGGAGTGTCTAAGCCAACTGCGCAAACATTGTTTGGGCTGCTGGACGAAAAGTATCAAAGATTAAAATAAACTCTTTGATACTCTCTTTAGAACGTATAAACCGACTTTTCACTTCTTTTTTAAATGTTTCATGTCTTTCATTGTTTAAGATTTGTTGAATTATTTGAGTAGGCTTTCTGATGTGTTTTTTTTAGCTTCTGAAGTCTGTTTTCAAAATCATATGCAGAAAGTTCTGCAAGTGTTCCATATTAAAACACTTTCTTCCCCAAATATGATTGGAAAATTTTCTACAAAAAGTTGCAAAATAGTCTTCACAAGTCGGGGACACCTTAACATTCTGCACGCACAGTGCAATAGCAGAAATTCGTAATAAAAGTCACTATCTACTTTTTCTTGCAAAACAAATGGACCAGTATAAGCCAGAAGGAGTCGAAATTCATTGGCCTTCCAATTTGAAAGCTCATTTAACGATCTTGGCTTCCTAGGAAATTCTTTCTGGACATATTTTTTAAGGTCCTGTAACTGTGTTGATATCTTTTTAACGTTTTCTTTTGGTAATTTAGGGCGTGTTCGCCAATTAACAAGACGTACAAGCATTTTTCTCATGACCACAAGCTCAATTAAATGCGCTATCCAGAGGGGTTTGAGAAATTATTTTGAAACCAATACTTTATAAGGGACTCTTTTTTATTTGGAAACATTCCATTGATGTTCTAGATACTTGCTTGCATAAAAGTCATCTGTTATTGGATAACCAGATGCAGTGCAGTATGTTAAGACATTTTTCACTTTTTTAGCCTTATGAGTGCATTTCATAAATCCATGACTTAAAGTATATCCAGGAACACCACATACAAAAGACCTTGCCGGGGTATCGCACACTGAGATTCTAATAATAATAGGTATATTTCGATTATTTATGTTAATATCACCATCTAAATGCTCCACTTCTTTCACAAAATTCCCAAAAGATCATGGACACTGTGTGGCTTATTTCTTCCAACAAACACACTTATTGGAAACGGTTCCAACTTTTCTTTAGTATTAACTATTTTAAACAAAATGGGCCAAAGCTTCACTGAGCGGAATACCATCGACATTAATATCGATTACGACTTCATCATAGCTGTGCAGCAATGTTGCAATTTTTAAAATCTGATTTTTGATGCCGAAATGGCAGCAAACACCTGGAGAAATTTGCTTTGTTACGGAAAGTTTTTGCCTTCCCAATAGCTTTTCTAAACATAAAGGTACATCAAGACCTTCTTTCAAAATTGCCAACAACTTTTCTACACAAATTTTTGCGGATTTTGTTTCTGTGTACCACGTTTTCAGTTTTTCCGAAAACTTTGTCTTTAACAAAATTTCTGACTCATTTTTCGGCAGACTATCATTTTTGCATGTGTTACTGCTTTCACAGAATTTCGATTTAACTTTTTCACATCGCAATTCTTCAGTACAATTTTTAAATACTCTTTCTCTATAAGCAACTTTTTGTTTTGCTACTCTTCGTTGGGAAGTGCGTTTATTCATTTTTCTTTTATTTACTTTATTTTTGTTTAAATTTGTAAGCGGCAGGAATATTTCTCGCCTGAATAAAATATTGCCGGCTAAATTAAAAAGCCTGGCATAGAAGAAAAACAAAACTTTTTTCTTTTTGATGTTGAGCCAATTATATTCGGCTGAATAATGCCTTTTATTTTAATTTTTTCGTCCATCGGTTACTATGGTGCAGCCATTACACCCCCACCGTAAAATAAATTAATAATTTTTTTTTTTTGAAATTTAGTAAAAAATTATGTACATATATAATATTTACATATATTTTATATTAAATATTCCATTATTTTAACATATTATTGCGATATTTTTTTATATTATCATTAACATCAATAATAGTGTTTACACCTTTCTTAGCTATAACTTTGTATGGACCATGGTATGGTTTGTGGTATTTTTTTCTATTAATGTTTCTAACTATTACAAAATCTCCTATTTCTATATTCAATGGGTTGATTTTTACATTATCATTTATTCTTTTTTGTTTCGAATTTTTTAAATATTCTTTTGCTTTGTTCAAAGAGAATTTTAGTCTTTTTTGTATTTCATTTGCGTAGTTATCAATATCATAATTAGTTTCTTCGTTCGATAATATGTCAGTAGGTAGGTATGGTAATTTTCCAAAAACTAACTCATATGGTGTGTAACCAGTTTCAACGTGTGGGGTTGTATTATAAGCAAAGGTGAAATAAGGGATCCAGGTTTCCCATTGATCATTATTACAAAAATTTAATAGAAATTCATTAAGCACGCTATGATTTCTCTCTATAGACCCAAGGGTTTCATGGTGATAAGGGGTACTAAACGTCTGCTGAATTTTTAATAGTTGGAATATTTCCGTCATTAGTTGATTCGTGAATTCCGTTCCTTTATCTGATTTTAAAACTTTAAAATGGCCATATTTCAATATAAACTGCTCTACTAATGTTTTCTCTACAGTTTTTGCATCTTTCGCTTCCATTGGATATGCTACGACGTATTTGGTAAGTTCACACTGTGAGGTTAAAATGTATCTGTAATAATTTGATACTCGCATTGGTCCAACTGTATCTATTGACAATACTTCAAAACTTGTAGCTGGTGTTTTTGTTAGTGTAAGTTTCTCCATTGTATGTCTTGTTTGCTTGTTTAATTTACATTGTTGACAATTTTGAATATAGTGCTTAATCATTTTACCCATGTTTTTCCAAATATATCTTTGTTTTAACTTTAGAACAGTCTTTTTAACACCTAAGTGTCCTCCATTCATAGAGCTGTGATATTCTTCAATTAGTTGCATTTGTTTTTGTTTACATGTAATGCGTAATGGTTCATCATATAATATAATTTTAAGATTCGAATCTTTTTCAAATTGCAATTTGTTAAATATTCTCTTGAATTCTTTAATGTGTACACTTCTGAATATATCATCCTTCTTGTTAAGTGCTAATCCGTTTATCTTCATTTTCGCTGTCAGTTTCTCCAGAATCACCGTGGTGTAAAGTGGATTATCACTGCAAGAAACAATTATTTCGTTTTCTTCCATCTGTATTAATACATTAACTTTATTTTCAAATATTCGTATGAATTTCAATTTTTTAATATTTTTTATGTCAGTCAATGATGTGCATTCCCAAATGAAAATTTTCGCAGGATTTTCTGTAGGAATGCATGTAGAATTGTCTTTGCCGGTGTGTTTATGTTTTCTATGCATGTTTCTTGTAATAGCCAGTATTTTCTTGTCAGGTTCGTTTCTTGTTGGGATCATAGCCTTTAATACTTCAGAATTTATTATTATTCTTGACAGTGCATCAGCATCAGCATTAGTATTCATTTTTCTCTTTTTGTAAACTATAGTGAAATCGTAGTCACATAAATCAAGACGAATGCGTGTCATTTTCGACGATGGGTTCTTGTGTGAAAACAATAACACTAACGGCCTGTGGTCTGTATTAACAATAAATTCTCTGCCGTATAAATATGGTCTGAAGAAATTTATGGCCCAGTGAATGGCTAGTAGTTCCTTTTCTATAATAGGTTTATTGATGTCATGTTCTGATTAAGACTTACTCTCGTATGAAATTGGCGGATCTTTTCCAACTGTGCCTTGTGACAAAACTGCTCCAAGTGCGTAATTTGAGGCATCAGTAGTTAGAACGAATTGTTTTTGAAAATCAGGATATTGTAGAATTGGTGGATTGAGTAATTTTTCTTTCATGGCTTCAAATGAATGTTGGCACTCTTATGTCCAGGCGAATTTTACATTCTTTTTCAATAATTGATTTAAATTTTTCGCAAGATCAGCAAAATTCGGTATAAAGCGCCTATAATAATTGCAGAAAGCAACAAATTTTTTTACGTCATCAGTATCTTTTGGTACTGGATAATTTTTATGGCTTCATATTTTAGGATCAGTTCTTATCCCTTTGTATGTTATTAGATGTCCCAGATACACCACTTCAGATTTTAGCAAATTACATTTTGAAGGATTTAATTTTAAGTTACAGTCACGTAATTGTTGAAATACTTTTCTTAAGTAATTGTTATGGTGCTTTAAACTGCATCCGAATACGATTACATCGTCAACGTATAAAAATGCTTCAGCTGCAAGTCCGCTTAATGCAATAGTTAGCATCCGTTGGAAGCTGTTAGACGATATCTTCAAACCAAATGGTAAACGTTTAAATTGGTAGTGTCCCGATCCAGTAGAGAATGCTGTTAATGGTCAAGCTTCTTCCTCTAGTTCAATTTGATAAAATGAGTTTTTCATGTCCAGGGTAGAAAAATATTTCGCTCTTCTCAATTTATCTACTACATCTTCAAGTCTCGTGAGAGGGAATTTGTCATTAACAATTTTAGTATTTAGTTTACGAAAATCTACTACTAGACGCCATTTTTTCTTATCATCTGTAGATTTTCTTGGTACTATTAGTAGAGGTGAATTGTAGGGACTTATTGAATGTTCAATTATGTCGTTTGATATCAATTCATGGACTTGTTCGTTTATCTCTTTTATTTGTGTGTGTGGTAATCGGTAGTTTTTTATATACACGGGTGTTTTATCTGAAGTTTGGATGTTTTGAGTGTAGAAGTTGTTTGTTGTCAACTTATCCCCTGGTAAGTGAAATATGTCGTTAAATTCGATAATAATCTCTTTTATTGAAACTTCTGCCTCTGGGTCAGCTATATCTAAATTAACTGTATCCAATAATGAATCATTTCTATCATCATTTGCTGTGCTTGTGTTTACTGCGGGGTATATATTGTATTCTTTAAGTGGTTGAATTTTGTAATTAAAGTTATTTATTTCAACATCTTCATTGTTTGTATTTAATATTTTTATGTGAGCAATTCCTCTTGCAAGTACAATTGTGTTTGCCAAATAAACTCCATTTTTTATTTCCTTATTTATTTATTTCTTTTATAGATGCATTAATCGGACTACACATTCTGATCTTGCTGGTATAATAATATTTGTTTGATGAATTAACTTAGAATTCATTGGTTTGTGACATCATCTCCATTCATGTTTAATGTTATGGTAAAAGTTTCAAAGTCAAGTTTAGCCATATATTTTGTAAGTAAATCTCTGCCTATTATGTCATCATACAACAAAGGGAATTCAAGAACGTTTCATGGAACCATAATACACCTTTCATGGAACCATAATACACCTTTCAAGTAAATAGTTTGAGAGGAAAATATACGTCGTAACCAATTTCATCAGAAGCAATAGCCCAGGAATAGAATTAATTGCATCCCATTAATTTACTCAGCTTACAACTAAAAGTCATTTCCTACGTAATAGCAGCATAGGAATACCCCCTCATGCTATAAACTTTACCTAAATCAATAAAAAAGAAAATAAAAAAACTTCAACATAAATATTTGAAACATCAAGAATTCAGTAGATAGTTAAGATCAATATAAAAAAAGAATTATTATATATATGCATATCTATATATATACATATATACTTATATATCCAGAGTCACATCAATGCGATTATATATAACTGTATCCCTCCAGCTAGCGAAACTTACATTGCTGAATGGCCATTTATCGGTGGACTTCGCAAAAGAAGAGTAAGTCAAAAACATTGCAATTACATTAATTCCTTTAGTCGTCTTTTTATGCATATTAGTAAAAAGCATTTTTTTTTAAGTTAAAATTAATAGTGAGGCGAGTTAAAGAAATATCTAAAAATAATCAAGAGTTTTTAAAACGATTGCTATTGATGTGAAGATATGTAAATTTCGTGGAGTTAGAAGAATAAAAATTAAAGAAAACGTCTAAACTAAGAAAAAGCGAAAAAAAGTTAAAGTAAAAGAAACAAAAAATAAGAAATAAAGAATTAGAAAGAAGAAGAAAATTAATATAAAAATACAAATTAAGGTATTTACTTAAGATATTTATTTATTATTTTTTTTTTTTGAGGAATTTAAGCCCTTTCTTTCTTAATAAAAATATATCAGCCTAAAGAAAGTAAACCAAGACTTTTAGTGAAGAACGATTATAAGTTACCTAGGCAGATCAAGCCCACATATGTATATGTTCTTTGTTCTCTTTCTTTAGGTAATGATCATTAACAAAGAGACCATGACCTAATTTCGTGACCTATTTACTTTTAACTAATATACATATATAATATATACAGGGTGATGATCATCGCTCTCAAAATCTGACATGCTAATTATTCAGTTTCAATAGTTTTGTAGTATTTTATCACATTGTATCTTCTGAGTTTCTATATTTATAATGAGAAAGATGTTTGGGTTGTGAGGAAATTTTAATTATCTTTTGGATAAAGGATTAAAAGCCAACACAAATAAGCATTATATTTTACAAATAAGTTGTTTTCCAACATTTTTTTTGTTTAGAGTTGGAATTTAAGAGCTGAACACACGAGTTGGTTCTTAACCATCTATACAGTTTGTAGATCTTAATAGTTTTGTATTTGGTATTTTAGAATAAAAATCGTAGAGTGTTTTCCTAAGCCAATATGAAGATTTTTAAATTCGTATCCGATATTATAGCTGCATAGTTTTGAGAGTTTTGCCTATTGATTATCCTAAAGTATTGCGTTGAATTGCACTGAATTCATAGATAATGTTTACCTTTACCGAACACACACGAATGCATCATTAGCAATCACAATTTTATCATATTGGAGTCTATATACGTTATCTTATTATTGTTATTACTTTCTTTCCTATATTAAGTTTTAAAAACAAGATTAAATATATAAATATATAAATTATTTAATTCAATAAGTGGGATTTAGCAATCAGTCTTACACTTATTAAATTATTTTCAAATAAAAGTTTCCCTTTTAAAATTTCAATTATATCTAAAGATAGTTTAAAATGTCTGTTAGACGGAGTACTTAGAATTTAGCAATAACACCTTCGGCTTCTTCAGGTAATCAACCTCCGCCACCACAAAAAATTTTAGACTGTGAGATTTGCAAGAATTGTATTACAACTAAGGCTAATGCCTTAAAGGCAAGCTGTAGCCATTATTTTCACAAATCATGTTTCAGTAAGTACACTCAAAATAGAACTAGTTGTCCGAGTTGTAACATCGAATTAGTGGTGCCTAAACCTCCTCCAATAGTCTCCTCGACTATGACAACTAGGCATCAAGCACGTCAACAACAAATAGATGATAGTAGATTCTTAGGTGAAGTACAAGATAGACCAACTACACCGAATAATCCTCAGCAGAACGACTCCACTCCTAGAAGCACAGAGCAAGAACGTCATTTAATAGAGAATTTAGTAACAGCAGCGGTGGGCGTCCAACAGGGCGACATGCTTGCGACACTGAGTGCACATCTAACCCAACTCATACAGACCAATATTGAGGCAGGCTTTCGAAATTTAAATCTAGGCATTAATAACAACGCGAATAATAGTCGCAGTGAAATCAATGATTACTCTCATAATAATCATATACAGGGTATTGAAAGTCAGTCATTGAACCAACTATTAGGACTTCCTCAATCAAATAATCCAGAAAGTGGTATAAATAATAATGTTAACTCTATTGGTAATTTAGTAAGGATAAACTCAGGAGTTTCAGGAAATTTATTAGCTCGACCGGATAAAATTAGCCAGATTATTAGCAACTGGAAACTTAAGTATAGTGGGAATTCTTCTAGCCTATCTGTAGACTCGTTTTTATATCGAGTTGAGGCTCTTACGAAGCAGAACCTGAGTGGCAACTTTGAGATTTTGCTCAGGAATGCTAGTGCACTCTTTGAGGGTAAGGCCAGTGATTGGTATTAGCGATATCACAAATCTGTAAGAACAATAAGGTGGCAAGATCTCTGTTTATCGCTTCGTAGGCAATTCAAGGATACGAGGTCAGACATGGACTATAGGGAGCTAATAAGGGATAGAAAACAGAAGCCAGGAGAAAGTTTTGATGCTTTCCATGATTCCATTCTGGAACTTGTCGACCATTTGGATAGGCCTATAGAAGAGGCATTAATAATAGAAATTCTCAGGAGAAACATACTTCCTGAAGTTCAACACGAGATATTAAATCTACAAATATTTTCAGTAGACCACTTGCGCGATATTTGTAGAAAACGCGAGTTTTTCCTTCAGGATATACGTAAAAAAGATAAAGCGTCGCCATTTTCGAGGAAAGTATCTGAGCTGTATAAAGAAGATGAGGACACCGAAGACATTGATTTCGATACCGAAGATGAGATTTCAGAATTAAATCTTATATGCTGGAACTGCAAGAAAACTGGGCACAGGTATCAAGATTGCCTTTCTGAGAGGAACGTATTTTGCTACGGATGTGGTGTCTCTAATACCTACAAGCCAAATTATGCCAAATGTAACGCGTCAAAAAACTTACCATTAACTCCACGACGAAGTGCACGACAACTGAATTCTTGTTCCCAGAACCAAAAATGCTGATGTTAAACTTAGGGCAATAGTTCCGTTTCACGAGCGGATGAAAATATATGACGGGATTCGCGACAGAATATTTGGTGAAACGTGTAAAAGATCTCAATCGCGATCATCTAATAGAATGAGACAATATTGGTCGAATGTTAAGGAAAAGAAAAGAAACAGAATCAGTAGCATTTTCGAGAAGGAAAACGACTTCTGGATAAAGGAGCATCTATAAGTTGCATAGGAGGCAGTTTTGCTATTAAATTCTTACATTATGAACAACCATACAAAAAACTTAATTATAAGGTTTGTACGGCAGACGGTAAACCACAGAGTATTGTAGGTTGCATACGGACAAATATTACTTTCAGATCGACAGAAAAAGCTATAGAAATTTATATTATACCTAGTTTGTCTCAGTATCTTTACCTCGGGATTGACTATTGGCGAACTTATGATCTACTGTCATTTCACACCCTTAGTTCTCCGACACTTCCATCGATTTCAGCCTTATTAGACTTCTGCAAACTAAGTGGAAATCAAAAGCAGCATTTAAATAAAATTATAGATTTATTTTCTTCGTTTTCTAAAGAGGGTCTAGGCAAAACATCACTTGTCACACACGTTATTGATGTTGGACAGGCGAAACCCATTAAACAGAGACATTACCCTGTATCACCAGCAATAGAGAAATTGATGTACGAGGAAGAAGATCGGATGCTCAAGTTAGGTATTATTGAGGAATCAAACAGCGCCTGGAGTTCACCCTGTGTTCTAGTGAGAAAACCTGGGGAAAAAAGGCTATGTTTAGACTGTCGTAAGGTAAACGAGGTCACAGTTAAAGATGCCTATCCGCTGCCTATTATCGATGGTATATTGAGCAGATTACCAAAGGCTAGATTTATAACCAGCTTGGATCTTAAAGATGCCTTTTGGCAAATACCTTTAGATCCAAAATCAAGAGACAAAACAGCATTCACAGTACCGAGACGGCCCCTATAACAATATAAGGTAATGCCGTTTGGTCTCTGCAAGGCACCCCAAACTATGACTCGGTTGATGAATAAGGTAATTCAAGCCAATTTGCGTAACGAAGTTTTTGTATATTTCGATGATTTGCTAATTATTTCTGATGTTTTTGATAGGCATCTCGAGGTTTTGAAAAAGTAGAGGCTATTCTAAAATACCCGACACCTAAATTAGTTAAGTGTATGGGACAGTTTCTAGGTATGACAGGTTGGTATAGGAAATTTATTGACAATTACGCTTCACTTACAACTCCTTTAACTGATTTGTTAAAAAATAAGAGAAAATTCGTTTGGAACATTGAAGCTGAAAAATCTTTTGAAATGTTAAAGAATCTGTTGAGCTCAGCATCTGTCTTACATAGTCCGGATTTTACGAAACCATTCTTTATCCACTGTGACTCAAGTAAGACAGGAATAGGAAGCGTTTTGGTCCAGTTGAATTCGGAGGGTGATGAAGTTCCTTTGGAATTTATGTCAAAGAAACTAAATAAAGACAAAAAAAACTACTCAGTGACCGAACAGGAATGCTTAGCTGCCGTGTTAAGTATTAAAAAGTTTCGACCATATGTTGTAGGACATGAGTTTACAGTCGTAGCCGATCATGCATCGCTTAAATGGCTCATGTCCCAAAAGGATTTAAGCTCCAGATTAGCTCGATGGGCGCTTAAACTTCAGGGATTCAACTTTAAGATACAGCACCAGATACAGCAACAGAAGGGCACTCAAAACATTGTTCCTGACGCGCTTTCTCGAACCATATCGACTGATTCGGATCTCTGTTGTCCTGATCGTAACGTAGAAATAGAAGTTAGCAGTCTTTCTAACGATAGTGCGGTTTTCATTGACTTAAAATCACCACACTTCCAATCGGATCAGTACAGAAAACTAATCCAAAATATAACGGAAAATCATTGCAGATTACCTGACTTTCAAGTAATCGACGGATATGTTTACAAACGAACGCAACACGTGAAAGAACAAATTAATGATGACTTTTGTTGGAAACTATATATTCCTAATGAGTTAATTTATGATGTTTTATCAAATGCACATGATAATCAATTGTCAGCCCACTTTGGTATTAATAAAACGCTTGAGCGTATTCGAAGGTACTATCTTTGGCCAGGCAATGTAAACAGTGTTAGAGATTTTGTGAACTCGTGCGAAAAATGTAAGGCTACAAAGCATCCAAACTTTTTTTAAGACCACCCTTGGGACGTCCACCTACACCTGAACGGGTGTTTCAAAGACTCTATATCGACTTTCTTGGACCATATCCTAGCCTAAAGAAAGTAAACCAAGATTTTTAGTGAAGAACGATTATAAGTTACCTAGGCAGATCAAGCCCAAATATATGTTCTTTGTTCTCTTTCTTTAGGTAATGATCATTAAGAAAGAGACCATGACCTAATTTCGTAACCTATTTACTTTTAACTAATATACATGTATAATATATACAGGGTGATGAAATTTTGTTTAGTTTGTTTATTCGGGGCAAATAATTATAAGATTTTTTTATATGTAAAATTATGAATATATATTTTATTCCATTAAGAGAATTTAAGTATACACAACCCATGTTAACTTCAATTTTTATTGAATAAAAGCAACTTTTATAATGTAGCATAATAGGGATTACCAAAAAAAAAAAATATTTTATGGAAATTGTGTATTATGGTAATCGAAGGTTGGGAAGGGCAAATATTGCTCCGTTAACACCTGGAGATATTTCAAGGCGGCCGACGTAATATTTTCGTTTCAATTTTTGGATTCTGGTCTTTTTTTCTAAGCAATGTATATAATGTAACTTTTACAAATTATTTAAGTTAACAGCAGTATATTATCAATTCAGTTTTTCCACAAATTCACGGCATGCGGATGGCGGCCAACAGTTCGTCTTTTATTCTTTGTTGCCGGCGACGGTATTCCTCTATAGTTATAGGCTGTGGTTGTGGCAGCGGAGCTTGTGGTAGTGTGCAAATTTGTTTTGGCAGGATCGCCATGTGATGATGTTTGTTTATGTTTTGTTATTATAATTTTTTTTTTGATGGCCGGCTCTTAAAAAAGCCAAATTAAAAAGCATGGCATAGAAAAAAACTTTTTTCTTTTTGATGTTGAGCCAATTATATTCGGCTGAATAATGCCTTTTATTTTCATTTCTTCATCCTTTTATATCTTATAATCTAACGGTACTTATTCTAAATTTGTTTTTGTAAAACAATTTCATTTAAATTTGTTTTTGTAAAAGATCTTATATTTCTTACAATTCTGGTGTTGTAAAATGATCTTAAATTTAATACAGGATCGGTATGAGGGTTACCATGGTGCAACCATTACAATAGGGTTGCCAACTTTAAAACGAGTTCAGTATTCCGTACTTGCCATCCGTCTACAAATCGTATCCGTTGCGACTACTGACTTCTATTCCAGAATAGCACCACTCGCCAGGCGTCAATGCCTTTACCTTCTTCTGCAGGGTATTTTATTTTTCATTATCTTTTAACTGTATAAAAAAGTCGAAAAAAAGTCAGCCGTATACAGTAGAAGAAGAAAAACAGAATCATTGTTGATTATTGTTGTTTTTGCTTAAACTTTGATTTTTGTCTTTACTTTATTGTTTAGACAAAAATCTTTAGTTTATTTAAAATGTTTGTGTGAAGTTTCCTGAAGACCTAAGTAAACGGTAGCGAAATGGCCATCGAGACGTGCTTTCCCTTCTTCAGTTATATAATAAAGATGTTGGAAAAAATTTGTTTAAAACAGCTTTAGCAACACACTAATAGGTCTTAATAGCCTTGATAAAATACAAGTTTTGGTATTGGGCTTTTACGGCTAAGTTGCATTGCATCAATGGTTTCAACGAAGAGAAATTTCTTGCAAACATTCTTTATTTGTTCTTTCTCATGCTTTATTTTAAATGTTTTATTAAAATTTTCGCTTAAAAATAATATCGAAACCGGTAATCTCCTCTAACAATTCGATTTTCGAGTTCAGAGAGATAAAATGTATGCAAGATGTCAACCTCAGTTGGTTGAAAATGCCGATCTGAAATGGAGGTACCATTTTGAATATTGCTGTGCCTAATATTGCTGCAGTTGTTTTTCAACTTTTTAAAAAGCGGTACATCCCCTGTAATTTGAGGGATTTCGGTTTCGAATATAGTTTTCAACTCGTAAACATGATGTCTGCTTCTAACTAAAATTAGTTCCCTTCCAAGTGCTTGCACTAGTAGCGTACAAGATCCATTAAACGGCCCGTGTTAGAAGCTGTAGTGTCACAGCACATAATCTGAACTATATCGGACAGTTGCCAGTCAATTATCGCTTTTAACACAGCTATAGCCTGTTCCTTTCCAGTTGCATGATCTAGTTTAGGTACTGCAATAAGTTTCTCCTCATTTACATAGGTGGCCACAATTGAAAGTCGTTCTTCCTTAAAATTTTTTACACCAAAGAGTCCGGTCTACCAGGTTTTCGCTGCTGCTGTAAAAAAATTTTGTCTTTCATTTTATTTAAGGCATCAACATGAGCTATGTCGAAGAATGAATGAATCTTCTGTGTTTTAGCACTTGAGTTGTCTTTGAGTTTTTTTTTTGCAAATTTTGCCAGAAGCCTTTCTTAATAATTTAGCAGGTATTCTAGATTTTTCCCAGATAAGAACTTTCTCGCACAGTTAATTTTCCTTGACGAATATTATTAAATAAAACGACAATAACTTGTCGTTTTGATGGAAGTTTCGTGCCAATGATTTGGTAATTAACATTTGCAATTAAATGTACTTTATATTTATTACTGCTACGTAGGTCTTGCGGCATTCTGTTTATTCTTGAAATTTTTAACCAGAAATCAACACAACTTTACTTTTCGGCACTTGAAACACGATTAAATATAACAAATAAGAGTGCTATATTCGGATATGCCGAATCTCATATACCCTTCAGAGTTCAGAAAAGTACACTTACTGTACAAAATTCTCGTACATAAATTGAAAACACACAATTAAAACCAACCCGTACATTTTTTTATAACAATTATGTGTGTCTATAAATTTTGAAAATTTCCGTACAAATCCACGAATGTGTTTTATTAAAATATTTATTTGCGTTTGTGTACGGAAAAATTAAAATAACTCCGTGTACGGAAAAAAAGTAAATGAAAGAAATAAAATTATTTCGTGTACGAAAAAAACGTACATGCAAAAGTAAAAATAACTGCGTGTACATAAAAAATGTACATGGAAAAATAAAAATAACTGCGGGTACAAAAAAAACGTACATGGAAAAATAAAAAAACATGTACGAGAGACAAAATATAATAAAATTTTGGTTTTGTTATTGTTTTTTTTTAGTTAAAATTTAAGTCTACCATTGCAGCTTGTTTTTATATTATTGGTAAGTAGTGGAGTTCCTTGTAAATTCAAGCGAGGGTCATATGAATGGCTCATTAATAAAACTGTGCAATAAGTAGTGTTATAAAAAGTAAGGATGTTACGATACCTGTATCGGTTAAACTGTTCACCGTCCCTGCTAACTCTTGCGGCTTCTTCACTTGGCGGAGTTCTCAACCCTTAGCTTACCTAGATACGTCACAAAATTAAAATTAACAGGTCACTACAAAAAAAAAAAAAAAAAAAAAAATAACGATACTTACTAAAAAAAAATCATTGAAACACTCAAGAATAGGGAGATGGATGTTACTCTCCATTTGCCCATTCCCAACCATGGCTGTAAAAATTTTCAACAATAAATCTTCTTTACAAACCCCAAAATCCGTCCCTCAACACCTTATCCGATGCAACAATCCAAAGCAATCAATTTACTCACGCTTATTCATTTTATCATACACTAATACATTTTTTATTTAGAACAATATCTTTAACTTCAAGATACATAAATATTTATATAAAATCTTACATTTTTAACACTCACACATTCGTACACTTACTATCTAACAATGTAAAATTTTAACAAACTCTCCTTCAAAAAAAAAAAAAAAAAAAATTTAACGCAAAAGAATATTCTCTTAAATTTATTAAATCCCACTCAATATACTTTGGATCTTTTTTTCTATTGTCTAGAGCTCAAACTATATCTCTTTTTTCTAGGACGATTTAAGGTTTTACTACACGCCTAAAGGAGCTCCCTGAGGATGTTTAAAGGATCATTATTCCTAATTTATTTAAAACACGCTTAGTTTGTGCCCTATACGCACAATTTTTTTTTTTTTAAATTTTACTCTATCTTTTATTCCTTTTTTTTACACTTCTCTTTTCTTTTTAAATGATTGTACACGGACTTAGGAATTAAACACTCACAAAAACACACAATATTTTTTCACAAAACACAATCCCTTAATTCTAACTTATTTAACATAGTATTAATTTATAATAGAATTTAATCTTTTTTTGTAATAAAGTAAAATTTTAATCTGTTTTTTTATTTGTTCTGTTTTTTTTTATTTCACTGTTCAATAATGCAACTTGCAACAACAAAATTAGATTGAAACAATTTTTCCAGGAGTTTTGATGTGACAAAATTAATAATGAAGAAAACTGTTTTTGCCTACCTGGCTTCACCAAATAGTATATAGCCTCAAGGATTTACCCAGGATGAAGAATATTATTCTTTTTGTCCTTTCCCTTTTGTTTTGGCAGGCTTGCCCTTTACAGGATCCACCAGCTAACACAAAAAAAAAACACACAACAGTTTAAATAGTTTAAATGTCTGCTTTTTTAGATTTCTATAGGCACTTTTTAAAAATTTAATAAATATAAACTATCTGCTTCTTTTTTTTAAAAGACGACCACTTCGTATAAATTCCAATCAGAATATTCTAAAAATTTCCAAATTCATGTGTATTTATACCCATTTAAAATTGCGGGATTTATTTACTTGCCTGACCGTGTTAAAAGGATTTCTCCCTCTCAATCCTTAATCCACAATTAAAGTACATAAGCTAAATCTCATTGCAAATCCTTACTCACTTTTCCCTCCAAATCCTTAATCCAAAAAAAAACCAGGTACATAGAAACTCTCATTCCAGCTTCTTTTCCCCTAATAAAATATCAACATAAAAATTCGCCTTTATCGTTTCTCCTCAACTATACGTTATCTTCCCTATTATCCTTTTTGATATATATACTCATTTCGCTCGATACCTCACACAATACATTTATATCCAATTCCTTTAACAACCAGGATCTCAGCATTTTTAGCAACTATAAATTTTCAATCATTAATTCTAAAATTTAACTTTAAAACAAACCGCTAGTTTACACATTTTAATCTTACATTACTCGTCTACCTCAGACATTCTACGCAAAATTATTGCGTTGCCAATCCCAAAAACAAGCTTACTATGAAACTCCTCCTATACACACGCATTAAAACCAATCAAAACAAAACACATGGTAAGTCATTTCTGTTTCATTTAATTTTTTTATTTATTTTATACTTTGTGATATTGGACAAACCAAATTTTTAGGACAACACAATATTGGTAATCGTAAGTATCGATCCATCTTAATTTGTAAATCAATAAAACTTTTATTTCTTTTTAGGTCATCAACTAACAAACTAACCACAAAATACGCAAGAAAAGAAAATACAAACTACTAACACACTAACAAAGAAGATAAAAAAACATAATTGACCGGGACTCGAGCAGGAACTGGTCACTCCATCACATGTCATCGGCTCCTTCCTAGCATCTTAAAAACAACAACAAAAAAATTATATAACACCACATAAAACTAAAAACACTCATTGCACGCAATTAGCCTTGGGACATTGGCTGGAGCTGAGACCTCCATGCTGTTACTGGCCAATCCCTACTAATCCTTCTTTTCAATACGGGATTTGAGGAATTTGCATGTTTTCCTCTCTCGAATGAAACTCGTCCCTCTCCATACATAGCAGGATCCGCAGATTGCTACACAAATAGATTAGTATTATTTATTTATTTAGCAAATTTTGCTAAGTATAAATAATAATAATAATATATATATAATAATATATATATATATATATATATATATATATATATATATATATATATATATATATATATAAATTTTGCTATGTATAAAAATTGGATACAAACAAACATAAAATCGCAAAAATAATCACATTTATCACAGCTCCTACAAATACTGCCATTGCACTGGAAAGGGAAAGTTTAACACTAGGTGAGCTAGTTTTCTATTACTTCTGGTACATCTATTTTACCAATTGGAACAGAATCACCATGAACACAGGGGACTTCGCCAACTGATGATATTTTTACCCGAAAAGACATAGTGGCTTCCTGTAATTGCCAAAAATCCTTTAACTATCGTTTAATTAGTCCCCGACAAATTGTTGCACTTGTAGCGCAAACAATCGAATGCTTTATATATATTAAAGCGAATTTAATAAACTATACTTCAAACATTAAAATTTTGGATGACTAAACGACTTTGCTTTATCCACGTATGTATACATCAAACAATAAAAAAACAAATCGATTCATAAAATAATAAATAAATTCCAAACAAAAAAAGTTTTTTTTCAGGATCTTCAACTTCCTGGAAACGCCATTACCCCTTTTCTTAGGCATAAACGACTCTACATGCTGATGGTTCATATCTCAGAACACTTTCTATACAAAGGTTTTTGAAACTTTTCTATCCCTCATTGACTTACTCTACTAAATTTCTACGGGAAGTAACATAAATGCTATTACATAACTGCTTCACTTTGTTAATCCATTCCTTTCCTTTAGGAAATTCAACACTTTACACATATTAGATTCACAGACACAACAAAACTTGTTATATATTGCACCAGGAACCTAATATTAGCAACAAAAACAAAAAAAAAATTGACGTCACACTTAAATCAACCATATCACAGATTATATCCTATCCTAGTATTGCATCTAATCCCAAAAGGTAAGTTGATTCTTTATCTAAATTTTGTATATATAAATATTATATTATAAATATTACTTCTTATAAGTAAGTGAATTATATTATCACAGATCTCGCAAATTTTTTTTAAAGACACTCTCAGAAAACATGCTTAACTCTGTTTAAATCTCACAAATACCTTTGCTCTAAAATCGTGGCAATTTCCCATACGAAAACTAAATCCTAATGTCTTTAACATGGTACGCACCTAGTGATTTACCTTGTAAAGTTTCTAATTCGTACATATTATTGCCTATAGGTTTAACTACCCTACATTTTAAAAACTTTCTACGGAATTTCGAACTTACATTTTTGTTAAAATTGCTTAAGATTGTATTTCTTCGATAGACCTCTAGTCTGGGATAAACTTTTTATTTCTTGCGCCTCTATTATATCTTTCGGCACTTCGATTATAGGCCTTGAGCATGTTTTCTTTAATTTTGTCCCTCATAATTTGCATCTTTTCATCCCGGTTCAATTTCAGTATCTCATGGTCTGTAAGAGACTGTAATTTCCTACCCAACATGTAATCCGCCCCACTGGTATACATGTGATAACCAAAAAGAGCAAAATATGGGGTCGCAACTGTAGCTGTATGAACTGAAGTTCTTAACACGTATTCGATCTCTGATAAATACATATCCCAATCCCGGTGATCTTTATCTAAATAAGCTCGTATTGCTGATAACACCGATTGATTTACTTTTCGCTTGCATTGCTTTGCGGAGAGTATACAGCGTTTTTTATGTGTTTTATTTTGTAGACTTCTAATAAATTTTTAAAACTTTTTGCGATAAACTTGCTCCCGTTGTCACTGTGTATCACCTCTGGTACACCAAATTTGTGAAATATTTCGCGCACCAGAAAATCAGTAACGTTAGTCGTTGTGGCCTCTTTCATTGCTTTTAAAAAGATAAATTTAGTGAAATGGTCAACTACTACAAAAATGTAGCAATTTCCCTTCTTGGACCTGGGATACTTTCCCATAAAATCTATATAGAGCTTTTGAAATGGTCTCTCAGTTACTACTTGTTTTCCTATCTCAGGATGGAGATTTAAATTACAGGGTTTTGTTTCCTTTCAGATTTGACAGGATGTTATAAAATTCTTCAGATGCGTTATGATTTTAGGGCAATAGAAAAACCTCTTTAGTCTTTCTAGTGTCTAAGTAATGCCTCCGTGAGCTGTTTCTGGTGTTAAGGTACGGTCACATTAGTCAAACATTTGACTGAAATCGGCAAATATTTATTTGCCGTAGTCTGACCACAAAATATTTATTAGAAGCAAATAACATCACAGCTGATTTTGGGCAAATAAAATTATTTGCCAGTAAACAAAAATGCTTCTAATGTGAACATAGTGTGACCACTCGACGTCAAATATTTGACTCATTTTTAGGCAAATAAATATTTGTTCTTACAAAGTTTTTGTAAGAACAAACAGAGACAAATAACAGCTGTATCAACAATGTTGCCCAGTATTTAAACTAAATTATTAAGTTTCAGAAAAACTCGCTGATAATTTTAAACTTATATGTGTATTAAATAAAAACAAAATACTGTAAGCAATTAATAATAAAATTATAGATAAAAAATAATAAAGTGCAATTTTTGGAAGAAATAGTAAATTAAAAAAGTTGTCGGGCCACATATTTTTCGAGTTATATATCATCAAAGTATTTTATATATAATTTGGTATATTTCGACATTTTCGCTTCAGAATGGTGCAAAGTTTCAAAATTGTATATAAAAAAGATATTATTGGAGATTATTAAATGTTCTTTTATAAATTTTTAGTTAAGTATTGATTTAAAGTAAAGTCGCAAGAAATTATATAACTTGAAAAATATGCGTTGGCGCTAAATTATTTACTCAACATTTTGTTCTTGAAATAGTCATTCCTACAACGTAAGTAACTTTTGTTTTCATTTTGGAATTTTATATTAAACTAGACTGGAGCAAATATATCCTTACTTATGCTGAAGGCAAGTAATATTGCCGGAAGCTATAATTCGGGAATTATAGAATTTTAAAGTTATAAATTATATACTATTATGTATCTGAACATAAGCCCATGATAAGGTTGAGATGCATTTTGTTTTAAAATGCTTATAGATAAGTTTTAAATGAAGTTATATATGACAACAAGCAACATGCTTTCACTTCAAAAATCAATATCAATTAATTTATATTAAACAAGACTTAAGGTACAATTATGCGAACGTCCACGTAAGCTAACCTAACGGCCGTTTGTTTTTAAATATACTAAAACAATGCAAACGCTTACCGAAATTAACTGTCACGTTTCCGTAACGCTTCAACCTGTATAAAATAGGTTTTGACGGCATTGTTACGTGACATTCGTAAGATAGTGCTGGAATTATATGTGATAAGTACCATAGCGGCACATTTGCCCGTTTTAGGTACTTTTGAAGTATTGACAATAATTGTATCATTCATAAGTTTTTATTATTTTGCTTAATAAAAGTATAATAAATAAATAGTTACATTAAATACATAATAATATTTTTAAGACAGATAATTAAATTTGTCAATACATTGTACATATTGCAATGTAAATTATCTTTCGAAGCGAAATTAGTACTTTTTCTAAATAAACATGTACGGAACAGTGCCCGTAACTATGCCACAAATCTCAACACTGTTCTGAACAGCTGCAGCAAATTGAAAATAGTGTTAGGTTTTGTAATTTAATATTTTGGCTTTATAGTTTTTTTATGTAAAACAGTTTTCATGGACATCAGCAAATAAATCCTCAATATCCATTTTTAAATTCTTTCCGGGCTTTTGAAATTAAAATTACAAACAAATTGTGCTGCACAATGTTTTGTTTTTGTTTATTTTATTGACATGCGTCACATTTGTAAAGTTTCTATAAGTACATAAACGACCGTACGTTGAAATACGTTAAATTTTTCTTACATCAACGTTCGCATAACGAGGCCTTTAAGCACGCTTAAATTTAACCAACATAAATTAAACTTTAATTAAGATTTGCATAGTGCCCACGCATTTTAACGGCTTAAAAAGACGAAGAAAGTCGGCTATGTGCAGAACAAAACCAAAATAAATCTTCAGCCCCACTCGAAGCGTCTGAATAGAGCTAAGAGTCATTAGTGAATATCCATTTTAAGCACCTAAAGTGTTCTTTCATAACTTTTGATTTGCAATCAAAAGAGATATGTTCTATAAGTACTAAGCTGAAAGATTATTTTTGCAGTTAATGTAAACTGTTTTTTTTTTCATTATAAATATATTCGTTTGACGGTATGTTATAATGTAACAATTTTTAAAAACTATATATGTACAAGAGTTTTTCCTCTATTTTCAGAAATCTGAAACATTAAAATTTCTTTAAAATTGTAGAACTTTGTATCCCAATTAAAATCTTGCATTTTTGCAGTTTTATTCTTTGCGAAATTTGCTTTTTAATTTAAGCGACTTTTTACTTCAACATATAATTTGTCTACACTTATATCAAGTAAACAAATAAACAGCTGTAGTTTGAAAAATATATTAAATAAATTAAAAGTTTTTAGAAATTTTAACCAAACAAATGTAATGAATGATTATTAAAATTTATTGTTAAGAAGTTGGATCTAATTCTTATTAAGCTTCATCCTCTTATTGTGCTCCTTCTTTAGAACACCTTTTGTTGCTTCTTTATAGAATAGAATATGAAAAATTTTATATTGTTGCTTGGCTTTGTTCATTTGTAACTTTCATACATGGGAGTTATTCATTATAAACTTTCATCTCACATTGCCATTATGTGTAGTAGTTATTTTAATGGAATCTGTATTCATAATACATGCGGGTACATAGATATAATATTAGCCATCATTATTTGACCAACTTTTATAGTCTATGACTATCAGCGGTGGATATTTTATTTTTATATTAAAACCTGGGATTTAAATTCTCGTACAAGGTATAGGAAAAGTATATTATAGGAAGAGAATAAAAACTTAATTTGAGACTTTTAAAAAGATGCGCCTAGAGTCTGCCTAGATGAAAAAAAATTTTCTACAGTTGTATATTTTTGTTCCATCTACAAATGGTTATTACTTGTTTGCTTTGAACTTATGTATGTATATTATACTGCAATTAAATATTTAAGAGTAGCAACTATTTTTCATCATTTATAATTAGCATTTAATAATATTTTAAACATTTTCTTTGCAATTACTTCGAAATAATGCCGAAGAAATTGAATGGCAATAAAGACATCCCATGCGCAGCAGTTTGTGAGCAAATAAATTTACGTTTTTTTACATTTTGATCAAATATATTTTTAAGGAAAATATTATTTTAAATGTGACCGCACATAAAACATGTTTGTCAGTATTTTATTTCACATTATTTCATAGCTGTTTGAACAAATAAAAATAGGCAAATAAATGTGCGTAGTGTGACCACAAAACAAATTTTGTATAGTTTTGAAAATTTTTACGCCAAACAAAAGCAAACAAATTTTAGGCAAATATTTGTCATATGTGACCGTACCTTTACAAAGTTTTTGTAAGAACAAACAGAGACAAATAACAGCTGTATCAACAATGTTGCCCAGTATTTAAACTAAATTATTAAGTTTCGGAAAAACTCGCTGATAATTTTAAACTTATATGTGTATTAAATAAAAACAAAATACTGTAAGCAATTAATAAAATTATCGATAAAAAATAATAAAGTGCAATTTTTGGAAGAAATAGTAAATTAAAAAAGTTGTCGGGCCACATATTTTTCGAGTTATATATCATCAAAGTATTTTATATATAATTTGGTATATTTCGACATTTTCGCTTCAGAATGGTGCAAAGTTTCAAAATTGTATATAAAAAAGATATTATTGGAGATTATTAAATGTTCTTTTATAAATTTTTAGTTAAGTATTGATTTAAAGTGAAGTCGCAAGAAATTATATAACTTGAAAAATATGCGTTGGCGCTAAATTATTTACTCAACATTTTGTTCTTGAAATAGTCATTCCTACAACGTAAGTAACTTTTGTTTTCATTTTGGAATTTTATATTAAACTAGACTGGAGCAAATATATCTTTACTTATGCTGAGGGCAAGTAATATTGCCGGAAGCTATAATTCGGGAATTATAGAATTTTAAAGTTATAAATTATATACTATTATGTATCTGAACATAAGCCCATGATAAGGTTGAGATGCATTTTGTTTTAAAATGCTTATAGATAACTTTTAAATGAAGTTATATATGACAACAAGCAACATGCTTTCACTTCAAGAATCAATATCAATTAATTTATATTAAACAAGACTTAAGAACGCTTAAATTTAACCAACATAAATTAAACTTTAATTAAGATTTGCATAGTGCCCACGCATTTTAACGGCTTAAAGAGACGAAAAAAGTCGGCTATGTGCAGAACAAAACCAAAATAATTCTTCAGCCCCACTCGAAGCGTCTGAATAGAGCTAAGAGTCATTAGTGAATATCCATTTTAAGCACCTAAAGTGTTCTTTCATAACTTTTGATTTGCAATCAAAAGAGATATGTTCTATAAGTACTAAGCTGAAAGATTATTTTTGCAGTTAATGTAAACTGTTTTTTTTTTTTTTTCATTATAAATATATTCGTTTGACGGTATGTTATAATGTAACAATTTTTAAAAACTATATATGTACAAGAGTTTTTCCTCTATTTTCAGAAATCTGAAACATTAAAATTTCTTTAAAATTGTAGAACTTTGTATCCCAATTAAAATCTTGCATTTTTGCAGTTTTATTCTTTGGGAAATTTGCTTTTTAATTTAAGCGACTTTTTACTTCAACATATAATTTGTCTACACTTATATCAAGTAAACAAATAAACAGCTGTAGTTAGAAAAATATATTAAATAAATTAAAAGTTTTTAGAAATTTTAACCAAACAAATGTAATGAATGATTATTAAAATTTATTGTTAAGAAGTGGGATCTAATTCTTATTTAGCTTCATCCTCTTATTGTGCTCCTTCTTTAGAACACCTTTTGTTGCTTCTTTATAGAATAGAATATGAAAAATTTTATATTGTTGCTTGGCTTTGTTCATTTGTAACTTTCATACATGGGAGTTATTCATTATAAACTTTCATCTCACATTGCCATTATGTGTAGTAGTTATTTTAATGGAATCTGTATTCATAATACATGCGGGTACATAGATATAATATTAGCCATCATTATTTGACCAACTTTTATAGTCTATGGCTATCAGCGGTGGATATTTTATTTTTATATTAAAACCTGGGATTTAAATTCTCGTACAAGGTATAGGAAAAGTATATTATAGGAAGAGAATAAAAACTTAATTTGAGACTTTTAAAAAGATGCGCCTAGAGTCTGCCTAGATGAAAAAAAATTTTCTACAGTTGTATATTTTTGTTCCATCTACAAATGGTTATTACTTGTTTGCTTTGAACTTATGTATGTATATTATACTGCAATTAAATATTTAAGAGTAGCAACTATTTTTCATCATTTATAATTAGCATTTAATAATATTTTAAACATTTTCTTTGCAATTACTTCGAAATAATGCCGAAGAAATTGAATGGCAATAAAGACATCCCATGCGCAGCAGTTTGTGAGCAAATAAATTTACGTTTTTTTACAGTTTGATCAAATATATTTTTAAGGAAAATATTATTTTAAATGTGACCGCACATAAAACATGTTTGTCAGTATTTTATTTCACATTATTTCATAGGTGTTTGAACAAATAAAAATAGGCAAATAAATGTGCGTAGTGTGACCACAAAATAAATTTTGTATTGTTTTGAAAAAATTTAAGCCAAACAAAAGCAAACAAATTTTAGGCAAATATTTGTCATATGTGACCGTACCTTTACAAAGTTTTTGTAAGAACAAACAGAGACAAATAACAGCTGTATCAACAATGTTGCCCAGTATTTAAACTAAATTATTAAGTTTCGGAAAAACTCGCTGATAATTTTAAACTTATATGTGTATTAAATAAAAACAAAATACTGTAAGCAATTAATAATAAAATTATAGATAAAAAATAATAAAGTGCAATTTTTGGAAGAAATAGTAAATTAAAAAAGTTGTCGGGCCACATATTTTTCGAGTTATATATCATCAAAGTATTTTATATATAATTTGGTATATTTCGACATTTTCGCTTCAGAATGGTGCAAAGTTTCAAAATTGTATATAAAAAAGATATTATTGGAGATTATTAAATGTTCTTTTATAAATTTTTAGTTAAGTATTGATTTAAAGTGAAGTCGCAAGAAATTATATAACTTGAAAAATATGCGTTGGCGCTAAATTATTTACTCAACATTTTGTTCTTGAAATAGTCATTCCTACAACGTAAGTAACTTTTGTTTTCATTTTGGAATTTTATATTAAACTAGACTGGAGCAAATATATCTTTACTTATGCTGAGGGCAAGTAATATTGCCGGAAGCTATAATTCGGGAATTATAGAATTTTAAAGTTATAAATTATATACTATTATGTATCTGAACATAAGCCCATGATAAGGTTGAGATGCATTTTGTTTTAAAATGCTTATAGATAACTTTTAAATGAAGTTATATATGACAACAAGCAACATGTTTTCACTTCAAGAATCAATATCAATTAATTTATATTAAACAAGACTTAAGCACGCTTAAATTTAACCAACATAAATTAAACTTTAATTAAGATTTGCATAGTGCCCACGCATTTTAACGGCTTAAAGAGACGAAAAAAGTCGGCTATGTGCAGAACAAAACCAAAATAATTCTTCAGTCCCACTCGAAGCGTCTGAATAGAGCTAAGAGTCATTAGTGAATATCCATTTTAAGCACCTAAAGTGTTCTTTCATAACTTTTGATTTGCAATCAAAAGAGATATGTTCTGTAAGTACTAAGCTGAAAGATTATTTTTGCAGTTAATGTAAACTGTTTTTTTTTTCATTATAAATATATTCGTTTGACGGTATGTTATAATGTAACAATTTTTAAAAACTATATATGTACAAGAGTTTTTCCTCTATTTTCAGAAATCTGAAACATTAAAATTTCTTTAAAATTGTAGAACTTTGTATCCCAATTAAAATCTTGCATATTTGCAGTTTTATTCTTTGCGAAATTTGCTTTTTAATTTAAGCGACTTTTTACTTCAACATATAATTTGTCTACACTTATATCAAGTAAACAAATAAACAGCTGTAGTTTGAAAAATATATTAAATAAATTAAAAGTTTTTACAAATTTTAACCAAACAAGTGTAATGAATGATTATTCAAATTTATTGTTAAGAAGTGGGATCTAATTCCTATTTAGCTTCATCCTCTTATTGTGCTCCTTCTTTAGAACACCTTTTGTAGCTTCTTTATAGAATAGAATATGAAAAATTTTATATTGTTGCTTGGCTTTGTTCATTTGGCATCATTCGAGATTGATAAAGTGGTCTCCCTTCAACGGTGAACGCTGTGTACAGGCCGTTCCAGCTCAATCTGCCAAAATGCGTATTTGAGATCGACGCTGCTTATATAATAAGTTTCGTCTATTCTGCTTAATATGCCGTCTATGTTTTGCAATAGATACGCGTCCTTCACAGTTAACTTATTTAATTTTCTAGCATCTAAGCAGAAACGATTCTTCCCTGATTTTCTCACAATGGTGATCCTATTGCTCCACGGACGCTCACTATGTTCAATAACATTAAGCTCCAACATTTTATAAATTTCCCTATATGTAATTTCCTGTAGTGCTGGTGATATTGGGTAATATCTATCTTTGATTGGTTCTGCACCATCTATCAGCTTTATACAGTGTTTCTCCAAAGAAGTTTTACCTAATCCCTTTTTTTCAAAAGTTTCAAATTGATCGATAACTTCCTCTAACTTTCGTTTTTGCTCTTGGTTCAACTCATAAGGTTCTAATTTATTATCTGATTTACTCTCATCTTCATCTAAAACTTTACAAACTTCTAATTCCTCTGCAGATAATACATCCGGAGCTAAGTTAAAAGTACGCCAAAAATCTATCCCTAAATATAACGGTTGTTCCAAATCTGGACCAAGATATAAGAGAATATTGTTCTCTTGATCTTTGTTAACTATGGTTGCATTTAATTAACCTAAAATACTGACGGTTGCTCCACTATCTAACAACCCAGACATAATTATACCTTCTATATTAACTTCTATAAAAATCTAATTATCATTGCTTCTATTATTTATTCTATGGACTGATTCTCGTTTTTCTTTTAAAGTTCTCTAAATTTAATAATTCTTTTGGATAACGGTCGTCTTGGATTTTGTGCATTAAATATTTGGGATCGCAACAAGTTGTAATATTGTTTTCTCACATCAAGCGGCAGATACTGTCTTATTTGTGGTTAGTTGTTTTGTAAATATTTCTTTCCATTTTATGAATCGGCTATTTCATTATTTTTGTTTATTTTTCCATGGCAGAGTTTCTGGATGGACGTAGGTCGCCTCTCATTCCCACGTCCCTCATTCGGTTTTCCCGTTGGCAATCCGGACATTTAGGGGCGATGTCATTTGGCTTGCCATACCTATAGCAAAACAGACTTCTTTCTGATGCATCACAGTCTTCAAATCCATTGCCTGGTAACTTGCAGTTCCAGCATATAAGTTGTTGAATATTTTAAACTGCAGCTACTTCTTCTGAATGGCTGTCGTTTTTTTACTGCTATCGAAACATACTTCATTTACATTTCTTACTGGACGCTGTGATGTCATACTGCTGCTTACCTTTCTCCTGGGAAAGTTGCGTTCTGGCTCTATATATTCTGTTCGCAATTTTTCAATCGATGACACTGTAATTGGGTAAACAATTCTTGCCACACTCTGTCTAATATTACGTTTAAGTATCTTTATCATGTCTAACTCCGGTATAGGCTGCACAAGTCTGGATCGGAGTTTACACATTATATGGAAATATGTGTCGATTGATTCATGGGGCTGTTGTTTTCTTTCTACTAAATCTCTTATTATTTCAAAGTTAGAGGTGCTGTTGCTGTAAAACAGACGGTAAATGCTGCAAATTTTGTCCAGACCGCCCATACTGAGGTGCTGGAATTAGTGGTGGCGGTTGTGCATACGATTGAGGCACTTGCACAAAACCATTCTGCGGTGGTGGTTGTATCCCAGCCAATGGCTGAGGTAGTAAAAGTGGTTCCGCAACTGGTACTTGACCATATTCCGACCTTGGAGGCGGAAGTTGATTAACGGCAGCCTGCGATGTTGTTATGGCTTGTTTTATTTCTAGCAAGGCTTGTTGTATTTTGTCATTGACCTCTCTCATAAGGCGTGCTTGACATACGCCCACAGATGCCTCTACAAACTGCTGTATATGTCTAATGTCGATAGGTCCTTCAGAATTTGGATGATTTATATTGCCCTCCCGTACTTCTCGGCGTATAGTCTGAGCCGTAACGCTCACAAATGATGGTGATACCACTGTCTGTTCAGCACTATCACTGATAATAGAAAGATTCGGTGAATCTAGCGTTGTAGAAGCCGGGTTACTCATTGTTGTAAACGTTGTTGTGGTAGTTGTACTAGACGAAGGATTTGTTACTGTCGAGAATGTCGTTGTGGTCGACGCACTTGTGCCACAGGCAACACCAGCGCTGTTGGTTGGCATATTATTGTCGTTAGACAACATTTTGCTGGCTCGACGAGTCAATACCATCAAAACAAAATTAATAAAAATAAAAACGCAAAAATTGTGAAGACAATTTAAAGGAAACTGCTTCTAAAAAAAAAGATAAAATGCCTACAGCAAACAAAAACTAAGGAAAAAATACAAAACAACTAAATTTAATAAACAAAATTGTTAAAAGGAAATCAATATTCAAAAATGTTTTTAACCACAGATGAAAAAACAATTATTCCCTAATTCTTCGCAAAATTAGAAAACTAATCAAAAATAAGATGGATAATATACGGCAGTATTGCGAGTAAAATACAAGTTGCAAGGTAACTATTTATGTATGATATTTTTGTATGTGTTTGATTCTAAAATCCAGTTAATTTTTTAACTTTCAGGACACAAAAAAAAATCCATAAGACGACAACACAGAACTGTGGCAGAAATAATGGTATGGGCCATCATTCTATAGAGGGCTTAGTGCTGCTACGATGAAGTTGAGAATTTTTTCCCCTCCTTAACGGAATAGCACTTCCCGTCTATAAAGCTGACGCTCAACACGAACGTAAAATTCGAAAACTAAAAAAAACGTGAATAATATTATTTTACCATTATTCTTTGTGCTATTGTTTTCTCTTTTGTAAAAGTTACAAAGATTGGTCTCAATCATTTCCCCTCAGCCTGAGCAATTAAAAATCTCGTATTGTGTTTAACTTTCTAAGCCTCAGGTTGATAAAAAAATGATTTAGACTGCTAAATCTACAAATCTTTTTGAATGTATCACTCACGCTATACCTCGCAACGCGATCCCAAGTACTAAGCCGTGGTTATCGGGACTTATATATGCGTGAAAGATGCAGCCATAAAGCTTTGAAAGATTCGCTAAGCGTACACAATAAAATAAAAAGTAAAAGGATTGGTGATGCCTGATGACGTTGATGACTTGCTGATGTCCTTCGCTGGGTGTGATGGTTTTGGCTTGGACTTCAACTTGCACTGTACTTTTTGTTTTTTTTTTTAGAAATGTTTGTATTTTTTTTAATTGAAAATCCAATTTGAATTGTTCGTTTTTTATTTTATTTAATTTATTAATTATTTATTAGTTAAACAAGTTTTTAGTTTTTTCTGTGTTTGTTGCTATTATTATTATTGGGTTGTTTTTTTTAATAAAAGTTTAATAAAATATATAAAAACTTATTAAATTTTGTTTTCACTGGACATTTTTTTATTTTTCAGCCAAACCTTGTCACCCAGAAGATTCCAAAAAAAAGAGGCGGAAACATGATTTTTTCGCCAACAAGTAACCTTTTTGGGAAGCTAACATGTCTTCGGCCTCCATTTTCCAAGTGCTTTTCAGCAATTAGATCCCATACATCCCCATATACGTTTGTTTTTACTTGCTTCTTCTTTTCCTTATTAAACAATCTCATATGTCTAAAGGCCTAACAGCTGTGATTCTAAAACCATGCACTATGTTATCCCTTCACAGGGTGCACATGACAAACCCAACCATTTCTGAAGTCCATTTATGAAATCAGAATGGGAGGGAATATATTTATTTTAAAATCCGTTACTTGTTTTATTCTATGGTATTTTGGGTATTTCATTATAATTCCGATTAGAAAAGTGTCGATCTGGCCACCTTAATTGAACCACCACTGACTGCCACTTTAGTACTAAATAGATTTTCGGTTGATGTGGCATCTCTCTTTTATTGGAATAAACACTAATTCACACGTGCAAAGTTTACTTTGACAAAGTCTTGTTAATTTTCTTTTAAACTTTGTTTGGTGTTCAGACACACAAAGTTTTCTTTTACAAATTTAGTTTCCTTTTGTTTGATCATTCTTAATTTTTTGACGTTTTGCAGTTAGTGCTTTATGATATCTGTTTACATATTGTTTGGGAAAATTTTTAAAATGGACGAGAAAGCAAAAAATAGTTTAAAAAAAATATACTTGAGTGTATTGAAGAAAGTGTTGATTTGGAATCTGATGACAGTGACAAGGAGGATATACTTATTGGTTTGTAATTCATACATAAGTATGTATGTTCTTATTTTTTAAATGAAATGTATAAAACTTTTACAGGTCTGACAAATTTGTGCAAGAAAGCGACATATCTCCCAACCAAGAAATCGGGAAAGCAATGGATTAAACATTGGAGAAAAGAAAGAATTGACCGTGGTTCTTTTTCCTTTTTAACAACAGAATTACTGTTAGCTGACGAGGCATCTTACAAAAACTATATAAGAATGTCGAAGACGCATTTTCAATACGTACTAAGTTTAATAGAGCAGGACATAATACGTGCTGACACGCAAATGAGAGACGCAATTTCTCCTGCAGAGAAATAAGCATTAACGTTGCGCTTCCTTGCCACTGGTAAGTACAATAATTTACAGCTGTATTTGTTTATAACTAAGTATACTTAAAATAATAATTTTGTAGGCGAGTTTTTCCGTAGTATAGATTATTAGAATAGTCCCCGAAGTGTGTCGATCTATTACGAAACGAATGAGTGGAATATATTTGAAGGTATTGAGCACATACACATAAGTACTGTATTTGTAGTTACACTTAAATGTTTTCTCTCCCTTTATAGGTGTGTTCATTTACTTTACTAGTAAAAATTAGCAACGAGAGAGTAACAAGAAATTTTCCAAAATTGCTCTCAAAAATGTGAAAAAGTAAATGAACACTTTACCAGCTAAAATTTGCAAGTTAAAATAGTGTTGTAATGTATAGGTATATATGAGTACTCAATAACTACCCCTATAATTTTTGGAAAAATTATACATATATGTATATTATTATAAAAATGATGTGATTATGGTTATTTATATTCAGCATTGTCGTAACTGGTGTTTTTCGAGTACGGCTTGTAATAGAATAATGAAAAGTTTTGCAATTTTATTTAATCTACTACTTGATGTAGTCGAAATACGCTATATACGATAAAGGTGATTAACTACTTTTGACTAAAATTAATGAATAAAATATCTATTTTTAATTAGTTTAGCCTACACATAGAGTTTTTATTTCAAATATCGGAAATAACGACAAAATAAGGTCCAACTTTGTGATTTATTTTCCAAGCGATTTTCTAAAATGGTGTTTTTAATGCGTGGTAGAATAAGCATGCGTTTAGATATTATTGAGAATTTTTGTTCGTTACTGTCTAACGTTAATGATCCGCCTTTGCAATCGTTTCCAAACTATAATAATAATAAACAGCCGGCGAAAAACGGGTTAAATATATTTTTTAAAGAAAACAAATTTAGGCAATTTTCATTTTCATTGTAATAAAAATCTTTATCCAAAATAAAATATCAAAAGCAGTGGAAAAGTAATTTAATAAATTATGTGTTAATTTAAATTTACTTCCCAATGTATATTTGAACTAATTGAATTTATTGCCTGCTTAGTGTAAATTACCGAATTACTCATAATATTTACAACACTAAAATTGTTTGCCGGAACATCTTTTGCCACTGATGTACTGTGTTGCTTAGTTCAATTTCATTAGACATCTTATTTTGCTTCTGTTGTTTTTAAGTTACACAAAAATAAATTTATCTTTTTAATACTTTTTATCGTTTTAAAAGTTTACATTTACTTACAATTTCTTAAATTTTCTAAAATATTTTTATTTTCAACTTAATTTTGAAATATTTTTTTTGTAAACACAAACGCAAAACAGCCGTTTAAATAATTATTGCAAGTAAAAATTTTACTTTTAAAAACTTGCAAGAATTTGTCTGTCTCTCAATTTTTTACGCTCTTTCGACGCTCTCTCGTTGCAAATTTTTTGGGTTAATGAACACTTTCTTGTAACAATTGTTACAAATTTGTACAAATTTTTAGTAAATGAACACACCTTATATTAGTTTCCTACGAACCCATCACAGTGGGAAGCAATTGCCAAAGAATTTGCTTTAAAATGGCAATTTCCGAATTGTTTGGGTGCGTTAGATGGAAAGCATATTAACTTTCGACCACCACGCAAAGACGGAGCTTTTTATTTCCATTACAAGGGAAATAATAGTATAATTTTGATGGCCCTTGCCGACGCTAATTGTAAATTTATATTTGTTGACATTGGTTGCAATGGTCGCTGTAATGATGCCGGTGTATTTCTTGATAGTAGTTTGAAAGTCGTTTTAGAAAGTGGAAAGGAAATGCCGCAAAATAGCATTGTAGGAAATGGTAGGCTTCTTCCATACATTGAAGTTGGCGATGATGCGTTCCCAATGCAAATTTATTTAATGAAGCCCTATCCATACCACACAAATTGTATAGAAAAGCAAGTTTTCAACGCAAGATTGTCACGTGCAAGACACATTGTCGAGCATGCTTTTGGTATTCTTGCAAACCGTTTCCGGGTTTTTATGTCACCAATAAACCTAAGAGTAGAAAAAGTCGAAGCAATAACATTTGCGTGCTGTGTACTTCAAACTTTCTATTAGAAAGTGACGGTGCATATATAAACAGTATCACACAATCAACATCCGTTTCTAATAACAACAATAATGCTAGCACTTACAATCCACGTAAAGGTAGCGCGGAAGCTATCCGGCAATAGTTTACCGAATACTTTCATAACGAAGGAAAGTTGGATTGGATATAGTTTTTTCTCTGTTTCTAAAAAGGTAATGAATTCTATGATGTTCATATGTTCATATGTACATATATAATATTTCATTTATTTTATTTTTCAGTTTCCAAAAAGTTCAATATGGATATTTTGACGACAGATTCCAAATTTTCTAAACATAAAATTAAAAACCTAAACTTAAAATTTTTATCATTTTCTATTAAAATTTAACAAAAAAAAAAAACCAATCAGTATTCAATTTTATTTAATTTATTTTTTATAAAACAAAAAAATCTGTATTTAATACATTGCTTAAGTCTTTAATTCCTTTTTTAGTAAATAATAACTTGTTTAATGAATTCACTTCATTATATATTATTAAATAAAAATGGTTATATACTAGCTTAATGCATAAAAATACATTGTGCTGAGCACAGTTCTTATACTAATAAAAAATAAATTAATCACTTCATTAACAGTTAATAAATATAAATATCTTCTTTGGAATAAAACAAAATGGTAAGGCTATTGTAACATAAGTGTATAAAAGAAAAAAAAAAAACGAAAAAAAGCAGATTAAAAAAAAAACTATAAATGTTAATTAAAGTCATCATCATCAAACACTCCCTCCATAGACAACTCGATAATCTCCTTATTAGACGAACTGGAAGTAGATGAATACTTTCGTTTTCGCAACGATTGGGATGTTAGCTTCCGCATCAGGCACTGAACTTGCCAAGCAGCATCAGCTTGATCTTCTTCATTGATTTTTTCCATTTCGCTGACGACTAGTGCCCCCAGCCAGGCGTATGGTTTTTCTTTTTTTTTTTTGGCAGATAATTGTCTTAAGATTTTCGAGGTCATTACGGAACTCGTCTATTGCACACGATTTCTGCAAGATATATTTTTTCTATAATTATTTAATTATTCTATAATTAATTAATAATTATATAAATAATTAGATTTTAGAAATCTTTACACGGTTTTAATGTAAACAGTTATACAATAATGGGTTTTCAATCATCATGCACCAATTCTTTAAAACTGTGTGAAAATAATCTTCATAAAACAAGCCTTCGTATTTTTCTAGGTGGCTCTCTGTTTAAAAATTCGCCTAATGGCTCTTCGTTTAAAGAAGGATTTTGGCTGTCACTGGATATACAAAATTCGTCATCTATGAGCGTCTAAAAAATTAGAGCACCAAGTAAGTTAATGTCATTTTACGATAATGAAACGTTTTCATACATACCTCCATGTTGTCTTTGCCAACTCGTGTTTCACAATGTGTTTTTAGAAAATGCAATTGGTCGAAACACCACAACTTTGGACGGTAAACATCTTCCAGCGCTGCCCCACTTTTTTTGAATTATTAATTAAGCGAACTTCTTGCTCATATTGAATACGCAAATTTTTCCATTTCCGCTTAATTTCCTCCAATGTAATGGTTTCGTCTTTTTTTTTAGCTCTTCTAATATTCCATTGAACGCTTTAGCCTTCTTCATTCTATCTAAATACTCCATCGATTTAACATTATAAATGCAGGTATTTTGTTGCATACACGTAATTAAATTTTCTCTTTGATCTCTTTGCCATTTATATACCATTTTTAAACAATTTAATTTGCAAACTTTACGGAATAACTTTAACCAATAATTTTAATCAACCAATTTTCGCTATTTATACCACAAAACCAAACAACGAAATAAAAGGAAATGTCAAACTCAAATAAATGTATATACAACTCTGTATAGGCGACGAAAGGAAGCCAAAGCAACTTTGCGAGTACATCAAAGTCTGTACTGCTCATCATGCTTTCTCCCTCTCTCTCACATAAAATCAAAACTTTGCAAACTAAAATTTCCCTGTGTAAATTAGGTAAAACATATGACAAAGAAAAGGCAAAGAAAAAATAAAAATACTACTCTTGTAAAAAACTCAAAACTGGTGTGTTGGTAAGTATGAATGAAATTGAGTGGATATGTGGGCCCTAAAATAAAAATATAAATTGAATTCTTAATTTTAACAATTATATTTTCTTTCCGTTTCAGATGTTGGCGCTTCTTTAATGACATTAATCAAGCCCGTAATGTATATACCATGGTGGTATATATATATGTATATATTGGCGGTGTTTTTGCGTCAGCATCGACGCGAAGTAATTGCTTTGATGGGCTTGCAAATAAAAGGTGAGTATAATTGTGCTAATTCCACTGGGAATATACTAAAAAGATGTATCCTCTGTTGGCTACGCTACACTTAGTTTCCTAATGGCGACTTCCTGCGGATTAGCATCATACAATTGGTAAGATGTTTTAATAAAAAGATTTTTTTATATTAATTGGTTTGGATATCTCTTCTAGGAAAAGTAAGAAAGTGGGATTTCTCTGTGTGGCATTCACCAACTTGGGGCTCTGGACGATCTAAGGTAAGTAAACCTTGTGATAATTGAAAAAGTTGTTAACGTAATGTAAAATAGCCTTGTATTTGAATTTAAATTTCTCAAACGTAACGTAGTGTCGCTTGGGGTGTATTTCATAACATTTTTTTGAAGAATACGTGTTAAATCTGTCAATTCGATTTTAATACCAGGTTACAGACTTGCATGTCGTCATCAACATCTTGGCAACATTTTTTTCAACTACGAAATGATAGCACTTTTTTTGTACGGAACTTTTTTTTCTTAAAAACAATTTTTAGAACTTTTGATTGAATTTTTTTTTTGTGTGTTCAAAAATTTATGACAAAACAATGAAAAAGGTGTACCTTGAAAAAGGGAAAAGGCAAAATTTATTTATTTATGCTGTAAAGCATTTGCAATAAAAACAAAAACCATATGTATGGGATGAGTCCCCATAACTTGGATTGAGGTGACTGAGTATATATTTCTCTTCGGTTTCAGTAAATTTTTAACGTTTTTCAGACAATGTAGTATTCTTGAAGGCGATAAAAACAATAATTATTTTCCAAAACGCTGTGTTGGCACTAGTAGCTAATTTTCAAATTTTTCAAGCGAAATAATTCCTGTTGCTTAACATTTTCCGCAACATCGAAAAGAGTATCAGGCTTTAGTGAGAAATCACAAAATGTTTCTTGTTTTATTACCGGTAACAATTTCTTTTCACTAGGAAATAATATGGGGACAACTAAATACTCCGCTCAAACTTGCGAAATTATTAGCAACTTCGGTTATTTCGCTTGTAAAATAAAAAACCCAGCTAACAGTACTGCGCCAATGACCCGATTTGAAAGTTTTCTTTTAAATGCTTTGAAGAAGTAACGGATTATATTCCAGAAAAATTTTCAGTAAAATTATGCTAAAATTTTTTAACAAATAAGACTCAAATTTGTCTTTAATAAAAGTATTTTTAAAAATTATTAAAATAGAAATTCTATGGAAATTCAATCTGTCAAAGGAATTGACATTGACAATTGATCGGTAGAGTATGCACTTTTCAATCACAGAATATTAGTATGGAGTCCTGGTTTAAACATTTATAAGGACTTATATATATTTTCTTCTATCTTAGTTATGTTTTTCTTCAGTATTCACTATTCTCCCCAATTCCATTCATCTTCGCTTATCGATTACTATCTTGTTTCCGATATAGAACTAGGCACACGTAAATGCCAGTTCCTAATACCTGTTCTCAATTCATACCATGCGGCGATTTTTCTATCATACAGCGTGACTCAAACCCACTCTTCAGATACATTTATGTTTAGAGATTTTAGGCAACTAACTACGAAGATTGTATTTCTCAAATTAGTTAAATGGACTTCTCTGATATTTATAATAGTTTGAATATGAATGACAGTGTTGAGAGTTTCAATTATAATTTGCTTCGTTTGTTTGAAAATAATGTTCCTTTACGCGCAATTACAAGGCGTGAAGTTAATGATTGGATAAATGATGATTGTATTCTTACGGCTAAAAGGTTGAAAAATTTGGCGTATAGAGCTTATAGGGAAAATAATAGTGATACATGCTACAGAACTTTTCGCAGAGCAAGGAACAAATTAAAAAGTACTATTCGAACGATTCGTAGAAAGTCTTGTTTAAAGTTTTTTTCTTCATGTGATCAGCAACAGTTATGGAGAAAATTAAAATCTGTTGGGTTGCTTAAGTCTCCTGGGACCACTATGTTTCCAGTACCCTTAGATGAATTCAATTAATTTTCCACTATCACTGGTACAGTAGACCGTGATGTAATTTTTACTACATTGCCTGATGGCTTCAACTTCGATAATGTTAATGAGAATGACGTGTTGGATGCAGTGCTTAGTATTAGATCTCGGGCAGTGGGAGCCGATTTCATACATATAAGATTTTTGAAGTTTATTATATGGCCTGTTCTTCATCGTTTGATTTTTATTATTAATAAAGTCATTACTACGTCTACTGTACCCAGCATTTGGAAAGTTGATAGAATTGTGCCTATTCATAAGATAAAATCACCTAAAAGTTCCTCTGATTTTCGTCCCATTAGCATTTTGCCTGTTTGCTCTAAGGTTTTCGAGATAATTATTAGGAAACAGGGATTTAGAAAAAGACATAGTACAACAGGCGTATTATTAGATATCACTGAATCTATTAGAGAGAATATGGACAAGGATTTGGTAAGTATTTTAGTTTTTCTATTGTAAGGCTTTTGATTCTATAAGTCATTCTTTATTGGTTGAGAAGCTTTCTCGTATATTTAAATTTAATTTAAGTGCTTGCAAACTATTTCTTATCTGAACGTACTCAGTATGTTCAAGTGCAACAGGAGACCTCCTGTATGATCTCAATAAGTCGTGGAGTACCGCAAGGTTCTATTTTAGGGCCTTTACTATTTCTTATGTATGTGAATGACTTGCTCAATGAGTTGAATACATTAAGATGCTACACCTATGCAGATGACATACAATTATTTGCTGGATTTGATTTATTTTGCTTGCCAACTTTTGAAAGACATATAAACCATGAACTTTCAAAATTGCTTCATTGGGCAACTCGCAATTTTCTTAAATTAAATCCCTCGAAGTTCAAACTGATGGTGTTTTCTAAACATCCTATTAACATTAATATTATGCTTGGTGACGAATTGCTACAAGTTGTTAATCATTATAGAACCCTTGGTATTATATTGGATGATAAATTAACTTTTGACTTGCAGATTAACTCTGTTATATCACGCATCTCCTGGCCGTTGCGAAAATTGTATAGTATTGCCTACTATTTGCCTCTGTCAATAAAGCGTCGTATTGCCTTGTCATTATATTAATTTTGAAGAACAATACTTTAAAATTAAAGGGTAGTAAAAATTAAATTTAAAATAAACAATTTAAAACAAAGAATTAAATTCACAAATAAAAATTAAATTCTAAAACAAAAATTAAATTTAAAGAGAATTTTTGAAAACTAAAGGAATAACTTTTTGAAATGTTCTAAAGGAAATTAAGCCAATTCTTTCTCTACACTTCATTTATTTTCCTCCAGACCATAAAAAACAAATCCTAATTATTCCTTAATTTTATTAATAGAATTTTCTTGTCCACAGGCCATAAAACTTCAAGCGCACCTGGATGAAAAAAAGCACTAAATAGATGGTTGGTTATCTCTCGAAGAAATTCAGACTAATGAGATGAAAAAAAAGCGTATATCCATATTTTTAAACTAATACCTCAAAATTTAAAGCTTAAATACTAAAGTCAAATATTTTCCCTTACAGGTGACTCTTCCATAATAGACATCTGCCCCAATACACTAATTAACAGGCGTATAGCGAATGGATCAGCAACTAATACAAAAAACTTCTTAAGGTGTGTTGTAGAATTTAAGGTATTTAAGATGTTGCATGTATATTATATTTTTACATATGCGCGTATATATATGACTAGCATTTTCCTTGCTTATGTTTCGTGATAGAAACTTTGTAGCTAAACTATTTTGGTTCCCTTTTCACCGCCTAAAAGTAGTACTTGAGACGGTGATCTTAATATCGGCCAAAATCACGCTGCCACAATGAACGATCAATGTTTGCTTGCACTCAACTCGCTGGAAGACCGGACTCAGAAGGATGTTACCGCTCTAGGTGATTAACAACCACTTGCTTCTTAATGGCAAAGTTCCCCTAGAGCTAGAATGTGGATGCACTTTTGGAGCGGTGACGGTTACACAAGTAACCAGCTTAGAAACGTTAGCCCTAGTTGAGTAAAACAAGTATTCATTCATTGTGAGCGACTATGATTTTGCCGATAGCTAAGATCTTCTGACCTATTGTACTCCTTTTTTTTATTGGCCCTGTTTAAGAAATACGCTACGCAGCCATCTACTATCTACAAAAATTAATTAGGAACCATTTAAGCGTTTTATAAATAAGCTTAATAAGCAAGCTAATGATTTGTCTCAATAAGGTAGAAAAAAATAAAAAAAAAACATTAAAACAAGCTAAGAGGTAAATTCTGTTTTCGTGTCAGGCTTTTACTGTTTCAGGTCCTTTGCGTGAAATATACCCAAAAATTTTCCTTGTAAATTTTCGATTTCATATAAACTCTTTCCGACTGGTTTGACTATACGACATTTTAAAAACTTTCGCGCAAGTTTCGAATTAAAACCCCCTTTAAAATCACTCTGCTGGAAATTTCGCCTATAGACTTCTTGTCCTGGGATAAATTTGACTATACCGCAACGGGTGTTTTAGCTTCTTTCATTCCGCATATACGCTTAAATTCTGCCTCATTAGTGACATCCTCTCTGATTTGGTGACGACGTCTAGCTCAGGATCATTTAAACTTTTTAGCTTTCTGGCTAATTTATAGACACTGCCGTGACCGATCATATTTATATCAAAAAGAGCGAAATAAGGAGTAACAGCTATAGACATTTGTACTGATGACCTCAATGAGATAAATGTTTATCCCACTCTGAGTGGTCGTCCTGTAAATAGGAGCGAATTGCCGACAAAATAGAATGATTTACGCGCTCGGACGCATTAGCCTGAGGTGAATGTATTGCCGTCCGTATGTGTTTTACCCCAAAGTTCTGTACCAAATTTGCAAATTCTTTGCTGACAAATTGCTTGTCTGAGACAATGGTTTTCGGCGTTCCAAATTTATGGAAAACTTCAGCAATTAAGAATTTTATTACGCTTTTAGTGTTGGCTTTTGGCAGAGCTTTAGTTACACGAACTTTGTCAAATGGTCAAGAACAATAAAAATAAAACAATTTCCGATTTTCGAGCGCGGGTATGGACCGAGAAAATCTATGAAAATGCGTTGAAATGGGCGTTCGCTGATAGACTCCGCACCCATAGGTGGTCTTAAGGTGATGTTAGTGGGTTTCGTTTACTTGCAAATTTCGCAGCTAGCCACGAAGTCGCGAACTTGGGTATTCTGGTTGGGCCAAAAAAAAATTTTTTTGATTCTGTGAAGAGTCTTACCAATGCCTCCGTGAGAAGCTTGCGGTGAGTTGTGTGACTTTTCGATGATAGTTTTGGTCAATTCATGAGGAACCCATAATTTCCATGAGAAATCCTCATTCAAGTCCAAACCATCATAAGGCCTTACTCTTTTATAGCAAAGCCATCAACTACTTTTAAATCAGGTAACCGTTCGGAATTAGCTTCTTTTGTAGAAATTAACTCTAAATAGTCACAGGATTTAAAAGCATTTGAGCTAAGGACGACCAACCCTTCTACATCTGCCTAGACATCTTCCATTTCATAGCGCGATAGGGTATCGGGTACTACATTTTGTTTCCCCTGCCTATGCTCTATCAAGAAATCATAAGATTGGAGATGTAGACTCTACCGGGCTAAACGGCCACTTAGGTCTTTGTGCGACATAAGCCACTTAAGACTGCTGTGATCGGTTATCACGGAGAAGGGCATAAGCTCTATATAGGGTCTAAACCTCTTAATCGCCAAAACCACTGCAAGGAATTCACGCTCAGTGACTGAATAGTTTTTTTTGCGTCGGTGTTAGCTTATGAGAGAAGTAGGCAATTGGGTGCTCTTCTCCAGGATCATCTTTCTGAAAAAGAACAGCTCCAATGCCTACGTCTGACGCATCACACTGAACGTAAAAATGCCTTGAGAAGTCTGGGTGATGAAGCAGTGGGCTCGAAATCAGAGTTTTCTTGAGCCGATCAAACGCGATTTTAGCTTCTTCCGAAAACTTGAATTGCTTAGCGTTTCAAAGATAGGAGCCGCAATGTTGGTATAGTCAGGTATAAATTTTCTATACCAGCCTGTTGCCCCCATGAAGGTCCGCACTTGTTTCGCTGATGCTGCTGCTTATCCTAAATAAGCAAATCGAGTAATCGTTTCCACCTTAGCCGGATCAAGTTTTAATTTGCCTCCGCCTACAATGTATCCCAGATATCTTAACTCCTTGAAACAGAATTTAGATTTCGCTACATTGATGGTCAGACCTGCTACTGTTAGACTTCTAGCTACCGGTGCAAACAACTCTAAGTGCGTTGCAAAATCTGGAGAAACTATCAAAAGATCATCTAAGTAGACAAAAACCCTTTCACTAGGCGCCGCGGGGATCACTTTATCCATTAAGCGGCATATCCTCTGGGCTGCGTTACACAACCCAAATGGCATGACCGTAAAATGGTAAAGTGGCTGCCCAGGTACCGTGAAAGCAGTTTTTTCTCTACTAGGCGGATCTAGTGGAATCTGCCAGAATGCATTTTTAAGAAATAAAAATCGTGTCTCCCAAGCGACTTAACAAACCCTCTCTGTGTGGCAGAGGATAGGCATCCTTGACCGTTAGCGCATTGAGTTTTCGAGCGTCCAAATACAACCGATTCTTTTCGCCCTTGCGGACCAAAGTAACCGGATGGCTTCATGGACTCTCGCTAACTTCAATGACGCCAAGATCAAGCTTCCTATCAAGCTCTGCAAATATAAGTTTTTGAACCGCCGGAGAGACAGGATAGTGACGATCTTTCACCGGAGTTTCATCACGAGTATCTATTGAATGTGTCTCCAAATGTGTTTTCCCTAGACCTCTTTTTGTGTAACAGGGGAACATCGATATAACCAAATCTAACTCCCTTTGCTGTTCAGCGTTCAAAGAATGAGTTACGACATTTAGGGTGCTACCTGCCTCCGCGCAGAGACTTATACCATTTGTCGTAAGATTTTCGACATTGGCAAATAATTTAAAAACCTTCATAAAGTCGATACCCAAGACAAACTCATGATTCAAAGTAGGCACTAGATAGAAACTTATTACCTGTGTTGTTTGACTAAATTTTATCTCTGCTCGAACACGACCCACGATTTGATGTCCAGTACCGTCAGCTGTCTTAATTATTGTAGAAAAATCATGGATTTTAAGTCCAGCTTTTTCCACAATCTCAAGACAGTTGCGGCCAAGACACGACACCGTAGCGCCGCTATCAAGCAGGCCCTAGATTTCGTAGCCCCCAAGATTTTTATTTTTTTATGTAATTTTTATTAACATTCATGTACAATTAAATCAAATTTCTATTGGTCTCAGCGCTATTAAGGCATTATTGAGACAAGTTGGCAATAATAAATACATGTACAATTATTAAATAATAAAAACATATTTTATTGGAAATTTTGAAGTAAATCAAGTATTGAAGTAAGAAAAAAAAAAAATTACAATAAAAGCGTTTCAAGATTTTCAAGTAAAAATTCTTTAAGATGATTTTTGAAAACGGAAATTCTGTTACATGTTTTCAAAATTACAGGAAGATTATTGTATTCAGCAACACCCATGTATTGAATACGTTGCTTAGTAATTTCCAATCTGCCAAAATCCTTTGGTTCTGATGAAATTGTATGGTACGATGTCCAATGTTGTGCACGGATTTAAATATATACATCAGGACTTGATACTTACATATATAACCCATATATCCGCAAAATTGTTTTACAGACGTCTCGATAAAGCGATAGAGTTTGGAATCTCATAGGCAAGTTTTATACTGCTTTTAGCGACTTATTTTGTACGTGTTGCAGTGTTTTTAGCATTGTTGTATTTTTGAAGCCATAAATTATAGCCATATAATTTAGGTGACTCTGTATTAAGGAATGGTATAACAAAAGCTTTGTGTTTTCATCGAGGTTATATTTCATTTTATATAATACACCAATAGCTGGAGCTACTTTCGATTTCAGCTCACGTATGTGTATATCCCAGGAAAGATTACTTTGTGATGTTATTCCTAAATACTTTACAGAATCTGTTTCGTAAATGACATTACCATCAACATTAATGTTGAAGTTATTAGTAACAGCATGTGGCCTGAATCGAACTAGCTTAGTTTTATCTGCATTAAGTACTAATTTGTTAAGACGAGCAAACTCAAAAATCAAGGATATATCCCGTTCCATATTAACTTTCAAAGATAAGTCATATTTGTACGAGTAAAAGAGGCACACATCATCAGCAAACATATACAAATGTCCTGTTAAATCCAAATTGCTTAAATCATTTAGATATATAAGTAGAGGACCTAAGCAGCTACCTTGTGGTACACCACACTCAATATTAGACATATCACTTTTAACTTGATTAACTTCTACATACTGTTCCGATTGAGCCCTCTTTCATCTACACCATAGTATTTCAACTTTTGTAGCATAATCTTATGATCCACTTGATCAAAAGCTTTACTAAAATCCAGGAAAAGGCCAGTTACACCATTTGCACCTGCGTCCAATCCATTACATATATAATTAACTACATTCACAACTGCTTCCTCTGTTCCGCAACCAAACTGGTGTTTGCATATGTAATTATTATTTTCAATATACAGTAAAAGTGTTGGTATATGAGTCTTTCAAATACTTTATCAATAATCGATAGAAGAGCAACTGGACGAAACTTGTTTATCGTAGAAGCATTTGCAACTTTTGGGATGGATACAATCTTACTGATCTTTAAGCAATCAGGGACAATGCCCAAATTAATAATTTTATTAAAAATGGTAAGTAGCATTGGTAATATAATTTCTTTACATTTAACTACTAATTTAGGTGAAATTCCATCATAGCCAGTTGATTTTTTGACATTTAAATTATTTATAATAGTTTCCAAATCTTCAATACTGGCTGCTTCAAAAGAAAATAGACCAGAACTACGAGGTAATGTTCTAAGTTGATTGCAATCATCGCTGGGATATACTTTTATATTGTTCCTCAAATCTTTTACTGATTCCACGAAATAGTGGTTTAGCTCATTAGCCTTGACACGATCATCAAGAATCACAGCACCTGCCGAATTCATAAGGTTTACATTTTTGTCTCTCTGCCAAGTATGCACTTCTTTGCATCTCCTTCTGCTCTTTTCAAACTGTCATAATAATAATCATACCTTGACAATTTATTTGCAATTTTTATAATTCTATTTATCTTTTTCAACAATTCATCAATTTTAGTATTTTTGGACCTTCGTCGCTTAATAAGTAGTTTACGCTTATAATTTTGTTTATCCACGGGCAAGGTTCAAACCGAAGTTTTGTTTTGGTTTGAGTGCAAGTTGTCGATTTAATAACAGCATCATTGATGCAAGTTATCATATTTGCAGTTAAGTCTGATGAATTAAAATTTGTATTAATTTTACTTAAATTATTTTGCAGGTACTCTGTGACCTTATTATAGTCGCAATGAATTTTGTCAGTTTCGATGTATTTGTTTGCAACATAGTTCCATAAATATTACTGAAAACGTGGTCTATACAAGTTTGACTGCTAGGTCTTGTTACAAGAGAATGACAGCTGTAACAATCATAATTAAGACATATGTTTTCCAAATCTGGATATTGCTGGTTATGAAATGCATCAATATTTGTATCTCCAACCATTATGAGAGGGTCTTGTGCATGAGCCTCCACGAATCCTTAAATTTTATTTAAAAACTGATCAATCATACATTTTTGGGAACGATATACAGATATTATATTTAGAGGTTTGTTATCAATTAAGAAATTTTGCAGTGAAATGGATATAAAATCAATGAAATTCTCGCTTTTGCACTGTTCCGCAACAAATTTGAAGTTATTGTTAACATATAATGATGTCCCACCATATCCATCACTCCTACAACAATGAATGCCAGAGTATCCAGGAAGAGAAAAAAGCCGTATTAAATTTTCATCAAACCAAGTCTCTTGAATAGCAATAACACCGGTAATTTTGAAAAACTTGCAATAAGCGACTTAAATTTATTAAATTTGGTAATTGACGAAACACTTCTAATGTTAATAGAAATAATATTCAAAAATGAAGTATTTAAATTGTATATATAATTAATTATTATATTTAGAAAAAGTATTAAAATATTGATTATTAATCATAAAAGAGAAAAATAAATAAAGTAACATATCTTATTAAAGATTACATTCATTAGAAGGGAGAATTATACGATTCCTTATCATCATCAGTAACTTCATCGTGTTTTGCAGTAGTATTATTGTTGGCCATTGATCTGCGTTTCCAGGGTTGAGAAGGTGTAGCACTCAGCAGTAATTTATCAACGTCCTCTTCACATCTTATGACTTGCGCTCTAGAAGTTTTTTTTAGAAGTTTTTTTTTTCTTTTTATTATTATTATTAAGTTTATTACATTAATCATTATGTTAAATTTTGGCCTCAGCGCCTATTAAAGCTTTGTAGAGGCTTACAAAAAGTTGACTACACTCGGTGTGTTTTTTATAATAAATTTAAAAATATGTACATACATGGAAAATAATTAAATTTAATTTAACGTAATTTATTGAAATTTAAATTATTTTTAGGATGCAAGAAGCATTTCGACGTTGTTAAGCAAATGTTGCTTTATATTAGTTTTAAATGTAGACAGAACAGAAATATTTTTAAGGTAGTTTGGTAATTGATTGAACTCGTTCGCACCAGCATATGTAATTTTTTGTTTAGTTAATTCAAGACGACATCTTACAACATTCAAATCCATTGCATGCCTTGTTACTCTGTTAGTGAGGCTTATATTCTGATGAAACTGTATTGTATGACTTCCATATCCTTTTAGGCATTTAAATACATATGTTAATAATTGTTGTTTGTATAATCCTTTAACTGGAAGTATAGTTTTTGCATTATTTTTATACAAAATTATAGTGCTAAACCTTAAGGGGAGGTTAAACACAATCTTAAGGGCTTTGTTTTGTGCTGATTGCAGTGACTTTAATGCAGAGCTACTTTTAAACCCATAAATCATTGGTAGATATATAAGGTGTGAATGAATTAGTGATTTATAAAACAACATTTTAGTTTCAGTACTAAGTCTGTTTTTAAACTTATATAAAATTCCTATTTCAGACGATACTTTTCTCTTTAGCTCGTTTATGTGGTTCTCGCACGAAAGATTGCTATTTAGGTTTATTCCTAAATATTTAATAGAATAAGATTCTTGTATTAAATTTCCAGCAACGTGTAAGTTTATAGTCTGATCATCTCTGATGTTGTATGGCTTAAACCTTATACATTTTCTCTTAGTAAAATTTAAAACTAATTTGTTTACTCTGAAATATTCTGATTTTGTAACACCTTTTCATATTTATAGTTATATAATAGACATATGTCGTCAGCGTCATCAATAAATTGCCATAAAACTTGATATTTTTCAAATCATTAATATATATTTTAAACAGTAAGGGGCCAAGCACGCTACCTTGTGGAACTCCACACACAACATGCAGCACACTACTTCTCGATTCACCCACTTGAACGAAATGAAGTCTGTTTTTTAGGTAATCCGAAAATAATTCAATTGCATTACGAGAAAAACCAAGAAAATTCAATTTCTTAATAAGTATATCATGATCTACCAACTCAAATGCTTTTGATAAATCATAGAACACTCCAGCAACTTGTTTTTGACCAGCATCAATTCCTCTGCATATATATTCCACAATGTTTACTACAGCCTCTTCAGTTCCCGTACCTTTTTTAAAACCATATTGTTGGTTAAACAAAATATGATTACTTTCTAGATATTTCGTTAACTGTTCATATATAATTTTTTCCAAAATGTTATCAATAACCGGCAAAATTGAAATTGGACGATAGTTTTCTACATTACTGGTTACATGACCTTTCGGTATAGGAACAATTTTGTGAATCTTTAGAATATTTGCATATCTACCTTCCACAATCATCTTATTAAATATAGTTTTTAATAGATGAGTTATTGTATCCTTACGCGTTAACAGCATTTTAACCGTGACGTTATCATATCCTGGACTTTTATTCAGTTTTATACTCTCTAAAAGGTTTTTCATTTTAAAATTATTTATTTCTTCTAGGCTAAAACGTGTAGAACTTGGAGAAATAGTTTTAAACATGTTGAAATCATCCGTTGAAGATTGTTGTAAATTTTCCCGTATATCTCGAACCACATCAGAGAAGAAAACATTAAAAATTGAAGCTTTTTCATTTTCCTTTACTACAATTGCACCATCATTGGTCACTAATTCATTCACTACATTTGGCATTTTTCCAATCTGCTTATTTAAAAATCTCCATGTTTTTTTGGATCTCCATCACACTTCTCTATATTACTTAAGTAAAAATCGTTCATAAGCTTTCTGTTACAATACTTAATAACTTTACTAATTCTCTTTAGAATGTCTATGATATATCTATCCTTTTTATTTTTCACTCGTGCTTTTAATAATTTATGTTTATAAGTTATCAATGAAATTAATTCTTTAGACATCCATGGGCTCATTTTTTGCCTTATATTTATATTTTTCTTTTCACATGTGGTAGATTGTGATGCAGCCATAGAAAGAATATTAACAAGGTTCTCACACATATACCCAGAATCGTTAACATTTTTTTTTTTTAATTAGGACCAGCACTCAGGGGATGACCCCTACTTATGCAATGCATTGTACCAGAACTAGGAAATTAGGTTGTGGGAAGGGGGATAAAGGAAGTAGTGCTTGTGAACATTTGATTTGAATCTTTGCACATTGAAAATGGCAGGAAAGACATCTGCGGGGAGTTTATTCCACATACGAACTGTTCGGCTAAAAAACGAATTCTCTCTGTAATGCGTAGTGCGATTCACTGGCCAATCGACCACAAAGGAATGCGCTCTTGATGCAGAACGCGTTGCGCGTACGAAATTACGGTTTTCAGGAACAAGTTCCCTGATTTCATAAGAGCACATTCCGTTGTAGTAACGATAAAACAGTGAAACACACCCCACATTGCGTCGATGCTCCAGTGAGTCAATAGAGCTGTATACCCTACTGTCACCGATGAGCTTCTTCGCTCTCTCCTGCACGCGGTCGAGTAACTCCAAAATAGACTTTGAAGCACCGGCCCACACATGAGAGTTGTATTCCATTTTCGGTCTGATAAAGGTGATATAGATAGTAAGGAGGTCAGATGGAGTCAAGTATTTCTTACACCGTTTCAAAAAACCTAGGCACTTGAATGCTTCTTTTGCGACATGAAAAATATGCTGGTTCCAACGAACATCACATTGAATTTTCATGCCAAGAACATCGAGAGCTTCTAATTCCTTAATATATATATCACCCATAATTACAGATGAGGTAGCATATTCAGCCGTACGCCTGTGCGAAAGCACACAGCACTGGGTTTTATGAGCGTTAAATTGAACCCTATTCGCAAGGCCCCATTCGGAGATTACCAAAAGGTCGCGATTAAGGGTATCATCCATGTGCTTTCGCATAGCCCCAATTTCCCGAAGGCTTGGTCTATTGCGAAAAGAAAATGAATGGCATATGCTACTGTCATCTGCGAAAGAATAGATAGGGTTGGAAGTCTGACGTAGAAGGTCATTGAGAAAAATAAGAAATAGGGTAGGGGAAAGAACGGAACCTTGCGGTACCCCTGAATTTACCTTGAACTCGTTTGATGCGATCCCATCTATAACAACTCGTATAGTGCGATCCCTGAGAAAGCTCGATATAAGTCGAGAGAAACTATTACCGCAGTGCGTAAACTTTCATCGAAGAGCTTTCCAAATTTTATGTAATCAGTACAAGGCTTTGAAACAAGAGTTGTCTCCTTGTGCGTGTAATTTGTTTTAAGTCGGCAAAAAACAAAATTATGATCCGAAAGAAAATTACCAGAGTTAATTAACAGCGGATTTGAAATGTTACTAAAGACCCAGTCAATACAAGTTTTACTTTTAGGCCGTGTTATCAAATTATGACATGAACTGAAATAGTATTCTTCGAAAGTATCCAATAGACAACGACTGGAGTTATCTAAAAGCATCAAATTAATGTTGAAATCACCTATAAATATGCATGGGGTATTTTTAACCAACGAAAGCAACTCCTGTAACAATAAGTTAAAAGATTGTAATGTACATTTCTGCGATCAGTAGATAGACGTTATTATCAATGGTTTATTGTCGACTTTAATTTCAGGTAACAATATGCATATCTGGTCTAAGAAATCCTTAGTCCACATCGATAAAAGATTGTATTTTATATGTTTATTTATATAAATAGAGGTTCCCCCGTAAGTATCATTTCGGCAGCAATGTATTACGTTAAAGCCATCAATAAAATATAGACTAATTTGATTTTTGTTGAAACACGTTTCTTGCACTGCTATAATCTCAGGAATAATTGACATTTTACAGATTTCTGATTTAAATTTATTCAAAGACGAAATGCTTCTTACATTAATGGATAAAATATTAAACAGTTTGGAATTCGTTTTAATTTCACAAAATTTATTGAAAGAATTAAGATTTTCGAAATATTTACTATCCATAAAAAATAGAAAGTATTAAAATTAAAAAATAAAAACATAAGTAAGGTAATGTACCTAACTAATTTGGTGATTTAAACTGAGTTTCCTCATCTTCATCATCATCGTTATTGTAGTTATCAATATTATCTATTAAATTGCGCTTCCGATGACCTCCAGCAAATTTACATAGCAATTTGTCCACATCTTCCATTGTTTTAAAATAAAGCTGTCTTGATTTTTCATCCTTTTTTGCACAAACATTACCAGCTCTAACATACACAAATTTAAATCCTACAGTCTTTAATGACATCGCATGTTTTAACAATTGCATTGTTTCTTTGCAGAGAAAATCATTTACAAAAACTGCTTTAAATTTTTAAATTTCCTTTAATTTGGGTTTTTGACGCATAAATGTTTGTTTACTTTTTTTAGTAGCAAATTTAACAACTAACGAAGACTTTCTACCTCCCTTTTGATTGATTTGCTTTCTATTGTTTAAAAAGTAAGCTTCCTCAATTTCGTCTTTACATAAATTTGCTCCTACTGTTTCTGCCACATATAAAGCTGTTTCTAAAGCGGTTTTATTTTCATCTACTTTAATACCATTTATAATTATATCTTTATTAACCCTGTAATCATTTAATAATTTTACTGTCGATTTCAAACTGATAACTTCTTCTCTTAAGGAAGCATTCTCTTTTTTTAACATTTTAATCTCTTTTGCATTTTTCGTAATAAGTTTCAACATCTCATCAAATTAAGACGACATAAATTGCATAGTCTCTTTAATATCTGTCAACTGATTAAGTTGAGTTTTAATTTCAGCTAAATCTTTTTTCAGGCATACATCCACTTTATTATTTGGCAAGCAAATATGGCACTTGTACTCAAGAGAGGGGTTTTCAATCAGATGATCATATTGTTTTTTATTAAGTGTTGTGCAAAGAGAATGAAATGTTTTTTTGCAAACATCGCATTGAATTGCATCTTCACTTTCCAATACTTGACTAGTGCATTGTACACAAATAATTTTGTTATTATTAATACATTTACGCACATTACTAGCCATCCTTTATATTATTTTTATAAAACACAATTTATATAACAATAAACCAAGCAATCTTTTGTTTTTTATGTGTTTATTTATGAAAAAAAGGTTATTTTTATGTAAGTTGTCGCACTACAATTAATTTTGACGTTTAATCACAACGGGGTTGCCAACTTTTTTTTTTCACTTCGCTTATAAAAAATTCTTCCTCCTCTTGCAAACACATACGAGTAACCAATATTTTTCAGAGCTCTAGCGTATTTAAGAAGATCTAATGTTATTTTACTGAGAAAGTCGTTTACAAATACTGCACTTGAATCCTTGTTTTCCTTCAGCTTAGGCTTGACAGACATGAGTTTATCTTTTGAGACTTTATTAGAGAATTTAACCACAAGATTCTTTTTATCACCTGTGCCCTTTTTGCGGAGAAAGTAAGCATCGTTTATATTTTCGGGTACCATGCTGACACCAACACTTTTTGCCAAAACTGAACCAACAGCTGTAACATTGTCATCAACTTTCAATCCACTAAAAATACAATCATTTTTTACGTGAGCATCATTTAACGACTTTACCGACGATTTTAAATCTTTAATTTCTTTTTTTAATCAAATATTTTCTTTTTCTACATTACTTAATCTCCTTTTATTATCAGCCAAACCTTTTAGAATATCGTCATATTGCTGAGACATGAATTTATTCGGGTATAACGACGTGAGTCTTTACCCTCATAAAGGGAAGCTAGCGAGATTTCGCGTCTTAAACGTTTACGTACCTTATACCGTTCGCGTGCTTTACGAATCCGATTAGACTGGTTGCGCAGTTTGATCACCGTATTGGAAAAATCTTCGAAAGGCTCTTGCGGCAGCTGCCGGCGGTTTAATATCTTCATATGTACCTGGTACTCTTTTTCGAAGCGGCGGTATTGAGTCAGAAGAGCTTTTTCCAATTCTTCCCATGTGTTTATATGTACAATTTTACGGTAATCCCAATACCAATCCAGGGCAGGACCATTCAGCAATAGGTGAAAACTACACAAAATTTCATTATCAGCGAAATTATAGTCTCTTCTTAAAGCGCCTACTCGAAAAATAAATTCTTAAACATTTGTGCCGTAAAACTTTACTCCCCACTTAGCAAGTTTAAACTTATCTAATTCTTACGGCCCGTATTGATTTGGCACCGACATAGCAAGATAATTTGGTTGTTAAGGCTGAAAAGCAGGTGCAGACCAAGCATCCTGTAGATAGCTAGGTTGCGATCCTGGTTGGTTAAAATTAAATACGTTTCACATATTTCGCTGAGGCAAAGGTACTAATTGTGGAGGCTGATTGTGCATTGCTGGCTGGTTAAAAGGCAAGAGATTAGGCTGTAACACAGTTCGCTGTTGCTGGTACTGTGTTTGAACTTCTTGTGGCTGTTGACTACCTAGTACATTATTCGGCTGTTGTTGATACTGCGTTTGGCTCTGCTGTGGTTGCTGAATACCCGGTAAAGAATTTCGCTGTAATGCTGGATGTTGCTGATGTTGATACTCGGCTGGTAATGACTATGGCCGTTGACTATTAGGCAAACTATTTTGTTGCTGTAAAACAGACGGTAAATGATGCAAATTTTGTCCAGACCGCCCATACTGAGGTGCTGGAATTAGTGGTGGCGGTTGTGCATACGATTGCGGCACTTGCACAAAACCATTCTGCGGTGGTGGTTGTATCCCAGCCAATGGCTGAGGTAGTAAAGGTGGTTTCGCAACTGGTATTTGACCATATTCCGAACTTGGAGGCGGAATTTGATTAACGGCAGCCTGCGATGTTGTTATGGCTTGTTTTATTTCTAGCAAGGCTTGTTGTATTTTGTCATTGACCTCTCTCATAAGGCGTGCTTGACATACGCCCACAGATGCCTCTACAAACTGCTGTATATGTCTTTTGTCGATAGGTCCTTCAGAATTTGGATGATTTATATTGCCCTCCCGTACTTATCGGCGTATAGTCTGAGCCGTAACGCTCACAAATGATAATGATACCACTGTCTGTTCAGCACTATCACTGCTAATAGAAAGATTCGGTGAATCTAGCGTTGTACAAGCCGGGTTACTCATTGTTGTAAACGTTGTTGTGGTAGTTGTACTAGACGACGGATTTGTTACTGTCGAGAATGTCGTTGTGGTCGACGCACTTGTGCCACAGGCAACACCAGCGCTGTTGGTTGGCATATTATTGTCGTCAGACAACATTTTGCTGGCTCGACGAGTCAATACCATCAAAACAAAATTAATAAAAATAAAATAAAAACGCAAAAATTGTGAAGACAATTCAAAGGAAACTGCTTCTAAAAAAAGATAAAATGCCTACAGCAAACAAAAACTAAGGCAAAAATACAAAACGCCTAAATTTAATGAACAAAATTGTTAAAAGGAAATCAATATTCAAAAATGTTTTTAACCACAGGTGAAAAAACAATTATTCCCTAATTCTTCGCAAAATTAGAAAAGTAATCAAAAATAAGATGGATAATATACGGCAGTATTGCGAGTAAAATACAAGTTGTAAGGTAACTATTTATGTATGATATTTTTGTATGTGTTTGATTCTCAAATCCAGTTAATTTTTTAACTTTCAGGACAAAAAAAAATCCATAAGACGACAACACAGAACTGTGGCAGAAATGGTATGGGCCATCATTCTATAGAGGGCTTAGTGCTGCTACGATGAAGTTGAGAATTTTTTCCCCTCCTTAACGGACTAGCACTTCCCGTCTATAAAGCTGACGCTCAACACGAACGTAAAATTCGAAAACTAAAAAAAACGTGAATAATATTATTTTACCATTATTCTTTGGGCTATTGTTTTTTCTTTTGTAAAAGTTACAAAGGTTGGTCTCAATCATTTTCCCTCAGCCTGAGGAATTAAAAATCTCGTATTGTGTTTAACTTTCTAAGCCTCAGGTTGATGAAAAATGATTTAGACTGCTAAATCTACAAATCTTTTTGAATGTATCACTCACGCCATACGTCGCACCGCGATCCCAAGTACTAAGCCATGGTTATCGGGACTTACATTTGCGTGAAAGATGCAGCCATAAAGCTTTGAAAGATTCGCTAAGCGTACACAAGAAAATGAAAAGTAAAAATTGCCCCTGTTAGAAAACGTCGCATAGTGAGGTACTCTTAGATTACCTTACTGACGTCCGCGTCTAACAAAAGGAAAAAGCAAAAAAAAAAAATATAAACGGAATTTCGTCTCATTGGATATTCTTCGGGCGCCACGTTGGGCGCCATTATTGTAGCGGCTGCTGTCGCAAAAATAAAAAAAATGTGCGTTACCAGATGGTTAGCCTCGCTGGCATGCTGGCGTTAAGCCCCGGCTAGGGCTCGCCGTCTTGGGTTGGTCCTTTGCCAACGCATCCGGATAAATTCGCCGCTACAAAAAAAATATAATTCATGCCAGCTGTCTGTAGGAAAAAAATTAAATAAAAAGATGATGAGGCCCGAAGCAAGTTTATTTATCCCTTACCACACGTACAAAAACTTCTGTCGGATGTTCTGCCAGTAATATTCCCTCCCACTTGAGGCTAGGAGCACCTCACTATGGCATCATAGATAAAAAAATTAGGACGTTAGATGCCCCAAAAACTGCCTTGCAACTTTCCTGCCCGCTACTTACCGCGTTTCAAAATTTCCTAAGCCACCATTTAAAAAAACTGAGGGGAATTTCTATTTCATAGAGCTATATATTTTATCAATTTTATTTTGCCTTTAATAGGATTTTGGCCTAATTAAAACTAATTAAACACAAGGTTGAAGGAAAATGTTATAATTAAGGAAATTAAATAATAAAAAATGAATTTACAAAAAGCAAATATAAAAGTTATATACCAAATGACTAATAAATAAACTGACTAATTTTTATTTTCAATTTTCTTCATTTTTCATTTTTTTATAAAATATGTTATAATTTTGTTTATTTTCTCCTTTTCCTTTCTCGGGTTTTTTTTCTATTTCAGGTTTCTTCGATTTATTTTCAGGTAATTCGTAATTGTAGGTTTCTTCAGCTTAGGGATTCTCCTATTTCTTTTCAGGTACTTCTACTCTATTTCAGGTTTCTTAGACTTTAGGATTCTTCGATTCTCTGTTTAGTCACCTGCTTCCTACTGGCTACGGGATCACCTGTCCGTCCGTCTGGTGTCTTGTACGGGTTTTTAGGTAAGTATTTAGTTCATAATACCGTATCTATAAATATTACACTTTGCGGTTTTTTTTTGTTTTAAGGAAAATAACTTCATACAACTGGGGCAAGGAATCCCTAACGTGGTGGACGAAAGCTAATAGTCCTGAGCTCAACCCTACGCACGCGCACTCCGGAACCGAATTGCCCAGAGGACTGATTTTTTTATTATCACACAGTTAGTAAAATGTTTTCCCTACTTCTTACAAAGTGAAATATATATAATAATTTTTAATATCGTCCGTAGGTCGTCTGTCCGTCCAATAGTCACGGATAAACAGTGAAGTATGACAATTCGTGTACTAGTGGTGTCAAAAGAGACGCGGAGTTGTAGAAGTAAGCACTTTAGAGTGGATTTCTACTTGCACAACTTTGGCTACCAGATGAAACTACCGGTTAACTCTACAACCGATGATTTCGTTTTCTTTTCCTGGATGGGTATGGCCAAGGGAACTTATCCCGCGCAGGCATCCCTTGTTGCGACCTTTCTCTGGGATGAAGTAAAGTTATTTTTGACTTTACTTCTTTTTTTTTTTTGGCAGAACATCACTTTAGAATGGTTAAGGCTCAGTCCGAGATGTTAACTTCAGTGTGTCATCTATCGTAGCGAATTTTTTACTTTTCTATAGTGAGTTATATATATATATATATATATATATATATATATATATATATATATATATATATGAATTTTATTTTTCACACCACAAACACAACCTTTAAGTACGAAAGGAAAACACTGACTGTTTCGGTCTGGCAAATAGAAACTTATAACATGTTTCGAAAATTTGTCAATGAAAATAACAAATGAGTGCTTGTTGTTAACATATGTATCAACATGCACAATTTCGTTAAGTTGTTGTTGTTGAAGTTGGTGTTTCTATTATGTTAAATTTTGGTTTGATTGGATTGCGGTCATACTTTCTACCGGAACATATTTCGCAATTATTTACAATTTCATGGATCTTTGTCTTTAGTTCTGGATGATAGATATTATGTTTTATCCCCTCATACGGTGAAATAATTCCTGCATGACCTACTTCGTTTTTATGAAAAAGTGATATCTGTTTTCTCAGTTCATTTTCGTTTTCGATGTCATCAGCAAAATAGCTACATTTCACAAAAGACATACCGAATTTTGAAGGCAAGGCTGAAGAACTAGAAATTTTTTCAAGGCATGTAGATGAAATCAGAAAGCATATTGATGCAACACTTTTACCAAGGCAAGGCTGAAGAACTAGAAATTTTTTCAAGGCATGTAGATGAAATCAGAAAGCATATTGATGCAACACTTTTACCATTATTCGATTTGAGGGTAAGAAACAAAATTGTTGGAAAAGCTAATGGGGCAAGGAATCCCTAACGTGGTGGACGAAAGCTAATAGTCCTGAGCTCAACCCTACGCACGCGCACTCCGGAACCGAATTGCCCAGAGGACTGATTTTTTTATTATCACATAGTTAGTAAAATGTTTTCCCTACTTCTTACAAAGTGAAATATATATAATAATTTTTAATATCGTCCGTAGGTCGTCTGTCCGTCCAATAGTCACGGATAAACAGTGAAGTATGACAATTCGTGTACTAGTGGTGTCAAAAGAGACGCGGAGTTGTAGAAGTAAGCACTTTAGAGTGGATTTCTACTTGCACAACTTTGGCTACCAGATGAAACTACCGGTTAACTCTACAACCGATGATTTCGTTTTCTTTTCCTGGATGGGTATGGCCAAGGGAACTTATCCCGCGCAGGCATCCCTTGTTGCGACCTTTCTCTGGGATGAAGTGAAGTTATTTTTGACTTTACTTCTTTTTTTTTTTTGGCAGAACATCACTTTAGAATGGTTAAGGCTCAGTCCGAGATGTTAACTTCAGTGTGTCATCTATCGTAGCGAATTTTTTACTTTTCTATAGTGAGTTATATATATATATATATATATATATATATATATATATATATATATATATATATATGAATTTTATTTTTCACACCACAAACACAACCTTTAAGTACGAAAGGAAAACACTGACTGTTTCGGTCTGGCAAATAGAAACTTATAACATGTTTCGAAAATTTGTCAATGAAAATAACAAATGAGTGCTTGTTGTTAACATATGTATCAACATGCACAATTTCGTTAAGTTGTTGTTGTTGAAGTTGGTGTTTCTATTATGTTAAATTTTGGTTTGATTGGATTGCGGTCATACTTTCTACCGGAACATATTTCGCAATTATTTACAATTTCATGGATCTTTGTCTTTAGTTCTGGATGATAGATATTATGTTTTATCCCCTCATACGGTGAAATAATTCCTGCATGACCTACTTCGTTTTTATGAAAAAGTGATATCTGTTTTCTCAGTTCATTTTCGTTTTCGATGTCATCAGCAAAATAGCTACATTTCACAAAAGACATACCGAATTTTGAAGGCAAGGCTGAAGAACTAGAAATTTTTTCAAGGCATGTAGATGAAATCAGAAAGCATATTGATGCAACACTTTTACCAAGGCAAGGCTGAAGAACTAGAAATTTTTTCAAGGCATGTAGATGAAATCAGAAAGCATATTGATGCAACACTTTTACCATTATTCGATTTGAGGGTAAGAAACAAAATTGTTGGAAAAGCTAATGTGACTTTAATCAACAACAACAATCCTACTAATTGGGACCAAATGAAAATAGTTTTAAGAATTAATTTTAACATTTCCGATAGTATAGAAAATATTGTAAATAGAATAAAAACTGCAGAAATGAGAACTAATGTTAATGATTTTTATGAATATATGCTTAAATTATTAACAAAATTGAATTTAAAGTGTAATATTAATAGCGATAACCAATGGTTTAATTGTAAAAACAATGAATTAATGGTTTTAAAAATATTTATAAATAAATTACCTAATGAACCAAAATTAGTTCTCAATTCTCGAAATCCTCATTCTTTATTGAAGGCAAAAGAAATATTGATTGAGACGGATTATTTTTATCAAAATTATCAAATCTTACAACCCTTTTCATCACAGTCTTATAATAGAAATTTAGGTTTTAAAAATCAAAAATTTTACTTTAATAATAAAGACAGTTCACCACATTTACAATCAGTAAATGATAGAAATGTTCAGGATAATAATGAACAAATTAATTGCAAACACAGTAATCACAATTTCAAATATAATAAATATACACCAAGAAACTTTCAAAATAATCAACAAAATTCTACAAATTTAAATCAATATGAATACAAAAAAAAACAAATATGTTCCTAATAATCAAAGTAACTCTTTAAGAAGAAGTGAAAATAAATCATATAATATGAGATCTTTTGGAAATAACAGCGAAAAAAGCAAATCTACTCGAACTGATTTAAGTAATTCAATGCAAATGGAAGTGGATAACATTCAAACTTCAAATTTTCAGTTAGTGGCCGACGAGCTCTTCCCTTCATAATAGTAAAGACGAAAACTATTCCAATAAGATTACTAATAGATACTGGATCCGGGACAACACTTATCAGGAAAGGTTTGTTTCATAAATCTTTTAGAAGTGAATTAGATCATCCGATAATTTTAAATACAATTTGCTCAAAAACCATTACAACATCGAAAATTACAATACCGCTTTTTAAGGAATTTAATCGTCCAAATTCAAAAATAGAGATGTTAGAAACAGAAATTTATAATGAATTTGATGGCATTATTGGTTGCAATTTACTTAAACCACTTCAAGCTAAAATTGATTTTAAAAACAATATGTTAATTACAAATGAAGCAAAAATTCCTATTACATTTAGCAAAATTTCAGATGAAACTACATATGATAACTTAAACCCAGATTCAATAATTGAAATAAATTTTAATGAACCAAGAATAGACCATCTTATACAGAAATTAAAAAATCAGAACAACAATGAAGAAGAAATTATAATTTTAACTAAAATCATTAAAGAATTCAAAAATGTTTTTTATATTGAAGGAGACAATTTATCATCTGTTTGCAAGTACAGGCAAAAAATCCCAACTATAAATGATATACCCATTTATTCAAGGATCTATCGTTTTCCACAAATTCATAAGGAAGAAGTAGAGAAACAAATTAATGAGATGCTAAATTCTGGAATAATAAAAAAATCGAATAGCCCATATAATGCTCCAATTTGGGTTGTTCCTAAGAAAATTGACAATTCTGGTCAACAGAAATGGAGAGTAGTGATTGATTATAGGAAACTAAATGATGTTACTATTGAAGATAAATTTCCAATACCAAATATAGAAGATCTTTTCTCAAAACTAGGAAACTCCCAATATTTTACTACATTAGAGTTAGCAAAAGGATTTCACCAAATTTTAATTTCACCAGAAGATCAACATAAAACAGCGTTTTCAACATCAACTGGTCATTTTGAATTTACCAGAATGCCTTTTGGATTAAAAAATGCTCCAGCATCATTTCAAAGGATGATGAATGAAATTCTCAGAGATTATATAAATAATATATGTGTAGTATATTTAGACGATATTTTAATATTTTCAACATCGCTTGATGAACATGTTTTATCATTAAAAAAGATTCTAAAAAGATTATCTGAATATAATATTAAAGTCCAAGTTGATAAATGCAATTTTTTTAGACATGAATCTGAATATTTAGGACATATTATAACCCCTCAAGGAATTAAACCAAATCCTAAAAAAATAACAATTATTAAAAATATAAAATTACCTAAAACAATAAAGGAGATAAGATCATTTCTAGGATTAACTGGATTTTACAGAAAATTCATAAAAGATTATAGCAAAATCGCTTTACCGATGATTTCGTATCTAAAAAAAGGATCAAAAATCAATATTAAGGATCAAAAATATAACGATTCATTTAATAAATTAAAAACAATTTTATGTAATACTCCGGTTTTATCATATCCTAAATTTGATAAATTATTTGTTTTAACAACTGATGCTAGTAATGAAGCATTAGGTGCTGTATTATCGCAAGATGGACATCCTGTTGCTTTTTCATCACGTACATTGAATAAACATGAGTTAAATTATAGTGCTATAGAAAAAGAACTTTTAGCAATTGTATGGTCAGTAAAGTATTTTAGGCCTTACTTATTTGGAAGGAAATTCAAAATTCAAACAGATCATAAACCACTTGTATGGCTAAATTCAATGAAAGAACCCAATATGAAATTGCAGAGATGGAAATTACAGTTAAATGAATATGATTTTGAAGTTGAATATATTAAAGGTAAAACAAATAAAGTAGCTGATTACCTAAGTCGTCTTGATGTCAATGTATTAACAGAAGAGGAGCAAGAATTAACTATTCAATCTGATTTAGCAACTGTACATAGTGGACAAGAAAATTTAAATGATCATATTCCTATATCAGAATCTCCGGTAAATATTTACAGAAATCAAATAATAGTAACGTTAGGAAATAGTTATAGATACAAAAAACAAATACTATATGAAAATAAACTGAGACATATAATTACAATAAAGGAATATTTTGAAGAAAAAATAATACATTTTTTAAAGATGATATTTCCTATTAAAGGAACTGTGGCAATATTTTGTGATAATTTTGATATATTTAAGAATTTTCAAGATACTTTGGTCCATTATTTTTCAAAAACGCCTAAAATGAAATTTTTATATTGCTCAAAATTTATAAAAGATATTTTTGATAACGAAAAACTTCTAGAAATAATAGATAAATATCACACTGATAAAAATCATAGAGGAATTGAAGAAACATTTTTGGAATTAAAGAATATAAAAGCTAAATTATGTATAACTGAAACTCCTTTAAAATCAAATGAAATACTTCATATTGATATTTGGTTTCTAAATAAAACTACAACATTTTTAACATGCATTGATAAACTCACAAAACACGTTTCAATACATACTTTAAATGATAAAAATTCTTTAACTATAGTGGAAATGCTAAGGGAAAGATTTGCTGTTTTAGGCAAACCAAACAAAATTATAGCTGATAATGAATTTAAAACAGCATACATTAAAAATTTCTTAAATTCAGAAAATATAGATTATCATTTCACTTCTCCTAACACCCACACTGGTAATGCAGATATAGAACGTTTTCACCTAACACTGAATGAACACATCAGACTTTTTAAATTAGATAAAGATAATAAAGATATTGATGATAAAACTTTAGTTTATAAATCTGTACAAATTTATAATGATACTATACATAGCACAACAGGATATAAACCAATAGATCTATTACATAATAAAGTTGATAAATCTGTTTGGGAAACATTATTACATTACATACATTATTACATTAGCATTTCCACTATAGTTAAAGAATTTTTATCATTTAAAGTATGTATTGAAACGTGTTTTGTGAGTTTATCAATGCATGTTAAAAATGTTGTAGTTTTATTTAGAAACCAAATATCAATATGAAGTATTTCATTTGATTTTAAAGGAGTTTCAGTTATACATAATTTAGCTTTTATAGGTTTTCTGTCGTATTTACACATATTACATATTATGCAATTATTAATAAATTTGTGAATTTCATTTCTTAAATTTGGGTAAAAAATTATATTCTTTAATTCCAAAAATGTTTCTTCAATTCCTCTATGATTTTTATCAGTGTGATATTTATCTATTATTTCTAGAAGTTTTTCGTTATCAAAAATATCTTTTATAAATTTTGAGCAATATAAAAATTTCATTTTAGGCGTTTTTGAAAAATAATGGACCAAAGTATCTTGAAAATTCTTAAATATATCAAAATTATCACAAAATATTGCCACAGTTCCTTTAATAGGAAATATCATCTTTAAAAAATGTATTATTTTTTCTTCAAAATATTCCTTTATTGTAATTATATGTCTCAGTTTATTTTCATATAGTATTTGTTTTTTGTATCTATAACTATTTCCTAACGTTACTATTATTTGATTTCTGTAAATATTTACCGGAGATTCTGATATAGGAATATGATCATTTAAATTTTCTTGTCCACTATGTACAGTTGCTAAATCAGATTGAATAGTTAATTCTTGCTCCTCTTCTGTTAATACATTGACATCAAGACGACTTAGGTAATCAGCTACTTTATTTGTTTTACCTTTAATATATTCAACTTCAAAATCATATTCATTTAACTGTAATTTCCATCTCTGCAATTTCATATTGGGTTCTTTCATTGAATTTAGCCATACAAGTGGTTTATGATCTGTTTGAATTTTGAATTTCCTTCCAAATAAGTAAGGCCTAAAATACTTTACTGACCATACAATTGCTAAAAGTTCTTTTTCTATAGCACTATAATTTAACTCATGTTTATTCAATGTACGTGATGAAAAAGCAACAGGATGTCCATCTTGCGATAATACAGCACCTAATGCTTCATTACTAGCATCAGTTGTTAAAACAAATAATTTATCAAATTTAGGATATGATAAAACCGGAGTATTACATAAAATTGTTTTTAATTTATTAAATGAATCGTTATATTTTTGATCCTTAATATTGATTTTTGATCCTTTTTTTAGATACGAAATCATCGGTAAAGCGATTTTGCTATAATCTTTTATGAATTTTCTGTAAAATCCAGTTAATCCTAGAAATGATCTTATCTCCTTTATTGTTTTAGGTAATTTTATATTTTTAATAATTGTTATTTTTTTAGGATTTGGTTTAATTCCTTGAGGGGTTATAATATGTCCTAAATATTCAGATTCATGTCTAAAAAAATTGCATTTATCAACTTGGACTTTAATATTATATTCAGATAATCTTTTTAGAATCTTTTTTAATGATAAAACATGTTCATCAAGCGATGTTGAAAATATTAAAATATCGTCTAAATATACTACACATATATTATTTATATAATCTCTGAGAATTTCATTCATCATCCTTTGAAATGATGCTGGAGCATTTTTTAATCCAAAAGGCATTCTGGTAAATTCAAAATGACCAGTTGATGTTGAAAACGCTGTTTTATGTTGATCTTCTGGTGAAATTAAAATTTGGTGAAATCCTTTTGCTAAATCTAATGTAGTAAAATATTGGGAGTTTCCTAGTTTTGAGAAAAGATCTTCTATATTTGGTATTGGAAATTTATCTTCAATAGTAACATCATTTAGTTTCCTATAATCAATCACTACTCTCCATTTCTGTTGACCAGAATTGTCAATTTTCTTAGGAACAACCCAAATTGGAGCATTATATGGGCTATTCGATTTTTTTATTATTCCAGAATTTAGCATCTCATTAATTTGTTTCTCTACTTCTTCCTTATGAATTTGTGGAAAACGATAGATCCTTGAATAAATGGGTATATCATTTATAGTTGGGATTTTTTGCCTGTACTTGCAAACAGATGATAAATTGTCTCCTTCAATATAAAAAACATTTTTGAATTCTTTAATGATTTTAGTTAAAATTATAATTTCTTCTTCATTGTTGTTCTGATTTTTTAATTTCTGTATAAGATGGTCTATTCTTGGTTCATTAAAATTTATTTCAATTATTGAATCTGGGTTTAAGTTATCATATGTAGTTTCATCTGAAATTTTGCTAAATGTAATAGGAATTTTTGCTTCATTTGTAATTAACATATTGTTTTTAAAATCAATTTTAGCTTGAAGTGGTTTAAGTAAATTGCAACCAATAATGCCATCAAATTCATTATAAATTTCTGTTTCTAACATCTCTATTTTTGAATTTGGACGATTAAATTCCTTAAAAAGCGGTATTGTAATTTTCGATGTTGTAATGGTTTTTGAGCAAATTGTATTTAAAATTATCGGATGATCTAATTCACTTCTAAAAGATTTATGAAACAAACCTTTCCTGATAAGTGTTGTCCCGGATCCAGTATCTATTAGTAATCTTATTGGAATAGTTTTCGTCTTTACTATTATGAAGGGAAGAGCTCGTCGGCCACTAACTGAAAATTTGAAGTTTGAATGTTATCCACTTCCATTTGCATTGAATTACTTAAATCAGTTCGAGTAGATTTGCTTTTTTCGCTGTTATTTCCAAAAGATCTCATATTATATGATTTATTTTCACTTCTTCTTAAAGAGTTACTTTGATTATTAGGAACATATTTGTTTTTTTTTGTATTCATATTGATTTAAATTTGTAGAATTTTGTTGATTATTTTGAAAGTTTCTTGGTGTATATTTATTATATTTGAAATTGTGATTACTGTGTTTGCAATTAATTTGTTCATTATTATCCTGAACATTTCTATCATTTACTGATTGTAAATGTGGTGAACTGTCTTTATTATTAAAGTAAAATTTTTGATTTTTAAAACCTAAATTTCTATTATAAGACTGTGATGAAAAGGGTTGTAAGATTTGATAATTTTGATAAAAATAATCCGTCTCAATCAATATTTCTTTTGCCTTCAATAAAGAATGAGGATTTCGAGAATTGAGAACTAATTTTGGTTCATTAGGTAATTTATTTATAAATATTTTTAAAACCATTAATTCATTGTTTTTACAATTAAACCATTGGTTATCGCTATTAATATTACACTTTAAATTCAATTTTGTTAATAATTTAAGCATATATTCATAAAAATCATTAACATTAGTTCTCATTTCTGCAGTTTTTATTCTATTTACAATATTTTCTATACTATCGGAAATGTTAAAATTAATTCTTAAAACTATTTTCATTTGGTCCCAATTAGTAGGATTGTTGTTGTTGATTAAAGTCACATTAGCTTTTCCAACAATTTTGTTTCTTACCCTCAAATCGAATAATGGTAAAAGTGTTGCATCAATATGCTTTCTGATTTCATCTACATGCCTTGAAAAAATTTCTAGTTCTTCAGCCTTGCCTTCAAAATTCGGTACTCCTTCCAACAATTGAAAAGCACTAAACGCCATTGTTCATTTAGTTATTAAATTTAATAGCTTTAAACAGTTTTTAAATATTTGTTGTAACTTTTTTTTTTTTTTTTATTTTTTATTTATTTAAATTTGATTTATTTATGATTTAATTTTAATTAAATGTTCGAGTATTTTTTATCTGATTTTATTTTAATTAAATTTAGCTTTACAATTACAATTTATTTTTATTTTAATTGATTTTAACTCTATTTTAATTCAATTTTAATTTAGTTTTCATTTAATTTTATTTAATTTAATTTTAATTCAATTTTAATTGTTTATATTTATTTATTATTTCTTTTTAATTTATTTTATTTTTTATTTAATTTTAATTTAGTTTATTTTTATTTTTATTTAATTTTAATTTAATTTTTATTTTAAATGTTGAATTTAATTAAATTTTTATTTTTAATTTAATTTTTTTGAATTTAGTTTTTTTATGTAATTTATTTTGTATTTAATTTTAATTTAATTTATTTTTATTTAGTTTTAATTTAATTTAACTTTCAATAATTTAATTTTATTTCATTTTAAGTATTAAAATTAATTTAAATTTTTTAATTCACTTTTTTTTTATTTTTTTTTTATTTATATTTAATTTAATTTATTTTTATTTAATTTTAATTTAATGTTAATTGTTAAATTCAATTTAAATTTTTAGTTCAATTTTATTTTATTTTTGTTTTTAGTTAATTTTAATTAATTTAATTTTTTTTAATTTATTTTAAATTCATTTTAATTTTATTTTAATTAGTTTTAATTTAAGATTATTTTATTTATTTCACTAAATTATATTTGATTTATTTTTAAGATAGTTCAATTTGTTCTCATTTTTGTTCTTTTCTTTTTAATATTTAAAAATAACTTAAGGTTCTTTTATTTTTAATTTTATTTCTAGTTTTAGTTTTTTTTTTTCACTTGCTATCCCCTCTATTGTATTAATTTCGATTTTAATGTTTTTTTATTCTATTGATTACACAGTTTATTTTTAATTTATTTTTAATGTATTTGTTCTATTTTGTTCATTTAATATTGCATTTAACTTTGTTTTCTTTTTCACTGTTGTGCAAATAGTTTTGTTTCCCACTGTTGTTCACTTTTTTCAATTCAAACAAAAAAAAAATTTTTTTTTTATTTATTTTTTTTTTTAATCAATTATAATTTTCTTTTAATGTTATATGAATGAATTTTTTTTCACTAAAATTCAAAAGTATATATGTGTATGTATTTTTAATAATGTCTCCATCTTACGATTATTTCCCAATAGGTAATAGGGTTTTTTATACACAAATTTTATATAATTGTTTTTCTATCACACCAATTTTTGTAATTAAAGGATTTTTACACCAATTTCAACATTTGCACAAGTTTTCACTAATTATTTTAAAAAATTTCATTAAATTTTTTTGTTTCTGTATTAGTTATTGATATATATTTCTTTTGTTTATCTTTAAATTTTGTTTAACGTTTTTTTTTCTTTAATCCTTTTTCCTTAATTCTTTAATATTTTTTTTTATTTTATCTTGTATTTTTTCAGTTACAACACATTTCATATATTTTTTTCACAATTTTGATATATGTAAATAAATTTTTTATTTTATATGTCCTTTTCAAAGGATTAGTTCGTTACCCGACTGCGCCAGTTAAAGAGGATATTATTATTATTATTTATATATATATTTTTTAATATTTATTTTCCTTTTTTTTACGTGTATATTTTACAAAATCGAAATTAGAACTAACATTATTTATTTTTCATTTGACAAAGAAACATTATTATTTAAAACATGAATTGTGATCGGAAATATTTGAATATAATAAAGTGTATAAATTACAAGTGAACAAATAAGTAAAGTTAACAATAACAACAATAAATAAGTTAACATAATTAATAAAGAGAAGTAAACAATACATATATTTAAGGTTACTGTCTGCAGTTCATACTCATTAACTTCCTCCGATAGAGAATTTTGAAAAAAAAAATACGCTGAAATGGAGTATGTGTCCCATCCAACCTAAATTGCTGAGACATTTGAGTTATGTCACAGTTAAAAACAAACTTAAAATTCGCCAACGTAGTATAAGCAAGTAATGTGGGTCCACGTAAAGACAGTCCTTCAGGCTATTGCCGCTAGAAGTATTTTTAGATGCATTAAATACTACCCTTAATTTTGTAGTTTTGCAATCTAATTTATAACCGGATGATGCGGTAAGTAACAAACCATATTGGGGTAATTATTCTTTACAGGTCTCATATTACTTAAAGATAAGTATTCGATTACTACGTCGTCATACATTTTCTTTACCAGAGGTTTTCTTAACATTTCTTAAAAACTGTGACGTAACATTTCCTTTAGATGAACCTAAAGAAAGTTTTTTGGTAAAAAATCCGCTCTAAAAGGAAGTGTTACAAGATAACGTCCATCAGAGTTTCCGAATAGTGGCAGAGACCGATGGTTCACACTTGAAATTTTGGCATTCGCAGAGTGCGCAGAAATTTTTAAACAGTTCTGCAATCACTAGAAATAAATGATGAACGCCTGAACTCGCAGCCGTTTTAGAAGAATTCCTAACAAAATCCTCCCAAGGAGACGCATTCCTGTGTTACAGAGTATGGCGCCTCCTATTGCAACTTGAACAACTATGAATGATAAAAAAACTCAGTTTATTCTTTTTTTTTAATAATATTTATTTATTCTTAATTTCTTACTTTTTATTTATTAATCTGACCATCTTCTCCAAAAAATGGGAGGAACAAGACAGACCCATTCTAATTTTTGGTTTTCTCTTATCAACTAAAATTATTGTTTAGTTTGCTAATTATTCGACAAAATGTTTGTTCCCAAATGAAAATGCAACAAATACGATTTGACAATATTTATTGCAAATACTTTATTAGTAAAAATATAGTTAAATTGGAGCGGTTGCACTTCTCATAATTGCGACCGAAAAATATAGTTTGTTATATGTTCTTTATTTAGTGCTTTAATTAATTCTTTAATATTAAATTGGGACGGTTGCAATTCTTGGAATTGCGACCAAAAAATATTTTTAATTTATGATTTTAGCCGTAATGTCTTTAAACAAATCGGAAATGGGTTTAATATTACATTTTGTTTTATTTATTGGTAATTATTCTTAATGTAAGTGCTAGTGTTTGGTTTTATATACTTAACTTGCGCGATAAACAATTAACGCAACAATGAAATTTTTTGACTGTTGAAAATCTTTCTGAAATTAAAAGATTTGTAAATCACTTTCAATGCCGTTGCTGAACTCGCATCATGTGCCTTTACTTACCGTACAACTTTCTTCTTTTCATGTGAGGACTCCCTGGTATCGCGTAAACATTCTAATGTCTGAATTCTTTCTGCCAGAAAGGCATCTAAATCCTTCCATTTAGACAAAACTAATTTGTCCTTAATACTTTGTTCCCACAAACTAACAGTAATGTTACGTTTCTGAGAAAAAAAAAACGATTTTAAAGTTTCAGTTACTTACCATCTATACCTACCTTGAAATTTGAAAGTCTAGCTGTGGAGAGGCTCTGTAAGCTGTTTGGTGTTAAATTTGCAAATGGTTCTCAGGCAAATCAAGTAGTATTTGCTTCGCTGCTTACTTCGGGCGATACTTGGATTGCCACTGAATTGTGGTAGACACATCATAAATGGACAAGGCAGACAGGCAGATATTTATGCCCCTTTGTAAAGACGTAAGATTCACACAAGTCTCCTTATCTTACATAAAGGTTGAAAAGCAGTTTAAGTTGGTTGTTAATTATCACACGAGGATTTTCATAAGCCTCCCTGAGATTTTTCCACACGATATCAAAACCCTCATTCGAAAGTGGGCATTTAGAGACGATCTCTCTCGCCTCGCCATTGGTTTTTCACCGCAAATGGCATAGCCGCTCAATATTACTAAGACGCGCACTATTCACATATAACGCAGTGAATAAATCCCTAAAGGTAGGCCAAGAAAAAGGCTCAACTCTTCGCCATGAAGCTCTAATGTGTCGACTGTGTGTTCTTCATATTTTATGTCATGAAAGAAAGCCTCAAATTCTATAAGGGCTTCCTAAGCTCTAAAAAATCAATTAAGTGCTGTAATAGACATTATTTCTTAATTTTCGGCAAATCAAAACAAAAAATTTAATTTTACACTTATTGAAAAATCAATAATTATCTTTAAATTTTAATCAAATTTTATTAAAACTAAAAAAGAAATATTTTTAATTTAAATATAATTAATAACAAAACAATATTATCAATTTAAACAAAATTAATGATGGTTAAAGTGACCGACAGTAGAGTGCAATTTATAAATTCAAGAAGATGCACTGATATAATGTTAATGTATGTGTATGTATGTATGTAATTTCTATTATTACTTTCAAAAAACACACCACTATTTGATGCACTTGGTATTTATTTTTTATGTTCATAGAATTTTATACACTATTATATATTATTTTTTTTAATATTCCGTAGGCTTTAGCTTTAAATTATTGCCACTTTCTGCTATAATTATAATAATAATTATTTTCACTATTTTAATAGAAAAAAAAAACACACCGTCCATTTATTGCGTAGCAAAAGAAAATAAATTAAAACAAACGGCAAAAAAAAAATAATTGCAAGACGATCAACCACTGCACATATGTATGTATGTATGTATGTAGATATTAAAAAGGCGAACAAATAAAAGAAGTCGTATATATTTATGTGTTTTAATTATCCTATTCCCTACACTTTTGTAAATTATTATTTCACTTTTATTAAAAATCACTTAATAAAAATAACATTACGCATCTTTATTCCAAATAAGTTTTCCCAAAAACGAGGATAAAATTTAATGGCCTTTTCAAAATGAAGTTGTGGATCTTTAAATAAAAACAAAATAAAGCTCGCAGGAGCAACATTTTTGTGTAAAGAATTAAAAGGTAAATAAAAAACAAGGTTTAGATACCAAATAATTCTAACCGAAACTAAGAAAATCGAATAAAAATTATTCTTAATAAGAAACGACTTTTTATAGATATACATGACGTTGACACTGATATTGTTATTAACATAGTCTAAAGACATATTCGTAAAGGAAAGGTCGCAATATTTTCCGAACTCAACGATCATCAGTTCAATAAATTACAACAGGTATTGAAGGAATGTCTTTTGTGAAATGTAGCTATTTTGCTGATGACATCGAAAACGAAAATGAACTGAGAAAACAGATATCACTTTTTCATAAAAACGAAGTGGGTCATGCAGGAATTATTTCGCCGTATGAGGGGATAAAACATAATATCTATCATCCAGAACTAAAGACAAAGATCCATGAAATTGTAAATAATTGCGAAATATGTTCCGGTAGAAAGTATGACCGCAATCCAATCAAACCAAAATTTAACATAATAGAAACACCAACTTCAACAACAACAACTTAACGAAATTGTGCATGTTGAAACATATGTTAACAACAAGCACTCATTTGTTATGTTCATTGACAAATTTTCGAAACATGTTATAGGTTTCTATTTGCCAGACCGAAACAGTCAGTGTTTTCCTTTCGTACTTAAAGGTTGTGTTTGTGGTGTGAAAAATAAAATTCATATATATATATATATATATATATTATTATTATTATTTACAATTTCATGGATCTTTGTCTTTAGTTCTGGATGATAGATATTATGTTTTATCCCCTCATACGGCGAAATAATTCCTGCATGACCTACTTCGTTTTTATGAAAAAGTGATATCTGTTTTCTCAGTTCATTTTCGTTTTCGATGTCATCAGCAAAATAGCTACATTTCACAAAAGACATTCCTTCAATACCTGTTGTAATTTATTGAACTGATGATCGTTGAGTTCGGAAAATATTGCGACCTTTCCTTTACGAATATGTCTTTAGACTATGTTAATAACAATATCAGTGTCAACGTCATGTATATCTATAAAAAGTCGTTTCTTATTAAGAATAATTTTTATTCGATTTCCTTAGTTTCGGTTAGAATTATTTGGTATCTAAACCTTGTTTTTTATTTATCTTTTAATTCTTTACACAAAAATGTTGCTCCTGCGAGCTTTATTTTGTTTTTATTTAAAGATCCACAACTTCATTTTGAAAAGGCCACCAAATTTTATCCTCGTTTTTGGGAAAACTTATTTGGAATAAAGATGCGTAATGTTATTTTTATTAAGTGATTTTTAATAAAAGTGAAATAATAATTTACAAAAGTGTAGGGAATAGGATAATTAAAACACATAAATATATACGACTTCTTTTATTTGTTCGCCTTTTTAATATCTACATACATACATACATATGTGCAGTGGTTGATCGTCTTGCAATTATTTTTTTTTTGCCGTTTGTTTTAATTTATTTTCTTTTGCTACGCAATAAATGGACGGTGTGTTTTTTTTTTTCTATTAAAATAGTGAAAATAATTATTATTATAATTATAGCAGAAAGTGGCAATAATTTAAAGCTAAAGCCTACGGAATATTAAAAAAAATAATATATAATAGTGTATAAAATTCTATGAACATAAAAAATAAATACCAAGTGCATCAAATAGTGGTGTGTTTTTTGAAAGTAATAATAGAAATTACATACATACATACACATACATTAACATTATATCAGTGCATCTTCTTGAATTTATAAATTGCACTCTACTGTCGGTCACTTTTACCATCATTAATTTTGTTTAAATTGATAATATTGTTTTGTTATTAATTATATTTAAATTAAAAATATTTCTTTTTGAGTTTTAATAAAATTTGATTAAAATTTAAAGATAATTATTGATTTTTCAATAAGTGTAAAATTAAATTTTTTGTTTTGATTTGCCGAAAATTAAGAAATAATGTCTATTACAGCACTTAATTGATTTTTTAGAGCTTAGGAAGCCCTTATAGAATTTGAGGCTTTCTTTCATGACATAAAATATGAAGAACACACAGTCGACACATTAGAGCTTCATGGCGAAGAGTTGAGCCTTTTTCTTGGCCTACCTTTAAGGCCGTGTCAGATAAAACTTTATCGCTTTGCGTGACGTTTCAAACTTTGAAAAAAAAGCGTATAACGCAAGAGGTATGTCACAATAAAAACTTTAACAGCGCCTAATTATTGTTTGTTTTTATAAGTTTTTCTTCCATAATTTTCTAACAAAAATAATAAAGGAAGAATATATAATAAAAAAATAATATTTTAAAATTCTTAACTCTTTTACGTTCGATTTTGCCAAAAATAATATACTAATGTATAGCAGCTAATTGTCAAAGCGCGCAAAAAGATGAGTGTTGCCCAACTTTATGCTTTGCTTTGCGTTAAAAGTGCTTTATGTGACATACTTCATATAAGTTCGTGCATTTTATCTTAGATGTCAAAGCGAATTTGCAAAGCAACGCAAAGCAAAAGTTTTATCTGACACGGCCTTTAGGGATTTATTCACTGCGTTATATGTGAATAGTACGCGTCTTAGTAATATTGAGCGGCTATGCCATTTGCGGTGAAAAACCAATGGCGAGGCGAGAGAGATCGTCTCTAAATGCCCACTTTCGAATGAGGGTTTTGATATCGTGTGGAAAAATCTCAGGGAGGCTTATGAAAATCCTCGTGTGATAATTAACAACCAACTTAAACTGCTTTTCAACCTTTATGTAAGATAAGGAGACTTGTGTGAATCTTACGTCTTTACAAAGGGGCATAAATATCTGCCTGTCTGCCTTGTCCATTTATGATGTGTCTACCACAATTCAGTGGCAATCCAAGTATCGCCCGAAGTAAGCAGCGAAGCAAATACTACTTGATTTGCCTGAGAACCATTTGCAAATTTAACACCAAACAGCTTACAGAGCCTCTCCACAGCTAGACTTTCAAATTTCAAGGTAGGTATAGATGGTAAGTAACTGAAACTTTAAAATCGTTTTTTTTTTCTCAGAAACGTAACATTACTGTTAGTTTGTGGGAACAAAGTATTAAGGACAAATTAGTTTTGTCTAAATGGAAGGATTTAGATGCCTTTTTGGCAGAAAGAATTCAGACATTAGAATGTTTACGCGATACCAGGGAGTCCTCACATGAAAAGAAGAAAGTTGTACGGTAAGTAAAGGCACATGATGCGAGTTCAGCAACGGCATTGAAAGTGATTTACAAATCTTTTAATTTCAGAAAGATTTTCAACAGTCAAAAAATTTCATTGTTGCGTTAATTGTTTATCGCGCAAGTTAAGTATATAAAACCAAACACTAGCACTTACATTAAGAATAATTACCAATAAATAAAACAAAATGTAATATTAAACCCATTTCCGATTTGTTTAAAGACATTACGGCTAAAATCATAAATTAAAAATATTTTTTGGTCGCAATTCCAAGAATTGCAACCGTCCCAATTTAATATTAAAGAATTAATTAAAGCACTAAATAAAGAACATATAACAAACTATATTTTTCGGTCGCAATTATGAGAAGTGCAACCGCTCCAATTTAACTATATTTTTACTAATAAAGTATTTGCAATAAATATTGTCAAATCGTATTTGTTGCATTTTCATTTGGGAACAAATATTTTGTCGAATAATTAGCAAACTAAACAATAATTTTAGTTGATAAAAGAAAACCAAAAATTAGAATGGGTCTGTCTTGTTCCTCCCATTTTTTGGAGAAGATGGTCAGATTAATAAATAAAAAGTAAGAAATTAAGAATAAATAAATATTATTAAAAAAAAAGAATAAACTGAGTTTTTTTATCATTCATAGTTGTTCAAGTTGCAATAGGAGGCGCCATACTCTGTAACACAGGAATGCGTCTCCTTGGGAGGATTTTGTTAGGAATTCTTCTAAAACGGCTGCGAGTTCAGGCGTTCATCATTTATTTCTAGTGATTGCAGAACTGTTTAAAAATTTCTGCGCACTCTGCGAATGCCAAAATTTCAAGTGTGAACCAAATGGTCTCTGCCACTATTCGGAAACTCTGATGGACGTTATCTTGTAACACTTCCATTTAGAGCGGATTTTTTACCAAAAAACTTTCTTTAGGTTCATCTAAAGGAAATGTTACGTCACAGTTTTTAAGAAATGTTAAGAAAACCTCTGGCAAAGAAAATGTATGACGACGTAGTAATCGAATACTTATCTTTAAGTAATATGAGACCTGTAAAGAATAATTACCCCAATATGGTTTGTTACTTACCGCATCATCCGGTTATAAATTAGATTGCAAAACTCCAAATTAAGGGTAGTATTTAATGCATCTAAAAATACTTCTAGCGGCAATAGCCTGAAGGACTGTCTTTACGTGGACCCACATTACTTGCTTATACTACGTTGGCGAATTTTAAGTTTGTTTTTAACTGTGACATAACTCAAATGTCTCAGCAATTTAGGTTGGATGGGAAACATACTCCATTTCAGCGTATTTTTTTTTTTTCAAAATTCTCAATCGGAGGAAGTTAATGAGTATGAACTGCAGACAGTAACCTTTGGGGTCAATTGTGCATTTTATCTTGCCATTCGTACATTGCTACAGGTGTCTGACGGCATTGAATATGAGTACCCGCTGGTAGCACATATTCTGCGAAAGTGTATGTACATTGACGATGCACTCACTGGGGCATGACGTCTGCACTTCGTTTCTGTTGCCTCAGAGAAGGCATATGCGGGGGTGATATATATACGATTGAAAAACCTAACGGCAATATAATTATTGTGTTGTTAACCTGTAAGACTAAGGTTGCTTCCATTAAGTCAATTTCTTTACCTCGTGCTTTGTGCTGCAGTTTTACTATTTGACCTTTTAAAAACTTTATTAGGCGAGATTGACGTGCCACTTCGTCAGATTTATTGTTGGACTGATTCTACGATCGCCCTTTCCTGGCTTAGAAAAGACGCTTGTTCTTGGACAACTTTTGTTGCCAACAGAGTTTGTAAGATTCAGGATATTATTGGCAGTCATAATTGGCACCATGTGAAATCATAGGATAATCCCACTGATTTAGGAAGTCGACTTAGCACGTTGTGATCTTTCGTGGTATGGACCACATTGGCTTCAGAAGGATAAATCTGAATGGAATCTCAGAAGTTTGACTATAATGGAGGCACGTGCTGTAAAATCTCATGCGTCATTTTTTTGATGATTATGATTTTTTGGAGAGATTTTCTTCTTTTGATCGTTCCCTTCTAGTTATCGCATACGTATTTAGGTTTTTTAATAATTTTGCACATAATATGGGTCAGTTAGCATCTCTGACGTAAAAGTAAAACAGGTAAAAATTCGTTTAGCCATCACTACCCAAAAAGTCCATTTTTCTGATGAATATAAGGGTCTCTTGGAGGGGAAACCTCTTTCTTCAAATAGTTCTCTTTTAACTATAAATCTATTTCTGGATAAGGAAAGAGTTATGCGACTTAATGGACGATTAGCAAAATCTTCGTCTTTAGTATATACGGAGCGACATCCGGTTTTGTTGCCATACTTTTGTCGTTTTACATTTCTTTTGACTCAGTTTGTTCATTTAATTTTAATTCATGGAGGAAATCAGCTGATGCTTAGGATTTTACGAATCGAGTATTGGATTCTAAGATTGAAAACATTGGTCCACATAGTTGTCAACCGTTTTAAGCGTTGCATTCTTAATCGCAAATGCTCATGCAGAGAGATAATGGCTGCCTTGCCACCAGAGAGGACAGTTTTAGATCGGCCATTCACGACTACTGGTGTGAACTTTGCAGGTCCATTTGACATGAAAAGTTCGAACGTTAGATCAAAGGCATAATTCTGTATTTTTGCATGCTTTTATACGAAGACAATACTTTTGGAGGCAGTATCAGATTTGACCACGGATAGGTTTTTGGCTGCTTTTGATCACTTTATATCCAGAAGAGGTTTATTCCCGCTGGTGATTTCCATATGGGATGTTTGTGGGAAGCAGGAGTCAAAAGTTTTAAACTCCACTTTCGCAAAGAAGCTCAAGAGATCAAATATACCTTTGAGGAACTTTCACCGGTCCTGGCTAGAATAGAAGATTGTCTTAATTCTCGGCCGCTTTGCCTAATGAGTGATAACCCTAATGAGCCAGTGGCTCTTACACATGGTCATTTTTTTGATAAGTTCCAATTTTAGCTCCTTCTGAACCGTCAATTAACGAAGAGTCTATTAGTCTCGTTAATCGCTACAGAAAAGCTAAAATATTTACTCATGACTTCTGCCTTCGGTTGAAGGATGAATATTTGTCAAGTTTGCATAAACGGAATAAGTGGAAGTTTCCTGAAAGGGACATATCTGTAAAAGACTTAGTTGCTATTCCACATGAACAGCTTTCACCAACGTCTTGGAAATTAGGACGTGCTGTTAAGACATATCCAGGAAGTTATGAACACATTCGCGTGGCGGAAATACGGACGGAAAATGGGATTGAAAGACGACCTACCACCAACTGGTAAGTTTGACCAACTTAAGTTTATTATTTACCATATTTTCACCTTCATTATTTTCTAGTACTATGGACGGCTTACCTTCATTTTTTGAAGACGCTTTACTTGAGGATTACGAGGGAGCGATGGAGGTTTTCGACGCAAGTGCAGTGGCAGCGACGACTCCGTAAAGCTTCTAAAGCTGATTCTAAAGCCGCTTCCGGAACAAAGCTCAGTGCAGCATGTTGCGTCCTATGCAAAAAATCACCCCTTGAGAGGTTGTTTCCAGTTTAGTACCTTAGCTCACAAGAAAAAGTTGCGACACGTTTTAGTATTTGGCTATTGTTCGCGTTGTTTGTCAAACAACCATTTATTAAAAGACTGCCATGCCAAAGTACCGAAAAATGGTTCAAATGTCAGGGAAATCACAACATCCTTTTGCACTCCCCGACTCGCAAGGTGTCTAAATCCGCCGACGGAACACAAAAGAGAAAAAAACGTGCTTCACAAATATCAGATTGGTGCAATAATAGACCTGTGTTATAGCATTAGCTACATAAGTGAAGAGTTGGTCAGGAAATTAGGGACACCAATTTCCAATTCATATTTTCGAATCCTGATCACGTCTATTTACGACTCGTCTAAAAACATTTCTATTACAGTAAAAGTAAAGAAAAAGCGCGGAAATAAAACCCCTTTTGTGGACGTGGCGGATATTGTGCGAAACCAGTTTCCAGGTTTTCAGTACGCGGACCCGACATTTTACCATTCTGGCCAGGTGGCTTTAGCTCTTGGTCCTGAGGTTTGCTTCCAAGTGCTAACAGTATAAAATTTGTTGGAGTTATTTTGTAAGCAAGAAAAACACTTTGATTTCTTTATTGTATAATTTTATTTATTTATATAGCCTGCAGGGTCCCGTAGGAATTTCAGGCTATTATTTATATTAATTTTATTTATTTATAACCTGCAGGGTCCCGTAGGAATTTCAGGTTATAAGTGATTGTTCTTACTTCTAGTTTACAACTCACTGTTTTAATAATTATTCATCACTATTTATACTAAATTCTTAACGCTAAAAATGCGTATTAAACAGAAACAGCATTTCTTAAAAATAAATAATTTAAATAATTAAATTGCTGACTTGCTAAAGAGTCATATTTCAATAGTACATTAATTTTAAATTAACTTATAAACAAAGTTTAACTAAATAAAGTGCTGACTGCTAAAAGGATTTATATTACATTAGTACACATTTATTAATTTTGATTAACTTATAACTAGAGTTTAAAAATACAAGGGTGCCTCTCAACATCCCTCCCCCGTTATCGGAAACTGCGTCCCTGCGTGTGGTGTTGATGTTGCTGCAAATGGAGAGCTAACGTTCGTATATGAAGGATGCGTCTTTTGCTGCTTATTTTAGGTGCGTTGTTTTGTGTTATGTCACCTTCTTTCCGGAAAACTAACTGGATTTGTATAAATTGGTGGGGCTATAGTTGTATATGATTTGTTTTTCTCAACTCGGAAATCTTCACAGCATAGCCGTACAAGAATTAAATTTATCTCCTTAGCTTCTTTTTTTGTTTTTTTTATCAACTTCTGATCTACTTTAATTGTTAAAAAGTCACGTCCTAAACGTTGTCGCTTCTTTTTCAATAATTCCTTTTTATCCGTATGTGTAATACCCATGTTTTTAAATTCTGCAAAATAGCCAACATCTTGTGACACCTTCAAATTATGTGGATCATATATATCATGAACCAATTCATGCGAATGTGGACAATCAATTTTAATTCTTATTATGGTCGGTCCTTTATAGCCAAACAAATTAACTTCGGGAAAAGTTTTAGTATTTCTTTTATAATCAATGTTATTCAAAGAACCATGTGTACCATGTATATCGGACTTGTGTCGAAACGAAATTTTTTCACCGGCTGCTTTCTTATGCACTAACTTGCTTTATATTCATATTTCATCTGCGTATTCGGAGGTGTTGTCATAAAGATGGCGGTTGTGTTGCCTCTACTGCATTTTCTAGTAGTTAAACGAAGCTTTAATCACGCTTGTTTTCCCTACACTTCAGGAAAAAAATCGTAGATCGTGACCACAACAAAAACACTTCGTTTTAGATCATAAGGTGCTCTTCGGATAAGGTTCAGCATCTGCTAATGATAAATTTAATTAAATAAAGTGAGGAAAATCATTACTGAGATTTTTGAACGTTTTTCATCCACTTTAGACACAATAAAGTCCTCTAAGTTAAAAAAATTTTTTTTTTGTTAATTTTATTGCACCTCTAGTGCCATGGTTCCGTATTTTGTTCATTTGTGTTGCTACTCCGTTGGGGGCTGGACAAGATGAGTCCATGATGTTATTTGACACGTAAAGGTTTCGCTTATTGTGTTGGAGAACACCACACGTAATCCCAGTTTATTTTAAAATTTTAAAACTAAAAAATACTAAAATTCCCAAAACCCATCTTTTTCAAATTGTTAACAAAAACAAAAAAGTCTTAATTTAAAATTGTTTACAAAAATTATATTGATATTAAATTATTTACAATTATATATAGGGGTTTTGGTATTATAATGCTATAATTTAAACATAAAAAACATTATTCTTCTTTTGTTCGCTTCTCTTAAAAAAAATTACTTTTTTGCTACTTTTAAACAACATAAAAAACTCATAAATATTTTGTATATTGTTCTTGTAAGTATTTATGAATCTTTTTTTTTATACATATTTTTTTTTTTGGTACCAAGCAAGCATTTTAATGCCTATTGTGCTTGCTTATATATATTGGATTGTGAAAGCAATAATCCAAACCTGAATCAGGCGTTTTCCAATATATATCTTTATACACCTATATATGTGTATACACATTAACACAAATATACAAATATATTTAGTATTTGTATACTAATAAAAAGATGATATTTAATTATAATTAATTTAATAAAAATTTTAATTTTATTTATCAAAAAATATAAAATGATTCTGTTCCAATTTTACTTTTTATTTTATTAAGTTGACGATCGGTTTTAAATACGCGTGCGTGTGTTCGTTAAGATGAATAAGAATGAGAACAAATAATGGTGGTTGTTTTGTGTTGTAACATTCTAAGTTACCAAGCAACCATTACATAGGTACCGAGTACCAGTTGACAGGGTGCCACATCATTCCCCCCGCTGGAGGAGGTTCACCTGAACCTTAGAGGAACTGTAACCGGTCGACCACTTGAAGTAGTTCTTGGCTGGAGAACATCAGGTGAAAAACTGACGGATGGGCTGGAACGTGTTGACGTTTCGGTGATGAGATCAAAATTATCAGGTAGTTCCGGAGGTGTATCTGTTGATATGGCTTCCGGAGGAGAGGCAGGAACTTCAGGTGATGTAGTGTTGAGATCATTGTTAGTGATGAAGGCAGGTTTAAGTCGATCGATGCTGATGTTGCTATGACGACCTCGAATCAAAATTGTATAAAATTTTTGGTGACGTTTTAATACCAAAAATGGACCATCGTACGGACGAGTAAGCGAAGGTCGGACGGAGTCGTTGCGGACGAAGACGTGTGTCGAACTTTGTAGATTTTTCGAGATGAAAGTTCGATGCGTTGAATGATGAAACGTATCGGTCGGCTTGAGCTTTTGCATCGCTGATCGAAATTCGGATACAAAATCGTTTGTTGAATCGGGAATGTGCGATGAATGAAAAAATTCTCCAGGAATCTTTAACGTTGAACCATACACTAATTCAGCTGGCGACGCTTTTAAATCGGGCTTAAAGGCAACTCGTAGTCCAAGCAAAATTATTGGCAAATGGTGTACCCATCTTGCTGGATTATGGCATAAAATTGCTGCTTTAAACGTTCGGTGCCACCTCTCAATAATACCGTTTGATTGAGAGTGATACGGTGTTGTACGAAGATGCGTCGTACCAATTGTGTTTATCAACTCGGCAAAAATCGTTGATTCAAATTGACGACCACGATCAGATGTTATTCGAGCTGGAATACCAAATCTGGAAATCCACTGGGATAAGAGAGCTTTTACGATTGTATCGGCGGACATATCAGGAATTGGAACCGCTTCCGGCCAGCGGGTAAAACGGTCCATTATGGTGAGGCAATATCGTTGTCCTTCGCACAATGGAAATGGACCAACGATATCGATGTTTATGTGAGCGAATCGCTCTTTCGGTGGTTCGTATTTTGCTGGAGATGATCGTGTGTGTCGTTGTACTTTTGATCGTTGACATTGTAGACAGTTTTGGACGAAAACGGCAGCATCTTTTCTAATCCCAGGCCAACAAAATCTGCTCGTGACCAATTTAGTTGTAGCTCGGACACCTGGATGCGATAAATTATGAATCGTCGTCAAAATTTGAGCACGAAATTCCTTCGGAATGTACGGGCGTACACGAGACGTTGTTGTGTCACAGATTAGTTGGTCGTTGCAACCTGGGATTGAAAAAAATTTTAGTTTTAGCGAATTTATTTGCGTACCTGAATTTTTAAGCATTTGCTGGAGTTCGTCATCATGTTGTTGAGCGGCTGCAATGCGGTTGTAGTCCACAACTTGGTTGATTGAATCAATGCGAGATAGAGCATCGGCTGTTGCGTTTTCCAAACCAGGCGTATGACGAATATCAGTGGTGAACTGGCTGATGAAATCGAGTTGGCGGATTCTACGAGGCGAAGCCTTTTCAAGCTTTTGTTGAAAAGCAAAAATCAGCGGACGATGATCGGTAACGACGTAGCAACTGCGACCCTCGATCATATATCGAAAATGACAAACGGCTTGATAAATTGCTGATAATTCTCGATCATACGTAGAGTATTTTTGTTGAGTTGTTGTAAATTTTTTCGAAAAAAATGCTACAGGCTGTAGCATACCATTAATTTTTTGATGGAGTGCTGCTCCCACTGCTGTATCGGATGCGTCGACGTAAATTGCAAGTTCGGCTTCGGCAGCTGGATGAGCTAAAAGCGTTGCGTTGGCTAGCTCGTTTTTGCAGCGGTCGAAAGCAGCTTCAGCAGTCGGATTCCACACAATGGGCGTACGATCGTTTTTTTTGTTGCCGACGATTAGTTGTTGTAGTTGATTTTGATACGAAATAGCATGTGGCAAGAATTTTCTATAAAAGTTCAACATGGCGATGAATCTTTTAAGTTCTTGAGCCACTTTCGGCTTCGGAAAATTACGAATGGCATCTACTTTTTCAGGTAACGGGCGAATACCATCGGCGTTGACTAGATGACCAAGGAATTTTATTTCGCTTTTGCCAAATTCGCATTTTTCTAGGTTGATGGCAAGATGGTTTTCCCGAAGGCGTTGAAAAACTTCGGCCAAATCACGACGATGTTGTTCAACCGAAGACGAAGCGACACAAATGTCGTCGATGTAAGGGAAAACAAAATCCAAACCACGTAACACCTCATTGATCAGCCGCTGAAACGTTTGAGCGGCGTTACATAGGCCAAACGTCATGAATTTAAATTCGTATAGACCGAATGGGGTGCTGATGGCTGTTTTTGGAACGTCATCCGGATGGATTGGCACCTGATGGAAGGCCTTTTGTAAATCAATTTTGGAAAATATTTTCTTACCTCGCAAATTTGTTGTAAAATCGGTCAAATACGGTAGAGGATAACGATCTGGCAACGTCTGTGCGTTGAGGGCACGATAGTCCCCGCATGGCCTCCATGTACCGTCACTTTTCTTGACTAAGTGCAACGGACTAGACCAGTTGCTGTTAGACGGCTGACAAATACCAGCTTTCATCAAAAATTCAAACTCTTTTTTTGCAGCTGCCAGCTTCTCCGGCGATAAACGTCGTGGGCGACAAAAAACAGGTTGTCCCGTCGTCTCGATCTTGTGAAAAATTGATGATGTTGTTGTAGAACCATACGGTGAAAGCTTGGCGACGTCAGAAAAATTTTTCAAAATGTCGGCGAAAGGTTCGGTTGAATTAAAAGTTTTGATGACAGTTACCTCACAGCAATTTGATGGCGTAAGCTGGGCGATTAAACCGGTGACGTTGTCGATGAGACGGTTGCGTCGTATATCGATGAGCAAATCGTAAAATTTGATGAAGTCGGCGCCAATGATTGGTGATGTCACATCAGCAACCACAAATGACCAAAAAAATTCACGACGTAGGCCAATGTCTAATTTTACACGTTTTTCGCCGATGACTTTAATCGGTGTATCATTAGCAGCGAACAACATAATGCCTGTTGGTCGAATGTCAAAAGACTTCGCAGTCAGTGGCAGCAGAGAGACGTCGGCGCCGGTGTCCACCAAAAAATTTTTTTGCGTAAATTTGTCCATGACCTGGAGACGAAATATTTGGCTCTTGGCAGGGGATCTTTCGTCGGAATCCTCCACCGGCCCAGAAAGTCAATTAGATGATGCTGTTGTTCCGGCGTTCACGTGCCGCTGCTTGTGCCGACAGGGACTGCGACATTTTTGTGCCTTTCGGCCATATTTTTGATGATACCAGCACTCATCACCAGTCGTGTTGTTGCTGTTGTAGTTGGGACGATTTTGTGATCGATTACGTGTTGTTGTTTTACGTGAACGTGAGCGTGAACGTGTCGAAAATTTTTCGAATTTTTTTCCAAGTTCGACGACAGCAGCACGTAGCTCATCTATATCACCTGATGTACGCGTACTTACGTTGTTGATTCGGCTAGTTGCCATCGCATCGACAATGGAGTCGGCAATTTTTGTAAATTCGGCGGCCGTACCAGTTGAAGCGGCCACGACGGGTTGTGCAAACTCTGGTAAGCGCTTCGTCCATAACCCTTTAAGGGCTGCATCCCCCAGAGTGGAACCAGCGACGCGCTTCATTTCGAAGTATAGCTCTGACGGCTTTTTGTCTCCGAGAGGGAGTTCCGACAGGAGTCTATTTAAACGTCGTTGCTCGCTGTCCGCAAAGTGCTCGATGATTTTTTCTTTTATATAATCGTACCTGTCCGTGGCTGGCGTGGACGCAATTATACCTGCCAGTTGTCCAACAACGTTCGGGTCGAGTGCTGCCAAAACGGTGGCCATCTTTTGCTTATCGGCGACAATGCCCGATGCCGTAAACCAAAAATCCATTGTCGTAAACCACGCTTCTATGTTCGTGTTCGACATTTGCGGCACGGGCAATCGAGCGTAAGCCACACTTACACTATGTGATGCTGGTTGTTGTGCGGGAGAGCCACCTGCAATGCTACCACCGGCATTTACCGATGACAGCCCGCTATCGTCAGTATTCGGCATCGTGTCGAAAAAATTACGTAATTTATTTTACTTAACCTTGCAAATTTTTTGCAAGATGGCGGGTTGCACTTAATTGCAATATGGCCGTCACTTGTTGCAGCGATTAAGAAAAAAAATTGTCGAAAAAACTTCCAAAAAAATTGTGTACTTGGGCACGGGGTCACCAATTTAGTATTTGTATACTAATAAAAAGATGATATTTAATTATAATTAATTTAATAAAAATTTTAATTTTATTTATCAAAAAATATAAAATGATTCTGTTCCAATTTTACTTTTTATTTTATTAAGTTGACGATCGGTTTTAAATACGCGTGCGTGTGTTCGTTAAGATGAATAAGAATGAGAACAAATAATGGTGGTTGTTTTGTGTTGTAACATTCTAAGTTACCAAGCAACCATTACATAGGTACCGAGTACCAGTTGACAGGGTGCCACATATATATTTATTTATATTTTAACTATTTTAAGAATAGTTTTAACTAAATGTTTGTTCGGTGAAACACAAAACACCCAAAAGAAACACAAAAGTTTGTTAATAATTGTATATACATATATATACACGCTATAATGTTTACGTTTAATGCTGAGAGTAGCAGTTTTGAAAATATTAATCTTTTTTTTTGTTTATGGAATTTAAGTAATTACATAAAATTATTATCGTCAGGCCAGTGACACAAAAAAGAGTGTTGCGTATGCAAAAATGCAGTGAATAATTTACAAAAACAACAGCAAGAATAAAAAATGCACAATAAATCAGACACAAAAATTTTAAACAAAAAATACATTTTTACGCAAATTTCAAATTAACAAAACATTTGCTGCTTAAAATAATTCAGTGATTAAAAATGTTAAACAAATAATATTTTTTTTCTTTAAAACAAACTTCACGCTAAAATAAGTACTTTAAAACATTTGCAATGAAATATCAAAAGTAAAGCACAAAATGTGGTGCTAAAACGTTAAAAGTTGTTTGTTAATTTGAAATATTCCAAGTGAGATTTTGTAAAAATGTTATTTAATTTCAAAAATTAATGGCATATTTTTCAAGAAGACTTAAATTTGATTCAAAACATTTGCTAAATAAATGTTAACATACAGGTGCAAAAAAATGTTGCAGAATATCTTTTTCTTAACAATTCTTTCTTTTTGTGTCATCCGTTTTCTTTTCCTTTATAAAAAAAACTTTCTGTGGCCTTTTTTCATTTTAATTCAGTTTGTTATTATTATCTTTTACTGTCTTTTTCTTAGTTTTTTCACAATATTTACCTTTAGCTGAAATTGTATCTATGTTAGAACTAACTTCATCCATTATAGGCCATTATGTATTACTGTTTTTACGACATTTGTAGCAGTGCTAATAAATAACTTCGATGTAAATTTTCCTTAGTTAGGAACTCCTCCTTTTTAAAAAAAAACTTTAGTGCAGGGTGCGTATTTAGACTTCAATTTAAAATTTTAACCTTCCTTTTGTGCCCCTTTATTTTCTTTATTTTGTTCATATAATAATTTTTTGATGAAAATTTCGATATTTTCTTATACTTTAATCTTATAACCCTTCTGGTTTTTCCCTTTTTTAACATATTCTCCTACCATTATTTTTACTTATTTTCCTTTATGTTTCTTCACACCTTTTATTTATTTTATAATTCCTTGTTTTTTCCCCCTTTCTGACTATATATTTTCATACTATTCATTTTTTCTCATGTTCGTTAATATTCTTCTATTATTTCCCTTATATGACCCTCTGGTCTTTTTCCTCCTTTCTATTTACTTACATATTTCATTCTTTATCGCCCTCATATCCCACTTTCGTCCCGTAGCTTTGGTTTCGAGCCAAAGTATCTAGGATCTGAAATTGGTTGGCTGATACACTTTGTAGCGTATTATACGATTTTCTTTTACTATATTACCTTTTTTTCTCTTTAATCTCATCAACCTTTGTTCAATTTTGCCTATTTGTTGCTACCCTTTCATATTTTACCTCGAAATGTTTCTTCGCATACCCCATGGCACTTGCTGTCAGTTGAAATCGCACTAAGTTCAATGTTTCAGGCAAATTACCGATGGCGGTGTTGTAAAGTAACTAAATCAGTGTTTTATGAGTAACTCACTTGTACTTCCGCTTAAATCCTTTGTAGCTTTAGTTTCGAGCCAAGACAACCAGAAAAAAAACGGAGTAACTGATACTCTTTAAAATCAACAGAAGAAAAAACATCCTTACAAAAAATTACCCTTTTTATTATTCGCAATCTAACCCTTTGCACCCTGTCACCTTTTATAAATTCTTTATTTTACTGGTTTTATCAAATTATTGTGATAAACCTTGTCGGGGTTCCTTTGTCGTATTCTTACATTGACAGGTGTAGGTATTCCCGTGACTTCATAGGGACCCAACCATATAGGTGAAAATTTATTTTTTCGCGCCTGGTTTTTTTAGCTACACCATTTGTCCGGTCTTAAACTGTATAGTCTTTGTGCCCTTGTCATAATATTTTTTTGATTTTTCTTTTGCCCTAACCTGGTTCTGTCTCACCATTTCATAACTTCGTTGAATTTAGTATTTAAGGATTTTGCTGTAGTCATCTATGTTATAGAGAGATGCTGGCTGCTTTTTTAACCTGACAGATATTTCAAATTCGAATCCGTACAGTACCTTGTTGGGTGTTTGCTTAGTAGAATGTCTTGTGTTATTATGTACATGCATGGCATGATGCAGCCAATCATCCCAATTAGTTCCGTCAAGTTTAACAAAACTAAATACTCTGCAAGAGGTCTATGGGTTGTATATATGTTTTTTATGATATAGAGTTGTATATATGTTTTTACTCCAAGCAATTTGCAAACTTCCTTGAACAATTTCGAATTGAAGTTGCTTCCATTATCTGTCACGAGAACTTTGGGGATAAAAAATCGGGCAATTATTTCTCTAAAGAACTGCCTTGCTACCGTTGCCGCTTCCATGTCTGGGATAGCTGCGCAAGCTAGGTATTTTAAAAAATCGTCCAAAAAGGTTACTATATATTTGTTACCACTTGATGATTCGGGTAAGGGCCCAACAATATCCATGAAAATTCTTTCAAAAGGCATATTGGGGGTTGTGGTCAGGGTCATTGGCATCCTGTCTATCCTCGAGCTTTTATTTTGCTGGAAAATCTTGCAGGAGGCTACATACTTTTTAATTTGACATTGCATTTCAGCCCATTTGTATTGTGCCCTAATACGAAAATAAGTTTTTAGCGCACCTTGGTGGCCTCCCAATGGCGTGTCATGGAAGGTTGTAATTACCTTCTTTATATCTTCTGCATCTGTTAAATATGTGGTATTATCTTCTTCTTCATGATTTTTATTCGTCTCCACTGCACTTGCCCTATTCGGAGTTTCCACACCTCTTGATTGTGCTCTCGTTATTACACCTATGTTTACTTCTTCCGTTGGAAGGCGACTGAGAGCGTCTGCATTTTGATTCGACTTGCCTTGGCTTTGGGTTGTCCATTTACAAATCTAAAAATTTTAAAGGCATACTTACCAGCACCAAAAACATTGCCTTCAAAAGTAAAAAAAAATTTTTTTTTTTTTTAATGACGCACGATGTACTGATCGCGACGTTTACTCCATACAAAATTTAAATCTGCCTTGCTTAATGTGGCTTAGGCCTGTGGCAGCTTTTCAATTCCACCACTTTGTATTTTGGCAAAGATCCCAAAGGCGTACTGGTATACAGGTGCTTAATGACCCCTAGGAATTCACCTCTATACTTAGTGGTTTCTTTAAATTTTTCTTTGCCACCGACTTTACCGATTTTGTTCACAAGCAAAACAAATCGAATCAAAACTTCTGCCAATGTGGCCAAAGTAATTAGCAGTTTACTAGTAATTCCACCAATTCACACTTCTTTGAAGACACTAAAGGCGTACTGGTATACAGATGCTTAATGACCCCTAATGCTTCACTTCCGCGTTTATTTGGTTTCCTTACTTTCGTTGCTATGAAATTATTGCCACATTTGGAAAGGATTCAAAATCAATCAAAATTTTATAACCAAATTTTATTCCTGGAGGGTCCCTTAGGAATCGCAGGACATTTATTCTTTTATTACCGGCTGCGCCAAAATGTTGGTGATGCTTTGTAAGCAAGAAAAACACTTTGATTTCTTTATTGTATAATTTTATTTATTTATATAGCCTGCAGGGTCCCGTAGGAATTTTAGGCTGTTATTTATATTAATTTTATTTATTTATAACCTGCAGGGTCCCGTAGGAATTTCAGGTTATAAGTGTTTGTTCTTACTTCTTGTTTACAACTCACTGTTTTAATAATTATTCATCACTATTTATACTAAATTCTTAACGCTAAAAATGCTTATTAAACAGAAACAGCATTTCTTAAAAATAAATAATTTAAATAATTAAATTGCTGACTTGCTAAAGAGTCATATTTCAATAGTACATAAATTTTAAATTAACTTATAAACAAAGTTTAACTAAATAAAGTGCTGACTGCTAAAAAGATTTATATTACATTAGTACACATTTATTAATTTTGATTAACTTATAACTAGAGTTTAAAAATACGAGGGTACCTCTCAACAAGTTTTTCGAGCTCGGGTTGTCAACTGGCGCAATACACCATATTCGGCTGGGTAATATCCGACCAGTCGCCTTTGTAAGGGAAAATTTTATAATTATCAGTTCATGGATCTGTCAAAACCATCCGCCGGGGTTCAGTTTATGGGTCTGTGCTAAAAACCATTGCTACGCAATTCAGTTTTCGGGTCTGTCGTAGAAACCATAAAATTTTCACTTTGTTTTGAAAATATAATTTTATATAATAAAACATTTTAATATACTTAGTTCTTGTTTTTAAATTGCCTCTGACGGTGTTAGCGCAAGGTGGCCGGCAATGTTTAATGTAAAATGTCTTAAATTTTTTGACTTTCTTAATTCGTCGTTTTATTACTCTGTTAGGATATTAATTATATTCCAGTTTTATCAACTTTGTATTTTCGGAGTATTAATTTGGATTCTAACGAGTAAAACCGCTAACGGTTATATTAAATTTGTATCGCCATCTCCAATTTCTACCAAATATTCATTCGTTTAGAGCAATGTGAATTTTTGCCTGTAACTACTTCAGCGACTTGAGGTCAGTTTGTAAATCGAATTCCCTTCCAAAAATATAAGGTTTATAATATTTTACTCCCCACACTATCGTCAATAATTCTTTTTCGATAGTAGAGTATTCCGTTAGTTATTATTTAATGTTTGCGACACAAATGAAATAGGATAACCTTCTTGAGTTAAAACGGCGCCTATTGAAATTTACAATGGGGTTGATATCCGGTGATTGAGGAGGAGTTTCCATTCATTTAGGAGTGCTATATATTAACCATATTATGTGCCATGTATTTGGGGTCTTTGTCTTGGGTAAATATGGAGTGTTCAGCAATACCCATTCTTATCAATGTATTTTTTGTGATCCATAATTCCATCAATTATCTGCAAATTTGCAACTCCAGCAGCGCTCATACATCCCCAAACTAACACAGATCCTCCCCCATGTTTAAATGTTGGACACACATTTCTTTCTTTAAATTCATCATTGGGCTTTCACCACACTCTGCACCTGCCATTGTTTCCATGTATATTAAATTTGCTTTTATCTGTAAAAACTACTCTGTTCCAAAAGTCGTGCGACTTATTTCTGTGTTCTTCGGTGTATTTAAGTCGCTTAGCTATGTATGGGTTCTTACGTTGAACAAAACTGTTGTACTCACCCTCATGAAGTACTTTTCGTATTGTATTTGGACATACGCTTTTTTAAAGTCTTTATTAATATTTTTCGTTATTTCTGTTGCCGGTAACTTCAGATTTTTCTTTATTTCCCGCACAATATACCTCTTTTCAGCTTCAGTAAATGCTTGAGGGCGTCCGCATCTTAGATCATTGGCAATTTTTTTCGCTTTATTATACTTATCAATAGGTTTTTTTAGTAGTAGAATAAGCGATGTAAATAAAACAATTTTATTCAATCCTTTACTTAACGTTTCGTCGATGTGGTTGTCGACTTCTTCGGGAGTATTTTTTATTGAATTCTGTTGAAGGAATTTTTCCTTATCTTTAAAGCTTTCACACAAAATAAATATAGTTAATCAATCAATCACATTCTTATTTATTATTTTTAAATTATCACACAACATGACACAATAGTAATAATAAATAAAATAAATAATTAGTTGAAGTAAACAAATCACAACATCTAACTAAAACTATATCACAGAACTATTACTTTTGGTGTATTGCAGGAGAATATTGCAGCTTTGTTTGTTCTTTGTCTTCTTTTGTATTTAGAGCTTTAGATAAACGTTGTTGTATTCTTAAGCTCTCCAACGTATATCTATTATTTACAGATTTCTCTTTGTCCAGTATTTTAACGCTTTTAAAATCTATTGTACGTTTATTTTCTTTTATATGTTGTGCTAAAGCAGTCGTCTCTTTTCCCTTTTTAATATCTGCTTTATGTTCAGCTAATCTTATACCAAGCATTAGTTTTGTTGTTCCCACATATACTTTGTTACACTGCTCCCTTTCATTACCCCGGCCTGTAATTTCATACACTACATTACAATGTGTTTGTCTTTAATGTGTCTATTTTTGTCTTTTTACTTGTAAATAAATGCCTTAGTGTTACATTTGAGATATGTGCTCTATTTATGTTTTCGTTATTGATGATGTTTCTTAACGATTTACTTTCAGTCAAACGCGGTATAAATGGTACACGGTAAAAAATTGTTACTTTTGGATCTTGTTTTTCCGAACTTTGTTTTCTTTTTAGTGTTTTATTTATAATAATATTTATAATAAAAATAAGGAAGTTATTCATTAATAGTATCTCTCTTATTTTGATAATATTATAATTTCTAAAACTTTTGTCACTAATTTCAATAATTTTCCTTACAAAATTTGTGGCAGTATTTAGTTTCATTGCTAAAGGTTGGGTCGAGTTAAAATTGATCATTCTTCCTGATGCCGTCGGTTTCATGTGCCAATCGGTAATGATTGTTTTCGCATTTCTTATAATTTTCATATCTAAATATGGAATTTGTTTGTCTTCTTCTTTTTCGATTGTAAATTGTAATTTTTAAGTGTTTAATTTGTGTATGTTTTTGTTGACAAGTGAATCTAAAAACTAAAAATTATTTTTACTTAAAAGCTAACTTAAGGTAAGCAACGCAAAGAATTTAATGACGTTGCTGTCTGGTAAGGGTGAGAAGGAAAATTTAAATGTAACTTAATACCTTTATGTTTCCTTACACTTTACCAGCAGTTATTATTAATTTCATTAAGTTTGACAGTATATATAAAGGAACTAGCGGTTTCGGACGTAACTCGCGTTGTTTGTAAGTTACTAGATAGAAATCCCTTTCTATTTCGGTAAATTTCAGCACTGTTTACTCCTGGAGAAATAATTTTAATATGGGTGCAGTCAATGGCAGCTATAACTTTAGGGAATTTAGCTAATCCAAAAAGTTCCTTTTTTGCTTATAAAGTTCCTCATTCGATTGCGGAAACTTAACAAATCTATCTTCTAGCAGTGCTAAATAATGAGTTACACTCGTCTTTAGACATTGCAGAGTTTGACACGCCATTTAAGTCTCCAATTGTCATTAACATGCCTCCAGTTGCATATACGCGTAATGTTAATAATAACATATGCTCTTCAGATAAAGCATTACTCTTTAAAAACTTTTATATTTAACTTTATTGACTCATATTCAATTTGTTACTACTTACCAATTTGTATAATTTCTTATATGTGGGCCAATTATTTCTAACACCCTGTAAGCTGAATGTTTGGACAGTCGGAGCCTTTGCTTGAATTCAGTTTCATTGTAAAAATAAAGGTGATTTGGTCGTGTTCTTATTGTTTATGTTCTTCTTATAATTGTTTTATTAAAGTTTTCACATATATCTGAATCATTTATGTCTTCATCTTTACTAGAAAATTCCTTTTTTGGGTTTTCTAAAAAGTAATTTTCCTTTTGGTATATTTTAATTTGTTCATTTTTTGACAGCTACTTTTGTCATATATATGAATATGTGTGTATTTATATTTCATGTAAGTTTAAACCACGTTGGGCGCTTAAGCTAGCAAGTAAAATTAGTTAACTATTGTCTTAAAAACTAAAAAAAAGAATTTTGCAAAATAGTTTGGAAATTACACAATATTTAAATAATTTTTAAAAATATGTTTGTTTCTACATATTTTCTTTGTTTAAGCTTTTTGACACTACGCTTGAATTTTTTTATTTGCCAGCATTAAAAATCCTGTTCAGTAAAACACTAAAACCCAAAAAACAACTGAACACACTTCAGGAGTGTATCTGAACCCTGAATTTTAAATGTTTTGTGACGTATTAAAATCAAAAACATTTTAAAAACAACTTGCTTTCCACTTAAACACGTATAATTTGCTTAAACACCTAAGTGTGAACGCCATATAAATTTTATTTTTAACAAAAAGGGGTAATGTCATACGAGGGTTGCTATATATATTTCTGGCCTGGCAACACTGAAAGTTTGTCATTTTTAAGCATAATCGTACTCAAAACGTTTTGACGTACGACCATTATTTGTGTTGTTTACAGTGACTTGGTAAAATGAATATAGAAAACAAATGGAATTAACTCGTGAACATTTTCTTGCCATCATTTTTCACAATTTTTGACGTGGATTATCACGACAAGAGTGCATTGATGAACTTAAATCTTTGTATGGCGATGAAGCACCATCCTATAGCACTGTAAAAAATTGGTATAATGAATTTAATCGTGGCCGAAGCCGCTGTGGAAAACAGTCAGCCGAAACCGTTGTGGAAAACAGCCAGCTGAAGCCGCTGTGGAAAACAGTCAGTCGAAACCGCTGTGGAAAACAGTCAGCCGAAGCCACTATTGAAAACAGTCAGCCGAAGCTGCTGTGGAAAACAGTCAGCCGAAGCCGCTGTGAAAAACAGTCAGTCGAAACCGCTGTGACCGAAACAATCAGCTTAAGCGATAAGCCCAATCCGCTGTGCAAGGCGGTATTAAATACCCAAAGCACACTAAGCACACTTCACATGCAATCACACTAGCGACATAAATATATATCGATTATGGCAAATTCTTGTCTCGTTTGAATCGCCACGATACCTTTCAAACATTATTCAACTCAAATACCTACTAATTAAGAATTATTAGTGATACAAGGAATACGCAATTGAATCTTACAGCGTATATCTACATACAAATAAATAAAGTGTGGCCAGATAGATAGAATAAAACCAGCGATTAAAAGCAGGCATTAAAAGTATATGTATACGTCACAATATGTACTAAAAAGATGTTGTTCCTGGTTTTATACTTTAACGATATTTTTTTGGATTTTATTTGTTTCTAATGGCAACACGGTATATCGCGCATAAATTGTCTGTATCTTCATTTTTTCATAGTTCTGTTGTGTGGTATGATAATGCAGTGCTTTCTTTGTTTTTATTTATGTCAGCTTTGTGCTTACACATTCTCGTTTATATGCCAGGTTAATGGTACTTTTGTTTATTATGTTATTATTGTCTGTCAGGCTGTAAAATTGTTCTTCTTTTTTGTTGTGATTGGAAAACCTATTGCCTATTAATATTTTTTTAATTTTATTAATATTTGTACTATGGAATTGTGGGTCACTTATCTCAAGCACTCTACTTCTGAAATTTTTGCTGTATTTATTATTTGTGATTTTGGTTGTGTAGTGTTGTAGGTTATGATTCGGCCTGAAGATATATTTTTTTTGTATACCATTCAATAATTACTCTACATTTTTTTTTTGTGTAATATTGTATCAAGATGTGCAATTTTGTTTTCTTTTCCATTTCAATTGTAAACTTAATTTTCGGACGATATCCATTTAGTGTGTTCAGAATCTCATCTTTTTCGTTTATGTTAATCACAGCTAAAAAGTCATTTACGTATTTTGTAACATATTTTATTTTGTTATTTATTTCAGCCAATGCTTTTGTCCAATAAGTTATCTAGAACAGTGTTAGCAATAGTAGGTGAGAGAGGTTTTTCCATAGGCATTCCGAATATTTGATCATAAATATTGTTGTTGTACATAAAATAGTTGTTGTGTTATAAGCAAAATTTAAGAATGTCCAAAAATTTTGAACTCAGTATGGTGGTATTGTTTCTTATAATGCTTCATTTTTCCATTATATTTTTGATTGCTGTATGAATTGGAATATTTGTAAAGAACATCAAACGAAACTAAGATATGACTCGGACTCAGGGTTAATTTTTCAATTGATTTTGCAATTCTATTGAGTTTTCTATATTGTTTCGTTTTACCCTTTTAAGACAGGCAAACGTACGGATTCTTTTGATTGCAAATACCACTGTGGCTAAATTCTGTCTTCGAACTTTTATAGCTTTCTCTGGCTATATTTCTTAATCGTACCGGTCTTGTGAACCCTTGGTCTCGTATTTACTAAACATGCGTTATCACCACAAACGCAGCCATCCACGCTACACTACTGTGTTACTCCGGTGAGACATGAACTACTCGATGCCTTGTTTAGTAACCTTAACCATCCACAGACATCTCCACTACTCCTTTTATCCAAGCCAGTCATCTCCTTTTAATCCACTAGCCACAACACACGTCTGCCATACACTGTTGTTATGCTGTTACACTTCCCCGCGCTAACCGCTAATGCTCTTACTTTTTATTATAAAGGGCTTCTTGACAATTATCTGTTGCTCTTATATTAAGTTGGACGTCTCCACTAAATTATCTGCCATGGCTTCACACAATAATTACCTTTTGCCTCTCGGGAGGTTTGTACTGCTGTTTATTAATTTTAATTGCTTATAACAATTATTATTTTTTCCGTTGCACGTATGCCCGCATGCGGTATCGAACTCGGACCCTCTGTTTTGTAGTACGCACCTCTACCAACGCAGCCATTGAGGCTGCTCAGCTTTTGTTGGCTAACTTGTGGTTTTGTTATTCCGTAAACACACCATTGGTTGTTGAATTAACTTTATTCACCACACTCATACGGAAACAACTACAGGGGTTGTCAGATTTTATTATTCGTAACATTATCCCTCACTCAAGCCTGTTCGTCCCGAATAGGCACAATTTTTTATTCTTTAGGATAATTGCTTGTCCGCTTTTTCAAATGTTCACAACTAGTGTACGGCTTTCATTTTGTGGTTTTATTTTTGCAATCCAATTTCTGACACCAATGTTACGTTTTACCCTTTTAAGACAGGCAAACGTACGGATTCTTTTGATTGCAAATACTACTGTGGCTAAATTCTGTCTTCGAACTTTTATAGCTTTCTCTGGCTATATTTCTTAATCGTACCGGTCTTGTGAACCATTGGTCTCGTATTTACTAAACATGCGTTATCACCACAAACGCAGCCATCCACGCTACACTACTGTGTTACTCCGGCGAGACATGAACTACTCGATGCCTTGTTTAGTAACCTTAACCATCCACAGACATCTCCACTACTCCTTTTATCCAAGCCAGTCATCTCCTTTTAATCCACTAGCCACAACACACGTCTGCCATACACTGTTGTTATGCTGTTACACTTCCCCGCGCTAACCGCTAATGCTCTTACTTTTTATTATAAATGGCTTCTTGACAATTATCTATTACTCTTATATTAAATTATCTGCCACGGCTTTACACAATAATTGTCTCTTGCCTCTCGGGAGGTTTGTACTGCTGTTTATTAATTTTAATTGCATGATAACAATTATTATTTTTGCATTGCACGCATGTCCGAATGCGGTATCGAACTCAGGACCCTCTGTTTTGCAGCACGCACCTCTACCAACGCAGCCATTGAGGCTGCTCAGCTTTTCTTAGCTAACTTGTGGTTTTGTTATTCCGTAAACACACCATTGGTTGTTGAATTAACTTTATTCACCACACTCATACGGAAACAACTACAGGGGTTGTCAGATTTTATTATTCGTAACAATATTTGGCCTATTCACAAGCCCCCTAGTACGTGCTAAGTGCTAACAAAATACAACGGTGCTAGCTGTGTTGTTGGTAATTTTCATGCAAATATGCGATACAACACTTAGTACTTTTTTTCATATGTTTTTCAAACGTTATATTTGTTTAAATGTTTTATGTTTAAATGATTTATTATTTTTGTGTTCATGTGTGAATTATAGTAAATTAAATTGAATTAAAAGATGATTTGACTGATTTATTAAAAAGTTGAAGTTGAAAGTTGCCAATATAAAAACTGTTTTTTAAGATTTAATATTGCTTTAATGACTCGATTTCTAATATTTTGTATGGAACCGCCATCACCTATACCAAAAAGAGATGCTACCTTACGAACACAAGCACCATTTCCTGAAGATCCCAAGCATTAAAGTACAATTTTAAGCTGCAAGTCAATGCGTAGTTGGAGCCTTTCGCCAATTGTGTGAAAAACATCGTCATTTTTTATAAGGTTGAATATATAGGCAAATTCCTCTGGCCGTAGTCGTATCATATGAAGAAATCTGTTTTCATCAAAATATCTTAAAACCCAATTATGCCATAATGATGATTTTTGGTAGCCCTAAATGTATAATTCTGCGTCTGGAGAGCAAGTACATTAGGTTCATCCTAAAAATGTCTTGAATTTCGTCCTCACACAAAAAATTTATTAATTTACTTTTTTCTGTTTTCTCCCCCATTTGGCTTATAAATAACAAATGATGAATAGCACTTTTCTTCTTCTTATTTACTTTTTGACGTATGAAGTACAATATACAATGGCAGACTGATACAATGGTTGTTCACAAAGAAGTAAACAAAAGGTAGTATGCAATACTACCTACACCTTAGCAGAGCTTGTGAATACGGCAATTATATTTTTCCGATACTATGCTCTTTAGTATTCGTCCTATGTATTTGCTGAGAAGGTAACAGGAGACTTTAACCGATGATACTATAGGTCTTAAAAGTAGCCCATAAATTCTCGGAGCATTTTCGGCAGAGCAGTAAGCATACGTTTTTGCCTGTAGTCTATATGTTCGTTCTTGTAAAAATTTGTTATAATATTGCAATATATTATAATTAACTTAGTGGTGGAGTGTGTTCTATTTATCGTATAAGTGCTTTTATCGTCAAGTAGTTTTTCCATTTTGTTGTCATATTTATTTTATACATTGCGAGTGTTTTATTGCCTTTGTCTGATTGTATTACAACTATGCTTTTATGTTTTTTCAAAAATTTTATAGTTTTCTCAAAGACTGTAAAAATAAATTTCTTCTTGGCAGTATTCTTTAAGTTTCTTTTAAATAGGCAGATTTTGTTTGCGAGCTTTGCAGATAATAGCTGCGTCGGCTATTATCTACAGAGGTGAGAAACTACGTCGATTTATAGGTAATGCAAACTTTTTACCCAAAGACATTAAACATCTGCTTTCCCACGATATATCAATGTCTGTTTTGTTCTCAAACCAGCTTTCGTTAAAATTAAAACCCAAAATTTTTAAAGAGATTCTCCTTAAGAAAATTTAATTTTTTAATCTGTTTTACTTTTATATTCGATGTTAAGTATTTTGCCATTTCAGTGTTTTTGTGAATGCTTCAAAGTCAGCCGTTGTCACAAAATTTTGTATACCTAGTCTCAAATGGTAAAGTTTCCTCTTGATTATTTTTGTATCAACATTTGTTTGTGATATTTCTAAATTCAAGATCTTTTTGTGAAAATTCCGTTCAATTTTATCAAGCTGTTTCTTTATAGTATGACATTCAAATAGTGGTTTTTATCTCTGTTTTTGTATTTTTAGTGTGTGTGGGTATATACCGTACTTCCTGCATGATAATAGAAACCGGAATCTTTGTTGTTTGTGTACCAATCTTTTAATTTCATTGCAATATTTTTTCATGGAACTGCAGCTTCTGTTATCATATTTAAATGAAATTTGCTTAAAAAATCCTTTCATGTTTGTAAATTTTTTACGTTTTCAATTGTAAATCAGTAAGGTTGATGTTTTTTAAATTTGTTTAAAAACGAAAATTTTTTTTCTCTTATTGTTCCCAAGTAACCAGTGTATTCGGCTAGCTATCCGATGATTATACAGGTTTATTATACTATCAACTGTTTGAAAAGTGAAAAAATTTGTCAACTAATGTTGAAATAGTTATTACGAATACCAGTTGATAAATTTGTGAATGATTAAGTAAGTAATCGGTATTGTGAATATTTATTTGAAGGAAAAAAAATAACAGCTGACAAAAATAAATAAAAATTAATATTAGTAACGAAAATTTAATTTTGAAAATGAATTTAATAGAATTATTTTTTGATTCAGACGATTACCAATATGAGGTTCGGTATGAATTAGGAAGAATGAGACGACGCACAGTGGCGCCATTTGAGTTTTTTCGTTGCAAAAATCATATCTTTTGAACCGAATAATATAATTAAAAAGTTTAAACAGAGTATAATAGATAACTGTTCAGCCTATGAAATGAGCATTTGGAAAGGGGGCTACGCTTTGTAGGGGCCTACTTATGGGTTATCAAAGTTAAAATTAGTAGAAAAATCAATTTTATGGTAACTAAAAAAATTTTTTTTTTACATTTTTAAATAGTTTTTATTTTTTTTCTTTAGGGTTTTATGTTTTAAATTATTACCCAACAAATTAAAAAAAATAATTTTTTTAAAATTAATATTTTCAATTTTCTGTAAAATATTCATCACAAATCGTAAGAGAAGGTATATCTAAAAGACTGAGCATTTCTAAACTATAATTATTTTCTAACTCTTTTCGTGACTTCACATGCCGCAGGGAAGAAATAAGTGGATCGGAAGATGCTGCCAACATGTTGAAGAGGTCCTCCTTTTGCCTTACCCTTGATGTTTTGAATGTGATCTGCAATCTAGATTTTTTATAAAATTTGTTGAGACTCCTGTGCTTCTTCAGAAAGCTCTCCAATAGGCAAAGACTGGAACTCAATTATATCTTTGCCATGCGCCAATATTTTATGGACGGTCGGGGTCAACTTCTTCTGTGGATACATTTCTGCTAAAAGAGATGCAGTTTTCGACGCATATTCTCCATATTTTTTAGAATTTACATTTTCTTTCCAGTTCAAAACATCCAAGATCGTTCCCAATCTTTTCACGATTTGATTGTCAATTCCAGTGATTTTAGTTACTGCCTCATCATTTTCCAAAAATCTCCTAGAAGTGTTTCCATCGTTTGAGTTACCATATCCGTGCTTGGACAGTCTACTTTTAGTACAACTTGTTTAAAAAAAGCATCCTGTATTTTCTTCTTTCTGATCTTTTCCTTATCCTTTATTGATGTATTTTCATCGAAGTTTTCCTCCTCTTGTGGTAGAGTATACGCCAGTTTTAGCAAGAACTCCATACACCTAATCCTTGCGTGCAATGGTGACATTCCATATTCGTAATTCTCTTCATTTGAAGAATCGTTTAAATTACCAAAGTTTTTCTAACTCTTTTTGCAAATCGGGCATGATATTGTTGATTTTGTTCCTGTCAGTTCGTTTACGACTTTTCCATCAACCGTGGTCAGGTGGAACTCGTAATTGCATTCAATATATTTTCCTTCTCCAATTTGCAGCTTTCTAGGCTTAATCTTGCTTATTTGTTCTTCAATGTCCTTCACCGTAGTCCTTATGAGTTCTGCCGATTCCATTGCAAACTGAAACATTATTGGTCGGCAATAATGCACTGATGACGGACGTGGATTTCTCCAGTGTAGGGAAACATCAGATTTTAGCCGCAAAGGAACAACAGATGCCATAAACATATTTCCGTCCGATATTGTAGCGGCATCAGAAGATATCCTTTGATTATAAACGCTTTGTCCGGATGATCCATCGCAGCCCCATTTGCTGATCAATGTCAACTTCTCAGGAAGAATTGTCACCTCATTTTCAGGAAGACTCTCCAACAACCGTTTCACTGTATGCCCCATGAGATCCTGTAGATTGGCTTTCGCAGAGACTTCCGTAAACTCCGTATGCAGTGGTCGAGAACTTATTTTGGCTTGCGTAATATGCTTGTATCTGGGTAAAACGTCAGCGCCGTGTCGCCTTAAAGATGCCCGTAGTTTCTCATATTTCTCTTTGGAAAGTTCTAAGTCCATAAACAAGGCCAAGGCTTCTGCGGAACCATACTTTTTAATGTGCGCGTTTGTGGGCGTGGGAATGCTTTCCTTAATCCTTTTTAGTCGCAGTGGGCTTGCATCAGCAACAGATTTGGTTATCTAAAACCTAACTCTTTCACTATCCTTTGTATATTTAATAGCTAGCGCGTCCGATAAATGCTTCGTGGTCAAGTCATTGGTGGCATCGGCAAGTTTCCTCTTTCTTGTGAAAATTGAACACTTCTCAATACTTTTTTTGGCCTTCCTTTTGCTCCTCTGGTTGATGTGGTGAGTTTATCTACTGCCATTATAGCCAGGATGGTGTCTTCATTAAGCCAGTCCTCGTATTTGGAGTTGAAGTTCTAATTGGTTCGATTAGATTTCACCCATTTTGCCTTAATATTTGCATATATCAGATAAAAATTATTTTTTATAATTTCGCTTCTCTCAATATTTCTGTATAAGCTATCAAGTTCTTCTAAAGCAGCTTCCGTGAAAAACTTTTGTGTGGTTGACTTTCTAAACAGTTCAAATAATTTTAAATTGTTCAACGCCATGTTTTCAGTACTTAAATTCTTTAATGGTTTCAGTATTTCTTGCGCCAACTTTGAGTCGTAGACTAATCTAGGCATTGTGCTTATTTTGCAATATATAGGCTTATGCTACCATGCCTAAAAACTTACTACTACAAAAAAAATTTAAACAAAAATTTACTACTAAAAAAACTATTGTCAGTCAAAACATATAAGGGATGGACGCCATACAATTTCCGCAACCATGTCTTTTTAACCTTTTTTACCTCTAGAAGCCCAACGGGCACGTACGGGCACATAAAGCCTTTTGAATTATGTAAAGAAATAATCAACGAACAGGTTTTGCAAATATGGCAAATATAGAAAAATATAGTTTTTTTTTTATTTTCCGTCAAAGTTGAAAAATAGTGAAAAAACGGATAGTTTTTAAATAGTGATTTACTAGGAGAAAGACAAAGCAAACAGTTAATTTTCTTTTATCATTATACATTTAATAAATACATCAATCAATACAAACAAAAAATATGGCGATTCGTTACCTATTTTTCGTGATATTATACATGAAATCGCAACAAATTGACTAAAAATTGTGTGTTATTTTTAAAAACGAAAGTCGTTCACCTTTGAACGGTTATATCTTCTAAACTAAAAATGTTATATTATTAAGAGTGGCATATTTGAAATCGTTGAAAAGTTTCCTATAACATGGCTCTATTTAAAACTTCGTGGGCGCTCATTAAAATTTTGGTTTTTGCAACCTCGTTTGCTCTACGGGCGCCACATTGCGACGTTTAAGGGACGCTTCCAATCCTCTAGAATTGGATGATAATACGTATGTATGGAAGTGTAATTTTAAGAAAAAAATTAAAGCTTGACATAGCAGATTTACAAAAACATTTTGGCTTTCGAAAGAAGCGTTCTTGAGCGTTTATGAATACGTGGACGAAAAATTGACGCAAATGAAAACCGTGATGGGCGTTAGCTCAATTATTAAACTGGCGGTTGTGATGCACAAGAAAGCTACCAATCTTCCGTAGGAAACGATTTCCACTTAGGCGTGGCACATCCGACTGTCTCCCACATTTTGCAAGAGAACCAAAGCCGCTTATATTTTTGTCGGAAAAGTGTTATTCCTAATGTTATTGGGTGCTATGCATGGAACGCACATCAAAGTCATCAAGCCAAATGAAGAAATTAAGCATTGGTTTTATAATAGATAGAGCTTTTATAGCATGAATGCTCTAGTGGTAATTAAAAAAAATTCTGTTCTTCACAATTTTATTGCAATTTGATAAAATTTATTGCAGTTTTGTGACCATCAAATGAGAATCCGTTATATTAATGCCAAAAATCCAGGATTTTCACACGATTCGCACATTTGGAACACTTCATCTTTAAAAACATTTTTGGAGAGCGAAAAAAGACAGCGAGAAAAGGATTATATTATTTTAGGTCGACAATTTGTATGTGTTGCCAGTTGAGAAGAGTTTTTTTCGGCTTCTATTGTTTAACAGGCGATGGCGGTTATCCTTTGTCTTCTTTGCTACTTACTCCATACAGGGATGCCGGAGAAGACTCAGTAAGAAGTCGGTTTAATACCAAACATTGCCAAGCCCGTAATATTGTGGAAAGAACAATTAGCCCTTTAAGAAGGCGCTTTTGGTGCACACTGTGTGGTAGAGAATTGCACTATGCGCCAGAAAAAGCAATACGAATCGTGAATGTTTGTGCAGCACTCCACTATATGGTGTGCTCTCTAGGGGTAAACATCGACAAGGAAGAAGACAACAGCATTCGGAACCGGGACGTGTTGTGAGAGATTCAATCGCTAGTAATCTATGAATAAATATATACATAACATTTTTGAATAGTTTCAAAATATTATTTTATTTGATATTTCCGACGAAGAAGAAATTGTAGAAAGACGCTTTTGGATAAATCAATTTTTGGCAAAGAGGCAGCAGCACAACTGAGAGATTCATTTGTTAAAGGATTTGCTTTAGGAAAACTCTGAGTTCCAAAACTTTACAAGAATGACTTAAGTGATTTTGAAGAAGTCTTAAGCTTGGTAAGTAGGCTACTGTCAGCTCAGCTAACTCTTAGTGCATTTTAAAGTAACTACTTGGCAGCCAGCAGTTGTGGATATTTAGATTATTTTCAATGAACCTAACTACTGCCAACAACAGGACTGTTTTACCACCAGTCCTTTCAGGTACTTTTCAGTAATTTACCACAGCAGCGTCATAAAACTGTTTGATTTGTAAAGTCAGAGACAAAATTAAAAATGTTTTGGTTACTGCCTTTTCAAAAAATAAAAAACAGGTTGCAAACCCGGTTGATGTTACTTTTGAGTAAACATTAAGAGAATACATTTTAGAACCCTCAACATTTAAAACAATAGGTCCTTTTCAGTACCAATAACATTTAAAACAATCGGTTCTTTTAAGGACCACCAACATAATATAAATAGAGATAATTTATTTCAGTTCGGCTTTTTCAAAACTTTAAAGTAAAATACTACTACTAGAACTTTTGTTTTGAAGCTTACAGCAGAGTTGTATCTTCAATAAAAAATAATTCTTGAGAAATAAAACTTTTAAAATAAATTTAAATTTTTTAAGCGACAACTAAAAAATTTACTTACATTATACCCGACTTCAAAAAAAGAATCAATTCGGCTAAAAGTTGCTTTTTTATGTTTGTGCCTGCAGAACGTAGCCCTTTCTGATCCGATTTTGAAAATATTGGTAATATGGTTAATAATCTTAAAAATTAAAGGGTGTCCCTATAAAACATACATATTTTTTAAGTGTATTATGAACTGTAAAGGGCACTTGTGTAAAATTTAAAATGACTGCTTATTACTATAGCTCCCAATAACAAAAAGTTATACAAAAAAAATCTAAAAACTGAAGGGTGTCCTCATAATTGATGTAAATTTACTATATGGGCCTATCTTTTAAGCCGTTATAGACGAACGCTTGAAAATTGGACAGAATATCGATTGCTTTGCCCATTATAGTAAGAATTATTAATATTAAAAATTATAAATTAAAGGGTGTCCCAATAGTCAATCTAAATTTATGTTTATGGCCATACTTTTAAGCAGTTGTAGACAGACGCTTGAAATTTACAACGAACCTGTATTGCTAAGTCCGCTATAACGACAAGTATAAAATTTGGGGTTTAAAGTTAAAGGGTGTTCCAATAGTTGCTGTAATTTCAAGTAAATGACCAAACTTTTGTACCGTTATAAACAGAATGCTGAAACTTAAAAGGTACCTGAATTGCTAAGCCCGCTATGTCAGTGAGTTTATAATTTTAATTTAAAAATTAAAGGGTGTCCCATAACTGATGTAGAATTATTTATGTCGGCCTATCATTTTAACCGTTAAAGACAAATGCTTGCAAATTGGATAGAATGTTGATTACTATGGCCGTTATAGTAACAAGTATTAATAATTAAAATTATGAACTAAAGGGTTCGCCAATAGTTTATTTAATTTGATGTATATGGTCATACTTTTTAACAGTTGTAGACAGACGCTTGATATTTGCGACGAACCTGTATTGCTAAGTCCACTGTGACAACAAGTATAATTTTGGATTTAGAAGTTAAAGGGTGTCCCAATAATTGTATAATTTCAAGTATGTGGCAGAAGTCTTGAACCATTATAGACAGAACTCTGAAACCTAAAAGGAACCTGTATTTCTAGGCCGGCTACAGCAACGAGTTTATAATTTGAATTTAGAAATTAAAGGGTGTCCCATAATTTATGTAGATTTACTAATATGGGCCTATCTTTTGAGCCCTTATAGACAAACGCTGGCAAATTGAACAGAATGTTAATTGCTATGGCCGTTATTGTAACAAGTATTAATATAAAAAATTATTAATTAAAGAGTGCCCCAATAGTTCATTTAATTTGATGTATATTGCCATACTTTTAAGCAGTTATAGACAGACGCTTGAAATTTACAACGAACCTGTATTGCTGAGTCCGCTATAACAACAAGTATAAAATTTGGATTTGGAAGTTAAAGGGTGTCCCAATAGTTGATCTAATTTCATGTACGTGGCCGAACTTTTGAACCGTCGTAGACAGAACGCTGAAACTTAAAAGGAACCTGTATTTCTAAGCCCACTATGTCAGTGAGTTTATAATTTTTATTTAGAAATTAAAGGGTGTCCCATTATTGATGTAGATATACTTATATGGGCCCATCTTTTGAACCGTTGTAGACAAACGCTTGCAAAAGGGACAGAATGTCGGTTGCTATGGCTGTTTTAGTAACAAGTATTATTATTTAAAATATAAATAAAAGAGTGCCCCAATAGTTCATTTAATTTAATGTATTAGCCATACTTCTAAACAGTTGTAGACAGACGATTACAATTTACAAAGAACCTGTATTACTAACTACGCTATAACAGCAAGTATTAAATTTGATTTTGAAATAAACAGGTGTCCCAAAAGTTGATGTAATTTGGTGTATATGGCCGAACTTTTGAACCGTAATAGACAGACAGCTGAAATTTACAAGGAACCTTTTTTGCTAAGTTTGCTATAACAAGAAGCTTATAATTTGAATTTAGAAACTAAAGGGTGTTCCAAAAATTAATGTTATTTGTTCCAACTTTACACAGAACCTGATTGCTAAATCTACTACAACAGCAAGTATATAATTTGGAAATTAAAGGGAGACTCCTTAGTTGCTCTAATTTGATATAATTTGATGTATAAAGTTTGGAGGTGAAATATAAGGCTGTCCCAATAGTTAATGTAATATTATTTATTTGTCCATACTCTTGAACCGTTGTAGGCAGACAGATAAAGTCTGTCTTGAAGTCGGTTTTTTTTTTGCAAAAATTCATTTTATACAAAAAAAAGTTTTTAAAATATAAACTGTTTGTTTCAAATTAAACAAGTAAGAGTACTATATAAGGCTATGCCGAATCTTACAAAAAATCTACTTAAAAAAATTATAAGTTATTTTTGACTAAAATTTCACATTTTTTTAAAACTTTTTATGAAATTTTAAATTAAAAAAATTATTACCACTAATATAATGAAGTCAAAACAAAAAAGTTTTTCTACAAGTTTTTTTTTATTATATTAGCTTTCTAAATCTGTTTTAAAATAGTTCTATCTAGTATTTAAAAAACTACAGGTGAAAAACTAAAATACGACAAGGTCAAAAATTTTGCATTTTAAATTTAAAAGTTAAATTTCTCTAAAAGTATAAAATATACTATGCAAATTCCAAGCACGTTTTCCTTTATGTATCTATGTATACAAATTAACAAATTTTTTGAAATCCATTGACTTTTGATAAAGTTATTAGCTCTGAAACATTTTTCAAATTCGAGGTTATCTACTTTGACGCCCTGTACTGGCACAGGGTGTATCCAAATATAATAGGCGAAAAACTTATGACCTCCTCTATAAATCGCAGTTTGTTTCATGAATATCGGGCTAGTAGCTTAGAAGTTCCAGACTATTATTCCATTTTTTTTACTCACGCCACTGTGCGACGTTATGTGCATTTCTTCTTGAATTTCAAACAATTTTAGGAAAGGTAATCGAGTGTGGAATAAAGTTTTTTTTGGCGTAAGGATTTCCCAACTTATATGGAAAATACTTTTTGTGGTAATATCTAATTATTTGCTGGATTTAAATACCCTATTTTACCTTGAGAACAAATATCTACCCGTGTTGCAAATTTAATTAAATTCGGTTCAGTCGTTAAGATATTTGATTGCGCCAGTATAAAGTTTGTGACGCGGTAGTTAATGCTGCACCTTTTGGGTTATTTCAATAACAAAACAAATGTCAAAAAGTTAGACATACAAAAAAAATTCACCTCTCCAATTCAAGGTAAACTTAAGTTATCAGGGCCAGATACGCAGAATAACACAATACTATTTTTCAGACGCAAAGTAGTATTGATTTTTAAAAGATTTTGTTATTTTGACTAATATATTTATTTAAATACATGGGCACGTCTCCATACGTATGTTAAAGTACGAAGTAAATTTTTAACCATAGTGTTAATGATGGCTACTATTTAATGTATGAATTGTAAAACCTTCACTGTACATACTAACATATTTGATACTGACATACATACATGCATAAGTATGTACTTATGTAGTTTTTTTAAGGAAAGTCGATTGATTACTTTATACTTGCTATGAACATTATTAAAAAGCCTTGGCTATAAAGTAAGCACCAAATATGATGTTAGACGTTAGTGTGTGTTTGCAATACAGTTGAGATACAGTTCACAACGGCTGCATTAAATAATAAATTTAAATGACCGAATTATTTTTTCTTTGGCTTGTCTGTGGCTTCTGTATACTTGATGTTCAGAGCTACAAATCTCATAACGTTGAACATCATAATGGTCTTCAGCAACAGCAGCATCTTACATTATATCCACATTATTATTTGTACGACGATCAACAACCAGTATTTACCAGTGAATCCAAAAAAATAAATGAGGAATCATTTGAAATAGTAAATGAATGGAAATATTTAGACTTTGAGTATTTAACATATGAAGAAAGAAAACGAGCAATAAAAACTAGGTAAATTTCTAAAAAATGTTTTAGAAAAATTTCTAAATATTTTTTTTTTTGTTCACTACACAAAGTATGTGAACCTATTATGTTAAGTATAATTTAAGTTTTACAGCAATTGCATTAATTTATTTACATTAAAATATTGACATAATCATATAAAGACCATTCAACTAGGCTTCGGCAGTGTTAATTTTTAAAAGCCGTCTGGGATTTTTATTTATTTATTTATCTTTCTTTTTTTTTGTTTCTTTGGTTGAGAGAAACTTTTGCAAATAAAATAATAAGTAGTGCGGAATGCGACTTGTGCAAGTGCACATGCAAAATGTAGAAGCTTTCGCTTTTAAATTCAATAGCAAAATACATACATAAGTTGGTATTTAATACATTAATACATTGCGTTAATGCAATACTTAAAACATGTATTTGCTACGTGTATCCAAAAAACTTTAGTAACAAAGCCGGTGGTAGCCAGTCCAAAGGCCGGCTCTTCAGAAAATCTTAAGTAATGCCGTCCATACATTACATAAGCTTTGTGCTATATAGTAAAAGAAATGTGCGACACACATTACAAAAGTAAATTGTGAAAATTATTTACTTTAAAGGTATAAGCGCAAAAGACAATATGTGCAAAAACTGCGCTATATATAAAAAAAAAATTTAAAAAAAAACAAAAAATGTTAACGGTGCAAAAGTGGTACATGAATCGTGAAAAATTGTAACTGGTAAAATTATTTAAAGAATTATTTGTGTTATTCAAGGAACTCTGTTGAGTATAGGTTTCCTGTGCACATTTTTAACTAAACATATTTTCTGATTTTCAGTTTCACTTAACTAGTTTTCGAAAAGCTGTTTCTGTATTGCAAAATTAAAATTTTGAGAGAATAAATTTATTCTGGTTGGACGAAAAATACCAAATTTTTCATAAGTACACACAATCAGCTAAAAAAAAATAAAATAAAAGCAGCTACATGTTTGATGTTTTTGAGGCATTTATCAATGTCCTCCGGCATTCTAATTAAATTAAGCGTAGTTATTAAAATATTTTCAAATAGTTTTGACAAGTTTGATAACAGCCTGATAGATGTGTGTGGTCTTTCCTTAGCCGCACGAAGTTCGCAAAGGAGGCTTACGTATGAGGGTAGCGGCCATTATCAAGAATCTGATTGTGAAGATTGGAGATTCAGAGATGCTTTTGTTCGAGACTAAAATAGGTCTTTTAGGGTTGTTGCACTTTTTAGTCTGTTCCTCAGTTGAGAAGATCTGTGGGATTGACACTCTCTTCGAACTCTTCTTTTTTTAGCAGTTCTACGTCGGCAGAATAGAAAAACATTTTTATGCTCGCGATTTTTTAAACGAGCAAATAAAGTGGTCTTGGGTGTCATGTTAAATTACAAGTTCGTCCTTTTTTTAGGTTTCAGGCATTTATCGAGCAATGGAAGTTTGATTACTCAATATTTAGCAGAATATCGCTTATCATAGAGGTGGGGATTTCCAAAATATCATGAGACTCTTTTGTTGCAGCCTTTTGCGTCTCAACTAAGTATGTTGCCAATGGTTTTTTGCGCAGTCGCTCCATAGCCGATTTTCACATTCATTCACTGTTAGAAATTTTGTTATTTTTTTTTTGCATTTTTATCATTATGAATACATTACAGACATTTGTTTTCTTTTTACAGTTCCTCTCACATTCTAGTAGAGATGAGATTTCTCATAAAAAAATCTTATAAACACCCCTATCGTGAATAAGAAATGAAATTTATGTTCCAGTGAAATTTTCATTTACCCCGAATTAAAAATTGTTATGATGGATTTCCCATGAAATACTTGTTCCCTTCATTGACCAGCTGTTCAAAATAAATGAACTATTACTAAGTTTATACGTACCCTATTTGCAAATAATAATTATTTCTAATTTATTAACTCACTGTTTATACGGCAAGAATAATTTTGATATTTTAGTGGTACCGGATAGCAACTTTATATTTAACTAGTAAAATGTCGACAGAAAACATTTTTCTATTTTATAATTAACCCGCAAATTTTTATAAGGCCTAATATGCAAAAACACTTAAACAGAAAAAAATGTGGTAGCATTTTAGACGTGCGTATAAATGTAGTATCTCTTAACATATCAATTCGATTTCAAAAATATATTTTACCTGCAAATGCAATCAAAATCCTATATTAAAAATTAGTTTGAAACAAACAAAAACTAAAATTGCTGAAGTTTTACTCTGTTCAATACGTGAGAAATCATGAAATGTTTCTTGCTTCATGCTTAGAAACAGCAAAATGTTTCTGGCAACAATTCTTTCCGACTGTGAAATAATATGAGCTGCATTTCGTATGTAAAACTGAACATTTTGTTCAAGCATGCGAAAATTGTTAGCAACTTCAGTTATTCCGCTTTTAAAATTTTAAAAACCGTATCAATACCTCGATTTAGAAGAAAGAAAGTTGTCTTTTAATTTCCTTCAGAAAGTGCCGGATTATATTATAAAAAAATTGTCAGTAATTTTATGTTGAAGTTTAAATAAGTCTCAAATTTGTTTTAATACCGGTATTTTTAAAGTAAAAAGTGTAAAAAATCTAATGAAGCTCAATCTTTCAAAGAAAAATGTAAAGCGAATTTTTTTAAATCCTGCTTTAATTAATTTTATTGAACGGCGAGAGCATGCAGTTTTCCATACCGAAATATTAGTATTAAGTCCTAATTTAAATCCTAATGAGTATCATCGGCATAAATTTTTTTTTCATACTTTTTTATTATTTTTATTTTCGTTTTGTGTTTTTTCAGTAAATGCCGAATCTTATATACCCTCTTCCATTAATGTAAATTTAGTTTAGTTAAGTAACTTCAATAAAAAAGACAGATATTGGGTTGACAGGGAAAAAAAAGATAAAACAAGTAAGATTTCTTAAAATAATGTACCCGTTCGTCTCCAGTCATTTGATCCATCTTACAAATACTATCATTACTACGTCATATTTTCCATCTAATCGGAAGATAGCTAGAGGTGTCTCTATTCGAAAAGAAGGTCAGTCATGTGAGTTTGATAATCTGCGTCCGATTTCAGTGCTTCCGGTCATTTCTAATGTCGTGGAGCATATTTTAAAATATCAATATTTTGGTCAATGATTCATTCTTCTTAATCAGGATTTCGGTTTCCTTAACCGATTCCATCAGACACCTTTTGGACTGTCGTAAAAACTTCGTCTTAATTTCAGTTGATTTCTTCAAAGCCATTGATAGAGTTGTACACTCGAAGTTATTTATTTATTTAGTTCATAAATGTAAGTTGTCATATCAGGCATGTAGTCTGATTAAGTCCTACCTACATGATAGATATCAATATATGTCCATAAATGATTCATTTTCCCATAAACGGTGTTCCGCAAGGACCTGTAATATGCCCACTGTTCTCTATGATTTACATTAATGACCTTTTAAAGATTCTTAATGGTGTTTCTTATAAGCCTTATGTATATGCTGATGATGTGCAATTTATGTGTTATTCTGATACTAAATTTTTGGATGTTATGAAGGTTGGTTTGAATTTTTTGCTTCAAGAGGTTATGTTTTAGGCATCTATAAATGGTTTCTGTGTTAACCCAGTTAAGACTAAGTTAATGGGCTTTGGCTTTGATACTGAAGGCTTAGATATTAAGATCAATTCTGTCTCTGTTTGATTTGTCGATAAGATATTAAACTTTTCTCCTCATATCAAATTTTTATCTTCTCGTATATCATTCATATTAAAAAGACTTCACTGTTAAAATATTTACTTATAATGTTCAGTAAGAAAACGGATCGCTACTGCTTTATTGATGCTATATATATTGTACTGTACTGAGATCTTTTCTAGCTCTTGTAGCTTCGCACGAAGAAAATATAAATTGATTTTCAATAGAATTATATGTACGTGATATTTTCAAGCTGAAAATTAGGGATCATGTTTCTCAATACACACATAGTTTTCTTGGCCTTTTGAAAAATTTAAAAGTATGAGGCTGCAATTTTTTTTATAAAATAATTCAAAATGGTTACCGTTTCTATCTTTTAGATAATTTTAAATTTTCTCATTCTCTTCGAAATCCTCAAATTATTTTTCCGATAAGACGCTTAAATATTTTTGAAAAATCATTTCAGATTCGGGAATTTGGAATAACTTGGCAAGAGGCTCAGGAAAATTTAATTATTTACTGTCTAGATTAAACTTTGAAATAGTGGAACATCGAAAAATCATGTACTTGATATATTGTGAAATATATGGCCTTTTTTATACCCTTCACCACAAAAAGAGGTAATCTTGTCTACCTCAATTTTTTTAATGTAATTTGGAACAATAAAAACAAGTATGAATAATTAAAAATAAAAAGTTGCATTTGTGGCAATCAAACTGCTAGCACAAAAAAGCAACAACAAATGTACAAGACGAGTTACAAAAGGCTGGTTCACCCACAAAAATTTTGTTCCAAAACATTTTTTTTTATATGTAGTTTGACGTTTTATTTTTTGAGAGAGAGAGAGAAAAAGAGTAAACTCACTTCGGAACAATTTCAGCTTGAATTGGTTTAATTTTAATTTTTGTTCTGAAACAATGAAACTGTGCTGCCAACTATTTTATATTTTCAAAGAAAATTTAACTGAGCTGCCACTTCATTAATTAATGTGATAAATATCTTTCAAGCAAAAAAATATATTTTACATACTTTTTCGTTCTTTGTTTGCATTGATATTCAATAATTATTTTTAAAATTTGTTTTGTTCTTAAAATTACCTGCCTTAATTTGCCTGGTATATTTATAATAAAACACAAAATAAAAGAAAATAAGTTTAAAAAATTGTGTCATGGATCTCAACGAATGAATCCCTTGCCTTGAAGCTTATTTCAGAAATGAAAAAGCCGGGTAGAGAATGCTTGTATGACTTTTTACCTCAATTTTTTTTACCTCATTTTTTTATTTAATTATGAAAGTTTTTTTAATTTAGAATTTATTTATAACAAAACGGCATTCAGTGATTTTAATTTTCTGTCACAGTGCTGCCTGCTTGTAAAGCAACACATCTCGCTTACACATATGTTTCATATGGTAGCTTTGTTTTTCCAGAAAAATTGTTCGAAGTGGGTGAATCGTTTCATAACAAACTCTCAAAAAACTAAAATTCTCTCACAACAAAAATTTTGTTCCGAAACAATGGGTGAACCAGCCTAAAGAGAACGACAAACAAAAAAGCTTTAAGTTGTGTGTGAACTTCGTCTCACCAAATTAACATTAAGCTTAGTTGGTTAAATAGATGATGTTTACGATGTACATAACATAAGGTAGATAGATGCAAAGAATGCTGATGAAAGATGTGGCGGTCCAGAAAATGCTGCATTTCATTCTGCTAGCGTCTAGTTTTCTTGTTTTCTTTGGAAAATGTCCGCATACATTTGTAAATAATTTTTCTTTCTAAAAATGTTTAGAAAATTAATTAAAAAGAACCGAAAAGCCGAAAAAAAGTAAAATTTCAGTAATAGATCTTTTGTTGAAGAACTCAAATCTTAATATATCACCAATAAAAACTTACTCGGGACTTCTTAACTCCGACCACGTTCCCACATGGCCGTACACACAGAGAACAAGATTAGTGCCTCTGTACAAACAAGCAAATTGTAATAAAATTAGTATGCAAATTTGTCGACACAGAAACCCGAAAAAATAATCTTTTTACTGTTTGTATAAGTCAGTCTTTTTTAGAACAAATCTTAAAAAAACTACTTACATTATGCAAAAAGCATCCTAAAAAAAATCTCACACAAGAAAAGCCAGGTCTGACAGAAAAAACTGTTTCAAATTACACTACACCTCATCGGTCAAATAAGAAAATATAGGCGAAAACGTCAAAGAGCCAATACCAACACGGAAAAAATGTATGTACATTCTATCTTAAAACGATTAAAAATTTTAATAAACCTTCACGTGACAAATGACAAAACTAAAAATTGAAAATGTGGTGTATTGTTGACCTTTTAATTTTTGATAAATGATTTAAATTTTTTTTGTTCGGCTTAAGGTTGTTTTTGGGTAATTAAAACACTTTGTTAATTTTATTTAATTTAATTTTTATTCCCAATATTTCGAATAGCTTCGCTATTCATCTTCAGGGGAAAAATGTTTATCCACTTATCCAGTGTTTTAATTACCCAAAAACGACCTTAAGCCGAACAAAAAAATTTAAATCATTTATCAAAAACTAAAAATTGAAAACAGTTTCTGCAAAGTTTACCGGCTGGTTCCAAAAAGGTAACAAATCTGCTTTTGAAAGCTTGTCAATAGATGGCGTTGAAGTTCATGATAATGAAACAAATTCTAAAAAATTGTTTTTGTTTTTAAATGTAAATATGCGAACGAACGAACGATTGCGACATCGTGGGACTGGCAGTAACACAATATGAGATGATTTTCAAAGCTTCCATCAAACTACATTGAATATACCATCAGCAGCAATAAAACATAACGTATGGCTGGATACACAGCCTATACCAAACTCTGTCGCGGAACAATTTACTTAATCTTATATCAACAAACACAAAAATTCCAAAGCTCCAGGAATTGGTGGAATAAAACTAATTATTTATCAAAAAAAAAACTTTTATATGTTTTTTATGGCTTAATAGAAAAAATATTCAATTGGTGTCTTCTTACTGGTTACTTTCCTAAGTCATTTAAGTTAGTCAATATTATACCAATACTAAAGCGAGGAAAAGACCCCAAATCAAATAAGAGTTACACGCCGATAAGTAGCTTAATATTTTTGACAAAATATTTAAAAACATAATTCTATATAGATTAAAGAATTATACAGAAGAACACGACGTAATGATCAGTTTGGTTTCAGAAAACACCACTCAACAATACATCAGCTAAAACGAATTACAAACATGATCACTGGCAAAGTTTTTCTTGACATTGAAAAAGCCTTCTGATCATTATGGCATAGTGGTATTATATTTAAGCTTAATAAATTACAAAAAATTATTAAAAGTTTTCTGACAGATCGAAAGTTTAAAGTTTTTATATATAATGTTTCTTTAACACACAGATATTCTAGAAGCAGTTCCGCAAGGCTCAGTCTTATCACCTTTACTCTTTTCCATATATATAGCAGACTTCAGAGCTGAAAGAAACGAATGCACAGCCTTTTATTGAGATGAAAGTCTCCATTTCAATTGCTAAAAATATGGGAAAAGGACTCGTTCACGCTGATAAATATTTAAAAAAATTAAAAAAAAATGCGAAAAAAACGACTTAAAAACAGCTGCCTATAACAGATCAAGTGTATGGCCACATAAATTAGATTACATTAACTATTGAGACACACTGTTATCTCCAAACTTTATACTTTTTCAACTGTTCAATAGTTTGGCAATATACATCAAACTGCAGCAACTATAGGGTCACTCTTTAATTTCCAAATTCAAATTATATACTAGCTATTGCAGTAGATTTAGCAATCAGGTTCTGTGTAAACTTCAACCGTCTGTCTGTAACGGTTCAACAGTTTGCCCATATACATATATATATATATGTATACAACGGTTCGAAAAATACGGCCATATGGAACAAATTACATTAATTTTGGGAACACCCTTTACTTTCCCAATTCAAATTATAAGCTTCTTGTTATAGCGGACTTAGCAAAACATGTCCTTTGTAAATTTCAGCTGTCTGTCTATAACGGTCAAAAGTCCGGCCACATACACCTTATTATATCAACTTTTGGCACAGCCGTTTATTTTCAAATCTAAATTTTATACATCAAATTGAATGAACTATTGGCGCACCCCTTAATTTATAATTCTTAATATTAATACTTGTTACTATAACGGCCATAGCAATCGACATTCTGTTCAATTTGCAAGCGTTTGTCTATAACTGTTCAAAAGATAGGCTCATATAAGTAAATCTTCATCAATTATGGGACACCCTTTAATTTATATATTCAAATTATAAACTCGTTGATGTAGCGGATTTAGCAATACAAATCCCTTTTAAGTTTTAGCGTTCTGTCCATAAAGGTTCAAAAGTTTGGTCACAAAAACAAAATAACATTAACTATTGGAACACCCTTTAACTTCCAAATTTAATACTTGTTGTTATAGTGGACTTAGCAATACAGGTTCGTTGTAAATTTCAAGCGTCTGTCTACAACTGTTCAAAACTATGGCCATATACATCAAATTTAATAACCTATTGGCGCATCCTTCAATTTATAATTTGTAACATTAATACTTGTTACTATAACGGCCATAGCAATCGACATTTTGTCCAATTTGCAAGTGTTTGTCTCTAACGGTTCAAAAGACAGGCCCATATGAGTAAATTTACATCAATTATGGGGGCACCCTTTAACTTTTAAATTAATTTTTGTAAAATTTTTTGTTTTTGGAAGCTATAGTAGTACGCAGTCATTTTAAATTTTACAGAAGTGCCATTTACAATTCATAATATACGTAAAAAATATGTATGTTGTATGGGGACACTCTTTAATTTTTAAGATTATGAGCTGTTTTTAAAACGGGACCAATCTGTAAGCATAATCTATTATATTACCAAAAATTTCGGATTAAAAATGAAAATTAAAATTAACGAAGAAAAAACACAAGCGGCTATTTTGTCTTTTAATAGATCTCCAAAGAGAATACCTCAAACTGCATTAACAATACAAGGACAACAACAAATTATACTTCTAATAAATTATTAGTATAAAAATAGTGATAAGGATAAGCTATGACAACTAAAGGTTTAAGCTAAATGATAAAAAAATAAACATAGATAAAAATTTTAAATGGAATTATAAAGGATAGCGTGTTTTAAAAAATCGATTATTGTTTTACCATTGTCTATGGTAATTGGAGAGTTAATTAATTGGAAAATGTTTTTTCCATTAAGAATATCGGTCTTAAAGTTATTTATGTGAGAGCAATCATAAAGTAACAGCCGTATGCATAACAAAAACTTAGTATAAGTTTGGCATAAGTGGAGAAATTGAAAAGGCGACCAGTGTATTTTGCCGCACGGCCTGGCATTTAAAATCATTGTACATTATTGTCCGTTATTGTCAACAACTCCACAGCTAGTTCAATCACTCGTTTTGGAACCGCCGGTGTTTACAAAAATATGGTCATTTTACTTCTCTTGAATTTCAGAAAATCGTTGTTTGTATAAAACCGTGTTGCTAGTAGATTTCTTTATATTACTGAGGGATATATCGATAATAAGCCGATAAATGTTCCACTTAGGCACATTTGCTATGTGAAATTGTTTGTTATTAAACTGTTTGTTTTCATTAATGTAAATATTAATTACACGAGTAAGGGTAGAAGGGATATTAAGATTTTTTTTTTGGTGGGTGAGCAGTTTTGTTTACATTTTTCAAATGATAATTGTGCACCTGACTAATGACACCAGTTTAGAATATCCGAAAGGACATCTACGTTTTGGTTTTTTATCCTATTGAGTTTCTTAATTAAGATATAGTCATCGGCGTATGCGAAAAAGGATAACTCTTTGTGTAACGATATTACATCAGATAATTTGTTAAATGCAATCAAAAACAAAATGACGGATAGATGGTCGAGTTAGGGAATATGAAAAATTGGGTCTCACAATAATGTTCCTATTAATAAGATAGTTTTTGTATATAATTATGTATTCTTGGGCCAATTTTCATTCTTTAAGTTGGTTTAAGATTTTGTGTAAACCGATTTTATCGAAAGCCTTTGCAGCGTCCAGATGAATAATTTACCTTTGTTTTTTTAAAGTCTGACTTATTTTGAAATTCAAGTGAAGAAGTGGGTCCGAAATAGCTTTACCTTTAATAAAGCCGTACTGATTGAGATTAATCAGATTCTTTGTTCTGACGAACCACCATAATGTATTTACTATGATTTTGTCTAGTACCTTCGAACAGCAAGAATTAAGTGAAATAGGTCGATAAGAATTAAGTTTTGTATTATCTTGAGGGTTTTTGTGTACAAGTATAGTTAAACTGGTTGTATAGATTTGTGGAAGATAATTATTAAGGCCATTGTTGTAAAGCTAGATTAGTCTTAGTTAAATCTGAAGGAATAGATTTCTTATCATTGGATAAGATATACGATCGAATCCAGGGGTCTTCCCTTGTAACTAGTTCAAGGCCATTTTTAACTTAGTCATTGTATGTTCTTTTCTTTGAAAGTAGCGTTTAATCGGGGTAAAAATGTTCCGAAGATGTAGGTATTTAAGAATATTATGCGTGTTTAAAAGGAGAAGAGAAGTTTTCATCATTTGAGTTATTGGACCAATACTCACGGAAGTTTTCCGTGAATTGGGTCGTGAATGCAATAAATTTGATTTGAAAATCTTTGCATGTTGATCCATAGTTTTTCTGCATTAACAACCGGGTTTATTTCTGACGTGAGATAATACATTGATCTGCGTTTTGGGGTTTTTAGTTCTCTTTTATACAGAGCGTTAGCTCTTTTATAATTTAATTCATTTTCAATTGAAATGATTCTTTAAAATATATTCCATAGATAATTTTTCTTTGCTTTTAATATGTCTTAATGTTTATGCCACCATGGAACAGAACGATTGTAATTGTATCTTCTTCATTTCTTAGCAGTTTGCAAAATGACTCTACTGAGGTAAGCAACATCCTTGTTAATATTAGTACTAATTATTCGAGATGGACTTAATTTCTCAGATAGAACGCTATAATCATCCTATCTTGCCATGTTTAAAACAAAACGGGGATTTAACTTATGACGTTCTGATTTTTTGGGAATAAGGATGTGATTATAGGGAAATGGTCACTCCCAGATAGTTCGATCCCAATATTCTATTTTGCATAAATTGATAAAGAAGAAGATATAATAGTTAAATCTACATATGTAGAAGTTCTATGCGTAGAAAAGTGGGTTGGAGAGTTATTGTTGAGAATTGATAATCTTGAGCCTTTAATATATTTTGATAGAATTCTTCCCCTTCTGTTAGAAATAATGGATCCCCAGTTGGAATGCCAGCTATTCAAGTCCCCAGTTATAATAACTAGCTCTATATAAAAGTAGAACGCTATTATAGTTAAACTGTTTTGTTGGCGGTATATACATATGTTGAAAAGAGAATAAATTTTATTTTTTTAGTGTGTAACTATTGATATAGAGTAAAAATAAGTTGATGAATAAAGGTGTTCATGCTGAACTGAATCGTGAATAATGATGGCTGAACCGCCAAATGAGTTAGAAGGTGAGTTATATATACACATTTTGTAGGATATTGGCGCTATTTTTGAATAAATTTTAAAATGTGTTTCCTGTAGGGTAATTATTTTGAGTCCATGTTCCATAATTAATTCTTGTAGTTATTTGTGTAACCTTTAATATTCTTTTGTAGAATTTTGAGCGACATTATTTACATAAGAGCAGAGAAGAAAGTTAAAATTATAACGTTTTGTATAAACTACAGGATAGATTAATAAATATTATTAAAGTTATTAAACAAATAAATATATTTTTACACATATACCTTTTATACATATGTATAAAAGGTGTTGAAAAACAGATTACCGACGACGGGCGGAAAATAGCAGAAAAGCCAGTCCGAGGAAACAGACCACCACCGAAGTTAACAATCCATAATATGTACATTACTGTCTTGCTCTCTGCTTTTTTCAAGTTTTTTGGGTTATTTTTATTTAACTTCTGATAGGTCTCGAAGCGGTAGGATTTTGACTACTTTTGTTTGGCTTGATTGAGATAGGATCGAATCATTTTTTGCTGGATTGGAGTAAGTCGATTATTACACAATTGTGGGTTTTCACACAATTCGTTTGTCATTTTTGCAGAATTTAACTTGTTGTCCGAAAGCAATCTTTACATTTAAGAGGTAAAGGTATATAAATCCTGACACTTGTTTTTTGGTAGCCAATGTTTATAAATTCTGGTGTGTTAATTGACGAAAAAGTCAATATTATAAGACCAGTTTTAACTAGTTTACTTTTAGCTTTGTTATAATGATAATGAGAGACAGATTCTGCATTCCCTGAGTTATTATCTTGTCTCTTTAAAATTTTATTAACTTCTACGACATTTTGCGATTTTAGTTCTTCTAGAATTTCATTGTCGGGGAGGCTCCTTAGATCAATACAGTATATTACGCCTCTAGATTGGTTAAGTGATCTGTGTTCAGTTACTTTAACATGAATCGTAGGGGATAGTGTTTTTAGTTTCGACCAATTTTTTAGCTTGAGCAGAGTTTTTTTTTTTCAATAGAATTACACCAGTCTGTAGTTTTTAACACATATCTATTTCTCCACACACGCTATCAATAACTTTTTTTATTAGGAATGCTGAAACATATGTAAGGTTTAATTTTTTTTTTTTTTTTGAGGTAAAGTTGATAAATTATTTGACTTTCTTGTCATCACTAAATATTTTAAGCCTGAAGTTGAATCTTAAATTTGCTTATTTACATCAAGTTCAAATGAAGGTTGATGAGGAGAAAACTAAGTACCAATATTAGGTGGCTTATTCATACTGCAGATAATGGTATTTGTTCTTCTGTTTCGTTTTTACTTCAGTAACGGAGAACAAATTTTTTACTTGTTATTTTATTCTTTTTGTTTAAGGTTTTGACTTTTGATTTATTATTCGCACTGTAGAATTATGTGTATACGATAATCGTCGACACAATGATGTTGCCTCTATGAACGCTTAAATCAGACTGAAATTTTTAATATTTCAACAGCATATTTTTTAATCTTGTGATAAAGCTCTGAAATGTGGCAGAGTCCTTAACACACTTCTAAATAAGAAGTCCAAATTATCAGAAAAATCTTGCTTCAAAAATCCTCAAATCATCCAAAATAAAAATCTCAAAGCCGTTTTTGATTTACCTAGAAGATACCCCACCAAAAATTGTTTAAATCTGTTATTGATAAATTAACTACAAGATTTTAAGTAAGAAATAGGTCTTCTAACATTACATGCAACTTCGGTGAAGACGGTGCATGTAATAGAAAGCACATAAAAACAATATCCTAAAAGGCTATTCTCTATATTAATAAATTAAGTAATACATTTTATGTGCAATGATGATAGTATAAATAAATAAAGTTAATATAAATATTCTAATTAAAACAGTTAAAATCTTGCATAATGTATACAGTTCCCCAGAAAAAATTAAGTGAACAAATCCAAGGGAAAAGTTAAAAAAATTTCCAAGGAAAAAATAAATCACGATAAGGAAGTGGAATTATTGTTGAAGGTGAAAAATTGTTCACATAAATTACTCACGATTGCAATTTGAGGAAAACGGAAAACATATTCATGATAGGGGTGAATACGTTTTTTAACACCCAATTAAAGTCTACAAGAAACACAATTCTCCCTATTATTAAATTCATGTTTTATTTTAAGTATGTTGACACTTTATAAAGTTTTAAAAATAAAATGTCTATAAAAACATGTTTAATTTATAATAATTAGCTCTTTAAGAAAAAAAAAAATTAATATATTGTTTAATATGTTTTTATTTTTTTAAGGGAATTTATACCGGAAAATAACTTACCATTAGGCATTGACTTCTACGAAAAGCGAATTTTTATTACAACGCCCCGATGGAAGGATGGTGTACCAGCAAGTTTTGGTTATGTTGATTATCCACCTGTAGAGCGTAGCCCTGCCATTAAGCCATATCCCAATTGGGAATCTCATGGTGATCCTTATAATCCAGATTGTACCAAATTAATCTCAGTATATCGCACATTCATTGATAGCTGTAAACGAATTTGGTTAATAGATTCGGGTATCGTAAATGCCACTGTCTCACTTAATCAAATTTGTCCTCCGAAAATAATTTCATTTGATTTGACAACGAATGAATTACTAGTCCGATACGAATTTCCAGCTAGTCAAATAAAAGAAGACAGCTTGCATTCAAACATTGTAGTAGATGTTATGAATGATCATTGTGATGACGCACATGCTTATGTTACTGACGTTTGGCGATTCGGCATTGTAGTTTATAGTTTAAAAAAAAACCGAAGTTGGCGTATTACTAACTATAATTTTTCTCCTGATCCAGTGGCTTCGGATTTTAATGTGTATGGTTTAAATTTTCAGTGGATGGATGGAGTATTTGGCATGAGTTTGTCTTTACCGCAGCTGCCATCAAAAGAACGGGTTTTGTACTTTCATCCCATGGCCAGCTTTAAGGTATACTAATATTTATATTTAAACTAATTAGTTATATCAATCGTGCAAGCCATTTTCTTTGAAGGCTGCAGGTGCTTTGATACTTATATATGAGCAATCACAGATCAGCTGAAATGTTGAAGGGAGTGATAAAGTCTTAATTTTTTTTTTCAAAATGACAGTTTCTTCTCGTTATACGATTAAATAAGTACCACCAAGACTTTTAAACAAAATACAATGGTTTTCTTTGGAAGTGACAAGCGGATTTTCAAGAAAATTTGTGATTTCAGTTTTTTAACAATTAATGGGATGAAACAGCACTTAAGATGATCTTTTAGTATTCCACGACAATAGGTTAATTTAAGATTGCATTAACCCGCTGGCGTACACACGTCTTCTAGACTGGCGTAACTTGCATAGTAGTACAAAGTATAACCACTCAGTATTTCCCAGTGCTATACCCTAAAACCGAAGTATATGAGGAATGGCAGTCCTCCCAAGATTTATCCGCTTCTCACCCGAAAATTTATCCGAAAACAATTTAAAAGCAATTTAATGTAATTAAGAAGTAAAAAATTTGTTTCGTGACCGGTTAAGAGAGAGTAGTTTTATAGGTTGCTGTATGTTAGATGATATTACCAGCACATTTGGTAAGCAAAAAAAAAAAACATTCACATAAAAAATTTTTCTTCTAGACTGGCGTAACTTGCATAGTAGTACAAAGTATAACCACTCAGTATTTCCCAGTGCTATACCCTAAAACCGAAGTATATGAGGAATGGCAGTCCTCCCAAGATTTATCCACTTCTCACCCGAAAATTTATCCGAAAACAATTTAAAAGCAATTTAATGTAATTAAGAAGTAAAAAATTTGTTTCGTGACCGGTTAAGAGAGAGTAGTTTTATAGGTTGCTGTATGTTAGATAATATTACCAGCACATTTGGTAAGCAAAAAAAAAAAAAAACATTCACATAAAAATTTTTTTTGTGAGTATTTTTTTTTTTATGGGTGGGATTGAGTATGCACCCTAAAAAGTTTTGCCGTACGACGTGCTGAAGGTTCTTATGCATAGCGAATTCAATTGAGCTATGCCAGTCTGTCCGTACGTGTTCGTGTTAAAATAAACTTTGACATGAGCTTTATCAAATTTAAATACGCTAATCGATCAGATATAGTGTCGAAAATTTTGCTATTGAAAATCAGCAAGATTAATCCATGCCCTTCGAGGCAGGGGGCAAAACATCACGGCTGCCTTTAACTTTTCCATGAAGTAACTAAAATAAAAAAAAAAATAAAAATATGGGGCGATAGAAATTTAAAAAATAAGAAAAAATAACCTCTAGTAAAAAATTGGCGCTTGTCTGTATTTTCCGAGTTATGCCTCTGAACTTTTCATAGAAAAGTACCATCGTTCACTATAATTTTTAAGATATCAATATGGGCATCATTTTGAAGAGATCTTTAAAGAAATACTAAATTTGTTAAAAAATGCTTAACCCTTAGTTCTTTGTTACTCCAATATTTATTTTTTTGATTGGAGTTACTTTACTAAACTTTACATACATATATGGTGAAGGGTATATTGCATTGGCAAATATAGCAATTTTATTTGTTTTACTTGAGGGTTACACGATCAAGTTTGTTGCAGGTCTGATCAGGCGAAAGAGACAACCTACAAGGAAATAAAGTGAACCTTCTTACGCAATTACATTGGTACTTACCTTAGTAGGCGGTGACGAGTTGTAGTGCAAATGGGGTGCAGTTTTTTTTCGTTTTGGTTAGGGGCTGGTGTGTGATTAATTTATTGGTTTGGCTGTTTCATCTCAGTTGCTTTTGGAGGTAAAACTTCTTATTTAGATTTATTTGATTCTTTAATATCTTTCTTTTATTTAAGTATGTCGTCTTTGTTCGATTTGTTATTTAAATTTTAATTATAATAAGTGTTTTGGGATTTTGACGTTCTTTTTTAATTGGTGGTCAGGTAGGCAAGTGGGGAACATCAACATCACAGTATCCCTTTGCAGTGTTTCCTTGTGTTTTAGTTTATTTTGGTTTTGTTATTGAAACTTGTTTTTTTATTGTTATTTTTCTGTGGGTACTAGCTGTGGGTTGTTATAACGTAACAATATAGCGCCCAATAGAACGATAACCGATTGGTATATAATACACCTAGATATACTATACAATAATGGATAAATTTGTGCAATAGAAGAATAATTCAAAAGAATTTTTATTTAATAATTATTTTGGCGTAAATGCTAATGCTTTAGATAAAAAGAAAAGGAAATAGGAGAAGCACAGAAAAGTTCAAAAGGCATAGGGAGAGGAACTTATCCTTTGATTTAAAGCGATCGTCTCCTCAGAGCAAAGAAAAATATTCCAAAGGTAACCAGTCCGTTAGAATGGCGACCAGACCTCTACAGATAGATGACCTATCAGGTAGAATTAATGCTCAGTCAAGAAATAGAGGTGCAACACCCAAGGATTCTAGTGGATGGAATCCTAATCAATGCAGTATTCTAGACTATATATCTATAGCAGTCATATCCATACTTACTGGGAATGTAGTGTAAATGAAAGCCATTATAGATCAGTCTATCAATGATATTGTGGAAATAACGAAGGTCCATGAGAGCCTAAGTCACTTAGCAGACGCAGTTAGGCACTTATGTATGAGAGAAGCCAGTTGTTCTAGCGAAGGAAACTGTTCTTCAACCAGTCATGAATCCAGACGTTTTCTTTTTGAAACGCTTAACAAGTTTGATTTTCCACCACCGAATAAAAATAAATAAATGTAGAAAACTGGAAAATAAGTCTCGATAAGTTTCGATTAGAATAGAGTGGAAATTAGGGGGATAGAGACCAGCTGTCTATTGAAAAGTTTGTGTTTCGGTTTAAACACGTGCAAAGGTAGTATCAGATACCTAGTTACAGGTACGGTAAGGCAATAGTACTGGGCTCTGCTTCAAATCACTGTAAAAAGCGATTGGAACACATTACGTTTTGCGTTATAAAATTGATACAAAATAGTTAGATTTAATTGGGAGAGAATGCTTGAGCTGGTAGAAAGAAAGCAAATGCCCGGCGATTCTATAGGCGATTACTTCCACTTTAAAATTTATTAAGAGCCTGATTAGAAATGCTTGTTGCGGAGGGGGAAATGATGAGGATAGCAAAACGAAACCTCAGGGAGAGCATTGCTTGGAGAGTATACCTGATGGCTACATCGTCGGTGGAGCATTTACGAATAGAATGCCGGGAAGCTGAAAACACCTTCTCGTGAAAAGATTCCCGAAACATACATGTACGACCGGTCAGATAACAACGTTATGTCAGTGAGAACAACGTTATAGAAAAAAGGACGAAGATTTATATGCTGAAGTAGCAGTTGTAAACAGTATTTTAATATGCTGGACTGCCAGCAAAAAGGGCACGGTATTCAAGAGTGCATGTGTCAGCAAAGGTCTTTACTTTGTTATAAAAACGGTAGACCCAATACTATAACACCCAACTGTCCAAAGTGTTTACAGACTTACCAGAGGAGCGACAGTGAGAGCGAGCCTGCCCAGAAACAAATTTAAATAAATCTATTTCCGAACCTAGTTGGTCAAAACTTCGTCACTATTAGCCAATAGAAGTTCGAGAGGAAAATTTCAGAACAGTGAAATATCGAGTTTTTAGTGCTAAAAATCATAACCAAATGAAACATCTAATCAAAATGAAACATCTAATACATTAAAAACAAATACAACAACCGAACATTTAGCCAAATAAGTAATAATGAATTGGTGGAGCAATTGGTAGAGCAAGTAGGTGTGCAGGTGAAGGGCGTGTACATATAGCAGTGATAGCAGAGCGTCAGGGCAATATTATCGCGTGTAAGGAAAAGCTGAAGTTAATGTCGAATATAAGGGTAAAAAACACATAGTTGCTTTAATTTCTGCCCAAATCTAAAGCAGAAAATTTCCTTAGGGATCAACTTTTGGCAGGCCTTTAACATAACTCATGAAATTTTAAGTTCAGCAGAAGTAGATATTAAAATGGTACGAATGATACATATTATCCTATTTTCCCCACCGTACAAGAGATCATGTATGCCGAAATAGATAGTATGTTGAAATTGAACGTAATCGCAAGGAGCTACAGTTTATGGTCCAGCAGGACTTCAGTAGAGCGTAAACCAGGATCTGTTTGAATGCCCGTAAGCTAAATGCTGTAACTGTCAAGGATGCCTATCCTCTACAAGACATCGATGGTACATTGAGACGTATAGATCAGACGCATTACATTAGCAGCGTCGACCTGAAATACGCCTTTTGACATATTGAATTGTAATAGGCTGCCAAGCCGACAAAGTGATACCGGGCGATATTACAATCGAATATTATTGTGCTTTTGGACGATCTCCTTATTATATCGGACAGATTCGAGACACTTTTAAAACAAGCAAATTTTAAGGAAATTTCAAATTGTTTAGAAAGGGCTCAAAAAGTCAAAATTTTGTTTTGTAGAATTGAAGTACTTAGGCTTTATTATAGGTGGCGGAATGCTAAAAACAGACCCTGATAAAGTACAGTAATTCGGAAAATATCTGTGCCAAAAACGCCGCGACAAGTTATGAGTTTTTTGGGTATCGCTGGGTGGTATAGGCGGTTTATTAAGGATTTTGCTTTCAACCGCCCTTACAGATACTCTTAAAAAGGGCAAAAAGTTTGTAATTACCCCTGAAGCCCTTAACTCGTTTGAAACCCTAAACCTGATTTTCCAACCCATTCCTTTACAGTGCGACGGATCTGAGTTCGGAATAGGGCAGTTTAATTCCAGAAAAACGATCAGTGAGGGAAGAACCCAAGAAATTACCAAAGACTCCACAAGAAATTACCCATTTTTTAATAGAAAAGACATGTGCGCATGGAGGAGTTCGTAAGACATTAGAGAGGCTTAAGCGTTTTTATAATTGGCCAAAAATGACTTTGCAGGTAAGACAGTTTCGTATAAACTCTTGGACCTGTAAATAATGAAAGTCATCGAATCAGCATACAATGCCTACTATAGGTGATGAAGTTCGCAAATTCCCCTTTAGAAAATATACAGCTATTTTCACTATGATCACACAGAAAAAATTATGTTGACATGTTTGTGACGCAAAATACATAAGTAAATGGCCTTTATTATACTTTATTTTATTAGAACAAAAATAAAAACAAGAATTCAGTTATTTGGCATTCAGAATTTTATACAGCAATTCCTGCAATCGAGGCTCACACTTAAAGTGGGACATTGCAGTTTTCGTATTTTTATTTCTTGTTTTATAAATTTTTAATACTAAGTTGAGTTTTCTTTGCTGGCAATCAGAGCTTGAAGATGTCGCAGTATACTTTCTAATAATTTGTTTATAAAAATGGTTCAATATTGTACCAGTCGTCTGTTACTGCTTTCTTTAATGCAGCAATATTTTTGGCCTCCGCTTAGCTACTCCTTTTTTAATTTTGCTCAATACGGTTCAAGCCTGGGGACTGGGGAGGGCTCTCCATTACTTTTGGGCAATTATATAAAAGCCAATTTGGTGAATTCCAAGATTTATGTTTAGAATCACTGTCTTGGTAGAACACGAAGTTGTTTTTATTCCTACGCATTCGGTACTTTTGCTAACGTTTTCTTTTGAGAGGTTTATACATATAAATAAATACATAAATAAATAGAGAAATAAAAAAATAAATAGTTGTATAATCGCATGCAGGATAATAACAAAAACTATAATAGTATATGGGACGACAACAAACATAAACCTGAATCTATATTGCACTCTTTCACTCTTATCTCTACGCTATAATCGTAACTTATATATATATATATATATATATATATATATATATATATATATATATATATATATATATATATATATAATTTATATATATAATTTATATTATATTTACTTATAGATTTACTTTTGTTCTTTTATTTATTGGGTATATATTTTTATTTACTTATTGATATATGTATGTTTTTATTTATTTGTTTGTTTGTTTATTTAATTATTAAGTGTTTTATCGAATATTTATTTACTTTGTTATACCCTTCACTACAAAAATTGGAAGAAGAGTATATCTAAGTTCGTCATTCCGTGTGTAATTTCTACAATATCTATTTCCCACCCTATTAAGTATAAATATTCTGACTTCTTATGCATAGCGAAGTCAACTGAGCGATGTCCGTCTGTTCATCCGTGTTAGTGTAGAAATCAAGTTTGCCCCGGATAGTGGAAATCATCATAATCGGTCCATGTCCCTCGATGCAGCAGGCAAAACACCTCGCCTACTTCCAATTTTTTTTATTTCATTTGGAACAATGAAGTAACTCCAATCAAAAAAATTTGTATAGAGAATTACAAAATAAGAAAAAAACATCAAGTGAAAAAATTGGCACTCGCCTATATTTACCGAGTTACGGGGCTCTGAAATTTTCAAATTTTTTAAACTATTAATATCGGCGTCATTTTAAAGCTTTTGAAGAGATCTTTCAGGAAATACTAAAATTTCTTAAAAATGCTTAACCCATTAAGAGCCGATGTCATTTATATGTAAAATTATATATATGCAGTACCGAATTTTCATTTTCTCTTTTAATTCTCTGTCACCCCAATATTTGCTTTTTTGACTAGAGTTACTTCACTACACTAGATTTACACAGATGGTGATGGGTATATAAGATTCGGCATAGCCGAATATTGCACTTTTACTTGTTTTTATTTAAGTCTTATTTATAGTGCTATTTTCGAATTCATGATAATTATCATTTATTTGTTGTTATAAGTTTTTTTGACACCCAGAATAGAAAAAAATATTTTACTTGGCACAAATGTTTTTACAATCAATATAATATGCTTCAATTGAAAATAGCATTGTTAGTGCTTTACATAATTATTTAGTAATTATTGCATTTTTATTATTCATATTGTTATTTAAAAAAAAAAAGTTGTAAGGCCGGCAGTATAACGAACCTACATACATGTATGTATATTTACCCTAGGTAAGAACGGAAACTGAAAACGCTAGTCAATTAGAATGGAACGTATACTACAAGTGTTTTATGTCATTGGTTGTGTGTATAATTTGTTATGTTTGTGTTATTTGTATGTGAACTTATCCCAACTCACTAAAGAAGCGGATGTAGGATGAATGTAGTTTATTAAATTAATAAAAATTTAAACGAAAAAGCAATAAAATTTGACAAAAAATTATTTTTTTATATCTCACATCAAAAACTAAAATCATCGTACTGATAAGGCCGAACTCATTTTTGATATATCTCGTGTTTGCACTCGCGACATTGCCAATACTTTTTGTAAATCCTTGTTGAGACAAGGATTCACTTTCATACACTATCGTACTATTTAATCACATAAAAATCTGACAGAATTCTCTCCTACTTTAAAAATCGTTCCAAAATGCATCAAAAAAGATGTGAAAAACATATGGTACTAATATTTTGTTGTTTTTTTTCCTCAACTTAAAAAAATAAACTTTGATCGCATAGAGAACACTATTTTATGAATTATTTCGAAAATTATAAAATCGTACAAATGTGTCAAAAAGTCCATCACCATTTTAGAAATTTCGGTGCTAGATTCAGCATTACTGATTTAGCACTTAGCACTATTTTCAGCACTTTCCAACTCTTAATTTAGCATTTTTAGCACTTTAAATTAATATAATTTACAAAATGTTCCAAGAAATAATCAATGCACTTTTCTGCAAAACACTACTTTTCACGTATAACAATTGCAATAATAGCTATGTAAGTCTGGGAAATCAAATCTTACTGCATTACTAGCATTTACAAAACATTTCATTATAAACGAAGGAAAAGCAAAAAAATTAGAAAGTAACGCGTATGCTTAAGCTGACTATGTGATTCTTTCTGCAGCAAAGCAATCAGCAAAACATAAATTTTGAAAACGTTTGATGTTGCTTAAGCAATAAGTTGATGTTTGTTGCTTCTTTTGCTATTGCTTTTTAAGAAAAATATATTTTCTTATATATTTTAAGTAATAAATACATAAATATGTTTCCAATGTTAAAAGGGTAAAAAAGCAGCGTTTTACAGCAATTAACAGCAAGAAAAAGCAATCGTAGTCAGCCACACCTCATAATAAAGAGTTAAGCAATAGCAAAAATATAAATAAAGAACAACTGACTGCTTAAGCAATAGCAAACGTTTTGAAAGTAATTGATTTTCTACAGAAAGAAACACATAGTTAGCTAAAGCAAATGCGTTTATTTTTTATATTGCATTTACTTTTGCTGCACATTTTTCCACAGCAACAGTTAGGCAACTGCATATGCATTGAAAATAGTCAAGCATTTTTAATCACTGGTATATTTGATATTTAATTTAAAGACTGAAGTATTATTTTTTTGTGTTTTTAAGACTTTTTATGTTTAATACATGATTTATTGTGTTAAGAAATTTGTGTTTTTTTAATGGAAATTAACATTTCTAAGGGAACATAAGCATAAATGATAAAACTGTGAACTCTCCAAGAAAATATTTGCTTAAAACTAAGACATTTAAATTTTAGCACTATGTTTTAGCACTAAAAAAATTTTTTTACAACTTTTGTGGTGCTAATTTTGGATCTGGTCACACTGTCTGTCACACACATACTGTTTTAATCCACACTATCATAGTTTTTGAACACACATGCAATTTTCGACAGATCGTACGACTGAGTATGAAAATGAATCCTGGCCTTAAGCTGTATCTTTTATTTTTTAGTTTTTACCAACTCTTCTAAATTTTTATTTATTTTAATATTTCTTTTGTTATTTTCGTTTAGTTTTTGTTAGTTGGTATTTTGAAAAAGTGGTGAGTGGCGCTCGTCTGTTAATTTTGAGCAAGCTTTCTTTTAACCTTGCTTTTCCACTCAGTCTATGTCTAAAAGAAAAAATTAAAATTTACTTACATTTTTACTGCAGGTTCGTTGTTTTTCATTAATAAAACCGATACAATTAGTTTCTGTTACGCCTAATTCCAGTACTAACATAAAACCGATAATATTACATTTAATGATATCAACAAATTTTTTGGATGTTCCAAATCTAATTCTGATAAAATTAAATTCTACGGCACTATAAGTGTGTCGCATGTTTTATGAGAATGTCAAAAATTGTTTAAAAAATAATTTGAATAAATAAAGCACGTTTAAAAGTAATAATGTTGTATGTATTAATAATTACATTTTTTTAATATTATAGGAATTTATGGTGTCTACAAGTTTGTTAAAAGATGAAGGCTTATGGCCAGACGATGCGCGTACCGTTGCCAAATATTTTGTACCGATTGGTGAACGTGGAAAATTTGGTCAATCTTCGACATCTGGTATTGCCCAAAATGGAGTCATGTTTTTCACACAAGTCCACAGGGATGATATTGGATGTTGGGACACTTCTAAACCATATGGCGAAGGCAACATATATAGATTTTTTGATAACGTTTATAAGGCTCGCAAAAATGGAGAAAACATAACAGAGTCCTTAATTCAGTTTCCAAACGATCTAAAAGTTGACCACGAATCTAATCAAAATATCTGGGTAATCAGCAATCGTTTGCCAATTTATTTATACAGCAAACTTAACTACGATGAAATTAATTTCCGCGTTTTAAAAGGGAATATTGCCAACTTAATAGCAAAAACGGTCTGTGATCCACTTGCATTACCAGGCCCAGTTGTTCAAAGTCATGATATGCAATGCAACTGAACAGCTCAACATATAATATTTTTATAATGCTTTTTTTAAATCTTTTTAGAAATAACGAAATCAAAATAAATGAAATACTTACAATTTCAAGAATTTTTTTTATTATGACACTAAATTCTATTTATGTTAAACATATTTACGTACTTTATCTACCATGATAAGATACTTACAACTGACATGAAAGAATGCTCAAGTTCTTTTCGCAAGTTTCGCAAAAGTTCCTACCTTCTCCTTAAAAAAAAAAAAAATAATTCTTGCGAAAAAACCGACTTCAAAACAGATTTCATCTGTCTGCCTATAACAGATCAAGTGTATGGCCACATAAATTAGGTTACATTAACTATTGGGACATACTTATATCTCCAAACTTTATACTTTTTCAACTGTTCAATAGTTTGGCAATATACATCAAATTGCAGCAACCATAGGGTCACTCTTTATTTTCAAAATTCAAATTATATACTTGCTGTTGCAATAGATTTAGCAATCAGAATCTGTGTAAATTTCAACCGTCTGTCTGTAACGGTTCAACAGTTTGCCCATATACATCAAATTATATCAACTATTTAATTTATAATATAACATTATTATGGTTCTTATTATACCAAATAAAGTAGTGGACATTCTGTCTAAAATTAAGGTGTTTGTATACAACGGTTCAAAAAATACGGCCATATAGAACAAATTACATTAATTTTGGGAGCACCTTTTAATTTCTAAATTCAAATTATAAGCTTTGTGTTAAAGCGGACTTAGCAAAACATGTCCCTTGTAAATTTCAGCTGTCTGTCTATAACGGTTCAAAATCCGGCCACATACACAATATTATATTAAATATTGGGACATTCTTTTATTTTCAAATCCAAATTTTATACTTGATGTTATAGAGGAGTTAGTAATACTGGTTCTTTGTAAATTTCAATCGTCTGTCTACAACTGCTTCAAAGTATGGCCATATACCAAATTAAATGATCTATTGGTGCACCATTTAATTTATAATTTTAAATATTATCACCTGCTACTACAACGGTCATAGCAATCGACATTGCGTCAAATTTACAAGCGTTTGTCTATAACTATTCAAAAGATAGGCCTATATACGTAAATCTACAGTAATTATGGGACACCCTTTAATCTCTAAATTCAAATTATAAACTCGTTGATATAGCGGACTTAGAAATACAGGTCCCTTTTAAGTTTCAGCGTTCTGTCTGCAACGGTTCAAAAGTACGGCCACACACTTGAAATTACATCAACTATTGGAACACCCTTTAACTTCCAAATCCATATTTTATACTTGTTGTTATAGCGGACTTACCAATACAATTTCGTCTGTCTATAACTGGTAAAAAGTATGGAAATATACATCAAATTAAACGAATTATTGGCGCACCCTTTTACTTATAATTCTCAATATTAATATTTGTTACTATAACAGCCATAGCAATCGACATTCTGTCCAATTTGCAAGCGTTTATCTATAACGGTTCAAAAAATAGGCTCATATAAGTAAATCTTCATCAATTATGGGACACCTTTTAATTTCTAAATTCAAATTATAAACTCGCTGATATAGCGGATTTAGCAATACAGGTCCCTTTTAAGTTTCAGCGTTTTGTCTATAACGGTGCAAAAGTTTGGTCACATACACGAAATTACATTAACTATTGGAACACCCTTTAACTTTTAGATCCAATTTTTATACTTGTTGTTATAGCGCACTTAGCAATACAGGTTCGTTGTAAATTTCAAGCATCTGTCTACAACTGTTCAAAAGTATGGCCATATACATCAAATTTAATGAACTATTGGCGCATCCTTTAATTTATAATTTGTAACATTAATACTTGTTACTATAACGGCCATAGCAATCGACATTTTGTCCAATTTGCAAGTGTTTGTCTCTAACGGTTCAAAAGACAGGCCCATATGAGTAAATTTACATCAATTATGGGGGCACCCTTTAACTTTTAAATTAATTTTTGTAAAATTTTTTGTTTTTGGAAGCTATAGTAGTGCGCAGTCATTTTAAATTTTAGAGAAATGCCCTTAAAAATTCACAATACTCGTAAAAAAGATGTATGTTGTATGGGCACACCCTTTAATTTTTAAGATTATGAACTGTTTTTAAGACAGGACCAATCTGTAGCATAATCCATCATATTACCAAAAAATTTCAAAATCAGAAATGACTGAGTTCTGGAGGCACAAATATAAAAAAGCAACATTCAAACGAATTGTATAACCTCCTTCTTCTTTTGAAGTCGGTTAACAAGAGTCGCTATTTAGAGGTTTTACCTTAAAGAATTTAAAGACACGTAAAATTGATGCATTTCGGTCTAATTTCATTTTGAAGAAGCAAAGCCCCATAAGATATCTTTTATAAAACTTGTTTTATTTTTTAGTAGAATACGAGTACAGCCGAACATTTTTTTGCTGAAACATTCGTCTTTATTTCCGTTGGCGTTGTAGTCTAAAAATTAAACAAAAACGACAATGTACCCGTTGTCGTTATCGACATTCGTCATAAATATATGGAGAATTTTGGAGCGAGGATAGTAACGACAATAAATAATTCTTTCTCTGTCGTCATAAATATTAGCAACGAAATTCAAACGGCCGCAATAAAATTAATTCAAAATGATAATAAGCACATCAAGGAAGTTTTATAAATTTATGTGTTCAATATAGATTAGAAGCCCTTAGGGCCTAATTAATCCAGTTACATTATATGGCAAATACATTTAATTCTAAATTATGATTTAAAAACTAATAAAATAAAAAACTCCCAATTACAAAAGTTTTGAAAAATATTTAAAACAAGTAAGAGTGCTATATTCAGCTATACCAAATCTTAAATACCCTTCACCATCTATGTAAATCTAGCTAAGTGATGTAACTTCAATCAAAAAAGCAACAATTGGGGTGACCGAGATTTTATAATTTATTTTATAATTTTACATAAAATGCCTTCTTTAAAGATCTCTTCAAAAGCTTTAAAATGATATCCATATTGATATTTTAAAAAATTTGAAAATTTCAGAGGCCGTAACTCGGAAAATATAGGGTAGGATTTGAATATTGCACAATTTACAAACGGAATGAAACTTAGTTTTACTTTTTTTCTATTTTTTGTGCTGAAGGGTATAAAAATTAAGTACTACATATATATAATTTTACATAAAGATACCATAAGCGCTTAATGGGTTAATGGCTCATAGCAGGCATGGTACGTTAGAGGCCAAAATAATGAGAGATGTAGGAGTTTTTTTTTGTTAGACTTTGGTTTATTTATTTATATATAAGGTTCTGTTTTTACGTCACCTTTTTTTATTAGAAGTTATGGTAGCACGTTAGATTAACATAAAGTTGAAATACTCTTTACATTGATTTTGGGGCACGGCCAGGAGGTGGTGCTAATGTATTTGACACCTTCACCTGTTTCTACAGTTACTAATTTGTGATGTTCAACTACCTCATTGGTTAGTTCCCTATTGTTGTTGGGTCGAAGCAGAAATGTATGTTTTCTTGAGGTTTTGTTTTGCAATGTGGTTGTTTTTGTTTTGTGTCGATCGCTGTTTTTTCTCATTTGTAGTTGTTGGGGTTTGTTTCTTTTTGCTTGAGAAGTGATTTGTTAAAGTTCTCAATATTCAATAAAATGTGTTAAGCGAAAACCACAAAAGGTATCAACAAATAAATAAATCTTTTTGTTAAAAATTATTCTTATGTGCGTTTTGGCTTCTGTGCGTGAAGTATGAAGTTGCGAGTATGAAACAAGAATGATAAATAACAGATTACGACATCACGCACACAAAATGTTATTCTTCTGCGCATGTAGGTGAAGTGACGTCACGACTATAATAAATAAAATAAAAAAATTTTTTATTTATGTACGTTGTTGTTTTATTATTCGCTTATTCATATTTCGGAACATTTCTGCATTAAGAGACTGTATTCTAAAATGCAATCTGCAGCTAAGAAAAGTCTTTTTACTTCATCACTTACTTTTATATTCCTTGATTCCGCCAAGTGTTTTTTTAAATATCCTTTTGTAGCAAGTAACTTATCCCCATTTAATTTTACAAAAATTGCATCACAAGATTTTAACGTTTACATTAAAGTTTTTGATAGAATACTTAACCCACCTTAATTTAAATGTCTAACCCATGAGTATGTCGATTCCTCTACAGTTTAAGCGACAAGACTGGGATGTTCGTTTTTTAATTTGTTGCAAATAAAGCCGGCAAAATTCTCCAAACCATGATACTTCATGTTTTCCACATTCTCCTCATAATTTTCTTTCGGCAAATCATCTTGCTGTGATTAACACTTTTAGGTATTTTACCTTAAGAAATCAAACGAAACTTTAAAAGCTGTATTATTTTAAATTGTTAGCTTAAATTTACCTGTAAATGAATAATATACGTCCTCCAAATCGGGAGTATTGTCTATCTCTAAATTTTCCTTACTGCCCAAGAAGCCTTTTCGGCTCCCACTGCCCAAATCACAAACAATTGTAAAAATTACAAAGCCACACTGCCGCATTGTTTTCACTATGTCAAATGATATCATTCCAGTCATTTGGCAGTCGTAGTTGTAGAATAGTGGTTGCTTCCATTTTGTTAATAAAATTTCTTGAAATTTATTTATATAACCTCTCAACATAGCCACCTGAATCACTGTTGCCAGAAGTGCAGATTTATCTGCATTTTGCAGATTTTAGCCTCTCAAATTGTCAAAAGACAGATTTTAAGATTTTTGGCCTAAAATCGATGATTCTTTAAAATCTGTATGGCATCTTTTATGTCACGTTTTGTCTTTTAAACGAAAATTATTAACTATTCTTTTTTTAAGAAATAAAAGAAACCTTAAACGTGTTAGCTAAATGTTAATATTTTGTATAGTAATTAAGATTATAAATGAATAGATTTTGGCTTAAGTCCTTTCTTTTTAATTTCTAAAAACCAATTTTTTAGAAAGAAAATTAATTTTACAATTGTATGCGGACGTTTTCCAAAGAAAACAAGAAAAATTAGACACCAGCAGAATCTAATGCTGCATTTTCTGGAACGCTACATCCATTATTTTGTGGCCTCAGTACGATAGTGGGAGAACCGCAAATCTACCGAGGTTTTGTCGAGGGTAGCTGGGTACACTGGTGGCTGTGCTGACGGGGCACTGTGTCATTGGTACCCATGCTAGGAGACTGAATCTTCCGCATCATGACTACTGTAGAAGTTGTCAAGATGAGGAGGAGGAGGAAACAGTGAAGCATCTGCTCTGCCATTACCCGGCTCTTTCTGGGAATAGAGCAGCCATTTTCGGCAGTCCGAGACTGCATGGTCTTGCAGACTTATCTGTCTGCGAAGTTGCTAGGATAAACTGGTTTATCCGGTCCTCGGGGTTGTTTGGATATGGATCTTTGATGGTGCCGTAGGGACCTGAATCTGATCCTTGCACATCCTATTTTTAGGTTTCACATCGTGACCTTTAGGACCCAAGTGAGTCGGTCTCATTAAGCCGACAGCCTGTGCAACCTAACCTAACCTACATCCATTATTAGTCCTAACTTAGGTTGTGTACATTGTAAACATCATCTATTTAACCAACTAACTTTGTAAATAAGAATACGAGGAGTATTTTATCAATACTAATTTGGTCAGACGAAGTCCACTCAAAAACTAACGTATTTATTTACTGTTCTCTCTGTAACTCGTCTTGTACATTTGGTTTTTGTGTTTACCAATCTTCAGTTTTTCACGAATGCAATTTTCATCTTTAATCATTCTTAGTTGTGTCCTCACAACGTTACAGATGCTGTTTTAATATCACATTCATTGTTATGAGTTAAGCATAAATGTACATGCGCTATGCCTTGCGTTTTTTAATTTAATTTTTTATGAAAATTTGGTGTCTAATTTTTCTTTCTTTCTTTCGCATACATTTGTAATATAATTTTTCTTTAAAAAAATGAACTTAATCAAAATCAATTTCAATTTGTTTATAATATCTGCTGTGGAGACGCTAGCAAGAGATGTATACAATTATTTGTCGAACAGTCCAAAATATAATAACCAATTTGACAAAATACAAAGTTTATTAGGTATTTAACACAAAAAGATTCTACACCCATCCCAAACGCGTTGGCTTTCCGTAGAATCGGTTGTAAGTCGCTTCTTAGAATTATATGAGTACTTAAAATTTATTTTTAATTTGCTGTTAATATCAATCAAATCGGCAATGCGAAATTCGTATAAAATAACCTTGATGATGTTAATAAAATATATTTATCTTTCTAAAGTACATTATTGGTATTATTAATTGTTACGATTTTTTTTCTATTTCAAAAAAAAAGAATTATAATATATTTATATAAATAAAATATAAATAATATTTTTCTAGTTGAACGAAATTAACATAATAAATGTAAATCTGCATTTATTAGTGGGCTGCTCTATATATTTCTGGCCTAATAGTGAAAATGCGAATATTTATAATCAAAAATGGTTTTATTGTTTTTCAAAGTATTCTCCAGCATGACTTTTATACTTTTGCATGCGCTCAAACCAGTTGTCAAAGCACTTTTTCCACTCCGATTGAGACACCTTTAAAACATGGTTTTTGAATACTTCAACAGCTTCTTCTGGACGAAAATCGTTGACCACACATTTTTTTTGATGTCCGGAAACAAGAAGAAGTCATTAGGTGCGAAGTCAGGGCTGTATGGCGGATGGCCCATTAATTCGACGTTTTGGCCGGTCAAAAACGCTCTGGTTTGAGCCGAGTGTGAGAGCTCGCATTGTCATGGTGAACAATGATTCGTCTTCTCTTGTTGGTTTTTCGAATTCCTCTGATGACTTCAGGCAAACAAATTGCAGTGTACCACTCAGAAGTGACCGTCCTACGTTGCTCAAGCGGAACAGTCGCCACATGATCAATTTTGCCGAAGAAACAGGCGACCATTTGCTTCGAAGTGCTTCTTCCGCGAACAACTTTCGTTGGATTTTGCTCGTCTTTGAAGACCCACACGGTCGATTGTTGTTTCGTTTTGGGCTCATACGTATGGATCCATGATTCGTCACCTGTGACGATCTTATAAACGTCTTTTGAAGCACCGCAGTCGTATTTATACAACATTTCTTTGCACCAATCGAAACGAACCTTTTTTTGAGCGACTTTCAAATTGTGCGGGATCCAACGAGAACAAACCTTTTTTACGGCCAGGTGTTCATGCAGTATCGAATGTATGCTGGTGGAAGAAATGTCCAAGGATGTCTCTATCTCTCGGTATGTCGCATGTCGATCTTGCATTATGAGTTCACGCACGGCATCAATGTTCTCTGGCACAACAGCCGTTTTTGGACGACCTTCATCGCCATACAAAGATTTAAGTTCATCAATGCACTCTTGTCGTGATAATCCACGTCGAAAGTTGTGAAAAATGATGGCACGAAAATGTTCACGAGGTAAACAACACAAATAATGGTCGTACGTCAAAACGTTTTGAGTACGATTATGCTTAAAAATGACAAACTTTCCAATGGAAATGTCAGATAGCAGCCCTCGTAAGTAATAATTTTTTACTAAATTATTTCTTCCTTCACCAACTTCAGTTCATTATTAAAGTAAAAGTGTTTGCGGTCAGTCGATTAAAAAAAAATTTAACAAGTTAAAACAATAAGATTATACATGTGCTGTACAAACTGTACAAATTATCAATTAATATAGTTACTTGTCCATTCTTCAAAGCATTATTCCGCAAGTTTTTTTTTTGTATAATAGTTCCGAATCCAGGTAAGGACGCGTAACAAAATAATACATGTACCATAATTTTCAACTTCAAAATCTTGAACCAAATGAGATGACTAAAATCTGAAAGCTTATGATAGTAGAAGAAAAACCATAGCTGGGTTTTGAATTATTTGATAACGATTTTTTTAAATACATTTTTAATAGAACTTTTACATATGTAAGTATGTACTTAACATAATTTATTCTTTTCATGTAATAAATGGAGTTGGATATTGGGATAAATTGTATGGTATTTGAAGATTTATTGAAGATTTTTAAAATAAGGTGCAGATTTTGCATATTTTTCGGGAAATATTATTGGATTTCGCAGATTTTACACAGAAAAGTTCTGGCAACATTGATCTGAATATAATTAGCCGGTTCTAACAAAGAGTCTGTTGGCTTGTCGTGACAATACTTTTTTTCATTCATTTCATTATAGCTTAATACACACAGTTTTTGTATTTTGGACATTTGGAAAACTATAAAAAGTACAGCTAAATTTAAATTAATTACAAATATGCACAAAATTAATTTCTCACACATTTGCTCACATGATTTTTGCCTGCATTCGTCCACTGCACGATTTATGTTTTTTTTTTACATTTGCTTCGATTTTTTGGCGAAGATTTCGTGCACTTTTTCTTGTTTTAAACACTTTATACACGGTTTTTATAATAAAGATTATTTTTTATAAAATAAAACTAAATTTAATTAAAAAACCCTGATTTTTATTGAAATGTAATATAAATTTGTTTCGACCAATCAAAATTAATTTTGAATTTCGGGGTTGCCAAGTCTCACATTAGACTTAACAAAATTTCGGGCAAAATTAATTATTTGTGTATACTATATATACTACTATACTGTTTTATTTATTATTATTATTATTATTTTTATTTTTCAATTAAAATTCACCAATTCACTTTGAAACACACAATACGACTGATATTATTAAAAAAATTATTTTCATATCAAACCATGAAAACTGTCTATTTACCTTAAACATATTTGTGAGGGTGATTAAATTTATTTTTTTAATAAATAATTGGGAAAAACCAAAAATGTTTTATTGAGGGTATATTCAGAAATAGATTTCCTACAATGCATTTTATTGCAGGTAGTTTTTTAAAGTGGGAAACCCCCTTTAAAAATCTGTGTACTTGAAGGTTGAAGGAAAGAAAAAAGTTTCTTAAATATTTATGTCGGTTACTGTTGAGAATTTGCAACGCTGATCCAAGCCAATTACATACAACACTTTTCTTTAACTGTTATACTTTTCAAATTACTAAAATTACTTATACATTTTTTAATGTCTTTCATTACTTGTGTGAAGGTCAAATGAACTACATCAAATTTTTATAACCACAAAATGAAATAAAGAATTTTTAACTTCTGAATTGCAACTCTCGAGTCTTTAAATAAAATTTCCTTTTGCAAAGAAAAGGTTTGTAAAATTTTTTCCAACAAAGGTTATGGGCCCAGTCACCCTGGAAACCAGTTTGAACGAAATCCAGATTTAACGTTTGTGAGGTTAAAAACGTAAACGTGTCTTTTTTTGGTTTTTTTGTTTTATCCGAAAAAAACAACACAAAATGTCGAGTGGGATTGCATGCATAGAGAAGTTAAATGGAGAGAACTACCCAACATGGTGCGTCCAGGTAAAAAGTTTTTTGATCACAATGGATTTGTGGAACACAATGTCAGATGCTTGCCCAGAGGAGAATCCTCAGAAGTGTGCTTGGCTAAATAATGATAGCAAGGCTCTTGCAACAATAACCCTTAGCGTTAAACCGAGTGAGTTGATTCACATAAAGAACTGTACAACAGCCAAGAGTGCCTGGTATGTATTAAGCTCGCTATACAAATCGAATTCAGCATCCAGAAAAGTAAATTTATTCAAGAGAATTGTTAAGTTTAAATTTCAAAGTAGTGAAAAATTTTCTACACAAATAAGTGAGTTTTGCTCAGTAGTTGACGACTTAAAAGAAATTGGAGTCACCTTAAATGATGATTTACTTTCAATTTTATTATTATGTAGTCTTCCTGATGAAATGGAAAGTTTTGTGGTAGCAATTGAAAGCCGAGATAGTTTGCCGAAATATGATAAATTAATTTCTAAAATACTGGAAGAAGAGATGAGACAAGGCAGTAAATTGACCCATCCTACAGAAAATGTTTTTGCGGCGAATTCAAAGAATTATATAAAAAGAAATAAAAAATGTTTCAACAGCAACTACAAAAACAAAAACACATCAAGTAAAAACTTTAACACTAACAGCGGTAAAAATGAAGGTTATGTTAATAACATTCATAATATGAAATGTTATCGATGTGGTAAACGAGGTCACATACGTTCACAGTGTATGCAAAAACAAGAAAATGATTTTGCATGTTCTGTTAATGATGTTAAATGTGACTATGCTGATATGTGGGTTCTTGACAGCGGCGCGACTTCACACATGTGTAGATCAAAAGAGTATTTTGTTACGTTAACTGAGTCGAAGCAGAACATTATTTTGGCATCGGGTGAGAGTATAAAAGCAGAGGGCATAGGTAACATCTCAATTAAAACACAATTCTGTAACCTTGAATTAAAGAATGTATTATTTGTACCGCAATTACATTCAAATTTTTTGTCTATAAATAAAGTAGTAAAAGCTGAACATACTGTTAAATTTGCTGTTAATAAAGCAGAAATAAAAAGCAAAAATAAAGAAACCATATTGAAAGCTGATTTAAAAGGCGAAATGTTTATAGTAAATATAAAATCTACTGAAAATGCAAAAACTATTGAAAGTATTAATGGATTAATAAGCGAAACGGTTGGAATCAAATGGCATAAACGATTCGGTCATTTAAACATACATGATTTAAGAAAACTAAGTGAACAAAATATGCTGAAAGGTTTTAATGTAAAAATGCCAAAATCTATTGAGTGCGTAACTTGTGCGGTTTGTAAAATTTCTGCCAAACCATACAAAAATTATGCAAGTGTACAAACAAACGATTTGCTTGAATTGGTGCATACAGATATATGCGGACCAATTGGTACAAAAACATTAAGTGGTGCAACATATTTTATTACGTTCATAGACGACTTTACGAGATATACAACAACGTATTTCTTGAAAAACAAATCAGATGCCTTTGAAGCATTCTGTTCTTTTGCTGGGACCGCGGAGAAGCAGACAAGCCGCCAAATCAAAATCGTGCGTAGCGATAATGGTAAGGAGTTTGTAAACTTCAAATTTAAAGAGTTTTTTGAAAAAAAGGGCATTATACATCAAACGACTGTGTGTTATTCGCCACAGCAAAATGGTGTATCTGAAAGGGCGAACCGGACGTTAGTTGAGATGGCGAGATGTTTGCTAGAATCTTCTAGATTACCACAGACGTTATGGGGAGAAGCAGTTAATACTGCAACCTACTTAAGAAATCGTTCTCCTACAAAAGTTTTAAGCAACAAAACGCCATATGAAATTTGGACAGGTAAAAAATCATCAGTTTTCCATCTAAAGCCATTTGGATGTGATGCAGTCATTTTAAATAAAGGGCCAAAACCAAAAGGCGGCAAATTTTTGCCAAAAGGTAGTAAAATGAAATTTGTTGGTTACGATGCAAACACAAAAGGCTATCGTTTGTACAATCCAACTACAAAACAGATAATTATTTCTAGAGACATTATATTTTTTGAAGAATCTTTTGAAAAAATTTTTAATGTAGATGATGTGAAAGAAGAAGAAGAAAATAAATTGTTTTTTGATATTTTTAAAATAAATGAACCTGTAACTGTTGCTGAAATAGAAGATGTTAAAGACGTGTCATCTGATGATGAAGATACTAACAGTGTGGAAACCGATAGAGACGAGTCAATTATAATAGAAAATAAAAGAAAACGTGGTAGACCAAAATTAATTAAGACTGGTGGAAAAGGCAGACCCAGAAAAGTATATTGTACTGAAGATGGTGTAGAAATGTTAAACGCTATTATTGAAAATCCTGTAACAGTGGACGAAGCGTTAAAATCTAAAAATTCTTTAAAGTGGAAAAAGGCTATGAAGTTGGAATTTGATTCGTTGTTAAAAAATCAAACGTGGTGTCTTGTGGATAAACCCAAAGGGAAAAATGTAATCGGCTGTAAGTGGGTATTTGCCATAAAGCGTAAACCAGATGGTTCCGTGGAGAAATATAAGGCAAGGCTTGTAGCTCAGGGTTGCTCCCAAAAACAAAACGTAGACTACAAAGAAACTTTTGCACCCGTTGTTCGTCATTCGACGATCAGGTTGTTGTTGGCCTTGGCAGCTAAATTTAAACTTTTAGTAAATCACGTCGATATTGTAGCAGCATATTTGAATGGAAATATTGAAGATGACGTTTATATGTTACAACCTCCACTATTTGAGGACAAAAATAATCCACACAAAGTCTGCAAACTCACCAAAGCTTTATATGGTTTAAAGCAAGCCGGACGTGAGTGGAACAAGAAAGTTAATGACATATTGCTTCAAATGGGGTTTACTCGATGTCAGTCGGATACTTGCGTATACATTAAAAATAACGTTTCATGTTTAAGCATTATAGCAATTTATGTTGATGACATGTTGCTTGCCTGTTCAAATGAACTGGATATGAAAAATATTATTGTCGATCTCAATAAGCATGTAGAGGCTGTAGATCTTGGACCCATATCATTCTATTTGGGAATGGAAGTAGAAAGAGAAAATTTAAGAGGAGATATTATAATTCATCAAAATAAGTACACAAAAGAAATTTTACAGAAATGGGGCATGGAGAACTGTAAACCTGCATCTACACCGTGGCCGAGTGGAACAGTGTTAGAGAAATGTACACAGAACTAAGAAGACCTACACATTACAAACTATCAAAGCTTGATAGGTGGGTTGATGTATCTTGCAGTGATAACAAGGCCTGACTTAATTCATGTTGTATCAAAGTTATCTCAATTTAATTGTCACCCACACGAAGAACATTTTAAAGCTGCAAAGCACGTTCTGAGATATCTTAAAAATTATCCTGCCGGTAAAATAACTTATTCTTCTATTTATAATGAATTTGAATGTTTCACAGATGCTGATTGGGGCTGTGACTCTACTGATCGAAAATCTTTTTCTGGTCATGTCTTGTTTATGAGTGGTGGACCTATTTCGTGGGAGTCCCGAAAGCAGTCAATCGTGGCCTTGAGTACAATGGAGGCAGAGTATATTGCCTTATGTCAAGGAACGAAGGATGTAATTTTTAACAGGAATCTATTGAGCGAGCTCTGTTTTGATGAAGTAATAGCAACCCCGACAAAAATGTTTTGTGACAACCAAAGTGCTAGTTTCATGGTAAAAAATCCTGCTGTACATAAGAGAAGTAAACACATCGATATTCGATACCATTATATACGTGAACAATATGCATTAAAAAGTATCAATGTTGAATATATTCCTTCAGATGAAAACGCAGCAGATATACTAACAAAAGTTTTGTCTAAAAATAAACATTTAACTGGTTGTAAACTTTTAAAATTAATATTGTAAATTTTTGTACATTATAATAATTTAAAGCTAACAATGTATTTGGCTTGAGGGGGAGTTTGTTGAGAATTTGCAACGCTGATCCAAGCCAATTACATACAACACTTTTCTTTAACTGTTATACTTTTCAAATTACTAAAATTACTTATACATTTTTTAATGTCTTTCATTACTTGTGTGAAGGTCAAATGAACTACATCAAATTTTTATAACCACAAAATGAAATAAAGAATTTTTAACTTCTGAATTGCAACTCTCGAGTCTTTAAATAAAATTTCCTTTTGCAAAGAAAAGGTTTGTAAAATTTTTCCAACAGTTACAAAAAAAATTTGCGCGGCATTTGTAACAGAAATATTAAGTTTAACCGCGAACTGCGAAAGAAAGTGTGATTTATTAAAAGATATAGTTTTAATAAAAAACAATTTAATTTGTATAACAAAAAATACAATTATAAATATAAAAATGCGTTCTTGTGCTCTGTGTAAAAAAATTGAAAAAGAAAGTGGCTCATTGTTCCACGTTCCAAAGGACATTGAGAAAAGAATGCAGTGGGGTGAAATTTTTGTAAAAAATTTCGCAGCATCGTTGCTTGTATGTTCTGACCATTTTCTGCCAAACAGCATAATAAACATTAGGCACAAAAATGCCCAGCCTTTTGGTAAACAATGTAAAGTGATTAATAATCCTAGTGAGAAAACTAGCGAGCTTTTAAGCAAGATTTCATATAACTTTTAAGTAGAGAAGTTAGACCTAAATATTAAAAGTGAACGTTTATTAATAAAATTTTGATTATTATATATTAACTTGAATTTTTAGACCCCATTCAAGCACCATGCACAATGCATTTGAATCCTGCCTGTTGACAGACCCTTCGTCTGCTTATCCACGGCCATATTTTTTTTACCTCGGAGCAACTAACTACTTCAGTTAAAAAAATTGAAGAAAATCCTCCAGATAAATTTAAACATCAATCTTTTAAGGAACAATGTACTCAGACAGAGTAAGTATACAATTTAAAAAATATAAAATGGTTTTTCTGATATGTTATAAATTAAAAAAATGTAAACTGATGCATAATTATAATTTTTGTCCATCAATTTTTTCTTTGGATGCCCAAAGAGATTACAACTTCAATCGGAAGTTAAAGAATTAAAATTAAAACTTGAAAAGGCAAATGCGGCACTTTCTTCAGTAAAAAATTTTTACGAAATGTCAAGTTAATAAAAAGTTGATGTCTCCTGGTTCAGTGATCTGGAAATGGGTGGATATATCTAGTGCGATATGCTTACATGCCTCGGGGCCAAGAGCATATAACCATTTATATAAGATAGGATTTCCGCTACCTCATAGATACACACTGAAGGTGTGTTGAGAAATAAAATTTAATTCATGCGGCAAACAAAACTAGAAGAAAAAATTTGTTTGCTAGCTTTTGACGAAATGAAGGTGGCGGAAACTTTTAAATATGACTCAGTTGGAGATGTCGTAAAAAAGCCTGCAAGTTATGTGCAAGTAGTTATGGCTTTTCCCATTCGAATGAAGACGACTCGAAGACTATTATAAAAAAGTTTCAAAATTATTGTTGTTAAGCGTGTACTTCTTGTCCCCCGCCCTGTGCGTAAGTGTTGCAGCGATGTAAAAGTGTGCTATGTTCTCCGCAAACAGCGTTTCCGCAGCCGAAACAGTATGCCCGCGTTTTCCGCTGCCGCCCGTACTCAGAACGGCAAAGGCGACATGACGGTCTACTTGACCTAGCCGCAAATGACGGTGCATTGCCTTTCATCGGTCTTGGTAATACCTGAAATGAAAAGAAAAATAAAAAACAAATAACTATATATTCTATTCTTGAATTTGAAGATGTTTTTTCTACCCTGACATCGAATTCTTCCGTAGCATTGCGTATCCTTTGATATGAGGTTGTATGGTTGTTCAGGGCACGTTCTTCGATATTTGGTGTGGCCAATTGTTTCGTTAGCAGAAACATGAACGACCACCGTCTGTCACTCCTTTTTATAAGCTTCATTTCGTTGTAAATCGTAAAAGCAGCCAATGCAGCGACGTCCAGCATATTATAAAACATGGCCAACGGCCATCGTTGTGTTGCTCTTTTGCAGCTGTAAGTGCCTAGAAATTGATTTATGGTATCAATACCGCATTTGTTGGCGTTATAATCTAATATGGCATGGGGCTTCTGCTTCTCGGTTTGCTCGTTAATGAGCCAAGTGTAGTGATGTGGATAGCACGTTCACCACTTTCTTTTTCGGCACGTATGAGCATAACGCTATATCCCCTTCGTTGAACCCAAATAATGTACTATCGATTAGAGCTGTGTCGTTCGCGAACGAACGGGTTAAATTGACCGAATCAATCAAGTGAACAAAATGATCCGGTCATTTAAATACGGGCTTTTCGTTCAATAGTGTACGGGTTAAATTGAACGGATGACTTAATTGAACGAAATGAGCCAGATAATTAAACGGCTCCTTTCGGTGAAATTGACCGATTGAACGAACGAATCAGTCTTTTATAATTGACCGAAAAAGACCGGTCACTGAAACGAACGACCGTTCACATGTCTACTATTGATGGTGCGCTTTGGGTTCTTCTTGAACTCCTGTAGAATGAATGTTTTGTTGTAGCGCACTGTACCCACATATGCGGTCTTCCTCCTCAACAAAATACGCGCCAAGTCTAGATTGGTAAAAAAATTATCCGCGTATATAGTACGGCCCGCATCTAAATATTTTTCCACAAGATCCAGCACTATGTTGTGCCCTTGGTTTATCTCCCGTTGTTGGCTTGGCAGTTTTCCAGAACATATCATTCCCTTCACAGGATAATAACTCTGTGAGTCGCACAACCACCATACTTTCAAACCATACTTAGCTGGCTTTGACGGAATATATTGTGTGAAGCGGGTGCAGCCTTTGTAAGAGAACAACTGCTCATAAACTGTTCGTGCTTCATGAGGAGTGTAAGCTGCTGCCAAGTTATGTTGCAACATTTGCCAAATATCGTCAATAGCCGCAGTTTTGCTGTTGATGAGTCGCTGTTGTCGATTATTTCCACTGTCGAATCAAATAAATTGCTTTATACACATGAAGCCATCGTACGACAACGCAGCTTTGTATATTGGGCAACGCGTCGCGCCCCGTAATTCCATAGCTGGTTCATAGTTTGATCTTGTGAGTCCAGCATACAAAAGAATAGCTACAAAGGCGTCAAACTCTTTCACTGTCACTGGCTTCCACTCCTTTTTCTTCGTGGGATTCGCCAAACTCCATGCAGCTGTAACCTCTCTGCCTTTACGATTTGTTTCACGTAGCACTAAGTGTATTATTTCCTCTGTCATGATTGAACGCATTATTGTACAAGGGTCGTGTATATTTCTTGTTGGTCCTGGTTTCTTTCTTGTGAAGTCGACCACGTTATGATTACGAGTGCGTGATGTTGGTGGTGCTTTTTTACTCCATTGGGTGCCATCTTTACCAATAAAGTAACTTTCATTCGTTTCCTGTCCATCATTTTCTTCCTCTTCATCATCGTCGCCATCAGTATCCTTATTTAGCTTCAGTTTCGGCATCTGACTGTTCAGCAGGTTGGTATGTGCGATCTTCATTATCCTCAACTTCATAATTATCCATAAAATCAGCAAATCTACTATCAGCTGCACGCCTTTCATCCGCAGTCATTTGCTGCTAACGTGTACTACGGCGTACAACAATTTCAGCAACGTCCAAATTACTTGCATGTGCCATATTTATATTTTTATTTCTATCACAGACGATTTTACTCTTCGCTGTCTAAACTTTGACTGATTTGGTTTACGAAACTAGAACTTCTTTTATACTCTTTCGTACGTCTACCTAAACTCAAAGACATTAGGGATGATGATAAAAACAAAAAATTCTAAGAACAAAAATACTAAGAACAAAAAATACTATTAACAAAATAATAACAACAAAAAATTCTAAGAACTGGTTTATTGCTAGTAGTATAAAATTAGAATATTGTCCCTTTCCTTAAAAGCCATAAAGTTCATGTCTTCGAATTTTTCTTAGAATTTATTGTTTTTATCATCATCACTAATATCTTTGAGTTAGGTCTTTGTGTTCAGAACAAGTAAATTATGTGTTGAAACAATAAAAATTATAATGATGCCGAAAAACATACATTTATTAGTGAAATTCAGTACAAGGTCCATACGGACCTATTCACATGTCCGCGTACTATTCTCACTAAAACCGCAATAACTCCTAAAGTAATGATACGATCGGCTTGATTTTTTTCCAAAAGATGCGCAACAAAATACTCTTGGACTACAAAGTAACTTTTACTTTTACAAAGTAAAGGTCCCTAGGGACCTTCTCACTGATCGGAGGGTTAAAAATTTCTTTTTTTTAATTTACTTGTAAATGTTTACTTATTTTGTTTCGGATTATTAAAATTAGTTTATTCAAAAACAAAATGTACGTATTTCTTTCGCAGTGTTGTATTTATTTTCGCCGTGAGTATACCTGTTATTAATTCGCCTTGGCGTAATCTGTTTTTCTATCATTCTTGAGTATGAATCATGGCGAAATAATACAGGTGAACGCACGGGCGAAAAAGCCCATCAGCTGTATACATTACAGTTGTCAAAAAAATTTGCCAAAAATAAATAATTTCTTAAATTTTTTTTAATTTAATTTTTTTTGATTGCTAATAGAAAACAAACAATTGAAATTCCTAGAGAAAACTACTGCAACATGGAACCGTACTTGCAGTTCCTGATGTGTATAAACAAAATATGCGTAAAAAGATAGTGAAATTATTGTTAACACATTTATAATTTCTTGGTTTTTTTGTGGAAGATTCTGTTAGTCTTCAAATGGTCAACGTACAAGAATGGAACGGTGCATGTGATTTGGGCAAACTAGTGGTACAAAAGAATTTTGGTCACTTTTCCTGTATTTTTATTTTTATGTAACTTAATTTTTTTATTCTGAAAATTTCAACCACTTTTTTCATCAAATTGCCTGTTGTGTTTTGTGTTGTTGGATTGTTGTAGCAGTGCGGTCACCTGTATTAATTCGCCTTGGTATGAATGCTACTAGCAAGGCAAATTGGCAACAGGTGACTGCATTAGGTTTTACGTGTATTTTGTTTTTGTAAACATCTTGTTGAGTTGTCAAAAATGTATGTCAAATGTGTGTATGTATTTGTGAAGAATAAAATGTGAAAAATTAATTTAAATTTGCAAATGTATATAATATTTTTTTAAAGACAATAACAACTCAAAAATGTTCTACACAAAAACACAGCAAACATTTAGTAACTATGAAAAAATTTAAAAGTAGTTACTAAATGTTTGCTGTGTTTTTGTGTAGAACATTTTTGAGTTGTTATTGTCTTCTGTCTTATTGATTCAATGGAGTTCTCATTTAATCAATTTGGCTTTTGATATAAGACTTTCTGTTTTTCTATACAAAATTTGGGTAAAATCCACTGATGAGCTATTTGAGCAGTAGTGAAATGGCCATATGGATATGCTTTCCCCACAGTAATACATTTCATTTTGTAGTTTAGTTTAAAATAATAAATATTTCATGAGAATATCAGGAAATATTTATATTTGAAGGAATCAAGCACGAATAAAGTAAATTATTAAATTTTAAAAGATTCTGAAATAAAATAATCTTTAGTTTTTTGTAATATCTAACAATTATACTTTTTAATTATTATATTATAAAATTTTACTGCAATACTTAATTTTTTAAAATACATTACCTGCACCTTTAACTGAGATATGTTCATCACTTAACTTAAAGGTTATCGATATATCAGATTTCAAAGTGAAGCTTCGTAAGTCTAATATGGTTCTAGAAGTTAACAAGTGCTCACGAAATATCAAACCAGTGTCCAGAAAATGGTTTCGAATAAGTTTTAACAAATGCGGCGCATCTGCTAAGGCAAGCACCTTCTCACCAGCACAGGCGGGGGTGGATAACCATGGTGTATCTAAAAAATATTTAATGAAAAACAATTATATTGGATATATTAATATGAAATATCATATTAACTTAATATTAAATCTTAGCATTAATCTTAAGATTTAATAAAAATGAAATTAATATCAATTACTCGCTTTTATAAAAGTCGTAGCTTCAAATCATATGCCCCCGATGTTGTGTAGTTTGTAGTTGTGTGGAGTTAAAAGTTGTTTTAGAAGTGTAGTAATTTTCAAGTATTATTTTTAACTTACCTATGTTAACACCTAAATCTTTCCACAACTTACGATTGGTTGGCCTCAAATCGTTTACTATTGCTACTACCGGAAAACCTGCACCATGGAGTTGACCTACAATATTTAATAAAACTTCCGTCATTATTTTGCAATCGAAGTCATAGAAAACAGGTAGTTTCCATGACTTCCGTAGGCCTCAAGCCATAACAACTTGTACGTAGTTTTCCGGCTTTCAACCACATTGTCAACAGGATCATATTCGAAGGTTTCCGCTACCATCATTTCATTAAATAATAGGACACAAATCTTTTCTTAAATGGTCAAAGCATTTGTTTGACGCATAAAATCAATTGAAGAAGTTTATTGCCCTCCTTCATATTAACTTCGGAGCACAATCGCTCAAGAGTTATCACATGAGGTAGCGGAACACCTTTCTTGTGTAGGTGGTTATATGCCCTTAGACCTGAGGCGTGTAAGCATATTGCAGTGGATATATCCTTCCATCTCCACTGAATTCGTCATCATTTTGTCAACAGCCGCATTTGCCAATGTTAGTTGGAATTTCAAGTCCCTAATTTCCGATTCCAAGGCACGAATTTTCTGAAAGTATTGACTTCCATCCATTCCAAAAATTGACGGACTAAAATTAAGTAAAATTATTTGTATGTAACTGCACTTTTATATTTATTAGATTTCTTTTACTTACTCAGGCAGAACGAGTAGTCTCGATTTGTGGTATTAAGTGAAATATTTGCAGTTTTTTTTAATTACCAAGTGTTTTTTATTAACCGACTTCAAAAAAAGAAGGAGGTAATACAATTCGGCTGAATGTTGCTTTTTTATATTTGTGCCTCCAGAAATCAGTCATTTCTGATCTGATTTTAAAAATTTTTGGTAATATGATAGATTATGCTTACAGATTGGTCCCGTTTTAAAAACAGCTCAAAATGGGTGTCCCCATACAACATACATATTTTTTACGTGTATTATGAATTGTAAAGGGCACTTCTGTATAATTTAAAATGACTGCGTATTACTATAGCTCCCAAAAGCAAAAAATCATATAAAAATAAATAGAAAAATTAAAGGGTACCCCCATAATTGATGTAAATTTACTTATATGGGCCTATCTTCTGAACCGCTAAAGTCAAACGCTTGCAAATTAAACAGAATGTCGATTGCTATGGCCGTTATAGTAACAAGTATTAATATTAAGAATTATAATTAAAGGGTGCGCCAATAATTCGTTAAAACTGATGTATATGGCCATACTTTTGAGCAGTTATAGACAGACGCTTGGAATTTACAACGAACCTGTATTGGTAAGTCCGCTACAACAACAAGTATAAAATATGGATATGGAAGTTAAAGGGTGTTTCAATAGTTGATGTAATTTCATGTGTGTGGCCGTACTTTTGAACCGTTATAGACAGAACGCTGAAACTAAAAAGGAACCTATATTTCTAAGTCCGCTATACCGACGAGTTTATAATTTGAATTTAGATATTAAAGGGTGTCCCATAATTGATGAAGATTTACTTATATGAGCATATCTTTAGAACCGTTATAGACAAACGCTTGCAAATTGTACAGAATGTCGATTGCTATGGCCGTTATAGTAACAAGTATTAATATTAAGAATTATAAATTAAAGGGTGCGCCAATAGTTTATTAAATTTGATGTATATGGCCATACTTTTGAGCAGTTGTAGACAGATGCTTGGAATTTACAATGAACCTGTATTAGTAAGTCCGCTATAACATCCAGTATAAAATATGGATTTAGAAGTTATAGGGTGTTCCAATAGCAGATTTAATTTCAAGTGTGTTGCCGTAATTTTGAACCGTTATTGATAGAACTTTGAAACTAAAGCGGGACCTGTATTGCTAAATTCGCTATATCAACGAGTTTATAATTTAAATTTAGAAATTAAAGGGTGTCCCATAATTGATGAAGATTTACTTATATATTTCAATTGCTATGGCCATTATAGTAACAGCTGATAATATTTAAAATTATAAATTAAAGGGTACACCAATAGTTCATTTAATTTGGTATATGGCCATACTTTGAAACAGTTGTAGACAGATGTTTGAAATTTTTAAATAACCTGTATTACTAACTCCACTATAACAACAAGTATAAAATTTGGATTTGGAAATAAACGGGTGTCCCAATAGTTGATATAATATAGTGTATGTGGCAGGACTTTCGAACCGTTATAGACAGACACCGGAAATTTACAAGGGACATGTTTTGCTAAGTCCGCTATAACAAGAAGCTTATAATTTGAATTTAGAAATTAAAGGGTGTTCCCAAAATTAATGTAATTTGTTCTATATGGCCGTATTTTTTGAACCATTGTATATAAACAGCTTAATTTTAGACAGAATGTCCACTACCTTATCAAAAGTGTGTCTGTTGTTTTTAGTGATCAAGTTTTTTTTTGTTTTTATATTTTCTGTTTCGTTTGTCTCTATGTTTCAGTTCTGATTGGAACCTTCCCTGATCTGACATATTTAACTGGCCGGCAGCACAACTGCAACAGTCACAGAGAGAAACGTAACAATATGGGGCCGAAATTATTGTAAAACATCCTCATATAAGTCACCTAAACATACCAAGCAACAAAAGACTAAAATTGTAAAATTGCCAAAAGGGGCGAGTATTTGAGGTGGAACATTGCAGGGTTTTCAGAACCTGCTAAACTGTTTACACAACAATTCCTCTAGCAGGGCGATTTTGAAAGCCCGTGCAATGTTCAACACCAAACATCGTCCACCTAATACAAGGGATATTTTGACCTGTAGGGAAGAATGACATACCATTGAGAAGGTTACGATATCTTGAATTTCTTTTTATATGTAAATAAGAGACAGACTAAGTTAAATTTTGCTAGAGAATGAAGTCAAAATAACCGCTCTGGAAAGTCTTCACAGAGGTCTGCAGTATTTAGATGAAAATCTAGCATCATGAACTTTAAACAACATTTTTTTTTGACAGCCGCCGATGATGTGCAGCAAAGGACATTCTTTTTAGGATGAGTACTCACAGCTAACATACAATTTGTTTATCGAATAGTCGACAGAAATACGTTAAGAGTCCCATAATGGGTACTCAGTATTTTTTTTTTTCGCTTTTCACACAAAACACAAACCGACATCGAACAACCGAACAAATCTGAGTTTAAATTTATTAGTTATTATAAGTCGTTAATTGTGTATTAATTTATTATTTTTTTTACCATAAATTGTATTTTTTTATGTTTTTTTTTCATTATTACAACTTATAGTTTTAGACGCTTTAGTTTGTTTTTTTTTTGTTTTATTAATATTTTTTATGTATTATTTTAAAATCTTATATTTTTTACCTTACTTTGATTATTTTTTGGATGGTTATCTATTGTTTTAGTTTTGTTTAATTTATGTTTTTTAGTGATTAAATATATGTATTATATATATATATATATATATATATATATATACATGACTTTATTTATTGTGCAGGGTTAATCTTCATATGAATTATTATTACTTAATCGGTGGTAATTGTCGTCATATTTTTTATGTTTTGATTAGATACAAATAGAAAACTTGGAATTTTTATTTATTAGAATATAATATTTAATTTATTGAAGTTAAATACATTACGTGCATGCTCATAGTTAAGGATTTAATAGTGAATTAGTAGTTATTTGACGTATTTTTGTTTTTAGTTATTTTGGTGTAAGATAACGATCACAAATATTAGTGCTGCGTATAGTTTATATTTTCTTTTCGTTCATATACTTATAGTAGTTTACTTTGTTATTTTTTTATAAATCGTCAGGATTGCATATTGTGTCGTTTTCTTTGTATTAATCAGTCTGTCTATAGTCTGTTAAAATTACTCTTATTTTGTCATGAATGGCTGAGGCCGTAGAAATGAAAGAGAAAGCAGGCAAAAGACAGTCGGAAAAGTTAAAAAGGCATAGGGAAAGAAATTTGTCTTTTGATCTTAATCGATCATCCCCTCAGGTTAAAGAGAAATATACAAGGGATAATCAATCAGTCAGAATCTCTACCAGACCACCACAAATACAGGATATGTCCGCCACGATAAATGTCCATCCTGAAAACAGAGTTGTGATATCTAAAGATTTAGATAGAAGAATTTCCAATCAGCGTAGTAACAATCCTAATAGAGATTATTTTTCGCCAGCTGTAAAATCAATGATTACAGGAAGTGTAGAAGAGATGAAGGCCAGGTGAGACCAATCTAATGAAAATATGAGTAGAGAGTTGGGTAAATTTCAAGAAAGCAGCGATATACTGGCTGAAGCCGTTAGAAACTTAATTCTACTAGAATCACACCGTGTTAGTGAGGCAAATAGTTGTTCAACCGGTAATGAAACTAGGCACGTTCTTTTTGATCAGCAGAATAGGTATAATTTTCCACCGCCGTCGCATAATATCGGCCAAGATGGTTGGAAAATTCGAGTGGATAAGTTTGGCTTTGAGTTTAACGGAAACCAAGGGTGTCGAGACCAACTATCGATGGAAGAATTTGTGTTCAGATTGGAGTTATGGAGAGGCAATACCAGGTACCTTGTCAAGAGATTTTGAGAGATTTTCATCTATTAGTGACAGGAACAGTGGTATTGGGCACTGCTTCAAACCACGGTCATATGTGACTAGAACATGTTGCGATTGGCATTGTTAAAAAGGTACAAAACGGTTAGGTCAAACTGGGAAAGAATGCATGAGCTAGTGGAGAGAAACAATCGACGACTATTTTCACTGCTTAAACTTATTGAGAGCAATATTCCTTGTTTACTCTATCCCTAAAATACCTTATATATTTGTATTTTCTTTTGATAGGTTTGACTTTTCTTTTATAAATTTATTTTTTGGATTGTTATTTGAACTTAGTTTCAATTGTTAAAAAATAGTATGGTATTTTCATATCAAATATTTTATATTTTTAATTATTATTTAAATATAAATTATTGAGAAAAAGTTGGCAACCCGCTCGTGTATACACAAAAATAACTCATTGCTAAAAGAAAATTATTAAAATCTAAATAAAGTATTGTTTTTAAAAGTTTGTTGACAATAAAAATATATTAATTTGATTAAACAAAATCAAACATATTTGGAATTGAAGAAATATCAAATCTGCAATCAATGCAATTTGGTGGTAGATGAAGAGAAAGACGATTTTCTTGAGTGTGACAAATGCAGTTTCTGCTATCATTTAGCTTGTACAAACATTGATAAACGCAAGTATGACTATTTAGTAAAGCATACAAATGAAGAGTATGTATGCCATCAATGTTGTGATGTTAATGGTATAATAAAAACTGAACTAAACAACATTAAAAGAGAATTGAAAAAATTATACCAACTATCTGTCTTACATGAAAGTATGAATTTTATGTCTCATAAATTTGATGAATTGTTAAAAGGTGTTACTGAGAATAAAAAGAAACTAGAGTTTATTTAAAAGGAGAATAAGGTTTTAAAAATTGAAGTGGAAACACTGAGAAATTCAGTTAAATTCTTGAATGACCAAAGAGTAAAGAATGATTGTATAATTCGCAATGTTGATATTAAATCTGGTTCGTCAGCTGTTGATGCTGTGTTGAGTATCACTTGTGAGGCAGGAGTTGAGTTGAAACCAGAAAGCATTAGTGACGCCTATTTTATAAAAAGCAAGAGAAATTTAAAAAGTAAAGAAGATAAAGACAAGAAACAGAATGTTGTAGTAAAATTTAATTCAATGAACGCTAAACAAAAATTGATGTCTGTTAAACCTATTCTCAATCAACATAAAAGAAATATTTTCATAAGTGACTACTTAAGTAGAGAAATGCTTAGTTTGCTTAATTATGCAAAAACATTAAAAAGCGTTGGATATTGTTCTGTGTATTCCTTTGGTGGAAACATTTTTACAAAAAGGAGCGAACTGTCCAAAACAAGAATTATTAATAGCTTCAGTAAACAAACCAGAAGGTCGCAGATCACAGCTAGTTCAAGTAAAAGAAGATGATGACAATGGACCTAATGACTTGTATTTATCTCCAAAATAAGATTGATTTTGTATTTCTCTGTTAGTTTTACTTATTTCATTTTCAATTATATCTATTATGATTAGTAATCAATATTCTTATAACTTAAATTCCTTTAAAAACTTTGTTAACAACAAAACAATAATTGAAAAGTTTAATAAATTTTAAACGCTTGTTAATATGTTGCCACGTCTACCCAATATTTTAGCTGTCCAGAAAACATGGTTTGATGAAAAATTAAGTCAAATATATAGTATTGCTGGCTTTACTGCTGTTCTTTGCTGTCGCTTAGATGGTTATGGAGGTACCACTGTTTATGTTCGGGATGGTCTTGATTTTAATGTTGAACTAATCGTTTTATCATTGGTGAGCCAAAAATTTGGTGGTAAAAGTATAAAATTCGCATCTATTTATAGATCTCAAAAATGCGATTTTAATAAATATCTTGCTATTCTGGAAAAAATTCTTGAAACTTATAGCCGTTCTCCCTGTATTTTTGTTGGTGACTCAAATATAGATATTTTAAGCACAAATTCAAACAATGATTTCTTAAACTTGCTTGCTAACTATGATTTTAAAAATTGCCACTCATTAATAACACCTCCTGCTAATAAAACTTCAATTGACCATGTGTATACAAACATTTTATGAAATATGTCTATTGAGAGTATAGAATGTAAGTTATCAGATCACAATTTAATTTCCTGCAGATTAAAAATGGAAAATCCAAATCAGCTTAATGTGAACGATTCTCGTTTAATATTTGATTTAGTTAGTTAGTTAGTTGGGAGTGGCAGCCTCTCGCGACGAAGCTCACTTGAGCACAATCGAATGGCTCCTTGTGATACCACAAGGAAGGCGGCACGACTCCCCTTACCCAGCTGAGAACCATGAGGATTCACGGATGAACTTCGCTAAGTCCCCTATAGAGTGAGATGATAGCTCCGTAAGAGTTCCAACGAAAGGAGAGCCCAGAATTCTTAGTCTTCTTCGAGCCAGGGATGAGCAGTGGCACAGAAGGTGCAGTACGGTCTCTTCCTCATCCTCCGGGCCACATCTGCGACAGAAATCATTAAAGGGCAGACCGAGTCTTTCAGCATGCCTGCCGATTAGACAGTGTCCAGTAAGTACCGAGACCATAATACTTATGGATTTTCTGTCCAGTCTGAGCAGCTGGCTGGTCCGCTTGAGGTCCAGTGTAGTCCACAGTTGTCTGGAGACACAACAGGAACTTTCCTCTACCCATAATTTGCGAGGCAAATTGAGGTAGTGGTTCTTTATAGCCATTTTCACCGTTGCCAGAGAATTTTAACGTCTGGTAGCGAGGAGACGTTAGGAAGCAATGTGCCTTGTTTAGCAAGATCATCGGCCTCACAGTTACCCTGGATATCCCTGTGACCAGGGACCCAAAACAAGTCAATCTGTGATCGGTCCGATAAAGTGTTCAGTAATAAGCGACAACGCAGGACTAGATTAGATGTACTGTATGCACCAGCAAGCGCTCTGATTGCCGCCTGACTGTCCGAAAATATCCGAATAGCAAGGCCAGAAAGATAGTCCCTAAGCGCTATTTCGGATGTTTTCAGAATGGCCATTACCTCGGCTTGAAAGACACTGCAGTAGTCAGGAAGTCTAGTCCAAGGTTATTGGAGAGGATTCCGCAACCGACTCTGTCGTCCAGTTTCGAGCCATCGGTGATGTCAACAGTACCACCCACAACCACTTCGTTACGAACCCATATCTCCCTACTCGGAATATGGATCTAAACCCCGTGGTCCAGAGCGGGAGTAGAAGAGATGTAGTCCACCATTGATGGCAGTGGTACATCCCAATCGATAATAGAGTGCTCTATATCCAGCCTGAGCCATTAGGTCTAGCTGCACAGCATTGAGCCTTTTGCAATACCAGAAGTTTTGTGGGTAACCAGTGGAGAAGAACATACAGAGCCTTTGTCGAAGTAGTTCGAAGAGCCCCAGTAATCAAAATGGCGCCTGTTCTCATGACTTTTTCAAGGGGCTTTTGGTTGACCGTTTTCTCGAGAGCGGGCCACCAAAAAACAGCACCATAGAGAATATTTGGCTCTATAACTGCCTTGTAGGGCCAGGAGATGATCCGAGGCTGAAGGCCCCATCTTGGTCCTAGAGCTCTCTGGCAGAGATAGAGCGCACAGGTCGCCTTCCGAGCTCTTCCGGCAATGTTTGCCTTCCATTGAAGTTTGGGGTCAAGTATCACCCCAAGGTATTTCGCACTTTTACTTACACTGAGCACAACGCCGTTCAGCTTAGGTGCAGTAAAATTCGGGATCTTGTATCTCCGTGTGAAGAGCATAACCTCCGTTTTGCCGGGGTTAACATCAAGATCATGATGGCGACCTGTTATGATGTGGCGACGAAAAGTGGTGTGGTAGTTTAACTGTTAATAAATTCCACATGATGAGCCTAGGTGTTGTTGTTAAAATACATAAGCGTGGTGATAAGTTGACATTTTTGTTGTTGCTATCGTGCTGGTTGTATTGTTTCCGCGTTGATCTTGTTGTTGTAAAAAAAAATCGATGCCTTTTTGAATAGTGCCGTTAGGTGTTAGACGCCGTTATTTTGCCCAAAGCAGATAAGTTAAAAATTAACTGCTGTTTTGAAACGGTGCTGATTTAAAGATTACGCTGAGTGTTTTTGTTGCGACACCGTTAAAACGGTTATGTCATTGACTGTTACTGCGGGCCATTGTCGTCTTTATTGAAACTGTACCGAATAGTTATTGTTGGTTAAATGACGTTGGTATGGCGGTTGTTGATGCTACGAATATGATGAGGAATTGTGGCTTTTGATTATGCGATCCCTGATGGCCTGCAGAACATGGCTTGCTGCGTTATTTTTATAATCGCGTGCGTATTACCGGACTACGTATCTGTTTTAACATTGTTGAACCGATAATTTTGATTCCAGCAGGTGGTTGTTACACAGCCCCATGACTATGTGATTTTATAAACGTAATGGAGTTACGTTTCCAACGGACAACTAAACTGCGCCGTGGTGGCGAATTTTATTAACCTCGTCGAAAAACTTTTTGGATGTACAATTGTCTTAACGTTCTTTGCAGGGAGAATCCTAAAATGTAATCGCAGCAACACTTGCCATCTATTTTCGCACCTAATAATTTTTTCCCAGGCAATCGACCGAGGGTTTTTATTTTATTTTTTCTTTTTATGACCGCCACTTGTATTATATATTTTTCTTTAACACTATCAAAATTTACGTTTGCCGGCTTTCCACACTTTAATTCTAATTTAGTTTTCGTCCGCTCTTTAACTCGTCTGCTTCGGGTTTTTCATCAAAAGGCCCGGAAATCAGTTTTGTCGGCCGCACATCAATTTTGACATTTCATGGGTGTTGTCTAGAACCAGAGTTGAATTTTAACCGTAGCAGGTTTTATTATGGAGCTGCCATACTCGAGATTATTTCTTATGTTAAACGTTGAGTTCACACATGCTAAGACTGTGTTGCCTCCGGCGACACAGTACACACCCACTAACCTGGGTTGGAGATTTTTATCATATTAGCAAATCATATTTGTTAATATGATAAAAGTCTCACGGCTCCAGCCGTGCTAGTTGACTTAAGGCTTTTAGGTCTTTTGCATGGAACACTCCAATAGCTCTTCCTTGCATATTTTCTATCTCGTATAAGTGGCTTCCGACACGCTTAGCAATTCCACATTTGTCGAATATCTTACACAATTTGGCTGAAAGTTGCTTTGTGAAATCGGACAGTTGAAAATTGCGACGAAATACCTCCTGACCCACTCTAAATTTTGTCTCTCGGCATCGGGTGTTGTATCTCGTGGCATTAGCCTCATAGCTTTTATGCAGGTTCTTTCGGACATTTTCTCTGATCAGTTCTAAAAATTCGTTTCGGTTTTCGATCCTGTTTTCTGAATCTTCAACTAAATCAAGCTTCCTTGCCAATTTGTACGCTGATGAGTGAGTAATCATATTAGTGCCGAACAACAGGAAGTATGGCGTCATGCCTGTCGCTGAGTGTACTGCCGATCTCAAGGCGCACTCTATCTCGCACAGGTGTATATCCCAGTCGCTTTGATTTCCGTCCAGGTATGACCTAATTGCTGCTAATACGGATTGGTTTACCCGCTCTGACGCGTTCGCCTGCGGTGCATAAATCGCTGTTTTCATGTGTTCAATACCAAAACTGTCTATTAGTTGGGTGAAATCCTTACTGACAAATTATTTCCAATTATCGGAGACTAACGTTTCCGGACATCCAAATTTATAAAACAATTCCTGAATCATAAAGTTGACTACGTTCTTCGCGTTTGCCTTCGACATAGCTTTCAGTAGTACAAGCTTTGAAAAATAGTCCAATACTATGAAAATAAAGCAGTTTCCCCGCTTAGATCTCACGTAGGGTCCTAAAAAATCTATGTAAATCTTTGGAAAGGTCGGCTTGCGCTTGGTTCTTGCCCCATCGGTGGTTTTAATACTCTGTTGGATGGTTTCGATTCTTTACATGTGTCGCAACTATTAACAAACTCCCGTATATGTACATTCATATGTGGCCAGTAGAACCACTCTCGAAGACGATGTATTGTTTTCCCCACTCCTCCGTGTGCTGCTACTGGCGGGTTATGTGCCTGGATAATTATTTCTTTTGTTAAATCAGTGGGTATCCATAATTTCCATGCATGCTCCTCTCTCGCCAGGTTGTCGTCACAAAGCTGTGTACTTTTACAGTACAAACCGTCTACAATTTTGATCTCAGGCAGCCTATCCTAATTGATTTCTATAGTCTTCTTTAATTCCAGATAGTCTTCTGATTCAAATTCTGGAGATTTGAGGTCAACGCCTTTTGTCTGCGTCACTTCCATTTCATCCATATCATATTTCGACAAAGTATCGGGCACCACATTTTGTGTCCCTTTTCGATGCTTAATCGTAAAAGAATAGTTTTGTAACTGCAAGCTCCATCTCGCCAACCTGCCACTCAGATCGCGCTGGGTCATCAACCACTTAAGGCTCGAGTGATCCGACACAACTACAAACTCCATTAATTCGATGTAAGGTCGAAATCCTTTCACTGCCAGCACTATCGCTAAGCGCTCCCTCTCCGTGACTGAGTAATTTTTCTGCGCGGCAGTAAGCTTTTTAGAAAAGTATGCAATTGGATGCTCTCCGCCCTCAGCATCTTGCTGAAACAACACTGCGCCTACTCCTACGTTAGATGCATCGCACTGGATGAAAAAGGTCCTATCAAAGTTAGGGTGTGTTAACACTGGACTTGCTGTCAATCTCTCTTTTAATCTATCGAACGCTGCCCTAGCTTCCTCTGGAAAATTAAATTTTTTACTTTTCTTTAGAGTCTCCGAAATCGGTGCCGTTATAGTTGCATAGTCTATTATAAATCTCCGGTACCATCCCGACGTGCCTAAAAAGCTCCGGACCTGCTTTGGTGTCGCTGGGTACTTCAAGTCTACTATAACCTGTATCTTGGCAGGGTCTGGCTTCAGTTGACCTTCACCAACAATATATCCTAGATATTTCAGTTCTCTGCAGCAAAATTTCGATTTACTCACATTTATTGTCAAATTGGCCTTCTCTAAACATTGAGCTACCTCTGTGAGTGTGTCTAAATGTCCATCAAACTCCGGCGATACCACTAGCAGATCGTCCAAGTATACGAAAAACCTTTCCCTTAAGCGTGCTGGAATCACCTCGTCCATCAGGCGGCATAACCTTTGGGTCGCGTTGCACAACCCAAAAGGCATGAGTGTAAAATGGTACAAGGGTCTTCCAGGCACGGTGAAGGCTGTTTTTGGGCGGCTTTGTTCTGCCAGAGGTATCTGCCAGAAGGCGTCCTCCAGATACTGGAAATAAAGTGCGTATCTCCTAACCGACTTAAAAGCCCTTCTATATGCGGGAGCGGATAGGCATCCTTTACCGTTAGGTCATTAAGCCTTCGCGCATCTAGACAAATCCTCACCTTCTCCCCTTTCTGCACGAAAGTTACTCTGTTATTCCATGGTCTCTCACTTGGCTCTATAACTCCCAGAAACAACATTCTATCTAGTTCGCCGTACATCAAATGCTGAACCGCTGGGGAAACAGGATAATGCTTTTCTTTTACTGGTACCGCATCCCCAGTGTCTATGTGGTGAATTTCCAATGATGTCTTTCCTAAGCCCTTGAGTGTAAAACATGGAAAAGTCTCAATGACTTCTTCTAAACGTTGCTGCTGCCGGGGATTCAAGCTATGCATTCGCGGGAACAAAGTCTCTGATGAATCACCTACACAACTGCCTTGAGTGGATAATGTGCTTACTTGAAATTTTAGCAAATTGAATTTTCTCATAAAGTCTACGCCGAGAAACAGCGGAAGTTTTAGAGAAGAAAAAATGAAAAAGTCCATTGGTTTAGACATTCGGTTAAACATAATATTTGCCCTAATGCGGCCTATTATAAGGTTTCGCTTTGCATCCGCCGTTCGAATCTCCGCCTGAAATGGATATAACACTATTTTTGCCTTTTCCACGAAGTCCAGACAATCCCTGCCAAGGCAACTTACAGTGGCTCCACTGTCGAGTAGACCTTGTATCGGTTATCCGTTGATTTCGAGTGTCGTATATATTCTGGTATCTGGTCCCTGATAAATGCTGGCCTCTGCGATTTCGTGTCTCAATTGTTTTCTTACTTTGTATCTCTCTCTTGTCTTGCTGTCGCAGGTGCAGGGGTTAAACTGGTCGATACCCTACTACTACTGCCGCCTTGGGCTTGTTCTGCGGGTTCTTCAATATCACTTTACATGAGCTAATTTTTGGTTCGCTTACTATTTCTTGGCTAGGTTGGGTCTCTTTTCGTAGAATAGACTATTACTGGTTTTTGGGACGTGGATTCAACGAACGAGCCTCCATCCCTCCTCGAGTCACGTTCGACATCCGGTTTCCTTGACAGTTTGGGCAGCGAGGTGTTACGGTGTCATCTCGCCCACACTAAAAACAGAATAATCTCCTTTTCTCCTCCAAACAATCAAAGAACGTATGCCCTTCCTCCTTACAATTCCAGCAAGTAAGCTTCTTTACTTCGGCTAAGGCATCTACGTCGACTGCTTCCACGTTATCTGCTGACACGTATTACAGCGCCTGAACGTTTCTTGGTAATGGTCGCCCACTATATTGGCGTTGACTGTTCAACAAGTTCTCCGCCCTTCGGCCTTCCCGTACGAATTGAGCTAAACTATTTGCTGACACTGAAAACAATAATTGAGCCATTGGAGCTCTAAGGTTGCCCCTCATTATGCTTACTAGGTCTCTCTCTCCTATTGGATTTCTTAATTGGTTCCTCAAATTGATAACGGAATTATAAAAATCATCTAATGTTTCCATGCTTTGTTGCTGTCGGTCTAAAATTTTCCGTTGTACATCAAAATCACTGTCATATCGGTGAAACTGACTGATTAGAGCTGCTTTGAAGTCTCTCCATCTTGTGACACTATTAAACCTTCTGTGATCCCAGAACCAATCCCTCGCCGGCCCACTTAAGAGTTGATAAAACGACCGTAAAACTTCATTCCATGAAGATCCGTAACCTGCCTGTAGGGTCTCTACTCGAAAAACAAAGTCTTCAATGCTAGTAGTTTTACTCGTACCATCGAATGTTATCCCCCATTTATCGATTCGCAGTCCATAGCTGGAGCTTGATTGCTGATTGTGATAATGACGTGTTGGTGTTCCTGGATTATCTGCTCTATAATTGTCCTGAAGATTAAGCGATTTTGTACTGGTTGGATCTGCAGTTGTTGCCTCGGTGCGTTTGCCGTAGACGGTGGTGGCTGGCTACAGTCTGGCAATGATACATTGCTACTTCGCGGTTGCACGGTAACTCCTCTCTTCGAGATATGTTTTGGCTAAGGCTTTGCTGGATTATGCGCGGTACTAAACTTAAAAGTCGATCCTCGAAGTTCCTTAAATCTTCATGCGTTACTCCTCTTCCTCTTCCAATTTCTCCTGGAAAATCGTTATGTCCCGCCGGTGGTCTCAATGGTTCACTAGCCTGCTGAAATGCGTCAATGACTCCTCTGGCGCTGATACTACTGAAAGGTGGAGTGACTATGGTGCTGTTTCCTTCCATACTCTCCCCGCTTGTTTCTAAGATATCTTCCATTTGGCTTTCTGGCACTCCAGTATTAGCGTTGATTTGTTTCGGCATTGCTCCGGTGTTACTTGCTGTTGTCGTTGTACCCGTTGTAGTTGAAGTTGAGGGCAGTGTTGCCAAAACGGCGGTTTTCCCGCTAGATCTGGTGGTTTTTTGAAAAAAAAACCGCTAAGTGTTTTTTTTTAACTGGGAAAATTTTAAATGGCGGGTTTTTAGCCTTTTTTAAGCTACAACAAGTTTTGTTTGTTACAAAGTAAGCTCAACTATGTATTTTTAACCTTTTATATAAGTATATAGTTTGTGGTAATAAAACGCGTTATTTTATTCTTAAACTATTTAAAATTACTATTATTTTATTTTTATGTTTGAAAGTATAAAAGAATTCAAGTTAATTTGCGAGAAGAATTGTCTGTAGTTGTGGCAGCAAAGACGACGCGAGGAATTAATAATTGTTTTCTTTTTCTTTTGTGTTCTAAAGTGTTGCCAGATCCACTCCGTTCACTAGCTGACAAACTTGGTGTTGCCACATCCATTCCCTCTCCAGTGACTAAGTCAGGAACTGCTGGGAACGATGCACTTTCGTCAGTGGTAATTTCAGAATCATTGTTAATTGAAGCTTCCAGTTGTTGTGATGTGGTATGTTGCTTTGACTTAAAGTCTTGAGGTCTTGGTTGTTGAAGGTTGTCTTGAATATCATTGATGATAAAGGCTGGTTTTATTCGGTCGACACTTACGTTTACATCTTTATCTTTAATTTTTATGGTATATACACGATCGGATAAACGTTGGACCACCTCATAAGGTCCTGTGTAAGGCGTCTGAAGTAGTTCTCGGACTGAATCGGTGCGCAGAAATACATGAGTGCAATCATCAATATTTTTCAGAACAAACATTTTGCTTTTGTTATGATGAGCTGTTGGTATAGGTCGTAGAAAATTAAAATGGTCGCGAAGTTTTTTAAGAAATTCATTCGGATTAGTGTTATCGTTAGTATTTTCAAAAAATTCATTTGGTAAACGTAGTGGACCTCCATATAATAAGTCCGAGGGAGAAGCCTGAATATCCTCTTTAAAAGAGGTTCTTAAACCAAGTAATACTGTCGGCAGAATATCAATCCATGAAGTATTAGGATGGCACGTGAGAGCTGTTTTATCCGAATCTAGATATCCAATGAGTCCTAAAAGCAGTTGCAACGGTTTGAGCAGACATGTCTTTCAAGGGAACTGATTCCGGCCACCTTGAAAACCTGTCAATCATAGTAAGGCAGTATCTAAAACCTTGTATTACTGGCATAATTACAATATCCAGGTGGACGTGGTCAAAACGATTATTAGGTACATCTATCTTGTTCGGTGTTAAACGATTATGTTTAGTTATCTTTGCTCTCTGACATAATAAACAAGTACGAACCCAGTTGATAACTTGCTTTTTCATACTAGGCCAAACATATTTCTTTCGGATCTCTTGAATTGTAGCTTTACCACCAGGATGTGATAGATTATGTATGGAATTGAAAACTTGTTGGCGTAGTTCATTAGGAACCGGTCGAAATGTCACAATAGATTGAAGAAGAATCGAAGTGGACTATTTGAAGTTTTAACGAATTGTTACCTTCCAGTAAAGTTTTCAATTCGTCATCTGTTTCTTGTGATGATTGTAGTTCCTCGTATGATATTGTTAACGGCATCGAAATTGCATTTAAACGAGACAAAGCATCAGCAACAGTATTCTTGGAACCAGACATATGTATTATCTCTGTTGTAAATTGCGATATGAAATCCAGATGTCTCAATTGCCGTGGGGAAGCTTTCTCTGGCTTCTGTGAAAATGCATAAATCAGCGGTCGATGATCGGTTTTAATGACGAAATGACGAGCCTTCAACATATGACGGATATGTTTAATGGAATCGTAAATTGCAAGTAACTCCATGTCATAAGTGCTGTAGTTGCTTTCCGCCTTTGACAATTTCCTGGAGAAAAAACCTAGCGGTCTCCATAAACCATCAAAATTTTGCTCGAGAACCGCTCCGATAGCTGCATCAGAAGCGTCCGTTATGAGTGCCAGTTCGGAGTTTGGTGCCGTATGTGCTAGCGTAGTAGCCTCACTTATACTTTTTTTACACGCTTCGAAGGCATTTTCGGCTTCTTTTGTCCAAGGTATTTTTCTCTTATCATTTTTCTTAGAGTCTGTGAGAAAACTGTTAAGCGGTGCTTGCAGTTGAGCTGCATGTGGGATGCACTGGCGGTAGTAGTTAATGATACCCAGAAATCTTCGTAGTTCACAAATCGCTTCGGGTCTAGCGTAATTTTCGATGGCAGTAACACGATCTTTAGGAGGTCGACAACCACTGCTATTTATAGTGTAACCCAAAAATTCGACCTCATTTTGGCCAAAATGACATTTCTTAACATTGATTGTTAAACCATGCTGACGAAGACGGTCAAACACTAATCGCAGATGGTGGTTATGCTCTTCGATGGAATTTGACATTATGATAATATCGTCGATGTAACAATAAACAAAGTTCAAACCTCTTAGAACTGAGTCCATAAACCTTTGGAACGTTTGTGTGGCGTTTCGCAGTCCAAACGGCATATACAAAAATTCTATTAAACCAAATGGGGTGCAAAGAGCTGTTTTTTCAATATCCTCTTCGACCATCGGAATTTGGTAATAGGCTCTTACTAGATCTAATGTAGTAAAAATGGACTTACCATATAGTCTTTCAGCAAAGTCGTTGATATTAGCTATTGGATAGCGATCAGGAACTGTTTGAGCGTTTAATTTCCGATAGTCGCCACATACACGCCAACCACCCGTTTTTTTAGCCACAATGTGAATAGGACTAGCCCATTGACTCTTAGATATACGGCATATACCTTGTTCCAAAAAAAAATCTACTTCTGCTTTTGCGGCTGCTAATTTATCTCCAGATAATCTACGTGGTCGATCTGCTACCGGCTTACCAGTTGTTTCGATATGATGTGCGACGGTTGAATCTCCTGTGACCTTTCGGGTTAAAGTTTTTGTCGTAATACTGACGTACTCTTGTAGTAAAGCTGCAAATGGTATGTTCGAAGAAATTGTTGAAATACTAAAATCTTTCGTTTTACGAATTTTACCACTACTAGCAAGTTTGGTTGTACCATCTACTAGTCGTTTGGTTTTGAGATCAATTAACAATTTATAATGAATTAAAAAGTCAGCGCCAATTATGGGTGATTGAACGTCAGCAATAATTAATAGCCACTTAAACTCACGACGTAACCCTAGGTCTAGTTTAAAAACCGAGTGACCATAAGTTGTGATTTCAGTCTGATTAGCTGCCAAAAGTTTAATTTTCGACGGGAAAAGTTTCGCCTTGACTAATGATGGGGGTATAACTGAAACCACCGATCCTGAGTCAATTAAAAAGTAAAATTTCGTCGAGTTATCATATACGTGCAAACGATTTTCCGAGATTATTCCATTATTGCTGCCGCTGTCGCCAATTGAGTTGATTGACGACAGCTCAATTAGTTTTCCGAATTATTGTTGTAATGTGGGCAATTTAGTTTACAGCGCTTAGCATTCTTCCCAAATTTTACATGCTACCAGCAAAGTTGTGATTCGGAAGGATTCTGACCCGATTGTGAGCGGCTCCGAGATCTTGAGCGACTACGACAATTATTGTGACTTGATTGTATTTTCATCTTATCAATCTTATCCGACAAAATATTTATTGATTTAATGAGATCAGCCATTGAAGGGTTAATAGCACTCACCGAAAGTTGCGTTTCACTACTTGAGGTACTGTGTGATATGGCACTTACCATGTTGTTGTTCGCCTCTAACATTTTATCTGCCGTTTTTGCCAATTTGTCTAAATCGTCTTGCTCCCATATACTTAAAAGTGGACGAATCGATTCTGGCATCTGGCCAATAAAAAGTGTACGGATTATCGCTTCGTTGCACTTACCACGCGCTAGTCGTTTCATGTGTGCCAAGACTTCAGATGGTTTCATACCCACGGTTTCACCACCTTGTAACAAACAGCGCAATTTGGATTCAGGTGACTCAGCAAATTTTGAAATTAATCTTTCCCTGAGTACATTGAATTTGTCGTTTGCGGGCGGATTGGTAATTAAATCCTCAACAGATAAAAGGATATCGTCTTCAAGACGAACCGAAACAAAATCAAATTTGTCTGTATCTGATGTAATGTCACACAAAGCAAACGACCTTTCAACCTGAGTAAACCAAAGGTGCGGGTTATGTTTACTGAATTTGGGTATATGCACCCTTTGAAGATTCGATTTTGCTGCTTCATTTGGATGTTCACGTTGCTCCCTTAGTAAATTCACTTCTCGTTGAAGGTCCCTCATTTGAGCAATAATATTATCCATTTCAGGCATTTTAATTTCGTCACTGCTGGATGAAGTCTTTTCTATTGAAACAGTTTGCTTACTTCTCAAGTTGTATTTGCTTAAATTCATAAGCAGGATTGCTCTTGTTCGTTGTGAAAAAAAAATTGATCGCAGCGTTGAAACGTTAAAATTTCAAATAAGCTGCGGTTGCGCTGTTTCCACGAAAAATATTTTTTCTGCTGAAATGTTTATCAGTTTAGTATTCGATGTAATTTGTTCCAAGCACGGGGTCACCAATATAGTTTGTGGTAATAAATCGCGTTATTTTATTCTTAAACTATTTAAAATTACTATTATTTTATTTTTATGTTTGAAAGTATAGAAGAATTCAAGTTAATTTGCGAGAAGAATTGTCTGTAGTTGTGGCAGCAAAGACGACGCGAGGAATTAATAATTGTTTTCTTTTGTGTTCTAAAGTGTTGCCAGATCCACTCCGTTCACTAGCTGACAAACTTGGTGTTGCCACAAGTATATAGATTTTCCATCTCTTCCTTGTTTTTTTAAACTGTTAAAACAATTAATCCAAAAGGAAATTAATCCAAAAGAAAGATTAGGCCAATAAAAACTTTTTCTAACTAATGGAAACTGTCATTTTAGATTACCAGAAAATCGGGACATTTTAGAAAAAACTGATAAATTATCAGCAAATAACTCAATATTTGGAACAACTGGATTATAGCTCAGAAATAATCGAAACAATTTCAAATCAGCTTAATAATATAAATGCTATAAAATGGAATAATCTAATGGATACTACATATTTTTGTTACGTAGTTTTTGAATATCAAAATTCGGCTGGAAATAAAATTTTCAAAGAGCTAGCTGAGTTAGCCTTGCGATTATTTTGCATGCCGTCGTCTAATTCAGAAGTGCAACGAGTTTTTAGTCAACTTAATATAGCTAAATTAAAGCTCAGAACTCGATTGCAAACCAATATAGTTAATAGTTAATTTTAACCGTTAAGTATGTCAATTCCTCAGTATTTTTATTCGCCTCTTTATAATTACTTTGTTGCTTTAGATATGGCCTCTGTCGGCATAAAAAATACTTCTACGATTACAAGGTTCTAAACTTAATCGGAGCCTCTAATATTTATTTGCGTTCTTAAAAAAACTTATATGTATAGATAATCAAAATCTTAACTAGAGATGAATAATTACTGCCATATAAAAAAAAATTATAATTAAATTTTATGAATACGGCAGTTAGTATTTAAAAACAGTATTTAACAAGTAAGAGTGATATTTTCGGCTATGCCGAATCTTATATACCCTTCAACATGTAAATTTAGCTTAGTGAAGTAACTCCAATAAAAAAAAACAAATATTGGGGTTACAGGGATTTAAAAAATATAAAAAATGCGTATATATTATTTTACATAAAAATGCCATCGGCTCATAATGAGTTAAAGATCTCTTCAAAAGCTTTAAAATGATACTATATTGATATTTAAAAAAATTTGAAATTTCAGTCCCGTAACTCGGAAAATATGGGTGAGCGCCAATTTTATCACTTAATGTTTCTTTCTTATCTTTAATTCTCTATCACCCCATATATTAATTTTTTTGATTGGAGTTAATTTTTTGTTCCAAAGGACATGCCTCGAAGGACATGGATCGATAATTCTGATTTCCAATAGCACCTCTTTCGACACTATATTTGATCGATTGACATATTTATTTATTTTTTTTTTTTGTGAAACCAAGTTAGCCTCGGTGAAGGGTATAAAAAGAAATTTTTAGCGGTTTATGTCAGCGTTTTTTTCGACTATTTAGCGGTTTTTAGCGGTTTTTAAACTAATATCTAGCGGATAATGGTTCGATAGTTTTGGCAACACTGGTTGAGGGAATCGGTGCTGCGGCTTCGCCTTCCATTCTACTTTTCGAACCCGTACCAAACATTTTCGAAAATAATTCCCCGTCCTAACGTCCCTATTACTAAAATTAATCCTAAAAATGAAATCTCCTAAAACCTCTGAATACCTATTTACAAAGTCGGACCGACTGCTAAGGATTTGAAGAAACTGCTAACCTGAAAGAAAGTTTACAGAACTTACCAAAAATCTGAAGATTTTCTTACCTGAAAACAAATGCAAGTTTATCCAGCCAATTCGGTGGATGTCTTGTAATTTCAAATAGCAAAAAAAAAAATATATATATATATATATATATATATATATATATATATATATATATATATATATATATATATATATATATATATATATATATATATATAATAAAAAATAATTGTTAAATATCTACAAACAAAATTTATCAAAAACAAAAATATGTAACCGTCATGAGGTGTGATCAGTGGTGATGTAAATGCCAAAACTTGAACTAAAAAAACTAGTCAATAAAAGTGATCTCTCTAACATGCATCTATTGACCAGTGGCAACAGAAGTATTCGACCAATACTTTCTGGACTCACTGTATCATTGTATGCAAACCTCCTCTGGGAATCAGTGTTGCAATTAGAGTACTTACTTCCTAAGTCTCTAAGACTTACAATGATTTTCTAGAAGGGTATAATATCTAGGTAAAATAAGTTGCAAACGGATAACAAAACATTGTTCTTACTTCCGTGACTCACTTATTTTAAACTATAATTTTTTTGGTTATTAAAATTTTCCGAAATCAAATTCTCCGAAACGTCTCGAGTTATATCGGTGTACCTTGTCTTTCCTAAGTTAGACAAACTGCACTCGGTTTTTTCCAGTTTACGTTTCCGTTTTCGTGCCCCACGTTGGGCGCCATTAATTGTCATAATATTTTTTAAGAGAAAAAAAAATTGTTTATTAGGTTTATGTTTACAAGAGGAGAGTCACCAAACATTTCGGGTGGCTAAAATTCCCACCAGCTAATTATCTAAGATGGTAACCTTTCTAGACAGACGGATAGACACCCCTTTAAACCCACCTTCCATCTACACTACACACTGGCAACTTGTTTAATTGGCACGACTAAGGCTCGCGGGCATGGGCGGTGGTTCGTTGTAGCGTAGACTTCCGGAGACAAGAAAATTGAGCCAGTGCCGGTAGACTTGGATCATCACTAGGGCTCAGATGTTATGGGCCTCACTATTCCCACACTGTTGGTTATTGTTATTTTTGCTTAAACTTTGATTTTTGTCTTTGCTTTATTGTTTAGACAAAAATCTTTAGTTTATTTAAAATGTTTGTCAGAAGTTTCCTAAAGAGACGTGCTTTGACCCTCAATAATCAATATCAGTGATTTCAATAATTAATAGGTAAAATAGCACGAAAAAAAGATTTTTTGAAAATTAATATTATTAAAAAATTCCCGTTGTTTAATAATATTTAATATTGGCAAAGTGCCAGTGCATAAAATAAATTATCGTAGTGTTTTGTGATATTTTTCATCCTCTTTTAACTGTATAAAAGGGCCGAAAAAAATTCAGCCGTATACAGCAGAGAAAGAAAAATATAATTACTGTTGGTTATTGTTGTTTTTGCTTAAACTTTGCTTTATTGTTTAGACAAAAATCTTTAGTTTATTTAAAATGTTTGTCAGAAGTTTCCTAAAGAGACGTGCTTTGACCCTCAATAATCAATATCAGTGATTTCAATAATTAATAGGTAAAATAGCACGAAAAAAAGATTTTTTGAAAATTAATATTATTAAAAAATTCCCGTTGTTTAATAATATTTAATATTGGCAAAGTGCCCGTGCATAAAATAAATTATCGTAGTGTTTTGTGATATTTTATTTTTCATTCTCTTTCAACTGTATAAAAGAGTCGACAAAAATTCAGCCGTATACAGCAGAGAAAGAAAAATATAATTACTGTTGGTTATTGTTGTTTTTGCTTAAACTTTGATTTTGTCTTTGCTTTATTGTTTAGACAAAAATCTTTAGTTTATTTAAAGTGTTTGTCAGAAGTTTCCTGAAGAGTTAAGTAAGCGATAACGAAATGTCCATCGAGGCGTGCTTTGACCCTCATTATCAATATCGGTGATTTAAATAATTGATCGAGAAAATAACACGAAAAAAATATTTTTTGAAAATTAATATAATTAAAAAAATTCCTGTTGTTTAATAATATTTAATATTTGCAAAGTGCCCGTGCATAAAATAAATTATCGTAGTGTTTTGTGATATTTTATTTTTCATTCTCTTTCAACTGTATAAAAGGGCCGAAAAAAATTCAGCCGTATACAGCAGAGAAAGAAAAATATAATTACTGTTGGTTATTGTTGTTTTTGCTTAAACTTTGATTTTGCCTTTGCTTTATTGTTTAGACAAAAAAATTTAGTTTATATAAATTTTTGTCAGAAGTTTCCTGAAGAGTTAAGCAAGCTATAACGAAATGGCCATCGAGACGTGCTTTGACCCCCATAATCAATATCGGTGATTTAAATAATTAATCGGTAAAATAGAACGAAAAAAAGATTTTTTTAAAAATTAATATAATTAAAAAAATTCCCGTTGTTTAATAATATTTAATATTTGCAAAGTCCCAGTGCATATTTTATTTTTCATCCTCTTTCAATTGTATAAAAGAGCCGAAAAATTCAGCCGTATACAGCAGAGAATGAAAAATAGAATTACTATTGGTTATTGTTGTTTTTGCTTAAACTTTGCTTTATTGTTTAGACAAAAATCTTTAGTTTATTAAAAATGTTTGTCAGAAGTTTCCTGAAAAGTTAAGTAAGCGATAACGAAATTGCCATTGAGACATGCTTTGACCATCAATAATCAATATCGGTGATATAAGAAATTGATCGGGAAAATAGCACGAAAAAAAAGATTTTTTGAAAATTAATATAATTAAAGAAATTCCCGTTATTTAATAATATTTAATATTTATCGTAGTGTTTTGTGATATTTTATTTTTCATCCTCTTTCAACTGTATAAAAGAGCCGCAAAAAATTCAGCCATATACAGCAGAGAAAAAAAATAGAATTACTGTTGGTTATTGTTGTTTTTGCTTAAACTTTGCTTTATTGTTTAGACAAAAAACTTTAGTTTATTAAAAATGTTTGTCAAAAGTTTCCTGAAAACTTAAGTAAGCGATAACGAAATGGCCATTGAGACATGCTTTGACCCTCAATAATCAATATAGGTGATTTAAGTAATTGATCGGGAAAATAGCACGAAAAAAGATGTTTTGAAAATTAATATAATCAAAGAAATTCCCGTTATTTAATAATATTAAATATTTATCGTAGTGTTTTGTAATATTTTATTTTTCATCCTCTTTCAACTAAATAAAAAAGCCGATAAAAATTCAGCCATATACAGCAGAGAAATAAAAATTGAAATACTGTTGGTTATTGTTGTTTTTGCTTAAACTTTGATTTTTGTCTTTGCTTTATTGTTTAGACAAAAATCTTTAGTTTATTTAAAATGTTTGTCAGAAGTTTCCTGAAGAGATGTGCTTTGATCTCAATAATCAATATCGGTGATTTAAATAATTAATCGGTAAAATAGCACGAAAAAAGGATTTTTTTAAAACAAATATAATTTAAAAAATTCCCGTTGTTTAATAATATTTAATATTTGCAAAGTGCCCGTTCATAACATAAATTATCGTAGTGTTTTGTAATATTTTATTTTTCATCCTCTTTCAACTTTATAAAAAAGCCGAAAAAAAATCAGCGGTATACAGCAGAGAAAGAAAAATAGAATTACTGTTGGTTATTGTTGTTTTTGCTTAAACTTGGATTTTTGTCTTTGCTTTATTGTTTAGACAAAAATCTTTAGTTTATTTAAAATGTTTGTCAGAAGTTTCCTAAAGAGACGTGCTTTGACCCTAAATAATCAATATCAGTGAATTCAATAATTAATAGGTAAAATAGCACGAAAAAAAGATTTTTTGAAAATTAATATTATTAAAAAATTCCCGTTGTTTAATAATATTTAATATTTGCAAAGTGCCCGTGCATAAAATAAATTATCGTAGTGTTTTGTGATATTTTATTTTTTATCCTCTTTCAAATGTATAAAAAAGCCGAAAAAAATTCAGCGGTATACAGCAGAGAAAGAAAAATAGAATTACTGTTGGTTATTGTTGTTTGTGCTTAAATTTTGATTTTTGTCTTTGCTTTATTGTTTGGACAAAAATCTTTAGTTTATTTAAAATGTTTGTCAGAAGTTTCCTGAAGAGTTAAGTAAGCGATAACGAAATGGCCATCGAGACGTGCTTTGACCCTCAATAATCAATATCGGTGATTTAAATAATTAATATAATTAAAAAAATTCTCGTTGTTTAATAATATTTAATATTTGCAAAGTGCCCGTACATAAAATAAATTATCGTAGTGTTTTGTGATATTATATTTTTCATCCTCTTTCAACTGTATGAAAGAGCTGAAAAAAATCAGCCATATACAGCAGAGAAAGAAAAATAAAATTACTGTTGGTTATTGTTGTTTTTGCTTAAACTTTGATTTTTGTCTTTGCTTTATTGTTTAGACAAATATCTTTAGTTTATTTAAAATGTTTGTCAGAAGTTTCCTGAAGAGACGTGCCTTGACCCTCAGTAATCAATATCGGTGATTTAAATAATTAATCGGTAAAATAGCACGAAAAAAGGATTTTTAGAAAACTAATATAATTAAAAAAATTCCCGTTGTTTAATAATATTTAATATTTGCAAAGTGCCCGTGCATAAAATAAATTATAGTAGTGTTTTGTGATATTTTAATTTCCATCCTCTTTCAACTGTATAAAAGAGCCGAATAAAATTCAGCGGTATACAGCAGAGAAAGAAAAAAATAATTACTGTTGGTTATTGTTGTTTTTACTTAAACTTTGATGTTTGTCTTTGCTTTATGGTTTGGACAAAAATCTTTAGTTTATTTAAAATGTTTGTCAGAAGTTTCCTGAAAAGTTAAGTAAGCGATAACGAAATGGCCATCGAGACGTGCTTTGACCCTCATAATCAATATCGGTGATTTAAATAATTAATCAGTAAAATAACAAGAAAAAAAGATTTTTTGAAAATTAATACAATTAAAGAAATTTCCGTTGTTTAATAATATTTAATGTTTGCAAAGTGCCCGTGCATAAAATAAATTAGCGTATTGTTTTGTGATATTTAATTTTTCATCCTCTTTCAACTGTATAAAAGAGTCGACAAAAATTCAGCGGTATACAGCAGAGAAAGAAAAAAATAATTGCTGTTGGTTATTGTTGTTTTTACTTAAACTTTGATGTTTGTCTTTGCTTTATTGTTTGGACAAAAATCTTTAGTTTATTTAAAATGTTTGTCAGAAGTTTCCTGAAAAGTTAAGTAAGCGATAACGAAATGGCCATCGAGACATGCTTTGACCCTCAATAATCAATATCGGTGATTTAAGTAATTGATCGGGAAAATAGTACGAAAAACGATTTTTTGAAAATTAATATAATTTAAGAAATTCCCGTTGTTTAGTAATATTTAATATTTATCGTAGTGTTTTCTGATATTTTATTTTTCATCCTCTTTCAACTGTATAAAAGAGTCGAAAAAAATTCAGCCGTATATAGCAGAGAAAGAAAAATAGAATTCCTGTTGGTTATTGTTGTTTTTGCTTAAACTTTGATTTTTGTCTTTGCTTTATTGTTTAGACAAAAATCTTTTGTTTATTGAAAATGTTTGTCAGAAGTTTCCTAAAGAGTGAAGTAAGCGATACCTCTGCGACGGGCAGCCATCTTGACGTGATACAGAGGCTTAAGTGCACTGATCCGTGTAGGCCGTGCTGATAGGGATACCCATGCCAGAGGGGCTCATGGTGAGTGCGAAACTAAGAACTTCACTCAGTGCCTGATAGCGTCTGTTTCCCCAATGGGGCGGCTATCAGCTACCCTGTACCGAATGTTTCCCCTTTCAATGAGACTGGGAATTCTGTCAGGGTACGTCCGTTTCTCTGGGTTAGCTAAATTCACGGTCCACTGTCCGAAAACCACGAACGTCTGTTCACCATATTGGTGCGGCTTAGTGGTCTGCCTAGTCCATACTAGGCAGCGTCTACAAATACATGGCAGTATGTATAAAATGCAACAACACCCCACCCCATGAAATGAAGAAAAAGAATAAATGCCCCAAGTATCCGGTCGGGGGCTTAATAATCTCCGGAGACCCTATTCCCGCGGTGGCGATTTCAGGCCGCGGTGAATCGAATGCTACTGAGATCGAGGCTAGTCAGGTTGGAACGCCAGGCCTGACTGGTCTGCAAACTACTGGTGTCACCGGAAATGCAGGAGGAGACTCTGGGAAACCAGGGTCATCCAAATGCGTACAGACTGCACAAAATGGTGCACAAAAAGGCAGCGAAGTGCCTCTGGATTTCACTCCAAGCACTTCCGAAGCAGCCAAGGTCCGTGCCGTCAAGGCTAAAATCCCTGCTTTGGGCGCTGTAGGAACACAGCAAGGTTCCACAGCTAACGCAGTGCCTGTTGTGAGCAGTGGATTTGCGAACCAGATTTCGGGTTCCAATGTTCCCAAGCTGTGCCTCCAGCCGCAAAATCCAAATTAATTCCCCCACGGCACGCCCCACCTGCCAGAAGGGCCTGTTTAAAACGGCGTGCTGCCGAGAAATATGTGGATCAGTTGGGCAAAAAGCCATCTGAGTCCCTTACAAAGGAGGAATCTACCACGCTGAAATGGGCAAGATTTTATCTGGCTGGCCTGCAAAAGCCCCCTTCTACATCTACGGATGTGCCTAAACGGCAAAGATCTGAGGAGGAGGCTCAAGCGCAGAGTCAGCAAAGCGTCCAAAGCATAGATCTATGGACAGGAGCTTTAGTGAGGTTGTAAAGGGCAACCTGGTACGTGCCGTCATTGACAGAAATGACGCGGATAGTTCCATCTCCCACGCTAACTGGGAGGTGGTCCGCAAGAAGTTGATGGGAGTGTTCTGGAGAGTCATTAAAGACAACCCAGGACCTTTTCCTCAATGTGACGATGCAGGTTGGTTTCGTGGACGTGTCAAACTCATGGCATGTTTAAACGAGCGTTCTTTTGGAAGGCCTATGCAAAGGAGCGAAGCTTGACGTGGTACCTCTTGAAGAGATACCCCGCAGGCCTAGAGCCACGGCACGTATACCGGACGAACCTGCTGAACCTAAGGATATAATGGAGCTCATTCGGGGAGGAAATCCTGAACTACCAACCAGTGATTGGAAGGTAGCAAAGGTTTCTGAACCTGAAGGTGCATCCAGACGGATTGTTGTCCTGCTGAGTCAGGAATCGCTGGCGCCGCTTCGGGAGAGACGAGGAAGGATCTATTACGGTTTCAAAACGATCCTTCTTCGTGTCTATCGAGGCGACGACAGGGGTAACCTGACTCCGGAGGGTGATGAGCCTACCCCGGAAAATGTGGTAAATAAGGAGACTGCCAGTCTGATCTCTGAGGAAGGCACCCTATCAAACTCTGCACTACTCCTCCGCATCTCAGAGAGAGGGGCGGAGGTCGTATTAGCCCAAGAACCATGGCTCCATCGGGGCAAGGTTTGTGGGCTTGGTGTTAGAGGCTTCAAGCTGCTATATACGAATGGTCCAGGTAAGATCAGATCATGCATAGTGGCTAAGAGCAATTTGAATATCTTCATTCTCTCTGATTACAGTGATAAAGATACGGTAGCAGCTGCCTGGGAGACAAATGGCGGAACAGTTACAATAGTCTCCAGCTATATGGCGCACGCACCGCCAATGCTTCGCAAAGTGGTCATGATTTCATTCTTTGTAATAATTTAGACGTTGTAAACGTTGGGTCAGAGCCCACTTTTGTTGTAGTGAATAGAAGGGAGGTCCTTGACGTTACGCTAGTTAGTACTAAGCATTCAGATTTGATTAGGGCATGAAGGGTCTTTAGTGACTGCTCGTTCTCTGATCTATTCTATATTGAATTCGATGTGGTAATTCGGGTATATGGGGTTATTCCCCGACGGAACAGAAGGAAAACGGACTGGGAGCGTCAACGCTCCCTCCTTTCTGGTTTTCTTTCGAGCCCACCGAGAATAGAAAATCGGCGGGACATTGAAACCGCGGTGAATGTCTTCATTCCTAGATTTCGGATCAGGATGAAGTTCAGGCTTAATGATCAATGTAGCGTGGTACAGGCTGAGATCTCAGCCATTAGTAGGGCGGCTTGCTGGATGAGGTACCACAGGATATACGGAGAGGATATCCGGATTTGTACTGACAGCAAGGCCGCGATTAACTCCCTATCAGGTGTCTATACGACATCCAGATTGGTTCGTGAATGCCGGACATCTCTCAACGAGATGACGAGACATTCCAACCTGGAACTGTTTTGGGTGCCAGCTCACTCGAGCATACCCGGAAATATGATCGCGGACGAACTCGCCAGACTTGGAGCCCGGTTGGAAGACCGAGAAATAGATCCACTGGTGGGGGTCCCATTAAGCTGCTGTAAAGCTATATTTCGGCAGGAACTCTTTAGGGCTGCACAGTCTAGATTGTCTGAAGAGGTTACCTGCAGCGTCTCGAGGACACTGTGGCCTTAGTACAATAGTGGGAGATCCGCAAATCTATTGAGGTTTCCTCAGGGGCAGCTGGGCACACTGGTGGTCGTGCTGACAGGGCACTGCGTCATTGGTGCCCACGCTAGGAGACTGAATCTTCCTCATCATGACAACTGTAGAAGTTGTCAAGATGAGAAAGAGGAGGAAACGGTGAAGCATCTGCTCTGCCATTGCCCGGCTCTTTCTGGGAATAGAGCGGCTATTTTTGGCAGTCCGAGACTGCATAGTCTTGCAGACTTATCTGTCTCCGATATTTTTAGGATAAACTTGTTTATCCGGTCTTCGGGGTGGTTTGGATGTAGTTCTTTGATGATGCCGTAGGGACCTCAATCTGATCGCTGCACATCCTGTTTCCAGGTAACACAATGGGACCTTTGGGTCCCAAGTGAGTCGGGCTTTTTTTTTGCGCCGACGGCCTGTACAACCTAACCTAACCTAAGTAAGCGATAACGAAATCGCCATCGAGACGTGCTTTGACCCTCATAATCAATATCGGTGATTTAAATAATTAATCGGTAAAATAACAAGAAAAAAAGATTCTTTGAAAATTAATACAATTAAAGAAATTCCCGTTGTTTAATAATATTTAACATTTATCGTAGTGTTTTGTGATATTTTATTTTTCATCGTCTTTCAACTGTATAAAAGAGCCGCAAAAAATTCAGCCGTATACAGCAGAGAAAGAAAAATAGAATTACTGTTGGTTATTGTTGTTTTTGCTTAAATTTTGATTTTTGTCTTTGCTTAAGTGTTTGGACAAAAATGACTTTATTTTCGGCTTTTTGGTTCTTTTTAATTAATTTCTAAACATTTTTAGAAAGAAAAATTATTAACAAATGTATGCGGACTTTTTCCAAAGCAAAACAAGAAAAATTAGACGCTAGCAGAATGAAATGCAGCATTTTCTGGACCGCCACATCCTTTATCAGCATTTTTTGCATCTATCTACCTTATGTTATGTAAGTCGTAAACATCATCTATTTAACCAACTAACCTTAGTGTTAATTTGGTGAGACGAAGTTTACGCACAACTTAAAGCTTTTCTTTGTCGTTCTCTTTGTAACTCGTCTTGTACATTTGTTGTTGCTTTTTGTGCTAGCATTTGATAGCCACGAAATGCAACTTTTATTTTAATTACATATTACACATATGTGTTAATTTGACAGAAGACCTATAAAAGTAAAGTTTTTTATCACAGAGAGACCTTTGCAGTCTAATGAAATAATTCATATTTCAAATAAAAACACGTTTTTCAAACATAAGCTTTAAAACATGCGTCGATACATTCCTTAGGTGATAAAAACTCACTTACTATTGTTGAAAAACTTAAGGAAAGATTTGCAATTTTAGGAAAACCAATTTAAATTATAGCAGATAATGAATTCAATTCAGCCTATATTAAAAATTTTTTTCGTTCTGAAAAAGTTAATTACCACTTTACTTCACCAAATACACATACAGGAAATTCAGACATAAAACGTTTTTACCCTACATTGAATGAGCATATAAGGCTTTTTATATTACAAAAAAAGACGAGGATTTTGATGATAAAAGCCTTGTCTATAAATCTGTTCAGATTTATAATGATTCAATTCAGGTGCCTCAAAATGTTAACCAATAGATTTACCTTACAATAAAGTGGCAAAAAATCATCGCGAAGTACATGAAAATAAAATTAATAAGCTGTACCCTCTAGTTTTTTCTCTGCATAAAAAAATATTTTTTGGATCTGAATTTTTCTTAACGTAAAAAATATTTAAAAAAATTTGTTTTTGGTCAGATCGTTTTTTATAGCGCTAAAAACTTAGACCGCCTCTGGGCGGTTTTAAGATAAGAATTTTTTTTATTTATATAGACTAGAATGTTTTATTAAAAAAATAATAATAACAGATTACAACAAAAAAGTTTAGAAAATAACAATAAATTTAGGTTTAATTATTGTTAGTTAGACATGTTAGTTAACATGTTAAAAAAAATATGAAGGAAAACAGTTTGTTTATGTTATTTGTGGTGAAAATCGTAGAAGCAGTCCTTGTTATTTAAAAGACAAAGGTTTAAATTTCACTTTCGATATACAATTTGCGTTTCGGAATTGCAGCCAGCAAATTTATAAGTTTTTTTACCAGCGCGTAATAAAAACTGCGAAAAATGTCAGATTCCATCGTAACGGAGATCTGCAGGCGGTACAAAGGATTTTTTCCCGGTGCACTTTTTTAAGAGCTTGGCGTGGACGACCTGAACCTGGCGAGTGCAATGAAGGACTCTGCATGCAAAGTACGAATGCGATCTCTGCTCGGAAGCTGAGATACGCCTGTTTTTTTTTGGGTTTGTTTCGTTCTGAAAAGGTTTCGTGCCTGCGTAGGTCGATGCGAATCTCACAGCCTTGTTATCCTTCCAAGCGACAAAGAAATTTCGACTCTAGAAGTAATCCACAAAAGTCAGTACAATATCCACGTGGTTGTTTCTTGAGATCGTTGTCGGTTGGAAACTTAAATTAGGAATGTGATTTAAACGAACGGTCCCCAAAGAATAAATTCCGCGTGATTGAAGATAAACCAGAAATGGCAGTGAAGTTTAGTAGTAGTCAAAATATATTATGTAGGTTTTAAAATCAGGAACATTGCGTGACAATCGAACTACTCCAAGGTCTGGTAAGCCAGTTTGCACAACATTGTCTCCTGCGTCGCAATATATCTCGAAATTATAGCAAAAGACGAAGGAGTCACATAAAACAAAAAATTTTACTTCCCATTTGTGTGGTTTGTCTGGCAAATATTGTCGCAGAAAAGTTGAGTCACAATTGGTCGTATTTTATACTAAGGATCGTGGTCTGCAGTATTCTTGGCGGGCAGTTTACTGTTGTCATTTAAATTAAAATTACTCTGTTTTTTCTCAAACTGATTTTTTGACATGGTATTTTAAATTGTTTGAAACACATATTCGCCCTAATATTCACGTACACTCGGATAGCGACATAAAAACTGACATAAAAAATAAAATGCTAATATATTGCCAAATTTCCGAATTGGTTGTACAGAAAGAAGTTGTTATATCTTTTTTAACGGCATATAAATTCGATTGTTCAACAATGTGCTCAATAATAGTGTCGCTCAAAAAGTTTCAAAGCATTTGAACGGCGTATCTAGCTCGCTGAGATCATCTTCTAGTTCGGGCTCTGCAAATGCAATCACAGAGTTATCTATCACTAAGACTTTCTGTTGCCACAAGATTTTATTGAAAGTGTGAGATTAAGGATCTATATCCAAAAATGATCCAATAAACTTCCCTGTTTCACGTATACTATCTTCAGGCTGAATGATATCCTGCTTACCTGGCACACTGCGATTGCGTTTCTGTGATCGAGGAGTATTTGAAGTCCTCGATGTAGAAGGAGATAATAGTCTTGCCAATGGCGCAGGACTAACGCAAATATCTGTTTCCAGTATTGAATCTGACATATTCACCGCTTTATTTATCGCTTCATGAAATACAGTGTATATATGGTACTCCATCTCGCAAGCAGTATCATCTAAATCCTCTTTCATATCTTCTACGTCAGTATCACTCTCGAAATTCATCATTTCCAAAAATCTTTCAATCTCTTTATCAGAAAGTGATAACAGCTTTTTTTTAACAACAACTTTTTATTTCTTGGAATGCTAAACTTTCAACTTACCTGATATATTTTGTCGGAATTTTCCCAAGACCGCCTACAGACGGGTTACCTGGAATGATCAATAAAAAACTTACAAAAAGGGTTTTTTCAATTCACTGTATTTTTTACAGAAAGCGAATGAGTAACGAGTTTAGCCCGTCTAAGGCGGTCTTGGGTACTAGAGGGTTAATGATGATAGAGAAGAAAGTCAGGAATTCTAAGAAAGAGAATTAGTAAAGAATCTGGGATTTTATAATTCAAAGCAAAAACCGAAATATGTTATTAAGAAGAAAAAGAGACAGGCAAGTAGTCAAAACAATTTTTTAAATACCAACATGAAATACCAAATGTTAGATTTGAAAGAAATATTACTGGTAGAAGTTACTCAAAAAATTATAATTTGTAATAATGTTTTGTTGTAAATATATGTATTGATTAATATAATATAGATTAATTAACAGTGTTGCGTTTTTCCCTTTAAGAACAAACGTACGGATTCTTTTGATTGCAAATACCACTGTGGCTAAATTCTGTCTTCGAACCGGTCTTGTGAACCCTTGGTCTCGTATTTACTAAACATGCGTTATCACCACAAACGCAGCCATCCACGCTACACTACTGTGTTACTCCGGCAAGACATGAACTACTCGATGCCTTGTTTAGTAACCTTAACCATCCACAGATATCTCCACTACTCCTTTTATCCAAGCCAGTCATCTCCTTTGATCCAGTAGCCACAACACACGTCTGCCATACACTGTTGTTGTTATGCTGTTATACTTCCCTGCGCTAACCGCTACCATTCTTACTACTTTTTATAAAGGGCTTCTTGACAATTATCTGTTGCTCTTATATTAAGTTGGACGTCTCCACTAAATTATCTGCCATGGCTTCACACAATAATTGCCTTTTGCCTCTCGGGAGGTTTGTACTGCTGTTTAATAATTTTAATTGCTTATAACAATTATTATTTTTTTCGTTGCACGCATGCCCGCATGCGGTATCGAACTCAGACCCCCTGGTTTGTAGTACGCACCTCTACCATTGAGGCCGCTCAGCTTTTGTTAGCTAAGTTGTGGTTTTCTTATTCTATATACACACCATTAGTTGAATTAGCTTGTTCACCACGCTTATAGGGATACAACTACAGGGGTTGCCAGATTTTATTATTCGTAACAATAGATATATTTATTTTTAAAATGTTTAATAAATTATATTAGGAAAGAAATTATATTATGCTAGGGAAAGTCTTGTTAGATGTAGAATATACGAGTAAGGGAAAATCGAAGAAAACAACATTTTTTATGCCCGGACATAGACCAGCAGATTTTCTTATGCGTTGATTTTTGTCCAATTTTTAATACAGCTCCTGAAACAGTTTCTTTCGCGAAATTTAGTCTTGAAAAGATATATGAAATTCAAGGTGTGAGTGATACAGATAATGTGCAGATTTGCGATTTGAGCGAAATACAACAAAAACAGTTAGATGAAGCAATAAGGAAATTTAGATCATTTGAGGAGGTAGGGCTAGGCTGTACAAGTTTAGAAAAACACATAATCAAATTGGTAGAGGGGGCTCATCCCGTTAAATATAAACATTACCCGTTAAATATAAACATTAACATGTTGGAACTTAAGGTTATAGGAGAAAGTGAGATCCCTTCGGCAAATAGACCAACTGTAGTTCGAAAACCAGGAAAGAATAGGTTTTGTCTGAACGCCCGCAAACTGAACGAAGTGACAATAAAAATACGCCTACCCCCTTCAGAACATCAACGGAATTTTGAGCCGTATAGATCAAACGCATTACATAAGCAGCGTCGACCTAAAATACGCGTTTTGGTACATAGAATTTGAAGAAACACCCAAGCCGTATACTGCTTTTGCGGTTCCATATCGACTGCTGTACCAGTTTATAGTAATGCCGTTTGGTCTATGCAACGCTACTCAACGTTTGTGCAGTCTGATGGATAAAGTTATACCAGCAAGATTAAAATCGAATGTTTTTATATATCTATACGATCTTTTTTTAATATCAGAAACGTTTAGTAATCATAAAAAAATCCTCGAACAAGTGGCCAAATGTCTACAAGAAGCTAATCTGACGAAAGGGCTAAAAAATCAACATATTTTTTTAAGGAGTGATACTATAAACACAAGGAAGAAGTTTTAGGCGATCGATGCATTTGAAACATCCAAATATTTGCTTACGTCCATCCGGTACTCTGCCACCCAGATTTTCCAAAACCCTTTTTTATCCAATGCGACGCGTCTGAAAATGGAATCAGGGCAGTTCTCTTTCAGAAGAATGATCAGGGAAGCAAAAATCCTATAGCCTTTTATTCCCAAAAATAATCACCTTGTCAAAAGAACTATTCGGTGACGGAAAATGAATGCCTCGGCGCGGTGCTGGCGGTAAAACGTTTTAGACCATACGTGGAGCTGATGGAATTCACTGTCATCACTGACTACGCCGATGTTTCTAAGACTTGAGGTGGTGAGATGGTCCCTCTAATTAGAGGCCTATAATTTTTCCATAGAACACCGTAAAGGCTCAAAAAACATTGTTGTAAATGTGCTTTCACTACTGTCCATGGATGTAGCGGAAATAAGTCAAGAATATGAAATAAAAGTACCAGTATTGAATTCGGAGTGCAAGTTGTGGCTCCCACACGACACCACGCGAGATTTAATTGAGAAAGCCCACGATGACGAGAAATTCGCCCATGGAGTAATGCGAAAAACGCTAGAAAATCTTAAGCGCCTCTATTATTGGCCAAAACGGCGGTGCAAGTTCAACAATACATAAGAGATTTCCGTATATGTAAGAAAACGAAGACAATCAATCTGCGTACTATGCTACCGACTGGGGAGGAAGTGCGCACAGAATGACCTTCAAGACGGGTGGCTAGCGTGGTGGACATTAGGAGTAAGAGAGATAATTTGTGTTTAGAGCAAAGGGAATTAGTTAAAAGATGGTAGTTTACTGGATAAAATGTTTAAATTTTAACATAATGATGTCAGGCAATTGATAAGGAAAGTAGTGCAATTGCTTGTAAATAAAGTGTAAAATTAATTTAAATTAAAAAAGAAGAAAAATCTGCCATTTTGCAAAAAGAAAAAATTAATAAAATTTATTGATAATTTAATTGATAAATAAGGCAAAAGTGGTGCTAATAAAGCATAAAATACATTAAGAGTAAAATTTTGATTACCTTTCCGTGAAGCCTGGTTATCTGGAAGGAAGGAATATTTGGTAAAAAAAGGAAAGTAGATTACAGAAGGTTACAAAGGCAGCCATTTTTTTTTTTTTTTTTTTTTTGTAAAGCGTCAAGTTGGGTTTGGCATAAGCAGCGTCCCGCAGGCAGCCATTTTCTGTTTTAAAATTTTTATTGTGAAGTCTGAAAAAAAAGAAATATTGAAAAAGGGAAAATTCATTACTGATATTAAACGATAGTTTTATTATTTTAATTTTATAGTTATGTGTAGGTATATAAGAATAAATATTGAAATTAAACTTAAATTTTTTGTTAATGTTTTTTTATACTTTTCCTGTTAGTCTTATATGTGTTGTATGTTAACAAGTAAGAGTTTGTTTTTGTAAGTTTAGGTTTAAAGATTATCGGTGCCTATATTAAAAATAATAGTAATTTCAACAGTAGTAGACCAATAGGATCTAATTTATTTTAGCCGGAAGGAAATAATAAAGAAATAAGTTTGAATTAGTCCGGAAGTGTTCCAAACCACCTTTGAGAGCTCATTTAGTTGGGAGGTTGTAGCGAGTGTTTGGTTCCTTATTATTATTTGTTTCTTTTCCAGACAGAAAGAATAGAATCTCGATTTGTGGTTTTGATTTGGGCAGTTTTTTTTATTTGGTACTTTTTGGAAAATATTTTGTTTGGAAAATCTTAAGTACGCAGAATTGTTTTCGAGATATTAGCGAAAAACTAAACTTATATTTTGGAGCGATTTTTTTAAATTTAAAAAGTTTGCCGTTTAATAACTTTTTTCGTACAGTCTTTCAGAAAACAAAGTATACCACGGTCGATTCGTACTTTTATCCTCTATCGATCGTATGTAGCGGTATATGTGCACCCGGAATAGTTTTAGAGATATAAGCGAAAAACTAAACATATATTTTTGAGCGATTTGTTTTTAATTTTTTAAAGATTGCCGCTTAATAATTTTTTTTGTACAGCCTTTCAAGAAACAAACTATACCACTATCGATTCGTATTTTAATCCTCTATCGATCGTATATAGCGTTATATGTGCACGCGGAATAGTTTTCGAGATATGAATGAAAAATTACTTTAAACAGCTAGATGTGTAGTACCTTTATATTTTAATTATCAAAAGTGAAAGTTGCAAAATTTGAGTCTATCATCGTAGGCTTTTAATTTTATTTTTTGTATTAAAATTAAATTAACGAATTGTGATCAAGTTAAAAAATTATATTTTTTGTAAATATTTTTTATGTAAACATAAAAGCACGTGGTACTAATACTCTTACAAAGAAAAACAAAAACATGGTCACACGCATAGGAAAAAGTACTTTCGATGCAACTCTGAAAAAAGTTTGCCGAAACAAAAACAAACAAAAGTTTGTTATCTTCTCCTCGACATAAACCAGGGATGTAGTTAGGGATGAAACGACACGAGTAAATACAAGTACATATTCGATACTTTCCTCTCGATACTAAGTACTTTTAGCATCGGTACCATACCACCGAGTACCAAGTAGGTATCGGTAAAAAAGTAGTCGTATCGGTCAAAAATACTCGTTGCATATTGACTTGAAGTTAATACTGAACGTGACGCCATTAAATAATACATAATGTGCATAAATTAGTTATCTGTGGTAAAACGGTTAAAAATTAATAGGCCAGAACTTGAATAGACTGTTTGGTACTTATTTTTATCGAAATATTAAGTCTAACTTGTGTTTTATAAGTTTCAAGATGGTCTTTAAGGGCCCGATTATGGTTTACAACAGTTGTAATTTAAGTGTTGTATTTTTGAAAAAGCGATTATGGTTTACAACTGTTGTCGGCTATGTTGTATAAAGAGTTGTCTATGTAAATTTTCACTGATTACGATTTACAACATGTGCATTTATGTGTTGTCAGTACTGTCAAAAACTTACAACTGCTTATTATCTGTTGTTTTAAAGTGAAAATTTAAAAACATAAAATTGATAAAATTTTTAATAATTTTTTGCTTTATTTTGTAAAGCCTTAATAATTAGAAACGTTCTTAAGGAAAATATCTAATAAAAACAAATGTAAAAACTAATAGACTCAATGAAAAAAAAAATCCTGAGGTTAGTCGAGGGAAGCTACATTTGGCATTAGCGAAATGCAGCTCAATTAAAAATGGTAAAAGTTTTCTGATGTGTTCAATTCTTTGGAACCACCAATTAGAATCGCAAAAGAATGGCAAAGAGTATGTAGCAAATGTATTATTTATTTCTTTTTTTAAAATTAGTTCAGTTTTTTTAGGTATGGACTCACTATAAAGCCAATTTAAAAAGAAAATTAGCAACAATAAAGAGAAATTTCCAAGCCACTGGTGGATACGGTTGAGCTTGTTTCTATACAGACGCAAATAAATCCATATAGATTTGTAATGGGCTTACAAGCTCAAGAAAATTCGGATGCGGAGAAATCAACCACTGAGGTCGAGCCATCAACAGGTACAAAAAAATGACGACCTCTCCTCGAAAAAAATCGTAAAAAGTAGATCTGCAAATACAGTTATTAAAAGCAAAAATCGAATTAACCCGTAAAAAATTAGAATAGTATATTATTGTTTTTGTTTAAGCATTTCATTTATGTACATACGTTTTATTTTATTTTTTGTTATTTTAAAAATTAATATTGGTTTTTAACCGACTTCAAAAAAAGAAGGAGGTTATACGATTCGGCTGAATGTTGCTTTTTTTATATTTGTGGCTCCAGAACTCAGTCATTTCTGATCCGATTTTGAAAATTTTTGGTAATATGATAGATTATGTTTACAGATTAGTCCCATTTTAAAAACAGTTCAGAATCTTAAAAATTAAAGGGTGTCCCCATACAACATACATATTTTTTACGTGTATTATGAACTCTAAAGGGCGATTCTGTAAAATTTAACTATGGCTCCCAAAAAAAAAAAATTATACAAAAAAGAATCTAAAAATTAAAGGGTGCCCCCATAATTGATGTAAATTTACTTATAAGGGCCTATCTTTTGAACCGTTATAGACAAACGCTTGCAAATTGGACATAATGTCGATTGATATGGCCGTTATAGTACCAAGTATTAACCCTTATCGGTCGTAAGTCACCTCTGACTAAAGGGCTGCACAAGCATAAGAAAAATGTCTTATAAGCAATCAGGTAAATTTCAAGTAGTGTGTGTATAGAACACTCTCATTTTCAAACACATACTTCCAAACACAAATGTTTTGCTTTGCCACCAAGAACAACATTGAAGTAAAACATAACTGAACTAGAACAAAAATGAAATAGAATATCAAAACTGAAGTAGAACATTCAAAACATGCTTGAAGTTTTTGATAGCAGAATTAGGCTAAAGAGAAACTACAATCATTTTCGTTTTTCTCAAGATTTAAGATTTGAAAACGCATAAAAATGGAGAAAAAAAACATTATAATATCTGTTTTATTAAAAACATAATAGTAAAATTGTCTTTTACATTTCGGGGTTTTCAGAAAAACGAATAGTAATAAAACTTAACAAAAATAAAAAAATTGCCTGTATTCGATCGTACTAAATAATATATTTTTTTTATTATACATTGATAGTAAGGAAAAAATAAAAATATTTTTTAAAAATGAATTTTTTTATCCGAAGTTTCATATTTTCATATTAAAAATATAACAATAAAACAGCCTGTAATAAAAAAACATATTTGTATGTTTGCATATCATTTCTTTATATAAAAGCACTTTTCTTTTCTTTCAACAGCACTTTTAACAACACTGCTTTATTTTTGTGAGCATTTTTGTATATGTTCTAGTTCACTCGATGTTTTTACTATGGTTTACCGTTTTTTTTACTTCATTTTCGCCTTTTGTTTTGATGTTCTACTCTGTTTTAAAACACAAGCTCTAACAAAGCTGTAAAGAGAAACTTTTCGAATGGTGCTTGTTTTGTTTTAGTGAGATCCATGTTTTGTTATGCTTGTTTTGATATTTATATTTACACTGAAATTCTGTGTTTGGAAGTAGTGTACACTAGAACATAGAACTTTCAAAACATTTTGTGCAGCTCTTTACTCTGACGTGACAACAGTACTTTTCTGCAACGGTCGTATGGCACGTGTGAAGTGACAAGGCGAATTATGTCGAAACATACTGTCTATTGATGAGATTTGTTTTTAAAATGCATTCATTTCTTCAATTTACCGTTACCATTTGAAAATACGTATTTACCGTTACCGTTTGAGCATAAGAATCTTTTCAGTTTGTCGTTATCAGCAGAGCATTTAACTCGTGCAATATACTTTCAATTCTTTTTTTTAATGTCTGAATTTATTTTTTGCCCATAAAATGAATAAAGAAAATATTATAAATATCAAAGAAATTTCTGAAAGTGATTTTAGCTCTAGTGATGAGTTTAGCAATAACGCTTCGCTATTTTCTAAGAAAAGAAGAGTTATAGTTCCTATACAATACTCAAGTGAAGAAGAAAATGATACAGAATCAGAAGTTGATAAATAATAAATATATATGATAAATAATATATGATAAATAATTATCAGAAACTCAGACATGTAGTAGTTGTACAAAAAATAAATAATTTGTAACAAAACTGAAAAGAAATGAATATAAATGTATAATAACATACTATTGTTTTTTTTCATATTTGTTAAAAATAACTACAACCTGGTGAGAATCAAACGTGTGAAAAGTCGCGTCCGATAAGGGTTAATATTATAAATTAAAGGTGCGCCAATAGTGCACTAAATTTGATGTATATGGCCATAGTTTTGAACAGTTGTAGACAGACGCTTGAAATTTACAACGAACCTGTATTGCTAAGTCCGCTATAACAACAGGTATAAAATTTGGATTTGGAAGTTAAAGGGTGTTCCAATAGTTAATGTAATTTTGTGTATGTGACAAATTTTTTGAACCGTTATAGACAGAACGCTGAAACTTAAAAGGGACCTGTAATGCTAAATCCGCTATATCTACGAGTTTATAATTTAAATTTAAAAATTAAACAGTGTCCCATAATTGATGAAGATTTACTTATATGAGCTTATCTTTTCAACCGTTACAGACGAACGCTTTGCAAATTGGACACAATGTCGATTGCTATGGCCGTTATAGTAACAAGTATTAATATTAAGAATTATAAATTAAAGGGTGCGCCAGAAGTTCATTTAATTTGATGATATTGCCGTACTTTTTAACAGTTATGGACAGACGCTTAGAATTTACAACGAACCTGTATTGGTAAGTCCTCTATAACAACAAGTATACAATATGGATTTAGGAGTAAAAGGGTGTTCTAGTAGTTGATTTAATTTCAACTGTGTGGTTAGATAGAAATTTATAAATTCTACTCTTTAAGTAAATAGATTTTTAAAATTAATAAATAGGTATAAAAGCCATAATTATATTTAACAAAATAAAATATTTAAACTAAAAACTTTATTGCAATTTATTATTTATGAGGTCTAATGAGATTCATTCAATGCAATATTACATCTGCCTATATACAGTTTTGTTTAAAACTAAAAAAAATTAAGTAATTTTCCTTTTATTCACGAATTCGAAAAATAAATTTATTTTATTTTTTATCATTTTGTTTTCCTAAATACCGTTAGTAGCACGTTTATGACAACAAGGCTTTAAACTGAAAATATTTGTACATAAAAAACATCAACAAAATAAGTATACCTGCTTTAAATAGGGTACAAAATCTGTGCCTTTAAGCGGTTCTTTTTGCAGTTTATTCATTAAATGTGTTGTATTTCATACGTATCTTTTACGTACACTCGAATATGAAAAATATAGAGTAAGTATGCGGTATACTCATGGTTGCGGTGTACTCGTGTGTATGTGGCCGGACTTTTGAACCATTATAGACAGAGAGCTGAAATTTACAAGGGACATGTTTTGCTAAGTCCCCTATAACAAGAAGCTTATAATTTGAGTTTAGAAATTGAAGGGTGCTCCAAAACTAATGCCATTTGTTCGATATGGCCGTATTTTTTGAACCGTTGTACACAAACACCATAACTTTATAAAGAATGTCCACTACTTTATTTGGTATAATAAGAAGTATAAAAATGTTATATTATAAATGAAATAATTGATATAATCTGATGTATATGGGCAAACTGTTGAACCGTTACAGACATACAGTTGAAATTTACACAGAACCTGATTGCTAAATCTACTACAACAGCAAGTATATAATTTGAATTAAGAAATTAAAGATTGACACTATAGTTGCTGCAATTTGATATATATTGCCAAACTACTAAACAGTTGAAAAAGTATAAAGTTTGGAGATATAAGTGTGTCCTAATAGTTAATGTAACCTAATTTATGTGGCCATATACTTGAGCTGTTATAGGCAGACAGATGATGTTTTGAAGTCGGTTTTTTCACAAGAATTATTTAGTTTTAAATTAAAATGAATTATGATTTTTTAGTTAGCTATTTCAAAAATATGTTGCGATTTTTATCCTTTTACTAAAATGAATTACAGTCCGTGAATATAGAAGAAAATAATAAAAAGAAAGCCACTGGTAGTGGTCCATACACTGAAATAAGCCTGAGTTCTTTAGAGCAGACGACTATTGAACTGGTGTCGATGCAGTCGCAGGTTGACCCAAGTGGGTCTGCAGTGGACTTGCAAGCTTTAAAAGAGTCTGGTGTAAAGCAGTTGCAATTAATTTTTCGCCACCGTTATTAAGCGCTGTACGCAACAACGAGCAGCGTCACCTAAAAGTCGCACCCGATCACAATCAAAAACTGAAACAGAGCGTTATTAAAAACACAGGCAAGGAACCAAGAAAAAGTTTTGAAAACATTAAAAAAGTTATACAAAAAAATACGCATAAAAATTACTAAATTAATAAAAAAAAATGTACGAACTAAGAAAGAAAAAAGCTGATTTACAAATGTAATTGATAAAGCCAAATTTGCACTAACGCAAAGACTTCAAATGTGATGTAGGTTAGGTTAGGCTGCACAGGCTGTCGGCGTAATAAGACCGACTCACTTGGGTCCCAAAGGTCCCGTTGTGTCACCTGGAAACAGGATGTGCAGAGATCAGATTCAGGTCCCTACGGCACCATCAAAGATCCAAATCCAAACCACCCCGAGGACCGAATAAACAAGTTTATCCTAGCAACATCGCAGACAGATAAGTCTGCAAGACCATGCAGTCTCGACTGCCGAAAATGACCGCTCTATTCCCAGAATGAGCTGGGCAGTGGCAGAGTAGATGCTCCATCGTTTCTCCTCTTCCTGATCTTGACAACGTCTACAGTATTCATGATGCGGAAGAGTCAGTCTCCTAGAATAGGTACCAATGACACAGTGCCCCGTCAGCACAGCCACCAGTGTACCCAGCTTCCCTCGAGAAAACCTCAGTAGATTTGCGGATCTCTCACTATCGTACTGAGGCCACAATGTCCTCGGGACCCTGCAGGTAACCTCTTCAGACCATCTAGACTGCGCAGCCCTAAAGAGTTCCTGCTGAAATAAAGCTATACAGCAGCTTAATGGGACTCCAACCAGTGGATCTATCTCCTGGTCTCGCAACCGGGTTTCAAATCTGGCGAGTTCATCCGCGACTATGTTTTCGGGTATTTCCGAGTGAGCTGGCACCCAGGTTGGAATGTTCGCCATCTCGTTAAGAGATGTCCTGCATTCACGAACCAATCTGGATGTCGTATTGACATCCGAAAGGGAGTTAATCGCTGCCTTGTTGTCAGTACAGATTCGGATATCCTTTCCGTATATCCTGTGCTACCTCATCCAGCAAGCCGCCCTTCTAATGGCTGAGATCTCAGCCTTCACCACGCTACATTGATCATGAAGCCTAAACTGTATCCTGATCGGAAATCTAGGAATGAAGACGCAAGACCATATGAAGAGATGTAATTTTATGGATATTGTTTGCTGCAATAAAAAACAACCCTGTGACATACTCAACATGAAGATGTTGTAAACCATAATCGAAACAAATATAAATGTTGTGTTGCAGCCGAGACTACACAACATTTAAGTGATGTGAACCATGATCGGGGCCTAAGTCTTTAAAAAACTTCTTCAACTGCAGAAATATTTAATTTGAGATACAGAATTACAGCATTTTAAAATAGACATGTTTCCTGGAAGTCGATCAAGCATTTCAATTAATAACTTTTTTAAATACAGAAGACAACTTCCTTGTAAAATTAACGTATAACTTATATTTAAAACAGTCTTGTTTAATTTAGTTTAAAGTTTTGTGCAAAAATCAATGCTGTCTATATTCAAAAACCACTTTTGTAAATGTTTTTTCTCTTTAAATTTTTTATTTATTCATCGATATTTCCTCTATTAAAACTTTCGTTGTTGCCAATTTTGATTTTTTGTCTTATTGCCTTTTCTTAAAAACAATAAAACAAAAAATCAAAATTGTTAAAATTAAATGAGATATGGTATTGACAACAACAAAAGTTTAATATAATAATCAATAATAAAGAAACTATCCATGAATGAATAAAAAATTTAAAGAGGGAAAACATTTACAAAATTGGTTTTTGAATAAAGACAGCATTAATTCTTTTCGCAAAAAATAAATATGTCAATCGATCAGATATAGTGGCGAAAGAGGTGCTATTGGAAATCAGCATGATCGGTCCATATCCTCCGAGGCAGCAGGCAAAATACCACGCCTACCTCTTATTTTTTATGTCATTTGAAACAATAATGTAACACCAATCAAAAATATTAATATATGGGATGATAGAGAATTAAAAAAAAAACATCAAGTAAAAAAATTGGGGCTCGCCCATATTTTCCGTGTTACAGGGCTCTGAAATTTTCAAATTTTTTTAAATAGCAATATGGGTATAATTTTAAAGCTTTTGAAGAGCGTTTTAAGGGAATATTAAAATGTTTTTAAAATGCTTAACCCATTAAGAGCCGATGGCATTTATGTGTAAAATAATAGATATGCAGTACCAATTTTTTTTTTAATTCCCTGTCAACTAAACTAGATTTATGTAGATGGGGAAGTATATATAAGAATCGGCGCAGCCGAATAAAGCACTCGTACTTGTTTTTAATAAAATATTAATATTTTGCTTTTAATATCAATTTTAGAAAACTCTTCAGCACATATTACACTTTCAGCTTCATAACCGATATGTATGTATGTTAACAATATTAATGCAAGATGCATGCACAAGGCTGGCCTTTAAATATTACAATTTCCCTTTTTTAGCATCCTATACCTAAGCTGAATGCTTATGTATACGTCAAATGAATAATAAAAGAAAAGTGTAAAAACTGTCAAATATGCTGTTTCCGTTGAGAAAAAATCTTTTTCAACTACTTCTCACGCCTAACAACGATACCAAGAGGTAATCAGTCGTACAATAAAAAATTATCTTTTGATTAAATTCTAATCCTGTGTTTATTTTATTATTCTTTTTTTGCCTACGCGCTTTTTTACGTACCGAAATAAAAATAAAATTTTTATCGTTATAAAATTGTTCCCGAGATTAATATTTCATTAATTAAACTGATTCCCTAAGAGCGAGACATCATCTTAACATTTGGTCCTCACGAGCGGGATTGGAACTAGCTGAGAGTTCACCACTGGATTGCCGTATACACCCATACACACATACTTCCAATAATTCATCAGAACCTTAAGGTACGTTTTGTAATTTGCTTAAAATGTAATCAGTAGCTTTCGAAGTGCATTACATAAACAGTGGTTAGGTGTCATATTCCTTTTTGTGGTAATAAATAATATATGTATGTAGGCAGAAATATTTAGGAAATAATAATTTGAGGAAAATATATTATCATAAATACACAAAAAATAAAAGGATAAAATAAAATATTTAAAAAGCAAAAGTTTAAAAGAATAAACAAACAGGAAAGATATAAAAAAACGAAGCTGGGAAGAAGTAAGGAGGATTATTAAAAGAACATAAGTAAAAAAACCAAAGTAATAAAATTTGGCATTCGGTTATTATCATCCTTTACATAACCATTGGAGGATTTCTGATCACTACCGGCTGGGACTCCAAACGTTGTGAGTAGGATTCCATCTTAAAGAGAATATATACATATGTACATAGGTATAAAGCCATCGCAACTTTGTTCAATTCGTTGTACATATGTACATATGTTTATTCGGACATTGTAAATTCGCCGCATTTTACAGCTCTCCTTAGTGTATGCATGTTTGTATGCCAAAAAATTCTTTTTTTTTCAGCTTTCCATTTCGCTTTAAAATTTTAAGGGATAAACTCTTAAAATTCTGTTACTTTCCAGAGCTTTGATTTAACTTCTTTCACTACTCTATACCTATTTTTCTCTTAAAACCCAGTAAAAAAAAGTGAGGAAAAAGAAGTAAGTAAAATATTCGAACGAAGTGGTGCAAATTCGGGTGAAAAACCTATGAATTTTACATTGGCATGTCATTAAAGGCAAGTTGTTCGTTTCACCATCGTTACAGCATCTCTTAAATTAGACTTAAACGAGTTTTAATTTGAGTTCTTATCATACGTTCTATCTAACAAATAAATTAAAATCGTACCAATAAGAACAAAATAAATAAGGGCTATAATTAAATCAAATTTCTTTAGAAAACGTGCATTCGTATTGAATATTTGCATTTTTTTGATAAGCACGTTACAAAATTAAATTGTTTTTAAAATAAATTGATAGTTTTTTTAGTACACCAACGAAGTAATATATTAAGAAACTTGGGGTAGTTTAAGGCAAGCTGTCACAAAGGCCTTCTTTTAGAAGAACTCTAAAAAATTGTAAAACAAAAAAAGTGCTAAAATTAATCTTTTAATTTGTTTGCAGATTTAAAAGGAAACGTTTTTATGTGTTTCGTGTTTTTGCCTTTCAAAAAAATTTTTGATTGTTACTTATTTTTACTGGGAAAGTTAAGCACCAACGAATTTTGACTTTTGATTTCTTAAATATCGATGGTTGGAACAAAAGCAAAAAAACAAATGTACAAGACGAAATACAGAGAGAACAGTGAAGAGTACTTTGGTTGTGTGTAAACTTCGTCTAACCAAATTAATATTGATATGAATACTACTCGTATTATAATTAACAAAGTTAGTTGGTTAAACAGATGATGTTTACAATGTACACAACCTAAGCTAGATAGATGAGAAGAATGCTGATGAAGGATGTAGCGATCCAGAAAATGTAGCATTTCATTCTGCTGGCGTTTAATTTTTCTTGTTTTCCTTGGAAAACTCCCGCATTTGTAGAATAATTTTTCTTTCTAAAAAAAGTATTTTAGAAATTAAAATAAATGAATTTAAGCCAATTTCATGTTGCACTTGTGTTCATTTTTTATTTAAAATTCTTGTAGTCATGCAAGGAAAAATGTAAATCTAATGGCTAGTTTTTGACTTCATATTTAAATACGCATTTAGTTAACTTGCATTTAAATTTAAGTAGTATTTAAATACAGTTTCAGTTTTTCAGTCTTTAATGATCGTTCTTATTTAACTATGATAAAAATATGGCAGCATTACGAAATATTAACATAAATCCCCATTGTTTATGAAAAACAGCTCCTAACAAACATAATGAATTGCAAATTTTGTGAAAAATATTTAAAATATATTAAAAAATGTCAGCGATACTCATGTATTCACCACCTAAACTTTTTTTATTTATTAATTTAACTTTTTAATTAAAATTTTTATAAAGAAATGTGTGCAAAACATAAATAATTGTTCTATCAGTGGCTAAAATGTTTGTTTACTTTTGTTCAGTTTTGCGAAACAACAACAAAAAATGCCATAACCATATGGTAAAACTGTATTATTTAAATGGACTTTAAATGCGCAAGATTGGTCATTTAAGTTTCATTTAAGTGTGCATTGAAAAACTGAATTTTGTACTTAAATAGAACTTAAATATAAATGACATTTAAATATGAAGTCAAAAACTGGCCCTAAGAAGTATTTCAACGTGTTATTTGAAAAAATTACTTTAAAAATAACTTACATAATCTAGAAAAGGTTTATTAGCTTTTTTGGATGTAAATAAGATGCCGTTCGCCAAGAATGACATACATTATTTTTTACTGGAAAAATTCTAACTGATTTCTGACTAAAGTGATCTCTTCAATTGTTTAAATTCTTTTCTCGAATCATATTAGAAGTTATAGCATGTAGCAAAAAATAGATGCAAAAAACTTGGTCAGTATGCTAATGAGACAGCAACCCTTTATAACCGAAAATATTCTTGAAGACATATGCCAACCACAGTTCACAAAATTTTGTTCCATGGGGAACAAATAATTCAGCACAATATGCTTCCAATTGTAGATCTCTCAGAAGAAGCGCAAGAAAACAGGAACAAAGACTACAGATTCTTTCGCGAGCACAATACAAGAAAAATTTTCAGATATTGTACTAATGAAGATCTTAATGATATTTTGTTGTGCACATCAGACCCATATATGTCCAGTATTCGACAAAAATGGGAATCAACCTCATTAGAGTTAGACGAAGAAGCTTAACCACTACTGCAAAATGAAAATCAAAGCTATTTGGAAGAAATTTTTACTAATATTGTTTATTTAATACTAGTTTAAAGATTATAGTTTGTTTCTAATTTTAGTATAAATTTTTATTAATACATTTAAATAAAATATATGTGCACTTTAAATCAATAGTAAAAGTTTACTTAAAATTTTATCGATGTTGTGTTCTGTATATAATATATTCAAATGGTATTGATATTGTTGGGAATTTCAGTGTTATTTTTCAGTTTAATCTTCACAAGAATTAGCTTTCTTCCAAAAAAAAACCAACCTTTGGCCCTTGTGAATATTGAGACTAAATAAATGTCAGTGGCCAAATGTTGGCATTTTCTGACCAAAATTAAATTTAGGAATAATAAATAAGTATTGGTTGTAAAATACGATTGAAGAAAATAAGAAATTATAAAAAAAATACCTATTTAAAATGTCAAAATATTCAACTTTTACAAGGAAACTCAACAAAAAATTAAAATGCATTCTTAACTCCACATTACTTACGTTCCTATCAGTCAATTTTTACGTTTGAACACGCAAATTGAAGCGTGTCCTATTGAACAAAACAAATTGCGTAAAAAAATACCAATCGAAAAGTTATAGAGTTTGGACCGCTATCTCGCGAAATTGACCACTGTGCGGCGGTCACATATTTTATTTGCAAACATATAATATTAATTCCTACATAATTTAATAACCATTAATGTTACAGGAAACATTTCGTTGTTTTGCTTCTAATTTAATTTTCTGCTTAAAGTGTTGTTGTTGTTATTGTTTGTGTAAATACATGAATTTCATGTAGAATATGGTTAGTTTTTCAATCGTTTATTACACTTATAATATCTTATTATGTACACATTTTTGTGAATGCCGCTAATGCTTTCCAAATTATTCCAATAAATTTTTCAAGTTTCCAAATAAATAGGGGTCATTGAACTCTTCTTCCATGCAAACTAGTGCACAGCTGATTAAAAAAAAAGCAAAACAATAGATTAAATGTTTGTATTCATTTCTGGTTTATAAAATCCTTTTGAATATAGAAAGCACTTTTAGTAATTTCAACAATTCTTTAAGTAAATTCACAAATTTGCAATATTTTATATCGTTTTAGTTAAAAAAAATAAACTAATTCCTGGTTCTTTCAGACATTTTTCTTTCAAGGTATAATATATTACAAAATTCTTTCATAACTAAAAGATTAAAGAGTATATTTCTGGATTTTACCAAATCTTTGTAGGTTTTCTGTCTGCTGTTTTTTCGAGCCGGATCTGAACCAGCGACCTAGAACCAGGAATTAGTTTTTTTTAACTAAAACGATATGAAATATTGCAATTAAATTTGTTAATTTACTTAAAGAATTGTTGAAATTACTTTATATTCAAAAGGATTTTATAAACCAGAAATGAATACAAACATTTAATCTACTGTTTTGCTTTTTTTTTTTTTTTTTTTTTTGGTATTTGCTCCGTTTTTTCTCAGTTTGTGCACTGCTATTTTATCCCAATTTCAAATTCCTTTTTAGTACTGAAATTACGAGTTTTAGTATGTCTTTAGATAACTTTATTCGTTTAACGACAATAAATTCCCAACCACATCTAAACATTCCCTTGAGGTGCACCGTTGTGAGTTAAACTCCAATTGGACACGACTTAAGGCAGCCTATGAACAGTTTTTAATCGAAACTAAAAAAGAAGCAGACGGAAATGATGATCCTATTGATCTAGAATCATTTAAATCTAAGTACAAAAGTACGACATACTGTAACTGTTTGACCAAACTTTCTGAGATATCCGAATCTTTTAGGTCAAATGAGCGTCCTAACGAAACCTCAATACGTCCAGGTGCTTCCCGTGATTTTCCTAATTTGGGATCTTTTGAATCCCCAGGCCTACACTTGCCCCCTATAGAGGTCGCCAACGTTTTGTGATATTTTTACGGCTGTTATAAGTAATTCAAAAGCCAGCAATGTGGAAAAACTTTTCTTTATGACTCGAAAAACAAAAGGGGAGGCAAGAGAAATCGTTACAATCAGGATTTCGATTTAGCTTGGAAAGATCTCTGTTCCCGGTATGAAAACCGAAGAGTTCTGGTAAATGGGCAATAAAAAATTTTATTTAGGCTCTAGTCTATAACATCTGAGTCCTGTAAAGCATTAAAGCAGCTCCAACGAGATATAAATTCATGTATCTCTACTTTAAAGCTATATAGTATTGACATAGAAAGTTGGGATAACATTTTTGTTTTCATTTGTACCAATAAGCTACCTGCGAACACATTAACATTGTGGGAACAGGACCTTGAGGATAAGACTGCAATTCCAAAATAGTCAGAGCTTGATATTTTTTTGACAAACAGACACCGAACATTGGAGTCTGCGTCCGAGAGCCGAAATTCCAATATTGCTGATAAGACCAAAAGTAATGATATAAAGTATAGGAACAATGATCTAAGGTTTAAAAATGGTAATTCTGCCCAAAGAGTTCATAGTTTTCAATCATATGCTTCGGGTCCAAGGTGTCAGTTATGTACAAATGAAAATCATGCAATTCGGAAATGTCCTAAGTTTTTGAAGATGGATATTGACTGAGAACAAAGGAAATTAGAAGGGAAGGTTTATGCATGAATTCTTTTTCAAAACTCATACCATTAAAAATTGCTGTAGTAAACATAGTTGCTTTAAGTGTGGCAAAAGACATAACAAACTTCTTCACAGCGAAACTGTCAGTCCAAACCCATCTAGCCCAACCTCTAGGAACCTTGATCCTAATTCTAAACCATTTACTACCTCCGCGAATTTACAGTCCACATCTACTCATGGCGTAATTCAGTCCTGTTTCGCCACTAATTCAAATGGGGTGTTGTTAGGAACTGCTTGGGTGAATGTATTACATTTGGGAATGAAATACATGGCACGAGCTCTTATCGACTCAGGCTCTGAGGGCACTTTTATTTCTGAACGCCTGTTTAACATTCTCTAACTTCCATTTGAACGGCGAATGTTCAAATTTCCAGCCTAAACAATTCATTTTCGTCAATGTTCCTTTGTTCTTGGTAGCCCGCTGGATGAAGATATTAAAATGCTAGCTACTGCTCTAATAGTTTCTCACTTGTCATCTAATCTTCCATCAAAAACAATGCCGAATTCATTTTTTTAATCTTCCTGAAATTCCCTTATTCGATCCAAAATTCTATTGCAGTTCAAAGATTGATATTCGATCGGAGGGGACCTTTATCCATTCATTATCCGTTCGGGTATTAAACACAATATTTGCGGATCCTTAATTGCACAGGAGACGGTCTTCGGATGGGTTCTCACCGTCCCTGTTTCTCCAGCGGTTATTCAGAATTCCACTCTAATTTCCTGTTTCTGTGAAATTTATTTAGATAAAGAAGAGATTGATACGTATTCCTGATTTGAAAGTTGAATACGATAAAGTAGTTCAAGAATGTGAAGACTTAGGCCACATGATTAGGGTAAAGTCTTCGGAGAGTAACGAGATTTCAGGCGTTTATTATCTTCCACATCATGCGGTAACTAGAGAGAATTAGAGAGTCTTTCCACAAAAGTCCGTGTTGTATTTATTGCCTCTGCTCCATCGTCCAACGTTTAAGTTTGAATTCCTATTTCACATAGGTCCTATTCTTCAAAACAATTTAACTCTCTTGATTCTAAAATGGCGTTTTTTCAAATTTGTATTTAACGCTGATATTCAAAAAATGTACAGACCACACGCCATACCAAAGGATTGTTTTTCGAAGAGACTCAAATGGGCCTGTATTTGCTTTCGAGCTCAAGACGGTGACATTTGGTGGTGGTTCTTTCTTGGTTGGCCAAACCACCATGTTTTTGGTTACCGTTTGTGGCAAATAGAGTATGCAAAATTATTCAGACAACCAATTTCTCACAGTGGAATCATGTTGACTCTAAAACTAATCCCGCTGACTTAGCTAGCCGTGGTCTTTCCCCCAAGAGCCTTTATGTTGCGACTTATGGTGGTTCGGTCCAGGCTGGCTCAAGGGTTCAAAGACTTCATGCCCAACTACCAACAATTCCAAACTTCCAGCAACTAAGTTGGAAATTAGGCCATTAAAGGTGCATTTTTTTCTATTTTATTGATTTTGAGGACATATTAGAACGGTTTTCTTCCTTTAATCGGGCAATACGGGTCACTGCTTACATCAATACATTTTTCTGTCACACTCATTCACGTTATCGTTGTAATTTTTTCAAAGACTCTTTATCCCTCTCTTGTTCAGAATTAAACTCTGCTTATAATCGGTTGATCTTCAGCGTTCAGAAAGCCCATTTTCCAAAGGAGCACAAGGCTCTTTCTAGTGAACAACAGATTCCAAAATCGAGTACCATTCTGAACTTGAATCTTTTTCTTGATCCAGCGCGAATCCTTAGATCATGTGGCAGCCTGGAAACTTCTGCAGGATTAACATATGACGAAAGGCATCCTATTATCCTCCCATACAATTGTTAGTATTCAAGGCTACTGGTAAAATTTGTTCATGATATCAGCCTTCATGAAGGAAATCAGTTAGTACTTAGTTTATTGCGCACACGCTATTGGATTCTAAAGGCAAAGAATCTTATAAAGACCATTATCAATAGGTGTAAAATAATTGTTATTTATAAAAAACGATGCCAAAGGCAAATAATGGTAGCTTTGCCTCCTGAGCGTGTAGAATTAACACGACCAGTTGCTCACACAGGCTTAGATTTTGCTGGCCCATTCGATATAAAAAGTCTTTCGGTCGAGGATGTCGAATGACTAAAGGATACGTGTGTGTATTCATATGTTTTGCCACAAAAGCAATTCATTTAGAAGCGACGTCCGACTTGTCCACTCCATCATTTCTTGCGGCGGTCAGTCGTTTTGTTTCACATCGAGGGTGTCCGATGCATTTGCATTTCGATAATGGTAAGAACTTTGTTGGTGCGTCTAAGATACTAGCCAGAGAATTTTTCCAGTCCTCTCAACAACAGGTACTTTCCAAGTATGCGCACCAGAATATTTCTTGGCATTTTATTCCAGCTGGAGCTCCCCATATGGGAGGCCTTTGGAAAGCTGGTGTAAAGAGCTTTAAGGCACACTTCAAAAACGGTCGGCTGTCATAAATATTCTTACCACATTGCTTGCAAAAATCGAAGCGTGTTTAAACTCCAGGCCGATGTCCCCAATGCCCACCGAACCTACAGATTTATCTGCATTGACTCCAGGTCATTTTTTGATTGGTTCTCCGTTGCTTGCTCCTGTCGATCCACAAGTTAATGATTTATCAATTTCAATGGTAAACAGATGGCAAAAGTTAAAAATTATCAGCCATAGCTTTTGTATTCGATGGAAAAATGAATACTTAAAGGAACTAAACAAAAGAAACAAATGGAGAAAACCAGAAGAAAATGTAAAAGAGGGAGCGCTGGTAGTGATTAAAGAAGAAAACCTTTCACCAAATGAATGGCGATTAGGCAGAGTGAAGAAGACGTACTCAGGCTCAGACAATCGTGTACGTGTCGCTGAAGTTTCCACTCAAAGAGGTTTGATTACCAGGCCGATAGTTTAGTTAATACTTCTTCCCATGGATTCGTAAGGTTTCGCTTGGTCATTTCTCTTATCATATATTTTTCTTTTCAGATAATTATGCCAAAAATTTCATCAATGCTTTCACGCCAACCAAAAAATACAAGGCCTACAAATGTCGTGTATGCAAACGCACACACCCGCTTCGAACCTGCCGCAGATTCCTGGCGATGATATTACTTACCGCATTCGTACTGTCCGAAAACATAAATATTTTCCGAATTGCCTGGCCCATGATCACTCCCAGGGTACATGCTTCACAAAGCATGGATGCAAACATTGCAAGAGGTCCCACCATACTTTACTGCACATCCATCCAAAACTACTCGATGCGTTTTTGCCATCTCCATCCCGTTCCAGATCGCGATCATTATCTCCCAAGCCTGTAACTTCTTCGAATAAACGGTTTTCTACGTCACACACCATTAAAGGGAAATCCTCACCTCCCACCACGTCCAAGACTTCTTCCTTAACATCGATCTTGCGACAAAATTCGATTATTCTTCTTCCCACAGTACAGTTTAAAATTGCATCGACTACATCCCATACTCGTTGCCTACTTGATTCGGGATCGCCAATCAGTCGTGTTTCGAAAAGGTTGATCGATAGACTGAGTTTGACCACGTTTACCCTTCACAAAGAGACCGTATGCCCTATAACTATAAAATCGCGCTACGATTCATCGTCAACGATCGAGGGCACATTCCGGGTGGATAATCGAATGAGTCTCCATACTCCAGCTCAGTCTTTGCCACAATCATACAAAAGAAACTTCAGAGACCTGTTTCTGGCAGATTCTAAATTTAATGAATCAGCTCCGATTGATGTTGTCATCGGAGTTGATCTATACCCAAAGGTGATGTGCGAGGGAGTTTTCTCAAGAACAGGATTTCCTACCGCTCAAAGTACCATGTTTGGATGGACTATTTATGGTCCATGCTCATTATGAATTTCCTTTAAAATGCACTTGTAGGCAGGGTTCAAGCAAACTACAAAACGTTTCCATATATAATATTCTTCCAATTTAATATTTGTCTTTTAATTGAATTTATACACTTTTTCTTAATACTATTTATAATAATTGAATTTTAAATAATGAATAATGTAACAAATAAAAGAATTATATAGCTTTATTAATATTTTCTAAGTTTGCTTATTTGTAAATTATTTTCCCGAAGCTTGTCTTCTTTTGCAGCATTATTGCATATATCCTGCAAGGCAGGCGGCAATGTTCATGACAAGATGCATGAACAAGGCTGGCCTTTAAATATTACAATTTCTCTTTTTTTTAGCATCCTATACCTAAGCTGAATGCTTATGTATACGTCAAATGAATAATAAAAGAAAAGTGTAAAAACTGTCAAATATGCTGTTTCCGTTGAGAAAAAATCTTTTTCAACTACTTCTCACGCCTAACAAAGATACCAAGAGGTCGCACAATAAAAAATTATCTTTCGATTAAATTTTAATCCTGTGTTTATTTTATTATTCTTTTCTTTGCCTACGCGCTTTTCCATTTTACGTAACGAAATAAAAATAAAATTTATATCGTTATAAAATTGTTCCCGAGATTAATATTTCATTAATTGAACTGATTCCCTAACAGCGAGACATTAGATAAACAAATATTAAAGTACAAAATATTAAGGAAGTATATGTTTTACTTTTGAGAATTTTCTAAAAAGAATATAGAAGTATTCTTTTTTAGAAAATTTTTAAACAATTCTAATAAAATGCTTTTGGTGAGGAAACAAGATTTATATAATCTAAGAAGAAGCACTTTGGAAATTTGTCTTGAATTTGTTCATGCTTTTAAGAATAAATAACAAAAATTTTAAATATATTTTATTTATAGAAGAGAAACCTTCTTGAATGATACATAATTTTTCTATATTGGGGGCATTTATTTTTTCTTCTAACTGTGTACAAACCAAAAAGTGTTGCAAAATTGACCATTGTTCCATTTTTCTTTTTGCAACAGACTTAAAATCAAAATCAAACAAAAAGTGCCATATAACAAAAAAGGTGCAAAAAGGATAAAATATATCAAAAAGTGGCAGATTTAGCTCTTTTTTAAAAAGGGGGCACTAAAAGTGTCAAACATTCGAAAAAATAGCAATTTGATACTTTAGTAGCAACAATGGTCACGCTGCATGAGACCAGCGATATGTATTTTTATTTTTCTTTGCCTTAATATTATGAAATATTCGACCGATACGAGTAGGTATCGATACTTTTTGTTCGATATTTAGTACGTATCGATATTTTTAGATCGATATTGTATCGAGTAAAAATATCGATACCCTAGTAGTATCGTTCTATCCCTAGATGTAGTGGCAAGATTGAGAGTAGAGCTGTGTCGTTCGTGAGCGTATCAATCAAGTGACCGGAATGATCTGGTCATTTTACTGCGGTCTTTTCGTTCAATAGTGTACGGGTTAAATTGAACGGATGACTTAACTGGATGGAATGCGCGACATACATATATAAGCTACTACTTTCGTTCAATAGTGTACGGAATATAATATGGTGTACGAATCACGTTCGTTCAGTTGTTTTTTCTCTTCTTTTGCGTCATGTTCTTTTATTTCAGTTGGTTTTTTGTATATTTAACACGTTAACTGCCGTGTCACCCGTATTCGGGTGACAGCAAAAGTTCTCATCAGGCCACGTCACCCGTATTCGGGTGACAGCAAGAGTTCTCATCAGGCCACGTCGGGTGACTCCTTCCAAAGGATTTCCGAACATATTTAGATAAATATATGACAGGAGATAATAATACTGTTGAATTTTTTTAAAAATCGTTTATTAACAAAATTATTTACAGTGCAAAATATTGAAGCATTCACTGCAAAGTTGCGGTTGAGATATTAGTTGGGCAGAGATATTAGTTGTACTACTCAGTACACGGCAAAGATTACAACTGCTCGTGCAGAGTAATAACGTGATAAATGAGGATCGTAATAGATATCGGGGTGAGAGTAGCGAAAGAAATGTAAACAGACATGCGGTAGCAGAGCACGCATCTTACAGTGGCACGGGTGGCCTGACGGGGATTTTGTTGTAAACACGCGTGGCAGTCAACGTGTTAAAGGAGTTGCTGTATATAGATATATACGTATGTACGTACTTATTTCATATTTGTTTGACTTAACCGACTTTTTAAAAGAAAATTGTTTCTTTTTTATGGAAAATTGCTCATATTTAAATAAATAAAAAAGTGTTTTTAAATAAACTAAAAAATAGCACAGAGAAAAAGAAGCGTAATTTGTGCTGGAATTATCTCGTAATTTGTGTTGGAATTATCTCTATTATTTTAAAGCAATTTAGTAATTAAATTCTTCATTTTCGCGAATTATAAATATTTTTTTTGTGCGAAAAAAAATTTTGTATGCCTTCCGTTATCTTGTTAAGTGTTTTGTATTTGTTTTGCTTATTTTTTTTTATAATAGAAAAGCACTATGTATGTCTCTCTCTTTAGAATCTACAGAAAACCTGATTACATTGCTTTGTATGTGCCAAGGGTTTCAACTCTGTGTCAAAACCACAATTTGTAAAAAGGCAAGAAAATCATATACAATAAGGTTTGTTGGTCCAATTCGTTCAAATTGAATGACCGAAAAAGACGGGTCACTGAAACGAACGACCGGGCACATGTCTAATGGAATGGCAGTACGCATGATCGCCGAATCTTTAATGAATCTGTTATCAAACATCGTTTTGAAAATGGAGATTTTAGAAGGCATTTGTTAGGTGACTCCGGATATAAATTACAACCGTGGAACGTTGCTTTGGGGTTTGGAAGCAGCGTTTTCGTTGTTTGTTAGATGGGCTTACAATTAGTTTTCCAAATGCAAACGATTTAACTATCGCCTTATCTGTTTTGTGCAATAATGCAATTAAAGAAAACGATTTGTTTCCAGATAATAAATGCCAAATTTTCTATTAATATTTGTGAAATCTATGTTCAGAACAGAGAAAATATAATAATTTAATTAATTGTTCTTTCATAATTAAAGCTTTGTTTTTTATTGATTTAAAAATTAGAATTTTTAATAAATCAGACATTTTATCAAAATAATGTAATGTTTATGCTTTTTCGAGGGTTAGAATAATTAGCTTAGAATAATAATAATCATATACCTTTATTTTTAAAAGAGATGAATATTAGTAAGTTTTATATGTTTATTAAAATTATTATAAAAGTTCAATTTTTCAAAGCACTAAATTTACTTTCGGTAAAAATAAAGTTTCTAATTAATTTTAAAATAAATAAAAGTAATTGTATAATATAGTATACGAGTACATATTTTACTGAAGTAGAAAGCATCAATGTTTCTCTTGGCTGTAATCTGCAAAAAACGTCTTCTGGAAGAGAGAAGAGCTGTAGTTGTTTTAAAAACATTTATTCAACAACATTTTTAAAAAAAATTATCTATGTAAATGTCATATTTATTATTATTTAATATCCACGTAAAAACTATTTATAATAAAGTGTACATATGTACATATGTATGTATATAGTTGTTGGAGCATTTAATACATTAAACTTACCACTCGGTATATGTCTACCGATAAGTCCTTCCTCGCCTTTATTATCAGGGCTTTCCAATTTTTTGTTTCATCATCGCTGCTAAATAAAACGCGTCCGAATCTCCTAGCATTGCCAAAATGGCATATTCGGTAAGAACCTCTAATGTATAGCCCAGCAAACTAGCGCACAAATTCCACTTTTACATTATGTAACTTTTGTCGCTGCAATTCAGCTTTCGTTGGCGAGAAGATACAGAGGATTTGCATATGCGTGTACTCTCGAAATTCGTTTTGTTCTCTTATTCGTTTTCAACATCAAGTTACCACATGTATTTACACATGTATACATCTATAAAAATTGCTGCAAAAATGTACAATGTAGAAGCAAATTTAAAGAAGAAAAGAGAAAAATTGCAGCGACAAAAGTTGCATAATGTAAAACTGGACAAACAAAATCATAAGTCTTGTAAGAGATATGAAATTATAATAGTCAAAGGTCAATGTAAGCGGCATGCGGACGCGGCCGGCAATCAGCTGTTCTTTTTGCCGCTTGAATTTATATTACATAGACAAATGAATGCGGCTTAGTGAAGTAGAAGCTTGTGCGAAAAATAAAAAACATTTTAAGTTTTTGGCGCAGAAATAAATAAATTTATTTGCTAAAAATTTTAAAAGGAGAAATAAATAAAATGGACAACGATTTAGTGAAGAAAACAAACACGAAAAGTAGACTATGGATGATTTAACAAATTAAATCGGCAAAACAAAAAGTTAAACTAAACTCAACATTGCCGCTTGGCCGCTTTTAACGGCATTGCCAAGGTTAATAAAATTCAACGTGCTACAACTTTTGTATGAATAGTTTTATTAACAAACTAATTTTCTTCAAGTAGGTAATACTGTTACCGAAAGCCGCTTGCATAATAATTAATAATTTTATAGAATATCGTGGAGAAATATCTACGCAAGTTGCTGCTGCACAAGGAGCTAGGCAGCGCCGTGTAAGAATGCTTTGGCAGAAAAAATGTAGAAATCCGTGAAATAACTAATTAATTATTCCTCTGTCCCCGTAGCGTACAGAAAAAAATCATTAGCTTTATATATTTTAAGATAGATATTTCTTAGTAAAAAAAATGTTTTTTTTTTATCTGGCTACTTTTATTTTTTATTATAGGAAATACATTTTTAAGTAATGCTTTTTTTAATAAAAATTTTGCAGTATTTCAGTTATTTCACTTATAGTATGAATATAAAAATTATAAATTTTCAGCAATGAGTTTTTTCTTATTATTGTGTTTTAGCTCATTTTCTAGTTAAAAAAAAAAAACAAAGAGTTAGAAAATACAGGCCTGTTCTGACAATCGCAAAGCGCCTACAACTTGCGATGCGAGTTGAAATCGCATGAAAGGTGTTCTGTAGTTTACAATCGCAAGAAATTTGGCGACTTCAAATCGCAAGCACATACTGAATTGAAGTTATGAATTTTACTTAAAATAAACTTTAATACAACAGTACAATTATACACAAATTAAAATTAATATATTCTCTTTTATTCTCAACAAAATTAAGGCCGTAAATAATGAATTTAAAATATGTTCTTTGTTTTATCAATTTTTTATTTATATTTTTATATTTTTTTGTCAATTTTATAAATTTTTTCTTCTCACTGAACATCGTTCCCAGAGTAGACATACTTGTTGGCAAGGGTTGCATTGCGCATCTTACTTAATTAGTGATGCAATTAAGTACCAATTGCTCAATTTATTAATTGACTTCTTATACAACAAAAGAAATAAAAGTGATTGCATGTGTTTGCCGGCCTCCGTTCTAATGATAAAACAAAAAAGATATAAGATCAGATGAACACACTCTACGTCTCCACTAGCCATATTCTTTAACCCTTTGATGCGTGGCGTACATTAAAATGTACGTCGATTTTATCAACCCGTCAGTGGTTGAAATTTAAGCATAAATACAATGAATTTGCAGTTATAGGTTCGCTGTGATGTTGTTTTTTAAATTCTAAGAAGGCTGTAAAATTTAAAGACAGCTTGAGATCAGTTTTATATATTTTGTCTAGTCATCATCGACGCAGCCCCTTATATGTGAAAGTTTAATTTCAAATTTAAAAACAAGAAATGGAATTTCTCGCTTATTTTTTCGATGAATTTTTAAATGTTTGCTTTATTTTTGTACATTTGTGTATTAAGAAATTTAATACCAATAAAAAAAAATAAAATAAAGTGAAAAAGTTTTTAGAACGAAGCAAATTTTACGTTAATATGTACACCATCAAACCCTACTTTAGAATAAAAATTTGTCCCCATAGTTTTTAACACGTGTTTTTTTTTTGAAGCCCTTTTAAGTTATAAAAACCATATATAGAAATTTTCAACGTCCGAAATTAATTCCCGTGTCAAAGGGTTAAGGGTAGGAATCACTATGATACATAATCGTACGATTTAATCACACAAAAATCTGACAGAATTCTGTCCTACTTTAAAAATCGTTCCAAAATGGCGTCGTACGTAGGGATGCAACATCGTTCTTAAAAACATCGATGTTTTTAAAAATCGATGTTTCCATGAAAAACAACGCAAATAGAAACGATACATCAATGCTTTACCGATGTTTTAAGTTTCTCATATGCATACCAAGTCACATATATTTTTATACATAAATTCAACATATTTTAAATGAAACACAAGAATAATTATTCAAAATTCTATTTGTTTCTATTACTATCCAATAATTTTTATATAGAGTTAAGGAAAAGAAGTTCGGTTAATCTAGTCGCCAGAAGCCAGTTTCTCTCCAAAGTAAGGGTTGCTCCAGCTTCCGAAAACAAACGCTCGCTTGGTACAGACGTGGCAACGATTAGAAGATATTGCATTGCAATCTTGGACAGTTTGGAAAACAGAGATTTTATATCCTCCCATATCACAATAGCGTCAATTTTTACTGTAACAGGAGATGACAGGTACATCTGTACTTCCGTTTCACTTATAGTGTTTGTTACAGATTTAAGTGATTTATTTTTCATACTTGTTTGTGTTAATTGCTTGTGGTATTTCCAAACATTAAATTTTCAGTTATCTTCATCAGTATCGGATGTTTCGTTATTGGATGTTGTTGATGAGCGTGAAGTATTAGAGACCTGCGGCCTAATTCTCTCATTCGTGATCGAAATCGCATTCAAATCGAGTTAAATTTCGATAGTGCGAAATTTTCTAATGATATTATTCGATTCGCAGCGAATCGACATTTTCTTTCAGTGTTGAAAAGGATTGTAAAATTCACTTTACAACACTGAATATATTGTAAACAAAACCATATGTGCAGTGTGGCCATGTCCAAAAATAATTTACAGCTAAATCGGCTTTAAAATAATGCTAAAAAATAATAAACTGCCAAAAAATAATGATAAAATTTTAATTGTATTATTTTTTGTAACTTTGGATAATATATCAATTTAAATGGTTTATTTTTCATAATTCTTCCCTATAAGTACTTATTGCACATCATTGCAATGAAACAAACTGATTAAAAAGTAACAAAATATTTATTGAATTATATGCACATATTTATGTACATTCATAAAAAGTTTTTTTTTAACGAAAGGTATCATTAAATTCAATATCACATTAAATTATTATAAAATTAACAAAAAATCAAAATCAATACAATTTACATAAAATATTTAAATTATAAATTAAATACGTCATCGAAGGTATATTCGTTAGTTTCTGTTAATTCGTTCGATATATCATTACGAGTACATATATTAGTATATTCTTATCACATTTTTTTGTGAGATCATTCGTTATTTTCAAATTTTCGCAACATGTATTCATTCTTTTCAAACCACACCTGATATAAAGTAGCGAATTCATAGTGTTTAACATCATTCTATTTCGAATTTTCGTAATTTTTGTGAGATTCATGCCACTAAAAACCCTTTCAACTTCCGCATTGCTAAATGGCAAAACCAGGAACTTCATTGCAAAAGTAGCTAATTCACTGAAGGGATTTTCATTTACTGCATTTTTATATTCATGTACATTTACCCAAAAGTGAACTGTTGAATTCTTATTTAACCATTCATATGAATTTTGTTTCTGCCACTGATGTTCAAAGGCTGTAATTTCTTCTAGAGGAACATCAATAAATTCTTCTTTAAAATGTTCGTTCAGTTTGCATTTATTGATTTTTAAACTGTTTTCTACACAAAAGAAGTTAGTTTTTGTTAAATTATGAAAATTTTTTGGCAATCGTTGTTTGGTTGGTGGCATGACTCTAACGTTGCAGCAATATCAAAGTGAGTTTTTAATTCTAGCCATTGATTTTCTATACGTTTAACAGCTAACTCAATTGATAACCATCTGGTATCACAGGCTCTAACTAATTTTAACGGTTGTACTCCTTCATTTATTGCACAAATATGTTTTTATAATTATTTTGTGTTAAAGAAGATTTGCTAAACCAATTATAAGTTTCTGACACCAAATACTGGATTTCATTAGGTAAAGATTTTGATGCCGAAGATATTGATAACTGCAATGAGTGACAAACGCAAGGAACTAAAATTATGTGTTTATTTTTTTCCCGTAATTTTGCTATTACACCTCGGTTAACTCCCGTCATTACGTTGGTGTTGTCTGTACCTAGTCCAACCATTTTTGAAACTTTTAATAATAATAATAATACTTCAAAAATGGCTTTGGAAATTCCATTGGCTGAAGCATCCTCTAATTCACTTAGATGTAAAAAAGTACATACAATTTTTTTGCAATAACTGCTATAGTAACGAATTACTATTCCCAAGTATTTGTGAATACTTATGTCTGTTGATTTGTCTATAATCAAACTGAAATAATTATTAGCAACATCTTTAGCTAATAATTGTTGAAAATGTGGAGCCAAAACTGATCTAATGGTGGCACCACACCTTGTTCGGCCTAAGGTCATGCTAACAGCGGCTTTACTATCACTGAAGATGTTTTTTTGCAAGCGGAATAAATGTTCTACTGATCTTATTGAAGTATGCACAGCCACATATAAAGCTTCCATAATTTCTGCTTCCTTTGCTTTAAAATTACTGCTTACTGGTAGAAAATCTATTGTTTTTTGGTCGTTTTTATGAAAAGGAGACGCTGCTACGATATGTTTAGATGTTTTTTCAAGCATGAGAAGTGTGCTTAGTTTTGGTTTCAAAATACATTGGCAGTATTTACATTTTATCTCTTGGGCATTTAATTCATATATCCACTTGCATAGTCTTGGGTCGCTTAACCAACTTTTCCTCATTTTTTGGATATATGTTCTGTTATAATAAAATGAATTTTAGCACTTTTTTATATGAAAAAATTTGTGTATGTAAGTAATTTTTACCTTTTGCTGGTACTTGGCTGGCATGAGTTTTCTTCAGAATCACTGCTATGTTCGTCCACATCTGCACTATTTTGTTTACTTCTACTTAAATACCTATAAAATGATCATGATTACAAACAACTTCAACTTGAATTTATTTAATTGTTGTATACCAACCTTTCCATTTTTGATAGCACAAAACGTACAAGTGTATGTATGTAATCAAAACACAAATATAATATAAACAAAATATAAACTTTAAAACTTTAGAAAATATAAAGCTTCTTTTCTGATAACTAACTTAAACGGTAGTAGAAATTTCTGTAAAACTACGAAAACTTTGACAAATTTGTATTTGTTCATTTCGAGTTTACGTTCAAACACAATATAAAAAAAATAAGACCCGTTATAATTCGGCAGTTGTAGCAATGTTAACATTTCTTCTGACACATAAACAATGTGATGCCAGATTTTAATTTCCATTAACTTTATTGCCAGGGTTACAGATTTAAATGTGTAATCACCAAAAAATTGTGGTAAATTTTGAAATTACGATTATTATTTTGAATAAATAAATATTTTGAATAAGATAAAGAATGCTAAAAAATATATAATTGAAAAATGCTAACTGCAAAATGAAAAATTTACAGCTAAATTAAAAAAAAAAAAATGCTAAATCTAGCCGCAAAAATGGTAAAATGGCCACACTGCATATGTGTATACAAAGAAAAAGTTAAACAATATTTCATTTGTGCCACAACATATTTAAAAGCAGTGTAAAATATAAATATAACATGGATCCCGTTTTATGTTCTTATTAATTTTCTTCCGATTCTGAAGAGGAGGAAAACATTAACATCACAAGAAAAAAAAATCAGAAATAGTGCTGATCCCTTAAGTTTGCCAAACAATGAGTAAGTATATACATTTTTATTTTAAAAAGCTAAATAATTTAGATTTAAAAAGCGTTTTAGACTGTCAAAAGAAGCCTTCAATTATATTCTTGGAAAGTTAGAATTTAAGGCAGAGCTTTCCACGGCAGTGCATCCAAAAATTCAGTTGAAAGCAACTTTATCCCTATTAGCTTCTCGAGGTTTTCAACATTGTGTTGGAAATGATTTCCTAATTGGCGTCAGTCAAAGTGCCTTGTCAAAAATTAAAAAGCGGGTGGTGGACGAAATAGAGACTAAGATTTGTGGACAATTTATTCACTTCAGTCCCAGAAGAAGTGATGAATGCAAAGAATTTTTCATGAGAAAATATAAAATTCCTAGAGGTAATTAAAACGGCATATTAATTTTAAGAATTATTAATTCAGATACATATCTACTTTTTACAGTTATAGCGTGCGTAGATGGGACCCACTTTGGCTTGCAGAAGCCTTCAAATGAGCATATCTTTTTTAATAGGAAGGAATTCCACACTCTCAATTCAATGATTGTAAGTAATCACTAGTTGAACCGCAGAAGTTAACTTACATACTATGTATGTATGTATTCACAATAGTTTAAATATATGTATGTATATTTATTCTTAAAGGTATGTGACCACAAACACAAAGTTTTGTCCATTTACTCCAGATATGGAGGAGCATAGTAATTGTATTATTTGTTTATGCAGTCTATTTTAATACTGAAAATCATTGGAGGAGCTTCCGGTTGATGCAGAAGTTTTGCTCCTACAATGGACACTAATTCCATAAACCATTGGATCATGTAAAAGTACGAATTCAATTCAATTTGTTTTCTCCATACCTCATCACTTAAAAATTTATCAAAAGAAGCGTTAATTCTTTTGATAAATTTTGCAATATTTCGGACTTTTCTTATTAATTCAGTGCAGTCTTTTGTGTTATCAATGAATTAAGTTACACCTAAGTTGATCGCCATTCGGTGAAAATATTATTTCAAAAGATTTTAAAATCGTACAGTTCTGTCAAAAAGTCTATCACACACATACTCTTTTAATCCACACTATCATACTTTTTGAGCACACTTGCAATTTTTGACAGATCATACGACTGAGTATTATAGTTAATCCTGGCCTTTAAAATAGAGTTGTAAGGAGAGTTCTAAATCAATTTAAAAAGCAAAGGTTATTGAAAACGTTACTAAAAAGTGTAAAAAAATTGAAGTAATTAATTATTAATTTTCAAGTTTCCCATACACTTAGGTGCCTGTTTTTTTTTGTTGTTGTTATAGCTAAGCTGCCACCCGGTATAAATTCGCTTTGCTAAAAGTCATATTTGATGGCGAACATCATTGCTCAGTCAAATATACTGTCAACGATGGTTGCACATGAACGAAACATAAACATTGAGAGTCTATATTAGCCAAATACATGTGCGACATGATGATTTGCTAAAACGAATTTTTATTGCATCAAATGACTCAATAGGTTTGACACATTAAAAGTTATCATTTTTTATTTAAAATATATACACTTCGCTTTGTAATTGAAAATTCTTTTAATTGCTGCTCTTTTTGACAAAACTGAAATATGGGCAAAAATTTCGCAATATAATTCAAGTAACGGTAAAGCAAGTAGCGAAATAATGTGAAAAACACCCACCATAATCGATGCATGTCGGTCTATTCAACTGCTCAAACGATGCATCCCGGTCTTACAGCGATACCCCGACATAAGTTGTACCAATTAAAACAAATTTGATTCTTTGTCAAAGGAGGAGCGGCTGCAAACGATAAAACCCCATATTCTGAATTATTCTTAATAGTAATGGCTGGCAATTATGTGCAAAATTTGTTTCAGTTCGGATCAAGGCGAATTTATAAGAGGTGACAGCGTCGCTACAACAATAAAAAGAAAAACAGGTATGGTAAACTTTAAAACAAAATTAATTACTGCACTTTTTAAGTAAGCTTTGTGTTAAAAATTGATTTAAAACTCTTGTTACAAATTTATTTTAAAGAATACTAAAAAACAGAACTTTTGTAATATGAAATGATACAACTTTGACAGCTAGTCTACACATAAAAACATTAAGCAAGTTTTATGCAGGTATAACTTTTGCAAATGCCACACTTTTATGTCCATGGCTTTGTACAGATAGCCCCTGAATAAACGAGTGTACTAAAAAAATTTGTTTTTTCACATGTGAGCTATTTTTCGAAGTCATTCCTTGGAGTGTGCGATACCCTTAAATGAATATTTTATATTGTTTGAATTTTTCTCTGCCCCTTGAAAAAAAACCTTGTTGGTTTCGTCATTCCTAACTTCAATAAAAACAAAATCAAAGTCGAAATAACAAAAACAAATTTTCATTGTGTGTTCTTATGCCGGCCATACATTACACAAGTTCAGTTCTCAAGTCCGACATTGTTCAGTGCATTTGTGGAGTAGGGCGGTGAACTAAGTATATGTTGTGTTTCGCTTTTTTAAGCTCAAATTTCATAAACTGCTTTTCTTCTTACGCTGCAGCAAGCAATAATATAGCGCAGTATTTACATATTGTCTTCATAGCTTGTACTTTTTAGCAAAAAATTGCACAGTTTACTTGAATAATGGGAGTTACAAGTTTTGTTAACACATTGGCAGACCTGATCCTGAATTTGTGTAATGTGTGTTTTAGTGTGTTCTTATATGCGCCTTTATTGAGATTATCGCACATTCTCCTAAAAATAAATCTTAATTTTAAATTTACAAAGAGTTCAAAAGTGATGACCATGTGTAAAATAAACGCAATATAACAAACAAAATAATAATCTCTGCAACAGCTTTTATTTCTATATATATGTGTGCAAATAAATATCAACTTTTTACATTATTCATGTATGTAGACAAGGCAGCATATCACTTGGCAAATGCACATCAAAAATATAAAATATTATGAAAAATAAAAGGATTTTTATTCACTGCAAATATATGTACATATATCTTTGTTTTTTATTGCATGTTATTTTCTTGGGAGTATTTTTTTTAAATCCAACGTTTAAGCGCTAGCGCGAATAGAAAAAAAACGCTATTCATTTTTGATTTGTACTAAAATTTTATAATCTGTTAACGTCAATAAGCTTGATTCGGCAAAAAAGCAGCAAGATGACTGCTGTAAGGAAATGTAAATTTTATATTAACCAGTTAAATAGTTTTACCGTCAAACTTTATACGTTAAAAGAAAACATTTTAATCGGGGCTATGATTGACGTTAAGCTATGTGAATTAGAAAGTAGATGGGTTAAGCTGAAAGAAAGCTACGATGGATGAAGAAAAAAATATTAAGGACGATATTACAATTAAATATGAGGATTCAGGTGAAAGGTATGAAATAGCAAAGACAAAGTTATTAGGGATTATGAAAAAGGAAATGAATCTTAAGGAAGAAAAAGCGACAACATCACAAGAGGCAGCAACGCCCTCAACACAACATTCCATACCCACATTGAAGTTACCCGCATGTGAAATCCCAGTTTTTGAAGGAGGCTACTTTAAGTGGCCAGCTTTTCGTGACTTGTTTCAGGCGGTAGTAGGTAAACATCCACATTTGGCGCCAGCACAAAAACTGTATCATTTGCATAGCAAGACAAAGGGGGAGACGTATTATATCGTAACGCAAATGAAATTAATGTTTGGTATGCCGTTATCCCAGAATGAAAATCCAAAGACTATTCGACAAATACAGAGTATCCTAGATAAAAGTCTTAAAATATTCAACTCGTTTAACCTAACAAAGTCATGGGATGCAAAAAAATACATTACAAGATCATAAAGTGTGGCCTACCTGGAAAGAAATGAATGACTACCTGTCAAAAAGAATTGAAATTTTGGAGACATAAACTACCTCCGTAAATCTTCAACACGAGAACACCAAGGCTCAAAAAATCATTCTTTTCACATTCAAAATGACAACGCTAGATATACTTGCAAAAGGTGCAAGCAAAATCACCCTTTATCTATAAGCGATAGAATAAAATATGTTTTTGGGAATAAATACTGCGTTAATTGCTTATCTCCAAATCACTTTAAGTCAAAATGTGAAAGTACTCATTTGTGCACCAGATGTAATCAAAAGCACCACACTATGCTTCATCTGGAAGACGAAGAAAAATCGAAAAAAAGTGCCAAATACTTCTAAGCATAAGGGTCTACAAGCACCAGTAAACAGGATTCAGATGATAGTGAATTTCCCATAACGTCAGTTAATCGACGACAGAAGGTGCAATACAATACTCAAGGCAGTAGCTCGACAGCTGTAAATTTAAATAGTTTTGACCAAGCTAACCTACATTTCTCTCGAGATGAGGGAACAACAATATTGCCAACGGCGCTCATCTGTGTAGAAAAATCAAGCGAATTATTTAACATACGGGCTCTGTTAGACGCAGGCTCTGAAAAATCTTTTATTTCAAAAAAAAAAAATTCAACAGCAAATCGCCATCCCAGTTACGCCCTATAGAACTCAAATTTCTGGATTAGGGGGGACTGTAGTAGGCAGTTAAAAAAACAGGTGTTTTGTCACTTTGAAAACAAGGACATCAGATTTTAGAATTCAGGCAATTGTTGTCTCTAAATTGACACAGTTTCTCCCCTCACGGTCAATCAAACTTAGTAATTTGGAAGACTTTGGCAGATCCCTACTTTAAAGACCGGGAAACATTGACATGATAATTGAAAGTGACTTTCTGCCATTTATCAATCAAGTCAAATGTTTAAATGATTTGGAAGTTCGAGAATGTATTTTCGGATGGTATCTTTCAGCGAGGTGAATATGTTTTCTACTTTGGTTTCTATATCTAAAGATTTAGTTTTAGAAGAAGAGGCAAAAAAAATTTTGGAAGATTGAAGATATTAATCCAAATAACTCGTTATCTGCAGCTGACCAATATTGTGAAAACTATTTCATCACAACGACTCGTAGACGTTATGATGGTAGGTATGTTGTACGCCTGCCTTTTAAAGAGGAATTTGCATACAACGTTTTTGTGGGCGCTTCTAGAAATATGGCTTTATCTCGATATCACCGTATGGAGCAGACTCTTTGTAAGAATCCTGAATTAAAAAAACATATGGAATTGGTTACCAATGTAGACTCAAAGGCTGAAAAGCAGTTGAATTTTGTTTTACCGCATCATGCAGTATTGAGGCCACAGAGAAAGTCCACTAAAGTACGTATAGTTTTCAACGCCTCAAAGAAGACTTAAATGGGATATTCTTTAAATGATGTCTTATATCAAGGTCCAGCTCTTCAAAAGGACTTAGTACAAGTAGTGTTGTCGTGGAGCTATTACCAATACGTATTTACAGGCGACATCGAAAAGCTGTACCGCCAAATTTTGATACATCAAGCGGATCGACCTAAATGCGGTTAAAACTTTTCAATTAAAAACTGTAACTTATGGCGTTAATTGTACGCCATACTTAGCAATCCGAACGCTTCTTAAGTTAAGTCAAGATTGCAAAACTATTTACCCTAGTGCTTCGGAGATCGTGGAAACTGAAATTTACGTGGACGACATACTTTCCTGTGAGCACACTTTGGAAGAAGCTACAGACAAACAAAACCAAACAATAAAAGCTTTAGCATCTGCAAGATTTTTACTAAAAAAAATTACGGCAAACAATAAAAATTTGCTTCATCATTTGCCCCCGGAAGATCTTCTGGATAAAGAATTTTTAAAATTTTATGCTTCCAGCACAATTAATACCTTAGGAATTTACTGGAATGCTTTATCAGACACGTTTTATTATTACAACCGTCTACTACGAAAAGACAAATATTGTCAGTAATAGCTAAATTATTTGATCCCATTGGCTGGTTAGGCCCAATTGTCATCAACGCCAAACTCTTGATGCAGAATTTATGGCTAGCAGGATGGGATGAAGTAGTTTCGACTACTATTCTTCTTAAATGGAATAAGTTTCTTCAAAATCTTCCAAAAATATGCTCCCTAAAGATTCCTAGATGGGTAAATTTTTACCCCACGCATCGGACACAGATACACGGATTCTGCGACGCTTCCGAGAAGGCATACTGTGGTGCAGTATACATACGGACAGTGGCTCCGAACGGCGAAATCAAAACCAACCTACTTGTAGCAAAAACTAAGGTAGCTTCGTTAAAGAAAATTACCATACCTATGCTAGAATTATGCGGCGCAGTTTTACCCACAAAACTAATCGAAAACGTATTTGTTAACGCCAAGTATGAGTACCAGTTGTACATGTGGAATGATTCATCAATATTACTTGGGTGGTTACAAAACCCCCAGATTCATTAAAAGCATTTGTCGCAGACTCCGCACTGCCAGCCAAAATATTGGAAACACGTTCAAACTTTTGATAATCCTGCTGACCTGGGCACCCGTGGTTGTTACCCGCAAGAACTACTCGAGAGTAGATTGTGGTGGCATGGACCACCTTGGCTTTATCAGCCTGAAGATTGTTGGCCTGAACCACGTACATTTGACCCCACAAGTCAAGAAGCTAAAAGAAATAATATGATAAATCCGAAGTTGGTATGCTGTCAAACATGGCCGGTTCAACAATTCAGGGTTGAGCTACGACGAACGTCATTCAATTATAATTCCGGAAAAGTCACGTTTTGCTGTACTTTGCGTTGAATATACCCATCGAAGTTTACTTCACTCAGAACACCAATAATGTTATGTGCTATAAGACAAGGATTCTACATACCTAGAGTCACAAATCTTATAAGAAAATGTATTCGTGGGTGTAGGACATGTGTTACCTTTAAGCGAAAATTTCAGCATCAGATAATGGCAGCGCTTCCTCATGAAAGGGTTAACTTTTCACTTCCTTTTACCTATACAGAAGTCGACTTTGCTGGGCGTTTTTTCATCAAATCGTCCAACCTCAAGAATACCAAACTACTGAAAGTTTATGCAACAATCTTCGTCTGCCTCTCAACCAAAGCAGTACACTTGGAAGTTTGGTCTGTACTGTGAACAGATGCTTTTATGGCCTGCTTTGACCGATTCGTCGGACGCAAGGGTCTTCATAAAACGATGTTCTCGGATAATGGTCGAAACTTTCTGGGTGCCAGTTACGTCCTGCTAAAAAATCACAATGCTTTTCTAAAAAGTGCGGAAAAATTGCTGGTTGAAAAATATAAAAATCATGGTTTATAAAAAAAACAGCAAAAAATTTCAACTTTACTTTCGAGGAATTCGCGACATTATTAATAAAAATTGAAGCTATCCTAAATTCACGTCCGATGTCTCCAATGACTGAAAGCCCTATCGAACTTCTGCCTCTGACACCCGGACGTTTTCTCCACGGCGCACCACTTATCGCATGCCCAGAAACTCAAAATGAAACTCATCTAAAAAATTTAAATTTGTTAAAGGGATGGGATCGCCTGAAAGCTCTTTAACATTTTTCGCTCGCAGATGGAAAACCGAATACATAATTGAGTTGCAACGTAAAGACAAATGTTATGTTGACCATGTTATTGTCAAGGATGATTCATTACCGCCCACAGAGTGGAGACTTGGACGCATTACACTTGTTATATATAGAAGGGACAAGAAGGTAAGAGTCGCTGAGTTAAAAACCCAAAACGGCACCATCGTGCGACTAATTGTCAAAACTCTGCTTCCTGCCAGACCCAAATAATCTACAAAATTCAATTCTATCAAAAAATAGTGCACTAAATAAAATGCCAGAATAAAGCTACGTCAACATATTAAATGCCAGTATCACTTTATATATTTCTTTCTTTTTTTTCAAGTACTATCGTGTTCATCAACTTTTTCCCCTTATCAACAAACACAGATCTAGTGCTGCGCAACCACTTTACGAGTTGACTGCACTATCCCTTTAGAAGACTTTATGACAGCACTGCTAAGTGGCCAATAGCAGCTTATTATTTGTGAAACCTGAAATGGTTATGGGTGCAAAATCTATCTACGCCCGGGAGGATGTTCAACCAAGTTTAACTAATTGACATATATGTACCTTCTTAGAAAGTTACCACGAACATGCAAATTCTCTTTCTCTTTATTTTACTTCATTTTAAGTAATATTTCATTATTATGTTACATTTTTTGTATTAACACACGTTTCTTGAATTCAGTCTGTGTTAGACATTGAAGCCATTGAAGGCAAAACTTTAAATAAAACAGCCTTGGAGGCAAATTTAATAAGAAAAAATAAATTTTGTATTTTTTTCGAGCAGTGGCTTTGGAAGCCAAAATCTGTTCATCACATAGAAAATTGCGGAAAATTGGAAAATTTATTTTTTTTATGAACTTTTAGCAACAAACACATAGGCGTCTGTGAGCGTATGGATTTGATTCAATGTTAATACTCATGCGTAGCGAAGCACGCCGGGATCCCCTAGTTTAAAATAAAAATTAAAGTAAAAAAATTACCGTTGACGCTAACATACTGCCACCAAACCAAACAGCATAACGTTGCATGTGATGGGTTGTTGTGCTTTGCTTGACGCATTAATTTTTTTGTAACGGGTGGTGTAGTTTCTTTACTAAACTATGAAGATAGGTTTTTCTCTTCTTTATCTTTAGCAGCTATATGGCAAAGTTTTTTAACTTTCGGTTCATTTTTTTTAATTTTAAATGAGTATTAGGATGTTGTAACGGAATTATTCTTTGCAGGTGTTGTGACTTCAGACCTGAATAATTATTATAAACACAATAACATTAAGAGAAAAATATTTAAACTAAAAACCAAAAATAGTTACATTCAAGCAAACAAACAAAAATAAATTTGTAAACAGTTACAAAAAATAAAAACAACTTTAAAAACAACAATACAATCCAATATTTACAACAACAATACATCAAACATCAAAATCATCACAAAAAAACACATCAACTCAACACATAAATCAAATAATAAGATTACGCAAAGACTCTCTCTTTCTCTGTTCATGACGTAATAAAAATAAGTCTTTGGGTAAAAAGTCAGTAATGTCAACTTAGTGCAATCGGAACTGTGTGATGCAAATTACAAATTCTAATTGGTGCTTTTAGTAAAACAAAGAAAAATCTTTTTTTTTAATTATTATTTTTTTTAATTTTCTAATAAGTAATTTAAAAAACGAATTCTAATGTGCTGTTGCTGTACAACAAGCGAGCGACTCGTCTAAAAAAATTTTATGAAAAGTACTCAATTTTTTTAGTAATTCCTATACAAATTATTTTGGAATATTAACGTTTTCGCTTGGATTTGTCATCTGCTATTATTTGGTTAAGCTTTCTTATTTGGAAAAACATTCGCGTACGGATGAAAAGTGTTTTTGCCTCGACGACTACATTTATTAAATTTGACTCGTCTAAGGGCCAGTTTTTGACTTCGTATTTAAATGTCATTTATATTTAAGTTCTATTTCAGTACAAAATTCAGTTTTTCAATGCACACTTAAATGATACAGTTTTACCATTTGGCATTTTTTGTTGTTGTTTCGCAAAACTAAACTTAAGTAAACAAACACTTTAGCCATTGATAGAACAACCTCTTATGTTTTGCACACATTTCTTAATGAAAATATTAACTATGAAGCTAAATTAATAAATAAAATAAGTTTAGATGGTGAACACTTAGGTTTCGCTGACATTTTTTAATATATTTAAAACATCTTTCACCAAATTTGCAATTCATTGCGTTTGTTAGCTACTGTTTTTCATAAACAATGGGGATTTATGTTAATATTTCGTAATGCTGCCATCTTTTAATCGTAGTTAAATAAAAACGATCATAAATGACCGAAAAACTGAAACTGTATTTAAATACTACTTAAATTTAAATGCAAATTAACTAAATGTGGGTTAAAATATAAAGTCAAAAACTGGCCATAAATGTTTTTTTTATTTAATTAGTTTAAATTTTTCCCATGCAAATTTATTCTCATCTAAACGACAAAATATTAACCATTCTTTTCTAAGTTTTTTTATTCTTTTGGGAAAAAAAAACTTAAGCTTGAGTTTTTATTTTTAGTATTTCCACAATTATACACTGCACATTTCATTTTTACACTTTTTTTTAACTTCAATAATATTTATTTTTACTACTTTCAAGCACAATTTACTATGATGAAAAAAAATAACCGTATTTTAATTTTAGTGATTCTTTCGAAAAATACGCGTTTATTTCTTAGGTGTGGTGCTATTTGAAATATATTTTTATGACGTCACGAGAGAGAATTTTACTTTCAAGGTTTTAATAAAAAATAATGGGACTGCTGTTTGCGTAATCTTATTATTAGATTCATGAACTGAACAGACCACTAAAAACAAAACAAAAAAAGATAACAAAAATAAACAGTGATGGCACTACGGGTCGTATGTGACCAGATCAGGGCTTTTATGGCTCTTTATAATGCAAATTGTACCGCGAATTGTTTCCTTTCCTTTTCCTAGTATTTTTTTTTATTTGTTTATTTATTTATTTTATTATTATATGGTAGTAGTAATTTTATTTTACTTATACCTCTGTGTTACCTGTTGTTTGATTAGTCAGTGACGAAGGTATAACACTGGTTACTGACTGGTCATAAAAGCATCATTTTTTACAGGGGTGTTAGCACTATAAAATAGACAATAGGTTTGAGTCTTTGCTATTTGTAATGACAGGAAGATATAGAATAGATTTCTGTAACATACGTGGGTTGAGAGCGAATTTTTTCTCTGTGTATGCACACAGTTGTCTCCATCGACCTGATATTTTTGCCTTATGTGAGACCCAGGTATCTGAGAATGCTGATCCACAGGATTTTCATTTGCCTGGGTACTCTCTTCTACCCTTTTTTAGTCTACATCGGGGTTTTACGTTGTACATTCGGAATGAAGTCGTGTACCAGTGCCAGCAATCACTGGGCACCGATGATCCTAAATTAAACTGCCTTTAGGTTAAATTCAAAGTCTGATCACACTTTTTATATTTCGGGTTTTTATACAGAAGCCCAAACGCAGGAAGGGATAAATCCATTTCCGGCCTCTATGCCCTTTCTTAGAAATTTGTCCGAACAGTGAAATTTTTGTTGCTGGTGATTTCAATGTTCACACCTTGTCTTGGATTTGCCATTCGAACCGTACAACTAAAGACGGCCAATATGTTGAGCTATTCGTCGTGCACAACCACCTCGTGCAATTAATTAATTAGTTCTTGCTACTCCTCGGGTTAGCAAGAGCTTTTGTCATTCGTTAAAAGAGTGAAGAATAATGCTAGTTCCTCAACTCCGCCACTTTTAAGGGATGATCAACGCCCCGGTTGATACAGCAAACCTCTTGGCTGGAATTTTTGCAAGTAACTCTTACTTGCCGGAAAGCAATCAACCACTGCCCGTACCGGAAAGAGTATCAGTAACTATGCCAGATATATTCTTTCGAGTACGTGCAGTTAAAAGGGTTTTAGCGGATCACAACATAAACAAGTCCCCTGGTCCAGATGTAATTCCAGCACTGGTCTTGAAGCAGTGCTCTTCGACGTTATCGCGTCCATTAGCAAAACTTTTCAACATTTTATACCATGTTGGTGAGTTTCCATCATGTTGGAAGATTGGTAATGTAACACCAGTCCCCAAAAAGGGAGAGGCTAGCAACCCTGAAAATTACCACCCAATCGCAATTTGCTCTGCACTCTCCAAAGTTATGGAGAGTATGCTCAATTTTCATCTTGTGAGGTATCTGGAGTCCAACAGCTTACTTAGTGACCGGCAGTACGGCTTTCGTAGGGGACGCTCTACGGGTGACTTACTGGCCTTCCTTTCGGAAAAGTGGTGTCAATCCACTCACCATTTCGGCGAAAGTAAGGTGGTGTCTCTAGATATTTCCAAGGCGTTTGATAGAGTGTGGCATGGTGCACTCATATCAAAACTTATTGCTTTTGGTGTCGGTAGTAGTTTCTCTCGACTTATTTCGAGCTTTCTCAGGTATCGCACTATACGAGTTGTTATAGATGGGATCTCATCAAACGATGACCTTCTCCGTCAGACTTTCAACCCTATCTATTCTTTCGCAGATGACAGTAGCATATGCCATTCCTTTTCCTTTCGCAATAGACCAAGCCTTCGGCTGTGCGAAAGCACATGGACGATACCCGTAATCGCAACCTTTTGGTAATCTCCGAATGGGGCCTTGCGAATAGGGTTCATTTTAACGCTCATAAACCCAGTGCTGTGTGCTTTCGCACAGGTGTACGGCTGAATATGCTACCTCATCTGTAATAATGGATGATATATATATTAAGGAATCAGAAGCTCCTGATATTCTTGGCATGAAAATTCAATGTGATGTTCGTTGGAACCAGCATATTTTCCATGCCGCAAAAGAAGCATTCAAGTGCCTAGGTTTTCTAAAACGGTGTAAGAAATACTTCACTTCATCTCCTTACTATCTATGTCACCTTTATCAGACCAAAAATAGAATACTACTCCATGTAAGGGCCGTTGCTTCAAAGTCTATTTTGGAGTTACTCGACCGCGTGCAGAAGAGAGCGAAGAAGCTCATCGGTGACAGTAGGGTATCCAGCTCTATTGACTCACTGGAGCATCGACGGAATGTGGGGTATGTTTCACTGTTTTATCGTTATTACAACGGAATGTGCGCTTATAAAATCAGGGAACTTGTTCCTGAAAACCGTAATTTCGTACGCGCAACGCGCTCTGCAACAAGAGCGCATTCCTTCGTGGTCGATTGGCTAGTGAATCGCACTACGCATTACAGAGAGAATTCGTATGTGGAATAAACTCCTCACAGAAGTATTTCCTGCCACTTTCAAACTGCAAAGATTTAATTCAAATGTCCACAATCATTACTCGCTCTATCCCCCTTCCCACAACCTAGTTTCCTAGTTCTGGCACAATGCATTGCATAACCCCTGAAAACACGTTTATAGCGTCTCGTTACATCTCTGAATACTCGGTGGAAATACGGTGAAAATGGAAAAAATATTAAACTGGACTTGTAAACTACGTAATAAAAAAATGTGATAAAAATTTTTTTTTTAAATAATAAAAATAAAAAATATTAAACAAAAAGAAATGTATAAAAAAAACTTGTCGAAATTTATATTCACACGTTCATTGCATCAGCCAAGACATTTTAATTTTACTAGGCAGTGTCGTCCGCCCAGCTGATTTGCAGTTGGAAACGTCAAAAATTGTTTGTATTTTACTACGTTTGTTTACGAATAACGAAAAACACTAACAATAATCATTTGCAACAAACAAACAAAGCAGGCATTTAAATTGATAGCAATTATTTTTTATTTCTCAATTCCAACGCACAAAACAACAATAAAAAGCCATGTTGTATTTGCCAATGTTGTATTTGTTGTAGAGCCGCTACTACCTAGTAAAATAAATGTGCCTTGGCATCAGCCATTTTTAAGATTAGGGTTTTGCATTTATTTGCGCATAATATACTTTAATGATGCATTTATGAACAGATGACATTTGCAGTGCATTTACGAACGTACTGCCCATCACATGCAGTGCAGTGATGGATTTAAGGCTTTTTTAGCGATTCTCTTCCAACTCACCATCTTATCGACCCTTTTGCGTGAAATAATCGTATATGCCAATTTTTTCAAAATTGAGTTTTTGATGCAGTTTTGTTCTACATTCACTTCGTTGCTCCAAAAATTGATTTTATCGTATCTGACAATGAAGAATATTTTGCATGTTGTAGTTGTTGCAATATTTAATACATATTTCTTTCTAAGTTAGAATTACAAGATAAGGCAAATTGCTTGCTTGATTTTGTTTTTTGACTCTATTCGATTTACCGTTAATTTTACAGATATGTTAAAGCATTTATCATGCATTCTTTTTCGGATCATGTGTTTGAGGTAATTAGCTATTGTGAACTCCTCCAAGTAAAATATTATCTACAAACAAATTAATAAATAGTGCGTGAAAAATGCAATCCGTTTTCGAAACCGTAAGTAAATAATATAACTTAAAAGTAATTTGATGTGGATCTTGTTAATGTGTAATTATCATTATGTGGTGATGTTTTCGTTGTATATTAAATTGTGTATATTAAATTGTGTGTTTTATTTAAAAAAAAATATTAAAAAGTAATGCTAAACAGGTTTTATACAGGTTTCTCAAGTGTCATAAGTGCCATACAGCGATAGTGAGAATGATGACTCATGCTTATTTGAAAATGAAAACTGTGTCGAAAAACTGGGTTACAAAAATTTCTGTCTGTTAAATCAAAGGACATTAAAAAGAAAGTTTTACCTCATCCATGTTGTCGTCTCTCCAAGACATCTCGTGAACATTTTATTTAAAATTATTGGGAAACGTCAAAAGCAAAAAGAAGAATGTGGCTGCTTTCTTGTATAAAACATTAACAAATTCAATGAGCTGCTGTCAAAGAATGAGATTGTAGACGAAACAATTCTTTTCGATATAATTTTACTCACAAAGGGATCGTTTTTAAAGTTTGTCGAAAATTCTTCTTGACAACTTTAAATATTTCTCAAATTATGTTTAGATATCTTTTAAGGCAAAAAAATTATGCTCAGCCAAAAGTTTTGTTATGATCCTAACATTAACTCTAGAAAGTTAACGTTATTTTTTCGTACGGTTAAGATAGCGTTACGTCTGAAAGACGTATGGTTTCTAACATCCTTTTAAAGACTTAAAAAAAATAAAAATTGGCTTAGTAGTTATCGAGATCATTTATTTATTAAATTTTCTCTTTGGTAACAGAAAATTTAGTAAACGAGATCAACTGAATATACTGAATATACTCTTACTACAAACCACAGAGATAGATTACAAAATTAAAAAGGCATACGTCTGATAGACGTTACTTATCTATGCAGGGTTAAGGCAAGTTTTATCCCGGCTATACATATACTCCTTAACAAGTCTATCTCATGGGTGTGAGAACCTCCCTTTGCCTTAATCTCCATGACCATTACAATAAAAAAACTTAATCTAAAATACACATATACTATCTCCACTGAATCACAACTAAACCAGAAGCAAGATTTTACGCTCTCGTTGCTCTAGCCCTGCCATGGTCATCATTTTTGTTCTTAGTCTGCGACTACAATGACACCCATTACACGTGCGGTACGCTACCACTTACCTCCCTTTAACCATCCAACTCAGGCAATTTATTCCTGCATTCTATAGAAAGAAAGATCAATAATAATCTATACTTAATTTATTTAACATATTATTTTTTTATCCAATACAAAAAAATTACTTAAATTTACTTTTAGAACTCCTATATTTAATAATTTTCATAAGTTATATACTTATACACAAAATTTATTATTTTTATTATGTTTTATATTTTCTTTTTGCTAACAAATACCAAAATAATATGTTGACGTTACGCTGCTGTACCTACACGTATTTCCTCATCCGCTAAAATATTTCTAATTAATTCTTTTCCTTCTTAAATATTAGACATCTGCAACGAGTAAATTTTTTGTGCATATCTGAAACTCGCTCCCAAACATAGTTTATATTTGTTCTTTCAGTGAGAGCACAAGCGAAAAAAAATAATAATTTACTAATATTAAAGAAAACGTAACTTAAAATATAACTTTACCGGTAAAAAAAACAATAAACCTAAGTGTTGTGTATGTACACAATAAATAGAAAGCACGCGTTCACTTCAAGCTTACAATTCAAAGTATTCTTTATTTTCATATATTAAATTACATTTTTCTTATTATCTATCTTCATTTCGTTTCTTACATTTTATGACAGTTTAGAAGGTTGCCAGATAAAGGAAGAATGTTTATAGGTATTTAACATGAAATATCTAACACGCCTCCTCCCAAATTTGTTTTCTTATCTTTTTTTTTTTATTTAGCATATTCAACTCAAAAAAAATATATATATATATATATATTAATATATTAAATAAATTACGTTTCCTTCTTTTTAATTCGTTTTAATTACCTTTCCATCTTTTCTTGGTCTCAAGTTTCTATTCAATGTACCTTCGCACACGCCTTCTGCACTTTTACAATTGATATTATTTGTAGAAGTACTTGCATCAGTGTTACCTTGACTATTTTCCTCCGACAATACATTATTCTCCTTTTTTATAAATAAAATCATTGTTGAATTGTGACTCATTATTGTTCAAACTACGCATTTGGTCTAAGTGTCTTTTTTTCACGATTATTATCCGAAAAAGTACATAAATAAGATTGGTTACCCAATCTTCGTTGAACCGTAGCTGGGGACCAGCTGGGTTTGTTACAATCTTTATAATTTCTGATTAAAACTTTTTCACCCCTAGAAAATTGCAAACTACGATTCCCTTTGTGAAGAAAAACACTTTTTTCCTGAGATTCCTTTATCCTTTCCTTTACCGTAGGTGGTCTTAGATTATTAAAACGTGTCCTCAGTGAACGACCAAAAAGTAATTTACTCGTGATTCACCAGTAGAGCAGTGTGGAATGTTACGGTAATCAATTAAAAAGCGACTTATCAACACATCAAGATCCGCGTTAAAATTTTCTTTTAAATTTGCCAAAAGTGATTTCTTTACAGTTTTTACAAAATTTTCCGCTTGGCCATTCGTGGATGGAATGGTTTAAATTCATTCGACACAAATTGACGTCCATTATCACTTACAATGGTGTCTACCAAACCGAATCTACTAAATAATTCTCTAAGTTTACCAACCGTAAAATGGGATGTTGTATCCCTTGTGGTGAAAACTTCAACCCATTTTGAATACGAATCAATTACAATCAATAAGTACTGCCCCTTAATAGGACCTGCGAAGTCGACATGGATACGACTCCAAACCATCTCAGTTGGACACCACGGCATCAAAACACTTTTCTCCGGGCTCGACTGCAATTCCTGACAAGATCTGCAACTCCTCACAAGAATTTCAATATCCTTATCAATGCCTGGCCACCAAACATACGAACGTGCTAAAGCTTTGGTCTTGACTATACCAAAATGAGAACAGTGTAAACTATCCAAAATAGATTTTCTCAATCTGCCAGGAACTACCGTGCGATATCCCCAAAGTATACAATTGTATTCGACAGACAATTCATCCGCCTTCTCTCTAAATGGTCTATATTCCTCACCCTTCAATTGGTGAACCGTTCCCATGCTTATAGCGTTGGCAAGTTTCGATAAAATAGGGTCACGTCTTGTGGCCTTAGCAATACTTTTAAAGTTGAATTCAAATATATTTTCCCTTTCTATCAAATTAATGTAATTACATTCTTTATAGTCTTCTACTAGTGGTACCTGTGGCATCCTTGAGAAATTGTCTGCATAATTTAAGACCCCTTTTACATGTTCCACTGAGTAGTTAAATCCTGACAATATCAGAGCCCAGCGCTGTAAACGCGCAGAAGCCATTAAAGGCAAACCCTTACTTTCGCCAAAAATTGTTAACAACGGCTTATGAGATGTTTTTAATGTAAAATGGTTACCTAATAAATATTGTTTTAAATTTGTCACACAAAATAAAATTGCCAGAGCCTCTTTTTCTAACGTGCTGTAATTAACTTCTGTCTTTGTCAGCGCCCTCAATACAAACGCAATTGGTTTTACTGACTTATCCGAAAAAATATGCGACAATACCACTGCCACTGCCGTATTACAAGCATCCGTGGTTAATACTATAGGTAAATCAGGGTTCAAGTGTACCAATACTCGATCCGAGGTAATATCACGCTTTAAATTTTCATATGCAACTTTACATTCCTTAGACCAGAAAAATTTTACATCCTTCTTCAACAAATTATACAGAGGTACCATTTTCTCTGCAAAACAATCAATGAATTTGGAATAATAATTTAACATACCTATTACAGCCCTTAGCTGCGATACATTCTGCGGTGGTGGTGCGGTTACTATGGAAACAATACGGTCTTCATTCTTGGTTAATCCTTCTTTATCAATTGTAAATCCTAAATAGGATATTTTTTTTTCAAAGAATTTACATTTTCCTAAGTTCAACTTAAAACCTGCATCACGTAGTCTACTCAAAGTCATTTTCAAATTATCTATGTGTTCTCTTAAACTTTTACTCGTTACAGTAATGTCATCCTGATAAACTACAACACCTGGAACTCCTCTCAGCACCCCCTCCATCGTCTTCTGAAAAATTGCCGCTGCAGTTTTTATCCCAAATGGTAGCCTCTTCATCTTCATAGTCCCTATGTGAGTACTTAATGTACACAAAAGCTGTGATTTTTCATCCAATAACAACTGGTTGTATGCATTTGAAAGATCTAATTTTGTGAATAAACAACCTCCCTGTAGTGCCGCAAAAATTTCATCTATCCTGGGCAAGGGATACTTAAAATCAAACAAATGTTTATTAATCGTAACCTTAAAGTCACCGCATATACGAAAACTACCATCCGGTTTTAAAATAGGAACAATTGGTGTTCCCCAATCTGAATGGTCTACAGGCTCTAAAATATCATCTCTTATTAAATTACGAAGCTGGTTTTCCACCTTAGATTTCCATGCAAGGGGTAATGGACGTGGCTTAAAAAATATAGGCTTTGCCATTTTATCTATTGCTAGAGAAACCATAGCACATCTGTAAGCTCCTAAAGCATCTTCAAAAACACTTTCAAATTCACTTTTTATTTGTTCACTAATAACACTCAAAGAACTTTTCTCAAAAACGGTATTAATTAACTTCAATTCGAAACTAAAGGCTCTTAAAAATGTTCTTCCTAACAAAGGGGGGTTTTCAGTGTTCGTCACAATAACAACAATGCTTTTTGTAATGCCCTTGTAAGCAACATCTGCAATAAACTCACCTAAAATTGAAATTTTATTCCCGCTGTAGCTAATATATGTGGTTTTACATGGACGAATATTATCTATATTTATTTTTATTTTGTGGAGAAATGATCTAGGTAACAACGTGCAAGACGCTCCAGTATCACATATAGCTTCAAATTGATATCCATTAATTGCCACAGGCAGTGTGTAAAGGTTCATCATTGAATTTCCACTATCAACACTAAAAATAGAAAAGTTATGAGAATTATGAAATTGTGACCAAATTGAATTTTCAGATACGTAGTTTACATTTTTCTTTGAACGACATACTGAAGCTAAATGACCAACTCTGCCGCAAGAATGGCATTTGCTTTCTTTATATTTGCAGTCAGAAGATTTATGATTGCGCCATCCACAGTGAGCACACTCTTTGTTTTTATTTTTTTTGTTTATTTCTGCTTCGCTCTCTGCTACTGCCATCGTCTCTGCTATCATTGCTGCTTCTGTTTGCGCGTTTTTGCTCTGTGCTGTTGCTTTTTGTAATGTTCCGTTTAATGAAATTAACGCCGTCTCTCTCACACACATTATTTGATGATTTAAATTTTGTCTCTAAAATAAGCGCCTTTTTAAATGCGTCGTTCAAACATAACCTCTCAACTTCTTCACAAATTCTTTCGAATATTCTAGATGGAAGTCCCATTACGAATTTATCCAATACAAAAGCATCCAAGTGTTCACCAAATTTACAGTCCATAGCAAGTTTTTTTATGCGTGCAAACCAATTAGAAACAGTTTCATTTTCACCCATAACTGCATTATAAAAATTTTTACGCTCTTGGAATATGATAGTCGGTGCGGTAAAATGAATTTTCAAAATGCTACATAAATCTTTGTATGTGCTGGAAACAGGTGTCTGTGGGCTGCACAAACTGTGCAATACTCCATACGCTTCTGCACCAATGGACTTTAATAAAATTGACTTCTTCACATTGTCACTTGTAATATTAACTTCGCACATATATATTTCCAACCTTTCATGCCACAAATTCCATTTGTCACTATTTGGAACAAACTCCGGAATTGATTGTGTAGGCAATAATGTGATTGGCACTCCACTGCTTGAACTGTTGGTCGAATCAGTTTTTGACATTGCAATTTAACTTTTTTTTTTTATTTATTTAATATGTAATTACATATATTTTTGTATTTAACAATTTCAATTTACAATTTTTTTATGCTTTTCAACTCGTCGCCATTTGTTGTGTATGTACACAATAAATAGAAAGCACGCGTTCACTTCAAGCTTACAATTCAAAGTATTCTTTATTTTCATATATTAAATTACATTTTTCTTATTATCTATCTTCATTTCGTTTCTTACATTTTATGACAGTTTAGAAGGTTGCCAGATAAAGGAAGAATGTTTATAGGTATTTAACATGAAATATCTAACACTAAGTAAAACTAATAAAAATAAACAAAAGAACAGAAACAGATAAGAAATGTGTTTATTTCAACCCACCCTTAAATAGGCAACAACAACATAAAGACCTACAAGCAACTATTTATTGCCCAGCTTTTATACTGCAGCACACGAAAATTGTGTTCTAAAGTTTGTGTGTTTTTTTATATATATAATATTTGATTTATATTGAGTTATAAATCTTTTTAACTTAAGCCGGGCCAACTTTTGTAAAAGCTAAAAGGTAAGCAATATTAACGTTAGTAACAAAAGAAAATTTTCCCACGTAAGGTTCTAATAAAATTCTATAACATCAGAGCAAGAACCACATTTGAGTTTCTCACAAAAGAAATCCATAGTGGCAACCCATCATACGTTAAAGATCTTTCAATCAAAATTAGTCTTGTAACGGGCCAAGACTGCCCATTGAGCACTTTTAGGTAGTGCAATTTAAATAAAACGAACGCCTGCAATAAATAATTTTGAGGAAAATTTAAGTCAAATATCAGTCAATTCTTAGTCAATTTCTAATGAGTTTGTATTCGAAATTTTCGAATGATTTTAATACATATATATTGTTACGTTTATTAAAATTATAAACGTTTTATTAATGAGTTCTTTATTTGCAAAATAATTACACACATAACTTTTAGAGTTTTAAATAAATTACACTTCATTAAATCAATTATTTGACGATTTAACTATTCGCGATTAATAATACACGCTGGCAACTTTAATTGTTGTACCACAAGATCTTAACCAGATGACGCTCACAATACTGTTACGTTTTTCCCTTTTTTAAAACAAACGTACGGATTCTTTCGATTGCAAATACCACTGTGGCTCATTATTCTGTATTCAAAATTTATGGCTTTCTCTGGCTATACTTCTTGATCCTACCGGTCTTGTGAACCTTCGGTCTCGTATTTACTAAACATGCGTTATTACTACAAACGCAGCCATCCACGCTACACTAATGTATTACTCCGGCGAGACATGAACCACTCGATGCCTTGTTTAGTAACCTTAACCATCCACAGACATCTCCACTACTCCTTTTATCCAAGCCAGTCATCTCCTTTAATCCAGTAGCCACAACACACGTCTGCCATACACTGTTGTTATGCTGTTACACTTCCCCGCGCTAACCACTTTTGCTCTTACTTTTTATTATAAAGGGCTTCTTGACAATTATCTGTTGCTCTTATATTAAGTTTGACGTCTCCACTAAATTATCTGCCATGGCTTTACACAATAATTGCCTTTTGCATCTCGGGAGGTTTGTACTGCTGTTTATTAATTTTAATTACATTATAACAATTATTATTTTCTCGTTGCACGCATGTCCGAATGCGGTATCGAGCTCGGACCCCCTGTTTTGCAGTACGCACCACTACCAACGCAGCCATTGAGGCTGCTCAGCTTTTGTTAGCTAAATTGGGGTTTTTATTCTACACACATACCATTGGTTGTTAAATTAACTTATTCCCCACGCTCATGCGGAAACAACTACAGGGGTTGTCAGATTTTATTATTCGTAACAATACGAATGAATCGGCACGTATTGGCGTTGCTTTTATATATCCTATTTTTAGGCGTTCTTGAATATTCGAGAATTTCTACTGCGTAGTTAAAAATGCTGCGTTGCCACTTTTATCTCAGACGCATTAGTGAGCATTGTTATTTACTTCTAGAACCTTCAATCATTATTTAAAAATGCATGTTGTGTATTTTTATTTAGTTGTTATGCAGGTGTGTGTATGTTTGTGTATTGTGTTTGTTTACTCATCGCTTTGTGTTAGTTGCTTTGAAAACAAACACAATAGGCCATTCCGTTTCACTTTCTTGGGCTCAATTATTTTTACATCTTTTTATGATTTTAATAAAGCATCTTTGTAACAATATAATTAAACGTACATAATTATGTTGTAAAAAAAATATTTCTTTCAGATCTTTAATATACATAGTTCACGGGTAAAACCTCTATATATCTTTCCATGAATTATGGCTGCTCTGATGATTAGGTCCATCTCTTGATGCTTTAAGGTAAAAGGAACCATGAAATATAGTGATCTTCCTTGCTACACAAGAGAGTTTCACAGAAATTAATTACGGGAAGTATTACTGCAGTACATCAGCAACATAAGTGTTTACTTTGTTTAAAAATTTCCTTTATTTTTATAGATCCCAAATATAAATAATCTGAAGAATTATTTAGCTGCTACTGCAAACAAAACGACATGGAAATCTACATAATTAAAGGAATGTTATGAACCCTGACATCACCGGTTTTTTCTTTTTCCTTTTATACTTACTAACTAATATTGCACAATAAAAACTAATCTAATCAGGTACTTAAGTTATATCACCCATGTAAAAGTAGAAATTGCTAAGCTAATTAAAGTGGTGGACGACATGACCAATATTAAAAATTATAAAAAAAAATAAAAAAATAATTACGACAAATTTAATAATCACTAAATTAATTCTGAAAAATTACCACGACAAAAACACAACAAAATTTACGAAAAGAAATATATATATATATATATATATATATATATATATATATATATATATATATATATATATATTGTTACGTTTATTAAAGTTATAAACGTTTAATTTATGAGTTCTTTATTTGCAAAATAAATAAACACACAACTTTTAGAGTTTTAATTAAATTACACTTTATTTAATCAATTATTTGACGATTTAACTATTCGCGATTAAAAAACACACGCTGGCAACTTTAATTGTTGTACCACAAGATCTTAACTAGATGACGCTCACAATACGAATGAATCAGCTCGTATTGGCGTTGCTTTTATATACCCTATTTTTAGGCGTTCTTGAATGTTCGAGAATTTCTGCCGCCATCTATTGCGTAGTTGAAAATGCTGCGTTGCCACTTTTATCTCAGACACTTTAGTGAGCATTATTATTTACTTCTAGAACCTTCAATCATTATTTAAAAATACATGTTGTGTATTTTTATTTAGTTGTTATACAATGCAGGTGTGTGTATGTTTGTGTATTGTGTTTGTTTAGTCATCGCTTTGTGTTAGTTGTTTTTGTTTTGCAATAAAGATGTTTTAAAGAAACTTCTAGCTTTGCAAACAAACACAATAGGCCATTTCGTTTTACTTTCTTGGCCTCAATTATTTTTAACATTTTTTTTATGATTTAAATAAAGCATCTTTGTAACAATATATATATATATATATATATGGTTGGTTATATATGTATACATACATATATAACCAACAAAAAACATAATTAATAATTAATAAAAAAAAACAAATAAATAAATAATTGTCTGACGTCCTAATACTGCACTTGAAATTTTAAGTTAGAGTCATTGTAAATAAAAAAAAACTTAGCAGTTTATACCTTTATATATTTGGCGTGATGATTCCTATTGCTTTTCCATCTAAAGTTTCCATTTCGTACATGTTGTTACCGACAGGCCGAACCACTCTACGTCTGAAAAACTTCTTGCAGAATTTGGCATTAAGATTTTTTCCGAAATTACTTTGAATCATATTTCTCCTGTATACTTCCTGCCCAGGAACAAATTTAACTACTCTAGCTCTCTTGTTGTATATTCTGGCACTTTTCTGATAGGCTTTATTCATATTGTCTTTTATTTGATCTCTTATCATTTGCATTCTATCATCCTGTTCAGTGATTATTCGGTGTCCTGTTATAGAATGTAGTTTTCGAGCCAATTTGTAATCTGCACCATTGGTGTACATGTGGTATAAAACAATGCGTAAAAAGGCATGAAACCTATAGCACGGTGCAAAGAATTTCTCAAAGCACAATCAATCTCTAAAAGGTAGAGATCCCAATCTCTGTGGTCTTCATTTAAGTAAGCTCTGATAGCCGATAAAATACTTTGGTTTACTCTTTCAGAAGTATTACTACTAGGCTGGTAAACTGGAGTCCTAACGTGTTGTATTTTATACGAACTTATCAAATTTTAAAAACCTTTCGATACAAATTGAGCTCCGTTGTCCGTATGGATGATTTCTGGAACACCAATTTATGAAATACTCCTTGAACTAAAAATTTTGCCACATTCTGTGCAGTAGCTGCTCTCATTGCCTTAACAATACCGCTCTTTGATCTCGGAAACTTACTTAAGAAATCCAGATACAGTTTTTGAAAGGGACGATCAGTAATAACCTGATTATCTATCTCTGGTCTAAGATTTTGGTTAGACGGTTTTATTTCTTTGCATGTTTGGCAATTTTTAATAAAAGATTTTACCTGCATAGACATTCTCGGCCAATAAAAGAACCTTCGCAACCATTCTAATGTATTCATCACACCACCGTGAGCTGCTGTTTTACTGGTGTGTGTTTTTTCTATGATGGGCTGGGTTATATTCGGCGGAATCCACATTTTCCATTGACTCTCGGACTCATCATGTCTGTCAAAATTAACTCTTTTGAACACAAGTACATCTTCGACCTTTAAATCTGGCAAACTTTCATTATTATCTTTTATATGCTTTATCAAGTCCAGATACTCGTTGCTCTGAAATTCGACCGTTTCGAAATCAAACAAATCATTTAGTACTAGCTCGTCTATGTTTGCTTCATCTTCTGGCATTCTTGAAAGCATGTCAGCTACAATGTTTTCAGACCCTTTTCTGTGCAGTATATCGAAGTCAAATGCCTGTAACTGAAGCGACCACATCGCCAGTCTTCCCGTTACATCCTTGAGAGACATAAGCCACTTCAGACTCGCGTGATCAGTGACTATCGTAAACGGCATCATCTCGACATAGGGTCGAAACTTTTTCACCGCCATAACAGCTGCCAGACACTCCTTTTAGTGACACTATAATTTTTTTGACAGGCATTTAGCTTTTGACTGTAAAAAGCTATCGGATGTTCTTTGTTGTGCTGATACAGGACTGCACCAATTTCATAATCGCTAGCACCGCACTGTATCCAAAATCTTTTAGAAAAATCTGGATGTCTAAGTACTGGAGCTAAGGCTTTTTTAGGGTTTTAAGGGCTTCAATCGCTTCTGGAGTCATCGCAAACTTTTTCGTTTTCTTGAGCCTATCATTTTAAGGGGGAGCTATGGACGCGAAATCTTTAATGAATAGCCGATACCATCCTGCTGTTCCGAGAAAGCTACGTACTTCACGAGGCGATTTCGGTACTCTTAATTCCCTTATAGCTCAAACCTTTTCTGGGTCTGTCTTCAGACTTCTCCCGCCAATTATGAAACCAAGGTATCTTAATTCTTCGAAACAAAATTTTGAATTTTTCAGGCATATTGTTAAATTAGCATGCCTTAAACACAACGCTACTTCTTCCAATAATTTAAAATGTTTTTCGAAGCTGTTGAAGATAACTCAGAGATCATCTAAATAGATAAATACATTTTCCTTAAGCCTTTATATATAACTTTATAACTTTATCCATCAGTCTGCATGCCTTAAACACAACGCTACTTCTTCCAATAATTTAAAATGTTTTTCGAAGCTGTTGAAGATAACTCAGAGATCATCTAAATAGATAAATACATTTTCCTTAAGCCTTTATATATAACTTTATAACTTTATCCATCAGTCTGCAAAGTCGTTGGTCCGCATTGCAGAGACCGAATGGCATAACTCGAAACTGGTAGAGTGGTCGGCCCGTTACAGTAAAAGCTGTGTACGGCTTACACTCTTCTTCTAGCCCTATCTGCTAAAAATCAAACTTTAATCGACGCTACTTATAAAAAATGATTCGTCGATTCTAGTTAATATCCCCTCTAAGTTTTGTAGTGGATAAGCATCTTTAATAGTTATTTTGTTCAGCTTTCTTGCGTCAAGGTAGAATCTGTTTTTACCTGGCTTCCTAACCGCTGTGGTTCTATTGGACCAGGGGCTTTCGCTTTCTTCAATGACTTTTAAGGCCAGCATTGTGTCAACTTCTTTATAAACGATTTCCTGCATAGTAGGTGACAAAGGATAATGACATTCCTTAAAGGAAACCGAACCTTTTACTAGCTTAATTATATGCCTTAAAGAGAAGTGCAACCTAAACCTTCCTTTTCAAACGCCGGAAACAACTCTATAACCCTTTCTAAACTATATTGTTGTTCCTTAGTTAATATTTTAGGCTTAGATTTGTGGTCTTCTACTTAAAAATCTTCTTGAAGTTTTCTACGTTTATTTCTTCTACCTTAAATACTTCAGGAGCTTAATCAAACGCTTTCCAAAAGTCCAATTCAAGGTAAGCTTCCTGTTCCAAATCAGGACACAAGTAAAATAGAATATTCCGAGATTTCTCTTTAAAAGAAATTTTTAGATTCATTTTGCATAGCAATCTGTGTTGTTTTCCTGCAGCAGTCGATACTATAGAATAGACTGGTTCAAACTTAAGTTCCAATCTTTCTAATAACTCTCTACATCCTTTACCTAGCAGGCTTATTGATGCGCCCGTATCTAACAGATCTTTTATGCTAATACATATTTTTAATGGTTATTTGTACAAAAGCACGAGGGTCACCTTTTTTATCTAGACAGTGTACAGTTTCTAAAAACAATCTTTTAAGTTTTCTTTTCTCTGCAAATTTCTTTCGTAATTTTTGTATTCTGTTTGAAACAGTTTTTTCATGTTTCCTAACATTTTGATAATTAAGTTCTCTTTCTTCTAGCGTATATTTATGTTTTAATTGAGGGATAAACTTATTTAATTTACTAACCGTTTCTATTAAATTTATATTTTGTTTTGCTACTAACGCCGGGCTGTCATTGCAGTTTCTTTGGGCAAATGGCTTCCCTTCACGAGCTCGCTCCTGTGAAAATTTTTAGCCTTGCAATCGCTACAGTTTGGACCCTGAACATCTGGCTTGCCACACCTATAACAAAACAACAATCTGTCTGTTGAAGGGCAATCCATAAATACATGGCCGTTTTGATGCCAATTCCAGCATACTAGTAAATTTCTGGTGTTTTTGCAATTTGAAATTTTAGTATTTATTTCTTCTAGCTGTTTGGCAGATTCAGTTAAACCATCAACTGGCTTCTCAAATATTTTATTTACTTGCCTGGTGTAGCGGTTCACAGGGACGGTTGGTTGCAAATTTAATGAGGCTTTACGACCAAACACCTTTTCTGCCTCTACACATTCCCGGCGTAATTATTCTACCGTATCAGCAATTAGGTAAACTTTATTTCTTATATCATCTCTCAGATTCTTTTTAATCATTTCTTTTTCAGAGACGGCTATATTTAATCTTAATCTCATTTGTGTTATGGCAAAGAAGAAAGCATCAAGACCTTCGCCGCGTAGTTGCCTTCTCTCAACCATGTCACTCATGAGCTCGAAACTGGACTTAGTGGATTGGTATTGTTTTATCAGAGTGTCTTTTAAAGTGGGCCACTCTGTGCCATAGTTTGTCTGTATAAATAACCAATACCACTTTTCGGCCACGCCTCTGATTAACAAATGAAAATTATCCAACATCATACACTACTGTCGCTTAGGTCGCTTTACGCGAAATACGAAATCCTCCACAGCTAATTTGTTCGTGTTGCCATCGAATTCAAGGCCCCATTTGTCGATCCTCATCTTATGATAGCTTTTGGTTGGGTTTGCACCTCCAACGTTTTCTATCGACGCTCTCAAAGAGTTGGATTTTCCAAAAGAAAAAGGCGTTAATCGTTTTCTGGAATTTATATTAGGCGGGCTACTTGACATATCATACACACTAAAGTTTTAATTTCCTTTCCTCTAGGCTAAAATCAGGTCCCAAAAGGAAAACAAAAAACTCACAAAAAAATACTAGCAGAAATCTCAAAGATTGTACAAAAAAACAAAAACTAAACAAATAGAAGACAATATGAGCTACCATAAAAAAAGGATTAAAAATTATTCTTATTAAATACAAACAATATAAAAAAGGTAATACAATTTAATAACAATAATGATAAAAATAACAATAATAATAATAATAATAACAATAATAATAATGATAATAATAATAATAATAATAATAATAATAATAATAATAATAATAATGATAATAATAATAATGATAATAATAATAACAATAATAATATAATAATAATAATAATACTAGAAATACTATTAATAATAATAAAAATATTTATTATATTAAACTTTTGATTTACTAACTTTCTTTAAAACTCTTTTAGTTAAAATGTTCTATCTTCGCGGTTTTGGCATGAAGGTAACAAAGCGGTTGGAGGAATGGTCATTATAACCGGGAGTGATTGTTGTGTGGCATGAAATCAATTTCTACATAAAAAATGTACGGGTCCCCCTCATACGGTCATAATTCGTGACCATTACCTGAATCATGATTTATGAGAATTTCCCTGTGTGTTCAAAGCAAAATTTCTTCACAGGCGGCTACCGATGCTGCCATTAAATTTAAAAATCTCAACAAAACTAAAGAAATTGAACGAAAAATAAACAAGGTATGTGAGGCAATACAATTAGACAATTAAAATGAAGTTTTCTAAGATATTGCACTCTCTTTCCATAGAACTGGCCGAACACCTCACCTATCAAGCGTTCAAACCATCAATAAGTCCAGTACATCCTTTAAACGGCTCAAATTCATTCAAGGGCTACTAATACTATTTTTGTTTTCAACACTGATCTAGCGAGTACTTCGTTGGGCTATATTCAAAACTTCTATTGATCTATTTTCCTTGGGCGCCATTTATGTAACAGCCGTAGGAACCAGTAGGCTTTCCAATTAGCTCAGTTAACCCTAATTTCGCCGACAAGCATCTCTCAGCAGGTTCCAACCCTCCCACTGGGTACGCTGTCCATATAAAAACTAACATATTAAACGAAAAACGAAAACAAATGCTTACCACAGAAACAACACACATCCACATCTTCTCAGGCTTATGTTAAGCTGTTTTGCCCCCCCCAAATCCTTATACGTCATCTTTGTGACCACCTATTCCATCCAACTCCCTTATCCAGCTTTCACTCACCTTCATGCCATTACCTAGTTAAATTACAGCCAACAGATCATTTAAATTTTTTTCTTTTTAACGTTATACAGTTAGGAGCAAAAATGTAATATGATAGCCGGCGTTCGGAAACAATGCTTAGTACTTCCTATGAGGAAGCAAATACCAAAATTTTTTTTGATTATTATTATATATCGGTTTGTCCAAAAAAATTAATACTTACGTGCAATATTCTAGTATGGCAAGGATGGACAGTAGGGGTACCGCAACAAATATCAGAAAATGTTACACTTTTGCACTCTGTTAAATTTGAATGCATTTAATAATTCAAACAAATTCAATATCTGAATCATTCTGTAATCTACCGTTATTTATCAATTTTTCAATTATCTCACACGTGTTTTTAAAATGGAGCCATCTAAAATCAATGAAATTATTAATTTATTGCAAAAAAAAATGAATCGGTAAGACAAATTGCAAAAAAGTATAAAATAAGTTTTATGACCGTGCAAAGAATTAAAAAAAAGTATGGAATATGTGCACAATCTTCGCGTATTGGACGGCCAAGAAAAATAGATGATCGCACTGGTCGACACCTCGCAAAATTGGTAACATGCGAAAATCCTATCACCCCAGCTGAAGCACTAAAAACTCTTCAAATTGACGCAAGTCGCTGGACAGCTCAACGGTGTTTAAAAAGATTGGGTCTTAAGGCCGCTGTAAAAAAGAAAAAACCACTTCTAACAAAAAAAAAACATTATTTTGCCGGAAGGAATTTGTAAATTCGTATAAAAATTGGACAGAAGGCGACTGAAGTCAGGTACTGTAAATAAATTTTAATTTTTTTTTTTAATTTTTTATTTTTCAGGTGATTTGGTCTGATGAAACGAAAATTAACCGTTTTGAGTCAGATGGACGCTCGTGGTACTGGACTAAGGACCCAAACACCAAAACCTCAAATAAGGTCCGACAAACAATGAATCACGGTGGTGGTTCAATAATGGTTTGGGGTTGTACCAAAAAAAGTGGAGTGAGTCCTCTTGTTAAAATTGATGGTATTATGAAAAAGGAACAATATCTTTCAATTTTTCAAAATAATTTACCAGCTACTATTGAAAAAACGGGTCTTTCTCCTGAAAATGTTGTGTTTCAGCAAGATAACGACCCAAAGCACACGGCTTTTACATAAAATAAAGCAAAATTGAAATTAAATCCTAAACGTATAACATCTGTAACAACAAAATTTACACAAAAAAATACGAATTTGAAACAATAAAAAACAATTAGAACTAATAACTTTCTTCTAATAAACTTTTGTTATTTTTTCCTTTTTTTATCAATGATCGATGTACAATATTAACAAAATCTATATAAGTATATCTTCTATTCTTGCTGCCTACCCTATTACTTCAAGAAACCACTTCAGGTGTCTATTACTTAAAACCTAACCTAAAGGAGCTCCCTGATGCTAGTAAAAATTAATAAAAACGGATTTTTTTACAAATACTAATTATTCTCTTTACGTGAAGTAATATTGTTTGCTGGGCTTTTTGTTATATTTTTATTTCCTTAAACAAAACAAAACTTTATCTGAAAAAGGTTCTGCCATCTATGGGGAAATAGACGTATAAATCAAATAAAAAAGAAACAAAAGCTAAAAATTCACTAAGCTGCTTTTAGGCGTTACCTTTTTACAAATTAACCCCCGAATAACAAATTAAAATTTATATAAATACATAAAAAATGCGTGTAAACAAAAATTAAATTAATGACACAAACATGCAAATATATAAATATATAATTAAATAAATGAATACTCAACTTAATACTCGAACAAAATTTAACAGGCTTTAAAAATGTTACGTTAACTTTCCATTTTATACTTTTTTTTGACATTCTGTTTTCACTTCTTTTTCAAATTTTTGTGCTTAATCTTTTAGTATGATCAAATTGATTTTTATTTAAACTGTGCCTTTAATCACCCTTTTTTTCTCTTGCTGTTTTTAAAGTGTCTTTTTTTCTTGTCTGCGAAAATTAAACAAAAATTGTTACCTGGCTATCTATAGGTATGTAAGTTGTATGTTGTCCTCTATGTCCTGATGAAACTTCTGACTATCCTCTCACCCAGGATATAATACTCACTACCCTACGCGAATTTTGTAGCCAACTGAAAATTTTAAAAAATTGTAATTTCCACTCAACTTATCTTGACACCTTTCTTACGTTTTACTTGGAACAATTATATAATTTCCAATTTGTTTGTCACTTCAAAATTAATCACTTCCTGCCAGGATATTTTAGCTAGGATATTTGTTTTCCAGGATAACTATTAAATATTAACCTTTTGCACTCGAAGGTTTTTTTCACTCATAATACCAGCAACTCGAATCAATTTTAATAGAAAAACCATATTCACATATAAGTAAATGATATGCGCATAAAAAGAAAAGTCATAGTTGTATTTTAAATCTTTTTTAATTAATTATAGATACAAATGTTATAATATATTTAATGATTAAATTTAAATTAAATTAAATCCTTATGTTATGAACTGAAAATTATTTGCATTTTCTCCATAGCGGAGCCCTCGAGTTTGAAGATAAATTTTAAATGGCTCCGCTCCGGAGCCCTCGAGTGCAAAGGGTTAAGTAATTTTATGACTTATTTAAAAAAATGATCTTAGTTATCCTTTACCTGTTCACAAATCCTGCTTGATTTTTATTTGTTTTCACAATTGTGACATAAAGTCTTCGCACAAAGTCACTGCGGTTTTTTCTTTACACTTGTTACGGCCGTAGGGGCCAATGAGGTTTCCGACTAGCTCTATGAGGACGGTAAACACATCTCAGCGAGGTTCCAACCCTTCTCATTGGGTACGCCGCACATAACACATATTCAACAACAAGCTAAACAAACTTACCAAAAAAAAAAAACTCACGCAATAAAAACTTAAACAATGCAACACGTCCACACAAACAGTAACAATCGTGGCAGATGTTTTACCACTAGACTGCCCTCCCAACCTTGTCACAAAAATTCTTATCCATGACCAACTTCCTTTTGTGAACCCGTATGCTCTCAGATTCCTCTTTCCTTAACTCACCTTCATGCCATTATCCCTCTCAAATTAGGCCAAAAACATAATTATTTCCACTTCACATATTACATACAAATTTTATTTAAACACAAAAACTTAATCCTATACAAAATTGAAAATATAAAATTACTATTAAAAACACAAATTATCTTATATTGAAAAAAACTTTTTTTCTTTATCTATATATTTTTTTTTTCAGCAAAACATATGTATAATTACCATAACAAAAACTTTAAAATATTAATTTATTTTATTTTCCTTATTTCAGACTCTAATTAATTAATTGTTAATTCAAATATATTCCTACAACTCTAATTCCTACCCTGAAGGAGCTCCCTAAGGACGAAGGACTTCCCGGCAAGATACTTCAGGAATTCAAAAAAAAACTAATTAATAAGAGCTATTGTACCTTTTTGTAAATAGAAGAAACTAAACGATTTTTTATTTCCGGTTTCCCTTTTTTTATGGATAAAAATAAAGAAAAAACGTAAGTATGCCCTCTAACGGGCTCTAGTAAAACAAAAATAAATTATAAATAAATCTTGCTGCTTTTAGGCGGTTTGATAAAGAGTACTAAATATAAATACTAAATAAACTTAAAATACCTTACTAGATAATTTTACTGATAAAAAAAAATTTTAAATATTCGAATTACTTTAAACTACTAATTTATACCAATAATAAAATGAATTCAAACTTTCAAATTACACTGTTTTGTTTTTATCTTTTCTAACTTTTATATAAAGTTTCTTTATTTTATTTCTATAACTTTAAAAATGTTTTTGCTTTTTTTTTTGGTTAACTTCAAAGTTTAATTTTTCTTCTTTTATGCATCACCGCATAGACTTCATTTTTTTTTTATTACTTTGCGTTTACTTCGCATAAAAATATTTTAAAATAACTCCGTAAGAAAAAAAAGGAAAAAAAAGATTACCTGGCTATACACTGGTGTGGAAAGTTTAAATAATCTTCGGAATTCCTCGACTTCCCCAGGTTCTGGCTAATAATTTTCCGCACCCGAACTATTGCTTCCTTTTCTTCCAACTTTCCTACACCATTCAATTCCGTAGCCAGCTAGAAATTTGGACACGAAACAAATTTTGCTGTCACGTACACTTATTCAAAAGGATACGATTAAACTTACGTTTTAAATCTTTTTTTTTTCCAAATCTAATTAAGTTTAAACTGATCCTTCTCTTCTGTTTGAACTTTAACTATTAAAAATTGATTTTTTTTCAATTTAGTTTTGTTTTTTTTCCCCGCACTGAAATCTTTTATGTGTCTTCACTTTCAAGTACAAAAACCTTTTGAAAATTCTCTACGATTTAACCTTGCTTGTTGCCTCATTTACTTTTAAACTTTAGTGGTGAATTTCTGAATTTTCCAAAATTTTTCCAAAAAATCTTTCCCGCCCAGCCGTCCATCTTTTTGCTGATCTTTCTAGACCTTTCTGCTTTCCCACCAAATCACCATATTTTAATTTATCTATCTATGTTATTTTGACAAAAATTTCCATTTCTGATTTCTTTGTTATTTATATAATATTTATATTTTCTTAATGTTTTCAACCTCAATTCTCTATAGTAGCCAATAATAACCCTGCTAACGCTTTTTCTTTTACTGGGATCTCATACTAAACAGTAAGGTTATTTTTTCATTCATAATTAATTTAAAACTTAACTACCTAACTTTCCTCACCATGCTATACACCATAGTGAACGTTTTTTATTTTTATTCTTTCTGGCTTTACCCTGTTCTAAACATATGTAAGTCGTATGATATGTCTACTCACAGTACTGGCAACTGTATTATGCGTATAAGACAAAAAAAATACACACACATGCATACCTACATAAAGCAAAAACTGACAGCAGACAGAATCAAGAAGAAAACACGGTAAGTAAAAAAAAATAATTTCCTAATAATTTATGTTTAATAATTCTTAAACAAAATGCCTTCTAAAATTTTAATTTTAGACACAAAGACACGGAACCTGCAGAAGTCCACAAATCAACAACCAGAACCAACGACCAAACTCAAGACATCAAATAAGCCGACGCAGCCGGGCTGTAACCTATAACAAACTCGATGGAACAACCCACTGGACAAACAAAACCAAAAACATCCAGACAGAAAAAAAGGAACATGGAAAACCAGACAACAACCAAACAACTTGACCCAAACAAATAAAATAATAATAATAAACAATCAAACATTCATCAAAGAAAAAAAAAACAATTGTTGAGCGTACGGTGGGCGCCAAACTTTAACGCACATATCATTTACAACGCCTGTAGAATTCGCCAGTGTTCAAATTTAATAAAAAAAAAATAAATAAATTTCTACCCGCAACAAAACTTAAAAAAGATTTCAACAAAAAAAATTAATACTGAGGTTTTAGTTTTAGCATATTTGTAATGATTAAATAAAAATGTTTTTAATATAACTTATACAACATAATATAAATTGGCAACCTTTTGGCGATATTAGGGAAAGTATTTGTCGATAAAGCTGGCAGTACTGGTGGTAGGTGTTCATGTTCTTATAATCTCTGTTTTGCTTTCATTCGCAAGTTTGATTTTATTAGAAAGGTTTATTGCTCTTTATTCCCGATAATTCTTATATCAAAATATACTAAAATAAATTTATTTGTTTGCACAATACCTTAATATAATAAAAAAAATTGTGTGAACGCTATAAAAAGAATGTGGCAAATAAAGAAAACTTGCTGGATAATCACCACTGAAAAGAAAAAACAATAGCGGAATAGATGCCTTTATTTATTATACCCACGAAGCAAGAGCTCTGTTATTATCACGTAACTAAAATTCATGCCAAAGAAGCTCCAGGTAAAATAAAAAAAAAATCACAATAACTACAACACCAACCTCATGCAAGTGTAGTTGCACCAAAAAACACTCAAAACAAAACAACGCAACAATAAGAATGGTTACGTTTGATTTTAATAATAAAAACTTCATTGACCTATAAAGGCTAAAAAAAAACAAAAAAGTGTACTTTTTATGTGTAAAGAAGTTTACAAATATTAAAAAAAAACCAATAAAAGCAAGTTCACACATGCCTTTCTATTTACGTATAAACCAGGAAAGTTTTGATACGCCGTCATCTCTACTCATAGGATCATTTTCTATGTTTGTGATTTTTTTTTTTATTTAAAACTACTACATTACGTACACTGAAAAGAACTTTTGTTAGAATACTTGTTGATAGCTAAAAGCAAAAATAGTTGCAAAGCAACATGTATAATTTCACAGCGGACCATCCCCAGAGCATGTAAGGCTATCATTTCGTGTCTTAATACCGGGTCATATACGACAATATCTAAAAGACTTCCAAATTGACGCCATACGCTTTATTAGGCATTAGGTCTAATATTTTCTCTCCCGCAACAGAAGTCCGAGTCCTACAAGTTTACGTCGTAGGAAACGGTGTGCGGAATATGCAATCAAAGGTAACGTTTTTTCTGTGCCCAACGTGGGGAACTCCCACACCCTGAACTAGTCTCATGCTGCTACCAAAATTTAGCCGGGCGATTTGTGCATCTATACCTGTAAGCTTTTCCTGTAATCCTACTACAGGTAATTACAATACGTTCCTAATTCCCAAAAGTAAACCTATCCACTCATTCTCCCTATAATAGACTTTGCAGAGACGGAAACCTCATCCACATCTTACTAGCGCATGAGCCAACCTAAAAACTTTTCTCAGGAGAGAAAAATCGTAGTGGCCACCCATAATAAAAGATCAATAAAAAAATATATTTCATATAATTGGTTTCGATACCAATTGGGCACTTACAGTGCTATAAATAAAAATCGAACGCCTAAAAACTTAAAGTTTAAGGCAAAAAAAAATTATTAAAAATAGTCATCTTTCGTCATTTTGAATCTATAAATATTTCTATTATTATTAACTATAAATTACTAATATTTGTCAAATCGCTTCAGATCTTATATACATGGGTAATGCCGCTATTACTTTTTCTCCATGGGTTGTTACTGCTTCAGAGATAGGAAACTTCCTCAAAAAAAATTTTTGTGGTGACCACAAAAAAAAATTAGAGAATAAATAGTTTCACTCCTGCTTGCCCTACTATCAAAACTAGGATTTGAGTTTATTACGGGAAGTATTTTTTTCTACTCATCTATTACATAAGAGTTTACTTTGTGTGTCAATTTTTCCCAGATTTTCTTGAAAACAGAAAACTATCTTCCATCAAAAACATCACTATGGAATATTGCACAAAATTTACAGCATAAAAAAGAGGACATCACAGCAAACAATTACATCGCAGATGAATGTCAGGATACTAAATATTGCACAAAAGGAACTAAGACTAATATTGCACAGAAGGAACTAAAAACCCAGGTATGTTAACTATTACTAACTCGAAACTTCAGGTACTAAATATATCACAGATTTTAAAGTAAATTGCTACGACTAGGAAATATTAGGACAACACAACAAATATTTGTATAATAAAAAAGATAATTACTAATCTTATATCCTAATATTGCACTTGTTAAATTCGAATTAAATTTAATGTTTAAATCGAAATACTCGCTAAGCAATTTAAACCTTAATATCTTTTACGTGATAAACGCCAATTGTTTTTCCGTCTAAAGTTTCGAGCTCGTACAAATTATTACCTACAGGTCGGGACACTCTACACTTAAGAAACTTTCTACAAAATTTCGCGTTCAAGTTTTTTCCGAAATTACTTTGTACCATGTTTCTGCGGTAGACCTCCTGTCCTGGCACAAATTTTACTATTCGAGCTCTTCGGTTGTATCTCTCGGCACTTTTCTCGTATGCTCTAATCATATTTTCTTTTATTTCACTCCTTATAAATTCATTCTTTCATTGGGCATCGCAAGAATACGGTGATCAGAAATTGAGTGCAATTTTCGCGCTAATTTATAATCTGCCCCACTTGAAAACATGTGGTAGCCAAACAACGCGAAGAATGGCGTGAAACCTATTGCGCTGTGAAAAGAGTTACGCAAAGCACAATCAATTTCTGATAAATAGAGATGCCAGTCTCGGTGATCGTCTTTCAGATAGGCTCTTATAGCTGACAAAATGCTTTGATTAACACGTTCTGACGCGTTGCTGCTTGGCTGATATACCGGAGTTTTTATATGCTGAATTTTGAATGTGTCAAGTAGATTTTGAAAACTTATTGATGTGAATTGAACACCATTATCTGTACGTATTATTTCTGGAACCCCAAATTTATGGAAAACTTCGTGGGTCAGAAACTCTACAACATTGCCAGCGGTCGCTTCTTTCATCGCTTTAATAAACGTATATTTAGAAAAATGATCTAAAACAATAAACACGTAAGATAAACTCGGATATTTGCCTAAAAAATCCAAATACAATTTCTGAAATGGCCGATCTGTAATGACCTGATTCCCTATTTCTGGGCGGAGATTCTTGTTTGACGGTTTGATCTCCTTGCAAGTTTGGCAATCTTTAATATATGCCTTCACCTGGGTGGGCATTTTTGGCCAATAAAAGAATCTTCTGAGCCTTTCCAATGTTTTTGTAACCCCACCGTGCGCCGCAGTAGGACTTGAATGTGCCCTTTCTATCACCGCCTGGGTGATATTAGGTGGAATCCAAATTTTCCACTGGCACTCTGTGTCAGCACCCCGGTCGAAATCGATTCTTTTGAACACATATCCATCCTCGACTTTCAGATCTGGTAACCTATCTTTGTTCTCTGTTATGTGCTGGATTAATTCTAAATATTCTTCGCTTTGGAATTTGGTTGTTTCAAAATCGAATAAATCATCTATATTTAATTCTTCAACATTAAGATTTTCTTCTTGTGATCGGGAAAGAGTGTCGGCTACTATATTTTCAGAGCCTTTCCTGTGCTCTATGTCGAAATCGTAAGCCTGCAACTGTAGTGACCAACGAGCCAGTCTTCCTGTCAAATCCTTTAATGACATTAACCACTTAAGGCTAGCGTGGTCTGTCACTACCGTGAAGGCCATCATTTCGACATAGGGACGGGATTTCTTAACCGCCATTACAGCCGCCAGACATTCCTTTTCCGTCACGCTATAATTCTTCTGGCATGCATTTAATTTTTGGCTATAAAAAGCTATAGGGTGTTCATCACCATTGTCATCCAGTTGGTACAACACAGCACCGATTCCATAATCGCAAGCATCACATTGTATCCAAAACCTTTTGCTGAAATCGGGATGCTTTAGAACGGGAGCTGAAGATAGCGCTTTCTTCAAATTTTCAAACGCGTCTAGTGCTTCGGGTGTCATTTCAAACTTCTTAGCCTTTTTTATCGTATCTGTCAACGGAGCAGATATGGCAGCAAAGTCTTTTATAAAACGGCGGTACCAGCCGGCCGTTCTCAAAAAGCTGCGCACCTCACGTGGAGACTTTGGAACTCTAATTTCCTTTATAGGGCGTACTTTTTCCGAATCTGTCTTCAAGCATCCTCCGCCAATAATAAATCCTAAATATTTCAGCTGTTGGAAACAAAATTGCGATTTTTGTAGACCTATTGTCAGATTCGCTCTTTTTAAGCAGGCATCGCACTGAATCCAAAATCTTTTACTAAAATCGGGATGCTTTAGCACGGGCGCTGAAGTTTAAGCTTTCTTCAGATTTTCGAACGCCTCAATCGCTTCCGCCGTCATTTCAAATTTTTGGCTTTTTTAAGGTATCTGTCAAAGGAGCAGATATGGCAGCAAAGTCTTTTATAAAACGGCGATACCAGCCGGCCGTTCCCAAAAAGCTGCGCACTTCACGTGGAGACTTTGGCACTCTAATTTCTTTTATAGCGCGAACTTTTTCCGGATCTATCTTTAAGCATCCTCCGCCAATTATGAAACCTAAATATTTCAATTTTTGAAAACAAAATTGCGATTTTTGTATCCCTATTGTCAGATTAGCTCTTTTTAAACAGGCTGCAACTTCCTCTAAAATTTTCAAATGTTTTTCGAAACAATCAGAAATCACCAAAAGATCGTCAAGATATATAAATACATTTTCTTTGAGTTTTTGCGGTATAACCTTGTCCATTAATCGACAAAGTCGCTGTGCCGCGTTGCAAAGTCCAAATGGCATTACGCGAAGCTGGTAGAGTGGCCGACCTGCTACGGTAAATGCTGTATAGGGCCTACACTCTTCGTCAAGTTCAATTTTCCAAAAAGCAAATTTTAAATCAACGCTACTTATAAAATAAGTCTCATCAACTCTACCTAAAATACCATCTATTTTCTGCAAAGGGTACGCATCTTTTACGGTGATTTTATTAAGCTTCCTAGCGTCAAGACAAAACCTATTTTTACCTGGTTTTCTGACCACTGTGGTTCTATTTGACCAAGGGCTCTCACTCTCTTCTATGACATTTAATTCAAGCATCTTGTCTATTTCTCCATAAACAATTTCTTGTACAGCTGGAGATAATGGATAGTGTCGGTCCTTAAAGGGCACCGCAACATCTATTAATTTTATGGCGTGTTTCTCCAGGGATGTACAACCTAGACCAATTTTCTCAAATGCTGGGAACAATTCAATAACTTTGTTCCTCACTCAATACATGGGGATTTGACCTATGATCTGCTACTTTAAAATCGTCTTGTATTTTTTTAATATTTAATTTATTAATTTCAAATACTTCAGGGGCCAAATTAAACGTTTTCCAAAAATCAACTCCCAGGTAGGCCTCCTGTTCCAAGTCTGGGCATAAATAAAACACTATTTTATTGGTTTGATTTTTAAAATGTATTTTTAGTTCTATAGTTCCTAATAGCCTATGTTCTTTACCACCTGCAGTTGAAATTACAGAAAAAATTGGTTTTAATCTGATGCCTAATTTGTCTATTAACTCCCTACAACCTTTACCGAGTAAACTGACAGAAGCTCCTGTATCTAATAATCCTTTTATACGATGGTCACCTACAAAAATTTCAGCAAATGCACGAGGGTCACTATACGTGTTTGCTGTTTTTATCGCTTCAATAACTAACTTTCGTTTTTTCCTTCTTTAAATAAATTTGTTTCTAATTTTCCTTATACGGTTTATTTTTTTCATTGCTATTGACTCATTAAAAATTCTATTTCTGACTTTATCATAATTATTTTTACGTTCTTGCAGAGTATATTCATGTCTCAATTGGGGAATTAAATTGTTAAAAATTTTGACAACTTTTACTAAATTTAATTTGTTTTTCTCTGGGACTGGTTTGCAGGCTGATTCTCCATGGAACGATGGTTCCCTGCTGTTACCACGCTCTTGGAGTAGTTTTTTGATTGGCAACTAGTGCAGTTTGGAGATTTCACATCAGGTTCGCCACATCTATAACAAAATAAGGCCTTATCTGGGGACGGACAATCCATAAACATATGTCCTTGTTGACGGCAATTCCAACAGATCAGTGGATTTCTGGAGAATTGTTTTTGCGTGCTGTTACCTTCTAAAGCAGCCACTTCTTCATATGGCTCAGGTAAGTCGACAAATTGGTCATCAGCTTTTTCAAAAATTTCATTTACCTGTCGCGAGTATCGATTTGTAGGGACAGATGATGACACATATCTGTTGTCTTTTCGGCAAAATACTTTCTCCGCCTCGACACATTCTTGTCTTAGTTCTTCAACAAAATTTACAGCAATTGCATAGACACGGCTTGTAATGTCATCTCTAAGATTTTTCTTGATCATCTTGATCATTTCTCTCTCGGGCATTGATATTTCCAGCCGCGATCGCATCTGGATCATCGCAAAGAAAAATACATCTATTCCCTCGCCAGGCTGTTGCTTCCTTTCAACCATATCACTCATCAATTCAAAACTTGATCTTGTTGAGCGATACTGTTTGAGGAGAGCTTCTTTTAAAGTCATCCATTCGGAAACATAAGTTGTTTTTATGAATAACCAGTACCATTTTTCTGCAACTCCTTTAACAAAGAGGTGAAAATTGTCTAGGACTTCTTCCCACGACACATTGTATTGCCTTTGTAGCCGCTCAACACGAAAAACAAAATCCTCTACAGCCAGCTTGTTGGTGTTACCATCAAATTCTAGTCCCCATTGATCAATACGAATACGCTTGTAACTTTTGGACTGACTAGTATCTAAATTCCTTAATGATTCTCTTGAAGAACTATTTGAACCTATTGACGAAACATCTACGGGTTGGCCTGCACTGCTGCTTCGTTTTACTTTATTCGGCATTATTTCTTCGCGAAGTTTTATATTCTCCTGCTGAGTGTGCTGGAGTAAAAGGCTCATTTTACTCATAGTAGCAGTCAATTCTGACATTTGCCTCTTAATTTCATTTACCTGCGAAGAAACGTCTTTGTTTGCATCATTAGATTGTTCCATGGCTGCTTCATAAATTGGTTGTCGCGATACACTTGGGCCTGGTTCCCTTAAATCACGTTGTGCAGAACTATTACTTGCATTTGAAACAATGATTGTTTGAGATTTGTCGAAAAATTGGGGGTTTGGCTGATTTGGCTGACTCATATCTAGAATTCTACTGGCACTAGATTTTCGGCTGGGGGTATTAGATTTGTACGCCTTATCAAAAGTAAAAGGAGTAGACCTATTCAAATCAAAAAAAATCGCAAAAACACATAGATGAACAAAAAAAAATAATAAAAGAAACAAATATATATAAAAAAAGATATATGTGTCTATAAAACGATAAATAATTATATAAAAAAAATTAGTACTAAACGATATAAGGGCAAAAATGTAATAATAAAATAAATAAATAATCTAAAATAACCAAATACGAGAAATTTGCATTAAAAAAAATATATATATACATATAAAAATAAAATAAATATGCATATAAAAATTATAACTATAAAATAGAAATAACTAAAATGAATTATATTAAAATTATCTAATTTGTATGAATGAAATTTCTAAATTTACTAAAAAGAATGCAAAAATAACAAAAACTTAGTTAAAATATAAAAATAGATAATAATAATGAATAAAATAATTATAATTGTATAAATAAAATAATTAAAAAAAAATAAAGATATATAAAAAACATCAAAATAGAACTAAACACATAAATATATAAAGAAACCAAAAATATATAATGTAAACAAATAAAAAATAAGTAAATATGAATACAAGATTAGCAATAAAAGAGCTAAAATAAATAATAATAGAAATTATAATTTGCACTAAGTATATAATAAAATGTTTTTGTTTATATATTTCTAATTTTAAATTTCTTCTTTAAAATTTGTATGTAATTTAAATTTTATTTATTCGGGTTTGGCATGAAGGTGAATATGGGAATTCGGAGAGTTAAATTTAATAATTTAATATAAGACTATTTGTGTGACGTTAATCATAATTAAAATTCAAAGGCTAATGCAAGTGTAGGCCCCTTATACATTCATTTTAGCACTCGGCCAGGTATGAGATTATAAGGGGTTTTCCTAATAGCGATTTTGATACATCAGGCCCTGAGTTTTTCCAAATATTTTTACACAAATTCGCATATTAAAACACAAAAACATATGAGCGGCAACTAAGAAAAACTAGCATCAAAATAGAAACTAACCACAGTACAATTAGACATTTATTCAAAATCCTCTAAGCTACAGTTATTATTTTCATGAATTTGTCGGTTTCATCAACTTCCTATGGGCACACTGCAGTCTCCCAGTACAACCTTATAAAAACTTCCTATATTTTAAAAGGGCTACAAAGTAGAATGCAATTATACCCATAGGCAATTGACTACGCCGTTGGGCTATTATGAAAACTATTATTTTATTGTCGCATGCTCAGTTGACACTACATGCTCAATAGGGCCAATGAGGTTTCCGACTAGCTCTATGAGGACGGTAAACACATCTCAGCGAGGTTCCAACCCATCTCATTGGGTACGCCGCACATAGCACATATTCAACAACAAGCTAAACAAACTTACCCAAAAAAAACTCACGCAATAAAAACTTAAACAATGCAACACGTCCACACAAACAGTAACAATCGTGGCAGATGTTTTACCACTAGACTGCCCTCCCAACCTTGTCACAAAAATTCTTATCCATGACCAACTTCCTTTTGTGAACCCGTATGCTCTCAGATTCCTCTTTCCTTAACTCACCTTCATGCCATTATCCCTCTCAAATTAGGCCAAAAACATAATTATTTCCACTTCACATATTACATACAAATTTTATTTAAACACAAAAACTTAATCCTATACAAAATTGAAAATATAAAATTACTAATTAAAATACAAATTATCTTATATTTTAAAAAACTTTTTTTCTTTATCTATATATTTTTTTTTTCAGCAAAACATATGTATAATTACCATAACAAAAACTTTAAAATATTAATTTGTTTTATTTTCCTTATTTCAGACTCTAATTAATTAATTGTTAATTCAAATATATTCCTACAACTCTAATTCCTACCCTGAAGGAGCTCCCTAAGGACGAAGGACTTCCCGGCAAGATACTTCAGGAATTCAAAAAAAAAATAATTAATAAGAGCTATTGTACCTTTTTGTAAATAAAAGAAACTAAACGATTTTTTATTTCCGGTTTCCCTTTTTTTATGGATAAAAATAAAGAAAAAACATAAGTATGCCCTCTAACGGGCTCTAGTAAAACAAAAATAAATTATAAATAAATCTTGCTGCTTTTAGGCGGTTTGATAAAGAGTACTAAATGTAAATACTAAATAAACTTAAAATACCTTACTAGATAATTTTACTGATAAAAAAAAATTTTAAATATTCGAATTACTTTAAACTACTAATTTACACCAATAATAAAATGAATTCAAACTTTCAAATTACACTGTTTTGTTTTTATCTTTTCTAACTTTTATATAAAGTTTCTTTATTTTATTTCTATAACTTTAAAAATGTTTTTGCTTTATTTTTTGGTTAACTTCAAAGTTTAATTTTTCTTCTTTTATGCACCACCGCATAGACTTCATTTTTTTTATTACTTTGCGTTTACTTCGCATAAAAATATTTTAAAATAACTCCATAAGAAAAAAAAGGAAAAAAAGATTACCTGGCTATACACTGGTGTGGAAAGTTTAAATAATCTTCGGAATTCCTCGACTTCCCCAGGTTCTGGCTAATAATTTTCCGCACCCGAACTATTGCTTCCTTTTCTTCCAACTTTCCTACACCATTCAATTCCGTAGCCAGCTAGAAATTTGGACACGAAACAAATTTTGCTGTCACATACACTTATTCAAAAGGATACGATTAAACTTACGTTTTAAATCTTTTTTTTTTCCAAATCTAATTAAGTTTAAACTGATCCTTCTCTTCTGTTTGAACTTTAACTATTAAAAATTGATTTTTTTTCAATTTAGTTTTGTTTTTTTCCCCGCACTGAAATCTTTTATGTGTCTTCACTTTCAAGTACAAAAAACTTTTGAAAATTCTCTACGATTTAACCTTGCTTGTTGCCTCATTTACTTTTAAACTTTAGTGGTGAATTTCTGAATTTTCCAAAATTTTTCCAAAAAATCTTTCCCGCCCAGCCGTCCATCTTTTTGCTGATCTTTCTAGACCTTTCTGCTTTCCCACCAAATCGCCATATTTTAATTTGTCTATCTATGTTATTTTGACAAAAATTTCAATTTCTGATTTCTTTGTTATTTATATAATATTTATATTTTCTTAATGTTTTCAACCTCAATTCTCTATAGTAGCCAATAATAACCCTGCTAACGCTTTTCCTTTTACTGGGATCTCATACTAAACAGTAAGGTTATTTTTTCATTCCTAATTAATTTAAAACTTAACTACCTAACTTTCCCCACCATGCTATACACCATAGTGAACGTTTTTTTTTATTTTTATTCTTTCTGGCTTTACCCTGTTCTAAACATATGTAAGTCGTATGATATGTCTACTCACAGTACTGGCAACTGTATTATGCGTATAAGACAAAAAAATACACACACATGCATACCTACATAAAGCAAAAACTGACAGCAGACAGAATCAAGAAGAAAACACGGTAAGTAAAAAAAAAATAATTTCTTAATAATTTATGTTTAATAATTCTTAAACAAAATGCCTTCTAAAATATTAATTTTAGACACAAAGACACGGAACCTGCAGAAGTCCACAAATCAACAACCAGAACCAACGACCAAACTCAAGACATCAAATAAGCCGACGCAGCCGAGCTGTAACCTATAACAAACTCGATGGAACAACCCACTGGACAAACAAAACCAAAAACATCCAGACAGAAAAAAAAGGAACATGGAAAACCAGACAACAACCAAACAACTTAACCCAAACAAATAAAATAATAATAATAAACAATCAAACATTCATCAAAGAAAAAAAAACAATTGTTGAGCGTACGGTGGGCGCCAAACTTTAACGCACATATCATTTACAACGCCTGTAGAAATTCGCCAGTGTTAAAATTTAATAAAAAAAAAAAAAATAAATAAATTTCTACCCGCAACAAAACTTAAAAAAGATTTCAACAAAAAAAATTAATACTGAGGTTTTAGTTTTAGCATATTTGTAATGATTAAATAAAAATGTTTTTAATATAACTTATACAACAAAATTGGCAACCTTTTGGCGATATTAGGGAAAGTATTCATTCTTTTTGCGAACGTCAGCGTCAACCCGCATTTTTCTTGGTGCTTTGAAGAAGAATTTAAAAGTAAAACACATCAATTAAATTAAATAAATCGGACACGATTTTTCTTCGGAGACTTTGGGGATTACGTCGGACAATGGGGGTCCTGGTCCCCCTTTGGAGCAGCGGAAAGGCCGGGATAAAAATCCACATTCCTGGGCCGATAGAAGCCGCAGTAATTCGAACACAAGTTCAAAGAGACATCGTAGAGACACTGAAACCGTCGACGATACAAATTTGAAAATATTGGCCGATTCTGCGGTCGCCTTGCAGAAAAAAATTGACTTCAAGTATAATAAGGAACATCGTGGTCCGTTTATAGTTTATGTGGATGCGATTAATCCTTTGGGATCCCGCAAACCCATAAATGCTATTTCTTTGAATAGACTTCTCGGCAAATTGCAGATTGAAGGTATAACGGAAATCATTAAAATAGGTTATGGACGATGTAAAGTGACCTTGAAAAACAGAAATTTGGCAAACGTGCTTGCGTATGATTCAAGAATAAAAGAAAATGGCTACAATGCAAAAATCTTCGCAAATTTTGTTTCGAAAATTGGAATAATTTTTGACATACCAACAGATGTTTCAATGGAGGAACTGCAGGAGGCAGTAAGCTCACCAGTGCCAATTTTAAAGTGTATTCGAGTTGAAAGAAGAGACCCAGATAATGGAGAATTAAAAATACCAACTAGAAGGGTAAAAATAATATTTAACGGACTTGACTTGCATCGAGAAATTTCGTACCTTAACACAAAAATTAAAGTTAAGCATTACATTTCTTTTGCTCAATGCTACCGATGTTTTAGGTTTAATCATTTTGCTCAAAACTGCAAACAACAGGATGAGGTTTGTAGAAAATGTTTTAATGTGCACAAACAGGAAGAGACCTGCGGTCAACTATTATGCACAAACTGTAAAAATAATCACCACCCAACCTCAAAATTGTGTCCCGCAAGATCAAAGGCGTACACCATTAAAAAATTATGACATTAGAGAACCTTTCAATTAGTGAGGCAAGAACCAAATACTCCGCAGCATTTGGAAATCGCTTTGCTCCTCTATCAGATGAAGACGACTTATTTCCTCCCTTAATGAAGAAATCTACAGGAATATTAATTGACAACAACAAAGAAGCCGCAAATACTGTACATAACATAATGCCTTTTTCAAGAGTGGTACGGAGAAACATGAACAGAGAAAGAGAGATTAATAATGCTCGGAAGGATTTTAATTACGCAAATACAGAACCCAATAAACATATTGTTAACCTTCACAGAACTTCTAACATTGAAAGATATTCCAGTCAACTAAATCTTTCCACTACCCCACACGTTATTGCAACTCAACAAAAATCATCATATGCTACAGAAACATTATCTGATGTAAACTCAAGATTGAACGTTTTTTTAAACGAATGGATAATTAACAATTTAACATTGGATCAAAAAGAATTTTTAAGAAGTCTTCAGAAACAAGTTACTACAACACTTGATACAAGTGAATATACACTTTAGAGATCACTTTATATACATACACTTTTTAATAACAAAAACCTTATGAAAATTTTACAATTCAATATTCAAGGCCTTAGAAAAGCTGGCAACAAAGAAACCTTAGAAATGGTTCTGGAAAACTTTAACTTCTCCTTTTGCATGTTATGTGAGACGTGGTTAGTAGATAACTCGTCTACAAGCATGGCAAATTATAATTTTGTTGGAAAAAACCGCCCTGATGGATTTGGTGGAGTAGGCATTTATGTCAAAAGAAATATAAGATTTAAAATTTTGGACCTGTCAACAAATATGGATGCTATTGGAATTTCGACACTCAATATGAAGAAAAATATTAATTTAATATCCATTTATATACCACCTAATATAACCAGAAATACTTTCAAAATTGAAATGGAAAAAATATTTGCTTTGCTTAAAAATACAACGATTTCTACTTTCATTTGCGGCGACTTTAATGCAAAGTCGACTACTTCGGGTTGCCAAATGACTGATACAAAAGGACTTATCTTGGAAAACATTGCAGCGGATTACGGTTTCTCATCTATAAATAATGGCCGTCCGACATATGTATGCAATGATTACGCATCCGCAATTTACGTTTCATTTGCAAAAAACATTCCTTCTGCATTATCTTGGTCCACACTAGACATAAAAATCTCTAAAAGCAATCACAATCCTATCCAAATTGAGCTACCCAGTATTTTTTCCGAATCATACAAAAGATCCTTTATACATAAACCTAATATGCCCAGGGATATTAACTTATTAACATTAGATGGAAATTTAAATAGTATTAACAATTCGTTTTCTTCAGTAGTGAAAAAAAATATTATAGAAATTCTACCTGATAACAGATACATTCCGAAAAGTTGGTGGTCAGCGGATTCATTTAGGCTATTTCGATTGAGAAATGCTCTTAGAAAAAAATACCGAAAATATCACTGCAGGAGGAGACTCTGGGAAACCAGGGTCATCCAAATGCGTACAGACTGCACAAAATGGTGCACAAAAAGGCAGCGAAGTGCCTCTGGATTTCACTCCAAACACTTCCAAAGCAGCCAAGGTCCGTGCCGCCAAGGCTAAAATCCCTGCTTCGGGCGCTGTAGGAACACAACAACGTTCCACAGCTAACCCAGTGCCGGTTGTGAGCAGTGGAACTGCGAACCAGATTTCGGGTTCCGTTGTCTCACCTCCCCCCGCCAGTAAGGTAACTGCGAACAAGATTTCGGGTTCCCAAGCTGTGCCTCCAGCCGTAAAAGGCAAAACTATTCCCCCACGGCACGCCCCACCTGCCAGAAGGGCCTTTTTAAAACGGCGTGCTGCCGAGAAACATGTGGATCAGCTGGGCAAAAAGCCATCTGAGTCCCTCACAAAAGAGGAATCCACCTCGTTGAAATGGGCGAGATTTTATCTGGCTGGCCTGCAAAAGTCCCCTTCTACATCTACGGATGTGCCTAAACGGCAAAGATCTGAGGAGGAGGCTCAAGCGCAGAGTCAGCAGCCCGCTACGAAGCGTCCAAAGTATAAGTCAATGGACAGGAGCTTTAGCGAGGTTGCAAAGGGCAACCTGATACGCGCCGTCATTGACAGGAATGACGCAGATAGTTCCATCTCCCACGCTAACTGGGAGGTGGTCCGCAAGAAGTTGATGGGAGTGTTCTGGAGGGTCATCAAAGACAACCCAGGACCCTTTCCTCAATGTGACGATGCAGGTTGGTTTCGTGGACGTGTCAAACTCATGGCATGTTCAAACGAGCGTTCGGCTATGCTGTTAAAGCAAGCCGTCGCTCTTTTGGAAGGCCTATGGGAAGGAGCGAAGCTTGACGTGGTACCTCTTGAAGAGATACCCCGCAGGCCTAGAGCCACGGCACGTATACCGGACGAACCTGCTGAACCCAAGGATATAATGGAGCTCATTCGGGGAGGAAATCCTGAACTACCAACCAGTGACTGGAAGGTAGCGAAGGTTTCTGAACCTGAAGGTGCATCCAGAAGGATTGTTGTCCTGCTGAGTCAGGAATCGTTGGCGCCGCTTCGGGAGAGACGGGGAAGGATCTACTACGGTTTCGAAACGATCCTTCTTCGTGTCTATCGGGGCGACGACAAGGGTAACCTGACCCCGGAGGGTGATGAACCTACACCGGAAAGTGTGGCAAATGATGAGACTGCCAGTCTGATCTCCGAGGAAGGCACCCTATCAAACTCTGAGTTTGTGGGTGAATTCTTCGAGGGAATGGACGAGGCAGTTGACGAGGACGCCCTCTTGGACTCGGACCAAGACGACGCCAACGTCACAATCGTATCCGCAAACAGGGATGGTGAAGGTGACTTAAGTAAACCTTCACCACTCTAAAGCAGCTTCCGCTGCACTACTTCTCCGCATCTCAGAGAGAGGGGAGGAGGTTGTATTAGCCCAAGAACCCTGGCTCCACCGGGGCAAGGTTTGCGGGCTTGGTGTTAGAGGCTTCAAGCTGCTATATATGAATGGTCCAGGTAAGATCAGATCATGCATAGTGGCTAAAAGCAATTTGAATATCTTCATTCTCTCTGATTACAGTGATGAAGATACGGTAGCAGCTGCCTGGGAGACAGATGGCGGAACTGTTATAGTAGTCTCCAGCTATATGGCGCACGAATGCGAAGCACCACCGCCAATGCTTCGCAAAGTAGTTAAGATGGCAGCCACACGGAACCTGCCGGTTATTATCGGGGCAGATGCCAATGCACACCATGTCGTGTGGGGCAGCTCGGATTCCAATGCAAGGGGTGAGTGTCTGTTTGATTTCATTCTTTGGAATAATTTAGACGTTATAAACGTTGGGTCAGAACCCACTTTTGTTGTAGCGAATAGAAGGGAGGTTCTTGACGTTACGCTAGTTAGTACTAAGCATTCAGATTTGATTAGGGCATGGAGGGTCTCTAGTGACTGCTCGTTCTCTGATCATAGGTATATTGAATTCGATGTAGTGATTCGGGTATATGGGGTTACCCCCCGACGAAACAGAAGGAAAACGGATTGGGAGCGGCAACGGTCTCTCCTTTCCGATTTTCTTTCGAGTCCACCGAGAATAGAAAATCGGCGGGACATTGAAACCGCGGTGAATGCATTAACCAATGCGTTTGAGCGCGCGACTTCGGAATCTTGCAGACTAAATATCTGCCGTGGTAAGAGCAGACCACCTTGGTGGAACTCGGATATTGTGGAGGCACGGAAAGCCTCCCGTAGGCTCTTCAATGAGGCTAAGAGATCAGGAAACTGGTCTGCTTATAAGTCCTCAGTGAATAGGTTCAAGAATATGGTAAGAAATGCGAAGCAAAGGTCTTGGAGATCCTTCTGCAGTGGAGTGGAGGGTTCCTCCGAGACGAGCAGACTTCGTAAGATTCTATCGGCAACGCCCATTGTCCCTAGTTTCATTAAGAAACCATGTGGCAACTGGACTCTGAGTGCGCAAGAGACCCTTGAGGTTCTCATGGAGACTCACTTTCCGGGCTGTGCTCCCTTCAGTGGAGAAGACTCAGCCCCTTTTGACTGCCGGGCATCAGTTCCCTTTCCTATAAACAGGGAGGGACTTATGTGGGCCTTGGGTAGTTTTGACCCGTTTAAATCCGCCGGTCCTGACGGCATTATACCGGCTGATTTGCAGCATAATGCGGATATTGTTATACCATGGTTAGTTCCGATATACACAGCATATATTACATGGTCGTATATCCCTGAACCGTGGACTTTTTGCTCTGTTGTCTTCATTCCCAAGGGAGGGAAGACTTCGCACACTGAACCGAAGGACTTTAGACCTATAAGTCTATCCTCTTTCCTTTTGAAAACTCTGGAACGGTTAATTGACCTTCACTTGAGAAGGACGATTAATACGGACCGACTCTCCGCCTCTCAACACGCGTATGTCAAGGGCAGATCTGTTGAGACGGCACTACACACGCTTGTGGGATGCATAGAGAAATCCCTAGAGCATAAAGAATATACATTGGTTGCCTTTCTAGACATAGAAGGGGCATTTAACAATGTGAAACCAGAGGCCATCACGGTGGCCCTGGAGGGACTGAACGTAAGTCGGTCGATTATAGGCTTTGTATGGAATCTATTGACAAATAGGGTCATTACTTCCAGCATGGGGATAGCTACCACACACAGGGTAGCTAAGCGAGGTACACCACAAGGGGGGGTATTATCTCCCCTTCTCTGGAACCTTGCCATGAACGCATTACTGACGGAAATGGACTGCAAGGGGTTCAGGACTGTGGCATATGCGGATGACGTTGCGGTTGCTGTATCGGGAAAATATCTCGACACGCTATCGCAACGTCTACAAACGGCGCTAGGCTGCGTCAGTAGTTGGTGTACTGAGAGTGGGCTTAGCGCGAACGCTCGGAAAACGGAGCTTGTGCTCTTCACGAGAAGAAACAAGATTCCGGCCTTTCCACTACCACTCCTTAATGGAGTGGAGCTTGAGTTGTCTGACAGAGCGAAGTATCTAGGTATCATCCTGGACTCCAAACTGTCGTGGACCCCAAATGTCCGCTTTAGGGCGGACAGGGCCTCAGTGGCTTTGTATGTGTGTAAGAGGGCCGTAGGCAAACACTGGGGTATTAACCCGAGGACGTCGTACTGGCTCTTTGACACGGTCATAAAACCCATACTCATGTACGGGGTTCTTGTATGGTGGCCCGCACTGGGCAAACTTGTGAACTGCAGTATGCTGAATAGAATATTGCGTACTTCGGCCTTGATGGTCACCGGTCGATCTCATGGCCAAGCGGCTGGCTATGAACTCGGCGGTTAGACTGAATGCAGCGGCGACGTGGAAGTCAGGGGACTTTGGACATGCGACCATTTTAGGCTGCTCCTCGGCCATCCCTGACAACATCGATTATTGCACGCCCACCCCCATGTCTGATATTGGTTTCGGGGTGTCAACGTCGGGCACATCGAATATGCGTGGGGATGTGCTTGATGTTTACACTGACAGATCAAAGTCGGACACGGGGGTCGGGGGGGGGGGGGGGGGGGGGGCGTCTTCATTCCTAGATTTCAAATCAGAATGAAGTTTAGGCTACGGGATCAGTGTAGCGTGTTACAGGCTGAGATTTCAGCCATCAGAAGGGCGGCTTGCTGGATGAGGTACCACAGGATATACGGAGAGGATATCCGGATATGTACTGACAGCAAGGCCGCGATTAACTCCTTATCGGGTGTCTATACGACATCCAGATTGGTACGTGAATGCCGGACATCTCTTAACGAGATGGCGAGACATTCCAACCTGGAACTGTTTTGGGTACCGGCTCACTCGGGCGTATCCGGGAATATAATTGCGGACGAACTCGCCAGATTGGGAACCCGGTTGGGAGACCGGGAGACAGATCCACTGGTAGGAGTCCCATTAAGCTGCTGTAGAGCTTTACTTCAGCAGGAACTCCTCAGAACTGCACAGTCTAGATGGTCTGAGGAGGTTACCTGCAGGGTCTCGAGGACATTGTGGCCTCAGTACGATGATAGGAGAACCGCGAATCTGCTGAGGTTTCCTCGGGGGCAGCTGGGCACACTGGTGGGCGTGCTGACAGGGCACTGCGTCATTGGTGCTCACGCTAGGAGACTGAATCTTCCTCATCATGACTACTGTAGAAGTTGTCAAGATGAGGAGGAGGAGGAAACGGTGGAGCATATGCTCTGCCACTGCCCGGCTCTTTCTGGGAATAGAGCGGCTACTTTTGGCAGTCCGAGACTGCATGGCCTTGCAGACTTATCCGTCTGCGATGTTTCTAGGATAAACTTGTTTATCCGGTCTTCACGGTGGTTTGGATGTGGATCTTTTGATGGTACCGTAGGGACCTCAATCTGATCTCTGCACATCCTGTTTCCAGGCAACACAATGGGACCTTTGGGACCCAAGTGAGTCGGTCTTTCTTTTTGCCGACGGCCTGCACAACCTAACCTAACCAAGCACTTATAATCTAAGAGCTTTTGATGCAGCTGAAGATAATTTTACTCAACACATTCGAGAAAGGAAAAAAGAAAATTTTGCTCAAGTTATAAAACACCTAGATAATCCTCCTACTCTAAGAGAGATGTGGAAAAAAATGAAAAACCTGAAGAAGTATGGATGTGCCAAAAGCACAAACAACTCCTGGGATGATCAACAACAGCGTGATTTCTTAGAGCATATATCTCACGAAGCTCCAATTTCCACTGAAAGTTATATTTTTAAATTCTCGAAATTTGGATTCTGCACCAGGTGTTGATGGAATTTTCTACAGAATGGTATCTTCTCTGAAGCACGAAGAAAAAATCAAATTATTTCAAACTCTCAACCATATATGGGCTAGTGGTACTATATCTGAAGAATGAAGAAAGATTAAGATAATACCAATTCCCAAAAAAAATCTAGATGAATCGCAAATTTGTAATTTTAGGCCCATAAGTCTTCTGCCGTGTTTTTACAAAATAATTGAGGGTATGATGAAGATCTTTATTGACGACCACATAGCAGAGAATTCATTAGTTCCGGATAGGTCATACGCTTTCAGAAGAAATAGGTCGACCGCACAATGCATTAATGATGTAATTAATACCACCTGCCTTCTACAGACAACTGGTGCTTTTGTTATGTCCGCCTGTTTAGATTTGGAAAAAGCATATGATCGTACTAACGTAGAATTATTATGTTCACTAATAGAAAGGCTCAACTTTAACACGCACATCATAAAATGGATTTACTCATACCTCAATGAACGATATCTTATATTAGGTAAAGAGTCGATAAAAACAAAAAAAGGGTTAATTCAGGGAAGGGGTCTAAGTCCGACACTATTTAATCTTTTTTACGCAACACTTCATCAAATATCTAATGGAAACTGTAAATTATTCCAATTCGCAGATGATTTTTTTCTCATTGTACATGCAAGCTCTTTTTCAGAAACAAAAAATGTTTTACAAAGTAAAATATCGGAATTTACAGAAGTTTGTTCAAACATTGGACAATGTATAAACCATAATAAGACGAACATTATGAGTTTCAATTCGAACAGCACTCGTCCTAACTTCTCCATAAACAACATTATTTTGAACGAAGTGAAAGAATTAAAATATTTGGGTAGAATAATTTCATCAAATAACTCTATTAAGCCGCACGTTGATTACATTATAGCTAAAAATAATCGAACTTGCAACTTCTTAAATATTTTAAGTGGATGCAGATTTGGAATTCATCCCAAAAGAGCGTTACAATTTTTCAAAGCATACAGTCGTACAAAAATAGAATATGCGGCTTCTTCCTTTGCAAATTTGTCATCATATGCCCTAAACAAAATCAGAACTACAATAAATCTAATTTAAGGAGGTGCCTGGGGTTGATCCGCTCAACTCCCGTCCACGTTATATATCATCTAGCCGCAGAACTACCACCACAATGTTCGGTTTACCAGCTATGGAATTATTTCTTGGTGAAAATAACCCCAGTTTTAACACCAGCTATACCAATATTTTTCACCTTTATGGACACATTTTCCGCAAAATTCATACTTGCAATAATTGCCGTATATACTCATCAAAAGTAACATTTTACGAAGATTTTTATAAGGGTTTAATGAAATCAACCTCCAACACCAAACTACTATTTTTAGAAAAAATTAAAAACCTCCAATCAAATAGAATTGAAATTCTGTTCACTGACGGCTCAGTCCGTGATTTTACCTCTGGAGCAGCATTTATTCAAATGGGTACTGGGGTAACACGCAGCTTTTATACTGACTTTTCTCTCTCGTCCATGTCTGCTGAATTACTGGCTATTGAAAAAGCTATCGAATTCTCCATCAATATAAATGCGTCTAAGATCGCTATTCTATCAGACAGTAAAAGTGGAATCTTGGCTTTAAGAAAAAACTTTTCCGATAATTACCTTACTCATAACATCATAAACCGATTAATAAAAGCTCCATTGAGACGGTGGAATTGCATTATATCCCTGGACATTCTAACATCCAACTTAATGAAATGGCTAACGACGCGGCGAAAAATGTGTTTCGGCGTATATCCGACGTACAAAAAGCAAATGATAATTCGATATATATATATATATATATATATATATATATATATATATATATATATATATATAAAGAAAACAACAAGGATTAATATACTTTTAAATCAAATTTCTTATATTTTTATTGAAATTTCAAATTTACCTTTTATATATTACAAAAGCACGTAATGCTTGGCAGATATCCAATCATCGATTAAAAAACAAAATGTCTCACAAACTTAACTAATAGTGTGTTTTGCCACTATATTTAAGTACCGTTAACGGTTTACTCGTTGAAAAGAACAAAAAGGCCTTCCAACAAGGATGAGAAAAAATTTATCAATCCGACACTTAGAGAAACTAACAATGTGTACTTAAACATTGCCGGCCACCTTGCAACGATAAGGGATGTTGCAAACAAGCACATACGTTTCAATAAATGAGCCAGGAAGGACTCCTTTTTAAGTAAAAATAATACATTTTTTTTTTTTTTTATTTAATTTTAAATGAGCCATTAAGGACTCCTGATGAAAAAAAATTTATGTAATGAGCCATTAAGGACTCCTGTTGATTTTATTTTGTTGAACTGAGTCATTAAGGACTCCTGTGGACTGTAGGAAATAAATTAATTTGGTTCATACATAAAATTCAATGGGTCATGAAGGACCCCTGTTGCTTTATTAAAAAATAATTGAGCCATGATGGGCTCCTGTTGCGGTCAATGACCAAGTAGAACTAAATTCTAATACGGCGAAACACCCGAAGTAACCCATCCAAATATCGTGTACTGGGTAAGCGGAAGTCCTGGACTGCTCTGAATTCTGCCCTTTATTATGAGTGGCATTACTTCAGGACCCAACACCAACGCGACACTGCCCGAGTGATGAAAATTCGGGTCAGCTAGTTGGAGGCCTTGAAACGGTTCCAAAATTGAATCAACGACGGACACGGGCGAGGTTTTAATACCATTCATTCGGTTCAAGCGTGCTGTGTCAAAAACCCGCTGGAACGTATCATGGATCGATCCCAGCTCAATCCGACAGTATTGATCATTATTTACTTGAAATACCGGTATTTTAAGCTTGTTGGCTTAATCTTTGCAGATATAGCTATGTTGACAGCAAGCATCTAAAACCGCACGTAACGGTATACGCCAACGTCCGTGAAGGAAATGTAGCCGAAGCGTGGGCGAAAAGGTCACGGCTTGGCGCAATGGGATATGAACCATAGACGACCATTTGACGCGATTTTTTCGTGCCGTTGTAGTCGTTTTATGCTCGTGAAGCAAAGAATGGTGGTTTTGTTTGCAATGCTTGCAAGTTGCCACACTCTCGCAATCCTTGCCAACATGACCGCACGACAAACAATGAAAGCAAATCTTATGAATTGCCACCATACGAAGTTTGCGTTCCAGGCTCATGTCCCGGAATTTGTAACAAAATCGAAGAGGGTGATTTTTGCCACAAATGGGGCATTTCGACCCTCCTCTCTTTACAACTGGGTGTGGAATGGCAGGGCTTGAATCTGCGTCATGACCCTGAACCACAGCTTTCAAAGTCAGGACTTCCCTTGCTTCAACGGTTGGGTTATCTCGAGGCGGTACCATGATAGCCACATCTGGCTGCACAAACGATGGCGCCGCTACCAATTCCAAACACGCAACCTCCTCTTCTATAGTCATGGAATTGGTTTGCTTGGAGAGATCGCCAGAACCAACCTTTGAGACAACGACAGGATTGTTGGTTTCCATTGCTTGCTCATAATCCAATAAACCATCGTCGAAGAAGTCGATTTGCATTGCTGGAGTAGTGGAGTTCATTTTACTAGGAAAAAGAAAGGTTAGTATATGTAAAATTGATCAAAAAAGTGAAGCTAAAACTATTATTCGTTCAATACAACAAGTTTGGTTATTGGACGATTTATTATCCCGTTTTGTGTGCGAATATCGGCAACACGAACATGGCCGTCAGTACCAGTATAAATCTGTGCCACTATTCCTAACTTCCACGATGTTGCCGGTAATTGTTCATTTTTTATTACTACCAGGTCATTTACTGCAACTTCCCTTTGGGGATGTTTCCATTTGTAGCGTTTGTGTAAACCTACGAGATACTCCTCTTTCCATCGTTTACAAAATTCATGAATCAAAGCCTTTACTTTACGATATCGATTTACTATACTGATAGAACTGTCATATATCGTCGGTTCCGGCGGTGCCAAAATGGCCGAGCCAACCAAAAAATGTCCTGGTGTTAAGGCAATCGGTTCACAAGGATTATCAGGCATATGACATAAGGGACGAGAATTTAGACAAGCTTCTATTCTAGCCAAAATTGTTGACAATTCTTCAAATGTGTAACGGCAATATTGTACCTCTTTTCGAAAATGTAATTTAAAACTTTTCACCCCGGCTTCCCAAAGGCCGCTGATATGAGGAGCTCCAGCCGGTATAAAACGCCATGTCAAGCCCATGTGGCCAAAAGTGGAACACATTCTTGCCTGACACTCTTTTAAAAAGGTTCGAAAGTCCCTTGCAATTTCGTTTGAAGCGCCAACAAAATTCGTACCATTGTCCGAAAACATAGTTTTAGGACAACCTCTTCTTGAAATAAATCGGTTGAAGGCCGCTAAAAATGTATCAGTCGATAAGTCAGACGCAGGTTCTAAGTGTATCGCTTTCGTAGAAAAGCATACAAAGATACAAACATACCCTTTCGTAATTCGACACGATTTGCCATTATGATTTTTTACATCAAAGGGTCCAGCGAAATCAACTCCGGTGGTTGTAAACGGCCGATCAAGGGTAGTGCGTTCTGGAGGAAGGGCAGCCATTATTTGACTGCAAGAACGCTGTCTATCAATTATACACCGCTTGCATCGTCGAATTACCATGCGAACCAAATTCCGCAATCGTGGTATCCAATACTCACAACAGTATATCCGCAGCATTAATTGGTTTCCACCGTGAATAGACATCAAGTGTATAAATTCTGCCATAAGATTCGCGAACCGACAGTCATATGGTAGAATAATAGGATACTGTTCACGATACGACAGTGAAGGTGATTTAACAAGTCGCCCATTAATTCGCATCAATCCTAATTCGTCAAGAAAGGGATTTAAAGGTACTAAAGAACTTTTCGGCGACAAGGGCTTCTTATCCAAAAGATTCCTATAATCCTCAGCGAAATAGACCTTCTGAGCAATAACCGCTAAGCGTACCTTTACCATTTTAAGCTCATCACTAGACACGAAAGCATCCCCATAGCTAAAGTGACGTTTATGGGCTGGGTGCGTTGAGTGAAAAAATCGAAAAATATACGCAATGACCCGCATAGCCCTGTCCAGTGATGAGAACCTTTCTAAGATGTCCTCAAAAACGAAAAAAATGATGCATGAACTTTTACGCTTCGACTTTCGATGTCAGTATCGAGATTTCCCAAAGTTGGTGTATGCCAACGGTTTTTGTTCTGCCTTAACCATGTTGGGCCGTGCCACCAGAGTTCACTTTTCGACAAAGTGAGCGGATCCACCCCCCGGCTGCCCAGGTCGGCAGGATTATCCTCTGAACGAACATGAAACCAATTATGGTTTCCTGTATTCTCCTGAATGCGACAAACCCTATTTGCGACAAAGGTGGTCCAAGAGCAAGGAGGTTTGCGAAGCCATGCCAGCACAATCGTGGAATCTGTCCAACAATAAACACGCCCAATAGCAATTTCAATTTCCCTAAGTATATTCTTTAACAATTCTGATGCCAAAACTGCTCCGCATAATTCAAGGCGAGGTAACGAAACTGATTTAAGTGGTGCCACTTTTGTCTTAGAGGATAATAAATGAGTATGAATTTCCCCATCTGGTGACTCAGTCCGGATATAAATTACCCCCGCGTATGCCTTTTCCGAGGCATCTGAAAAAACATGAAGTTCGGCAGTCGAGTTTTTGTAATAGTTCACCCATCTTGGCACTTGAATGAAGTTAACTTGGTGAAAAAATTCAACAAATTTTAACCATTCCTTTTCCGTAGAAGGTATCAACACATCATCCCAACCGATATTATCAAACCAAATGTGTTGCATAATTATTTTTGCCATGACAATTACCGGGCTTAGCCAACCAACTGGATCAAAAAACCTAGCTATAGTTGATAATACCTCTCTTTTTGCCTGATTTAACCTGCAGAGGACACACTTTGAAAAAAAACTTATCTAATTGAGCATTCCACAAAATCCCCAAAGTTTTGGAACAACTAGACTCTTCAAACGTCAAAACCTTTGCATCCACCAAGTGATCTGAAGGCAATCCACTCAAAATAGATCTCTCATTCGATGTCCACTTCCTTAGCTCGAAACCCGCAGATAACAATGCCGCAGTCAACTGATCCCTGGCCAGCAAAGCACCTGAGATCTCATGCGACCCAGTCAAAACATCATCGACGTACATACCTTTTCTTAAAATTTCTGACGCTAGAGGAAATTCATCCTCACAATCATCAGCCAATTGCAGTAAAGTCCTAATTGCCAGATAAGGTGCGCAATTTAATCCAAAAGTTACTGTCTGTAACTCATAATCAATAATCTGATGATCGGTTGTCGACCTATAAAGGATTCTTTGAAAAGGGGTATGAGAAGAATGCACCCGAATCTGCCTATACATTTTCGAGATATCACAATTAAATACAAACTCGAATAATCTCCAACGCAGTATCAAATTTACCAAATCAGCCTGCAAAGTAGGCCCTACGAGAAGACAATCGTTCAAGCTATTGCCATTGGAGGTTTTATTCGATGCGTTAAAAACGACCCTCAGTTTTGTGGTTTTCCTCTCCGGCTTAATCACTGGGTGATGTGGCAAATAGCATGTACTCGTGACAGCTTGATCATAGAATCTTACCCGTTGTTAGTGACCCAATTCTAAATAATCGTTTATCACGTCATCATACATGCTCCTAATTTCAGGTTTACGAGAAAGGGAAGCCTCTATCCTTATAAAATGCTTCATAGCACTCGACCGGGATATGCCCAAATTAATCTCACGAGGAAATTCAGGCTTAAAAGGTAGCGAAACGATGTATCTACCAGCAGAATCCCGCATAGTGGTATTCTTATAAATCTCCTCGCAAATCTTGTCAGAAGGCGTCATAACCTTCTTTTTTGGGGTTTCTTCTAATTCCCAAAATCTCAAAAGATTTTGATTTAAATTATCTTCTTCGGAAAGGGTAACAGCAGTCGAAAAACGTTAATAGAATTATTAACTGAAGCTTCAATTGGACCTGTCAGAATCCATCCAAAAACAGTCTTCTGAGCCATTAGAGATCCAAAAATATTTTTGCGAACTTTGCCAAGAATTATTTTTGGGTACAAATCAGCGCCAAGCAAAAGATCAACTGGCCTGCTCTTGTAAAAGTTTGTGTCGGCTAATTGAATTCCAGATAATTCACACCTAATATCGGAAGGACAATTAAATGTAGGTAAATTACCCGAAATCGATGGTAAAACAAGTGCAAGAGTTTCTAACTCAATTCTTTTACTCATTGGAGAACCCACTCTAATTGTGCAAATTTTCTTTGAAGTCGATGAAGCTTCTTTGTTAACGCCGGAAATCTTTACATTCGTAGAACGTGAAGGAATTCGTAATTGATTTCGCAAACGTTCTGAAATAAACAAAGCTTCTGAAGCTGGGTCAATTAAGGCCCGTGCCGGATACGTAGTATCATGACAAAGTACGGATACCATAGCAGTCCCCAATAAAACAGACGAATTCTGTGATATGTGAAAAACTTGACGATTCAAGTTAGCACGAGTAGTGGCTGACGTGGATGGCAATTGTGGTTCCATTTGCACAGCATTTACACTTTGTCTAGCACTTAAATTGTTATCATTATCACCATTGTTATTATTATTGACAGAATTTTCCGTTGGCGAATTGCGATGAAGTAAGGTGTGATGTCTCTGATTACAAATGAAGCAATTATGCTCACTTTTGCAATCTTTGACTTCATGGGATTTTAATAAGCAATTAACGCAGCAATGAAATTTTTTCACGGTAGAAAAACGCTCAGATATTGACAATTGTTTGAACCGTTGACAAAATCGAAGCAAATGCGATTGCTTAGGACATAAAACACAGTAATTAGAAGAAGCTGTATTAGACATATGCGACTTAACTTTACGTTCAACCATTTTTTTCGCTGTTTCCAAACTTGTGAGATCGCGTATACAATCTAAAGTTTGAATTCGTTCTGCTAAGAAAGTATCTAAGTCTTTCCAAAGCGACAAGGCAGTTTTGTCCTTAATACTTTGCTCCCAAAATGTGACTGTCTGATTGGGCAATCGTTGAAGGCAAATAAAAACAATTATTGGATCCCAGTTATGAGTATCTATTTCGTAAACCGACATAGCAGTTAAAAAACTATTAATACCGCGTTGTAAATTTTTTAGGCCCGAACTAGTTTCCTTTGATATAGTCTCTAGGCTAAAAAGACTCTTTAATTGATTATTAACCAACATTCGCGGATTCTCATATGTGTCTTTTAAATTTTTCCACGCGATATCAAATCCTGCATTAGTTAACGGACACTTCGAAACGATCTCTTTTGCCTCTTTCCCAGTTCTCTTGACCAAATAACACAATCTTTCAATATTACTAAGACGGCTATTGTTAATATATAAGGCTGTAAAAAGATCCCTAAAGGTTGGCCACGAAAGATAATCACCATATCGGTATCACATGGTGGAAGAGGTAGATTATGGCAAGAATTACCGCCAGCCGAATCTTCAAAACTTTTAAAACGTTTCGGTTCCGCCTTTGCTCCCAGTTCATCACGTTTCGTTTTGATCGCATTCATACACCGAACATATGCATTAAGGGTGCTCGCATATTTCCCTTCCGCGACTTCTAACACGCCCGATTTTACTTTCGGGGACGCTTCCAAATCAATTAAACATTGCTCGTATTCTATTTTGACCTTGTCCCAAAGCTTATCTAATTTACCACTCAATATCTCACTAGTATAGCCCTGATAATCTTCAACGCGAATTTTGTTAAAATTTACTTCAAATTTAAATATGGCATCTGAAGCACGAGTAAAACTTTCAAAATATTTTTCCGACATTTTTAAATAAATTTAATTTTGCCTTAACTTTCAGGGAGGAAGGCTTTGATAAATTCACAAAAGAAATAAAATTCAATAAAAAATTAACTAAACGAATTCAAAAGGAGTCAATTCGACCAACAGTAGGGTGACCAATGAAATAAGTAGAAGAAGAATACTAACAAAACAAAAGTTAACTCTCGTATTAATTTACACAAATCTCACTGGATAAATAAAAATGAATCAAAATGTTAAGACAACTGAAATCACTGTAAATATAATGTGATATAAAAATACAATAATATAAATTAATAAAAACGAGTGTTTTCAAATAATATTAATTCTATTTTACACCCGTATTCTTGCAAAAATTTCCTTAATTTACAATTAATTTCTCGGAAAGTATACCGCACTGTATAAAATTTTATTATCGATATTAACTCTTAATTTTTCTTTTTTTTCAATTTATATTTAATTAATTTATATTTATTCAATTTATATTTATTTTATTTATTTTCTATTAAATTTGAGACTGTCCGTCTACTCAGCTTTGATAAAATCGGTACTGATAATAAAAGGCAGGCGATCTTACACAATTAACGCACTGTTTTATCCTCTGACGTACACAATAACCAATTTCTTGTTTGTTTTATTTTACACACATACATATATGTACACCCGTGTGTATGTATGTATGTTTATAAATATAATAATTTTCTTTATGCTTTTCACTTCTTTTCTAAATCAATTTTACTAACCTGAATTTATCCTTTGATTGAAGAAAGATGAAATTTGATTTTAAGTTCCCGTAGAGGATTCCTTGTATGTTCTTTATCCGGCTCGAAGGACCAATTTTTCGGCGTATATCCGACGTACAAAAAGCAAATGATAATTCGATATATATATATATATATATATATATATATATATATATATATATATATATATATATAAAGAAAACAACAAGGATTAATATACTTTTAAATCAAATTTCTTATATTTTTATTGAAATTTCAAATTTACCTTTTATATATTACAAAAGCACGTAATGCTTGGCAGATATCCAATCATCGATTAAAAAACAAAATGTCTCACAAACTTAAATAATAGTGGCAAAACAATATTTAAGTACCGTTAACGGTTTACTGGTTGAAAAGAACAAAAAGGCCTTCCAACAAGGATGAGAAAAAATGTATCAATCCGACACTTAGAGAAACTAACAATTTGTACTTAAACAAAATGCTCACCACAACGGTTCTTGTATTGATGTCAAGTATCCATTAAGGGACGCAATAAAAACAATCGAAAAAGATCTTTTTCGCAAATGGAATGATGACTACAGGACACGAATACTGGAGAAAGGCAAAGATTTTGGAAGAATCTTTCCAAATGTAACAAAAAATACATGGTTTTCACAGCACAGTAATCTCCAACCATTGGAGATAAAACTGATTAACAGACTTTTAACCGGTCACTTTTTCTGTAAAAGTACATTGGCTAAGATGAAAGTATTTGCTGATGACTTATGCACAGAATGCAATACTGCTGAAGATAACACACACATCATATTCAATTGCAAGAAATACAACGGACAAAGGGAAAAATATCCACTGATTACCAAATACGACAATCTTGTTAACTTCTTTATTAATGAAGAATCTTGTTCGTATCCAGTATTAATTAACTTTCTAGAAGATATCAAAATTGATATTTAGAGAATATTTGACACTTTGACAAATAACAACAAATAATTGGTGATGGCAGTATTGTCAATTTGAAAGCCAAATAATGTTCTAGTGCTGGCCGCTAGAGTCTCCATCTGCTTTCGCGTTATCGAAACTGGAATGGAGTAATCTTAAAACAAAAAAAAAAATAGGGAAAGTATATGGCGATAAAGCTGGCAGCACTGGTGGTAGGTGTTCATGTTCTCATAATCTCTGTTTTGCTTTCATTCGCAAGTTTGATTTTATTATTCCCGATAATTCTTATATCAAAATATACTAAAATAAATTTATTTGTTTGCACAATACCTTAACATAATAAAAAAAATTGTGTGAACGCTATAAAAAGAATGTGGCAAATAAAGAAAACTTGCTGGATAATCACTACTGAAAAGAAAAAACAATGGCGGGAAAGATGTCTTAATTTATTATACCCACGAAGCAAGAGCTCTGTTATTATCACGAAACTAAAATTCATGCCAAAGAAGCTCCAAGTAAAATAAAAAACAATCACAATAACTACAACACCAACCTCATGCAAGTGTAGCTGCACCAAAAAACACTCAAAACAACGCAACAATAAGAATGGTTACGTTTGATTTTAATAATAAAAACTTCATTGACCTATAAAGGCTAAAAAAAAAACAAAAAAGTGTACTTTTTATGTGTAAAGAAGTTTACAAATATTAAAAAAAAAAAGACAATAAAAGCAAGTTCACACATGTCTTTCTATTTACGTATAAACCAGGAAAGTTTTGATACGCCGTCATCTCTACTCATAGGATCATTTTCTATGTTTGTGATTTTTTTTTTATTTAAAACTACTACATTACGTACACTGAAAAGAACTTTTGTTAGAATACTTGTTGATAGCTAAAAGCAAAAATAGTTGCAAAGCAACATGTATAATTTCACAGCGGACCATCTCCAGAGCCTGTAAGGCTATCATTTCGTGTCTTAATACCGGGTCATATACGACAATATCTAAAAGACTTCCAAATTGACGCCATACGCTTTATTAGGCATTAGACATTCAGAAGTGTCTTGAAAGACAAGACACTTGTGAACTAATGAGACCCTTTAGTTTTCTCCTTTCGCTAGAGCCTTTTCAAACCTCGTCCATCTTTTTTTCTCTCCTTCATTTTTCCGAGAACATTCTTTCTACCTTTCTTCAACTCGCCATCTTGCTTTCCTTACTTTCTTAAATTAATTTCTTCTCGAACATTCGATTTTCAAAAATAAAAAACTATCTCCTATCTTTTCATTTTAACATCTTGCATTTACTCTGTATTCTATCCTATTGTTAATCTTCTCCTTCTCTACTTTCGCGATCTATACGTTAATGTTTGTTCACTTTCAGATTTTCGTCTACCAGGCGATTATCATTTAAGCACGATTGCTAGTTTTCATTCATAAATTTAAATATTTAAAATAAACAGTTTCCTCTTGATCATTTTTTTTCGATCATGAATAAAAAATACAAGTTGCCAGTACACATTAGATTTACTACTAATACGCTAAGAATTCGTATTGACAACTGTATATGGCGAAATATGTAAACTAAACATAGCTAGAGCCGACAAAATCAAATCAAAACAAAGTAGAAGCAGATAAGTAAATGCGTACCGGAGTGTAAAAGAAAAACAACAAAATAATAATTTACTAATATTAAAGCAAACGTAACTTAAAATATAACTATACCGGTAAAAAAAAAACAATAAACCTAAGTAAAACTCATAAAAATAAACAAAAGAACAGAAACAGATAAGAAATGTGTTTATTTCAATCCACCCTTAAATAGGCAACAACAACATAAAGACCTACAAGCAACTATTTATTGGCCAGCTTTCATACTGCACCACACAAAAATTGTGTTCTAAAGTTTTTGTGTTTTTTTATATATAATATTTGATTTATATTGAGTTATAAATCTTTTTAAGCCGCAACACGGAATTCTCTTGTTGATTTACCTCCTAACTTTATGCCACGGATTTTCTCTTACTACTTTAAAATGGGCGAATTTTTTACCTGAGGTAATATTTTCTGGGCAGATTCATTGGAGTTTTTAGTAGTATAACCTTCCAAATTGATTCCTTCTTCCTTTCTACACTCACTTAGCGCTGGCCCCGCTACAATTGGGAACCAGTACGAACATATGAACGTTGTATCTGATTCCTGGTTGAATTTTCTAGTTCTCTCACCATAAAATTCTCTAAGGCAAAAATTCTATGGAAATATATTAATTTACTTTATCATACACTGTATTTTCTAATAGTTTTTTAACCTTTTTCTTTGTTCGTGAGGATATGCTTTTATTTAAACTATTTGTACGGGTTATCAATTACTTAATGTACTATTACTCCAAAACAAATTTTTAAACTTTTCTTGTTTTAATCTTCTTTTTTTAATTTCAAAATTTTAAATTTCGGTAAATTTTCTTTAACTCCGATCTTAACTTCACACTCTTATCGAACAATCAGCTAAAATGGCGATCCAAAGGTTCTATTTATACCCTGATATTCCAGTAAAAAATGTCTGCTTCCAATTTTCCAATGATCAAAACAGCTGGCGATATTCGCTGTATCTATCATCTGTCAGTTTTCATTCACAATAGTAAACATTCAGTAGGAAGACAAAGCTAATTAAAAGGAAAAAAGTTTTATAATTTGTCTGATTTTCTGTGTTATATTTTAAAGCTACTGTCACATACTAATTGGGGGTTATGCTTTTAGATACTCCCAGTGTACAGAAGATTTTCGTTATGTGATGGAATAGCCCAGGCAACATGTTATAGAACCAAAAGTACTAAAGTTTATTTGCCACAAGAATTTCGAAACAAGCAAACCCTTTATAGGTGCTACACACAACATATGAACGATAAGAACCTTAGGCTGATGTCAGAGTGCGCGCTATAAGCGATGCTATAATATCGCACTACAATGCGCTACAAACCTCTGCTTGTGTTTTCTTACGTCAATGCTAAAAAGATGTCAGAGTCAAAGCGAAGCTACAAGAGAGCCAAAGCGACAAAGTAGGTTGTGAAATGATTTATAGCATTTGCTTCGTTATTCTTTTTGTTGTTTGTTTAGATTATAGTTCGACATTTTTCATTTGTTTATTTCATTTGTGCGTGTTTAAATTTTCCCTTGATTTTAATAGATATTTATAAAATAATGGATATTAATATTGAAAATTTTATAACAGAAGTGTTCACAAGACCTGTGCTTTGCGATCAAGCAAATAAAAGTTACCAAACCAGAATTCTCGTGGAAAATAACTGGAAAAGTATTGAATTAATAATGAAACAACCAAGTATGTGTTAAAAATTTTATTTATAATTTGTGTGCACATACAAAATCGCGGAAAGCATCTCGTACACACGTCCTCTTGTCAAATTAATGGGGTTAAATTCTACTCCGTCATCACAAATACCACAATTTGCATTATTATTATTATCGTTTTGCATTGCATTGGTATTCCCTTCAAGATCGATGATTATGTTGTGAAAAACACCTATAGCTTTAACGACCAGGTCAACAAAAGATGGATCGGTTTCAATGGGCTTCCAAAGTAAGCGCCACTTCGCCGTAACAATTCCAAAGGCGCATTCAATACATTTGCGTACTCGCGAAAGTCGACTATTGAAATATTCACTTTCTACGGTACAATTCCGTCGTGCATATGGCCTTAAAGGAGTATCCAGCAAAGTATATGCCTCATCACCAACTAAAACGTATGGAATTAAAATATTTGATCCCGGTATACGCTTGTCAGGTGGAATAAAATATCGATTTTTTTTATTTGTCGATATAATTGAGATGAATTAAATGTTTGCTTGCCATAGCTTCCAATCTCGATTGCTATAAATTTGCAGTTAGAATCTGCTACTCCTTGAAGCACCAACGAAAAGTATTTTTTTAGTTTTAGAACATTGTTCCAGAATGCGCTGGGCACTTAATTCTTTTGTGCTTTCCGACAACGGCGTCAGCGCAGTTCGGAAAGTTCCACAGCTTCCAAAATTGTTCTGCTGTCTGTTAAGTAGATTTTTTTGTTGGTTGAGGCATATGTATTGGCTGCAATTCTTTCCAAAGCGCTATTGCAGTTTCCTTTCTAATGACTGAAATTGTAGTCCTTCCGATTCTAAAAGAATTACCAATGAAGCAAAGGAACCACCAGTGGCGAGATGTCTGAAATTGTATGTGTTTATTTTTTAGTGCCATAGAATACTCATTTTTAAAATTTCAGAGGAGCTATTAAAATAGAAATGAAAGAATATTCGCGATCAATTACGAAATGAATGTAAAAAAAATTCCAATTGCTAGGTCTGGAGACGCAGGAGTTTCAGAGGAACAGTATAACATTTATACGACTTTGCCACACTTCAAATCATTACTATTTCACTGGTCAAAACCGCAACAAGGCTATATTAGCTATGCTGACACATTTTTAAAATATTTCAAACTTCGTTGAAAAAATTAAAATAACATATTTTCTTCCCGGTCATACAACGATGCCAGTTGATTCTGTGCACAGCACAATTGAATCATTTTACGCAGGCGTACCATTTGGGCGCCAAGTGAATGGCCCACAATTATTCGCAATGAGCGAACTAATCCATCGGGTTACAACTGTATAGGCTACTCAGAGTTTGAAAACTGGAAGTCCTTTGCAGATCTGTTACTATCGAATAAAGTTCGAACAGCTTTATTAGACAAAAAATCAAAATCAATTGAACTCATTTACGGATATTCCGAAAATTCGACTAAAAAATTTATAAATAACTTTTTTTTACCTCTAAGCTACAAAAATTGTACAATTCACCTTTGTGCATCTCGTTGCAAAAATTAAATGATTTGAAAAATCTATGTTTAAAAAATAGCATACCGTCAAAATACCACGATGAGTATTTAAATTTAAAATATTCTGTACGCGAAAAAGACGTGTTAAATGAAACTCAGAAGAAAGCAGAGTAACCGTAGAGGTGAAAACTGGAAGGCGTACTGTAAACTTAGAAATAAAGCTAAACCAGTCGTTCGGAAAGAGAGGTATGAATATAGTAAACTTTTGTTTTCGGGGGCAAATAGCTCACAAATATGAAAATCTTTACGCAGTGTGGGATGTTTTGATGGTGTTGGGAACGAAGTCGCTGAAGATGATGTTGATCATGATGTTGAGCGAATATGAACCGGAATGTTGGCAGTGTTTTCGATTTCGATCATTTTGCAGAGATAATGATATTACTCTCTCATTTTTTAAATTTTTAAAAATTATATATCTGATTATTTCGCTTAAAATACTACACTTAATTAACACTATTTTTACATCTAGATTTCCTAATGGTTGGAAATTGAGCCGAGTAATACCTTTACTAAAGAGCAAAGGCTGTATGATATAAGCAACCTGAGACCAATTAGTATCTTACCGGCAATATTAAAAAGTAATTGAGATTATTATGAAAACCCAAATTCTATCTTATGTTGAGCGCTTCTCTTTTTTTCATCCAAACCAGTTCGCTTATCGCCGAAACCATAGTGCAACAACGTTATTAGTGTCTCTTACCGATTCAATTCGTAAGAAACTCGACAGGCGTATAAGCTGTATGTTGGTATCGTTAGACCTCTCTAAAGAATTCGATCGAATTAATCACAATGTTTTGCTGACCAAACTCAAGGAATTTAATTTCTTTTTAACAGCGTGTAAGCTTATTAATTCGTACTTGAGGGACAGATCACAATTCGTGTCCGTATGTAGTAGAAACTCCAATATAGGCGTAGTCACATCTGGTGTACCTTAAGGTTCCGTATTGAACCATTGTTCTTTCTGGCTTTTCTGAATAACTGTATATTTTCTATGTGTAGCACTTTTTGTCAGTCATTGGTCTTTGCAGATCATATTTTGCTTTAATGTACTCTAAATACAAAGCAAATTGCACTCTATGAAACAATGATTAATATCCACCTTGACTTGTTGTCTAATTGGATGAACCAGAACCGTTTGGAAATAAATCCCGATAAAACAAAAGCTATGATTCTTCACCTGCCAAGCGAATACGTGATTTTTCCTGAAATTTTTATTAACAATCAACGAATCGAATTTGTCAAATCGATAAAGTGTTTGGGTGTAGTCATTGATGAGCAGCAGAAATATGATGATTATATTAATAATCTTGCTAAAAAAAATTCTGTTTTACCCTAGTAAGTTATATTCTGTTAAATCATATACACCAATCCATATAAGAAAGCTATTAACAATGTCTCTTGTAATGTCCCAGCTGAATTATTGCCTTGTGGTGTTACGGTTAGCTTATCCCGCCGTTAAATTCGACTAGCCCTTTTGTCTCAGGAGGTCCCAACCCTTCTGTCAGGCAAGAAAAGGTAACACAACAAAAAAAGAAATTAATCTCACAAAAAAAAAAACACTGCACTATAGCACCGACAATCTTGGAGACGGATGTTGATCTCCATACAGCCCACCCTACCATGTCACAGCACTTTTCCAGCAAGCTTCTTCTGTGACCCAAAACCCGCCCGATCAACCTTCACACACTTACCAATCCATCACCGCCATCACCTTAAAAAAATTATTCCATTTCTGCAAATTTCATTTTTTTCAAACACTGTTACGATATCTTTTTTTTCACTGATGAGTTCCTCGGCCTGCTTCATTAAATCTCAGGAGGTCCCAACCCAGTCATCAGTTTCTCGACAACAACACAAAAAAAAGTAAGTACACAAGAAAAACTAATTACAGCACACCACACGCACGAATCTGAAGAAAGATGTTAATCTCCGACTATGACCTCCCATCCTTATCATGGCAGGATCCCCTCTTAATTCATCACCATGACCCTGAATCCACCCGACCATTTCTTCTACTTACCTGTACATCATTGCAATAACTATATTAGTTTTAAGCCATCATTTTCTATATAAAAATTTCAATAGCAATTTATTAACACAACAAAAGTTAATTTAAACAGAATTTGATTTTTAACACTACCTAGCAACACTTATCATAACTCTATTACAAATTAACAATAACGAACAAAAAGTTTAAATTCTTATACTCTTTTTTTTTTGCTTTTCTGTTTTATGCTAATATCTCTAAAAATGTATTTTTTCAGAATTTTATTTGATCGTTTTCTTGTTTTTTTTTCTTTATCTTTCAGGCTTAAATTTTTTATCCTCAATATGGGATATTTTTGAGATCTAACATATAAAGGAGCTTCCTAAAAATGTCGTTAGTCGCAAGATGCGAGCAATAATAAATTACTTCTATATCTTTACTCTCGTATTTGAGCACTAAAACTATACTGTGTCTTTATTTTTACTTTTCTTTAACACCTTTTGATATACACATATACAACAGTAACTTCCAAACAGGATGCACACAGGATTTTACTTTAACACAATAGCCCAATTCGCAATCTTGTGCAAATGGTCTTGCATCATAGCTTTTGCAAAATTGTGTAGCATATTTTATACATTTTTTCTTTTTGCTTTTAATTTTATTGTTGATAGCATCGGTTAGTGATCTATTTCGGGACCAGGTCAACAAAAGATGGATCGGTTTCAATGGGCTTCCAAAGTAAGCGCCACTTCGCCGTAACAATTCCAAAGGCGCATTCAATACATTTGCGTACTCGCGAAAGTCGACTATTGAAATATTCACTTTCTACGGTACAATTCCGTCGTGCATAAGGCCTTAAAGGAGTATCCAGCAAAGTATATGCCTCATCACCAACTAAAACGTATGGAATTAAAATATTTGATCCCGGTATACGCTTGTCAGGTGGAATAAAATATCGATTTTTTTTATTTGTCGATATAATTGAGATGAATTAAATGTTTGCTTGCCATAGCTTCCAATCTCGATTGCTATAAATTTGCAGTTAGAATCTGCTACTCCTTGAAGCACCAACGAAAAGTATTTTTTTAGTTTTAGAACATTGTTCCAGAATGCGCTGGGCACTTAATTCTTTTGTGCTTTCCGACAACGGCGTCAGCGCAGTTCGGAAAGTTCCACAGCTTCCAAAATTGTTCTGCTGTCTGTTAAGTAGATTTTTTTGTTGGTTGAGGCATATGTATTGGCTGCAATTCTTTCCAAAGCGCTATTGCAGTTTCCTTTCTAATGACTGAAATTGTAGTCCTTCCGATTCTAAAAGAATTACCAATGAAGCAAAGGAACCACCAGTGGCGAGATGTCTGAAATTGTATGTGTTTATTTTTTAGTGCCATAGAATACTCATTTTTAAAATTTCAGAGGAGCTATTAAAATAGAAATGAAAGAATATTCGCGATCAATTACGAAATGAATGTAAAAAAAATTCCAATTGCTAGGTCTGGAGACGCAGGAGTTTCAGAGGAACAGTATAACATGTATACGACTTTGCCACACTTCAAATCATTACTATTTCACTGGTCAAAACCGCAACAAGGCTATATTAGCTATGCTGACACATTTTTAAAATATTTCAAACTTCGTTGAAAAAATTAAAATAACATATTTTCTTCCCGGTCATACAACGATGCCAGTTGATTCTGTGCACAGCACAATTGAATCATTTTACGCAGGCGTACCATTTGGGCGCCAAGTGAATGGCCCACAATTATTCGCAATGAGCGAACTAATCCATCGGGTTACAACTGTATAGGCTACTCAGAGTTTGAAAACTGGAAGTCCTTTGCAGATCTGTTACTATCGAATAAAGTTCGAACAGCTTTATTAGACAAAAAATCAAAATCAATTGAACTCATTTACGGATATTCCGAAAATTCGACTAAAAAATTTATAAATAACTTTTTTTTACCTCTAAGCTACAAAAATTGTACAATTCACCTTTGTGCATCTCGTTGCAAAAATTAAATGATTTGAAAAATCTATGTTTAAAAAATAGCATACCGTCAAAATACCACGATGAGTATTTAAATTTAAAATATTCTGTACGCGAAAAAGACGTGTTAAATGAAACTCAGAAGAAAGCAGAGTAACCGTAGAGGTGAAAACTGGAAGGCGTACTGTAAACTTAGAAATAAAGCTAAACCAGTCGTTCGGAAAGAGAGGTATGAATATAGTAAACTTTTGTTTTCGGGGGCAAATAGCTCACAAATATGAAAATCTTTACGCAGTGTGGGATGTTTTGATGGTGTTGGGAACGAAGTCGCTGAAGATGATGTTGATCATGATGTTGAGCGAATATGAACCGGAATGTTGGCAGTGTTTTCGATTTCGATCATTTTGCAGAGATAATGATATTACTCTCTCATTTTTTAAATTTTTAAAAATTATATATCTGATTATTTCGCTTAAAATACTACACTTAATTAACACTATTTTTACATCTAGATTTCCTAATGGTTGGAAATTGAGCCGAGTAATACCTTTACTAAAGAGCAAAGGCTGTATGATATAAGCAACCTGAGACCAATTAGTATCTTACCGGCAATATTAAAAAGTAATTGAGATTATTATGAAAACCCAAATTCTATCTTATGTTGAGCGCTTCTCTTTTTTTCATCCAAACCAGTTCGCTTATCGCCGAAACCATAGTGCAACAACGTTATTAGTGTCTCTTACCGATTCAATTCGTAAGAAACTCGACAGGCGTATAAGCTGTATGTTGGTATCGTTAGACCTCTCTAAAGAATTCGATCGAATTAATCACAATGTTTTGCTGACCAAACTCAAGGAATTTAATTTCTTTTTAACAGCGTGTAAGCTTATTAATTCGTACTTGAGGGACAGATCACAATTCGTGTCCGTATGTAGTAGAAACTCCAATATAGGCGTAGTCACATCTGGTGTACCTTAAGGTTCCGTATTGAACCATTGTTCTTTCTGGCTTTTCTGAATAACTGTATATTTTCTATGTGTAGCACTTTTTGTCAGTCATTGGTCTTTGCAGATCATATTTTGCTTTAATGTACTCTAAATACAAAGCAAATTGCACTCTATGAAACAATGATTAATATCCACCTTGACTTGTTGTCTAATTGGATGAACCAGAACCGTTTGGAAATAAATCCCGATAAAACAAAAGCTATGATTCTTCACCTGCCAAGCGAATACGTGATTTTTCCTGAAATTTTTATTAACAATCAACGAATCGAATTTGTCAAATCGATAAAGTGTTTGGGTGTAGTCATTGATGAGCAGCAGAAATATGATGATTATATTAATAATCTTGCTAAAAAAAATTCTGTTTTACCCTAGTAAGTTATATTCTGTTAAATCATATACACCAATCCATATAAGAAAGCTATTAACAATGTCTCTTGTAATGTCCCAGCTGAATTATTGCCTTGTGGTGTTACGGTTAGCTTATCCCGCCGTTAAATTCGACTAGCCCTTTTGTCTCAGGAGGTCCCAACCCTTCTGTCAGGCAAGAAAAGGTAACACAACAAAAAAAGAAATTAATCTCACAAAAAAAAAAACACTGCACTATAGCACCGACAATCTTGGAGACGGATGTTGATCTCCATACAGCCCACCCTACCATGTCACAGCACTTTTCCAGCAAGCTTCTTCTGTGACCCAAAACCCGCCCGATCAACCTTCACACACTTACCAATCCATCACCGCCATCACCTTAAAAAAATTATTCCATTTCTGCAAATTTCATTTTTTTCAAACACTGTTACGATATCTTTTTTTTCACTGATGAGTTCCTCGGCCTGCTTCATTAAATCTCAGGAGGTCCCAACCCAGTCATCAGTTTCTCGACAACAACACAAAAAAAAGTAAGTACACAAGAAAAACTAATTACAGCACACCACACGCACGAATCTGAAGAAAGATGTTAATCTCCGACTATGACCTCCCATCCTTATCATGGCAGGATCCCCTCTTAATTCATCACCATGACCCTGAATCCACCCGACCATTTCTTCTACTTACCTGTACATCATTGCAATAACTATATTAGTTTTAAGCCATCATTTTCTATATAAAAATTTCAATAGCAATTTATTAACACAACAAAAGTTAATTTAAACAGAATTTGATTTTTAACACTACCTAGCAACACTTATCATAACTCTATTACAAATTAACAATAACGAACAAAAAGTTTAAATTCTTATACTCTTTTTTTTTGCTTTTCTGTTTTATGCTAATATCTCTAAAAATGTATTTTTTCAGAATTTTATTTGATCGTTTTCTTGTTTTTTTTTCTTTATCTTTCAGGCTTAAATTTTTTATCCTCAATATGGGATATTTTTGAGATCTAACATATAAAGGAGCTTCCTAAAAATGTCGTTAGTCGCAAGATGCGAGCAATAATAAATTACTTCTATATCTTTACTCTCGTATTTGAGCACTAAAACTATACTGTGTCTTTATTTTTACTTTTCTTTAACACCTTTTGATATACACATATACAACAGTAACTTCCAAACAGGATGCACACAGGATTTTACTTTAACACAATAGCCCAATTCGCAATCTTGTGCAAATGGTCTTGCATCATAGCTTTTGCAAAATTGTGTAGCATATTTTATACATTTTTTCTTTTTGCTTTTAATTTTATTGTTGATAGCATCGGTTAGTGATCTATTTCGGGAAGAATGTAATCACTTTAAGGACTGATGATCCTTTCCTTTTAGCGACAAGAGCCAGCTGTTAAAAAAAAACACACACAAAACCTAGTTACTAAACATGCCAATTTGCACTTTTCTCTAAGGCTACTTAAAAATCAAGTTATTAGATTTTCACTTACGTATTTTTTCTTTTTTTTTTCTCTTCTAAATTATTTTATCACGCCAGTTTCTTTCCTATTTTAAGCATTAAAAGGAGTTTTTCTCTGTCTTCTATTTATTTATTATTATTATTTTATTTAATACTTTTTTAACTTCAGCAGAAAACTTTTATTTACAAACTCTGATCGCTCACTCACTTCAACACAAACTTTGTTTCTAATCTCGAGTTTGCTTATTTTCATGCCTTAAATTTTCTTGCTTGCTGTTTACAAAACAATCTATATGTGGATGTATTAGTAGATTATAAATTCATGTAAAGAATTTTCCCGCCTTAAGAGCTATTATTTACTGACGTTTAGACTATTGTTAAAAAAAATCCCCGCGTATAAAGAAAACAAATATATATACCAGTTTGCCCGCTTAATTTCCCGCCGAACCTACTACTTATATTGCACTAAAGTAAGCTTCATCTCCCGCTTAGACAAATTTTTCTATATAAAAATTCTAGCCAAAGGAAAACAAACTAAACTCAATCTTCTATATATTTCGGCCTTTCCATGCTTTTCCTTGTACTACTGAACCTCTTAATACCAGGATGTCAGAAAAACTCACAGCTACAAACTTTCATTCATGAAATTCAAATTCAAAAGTTATATTTTTACCAGTTTTGAATGAAAAATACAAATCTGTTCTATTTTATATTCTGGCAATGCCATTCTACTTTTATGTAGCACACTTATGATTTTTCTGTCATTTACACATGCGTACAAATTACACATTTTTATTAGTGGACGACGCACAGAGGAGTATTTGACCCAAAAAGCTGGCCAAAAAGGCAAAAATTATTTTTATGAAATCCTAAGAACAAATTACGCAGATCGATAGAGAACGAAATTCTACATCATATCGTGCATTTTAAAGGTTGTAAGTTAAGATTTGTAGTTGTGGGACACTGTTAAAGTCAGGAAAGTGAAGAAAATTACATGCGTTTTTATTGAATTTTTTCGATTTCAAGATATTTATATAATATTTTTCTGTGGCTAAACGAATAGAGGTATTACATTGATTTTTTTTTGTCTGAAAGATTTCATCAGGGGCTATTTTCAATATTTAAAAAGAAAAATTTTCTTAAATATTTATTTTTAATATTTTAATTATAAAAAAAACTATGTATTCAAATATATAAATTCTTACCAAAAACAAAAAAGGAAAAGCTTTTTGAAAGTGAAGGTAGCTGTTGTACAGATAATGTTATATACCACAGTAAAATATGAGATCTCTAATTTAAGAAAAAAGAAAAAAAGTTTTCGCAAGTTTGCGCCATTATTTTTGGTGATTTTTGGAAAATTTTACCTTTTTTCTATTTTTGCTCATGAGGCACTTTTTCTTATACTTTATTGTCATCATAAACTTTTTTGTTTTTAAAATTATTCATGTAAAATATTATTTTATCACTATTAACAACTGCCAACATGATGGATTCCTGCCCTTAAAAAAGGAATTTCTTAGAACTCAGTTTTTACTTTATAAATTAAAATTTACAACCCATGCATACACACCTATTAAACTGTTTTTGTTTACCTGCGGTCTATATAACACTTCATCGTCTTCAGGATACTTTATTTTTTCTAAAAATATAGTTAGATATAAACATGCCTAATATAAAAGGGTTACAAATCAAAATTACATTTAAAAACGGTGCAGGTATATAAAAAATGCACCCAAGTATCAGGTTACTAACTAAGTAACGGAAATATGCACTTTGAAAAATATACATATATGGCTTATTGCGCAAAATTCTTATTATAAGAGTTTTGCAACTTTAAGAGATAACATGGAAAAAATTTACACAAGATTTGAGTTATTCCAAATAGTAAAGGAATCTAATGCTAGAACCATTGACGAGAAGTTGCAGTTTTTAGCTACTAAACTGTGTGCGATTTCAGAATGCCAAGGAAATGGCGATATACAAGCAGTAAAGCAGTGTGTTATAAATTTCAAAAATTGTTTTAAAAGATATTGGGGTTTAGCAGAACGAAAAGAGGACCGATTTTTAAGCACGTATGCTAAATGGCTGGAAGGAACTGTGACAATACCAGTATTTGGCAGTTCATCTTCATGGCGACCAAAAAAAGAATTTAATGAAGCAAGTAAAAGAACCAAACGAAGAAAAACGCAAGAAATTCGTCAGCAATTAACAACAGAGGAGATCACATTTGCTGCATCAATGAGCCAAAAAGCAGCGGGACAGAGTGATGCGGGTAAATTAATAATGGATATAACACGATCTCCAAGAAAAGCAAAAATTTGCAAGCGATCGTTAACAACTTCCGAGGTCAACCTAGTTAATAAGCTTTCAGCGGAGGGTGCTTTAGCATTGTTTATAAATGCTGATCTCACGAAAAATCAATATGAAATTTTATACAATGCCAACAAAAATGTATATCCATGCTACTCATTGCTAAAAAATGCTAAAAAAAAATTGCTATCTAAATTTAATTTGACTTGCTCTTATTTGGCGGATTGCGAGGGGGAGACCGGCATATGTAATAATAAATAATTTTTTTAAAAATACACAACATATATATAAAATTAAATTCTCTTCAAAATGAAAAAATAAACAAAGTTCTAAATGAAGGTTGGGTGGGTGGTTGGTGGGTGAGGGGTGTCAAAAATAACACTAACCCAATAAAAATCTGCCACTACCTTTTTTTTATCAAACTAAAGCTAAAACTATCAAAAAAGTTAAACTTTTAAAACAAAAACCACGCTTAATAATTTTGGCCAGCTTTTTGGGTCAAATACTCCTCTGTGCGACGTAAGTATTTTTATTTATTTGGTATTTTTATTTCTTTTATTTTCAGATCTTTTGATTTGGTATTGGAAGCTAACAACAAAATTACTGGTTGTAATAATAGCTATCGTTCTAATTTTTATTTAAACGAGGACTAATACATTCTTTTTTTTTCTTCTTTACAGCTAATATAAAAGAACAACCATAACCACAATAACCTCTACCAAAACCAAAGCACTAGGGACAAGGGCAGGAGTTAGTGTCTCCATAAGCAAACTCCCCTCCCTTGATATAACATATTTTTATGCGGGATTCAAGGCATTTCCGTATTTAGCCTTTTCCATTATACTACATATGTACATAGATATTAAATTATTTTGTCTACTTTTGTATGTACATACATGCATGCATATGCAGAATTTATTCTTAGCCAGAGTCGTCGATTATTAGGTTCATAGGGGACGGTGTGCGAGTAAGAACTCCCACACCCGGAGACGAGTCTCACTATTTAGCCGAGCAATATGAAAAATTTCATAATATGCTTACAAAATATACAAATTATATGGCGCAAAATTGGTTACGAGAAGTATAGTGGAATAAAATTATGCCAAGAAAAGTTGCTTTTGTTCCTATTTTTTCACAGGGTTGGCTACATTATGAGGCATGACAATAAAAAAATGGATATTAAGTATGCGATAATAAGAACCAGTGGCATATACGTACGAAGGTAATTTTACAGTCCATTAAAGTTTACACCGATGAACATTATGTACGTATAATAAACTACCATTAATTAATAAATACGTGGGACAACTATATCTAAGCTAATCTTAAAATAAAATTTTAGCAACTTTGTTATAAATAAGCGTTATTAGCACTAAAAATTATATTTCTGTGTTCCCATATAAACAAAAACACGTAAATTGTTTTTTGCATGCCCCTTGACAGTCAGATATCAAAGCTTTTAGACCAGACCTATAACAGTTTAAAGTACGTCACAAGATTGCTATTTCACTATATTTCACGTTATCCCATCATTTATAATTTCTACAACTAAAACAAAATCAGGTACTTGGCCATATATTAGAACAACACTAGAGTTTAGTTTAGTTGCACCTTATATAAATTCTATCACAGACACACACATTTAGTTTTCGTTATTGTTCATACTTTTATATCTTTTACGTGAAATACGCCTAAGGATTTCCCGTGTAAATCTTCTAGCTCGTACATATTGTTTCACTCAAAATATTGTTTCTTCGGAAAACTTCTTGACGAGGCACAAATTTAATTTGTCTCGTATTGTATCGAGCAGCGTTCCTCTCATGTGCTTTATGCATACTCATTTTAACCTTTTCTCTTATGAGCTCTAGCTTATCCGTGGAATTAATATTGGCAATTTCATGATCTGACAAAGACATAAGCTTACGAGCATGTCTATAATCTGACTCATTTGTAATCATATGGAACCCAAAAAGAGCAAAGAAAGGGGTAAACCCAGTGGCTGAATGTACTGATGTTCGAAGGAAACATTAAATTTCGGGTAAATATAAATCCCAATTCCTATGGCTCTCATCCAAGTACGCTCTAATAGCTGCTAAAACAGATTGGTTGACCCTTTCTGAAGCGTTCGATTGGGGAGAATACACAGCTGTTTTAATATGCTTTATACCAAATGCTTCTAACAATTCTTGAAAACTTTTGGATACGAATTGTGATCCATTATCACTATGAATGATTTCTGATACTCCAAATTTATAGAAGATTTCTTGTGTTAGAAATTTAATAACGCTTGTGGAAGTAGTTTCTCTCATAGACTTTAGAAATACGAATTTAGTGAAATGATCGATAACTATAAATATGTAATTATTGCCACTCTTAGATCTGGGATATTTTCTTAAGAAATCAACGTACAGTTTTTGAAACGGTCTTTCGGTGACTACCCTTTGGCCTATTTCGGGCATTAATATTTGATTTTCTGGCTTTGTGTCTTTGCATATTACACAATTTTTTACAAAATTTTTTATATGTACAGTCATTTTAGGCCAAAAAAATCTTTTCACTCTCTCTAAAGTTTTTGATATTCCGCCATGAGCAGAAGATTTAGACGCGTGACATTTTTCAATAATGGTATGTGTTAAATTGGTTGGTATCCAAAGTTTCCATTGAAACTGATCTTCAAGACTTAAATCGCAACTGGTTTTTTTTAAATTTCAACTACTTTTATATCTGGCAATTTCTCAATATTCGCTTGAATGTGGTTTATCGAATCGGTATATTCTTCCAATTCAAACTCTGTAGTCTTGAAATCTAGTAAGTCTTGCGTGTAGATTTCTACGAGATTCTGTTGTTTTCTGACCCTTTGCGATGTTCGATTTGAAAGTCAAAAGCTTGCAGCTGCAATGATCACCTGGCTAGACTTAAGTCTTTCAAGGTCGTTAACCACTTCAGACTGGCATGCTCGGTAACGGGCATCATTTCAACGTAGGGTCTGAATTTTCGCACCGCCATTACCGCTGCCAAGCATTCTTTCTCGGTGACTATATAGTTCCTTTGATAAGAGTTAAGTTTTTGAGAATAGAAAGCGATAGAGTGTTCTTCGTTTTTCTCATTCAATTGATACAGAACCGCTCCTATAGCATAATCTGAGGCATCACACTGTATAAAAAAACGTTTCGAGAAATCGGCTTGCCGTAGCACAGGCGCAGTGGTTAGTGCATTTTTAAGTTTTTCAAAGGCCTCTTTAGCGGCGGGTGTCATCAGAAACTTATCTGGCCTCTCTGATTGACTTCGGCAATTTTATCTCCCGTATGGCCAGTACCTTATCTGGATCAGTTTTTAGAGTGCCACCTCCTATGACAAAACCTAAGTGTTTTAACTCAAATTCGGGATTTTTTCAGCCCAATAGTTAAATTTGCATTTTTAAGACATGTTGCCACTTCTTTTAATAACGCCACATGTTCTTCAAACGTGCTGGAAATAATCAACAAATCATCCAAGTATGTGAATACATTGCTCTTTAATCTGTTTGGTATGACCTTATTCATGAGTCGGCAGAGTCGTTGCGCAGCATTACAGAGGCGGAATGAATTGATATAAGGGATCAACGCTACAAATAAAATATGTTTCATCTATTCTACTTAATATTCCTTCGATGTTCTGAAGTGGGTAGGCATCCTTAACTGTTAACTTGTTGATCTTACGAGCATCTAGGCAAAAATGATTCTTATCTGGTTTTCGAACAATTCTAGTTCGGGTCGACCAAGAACTCTCACTCAATTCTATGACCTTCAAATCTAACATTTTATCGATTTCCTTGTATGTTTTTTCCTCAACAGCAGGAGAAATTGGATAATACCGGTCTTTTACAGGCTCGGCTCCATCAATAAGTTTGATTATATGCTTTTCTAAGTGTGTCATCCGTTAGCCTTTTTTCTCCAAAGAGTCAAATTCCCTAATTAGTGCATCTAATATCAGTTTCTGCTCTGTGCTTAATTCGTGTGGTTTTAATTTGTATTCACTACTCGCTGTATTAAAATCCTCTTTTACTTTTGAAATATCTATTTCATCTATTCCTATTACCTCTGGGGCTAATTTAAATTGCCTCTAAAAATCTATTCCTAGGTAAACCGTTTGTTCCAAGTCTGGACAAAGATATAGGAGCATTTCATTCTCCTGATCTTTGTACCTGAAGGATAATTTTACTTTACCAAGTAACCGAAAATATTGACCACTAGCGGTTTTCACATTGTTCAATATCGGTTGCATGCTTAATTCTAAATCTTCTAATAATTCCCTACAACCTTTTCCTAAAACGCTCCAATATCCAGCAATCCTTTTATTGATTTACCGTTTACAGTAACATCTGCAAAAATTATATTATCAAATTTGCCTCTATGTTTTCACATTGTTCAATATCGGTTGCATGCTTAATTCTAAATCTTCTAATAATTCCCTACAACCTTTTCCTAAAACGCTCCAATATCCAGCAATCCTTTTATTGATTTACCGTTTACAGTAACATCTGCAAAAATTATATTATCAAATTTGCCTCTATTTGCTCTACTAATTGATTCTACTATCAGCCTAGTTAATTTTTTACGCTCTTAAAACTTTTTCCGAACTTTAAGAAATCGATTTGATATACGTTTAGGTTTTTCTTGATCAAATATTCGAGCCCTAACCCTTTCGTAATTTTGTTGTCTTATTTGTATTGGTATATAATGCCGCATCTGTGATATATATTTTAATGAAGGTGACATAATATCGTTGTTTTTACTTATTTTGTTTTCGGTGATTGGTTTCCTGATAAGCGTGGGTTCCCCTTCGTTCCCAAGCTCCGAGATTGGTTTCCCGACTGGCAGTTCGGACATTTTGGTGTTATAACGTTTGGACGTCCGCACCTATAACAAAAGAGTGACCTGTCTAAAACCGTACAATCCATAAAAACGTTTCCTGGTTGCTTGCAGTTCCAGCACGCAACTGGTTGCTTTCGCTGTTGAGGGTTTATGATAAGAGCTGCCACATCTTCATAATTCTCAGATGGAATTGCTCTACATCATCGTTTGTTTCAAAATAAACTTCCTACACATATCAAGTTGGTTTTGTTGTCGGCTGCACATTTCGTAAATCTCTCCTGAGAAAATTTCTCTCAGCTTCATTACATTCTTCTCTAAACTGCTCTATTGATAACACAACTATAGGATATACAATTCGACCTATACTTCATCTTATATTCCTTTTAATGATTTTTATTAAATCATATTCTGGTATGTGATATATTAAACGTGCCCTGATCTGGCACATGGCATGAAAGTAACTATCCACTGTTTCTCCGACTTGTTGTTTACGTTCAACCAAATCTCGCATTATTTCAAAATTTGATCGCGTTACCTGGTATTGTGTCCATAACTCATATTTTAAGCTTGGCCAATCAACAATTATGTGAGTTTTTACATAATGCCAATACCATTCTTTGGCTGGGCCATTTACTAACAGGTGAAAATCTCTTAACACTTCTGACCATGGTATCGTATAGTGCGACTGAAGGTGTTCAAGACGAAATACAAAATCATCAATACTAAAATGGGTAGAATTACTGTCGAAAAAAATTCCTACTTTATCTACTCGGATTCTGGCAATTTATAAATTATTTGCATTTTGAATAGGAAAACTGACAATTTGTATTGATAGGTTAGAAATCACACTATTAGACGTCGAAGGGTTTGTACAGCTATTGTTTGATTCTAATTTTATACTTAACCTTCCTCCTACTTGAGAAGAATTCTCGCTAAAAGTTTGGTTATTGTCCTGTTGGTTCGTGACCACAGGATTTTGCTTTTGCTCTGTTAATTTTTCCAGCTCCGCCACACAGTTTGTTAGCTCCTTAATGCTTTTTCTTACGTCTGACATTTCCACCTAAACCATCTCTTTAACCTTATCGTCTAGTGACCTTTGCACTATCCTGGCTTTATCTGACACTAATTCCCTTACTTCAGGTGCCATCTCCTCAGCTTGAGCTTAATTATTGCTACTTGAGCTACTGGCATTAACAGTCTGAGCTGCGTTACCGGTATTTATTTTTTTGGACAAATATATCAACTGATATCTATTTTGTTCTATAGGGTGCGACATGTTTCTGTACCTAAGATTGGTTTTTCTTACTTTTGGAAACGCGCGTGGAATTGACTGATTTAAATCACTCTGTTTATTTCTTTTTCGGTTTAGTTTTTGATCGCGTGTTTCAACGTTCATATTACTTCATCCCTACTCTTATTCTTTTGTAAAACGATTTTTTTTTCATAAATAATATGTTCATGCAACACTTATAAATGATAATAAAATATAACAAATACTAAAATTCTAAAAGATGTTAGCAATAATAATGAAAACGATAATATAAGTGATAATAATAAATATAATATTAAAATATAAAATATAGTTTTAAAATTAATAATAATAATGATGAAAAACTAAGAAACTAATATCTAAATAATAAATATTATAATTAAATTAACTCAATAAAAATTTTTAAGGGGTTAAATAATATAAAGGCTAGTAACCCTTTTTATATGTTAGATATTATTATATGAAAAGAGATCAATTAGTGCTACTGTAACAACAGAATTTCATGCACATATAAAAAAGACTATAAACTACTTAATAACAAATATCGAATTCAAATATTAAATAATTATTGTATCTAAATTAAAATTTTCTTTTTATCTTTTTTCGATCTAGTTTGGCAATGATGGACGGATGTGGAAGTCGCAGCGGCCTTTTATCAACTTTAATTCGACGTGCGGCATGAAAACAAATAACAAAAAGCTATCTTTGTTAAGACCTGTCATACGTCATTTTTCTTAAGCAGAAAACACAAACAAATGAGATTATGACCACAGGTAAGCAATATTAAGTACATCTTTCCCTTTGATCATGATCACTAGAGGCTACTCAATATTGTTACCTGTAAAAGGCCTACAAAAACAAACCTTCACAATCTCGAGGCTACGAAAATCTTCATTCTGTGTTGTGATTGCGCAATGGGGCCATTTTAACCCTTTCGGGACGGAGTTTTATTTTGCAAACCAAATTATGTATGGTAAAATTTTTTTCATATTCTAAAAGGTATGATAAAAGTATTATGTTCTCCATACTTAAAAATTTTAAATTCGTCCTTTTATCCTGGGACATATAATCCCAACAAGTGTTTTCATCGGGCATAAAATCACAATCAGTGTTCTCGAAGAGCGATTCGAAATTAAAAAGACAACTAAAATATATATATTATTAGATTGAGATAAAAGTTTACATTTATTTTTAACATTTTAGGAATGTAATTAGGTATTTATTTGTGGAATGGCCCAAACACTTTTAACATAAGGCGTTGTTACAATCTGAGCATATCATCTTTGTTCGCTTTTCTATGCCAAGTGAAGAACAGCGGACACAGCGACAACGCTTCTCTTGCTCTACTGGCAAGTGGTCTCCAATATTGATGCTATCCGTTTTTGGACGTTTGGCAGTTCTACCTCCCTGGCGATTGCGTTGAAAATAAAGAAAAAAGACAATTTGAAAATTGCTGGGACGTATTATCCCAGTAGTCCCGAAAGGGTTAAACAAACTATTTCACTATTTTCACATGTGTAGATTTTCATACATGTTTCATTACACACGGCATAGGATATTTTCTCAGTAAAGTTGTGAACCTATCCTATGTCATTGCATTTGTTTGGGCGCCATTTTATTTTACGATTTTTTTTCCCTGATGAGTTTCTCGGCCTGCTTCATTAAATCGCAGGAGGTCCCAACCCTATCATAAGTTTCTCGACAGCAGCACAAAAAAAGTAAGTACACAAAAAAAAACTAATTACAGCACACCACACGCACGAATCTGGAGATAGATGTTAATCTCCAGAAAAGAGATCAATTAGTGCTACTGTAAAAATAGAATTTCATGCACATATAAAACATACTATAAACTACTTAATGACAAATATCGATTTCAAATATTAAATTATTTCTTTTTTTTAGTTTAAAATAGTAGTATTAAGAATACTTTACAAAAGCATATAATAATTTTTGACTAAATTAATTAAATTAAATCTAATGACCATTATTTTTTATATAAGTTATACATTTTCTTTTAAAAATATTTATGTTCCCTTCATTCTTTACTTCATTAGGTAATTGATTAAATACTTGTAGACCCATGTGAAGTAGACATTTCTTCATTGCATTGGTTATAGCTAGATGTATCCTAAAATCATTTGTATTCTGAGGTTATAAGGTTGAACTTCGTTGACATAAATCAGTTGTTCTGTTAAATATTCCGGAGCCTTTCCTGTCTTCATTTTGTAGATAATCATACACGTATTCAGTTGCAGTCTTTGTCGTGTATTAAGCCATTGTAACATATTAAGCATGATTTGTATAGGGATATATCTGTTGCATTTAATTATTAACCTCATAGCTTTATTTTGCAGTTTCTGTAACCTTTCAATCTGAGCGTTTGTACAGCATGTATAAAGTATTGTTGAACCGAATTCAAAATGTGGTTTGATAATTGTGTTAAATATTCTTTATTATTTATTATTATTCTTTTAAAAAAGCCACATTTTCTTACCAATTTTTTTACAAATATAATCCACGTGATCTTTAAAATTCATATTTTTATCTATTATAAAACCGAGGTATATAATTTTTTCAACTTTTTCTATTATTTTATCATTTATTTTAAAATCTGTATTGTTGTTCATATATATTTCCATAATTTTAGTTTTATCTTCGTTAAGTTTTAGTTTATTCATTTTTAACCATTTACTTAAGTTTAATATATCACTATTTAATCCAATCTGACATTCTTCATCATTTTCTGATATATTATATATGAGAGTATCATCTGCATACAGTATTATTTCACATTATTGAAACACATTAGGCATATCATTAATATATATTATAAACAACAGGGCACCTAGGATCGACCCTTGCGGAACTCCAAATTCATTATTTATTGCTCTTGATTTTACATTGTTAACTCTTGTTATTTGATTTCTATTTGCCAAGTATGATCTAAACCAGTTTAATTCTTTATCCCGTATACCGTAATTATATAATTTTTGTATCAAAATGTCTCTATCTATAGTTTCAAATGCCCTATTAAAATCGAGTAATATTGCCATTTTTTTTTTTGTTTTTGTTTATATTTTTCCATCTATTGATAACGTAATATAGGGTACGTTCGTAAATGCAACAGTTGCGCATCACTGCAACATAGTAAAAGTAAAACGTTCATTAATGCAACACTTGGCAGCACTGCTTAACGTCAAAAGTTCATTTATGCAAACAATTGGCAGTACTGCCGCAAATTTCTGCAAATAATGCAACAGTTTGGTTTCTGATGCAATAGTGCGCAATATACAAATTTGTTTGGATTAAAGCTACACAAAAATAAATTTTATAAATTTTTTTTTCAAAAAGAAATTTAATATAATTTTTTCACATAAAACACGGCAAAAGTTAAGTTTAAACGCAATATTGTGCAATATTCATACCTTGGTCTGGAAAGGAGCAAAAAAATAAGTTTAAATAAAAGTCACATCGCTATTACAAAGCTTTCAAAGAGAAATATATAAACACTTTTCGAGTGAAATTCCTAACCGACCACCTAGTGTTCTTGTCCAAAAAGGCTTTGAGGAGTTTTGTAATTTCTGTTGAGAAAATATGGATAAAATATTAATTTTATTTAAGTATTATGGAATCAAAAGTAGAACGAGACATTCGAAAATGGGTATAGAAAACATCATCTGGATACCGTTTAATTATACCAAAGTAATTTTTTATTTTAGGAATCACCCTTCTTTTAAGTCTGACTTTATTTCTTATAATCAGAAGTCGTTTCATCTTGCTTTTAATTGTTTTTTGTTATATTTTAGAAGAAAGTTATCGCTTTTAGAATCAACATTTTCTATAATATTTGCTATTAGTAATTTGGTTAACATTTTGTGTTTCTTTTGCAAAACGTTCAAAAAAGCAAACTCTTTGCAGTTATCATGCATTTGCAAAGCATCTGCAACAGCTGATCGCGCATCAGCAACAAAACTTGGCATAACTGCTGCAGTGATGCACAAATTTGCCGCATTTACGAACGTACCCTAACAGCCGTCTCACAGGAATATTTTTTTCGAAATCCTGATTGATATTTTGATAAATTATTGTTTATAATTCTAGATATTGTTCAAGTTGACTTTTTACCGCTTTTTTGAGGATTTTTTCACATAATTTTAATGAATTTATCGGCCGGAATTCTTCGCACTTATTTGTTTTCGATACTTTTTCGATAGCTGTAACCATAGATGTTTTCCAATTTTCTGGGAATTTACCCGTTGCTAATGATTTATTTACAATTTTAAGTAAAATTTCACCTATTGTGTTCCAATTATCTAATATCATATGAATATTTACGTTGTTAAAATCCGGTTTTCTTTTTATATCTTTGCAGATGCTTTTTAATTCAAAATTTGATATTGTACGGAACTTAAATATAGAATTTATCAAATTTATTTGATTAATATATTGCACGTGCACTATTTTATCTCTAATTTCCTTAATTCATAAAATATTCGTTAAAATTATTTGCTATATCAGAATTAGTTTTATATTCTATATTATTAAATATCACAGTTTTTATTACATTTCTATTATTTTTTAACACTAAATCTTTTATATTATTCCACATTTGTTTCTGGTCTCTTGTGTTGCATATTTTTTTATTAATATAGTTATTTTTTTCATGTTCAAGTCGCGTTTTATATGAATTCCTAGCTCTTTTATATTCGTTCCATGCTCGATATGTGCTTACATGTTTAGCAGTATTGTATTTCATAATTTTATCTCTTTTAAGAACTTGTAAGTCTTTATTGAACCATTTACTTTTTAAATTTTTCTCATAAATTGTTTTATTTATCGAAAGTTTCTCTATCGTATTTTCAATAACTTCATCAAATAAATTAACATTGTAATTAAGTTCCTTTCTTTCTTCATAACTTAAACTTGGATTTATTTCTCTTTGGAATATGTTCCTTCTGTATTTCAAAATTTTTGTTATATTTGTAATATCGTTTGAAATATTTACATTATATATTTTAATTTCTATAATTTCATGGTCTGATACTTTATTTGTATTGCTAACTTTTGCACTAATGTTTGCTTTATTAGTTAAAACATAGTCTATTATTGTTTTCGAATCTTGAGTTACTCTAGTGTAATTATTTACTATCTGTTTCAGCCCATTGTCATTAATCATGCATTCTATTTTTTTCTTATACACACTCTCCTTCGACCAATCAATATTAAAGTCTCCAACAATAACAATGTCTTTATTATACCCCTACTAATATAATTGAGTAATTCTTGCACTTTACATTATACGCGCTTATCCAGTATTTGAAATCGCTAACTCTTTCATATAATAGTTTTACCTCCCACCATTTGTTATAATACATCATAACTCCGCCTGTTTTCGTTGAATTGGATCATGTTGCGTACTGACAATATTCTGGTAAATGTATTTCAGATTAATTTATATTATCTGTTGGTGTGTTTCCGATAGTATTACAAAATGTGGTTTTTCCATATCTGCAATCACTTCGACCTGATTAAAATTGTTAATTATTCCTTGTACATTTGTATATAGTCCAAATAAGTTCTTTAATTGTTATTCATTTATTCCCATTATTCGCTTTTTTAAATTTAATTTGTTTCTGTATACAGGACAATCTCTATCAGTAGTAGCGTGATTTTCATTTAAGCCCAGGGGGGTTACTCTCTATTGCGATGCGAAAGCAAGTTCGATGCGATAAGTAGTTGCGATAAGAGTATAATTTGATACTCTGTAATGTTTACGCAAACGCTTTTGCAAAATAATTTAAAAAAGAAGCAACTCTGGTACAACAAAATAAACAATAGAGAATAATGACAAAATTAAATGTCCAAATTTGTAAACACAAACATTTATTTTATTAAATAATACAAAAAGCTTCGCGTCCAATGCAAAATATTATTAATTACAAAGATTTAATTTAGATTACAAAAAGATCTTTGACGAACAAAATGTTATAAATATAATTTTGTGTGTTTTTTATTAAAAAATAGTGATGGATTCAGTGGCATTATGGATGGAGACGGAAAATGAACATAACATGTAAAATGTAATTTCCATTTTGCGAATATAGCAAAACTTCTTCTGCAGGCTTTTTGTTTGCTGTAACATGTTGGGTAGCATTTATACTTGCCCCAAAGCATTTTGATGTTATCATCCCGTTGTTGGTTTTTTTCATATACAGAAGTTTGATTATTTACTCCTTCATCGTGCAATGCAATATTGTGAATCCAACTACCATTACTAGAAATGCTTACCTTATTCTTCCGCATAAATAAATATTTATGCTGCGTTAGTTTCATATTAATCAAAATACATTACTTGTTTCCTACCCTCTTCATCTCTTACAGGAAGTTCATTATAATTAAGGCCGTCCTTCAGTTTTTTTACGCGTTGTTTGGCATACCCACACTGCAATTGTCCCTTGGCCGAACCGCTGTGCTGCATTATAAAATCAAATTTCGAACTGCCGTCGCCGAGTCTGTAACCTTTTTGGCTTTTCCCTAAAAAAATTTAAATTTAGATTTAATATAAAAATTTATTTATGCTTACTTTAATGATTTGTTACCTTTGCGTTTGATATTTTGTAAGCGCAAGATATTTGCGTATAACGAACGATTTTGACATAAGCTTTCGTATTACTGAGTGCAGTGATACCATATTTGCTAAAGAGAATAAAATTAGATGCGAAAGAAAATACGAAAACGCAATAGAGTGTACCAATCGTTTGATTACGTGCCGTTTTTCTTTCGCATTGCAATAGAGAGTAACCCCCAGATTGAGTTTCTTGTTACTTCTTATACAATTGATACATTTATTTATTTATTCCTTCTTACATTGCCTTGTATTGTGACTTCTGTATCTAAATTTAAATTTTCTTTTAATTTTTTTTCGATCTAGTTTGGCAATGATGGACGGATGTGGATGTCACAGCGGCCTTTTATCAACTTTAATACGACGTTAAGACCTGTCATACGTCATTTTTCTTAAGCAGAAATCACAAACAAATGAGATTTTCACCACAGGTAAGCAATATTAAATACATCTTTCTTTTTGATCATGATCATAAGAGGCTACTCAATATTGTACTCGATGGCTATTATTTAATTTATTTACAATTTTTTTAAGAAAACATAATTTGTATTTAGTTTCCATAATCTAGAACCTTCTTTCCCGCAATTCTGTATATCCCGCGGTCGTAATTACCATTTTTTCTACCTAACCCTCTTTAATCTTAGTAAGATCCCATCATTTTAGCAAGTATATTTTTCCATTCATAAAAAAATAATTTGAAGTATTTTTTACGCGCTTTAGACATAAATGAAATGAACCATAGCATTTTTTTCTCATATGTATATGCCGGTGCTACCAACTTTTTGTAAGTAATACTACTCTACGTACGTCAACTAATATATACAACTAATATACACAAATACATACACATCTGACAAGCACATTTTTAGTTTCTTTTGGACAGCACGTGTAAGTAGACATAACTTTTTAATCATGTTCTTATGTTTTTCCAGGCCTAATTATTTACAGCTTTGGAGCTTTAGGAATACTTATATTTGAGTAAATTGTATCGTTTCCTTTACATAATATTATTTTTGTTATTAATTTTCATCTTTCTTCTTTTACAGGCACAAACACTTAAAAACAAACTCTCAAGCACACAAAACAACAACATAAGCAAAAACCACGAAAAGCAAAAAGACTAAAAATACATATGTATTTGAAAAAAAATTTATTAAACGAAATTAAAATGCAAAAAACAAAACATATTTAAAAACTGGTCAATATCTATGTATCTACTCCTGTTGCATTGGCATTCCCACACGCATTCATTATAAATCGTAGACAACATTGGCGTGGCATTATTGCCGGTGGGGTACCTGAAAGGGGATGTTTGACATGACCCGCAACAAAAGTCCGTGGTCGCTGACTGTTTTCAGAGGGAACGGTGTGCGGGTATAATGACACATTGTTATATGTCCAACGTGGGGACTTCTCATACCCTGAGCAAGAGTCTCTAACTGAACTAGTCGGGCAATTAACTCCCATGGACTCGTTAACAGTTTTATGGGAAGCACAAATGAGATTTTTTCGTTCTATAACAAATTAAATTTGTGTGTTTTTTATAAACGAAAGAATAATTCCTACGATATTTTAATAAAGGTTCATCACTGGTGTAATAAGATTTCTATGTAAAAAAGAAACTTATTTTTACACATGTTTTATGGGTGTAGCACGGGTGAGTTCATTGCACATTTTTTTATTGGAAGACTAGATATAATTAATTTAACTTCAGGTACTATTAATAACATAAGACAAATACAGACATTTAGATAAGTTGTTGTCGTTTTTCTATACCTATATTTCATACATTTTTAAATCATTAACTGGCTTTTATACCCTTTGGGTAAAAAAGTAGGACAACAAAAACAAAACTATATTATTGCACTGGTACATATTTATATTGCATTGTATTTGAAATTTTCTTTATCACTGTTACACAGAATCTAGACTTTTATGTCTTTTACACGATAGATTCCTACTGACCTGCCTTTTAATTCTTCCAACTCGTACATATTATTCCCTATGGGATTAACTATACGGCATTTGACAAATTTCTTGCATAATTTTTCGTTGATGTTTTTCGCGAAGTAGCTTAGAACTGTACTTCTACGAAATACTTCGTGCATCGTGCGTCGTGCATATTTTTCCTAATCTTCTCTCTATTAATTCTAGCTTTTCCTGCTTATTTAAATTTTCTATTTCGTGGTCAGATAACGACATTAGTTCTCTGGCAAGTTTATAATCTGCTCCATTTGTAAACATATGGATGCCGATTAGCGCAAAAAAGGTATGAAACCTGTAGCAGAGTGTACAGAGTTTCTGAGCGCACATTCTATCTCGGAAAAGTATAGGTCCCAGTCCCTATGGCTCGGATTGCTGCTAAGACTGATTGATTTGCCCTTTTAGACGCGTTTGATTGTGGGGAGTATACGGCGGTTTTAATCACCCTTATTCTTTTTGGCGTTGTCAACATCGTCGTCAATTTTGAGACAACATCAACTTAACACAGCATCAATACTAATTTGGTATTCCGTAACAAACTAATGACGACGTTGACAATTTATCGATAATATAAAAAAATAAAACACACATATCTAATATTTGAGTCAGTTGATTCAATTTGTTTTCTATTGTGTTAAGTAAGTGTTATGGAAAATTCAAATTTTATAAAAAAATAAAATACCTATAAACAATAAAATAAGCAAAACTATTACAAACAATTAAAATAAATAGTCAAAGGGCCATTACTACAACTTGTCGTTAGTTAAAGGTAGGATTTGGCTGCCTGATAAATAGCTTTGTATTATTCTAACTTACAATTTTTATTGATATTCTTAATAACAATAATAATAAATAAAATATTAAAAAAATAATAAGTGCAGTTTTTATAATGCAAAGTCATTTGTCTGTAAGACAAAATCCTGCCTTTACTAACTGCCTTTTTTCATTGGGATGGATTCTTTCTAACTCTTCCACTAATTTTTAAAATTGGCATAAGTTGGTAATTTTAGTTTTTCCATTTCTTTATGTTATGTTTTATATTTCTTACTTTGTTATTTTAACATTGCTGTATACTTTTTCATGTTTTTTTTTAAATTTTCCTTTGCACACAACACAACTCAACGTCAAAAATGGCGACGACAAACTAAACGGCAACATCAATATCAATTGTTCTTAGAAAATACCAAACATATGGCGACAATCATCGATTAATGACAGTATTGACAATGGGAATACCGATTTACAACAAACGAAGAAAAACGACGTTGTTTTGTGTTGATGTTGCCAAACAGAATAAGGGTGAATATGTTTGATGCCAAACGTTTCTAGCACATTAACAAATCCTGTGGATCACCTCGGGCACGCCAAATTTAAAAAATATTTCCTGGTCACGATAAATACGTAGCTGTTCCCACTTTTTGACCTTGGATGTTTTCCCAGAAAATCAATACATAATTTCTGGAAAGGTCTTTCGGTGATTACTTCTTGTCAAATCGCTAGCATTAAATTTTTATTTCAAGGTTTTATTTCCTTACACACTTGACAATTTTTCACGAATTCTGTTATCTGGACTGTCATTTTTGGCCAATAAAAGAATCTTTTCACTCTTTCAATAGTTTTTGCTATTCCGCCATGGGCACATACATTCGATGAATGTGACTTTTTGATTACAGCATACTTTAAACTCGGTGGTATCCATAGATTCCATTGGAACTGCTGATCTACATCTCTTTCACAACTGGTGCACTTAAAAATTTTTCCTTTTTTTCTCTGTTTCGAAATCCAACAGATCTTCAGTTTTAATTTCTTCAATATGTTGTTGATGTCGATTATGTGACAACATATCGGCTACCAGATTTTCAGAACCTTTGCGGTGTTCGATTTGGAAATCTAATTCCTGCAATTTTATGTACGATCTAGCAAGCCTTCCGCTTAAATCTTTGAGTGTCATCAGCCACTTTAGACTGGCATGGTCGGTGATAATGGAAAATGGCATCATCTCGACATATGGTCGAAATTTACGTACCGCCATTACTGTTGCTAAACACCCATTTTCTGTTACTGTATAATTCAGAGGCTTGGTCTTCCGATGAGTGTTGGTCCTCCCTCATTCCCAAGCTCTTTGGTTGGTATCCCGCCTTACAGTTGGGACATTTGGGTGTAATTTGGCTTTCCACACAAAAAAAGTGTTCTCTCAAACGCCAAACGTTCTTTAAAAACGTGACCATGTTGCCTACAGTTCCAACACATAATCGGCTGTTTGCGCTGTTGGGTGTTTATATTTATAGCGGCAACTTGTCCAGCAAATCATGATCTTGTTCTTGTTGGACGTGTCATAGGTTGAATATTTCGACTATCTCGCCTTGGAAAGTGCCGTTCCGCCTCATTGCATTCTATTCTGAATTGTTCAACAGATGAAACGGCGATGGGATAACTATTCTGGCAATGCTCTCTCTTATGTTTCTTTTAAAATTTTTATTAGTTCATATTATGATATAGGCTGTACCAATTTAGACCTAATTTGACACATAGCATTGAAATATCTATCGACAGTATCGCCCATTTGTTGCTTTTGTTCGACTCTGTCAAAATCTCAAAGTTTGAGCGTGAAACTTGATATTGGCTTACTAACGCATGTCGCGATCCAAGCCAACCAATAACTCCATGCGTGCGGACATGCAACCAATACCACTCTCTCGCTGTTCTAGACACTAACAAATGAAAATCCTTCAAAACTTTAGACCAGGGAATTAATGTAGATGTTCTAATCTGAAGAAAAAATCATCAATAATCAAGTGCGAGGTGTTCCCATCAAATATAACCCCCAGCTTGTCGACTCTAATACGAGATTGATCGTAATCTGTGAACTAGGTCCTGGCTCATAAGTTCCTCGATAGGGACTAAATGTCCTACATTTACGGCAGTATTTGATTCAGAGCTACTATACGCTACTGCCACTATTTGCTTATGTTGTTTTAACATTGCTTACAGGATTTTGTAAATTTTGGTTCACTGCTGTATTTTGATTTTGTGCGCTAATTTTAGCCAGATTAGAAATACAGATGGTCAGATCTGCAATACTCTTTTTAACCTCGGACATTTCTGTTTGAACCGTTTGTCTAACTTTACCTTCTAGGGACTTTTGAACTACTAAAGCCTCGTCGGCTACCATTTCCCTAACTTTAGGATCAATACTTCCTCCTGGCTCATTTTCATTCAGCCTGCCAAAGTTCATAATGGTAGATTAATTTCCGTGTTTATTGTCTTCGATAGATCAATAAATTGGTTCCTATTTGGTTCTGTTTGCTGAGACATGTTATTATTATTTGAATAATATCTTTTTCTAATTTTGGGAAGAGTATGTGGAATTGACGTATTTAAATCGCAACGCTGCTCTATATTTCTTTTTCGATTCTCTTTTTTAGCCTGAGTTTAAACATTTACATTTTTCTTTTAGGACAACTCTAAATTAGTTTGCCTAATGTTCATAAAGCTTACTTAGCACCAAATACAAAATTAAAATCCATTCAATCGACGAGAGGTAAATTAATTAAAACTAACAAAAAAAATATATACAAATGTTCTTAAACCAAAATATGAATTGATAGATTAATAAATACATATAACAATTATAAAATTACAAAAAGTTAATAAAAATAATTTGAAAAGCAATGAACCCAGCACCAATTAGACTATATATTAAAATTTCTAACACATAAAGGTATATAAATAATAATAAATAAACATACAGTTTTAAAATATAAGTATGTGCAACAGTTAACTAAAAGCAACAAAAATTTATAAAAACTATACTAGATATTAATATGAAAATAACGAAAATAAAAAAACTTTAGTAAATAAGTATACAAACAAAAATAAAAAACCATAAAAAGTAAAAAAAATATACTAATTTCTACATGCACATATTATTAAATCATAAGAGGTTTGATAAGTAAATAAAAAGTAAAATATAAAATCATACAAAATATATAAATGATGAGAAAAACTAAGCTAATTACTAATATAATGCGAAAAGTTTGTTAAATCAATATATAAATATTAAAATATATTTAAATTGATTAAATATAAGTAATCAACAAAATATGGCCAATCTATAAATTAAAAAAGGCAATAAAATTTGGTAAAGTAAAAAAAATAAAATTGGAAATGAATTTAACTACTAGATAATTTCCCAATAACCAGAATAATAAAAATATAAATTATGAATATTAGTTTGAAATTTTTATATTCTCAACAAAAACTTTTTTCCCCTTTTTTAATCAAAGTCGGTTTGACGATGATGGACGGATGTGAAATTTATTGCGGTTTAAATGTGTTTTTACGATTTGTCGTGTGGTATAAATTCATAAAAAAAACTATTATACTTTGCCGCGTGCGATTTATCATACTTGGTTCTTAAGTGTTTTGTTTTCTTCGAACTAGATTACGATAAATTGTCTTAAATCAATTACAACTATCCTTTCGACAAAATTGTCAAAAGAGGCTAATTAATTTTTCACATATTTTCAAATATTTTATATTTATTTCTTTTTCTTTAGATAGCCCTAGGCTTCATGCACTTGGAAACTATAACATACACTAAACACTCACGTAAGGACACAAATTCTTCACGATAACACACTTTGAATTTAATAAATATCATATAATTATAAATTATAATAATTGATTGTTACGCAGGATATGAGACGAACAAAATCTTTATAAAAATACACTTTCGGAACATTTTGTTTTCATTCATACTTAGTTTTGATTTAGCTTTAGACAGACTTCCTATCGATAATATAGGTTGGCGAATTGCTTATCTTTTTAGCGCTGAGCATAGACAAAATATTTAAATAATTATGAACTTTTACCTGGCTATTTGCTCCTGGCTCATTTAAATTTGTGGAGTCAATAGCCAGCTATACAGAATATACAAACGTATTTCAATTTTAAATACTGAAATTTAGTAACTTTTACCCTATTTCTTTAACTCATGTTTTAATGTTTTAAAAACACTCTTAACAAAATGTAAAAATGTTTGAGCCACACAGTGTCACTTTGCTGCTAAATAATGTTTATTAACTTTTTACTGTGAAATAATCACTAATACTTCTTTTTCACTGTTTGAACAAAAACTTAGCAATAATCTCAATTTCTTTATTTGTTCGTCTTGAATACTTTTACAAGTCTCTACGCCTTTAACAAATTTTCCTCCTACGGTCCCCTATTTTGAATTTTTGGAGACTTTAATATTTACTAATTTTCCCTTCTTTTGTACCTAACCCTTTTTAATCTTACTAAGATCCCATCATTTTAGCAAGTATCTTTTTTAATTAATAAAAATATAATTTGAAGTATTTTTTTATATATTACGCGCTTTAGACATAAATGAAATGAACCATAACATTTTTTTCTCATATGCATATGCCGGTGCTACCAACTTTATGTACTCTACGTACGTCAGCAATCATATACAACTAAGATACACACATGCATTCACACCTGACAAACAAATTTTTAGTTTCTTTTGGACAGCACATGTAAGTAGACATAACTTTTTAATCATGTTCTTATGTTTTTTTTAAGGCCTAATTATTTGCAGATTTGTAGCTTTAGGAAACTTATATTTGGGTAAATTGTATCGTTTCCTTTACAGAATATTAATTATAATAAACTTAAAAACAAACTCCTAAGCACACAAAACAACAACATAAGCAAAAACCACGAAAAGCAAAAAGACTAAAAGTACATATCGTTGGCTTGAAATCGCGTTTTTAATGTATTCTGGTAGACCACTGTCAAATACACCTTCCCTAAAAAAATAGTGGGCTATGATTGCAAATAACGGATTTATAATCCTAAAAAAAAGGCCCAATCGATTTTTTTTTTTTAAGAAAAAAGCCCTAAGTCATTTAAAGTTGAATTTAGAGTGGAATAAAAAAAACTAAAAAGAAATTGCCATACATTTTCTATGGTACTCAAAAATTCGCCAAGCTATTCTTATGGTTTTGCTTTTGCATTTACTTAAAAAAAGGGATTTCCCCGAATTTGTCTAGCACAAAAATAGTTTCTGTGCTACGTTGCTTTCGTCGGCGCGTTTTTGTTTTTTGTGTGCCAGTTCAATTTAAGTTTTTGTGTTGGAATGAGTTTTACTATTGAAAGTTTAATTAACATGAATTGTGCAAAAGAAAATTCTGATTCAGATGATGTTCCGAAGAGGAAAAATGCTGCTAACAAATCCAAATGGAAACAAAATGTAAATAAAAAAAAAGAATGGAAGGTCAGCAATATTTGGGTATATCAAAAAAAGAACTTTGTCAAAAACCTTCTAGGCAATTAGCAGAGCCATGTTCATCACAATTTTGTATAAAAAGTGCGGTGAGAAAGTCTTTGACGTTTAATGAGTCCACGCGAAAAGAAATTTTTAGTTTGTTTTGGGAGATGTCCTGGGAGCAAAAGAAGCAGTATGTTGCAGGTCTTACAAGTGTTTTTGCCTTAACGTCTACATTTATTAAATTTGACTCGTCTAAATGTTTTTTTATGTCTTACAAGCTTTTCTGAGACAAAAAGGAATACCTCTGAAAATTCGAGACGAAATCAGTCCATATCATTTTCTTGAGGCATAATTCAAACCGATTACAAGTGCGCCGCGAAATGTTTTTTTCAACACTAGGAGTAAATGAAAAGATGGTTCGAAATTGGATTAGAGGTGGCGGTAAACGCGGTACTCAATGCAGTCCCGATAAAGCTTTAAATTTGCGCAAAAATGCTAAACGATCATCAGTAACAGGTAAGCACAACAAAAAACGACGTGACTTTCTAAAAAAAAGGCTAGAGGAGTTGACAAAAATGGAGTCCCATTATTGTAGAAAAGATAGCAAAAAGCTTTACTTCGAATCGGATTTTTCCTCATATCAGGAGATTTACAAGCTTTTTGTCGACGAGAGTGAATCCGAAAAAGAGAATGGGGACCTAAAATTGTCGTACCCAATATTTGCGCAATTAAGTCTATGTGCAGTATTATGTATGGACGCGCAGGCAGTTAAATTAGTACCTCAACTAAACGCGAGCGCTGCATATTATAAAATGAAGCTTCAACTACATAACTTTACTGTCTATAATATTGTAACGCATGAAATAGGTAATTATGTATGGGACGAAACGGATGAAAATCTAGTTTCTTCCGTTTTTGCTACATGTATTATTATGCACTTAAGGAATATTCATGCCCGATCGCCTAAAACCCATCACATTATTATTTACTCGGATGGCTGCTTTCACCAAAATCGTAATACTGTTTTGTCTAACGCCTTGTTGACTTTTTCAAAAGAAACCGAAATAACAATTGAACAGAAGATTTAATAAGTGGCCATGCGCAAATGGAATGTGATGCAACCCATTCCCTTATAGAGAGAAAAATAAATAAAAAACAAATAAACTTGCCGTCTCAATTTGTTCAACTAATTAAGGAAGCTAGAAAAGTTCCAGACCTCTACAAGCGCATTATTTGCGTTATGATTATTTTTTAAATTTCGAAAATATTTCAAAGGTTTACACATCAGTACGACAAGGTAAAATATTGCACACTGAAAAAACTCTTTAGATATGTATAATCAAACTTTTCTAAAATTTCAGGCAGAAGCATTGGAGATCATACAGTAAACATGCTTCGAGCCTTGGCATATGACTCATCAGGATCAATTTATTTTAAAACAAATATAACAGATGAATATCAGTTACTCCCACAGAGATCGAAGTCTACTATTGAAAATGTTTCCCCCGATTGTCTTTATAAAGAGCAAATAGCCATATCTAAAAAAAAGTGGGACGACTTGCAAGATCTAAAAAAAATCATACCAACAGATTGCCACCATTTTTATGATAATTTACCTTATAAAACCTAATTTTAGTATACTAACATCTGTCTAAATTACGTATTTTAGTTTTAATTGTTTATTTTTTTACTTCAAACATGTTTCTCCTAATTTTAAGTTACGACAAAAAGACCTAACTTACATTTATTTTCAAAAAAATTAATATCAAAAAGCCCTACCTAAAATAAAAAAAATTTAACCAGAATTGCATATGTTGCTTATTTGAATAAAAATTGCAATATAAATGTTTTTTGTAACTTAAGTTTTTAAGGTTTTATTCCGTTTTTTCCTTCTCCTGAAAAGTAACGAAAAGTTTAGATACGCCTTTTCTATATTAAACCATCGATATGTATCTCAAAAAAAAATAATTAAACGAAATTAAAATGCCAAAAACAGAACATATTAAAGAACTGGCCAATATCTATGTATCTACTCCTGTTGCACCACATTGGTATTCCCACACGCATTCATTATAAATCGTGGACAACATTGGCGTGGCATTATTGCCGGTGGGGTAACTTAAAGGGGATGTTTGACATGATCCGCAACAGTGGTTTTCTCTGGTACATTTTCATATTGTTGCGTATTAACACTAATCGACTATTTTTAAATACAACTGAGTCTAGCTTTGTTCACTAGTCTCTCCTAAGTTTGTGTACTTCACATTATTCATTTTTTATATTATTAATAGAAAAACTGATTTGTCACATGAATCAAATAATAAGATTACGCAAAGACTCTCTTTCTCTGTTCATAACGTAATAAAAATAAGTCTTTGTGTAAAAATGCAGTGATGTCAATTTAGTGCATTCGGCACTGTTTTTAGTGCTTTTTGGTGCTAAAGAAAAATCACTAAAGTGATGCTTTTACAAATTTTAATTGGTGCTTTTAGTAAAACAAAGAAAAATCTCTTTTTTTAATTTGTAAATAACGTATTTAAAAAATAAAGAATTCTGAATATGCATATTTATATTATACAATTAATTTGAAATATTTACGTTTTCACTTGGATTTGTCATCTGCTATTATTTGGAAAAACATTCGCGCACGGAAGAAAAGTTTTTTTGCCTTAACGTCTACATTTATTAAATTTGACTCGTCTAAATGTTTTTTTATGTAATTCGTAGAGATCATTAAATTTTCCCCATTCAAATTTTTTCATCTAAACGACAAAATATTAACCATTCTTTTCCAAGTTTTTTTTTTCTTTTGGGAAATAAAAAAACTTAAGCTTGAGTTTCTATTTTTAGTATTTCCACAATTATACACTGCATATTTCATTTTATATATTCAATAATATATAACTTTACTACTTTCAAGCACAATTTACTATAATAAAATAAAATAACAGTATTTTAATTTTAGTACTTCTTTCGAAAAATACGCATGTTTTTCTTAGGTGTGGTGCTATTTGAAATATATTTTTATGACGTCACGAGAGAGAATTTTACTCTCACTGTTTTAATAAAAAATACCGGGACTACTGTTTGCGTGATCTTATTATTTGATTCATGGATTTGTCATGTAATATTTTAGTCTTAAAGAAAAAACAGTTTCTTTTGTTGAAGTAATAAACTGAATATGCATATTTATATTATACAATTAATTTGAAATATTTACGTTTTCACTTGGATTTGTCATCTGCTATTATTTGGAAAAACATTCGCGCACGGAAGAAAAGTTTTTTTGCCTTAACGTCTACATTTATTAAATTTGACTCGTCTAAATGTTTTTTTATGTAATTCGTAGAGATCATTAAATTTTCCCCATTCAAATTTTTTCATCTAAACGACAAAATATTAACCATTCTTTTCCAAGTTTTTTTTTTTCTTTTGGGAAATAAAAAAACTTAAGCTTGAGTTTCTATTTTTAGTATTTCCACAATTATACACTGCATATTTCATTTTATATATTCAATAATATATAACTTTACTACTTTCAAGCACAATTTACTATAATAAAATAAAATAACAGTATTTTAATTTTAGTACTTCTTTCGAAAAATACGCATTTTTTTCTTAGGTGTGGTGCTATTTGAAATATATTTTTATGACGTCACGAGAGAGAATTTTACTCTCACTGTTTTAATAAAAAATACCGGGTCTACTGTTTGCGTGATCTTATTATTTGATTCATGGATTTGTCATGTAATATTTTAGTCTTAAAGAAAAAACAGTTTCTTTTGTTGAAGTAATAAACTTTATGGATTCTAATAAAGCAAAGAATATAAAATTGGTGTCAGATATGGGATCAACTCTTTAAAAGATGGATGCAGAACAGTTGAAGGTATTGATTGACTCACTTGCTGGTGCGATTAGACAAGCAGTTGTAGAGGCAAGACAACAACCAGTAACAGCGAATGGAAGAAAAGTGCCACCATTTTGCGTGGCCGATTGTGCTTGATTATTTTAAACGTTTTAACTGGGCAGTGGAGTTAAGCAAAATCTAGTCAGTAGAATTCGGGATATACGCACCTGTTCATATGGGAACCGAATTAAATAATGCATTAAAGATTCAAATTTCACCAAAAGTCCCTGAATCACTGTTCTATGAGGAAATTTAAAATATTTTGGTAAACCACTTTGGTGTCAAAAAGAATAAATACGCCGAAAGCATAAAATTTCGTAAAATTCAACAAGAGAAAGATAAAAGTCTCGCTAGTTATGTATTACGTCTTAGACAAGCCGCCAGCTCATGTGAGTGTGGGGAATTTTTAAATCGAATGCTGATTGTACAACTACTTTATGGCTTGAATTCAAGAATTATCTGTGATGAGATAATATTGAAAAAATCCGATAATTTTACAGATGCCTATGGAATTGCCCAAGCGATGGAATTAACACACCACACAACAGTAAAAATGAAAGACGACTTATAACTACCAGCCCCACAAGAATTACATAAAATCGGGTACTCACCAGTGCAGCTAAAGCTTAACAGAAATCGCTGTGAAGGCATGCATATGCGAAGCCAATGCAAGTTTAGCAGGTTAACTTCTTTTTGTGTGGTTAAATGAGCAACATTTCCAAAATCTGCAAAAGTACCACAGCACAAATAGTAGAAGGAAAATTGAAATCCGACGAGTATGAAGAAACTGGTGACACAATACAGGGGCTGAATCAAGTAATACATATTAACACGATTAGGACAACTGATAAAAAGATAATACTCGTGAATGTCAGTGGATATATGCTGAAAATGGAATTGGATACTGGAGCTCCATACTCAATAATAAGTTTGAGAAAGTTACGATCCTTTTGTAATACCATAAGGTTATCTGCGACGAACAGTAGTTATTCAGGACATAAAATTAAGTGTTTCAGCCGCATACTGGTTGATGTTACGATAGGAGCAACTACATGTAAACTGTATCTATACTTAGTCGAAGGCGATTTAGACACCCTTCTGGGCCGGGAATGGATATCGAAGTTTGCAAACGATATAGATTTCCTTGGGTTGTTTTCTTTCACTAACTGTATCAAAAGTGTTAACACCGCTCCGCCGGAAATGAATCCTTCACAATATCAGCAGCTAAAAAACTTACTTCAACAAATTGACTCTATATTTAATACTAAACCGGGTCAGCTAGTTGGTCCACCAGCAAAAGTCCATTTGAGACCCGATGCAACACCTGTTTTCGCAAAGGCTAGGGAAATTCCTCTGGCCTTGAAGGACGCATATATAGCGGATATAAAAATCAAACTAGCAACAGGGTTATTCAAAAAAGTTGATTATTCCGAATGGGCGTCAACAACAGGATTACAGGTAACTATAAATCTACAGTTAATACCCGTATTATAGTTGACGAGTATCCAATACCAAGAGTCGAAGGCTTGCTTAATAAAACGAAACATGCAACTATATTTTGCAATCTTGATATTACTGATGCCTACTCACATCTTCCCATTGATGATGAATTCGCACACATTTTAACCTAAAATACTCCAACATATGGTCTTATTCGTCTAACTGGAGCCGTGTATGGAGCTGCGAATATATCGGCATTGTGGCAAAGACGAATGGAGGTGGTATTAAACAATATATCGAATGTAATAACTTTTTTCGATATTCTTGTGTATGCAGAGTCGTTTGATGTTATGATTTTTACTCTAAGCTGGTTTTAAAACAACTTCTGAGCCAAGGAACAAAGTGTGTTTTCGCTGCACCATCAGTAGAATTCTTAGGGCATAGATAAGCAGGGGATACATAACTGAACTATTCATGGGGCGCTTGCTAAGAACACGCTTAGATTTGATTAGCCCATAGGAAATTGCTAGTAAAGTAACTAAGAAGCAATATCTGAAACATAACCAAAGTTATCGTGTACTTGATCTAAATCAGAAAGTGTATTTCCTGTCAGGTAATCCAAGGATGTACGAATGGTTGCCTGGCATGATTGCTCAGCCAGAATCGTATCCAAGGAATTATATACACCCAGATCCTGAAAACCACGATAGCAAATGCATCAAAGTCCAGAGAAGCGCAAAGTTCCAGTCGCAAATCACCACATTCCTCGGAAAGATTTAACGAACGTGCTGAAAGTGAACATACATTCGGTACACCACTAGCTAAATCGAGCCATATGATGGATTAACAGACTATCAATACCCCACTTCTACTTCTCAATGTCAAGGAAATTTATCACTACCTTCTTCAGCAATACAAAATGCAACAGCAACACGTAGCACAAGCCCATTGCCACAAGCAGATGCAATGGTTCCACAAAATCCGACCTCACAACAACCAGAACTTAGGCGTTCAAATAGACCAAGACGACTCAGGCTTCACCGTAATCGACTACTTTTTAAATACAACTGAGTCTTAGTTTGTTACCTAGTCCCTCTTAAGTTTGTGTACTTCACATTATTCATTTTTTATATTATTAATAGAAAAACTGATTTGTCATGTAATATTTTAGTTTTAAAGGAAAAACCCTTTCTTTTATTGAAGTAATAAACTTTATGAATTTCAATCAAACAAAGAATACAAAACATAATAATCTGGATAGACTTGACAAGATTGTGAGGAAAATTATACGCTATATTTATAATGTGAAAATTTCCGAACATGACTGTGATTGCAGAATGTACTCAAACCTACGTGTTTTACTTAAATTTTACAAAATTATGAAAACGGGACAACAGAGCTGTCTATCAACCGGCCAACTATTTTATCACTCATTTGTGGTTTGGGTCGCTCGAATTTGGAATTCTCAACAGGGCGATCTTAAACTTTTCTCTTATTCTTTTACAACATTCAAAGTACGTCTTCTGAATTATTTAAGGAATCATTAAACTTTTAAACACAGTTTCTGGTTACTTGCTGGTTATGCGCTGCCTTTAAGTAGTTTTTGCATCTTGTATTTTTCGCTTGCAATGTTTGTATGGCTGGGGAGCCAATAGTTATCATTGGATAAATTATTTCAGCATGTATGTTTAGATTTACATTTATATTCTGAATTACTCTGTACATAGTTTAGTTAGTTACACTACATAATTAATTGTCCATAAGTGCTTAATTGTATTCATGGTAAATTAATAAATAAAATAAAATTCCTGAAGAGCTAAGTAAGCGGTAGCGGAATGGCCATCGGTACGTGCTTTGACCCTCAATAATCAATATCGGTAATTAATTTAATCGGGATACTTTTAAAAAATAGCATAAAATTTTTTTTTTGAAAATTTTTAATTTTTCTGTATATGCTTTATGTAATGGGCGATTAAATTTAACATAAAAGATTGGTAATGTAAGTTTAACTAATAAAAAAAAATTTAAAGGCAGTTCGTAATTTTGTTTCAAATTTATTCATAATATAGTTATTTTTATCCATTATAATTTTTGTTTTATTTATATTTTAAATAATAGAAGAAAAGCTCGGAATTGTAAAATATATTTATTATATACTTATTTCCTTTTAAAGTTATTTTCTCACAATAAATTATTTTATCCAATACCCGAACATAGAAGTACAGTTTTTTTCTTTTTATTATTAAATATAGATTTTATATAATTACATACATTTGTTCCGTTTTCCAAGTTTTATTTATTATATTTTTTCTCCTCCATTTCCAACTATGAAATTGCGAAAGTTTGGTTAACATGGCTTTTTTATTTAATACGGAATGGTTAGAAAACCAATCCACCACAGACTTGTATGAGATAATAAACCGAATTGTTTATCATTGCTTATAAACGGATGGTTCAAATACGTACATAATTGCCTCGAAACAAATACTGTTTCCGCAGTCAACTATTTTGAGTAACTAACAATAAGAGAGAAAGAGAGATAGAGAGGATCTGTGGAAATAACTTAATAATTTGAAGATGCTTAAATGTTAAATTAATAATCCACACTTTTTTGTAACACAATTAACATTACATTATGAGATAATACTACTAAGAATTGCATTTGGTTTATTTGATCTAAATGAGCAACTACCTTCCCTAAGCTTACATAACTTTGAAAAATGTTTCATTTGGACACTTAGCGTAGGAGGTCAGTTGTGTTTTTTATACCCTTCAAACGCCATTGCGCTTTTCGCAGCATTTAGCAACAACAAAAAGAATAAGTATTGAATTAAAAAAAAAATAAATAAAAATAAGTTTTACCAATATATAAGAGTATGTTCAACGGCTTTAAAGAAAGCCCAAAAATATATCTAAGCGTTTTAAATGTGTTCATGTATATATGTCGGTACGTATGCATATAATCATTAATAAGTTTATATACGTACGAACATACATTTGTACATATGTGTGTACATACAATATAAAATATTATGTATGTTATTAAGTAAAGCGCAGTACATGTTGATTTCTACGTAATTTGAATGAATAATAATTTTTAAAATGTTGTAAAAATGTCATAAATAACAGTCTTCGTGTTTATGTCGCTGGGTTTTTTGTTTTTTTTTTTTTCGTTTTATATTATATACAATTTTTTGTTTTAATTGTTAATACAATCTCATTATTTATTGTTTGTTTCAAAATATGTATATAGTTAAAACTACTTGAGAAATCTTCTATATGGTTGTTGTAAGCTAGGAAGTAGTAGTGGTATTTGAGGAAGTGTGATAGTAGATAGAGGATTTGAGGGAATTGGTTTTAAATTTGTAAGCCTTATCTAGTCATCTACAATCGAACACACATATTTGGAAATGAATTCGAAGTCATCACGTCCCCCAGAGGGTCGTGTTTGAGAATTTTGTGTCTGTTGGGACTGCTGGACAGTTGAACGCCACCCCGTGTTGGTATTAGCATTTGAAGGATTATTTGTTGTAACATTGTTACTATTTGGAGCAACGTTTGATGCATTTTGCGTACTTGCATTTGGATGAGAATTATGATTGGATGGTTGATTTCCGTTTTGGCTGGAATTTACGTTGTTACTGCCATTATTAGCATTGTTTGCAGGATTGTTTGACGGTTGATTCATTCCATTAACGTTGCCAACAGGTGCAGAAGGATTTTGTGAACCTGAGGGGTTATTAACATTATTGACATTGTTGGCATTTGTATTTGAGCTGCCTCCACCTATTCCTCCTGAATTGTTAACTGCAGCTGGGTTATTATGGCTTGAGGTTTGACTCTGTTGTGCTTGTTGCTGTGTGGCAGTAGTATTGGTGTTCTGTTGAGGCAAATGATGCAATATTGAGTGAACTTCATTCTCGCTCGGCGATTCAGCAATGATCGTCGTGTTGCCCAAAAAGCAATTATTCAAGGTCATTTGTGCTTTACTCGCTTCCTCACGTGTGGCGTATTTGCACAGTGCTATGCCCTGATTTAAATACAAATGAAAATTCAGCAAAGGTCCATGCTGCATGCATAAGGTACGTAATGTTGAGCTATCAATCTATATCAAAGAAAGAAATGGTAGAAAAACAAGCTTTATTATTTTGGAAAATGTTGGTAAAGTACATAAATATAAATAGTTAGGACAAAATTTTGGCACCATTTTTCTTCTTTGTTCTTCAACCGATTTTGTATATACTGATTGTATAAATTGTCTTTATATCATTTAAATCGTTTAAGTATTTAAGTAATAAATTACCTCTTAAATTGCCACCACTAAACAAACAAATGTAAATAAATTCGATCGAATTGTGACCACAGGGTAAACTTAAATTAATTAATTAAACTTACTTTAATTCAACAAAAGTTAAAAATGGTGCTACTGTTGTTATTTTACCGCCGTTATTAATGAAAAAACCCGGAACGGAACAAAAATGAGTTAAGAAAACTCAACCATATTACCGCATTTCAAAATCCTTTAAGCAGGATTAACCAGCTTTTCCGAAGAATTACATTACATTCAGGTAGTGGTCCGACCAAGATTATATTTTACAACATAGTATTCTTGTGCGCTGAAAAATACACTCAATAAAAGATACATTACCAGCTTAGAATTTTTTTTAAATATGTGCGCAGCTCAAAAATAGAGGGAGACTAGATAGGTTTGTATCCACTTTGTTTTTGGACCGGCAGTTTATTGCTTGTACTAGCAGTTCCAATATTATTGTATGTTTCTGGAACCTTGCGTTATATAATGAGAAAGTCAATAGGATTACACGGCATCTCAAGATTATGCCGATGGGTTTTCTTCTTTTTGTTTTGTTTTCATTTAATTTACTACTTTGTTGCACTTTTATATAGTTACAGAAATTTAGTCAAATGGTTAATTTTAAGGTTTGTCGATTTATCCACTCTAGCCTTATTAAATAATGAAACAGAAATGCACGTGATTTCGATATTAATTTTTCTAATATTTTTTTTTAAATATTTCTGACAAAAAAAACGAAGCAACAGAAAAAATCCAAACACATATTTCTGTTACTAACAATTGTATTTAAAATCCATATTCGTACAATCTTAGTAAATTCATTATATTCTTAATATCCTTAAAAGTTTTAGCATTAAAATAATTCGAATAACTTTTAAATTTTATACTTCCAAGGTTATCATGTTGGGAAAAAGTAAGTATAACATAATAGCATTAATAAAAATAAAGCGATTTGAATTTTCAGCGTTAGCAAAATCCATATTCGTACACTGTGGCATCACGTTTTTTTCTTGAGTTATTTGGAAGTTTGCAGTTATACACACCAGAGAACTTCAAAATCACGATTTTTCTTGATTTTATTTAGCACAAAAATTTTTGTTCATTTTAAATAAAGAAAAATTCAATGATCATTAAAAATCATATTCATTCTGCTGTACACATCAAATTTTGATTATGAGTAGAAATAACAAAGGCATTTTATGAACAACTTCGCACATGCAAGAGAAAAACTTGCAGTCAATTTATTGTGTCCAAACGTTCTTATTCTCATTAATTCATGCAACATGTTTGAACCGACCGTCTGTGTGGCTTGAGCAATATGATATACCAACAAGCCAACAACATAACCAATTCAACATTGATAAATATTTGCTTTTTTCTTTGCTTGTCTTTTGTTTGTTTTTTTTATTGTGAAACATGTGCCCGAATAATGGTTCAAATTTAGTTGAATTGCATACGTAGAAATACACATGTAAATATGGCAGACGGTAAAAATTTTGTCGTAAGTCAAATATCCAACAACATTTACACCTTGTCGCCACGCCGTAAGGGTAAAATTATAATATGGTCAATATTAAAAACTTTGAAGCTTAGTAAATAAAAACTTGCTTTATTTTTAATTAGAAGAATAACATTTTTAAGTTGTTACCTTGCTTATATGAATAATTAGTTAAAAAATATGAATTTGATAAATTGTTGAGTTTTTACTTAAATTAAATGTTCCGTTTTTTATTTATTGTACTGTTTTTGTATCATGATGTATGTACTGTGAGCGTCAAAATAAAGTGTACACAAACATTTTCTTTAAATTAGTTTAAATTTCAGTCTTTAAAAATACTATTTTATTTAACATTTTATGTTTTTTTAATTGTTATTCAGTTCTCGACCTAAACTTAAAAAAACAACAACAAAAACTTACAACAACAAAAGTTATTAAACAAAAGCTATTCCATATTTTGCGCGTCAAAATAAAGTGTACACATATAATTCATTATAAAAATTAGTATGATTTAGTATTTGGTTGCTTTTTCTTTAGCTTTAATAACGGCACTTAGTCTTCGGGGCATCTATTCAACTAGCTTTTTGGTTATGTCAGATGAAATTTTCTGCCACTCCTCCATTATAAGGGATTTAAGCGTAACCTTGTTAGTAATTGAACCTCTTTTGTATTTGCAGGTCAAGATGCTCCCACAAATGCTCAATCGGGTTAAGGTCCGGTGATTGGGGACGATTATCTAATGTTTTAGGAGTATGATAAAGGAGCCATTCATTTACTATCTTCGCCGTATGTTCGAGATTATTGTCTTGTTGAAAGATCCAAGGTCCCTTTAAGTCCAATTTCTCCACACTACATGGCAAATTGCTTTTCAAAATGTTTAAATAGTCCGTTTTATTCATGGTATCTTCAATAAAAGCCAAGCTTTTCACTCCACTTGCCGCAATGCATCCCCACACCATCACCGAACTTCCTCCATGCTTAACCGTAGATATAAGATTTTGTTCAGCATACTCTGTATTTTTTGTACGCCATACTTTTACAGGTTTTTTCTGGCCAAATCTCTCAAATTTACTCTCATCACTAAATAAAAAGTTATTCCAGAAAGAACCATCTTTAGTTTCGTACTTTTTTACATACTCAATACGTTTTTTCTGATCTGCTAACGATATAAGTGGCTTTTTTCGCGGCAACCGACCATATAGACCATTTGCGTGTAGAGTTCTTCGTACTGTGTTGGCGCTTACGTTGGTATTTTTAGTTGCTAAAATTTCCTCCGATATTTTAACAGCACTTTTAAATGGATTCTTCTTCACATCACGCAAAATAGACCTTATTTCAGAAACACTTAAAGCTCTTGGTCGGCTTGCACCTGGACGATTTTCTACTTTGCCGAATTTTTCGTGCTTATCAACTATTTTCTTTGCTGTATTATGGCTTCTATTTATAATAGACCCGATTTCACGAAAAGTTTTACCGTTCTTTCGAAGTTTTATCACAAGTTCCCTGACATCTGTGGATGTTTGTCTTACCCATTTTTAATAAAATAACAAATTTCTTTCTGCAAAGAAGTTCTAGTCCGAAAATTGCGTCTGTCTACTATAAAACATTAATAGTGATTTAAAAGAATGCAGGAAAGTAAATAAACAACAAAACATAACGGTATTTTATGAGGTTCTACTTCGCTAAAATGCTACAAAATAAGATGTACACTTTATTTTGACGCGTAAAATATGGAATAGATTTTGTTTTTGTTTTATAACTTTTGTTCTTGTAATTTTTTTTGTTGTTTTTTTAAGTTTAAGTAGAGAACTGAATAACAAATAAAAAAACATAAAATATTAAATAAAATAGTATTTTTAAAGGCTAAAATAAAAACCAATCTAAAGAAAATGTTTGTGTACACTTTATTTTGACGCTCACAGTACATCAAAAACAACTGTAAATTAAAAAAAGCTTGCCTTTGTTGATAGCAATGAACGAATTCATACACAAGGCTTTCTTGCTTTTCGTACTTCAATGTTAATCAAAATTTTATAAGTTGAGCGGAAAAGGCAAGAACACGAGTTGACAAGTTTGATTCGACCTATGATAAGAATACGGCAGTGTTCAACCTGCAAGTGGTTCGATTGCCTTAAAATGAACAACGTATATAAAAGTTTGAACAAGTTTGATTAATTAATTCATTCCCAGTTTTAAGAATTTATTATTATGAGTCTACCGATGTGCAAACCATCTGAACAAACAGACAGGCATTTGTTCGGTTGCTTTAAAATGAACAACAAACGAGAGTGTGTGGACAGGTTTGATCGTTTGCAAATAAAAGACAAGTTTTTTGTGCCTTTGTTATTGTTGAAAGGTTTTTTAATCAACAAGTGATGTGGCATATAACGGCAAAACGTGCAATGGGTCGAAAAATCTTGTAAACTGTTTTTAGATTAAAAAAAATTCATTGCAGACATAAAGATGGTAAATCTCTAAAGCGGCTATTAGACGGTAAAACTTTGCCTGTGAGCACGGCCTGATGATAGAGTGTTTTGCTATTACACAATCATGCCAAGTTTGTCAAACATGACGACGAGTTATGCTGAATTTGGCGCAAGTGTTCTTTGATATAATTTTTAACATCAGTTTTTTCTTGTCTGTTTTCCATGATTATAGGTACCATTCACGCGAAATTAGCAGCTTTATTCGCCATGCCATTACCTTTTATTTTGCTATTTCCTCGAATCCAAAGAATCCTCAAGCTTTCAAAGTTTTTAATTAATAGGTCACGAATTTCGTTAACAATATTCCATTTAAGAGTATCTGGATTACATATCTATTTAACGACCAAGAGGCTATCAGTACATATTACTGTTTTAAGCTGGGTTATAATAATTGTGAAAATTGATGTTTAATTTGGTAAAGTTTTGAGTACAAGGATTTCACCGTGGGCGTTAACAATAGCATAAGACGCATTGTTGGCACTTTTTGAGCCATCTGTAAACAATAAAGACAAATCTTCATTCACTTTGTGTTGTTGTTTTTCCAGAAAATGCTTTAAAAATATGTTATCTGAAGTGTTTTCCTTACAATGTTTGGAAAGGGATAAATCACATGAGTTTTTATTAAACAGCCATGATGGATGATCAGGAGAATAGTTTGATCTTGTTGGTATATTTGTTTAGATTTTTCGCTAAGTGAATAGATTCGTGTATGGCTGAAGAGTATTGCCGTATTCACAAGCCCTGCTAAGGTGTAGGTAGTATTGCATACTAACTTTTGTTTACTTCTTTGTGAACAACCATTGTATCAGTGTGCCATTGTACTTCATACGTCAAAAAGTAAATAAGAAGAAAAAAAGTGCTATTCATCATTTGTTATTTATAAGCCCAATGGGGGAGAAAACAGAAAAGAGTAAATTAATAAATTTTTTGTGTGAGGATGAAATTCAAGACATTTTTAGGATGAACCTAATGTACTTGCTCTCCAGTCGCAGAATTATACATTTAGGGCTACCAAAATCATCATTATGACATAATCGGGTTTTGAGATATTTTGATGAAAACAGATTTCTTCATATGATACGACTACGGCCAGAGGAATTTGCCTATATATTCAACCTTATAAAAAATGACGATGTTTTTCACACAATTGTCGAAAGGCTCCAACTACGCATTGACTTGCATCTGAAAATTGTACTTTACTGCTTGGGATCTTCAGGAAATGGTGCTTGTGTTCGTAAGGTAGCATCTCTTTTTGGTATAGGTGATGGCGGTACCATACAAAATTTTAGAAATCGAGTAATTAAAGCAATATTAAATCTTAAAGAACAGTATTTATATTGGCAACTTTCAACTTCAACTTTCTAATAAATCAGTCAAATCAATAAATTAAATAAATAAAACTTATAAAAATATCTTTTAATTCAATTTAATATAATTCACACATGAACACAAAAATAATAATTAATTTAAACATAAAACATTTAAACAAATACAACGTTTGAAAAACATATGAAAAAAAGTACTAAGTGTTGTATCGCATGTTTGCATGAAAATTACCAACAACACAGCTAGCACCTTGTATTTTGTTAGCACTTAGCACGTACTAGAGGGCTTGTGAATAGGGCATATCTCTATCTCCGTTTTGCTGTCATAAGTTTTTTTACATCATCGTCAATTATAGAATTATTAGAAAAAATTAACTTTCTAAATAATTTTAATTTGGCTTCGTTGATCCGAACTTCAATGGAAGGCAATCCTGATTCAGCAAATAAGTTATCCAAGGGTGTCGTAACAAATGCATAAATACTTAATCTTATTGGTGATATAAATAATATTCGATTTAGGTGTATTACCAACAAGAAAAAGTCTATAATCAATCTTGCTTAGGATTAACGCTTTAGTAAGGTAAGTCAATGTGTATACAGCCTTTTTTTACTTGACAGGTAACCAAGTATGTTAACTCTTTGTGTTAGAGATTTTTTTAATGCTAAGTATGTAGTATTCTTTCCACGAATAAGTTTTGGTAAAAATAATTCCTAAAATCTTTAACTGGTCTACGTTACTTATGGTAGCATTGTTTATGTTTAAGTTGTAACAGTGATAATCACACAACTTTTTCTTAAATATCGCACTTCATCAACAAGAGGGTATTAACTTAAAATTTAATTTTTTCAAAGAAATCCACTAACAACATCAGTATCTATCTACTGTAAAAATTTCAACACAATCCGATAACTCTTTCATCTCTAAAACAACATTTGAGACCATTTTCGTGATTATGTAGTGACTACCTTCATATCAACAAAAAGGTATTATTTTACGTTAATACAAAAGTTAACATGGAACTGATTCGTAAATTTTTATAAAAAAGGTATTATTTTGAGTTGAGTCTCTTTTCAATTTGGTTTTATTTTGAGTTGATACTAGGTATGTTCATTTCCTTTATAATAAAAATTTGCAATAAGAGAGTAACAAGAAATTTTCCAAAATTACTCTCAAAAATGTGAAAAAGTAAATGAACACTTTACTAGCTAAAATTTGCAAGTTATAATAGTGTTGTAATGTATAGGAACATATGAGTACTCAATAACTACCCCTATATTTTTTGGAAAAATTATACATATATGTATATTATTATAAAAATGATGTGATTATGGTCATTTATATTCAGCATTGTCGTGACTGTCGTACGTCTTGTAATAGAATAATGAAAAGTTTTGCAATTTTATTTAATCTAGTACCTGATGTAGTCGAAATACGCTATATACGATAAAGGTGATTAACTGCTTTTGCATAAAATAATGAATAAAATATCTATTTTTAATTAGTTTATACGTTATAACAGCCTGCCTACACATAGAATTTTTATTTAAAATATCGGAAATAACGACAGAATAAGGTCGCAGAAATATTTATTTCAAACTTTGTGATTTATTTTCCAAGCGATTTTCATAAAATGGTGTTTTTAATGCGTGGTAGAATAATCAAGCGTTAATTGATATTATTATTTTGACACCTATTGTGTTATTATTATTATAATTATATAATGTTAAGTATTTTGTTATGTGATATTATGAAGAAATACTTATATAAATAAACACTAATAAGAAACTACATTAAGACGCAAACAAGTATGAGTTGAAAAGGAGAATTTTTGTTCGTTATTGTCTAACGTCAATGCTCCGCCTTTGTAATCGTTTCAAAACTATAATAATAAACAGCCGGCGATTAACGGGTTAAATATATTTTTTAAAGAAAACAAATTTAAGCAATTTTCATTTTCATTGTAATAAAAGCTTTATCAAAAATAAAATATCAGAAATATATATTTGAACTAATTTAATTATTTGCTTGCTTAGTGTAAATTTCCGCCGAATAACTACTTCTCATAATATTTACAACACTAAGATTAACAGCCGGTCTGTAAAAATTAAAGAAACAATTTCAATTTCATTAGACATTTTATTTTGCTTCTGTTGTTCCTAAAATACACAAAAATAAATTTATCTTTTTAATACTTTTTATCGTTTTAAATGTTTACATTTACTTACAATTTCTTCAATTTTTAAAATATTTTCATTTTCAGCTTAATTTTGAAATATTTATTTGTAAACACAAACGCAAAACAGGTGTTTGAATAATTATTGCATGTAAAAAATTTACTTGTAAAAACTTGCAAGAATTTGTCTCTCTCTCAATTTTTTACGCTCTTTGGACGCTCTCTCGTTGCAAATTTTTTGGGTTAATGAACGCTTTCTAGTAACAGTTGTTACAAATTTGTACAAATTTTTAGTAAATGAACACACCTACTGTCTTCTTGATAAAATTTGTTTCATCTATGATCGAAAAATTTCAGAAAAATGGTATTAACTCAAAAATTGATTTTTTTTTGCAATACTCGCACAGATTCTTAGGAAAAACGATGTAAATATATTTTCTAATGGAATTTGCTTACTGATTTTAAAATTCTCTTAAAATGTAACCACAAACAGTTTTTCGCCTTTACTGAAAATTTTAATATTTTGAGGGTGTTACTCTTGTTGATTATGTGCGATATATGTAATAGGTTATTGGCTTCTATGTTACAATTCATTTTATAAAAAATGTAGAAATCATCACCATAAATACAATAATCTAATAACTTGAATTTGTTGATTATGTTGTGTATTTCATTGAAAGCAATTGAGAAAAGTATAACGCACAGTGGCGAACCTTGTTGTATGCCATTATGTACAGTATATAAAGATGAGCATACACCGTTTACTCGGACACGAAATTTACGTTGTTTAAGATAAGCCTTTATGTAGTTAAATATTTTGGGTCCTTACCTTCCATTTGTTAAGGGTATCCAGAATTACATGAAGTATTTACATGTGCACCGATTCTGTCAAAGGCCTTTTCAAAGTAAATTTTCAGAATCGATACATGATTTCGAGAGGAGAGAGATATAGAAATGTAAAAATCAATATGTAAAATAGTGTCTGTGCAACCTCTGCCGGCTTTGAATGCTACCTGTTTGCGAGAAGTGAGCCGGTTCTTTTTCGTAAACCAATATAAGCGGATTGAATTTATTTTTCAAGAAGTTTTCCGATGCATGGTAGCAATGGAATTGGACGATATTCATTTATCTCAAGTTAGCTTCTATTGCTGTTTTTTTTGGTATTAGTATAACTAATGCAGTTTTTCAGACTGTCGGGATTGTACTAGTGTTGGAAATATTATTAAAAAGTTTTAGTAGACGTTGTTTGGATTGAAGAATAATATGTTTTAGCATTTTCTTTGCGAAATTAATAGTTACTGAACTTACAACGAAATTTAAACCCAAAATACAGCCTACAATAGGGTAAAGAAGAGTACAAACGACACCATCACGAAAACGGAAGCCACCATAAGAGAAGGCAATACACCACTAAATAAAATCAAGTGTTACAATTGTGCTAGCTATGGACATTATTCAGCTAACTGTCCGGGACCTCAGAAAAAACTTCGTTGTGAAAAATGTAATCGAACTTCGCACAAAACGGCTGATTGCAGAATAAAACCAAGGCGAATCAAATATAAGGTGGTAGCGATGGCGAGTTCATTGATTTTCGCCGTTAGTCTAACTGTCAAACTCCATATATAAAAAATCCAAGGCAATTTTTTTTATATGTAGTTTGACATTCGGGCGTACGGCGAAAACTAACGAATTCGCAATCGCTACCACTTTATAATTTATTCGCCTTGAATAAAACAAGGCGAATTCAGAAATGTAAAGAAATTTGTCAATCACACTTCAAAGCCGATGGAAAAACTTACCAAATGCGTTAAAATAAACGGCGTTCAAACGAGTGCATTTATTGACTCTGGTAGTGACTACAGTCTTGTAAAGAAAACGTTTGCAAATGATATTTCAACAAAGGTAAAGTGCAACGAGCTATTAAAGGGATTTGCTCGAAGTGAATTTTATAGTACTGAAAAAGCGTAACCGTCGCTTTTTACAAGTAGATGACACACTGTTTGATGTTGAAGTGTTTGTATTAGAAGATAGGTTGTTATCCTATAATATTTACTTGGACCGTGATGTACTTTGTCAAAAGGGGAAGCTAACTATCATTGAGGGGAACGACTGTTGGATCAAAAATATAAACGTAATAAATTTAGAGAAGGCTACAACACTAAATTCCGATGAACACCTTCATAGCTTATCAACAGGAAAGCGTGTTTTGCTGAAAATGAAAACGAATTAGGAAAATGCAATTTACTTAAAATGAACATTCAAGTCACAACACCTCAGCCGATATTTGTTAAGCCATATAAAATTGCGTTTGCCAAACGCTCTATAGTTAATAACATCGTTAAAGAGCTGCTCGATAACAACATCATACGAAAATCAAATTCACCTTATGCCTCAGGCATCGTACTCGTGAAAAAGAAAAATGGGGAGCATAGGTTATGCGTTGATTATCGCCAGCATAATAAGATCACCGTAAAGATTCCGTACCCTATGCAGGTAATGGAGGAACAATTCGCACGATTATCGGGAAATCGTTATTTTACCACGCTTGACTTGCGTATGGGTTACCACCAAATCGAGATCGAGGAGGAATCGCGCGTTGGTTACATCCGAGGGTCATTACGAATACAACCGCATTCCCTTTGGACTCGTTAAAGCTCCGGCAGTATTTGAAGCTGTAATGAATCGAATTTACGAAAAAATGATGCCGATGAGGTGAAGTTTTGACTTATCTCGATGATGTCATAATCCCAAGTAAAACTTTAGATGAAGGCATTGAACGCCTTGATCGATTTTTTAAAATTTTGGAAGAAAGCGGTCTGACTTTGCGCATTGATATGTGCAATTTTCTGGCCACTCATAACACTTTTACGAAAGAGTGAGGAAACAATTTTTATTGGGACAAACCACAAGAAAAAGCATTTTGCGAATTAATCGACATCCTTTGTAATGAGCCGGTACTGATGACGTATGATATGACAGCACAACACGAGGTGCACACTGATGCAAGTAGCTTGGGTCTAGCCGGTGTATTGCTGCAGTCTACGGGCAACCAGTATTTTATTTTAGCTGAGATTGCTCCGGCAAGGAGGCGAAATACAATAGCTATAAGCTGGAGGTTTTGGCAGTAGTGGAAACTTTAGAGCGTTTTCGAGTTCACCTCTTGGGTAAATCATTTCGGGTAGTGAATGATTGTGCAGCTATCACAAGAGCACAAACAAGCAAAGAGCTACTACCAAAGGTGGCCAGGTGGTTAATGAAATTACTGGAATTTGACTGTGAGTTTGTACACCGCGAGGGTTCACGTATGACCCATGTTGATGCACTGAGGCGAGCACCCGATTTACCAGCAACGGAGCCGGAAACAGCTGGGTTTATTATGAACATAAACGTTGGTAGCGATGACTGGATTTATTTGATGCAAATCAAGGATGAGAAATTAAACAACAGAATTAAGATATTAAGGGTTGATTTAAAATCTGATCAGAGGCGACAGTTGGAATTGGAGTGCAATTTAAAAAATCAACGACTTTTCCGTGAAACTCAGCATGGTCTTAAACTGATAATACCGAAGGCTGTACTGCCATGACGATGTGGGTCATTATGGCCTGGACAAAACTGTGGAAAGAGTGCAACAATCATTTTGGTTTCCACGTATGAGAAAGTATCTTCAGGAATATATCATTGCATGGACCGAGTGTTGCTACAATCGAGTTAAAGGTGGAAAACGAAAAGGAGAACTTTATTATGGGATCGTTGATCCTCTCCCGTTCCACTTAATACATATTGACCATTAAGGTCCATTTGTAAAAAGTAAACGCGGACATACACATGTTTTAGCGATATCAGACGCTTTCACAAAATTCGCAGTAGTAAAGGCGGTGCGAAGTACAAAGACGGCACCATGATCAACGTTTTAAATGAGCTCTCTAGCTATTTCGGGTTACAGAAACGTATCGTAACGGACCGTGGCACAGCGATTACGTCAAAAATGTTTGAAGAATATTGCGAAATGAATGATATCCATCATCTAAAAACGGCGGTTCGCACACCAAGGGCTAATGGCCAGGTTGAACGAGTCAACCAAAACATTTTAAATTATCTCCGTACGACTACTGCAGAGACAAAAGAGTGGGACAAATCTCTACACGTCTTACAGTGGTCAATAAATTCGCAAACTAATTCAACAACTGGATTTTGTCCAATCGAGTTAGTTTTTGATTACAACCCAATCGATTTAGTGCAGAACCGATTGTTGGCTGCTATACAAGATGAAAGTACGAAAACGATCGACCACAAGCGTGCCTTAGCGGCTAAGAACATCCAACAAGCAAGAGAACGCTGGAAACAACGATTTGACAGCTAGCATTTTCAGCCTACAATATATAAAGAGGGTAATTTGGTTCTCATTGAAAATGAACCACAATCTTCTGGTGATTCGAGAAACCTGGAGCCAAAGTATCGAGGCCCATATACCGTCACGAGAGTACTTGGGAATGATAGGTACCTCATTGAAGACATACTCGGTCTCAAAATAACCAACCGCAAGTTTTACTCGGTATACAGCTCCGATAAAATGAAAAGATGGTGCAATGGCGTACCTGATATCGACATCGATGATGACGAAGAAGCCGAAGACGACTCTGATTCAGGATTGGCCGAGCTGTCAAGTAAATAATACAAACTACTTACCATAAAAACAACCATGCACTATACCTCTTGTATTTTACATTTTTTACCGACAAGCATTCGACAATATTAAATGAGTAATGTCTTTTCAGTAGTTCGTTATCAACCGCCACGCCTAACAAAATAAAGTTTTTAAAGATGATTGAGGAATCGAAATATTACCTGCTGTTTTTAAAGCTTTTGTTGTCAGTGAAGTTTGCTTATTGATATTAAATAAGTAATGTCTTTTCAGTAGTTCGTTATCAACCAAAGCTGTAAATTTTGGCCAATCAGCATAGTCAAATAAAAACTTTCGAACAAATTTTGATCCATTAGATTTAGTTAGCGCTTTATCAATGACAATTGGAAAGTGATCACTGCTATACATTTCATCCAAAATGCCCCACGATATTTTATTAAGTAATGATGATGAACATAGGGAGATATCAACATGAGTTAAAGTCGCATGTGTTGAAAAATGGATAGGACGACCGTCATATAATATAAATAAATCCGATATTAGTATAACAGCTTCTAATGTTTGATTCTGTGGTTTGTAGAAGACGAGCCCCAGGAAGCATTCCAAGAATTAAAGTCCCCGACAGTTAGTTTAGGAATATTTACAAAGTTAAAAATGTTTGATAGATCCTATACTGAAAAAATTTGAGTGGGTGGAATGTATAATGATAGGATGGCTAGGATGTATTTCTATAATAATTGCTTGTAGAGTCGAGTTTATTTGAAGATATTGTGAGGGATGTTATTTTTTATCAGCACACCTATGCCTTGTTTAGCAGTTGTGTTGGGAATTGTGAAAGTAAGCTATATACCCTTTAGGGGGTATAGGTATGAAATTGTATTTGCAGTGGGTTTCTTGTATTGATATTAAATCGGGGTTGTGCTCTTTTTTTAGAAGTTTCAGCTCGTTGATGAAACCATGAGTGTTCCATTGCAAAATCTTAAAGCCATTAATTTTCAATATTTTCATAGCAAGTTGTAAAGTAAAATTTACAACTGATAGAAAGGAGCAAAGACCAAGAGGGGAGCTTGAGTTATTCTGTTCTAAAGTGTTTTCATACATGTTGTTTGGGTTTATTTCTATATTATCTTTGATTGTTTTAGATTTTTATTTTTGTGTTTTGGTTTTTTTTTTAATGGTGGGGCTGTTTATTTTAGGTTAGCTGATAACTCTTTGTTTATTGGTGCATTCTGTTCTTTTAATTCTTGTTGGTGAGGTGCGTTGTTTTCTGATCTGTTGTATTTCTATTATATTATTATTAATTGATGATGAGCAAGCAACATGGCGTGTCAATTTCATATTCTCATGATAAGGAGCTAATAGACGAATCTCGATGTGTTGACTTCTTATTGTCTTTGTTCTAGTTGAGTGATGTGGCTGCTCTTTTTTAAATTTATGTTTATTCTGCTGATATTTTAGTGTTCAGTTATGTTATTTGCTTTTTCAGAGTATGTATCGTTACCTTTTTGTTGATGTGCGCGTTAGGAGCACTTGTTTATAGTTTTCATTTTAATTAACTCTTTTTGTTCAAGGTATCTGGACAATTTTCATCTGATGCTGGGTGTTTCTCATTGACTTGTTTATTAAACGTATACTTATAAAGGTTTCAAGGTTTCGTGTAGTTTGACTGAGATTGGGCAAATATTTAAAAGTGTCTTAGCTTGCATTTATCAGCAATAAACTGGTTGCGCACCAACAGCAAGAGATTACCATCTCTTAATTGACTAATGGAATCTATTAAGGTGGAGATCGCATGTAAACCTTTGTAGATAATAAATGCACTCATTTTTGTGATTGATTGTTTTCTGATGATATTATCAAATATAGGAAAGTTTTCTTTAAAAGGTTGATTAATAAAGTCGCCCAATAAGGCAAACCAATTTGGATTTTTATCCGGTGGCCTAGGAGCCATATTAACTTTACATTTTCTAACTGTTAACATATCTATGTAATTTTTTTAGTATACCAAAATTAAATTAAAAGAAGCAAAAATGTAAAGCAAATCAAATTATAAGAAACTGTCAACCGTTATGCACTTTTAATAAAACAAGCGCTGTTAAGTAAAAACATCCGCTCGCATCGAGTAATAGTCGATGACTGAAACTAAGGATAATAATATTCAATACTGAACAAAATTTTTCCGAAAAGTTGCATTAATTTTTGAACTGTCTTATTAAACAACGAAAAGTTCTTCGTTAAAAATCTAAAGTAAGTAATCACACAAAGATGTTACTAAGATCCGTAAATATAAAACTTAAGGAAGTTGAAAGAAACAAAAAATTAAAAGTGCTTTGTACAAAAAATTTGGCACTTGTCGTAGGTAATAGCTTTCAACAAAAAAGACGCGATAAAAATCCTTGTAATGAAAACTTGATAAAAATTCAACAATAGTGCGTCTACTTCTTATCTTTTTTTTTTTTTGCTTGGTCAAAAAATCTATTTATCATTATAAATTCTTTAACATCTTAAATTATTGTTTTTTAATATGTTTTACCTTGTGCTTAAGGTGTACATACCTGTGCGGTTAAATTTTTAAGTAGTAACCAATTTGAGTTCCAGTTAGAGTTTGTTCCCGACCAACCACCAGTTCGACCACCGCCTAGCCAACCATTGGCATTGCCAGGATTAATTACATTAGGTACGCCGGCTCCACCAGTCTTATTACTGCCAAGACCTGGTGGCGGACCGCGCGAAGTCTTATTCATTGAAGACCATATTTCTTGTTGTGTATTATCCGACCAACTAGCAAACATTTAAAAAATAAAAATTATTTCAATAAAAAACACAAATATTTTTAATAGAAAACCTTGGAAAGTTTTGATTGCTGGATGAGGGATTGAAACTCCAAGTTGATGATGACGTTAGTCCTAATGATGGTAAATCAGTCGGGGAATTTTTGCTAGCAGCATTAGAAAAAATATCAGCATCTTTTGGCGTCGGATTTATTGATAACGGAGATCTAGCTACACTTCCAGGAGTTATACTTGGATCATCCTCAATGCTTTTTATCTGCGAACCCTTAAATTAGATAAGTTGTACATATATCTCATTTTTAAATCAGGAAATGAACACAATTTCCCATGCTCAAAATTCTCATTTTTATCAACACGGTAATCAGTCTTTGTACACATGCATTTATTTAAATTGAAAAGAAAATCGGGTTTGCAAAATAACTTTTGAAATTCATTTCCTGATTTTTATTGAAATATTTACCTTCCAAGGTTTTCCAGGTTCGAACTCCTGTACCAAATCGGTATATGCAGTTGCAGTTGAAGGCTGTCCAACTGACCAGTCTTTATTCTCACTATCATTTGAGGGGTCTGGCCATCCATCGTTTATGTTTCGCCCAGTTGACCACGTCCTAAAAGATAAAATGCTGATTAAAATTTATAATTATTTAATAAAAAATATTGTGTCTAAACTCAAAAGATTTCATATATATATGTACATATATATAGAGATGTTTAGAAGTTTGCCGAGGCAAACTTGATTTCACGAAAAAATAAGTATGTCAATCGATCAGACATAGTGTCGAAAGACATGCTATTGGAAATCAGCTTGATCGGTTCAACTCCCTCGAGGCAGCAAGCACAACACCATGCCTACCTCTATTTTTTTATATCACAATAAAGTAACTCCAATAAAATAATAAATATATGGGACGATAGAGAATTAAAAAATAAGAAAATAAAATCAAGTGAAAAAAATCGCGTTCATTCATACTTTCCGAGTTACGGGGCTCTGAAATTGTCAAATTTTTTAATGTATCAATATTGGTATCATTTTAAATCTCTTGAAGTGATCTTTAAGGAAATACTAAAAATTTTTAAAAATGCTTAACGATTTTTTTTTAATTCTCTATCACCCCAATATTTGCATTTTTGATTGGAGTGACGTCACTCTTACTTGTTTTATTTATAGTCCATGTTAGGTATATTGGGTGTAATTAGATTGCACTTAAATAGTAGGCAAAAGCGAATATACAGGACAAACATGATTTGACAAAGGAATGGCATAGTTTATTATTTTTCTATTTTTTAAAGAGAAGCAGCACTTCAGGCAACAATAGCTATTTAGTTATTTTTGTAACCGTGCTACATTCATTAGAAAAGAGATAGATGAGAGATAATACAGATGGTGAGAATAAATAAATATATATAATATATTTATGAAAATTTATTATTCGGAATCTTTTAAAATTTAATTTACTTTATTCGTGTTTGATTCCTTCAAATATAAATATAATAAATATGTATATATATATGTATATATAGAAGTAGTTACCGTGCGCCGAAAATGGTACACGTGGCCTAGAAATGACACATTCTCATTTACAACTTGGCAGGGAGTGTGTAAAACAGAAAAAACATTTCTATTTTTTAATTTCCAGAGAGTTAAACCCTGGCCAACCAACGTGCTTACTACTATGAATATAGCAGCCTTATAGCATAGTATTACTACATAAAAAGTATTTTCACCCGAAAGATATACAACGGTGGTATACTCACTGATACTCGGGACATTCTACTTACGGTCTCTTGGAGAGCAAATGGAAATACTTGCCTATTTCGTTTTTATCACTATGTTATCATGTATTTATTATCGATTTTTTTTTATTTTCTTTTGATTTGAGAAACAAACATTTTTAGTGATAGGAACTCACTAAAATACGACCAATATCTGGATACAGCCACTGTGTTAACTTTTCATCTTTTTAAAACGCACCAAGCAACCATAACAAAGGTTACCAATTCGTATAGATCTTTAAAAAATTTGTTACTTCAGAAGCAGTTCGCATCGAATTTGATTTTGTTTATTTAAAAGGCTGAGCTTACATATTGAAAAGTTATGTGTACAGATTGGTCCCATTTAAGAAACATTTTATAAACTTTAAAATTAAAGGGCATTCATATTCCTATACACCCCTACCTTTTGACCGGTAAGGGGCAGGAATTGGAAATTTTTAAAACATGCGAAACGTATAGCATCCAATCCCATGGAATAATCAAAAAACTTTATTAATGTATTCTTAAATTTTAACTGTATTAAAAATATGCTTAAAACTTTGATATTTTTTTCTGTAATAGTTAAAGCAATATGCCCTTAGTCACACATAGGGATAGAACGATACCACCAGGGTATCGATATTTTTACTCGATACAGTATCGATCGAAAAATATCGATACATACTCAATATCGAACAAAAGGTATCGATACTTACTCGTATCGGTCGACTTTTTTTTTATAAAATTAAGGCAAAGAAGAATAAAAATACATATAGCTGGTCTCATGCAGCATTTTAGTCTGTTGCAAGAAGAACATTAGCGCAATGGTGAATTTTGCAACACTTTTTTGTTTTTACACAGTTCGAAGAAAAAAAATGCCTTCAGTATAGAAAAACTTCGTATCATTCAAGAAGGTTAAACTCCCATAAATTAATTTTTTTTTTAATTTTTGTTGATTATTCTTAAGAGCGTCTTCTTATATCATCAACATTTTATTAGAATTGTTTAAAAATTTTCTAAAAAAGAATATATAAGTAACTCAAAAATAAAAAAACATAAACTTTCATAATATATTGTACTTTAAGGATATTGTTAGCATACAAACATATCGGTTATGAAGCTGAAAGTGTAATATGTAAAGTAAAATATTAATATTTTATCAAAAACAAGTAAGAGGTGCTTGTATACCCTTCACCATTTACATAAATCTAGTTTAGTGAAGTAACTACAATCAAAAACGCAAATATTTAGGTGACAGAGAATTAAAAAATACAAATAAAATTTGGTACTGCATTTATATAATTTTACATAATAATGACATCGGCTCTTAATGGGTTAAGAATCTTAAAAAACTTTTTAATATTTCTTTAAACCCTTCAAAAGCTTTAAAATGATACCCAATCTGATATTTCAAAATGTCAATTTGATATAATGAAAATGTCAGAACCCCATAACTCGGAAAATATCTCTATCGTCCCATATATTTTTTTTTTGTGGAGTTACTTTATGGTTCCAAATGATATGACAAAGTTAGAGGTAGTCGTTGTATTTTGCCTGCTGTCTCGAAGAACATAGACCGATCATGCTGATTTCCAATAGCACCTCTTTCGACACTATATCTGATCGATTGACATATTCATTTTTTTGTGAAATTTTGCCTCAGCAAACTTGATACAAGGCAAAAAAAAAAAAAAAATGGGTCGTATCATGGCGAAATCATGTACCAGGTGGTGGCAGTAGCGAATTTATTCATTGCCGTCTTTGCAGGAAATGTCAAACTCCATATATAAAAATCAGCAAATTTATTTTATATTTATATAATAAATATAATAATAAATAAATGTAACTGATAAGGTAATTTTATAAGAAAGTTGTTTTCTATACTTAATAGAAATGCTTTATCATCTTCAAGAAAACATGTCTATTTTCGAAGTTTATTGTCAATTTCATAATGCCGTAACTCTGTAGGTATTTCAAATTTAATATTTCTGCAGTTGAAGAAGTTTTTTTTAAAGATTTAGAGACCCTCTTGGCACTTATAAAACACAAGTTAGACTCAATATTTGGATAATATAGTACCAAAAAGTCTATACAAATTCTGGAGTATTAATTTTTAACCGCTACCACAAATAACTAATTTATGCACATTTCATAAAGACTGTAATGGTCACGTTCAACATTAACTTCAAGACAATATGCAATGAGTATTTTTGACCGATACGAGTACTTTTTGACCGATACCTACTTGGTACTTGGTGGTAAAGTATCGATGTTAAAAGTACTTGGTATCGAGAGGAAAGTATCGAATATGTACTTATATTTACTTGTTTCGTTTTATCACTTGTCACACATGATTAACCTATCCTGAAATGTCACTTTTGCATAAAAAATAAATCAATGAAGTAAAGCCGATGATGAAAACACAGTTACTAGAGGTTTGCAATTATTATTATCTTTTGTGTCTGACAAAATTCGAAAACTTTAAAGGAATATTTACGGTTATGTTACTACTTACCCATCACCTTGCAGACCCAGAGGTCCCATATTACTTGCGTTTGTTGTGTTTAGGCCACCTTGTTTCGTCGCGCCAGGGGCACGTGAAAAATCTGTGCTGTCTGAAGTAATATCTTTATCTAATACTGGAAGCTTCCATTGATTTAATCTAGATTGTTGATTTGGTGCGCCTTGATAGCCACCAGGCTAAATATATAAAAAAAAAATGTTGTTGTTAAAGCTAAACAAAAGGCTATTTTTGTACCTTGTTTAAGTTCATTTCTGAGAAATTTCCCTGCAAAGCTGATATGGCATCATGGCTCCTTAAATATTCGTTATTTGTATTATTGATATGCGTAGCAGCAGGATGTGGAGTTGGTTGCAATGCTTGCTGCTGTTTTATGTATATTGCTTGTTGTGCATTTATTTGGTTTTGTAAATTTTGTATTTGCTGCTTATATTTGGCAACGGCTAGAAGCGTATTGCCATTATTTCCACTACGTGCTAATGATTGCTGGGCCCCTTGTAGATGCTTAATAAAAAGGTTATACACCAGAACATTATTGTTTTTTTTATTCTATATGAAATTTTTAATTCATTTTCAAAGATATAAAATCTAAACTTTAAATATGATGTTTCAAATTTGCTTTTATTTAGCAACTTACCTTAATATTGCTAAGTAATTGGTTAAGGAGTAGAAGTGTGGTGGGTGCCAAAGGCTGATTTAAAATTTGGCTGGACAAATAACCGCTATGCACGGCTAATTGTATTTGTTGGACCAACATGCGTAGTTGTTGGGTTGATGGTTGATTCGTACTATTGGACACAGCGGCGGCATTAACTGCTGCAGCATTTACAGCAGCAGAATTAACAGCCGCAACATTAGAACCTTGGCTAAAGGCAACAGCATTCACAGATTGAGGTCCGCCGGCACCGACATTATGAGGGCCTTGATTAAGGTACTTTTGCACTTGCAAAGGTTGCATTGAGTTAAGGGCATTTAGTTGTGGGTTATTACCGCCGCTAGCACCGACAGATCCACCACCCATCGAATTTAAAAGGTTGTTCTGCGTAATAAGTGAAACAAATTTAAAATGTTATTCTTATGTATACAAAAACATACTTCAAATAAAGCTTTATTACAACATTAATTGTTATAATTTCAATTTTGTTCGTTCACTGTATGTATTGTGATTTGGCCTAATTTCTAAGTACTTACCGGAGGAAATGATAAAGCAGGTTGTGTACCCCCCGCAGAATAACGCCCAGGAAATGATCCACCAGCAGCAGCTACGGTGACATTATGATCAGCATAGGAACTCAGATTTTCGTCATGGCGTCTCCAGTTATCCATACCAACACCTGCATTAACAGCAGTCAGGTTTGACCTTAACATTTCAGTGGCTTCGTCGTAGTTCATGTTTGTAGCAATTAACGAGCGCTCAACGTCTTCTTTCTTAAAGCCAGTTTCGACCAACATTCGGTACTGTTTACTTTGCTTTATTAGATCACTATTAATACCACCAATATTTACTGATGCACCACCAACAAGTTTTTGCTGCTGTTGAGCTTTACTCATAATTGTATTGTGTGCAGCTGTTGCCCAATCATTTGGATTCAAATCGTTAGAATCATTAGCACCAGATCCTGCATTAGAGACTCCAGCTCCCCAACCTGTGCTATTTGTAGCACCAGCCAATTTTGCTTGATTCGATTTATTCCAAGTTGAAGCATTGGCAGGTTCACTCCACGAATTTCCAGCTTGACCCATATTGTTGACAGCTTGGTTTGATTTATCATCGCCCCAGTTACCAACACCGTTCCCACTAACGGAGGCAGCGCCTCCAATAACATTATGGTTTTCTACATCACCCCAACTACCAGCATTCCTATTACCACCAACATTAGTTGTAGGCACATTAGGCGGACCGGCAGGATGGGGCCACATACCGTTATCTGGTTTATGAGGTCCGCCACCTATACCACCTGGCCCATTTATAGCAGATACTAGACGTGACCCTGGGGGGCCAACTGCTCCAACACCCATTGGGTTATTAGGGTTGACTGCTGCACCTACACCACTTGTACCAGCAGCAGCTGAACTTGCAGAAGGACCACCAGCAGCCAAATTGGTTACATTTGAATTTTGGCCTCCCATTGCACTGCGCATCAAATGATTACGGGGATTTAGTGGATCGGAAATGTCTTTCCAGTGAGATCCACCTCCCCCACCAACCCCACCAGGTACACGTGTTTGCTGGCCCCACAATGAAGTTCCATCGTCATAATTCGGCATGTTTCGACGTTGTGGTGGCGGTGATGGTTCTTCCCATCCTGATGCACTTACGGGCGGTTTAGGTGCCATTGAACCAACCATATCCTTCGGCGCTCCAACAACAGACTGAGGAGGTGCTCCCCATTGAGGACCAACTACATTAGCAGCTGCATTTAAGCCACCAACAGAAGACGGTCCAGTTAAACCAGAAGCACCTGGGGCACCACCCACAGTGCTAACTCCACCAACGTTTGGCCCACCAACTCCCATTTTATTAAGACCAGCCATTTGATGTTGCGCAATTGGATGATGTTGACCCCACATCTCTGATGTGCCGTTAAGACGTCCAGAAATGCCACGTGGATCACCACGTATTGGATCCCGTGGATCAAGCATTCGTAATTCACGCGGATCGCCAGCAGAAGCTGCACGCATAGGGTCGCGAGGATCAACAGAGCGAATATCTAATGGACAACCACCACCGCCCATGGCACCTACACGTGGATCGCCCCAACCGTTACCTGCTCCGCTTGCTCCTCCAGCTCCTGTTGTTCCTGACAAATTAACGCCACCTGTATTAGCGTTACCTATAAAATAAATAATTAAGATTAATAGAACGCATTACTCTATGTTCTGTATCTTAGGTATACTACCTCCAGGTGCAACACCTGTAATTGAACTAGGAGCTGCAACTGCTGCTTGAACACCACCTCCTGACACACCAACGCCTGGACCCCACTGAGGACCATTTGATGGTCCACTAGCACCTGATCCAGGTGTAACACCTGAAACGCCAACAACAGCAGATGGACCAGCAGGGCCACCAGTCCAAACATTACTGGCATCTGTACAATCATCATCCTCGCCCCAAGTACCACCTAAATTTGTTGAGGGTGTATGACCCCAGGGAGTTTTTTGCACAGGTTGTGCTGTAGGTTGACCTCCATTTCGTAAATTGGATTCCCATAAGTCAGTACCGTTGTTAATAGTCGGCTTCCACATTGGAGGACCCGAAGGGTCTTTATTTGTTGGCTCCGGTGAACTTGGCACTTCCCAATTCGTATCCTGATTAACATGCTGGCAACCCCAGCCATCCTGAGAAAAAAGAGCTTCACGCATTGTGTTTAATTGCTCTAGCTGATTTTTTGCCGCTGCAGTCGAAGTTCCACCACCTACTAAGCCTCCAATATGATGGTCGAGAGCAAGGCCACCATTATTACCAATAATGATGTTACTATTGCTACTACCACTGCTACAGTTGTTTATCAAAACGTTGCAACTGCTGTTGTTATTTATGACGTTGCTTATGTTTGTGTTTGTTTGGGAGTTAATTGTGTTTGCTCCAAGTGAATTATGATTGTTGTTGTTGCTACTAATAGATGTTATATTGTTACTATTCAATGTATTATTTTGATTGCAAATTATATTGCTATTGCAATTTGTGCTTGTATTACTATTGCTGTTGTTATTAAGGCTTGAATTAGCAATACTACTGTTGCTTTGACCGGGCTAAAATAAAAAATGTGGTTTATTTTAGCTGTTGTTCATTTTAAATTAAAATATAAATAAAAAATGAAGTTGATAAAATCCTAAATAAAAATAAAGAAATAAATAGAAATAAGGAAAGATGTATGTTTTATAGCGTGTACTGTTACAAAAAAGTGTACAAAATTAATGTAACTTTTTTATAACTTTTTATACGGAAACATCTTTTTAAATCTAAAAAATAATCTACTTCAAATAAAAAACGATTTTAAAGATGAAGCATACAATAATTTATTTTCCAAAACAAAATCGCAGAATGGCTAATTACATCTCTAAAAATCAAAACTTTTACAGCCAAACCTAAATTAGAGCGTAAGACGCAAAGCAATCTGATGCATAGCTTTTGCGCTGGAATGTCATCATTAAATAAACGAGTCAACTTTTCGGCTTTTACAGTAATGTTAACTCATTTTATTTTATAAAACCCGCCGAATAAAAAATATAAAACCGCTACATTGCCTTGAAAATAACTAAACTGTCATAACTTTTCAACCATTGCAAAACAAAACAAACAACAAGCAGTCAACTTCACTTCCTAACGCACTGTCAAAATTAGATTTGCCAACTGCTAAGCGTTGACGCCGTGCATTTTGTATGTACATGAGAAATTTCGACAGATCTTGCGCTTTACGCGCGAATTGAGGGATGTCAGTAAGAAAATTAAGGTACATATGATGATGTTAAACTCTAAACACAGTTTAAATTTAATTTTCAAAGCTTTTTACAAGAAGCGAAAATTTGTCACAGTCCAGTTTCTATAACCAAATCTTTCAACACCGGAGTACTAACTCTTACGGAAAATAAAGAAAAATTTTGTGTTTTTAACAGTAAATAAAATTTATACAAACATTTGAAAATTTTTTAAACCAGAATTTTGACTTAGTGCAAAATTCATTTATGTGAGTTTATTGCGAGATTCATTTAACATGACCCTACGACAAACAGAGTCAGGCAAAGCAGCTGACGAATACTTTCTACAAATGGGAAGGGACTATGCAGAAACTATATATCTACCTGCTTTTGCGAGGTTTTTTTTGGAGCGGAATTTCTTCCACTTATCTCAGTTGACGGCAGGACGTCAGCCGATGCCTGTAGGTACTACTTTAAGTTATATTATCCTGAGTAGTATAAATAATTAAATGATACGCTTCCTAACGTTGATTGAAAAAAAGGGGAAATTAAATTAATTTAATAATGGTGGCAAACTGAATAATTTTCTAACGACTCGGGATGTAGCTGAACTTAATTTAACAATCTGAAAAACATGTTGTTATATTGGTGCCTCAGCAAGGAACATGTTTAAAGGTTAAAAATGTATATGTTGTTGTTACTGTGCCAGCTACACTGATATCAGAAGTTCTTCCCTGAAAAAAAATGGCAGTGGATATAGCTGTTGCTGAGTCGTTCCGGACTGAACACCCAACTGTCTTGAGAAGTTAGAAATGTATACATATTTTACTCAAGAAAGATTGGGCAGGGACTGCAATACATAAAGAACTGCAAGGATATAATCCCTTAAAAGCTTCCAATTTATGTGTTCTTTCTTCTCTTCTTGTTCTTTCTTCTCTTCGATTTCTGAAATATACGCCTAATTTCACGTAACATAATATCAGCAAATGTTTACTTATTAAATTAAATTTTATGCCTATGTGTATTTTACTTATTAGTGTAAACAAGTAAGAAAAAAATTGGTTATTGGATAAACGGAATCACAAACCTAAATCACATTAAACCCACATTAGTTATTAGGGTCGCGAAATGGTCTAAGGGCATATATAGAAAAACTTTTTAACACCGACTTCAGTTTGTGGATCCCAGTTTTAAAATTTTGGGACATTTTAATTAAAGTTCTAAAAAAAAAATTAAATCCGTGTAGGTCCAGGGGTAGCTCATTTAGTACAAAATTAAATTGCAGAAAATAGAATACATATATACATGTAATTAAAACATAAATACGATTCCCTTATATTTTCGTTTTTTTCATTATCTCTTAATATTTTAACGCGACCTTTCTACTGGAGAGAAAAGTTTGATCTTTTACACTTGATTCCTTCTTTACAAAATAAGTCATCATTTAGTCAACATGATGTTTTTAAAGTGGACAGTACAAATTTATTTGTAAGTAATGATATCAGTTAAAATGTATAAAAAAAAATTAATTATCAGTTGTAAGAAAGGAAGGTAAAACTTAACCTCAAAAGCTCCGGGAAGACAGTAAACGAAATTTTCCAAATACTTGGTTGCTGTAGAGGAAAGATTTATAATTAATGTTTGGATGAAATATTTTTTCTGGCGGTACTAATGAATCCAATCTCGTTTGAACAAGAAATTATTCAAATGTCAGAGTGCTTTCCAATAGACTCGAACAACCGAAAAAAACATAAATAAAGACATACACCACCATTTGGAATATTTTGATTGCAAATCTAAACAATGATTGAAATTGCGGAGCTATAAGAATATTTTAAACAAAGGGTAAAATATATATACACATATTTAGTGAGTTTTAAGCTTTTGTGATATGTTTGAAACCCGCCAATTAATTACTCTAAGTACTATAACTTTTTTGACTTTTAATTATATGTTTTTTTTTTTTATTTATTGTTGGTTTTTATATTAAATATATAATATTAAGTACTAGATGAACCGCCAAAACTAGTTCTATTATCGCTCAATGGTTCTGCTGGTGTCTCAATTTCTAGTAGTTGCATTTTTTCTGAGGGGTAACACATCCCGGCTGAAAGGTGTTTAAATTTGAACGCATGACAATGACAATCAGCACTTTCGGCTAAAATCGTATTCATACAAAAATTCTGAAATCGAGTATAAATAACATGAGGGTGGGGAGAGAAGAGTAAAATTTAGAGACAAATTTAAAAAAAAATTTCGAAATCAATGTTTGATTTGGGACCCCTAATCACCTAGCAGCGGTAGGAAATATATTTTACCCCACGTCTCCACAAGCCATCAAACTTGACAAAACGCCGGCAGAACAACGGTATTAATTTGTTCATGCTCTTGTATGTGGCGAAAACGTGTCGATGTTCTTGTTCTGTTTGAGCATAATTTTCTGATTATCGTCAGAGTTGTTTCAATGTTTTTAACAATTGTTAATCAATATATGCGGTTATTCGAAATAGAGAAATCATGCTAAAAGTCATGTTTGATGGCGAACATCATTGCTCAGATAAATGTACGGCCAACGATGGTTGCACATGAATAAAAATCTGAACATTGGGTGTCTACATTAGCCGAAGTCATGTTCAACATCATGTTTATACCAAGTTAATGGCTCGTGGAGACTTAGGGTTACTACCTATTCTTATACCAAACTTCATAAAAAACCACAAATGTCTAAAATAACTCAAATAGTTATATTACAAAATATATATACCATTACAAAATAATAAAGCTAAAATAAATAATCACCCCTCTTGTGAACAAAATGTGAAATTTTGGTTCCCATGAAATTTTTATTCCCCATGAAGGGAAAACTGCTATCGTGAATTTCATGGGAACGTTTGTATCCGCTATCAATTCGTAGTAATTGCAAATTAGAAAAAAGAAAATATAAATAGGGAAAAATTGTTCACGATAAGGGTTAATATTGTTCTGTTTTAAATGTGAAAAGCTGTTCCTGACATACTTATGAAAATTAACAATTCTTACAATAGAACTCTGACATAAATAACATTTATAAATTTATAATATAAAATACTAAAATAATTTTTTATCTTACCATTCCAGCATACTGACATACTGGCAAATTCGCTGCTAGCATTGTGCGCCTGCGTGAAATTAGTCCAAATTTTCAATACTTTTTCTTGCTTCCAGTTTTGTTCTGACACTGACAAATTATTACAGACAGACATTAAAATACGACAAAACAAAATAATATTCGTTGAAATGCTATTGTATCGTAGAGTTATTAAATCGAGTTTGGCCTTAAAATTTAAATATATTACTTTAGTTTTATGATTTTTGTTGTACTTTATCGCAAACTTTACTGACATATATGTATTGTGTTCAATTTCCGAATGTTTTTTAATAATTTACTAAAAAAAAAAACATCAGGTAACAATTGTTTTACCTTAAAAACACAGCGACGAAGCATTTTTTTGCGGGTAAACTACTACACTTTCTTAGGCAATGCACCACATTTAAATACTTATTACTCTACATGGATTCATTTTGACTATTTTTTAGCCAAATTAGCAATTTTAGGACAGACTTTACATAATTTTGTTGTCTTCTTTCCTTATAAAATTAGAATAAAGGAATTTATGCAATTAAGGCCCTAATTAAACTCAATTTACCATATAAGAAATCAATTAATAAATTGATCAATTAGTACTTAATTGAGCCATTAAATGATTAAGTTTCCTCATACAACCCTTGTGAAGTGTGTTCAGTGAGAGAAAATTTTATACAATGACAAAACTAAATGTCATAAAAATTAAAAAGAAAATATTTTCAAATTAAATAAAATGCAGTCAGAACTTGGTCGTACTGACTGGAAGAGTTCTATATTTCAAATAAAAACATGGAAAGTTTTTTTTAATGTAAAAATTAGGTCTGTTCAATAAATTTTCGACAGAAACTAGCACCGATAGAGTAAAATAAAAATTAACAACATTACTATTCGAAATGAAAAAAGTAAATAAACGCTTTTTTGGCAAAAAAAAAAAAAAAATGGCAAAGTAAAGGAGAACTGACGATAATAACAAACATAAAAATAAATATCTAAAACAGCAAAAAAAAAACGGTATTCGATGCATAGCATTTTTTGTTGCAACAGTTAGCAAGCATTTGCAAGAGCTTTGTCATCAATTGTAAGCACCTTTTTCGAATACTTTGCGAAATTGCCAAAATTTTTCTGTCTTTTTTGTAAAAATTTTAGTTTATCTATTTCTTTTATTTCTTGTTTTATTATCCTGGCGTTTACTTGTACATAGTTTTCTCAGCTTTCTTCTAACTATTATACAAACGTTAGCTTCAATTCAAAATATTTTGTATTTAAAACTGAAAACTGTAAATGTTATTTATATTTTCTGCAGTGTGGTTATAAAAACTTTCAGCTGTCGATATTCGGTTTTGAAATCTCCATACAAATTATGGCAAAAAAGCCACACCATTTTAGTCTAGCAACGATGTGACATTAATATTTTTGTGGGAAGTGGTAATAACGCTTTCAATTTCAAGTATTTAATATTTATTAATTTATTTTGTAAAACAGAACAAGAATAAGCTGTTCTGTTCTTGCCAGTAATAAAAGTAGTAACAAATTTATTAACATTCACATCCTATAATTTTTTTTTACTCTTTCGCTGCTTCTTTTGAAGTACTGAAGTAAACACTTTCCAATAACAATTAGTAACAACTTCCAGTTATTGAACAAAATTATATTCTACTATCAAATTTTAATTGAATAAATTAAATTGGATATGTGTGAACACCAAAATTAATTACTCAATTTAAATTTCCTACATTAAAATGTATGTCTGAACAGGCTATAAATAATTAAATCTTCATTTATGTACATACTTACAGTCTTATTCTCAAAAATTTTAAACTGCTTATAAAGAGGTTAATAAGAAAAAATCGTTAAAGTAGTATTCACAAACGCTTAATAAATAGCACTATTACGCTGTTATTAATCATTAATAAATTTCAAATATTTAATGTAGCAGTTACCCTTCTTTAAACCTTTAATAAGTCTTGAAAAGCATTTTTCGCGTAAAATTTTTTACTGTAAAAGTGTGAAAAACTATTAATAAAAAAAAATAACGAATATAATAAATTTAATTTCTACAATAGGTAAGTGTTTAAAACATACTTAAATATAAATTACAACTATATGTACTTATTTACACCATTTAAGACCACAAAATGCAAATGAAATCAAACACAATAACGCCCAAATTATTTTGGGGTTTTGAAACAGCATTTTCGTAGTTTATGGATGGACTTACAATTGGTTTTTCAAATGCAAAAAATTTAGTTATCACTTTATCTGTTCTGCAGTTAAAGAAAACGATACGTTTCCAGGTAATAAATACTAAATTAACTATTAATATTTCTGGAAAATGTGTTTAGAATAGAGAAAATATCATAATTTAATTAACTGTTCTTTCATAATTAAAGCATTGTGTTGTATTGATTTGAAAATAAAAATAATAAATAAAAAATTCACAAATTTGTATCATAAATAATCAAAATAATATAGTGATGTAAAAACAGTAATGCCAAGCTCGGTATTTGGATACTTTTTTGTACTCGTTCAGTGAATCATTTTATAAAAAAGGGTTAAACACCATTTTTTTATTACTTTAAATTTTTTTCTGATATAAAACCATAAATAATAATAAGATAATGATAATTAAAGTTATGACAAATAATATTATTGCTGATTTAATTATTCTTTTTTAATTATTAAAACATTATTCAGGTATTTGGTTCATTGTTGTATGCATCACTAAACGTAAATTTACTTATAATATTACATGATGTTGCTAACATAAAACTACAATACTATTAAAATCGTTTAATAGTTAATTTTGTGTTATTAAACGTTTGTAAATAAAAATTGTTATTAGTGGTTAATAAAACAAAAAGTGTTTAATAACTAAAGTATATATTAAGCTTACAATAAGAAATTTTTGTGAATAAGACTGTTAATAGTTTAACTGAATTTAATTAATAAAGAAGTAATCTTTCAACACACGTGCCATTTACGAATCTATTTCCATTTCACCACAAAGTCCGTCTATCTCTCTAACTGTAGAAGCTAAACACTCTAAATTTTCATAGAAATTGTGTTATTATGATAGCAACAAATAAAAGTTTTCCAAGTGAAATTATAACGACACACTACACTATACTGAGAAGAAAAATAAATGTATTCGTACATTAACGAAAAACAAGTAAGGGTGCTATATTCGGCTATGCCGAATTTTATATACCCTTCACCTCTCTATTTAAATCTAGTTTAGTGAAGTAACTCCAATCAAAAACACAAATATTGGGCTGACAATATTTTATTACACAAGTTTGTTTTTATTTTCATTATCATTTATAATTTCATAAACTTTCTTAATTATTGATACACTGTGTTCACATGTTTTTTTTTTTTTTTGACAAACATCACACATAAATCGCATAAAATTTCTTTCTTCTAATATTTTTCCTGAGTATTGATCAATCCCAGAACATTTAATAGAGCTATGAAATACTTTTTTGCAAACGCCTTCACACTGTATTCCCGATTCACCACGTACTGTATTTTTACATTTGTGACACTCAGCCATAGCTGGGCCAAGTATTAAATGTTATTAACCAATAATAGCAATTTCACTTATTTTTTATTTTTTGTAACAAAAGAGGGTTGATTTAATATATTTATATGTTTTTCTAATATTTAAAGACTTATTTTTATAGGTTTCTGTGATTTTTCTGATATTATACTTTTTGCTTCTTTTTTTCACACATTTGCAATTTTTAAAAATTTGTGACATTTCTAGGTCGGAAAAAGTGAGCCTGCAGTGGTAGCACGGAAATAAAAACTTGTTTTATTTCATTTGATTTTATTTTTTGTAAAAGACTAATAATACGAAAAATACTACGCGTCGTCAAAGACTATGTTGGCAATTTGAAAGTAAAAAAGTTATTTAACCAAAAAAAAAAAAATATTAGTTGAAAAACGGTTGTAAATGTAAACAATATTGTAAGAGTTGTAAACGCAGCTTTCCGATGGGGAAAGTCGGGTTGGTAGGAGATTTTTGCGGTACAAAGAATTTAAAACCTAAATTTATTGATTCCAATTACACGTTAAAGCCTACTTTTGGCATCGTCATCAGAACAAGTTTCGAGTTTAATGGTACAAAACCAAACTTTAAAGTGGTCAGCACAAATTCCTAATCTTAACCCAATTAAAAATTGTGGGCATCCAACCTCTAACATGTACGAACCGTGAAGGATACAGATAGAGTGGATAAATATGTTAAACTCAATTATTGAAAACTTAGCGGAAAGTATGCAAAAACGTGTAAAAATTGTTATACAAAATAACGATTTATACTAAGAGCTTTAGGAAAATTATTAAGTTTTACTCTGTTACATAATGAAATAAAATGATTTTATTTGCCAGTATGGATTCCTATTCCTATTTTGGTGTGTAAATGTTTTAATAGTGTTTGTAGAAAATAAAATATAACCACATTTTTGTAATTTCGGGAAACATGTTGACAGTTTTGCTTCCCATTGTATATTAGAACCAATGTTTTCATCTTCATAAAATTAATCTACATATGCATTGTATATGTATATTGAAAATAATTGTTCTTTTCAAAATTATTTGCAGTATGCAAAACTCATATTCGTACGTCACAGATTTAATATTTAATAGAAACCAAACTCATATTTGTTCATTAGAATAACATAAAGAATATGCAATAATATATTTTTAACATTTAGTGGGATAATTTGTTCTTTTTATTATTACACTAAAGCCCGATGTTATCGATTCGACAAGCTTTTTTTGTAATATTTTAACTGTTTCTTAAAAATGTAACAAAGGTTTTCAATTGGGTTAACGTCGGGGCTTTATAGTGGAGTTTTTAGGTATTCTGGGCAGTTATATAATATCTATTAGCGTGTGCTCAGAAAAAATTACCCTTTACTCTTCCTATTGTACTTTTTCGCGAAGATAATGCCTTTTTTCTTATTTATACTGCCAACATCCAGTCTTGCATTATCTTTTGATGTGTAAAGTCATTCCTCGCGGTGTTACATTTAATTGTAATCAAAGTGTACGGTATATTTTTTTTGTTTTGTTTTTTTTTGCTTTTCTTTGTTCCCTGTTTTTGTTACTTTTATTAAAATAAAAACAAAATTAAACGTAGGAACGTCGAAGATATTGTTGTTGCCTCACAAGGGCACAGTATGAACAAGAGACAAGCAAATGTTTGAGCTCTCAGAGCGCTACATCATACAATTTTTTTACACCACTACAAACAATTGACGATGATGACGATAACGATGGAGTTATTATCGAAAAACTACCCAAGGTTCCCATGCCACCAATCACTATATTAAAATGCCAAATAGAGCAAGTTCATGAAATGTGTAGAATTTTAAAAATAGAAGATTACTCTATTCGTAAAATATCAATTGGACTGAAGATTTTTTGTACAAATGAAAGTGATTATGATAAAGTCTGCGAAGAGCTTACAAATAAATTTAATTTTGAATATTTTACTTACGCTCTAAAACACGAAAAACCCTACAAGGCGGTTCTGTTGGGCGTCGACAAGAGCGATCCATTAGTAATAAAAGCGCGACTAATAAAATTAGGACTCAAGTGCACCGATGTAAAAATTATTACGAGAGCTTCAGAAAACTCTTGAGAGCAAATTATTTATATTGTATATTTTGAAAGAAAATCTATTACTCTAAGGGAATTAAGGCAGAATTATTCAGTCAATAATTATATCAAAGTACGTTGGGAATACCAAAAGGCTAACAAATTAAAGCTTACGCAATGTTACAATTGCCAGATGTATGGTCACGGAGCCAGCAGGTGTAAGGTTAAACCGTTTTGTGCTCATTGTGCCGGAAACAACATTACTGGAGATTGTACAACCACTAGTATTAAGTGTGTAAATTGCAAAGGACCGCACAAGGCTATGTCGCCTGATTGCCCTAGCAGGCAGATATATACGCAAATACGTCACCGATTTCAACCTAAAACTAGTAGGCAAAAACAAACCGAATTTAGTAACAGGAAAAATTACAATAATCATTTTCCAAACACACTAAATCAAAATAGTGCTGCTCCGACTACATCAAGAATTAACAATCAATCATATTCCCAATTGTTCAAAAATGCAAACAATTCAAGAAATTTGTTCTCTTTTGAAGAATTAAAAAATCTTACATTCGAGTTAATTACCGATCTTAAGAATTGTAGGTCTCGTAAAGAACAATTTCAGGTTGTTACCAACTTTGCGTGCAAATTTATTTACCAATGAGCGGGGTTCTTAAGATATTATCATGGAATGCCCGTAGTATTCGAAGAAAAATGGACGCACTATTTTACTTTTTGGAGAAAAACCAAGTCGATATATGTTTAGTTTGTGAAACATGGTTAAACAATAAACTTTCAATAAATCACAAAAATTATTACTGCTACAGATGTGATCGACTATCTGGTGTAGGAGGACGTGCAGCCATTATAATTCGGAAAAATATTAAGCATCAGTTATTACCTGGTAAAAATACAATAATTATTGAAAACATTAGAGTTAGAATAACTTGTGGAAATGATTATGTTGATACTTATTCCTGCTATTTTCCCGGAGGATCATCCAGTTCAAGCGTTCCGTATGCTAACAATTTTAAGTCAGACCTACGTAAACTAACTGAAACCCAAAATAAATACATTTTAGGCGGTGATTTTAACTGCAGACATAGGTACTGGGGATGCCTTAGAAGCAATTCCTGGGTAAATATTTTATATAACAAACTACAACTAAACCAAACACAATTGGCATTTCCTCACGAAAGTACATATATTCCTTCAGATCCAAGAAAGCAACCATCGACCCTTGATTTTTTCTTAACCAATATTTTATCAAATATGTCTGCCGTAAAACTCATAAACGAATTAGGTTCTGATCATCTGCCAATCGTAAGCAATATAGACCTGAGATATAGGGATGAACACACTTTTTTGTCAATTACAATAAAGCTAACTGGAAATCTTTCCGCAAATTTATTAATACGAACCTACCAGTTTCAGAAAAATATTCTATTATAAACAACGCCAGTCAAATTGACAACCTGATTAATGTCTTCAATGTCATAGTTAAATCAGCTGTTCCTAAACAACGCATATCCCTAATACCTAAGCCCTTGCCCACCGAAATCATAATCATGATGCAAATGAGTAACGTTTTTAGAAGGAATTGGAAAAGTTTTAGAGACATAATGACCATGCTGCAATTTCACGCTTAAATAAAGCATTGAAAAAGCAATTAATAAGCACAGAAACATATTATGGAATATCAGGCTGTCAAATTTGGATAAATCATCTCCTGCTTTTTTGAAAGTTGGAAAAATCTTAAGGAAAAAATTTTATTATATTCCTACATTAAAACACAACAACATTGTTTACCAAAAGCAATCACAGAAGGCTGAAGTACTGGCTAATATTTGTATCTCAAACAACTGCTCATCTGCGCATCTTGGCGATCTGTCTGAAGTGGATGAAATAGTAACACAAATCGGTAATAAGTCTGTTTCTCCACCTAGCTCATATAAAAATCACTCAAGGAAAAGTTATCGTTGATAAAAAAACTTAAAAACACAAAATCGCTCGGTCTACATGGAATTACCAAAAAATGCTTGAAAAATTTACCACGCAAAGGAATTGTATACCTAACAAACATATTTAACGCCTGCTTAAAGCTGTGCTATTTCCCCTCTTTATGGTAAATTTCGAAGACCTACCCTATACCTAAACCGGACAAACCGGCTACGTCTCCCCTATCGTACAGGCCAATTAATCTACTTTCATTATTAAGTAAACTTTTGGAAAAAATTATAAAGGAGAAAATTACAAAACTCATCGATGACAGAAATATTCTACCACCCCAACAGTTTGGATTTAGAAATAAACATAACACGTCTCAACTATTATTAAAAATAAAAAACCTGGTCAAGATGAACTTCAACTCAGGCAAATCTACTGGTATGGTATTACTAGATGTCAAATCCGCTTTGATTCCGTCTGGCACAACGGCATTATATTTAAACTACATAAATTCAATTTTCCATGAGAAATAATAAAAATTACAAAAGATTTTTTGCACAACCCTGTACTTACTAATTGCACATTATCAATATTTGCAGACGATACTGCAGTTCTTAGCTTGGATTTCTACTCAGACGATATTATCTTAAATCTACAAACGGCATTTGCGGAGCTAAAAGCTTATTTTAATAAGTGGAAAATAGCTATAAATCCAGACAAGACTAAAGCAATTTATTTTACAAGAAAACGCAAGGACTGTTCCCCAAAAGTGATTACGTTTAATGGATTTCGACATTCCCTGGGACAACAAGGTCAAATATGTAGGTGTCATCCTACACACAAATATAATTTCAAACTGTCACATACCATATGTCCTTAACAAAATTAACAGACTAATAATATCGTTATACCCACTTATAAACAGATATTCTAAATTAAACATTGAAAATAAGAAGCTAGTCATAGTCATTTTTCCACCCATTACTAATTTACTGTGCTCCAGTATGGTTTTCGTCCGCAAAATGTCATATAAATAAATTTCATGTAGCTCAAAACAAACTCCTTAAAATGATTTATAACCTTCCATGGCATTAATCAACCCGTCGTCTACGGATATATTGAAAATATAAAACAATTTTACAAGTTATTTGCTTTAAGAAAAAAACATTTTAGAACTGCTATCACTGAGTTTTTTTCTTCCAGGAGCGTCTACTCTTCCACTAATTTTTTTGCTCAATAATATACATATAATTATTGAATATTACATATTTTTTCGTTTTCTTTTTTTTCGCTAATAATTCTTATATTATTAAATTTTTTTTTTAATTTTTACTTTTTTTATATACATATTTAAAAATTTTGCATGAAAACTAATTTTTAAAAGTTTAGTGAGAGTTTGATTAAATGCAAAATTTGCAGTACCACTATTTATTTATTGAGTGTTAGTGAAGATTTGCCGTTTATCACGAAGCTGCAAAAAAATATATTGCAAGTATTTTTTTGCAATATTATTTAGTGGTAGTGCAATGCTTATTTCAATCAAAATTTAGTGCACTACCCCCAACTATGAATTTTACCTACTGCTGAACGTAGCGTATATGTTCAAAATACAAAAGGATTGGCGTTAGATACATCTTTATTTCATTGCCTTTTATGTTATATATTCAAAGAACGTGGTTTAGAAAATAATGAAGATTTCAATAATAAAAAGCTTTCCTTAAAGTTCGCAGATTTATCAAAAAGCGACAAGAGATACAACAACAATTTTTTTTTATTTCATTAATTTAGAAGTACTAAAATACTTTGCATAATAACTAATAATATTTGTATAATTTTCATGAATTTAGAATTATAATATTTAGCTCTGTATAATATCATGTTTAATACAACTGACCACATTTTTTCTGAAAACGTGTACATTTTGTTCATTTTTTATACTGTTAGGCATATTATTGAAAATAATTAATCCTTTATAAAACAAAGATCTTTGCAAGCACTGCTGTTAGCTTGCTGAACTCTGAAATCCGTTGCGTTCCTCAGGTTGTAGGATTGCACCTCGCCTTTGTATCGTAGTTGTTTTGAAAGATATTCCGGTGTTTTCCCCATTTTCATCTTTTGTACAAACATAATAGTATTTAATTGCAATCTCTGTTTTACATTAAGCTATTTTAATGTGTCAAGCATTAGAGCTATTGAAGTATATCTATTACATTTTAAAATAGCGCGCATAGCCTTATTTTGCATTTTCTGTAATCTTGATATCTGTTGATCTGTGCAGCAAGTTAATAATATAGTTGACCCGTATTCAAAGTGAGGTTTTGTTATGGTGTTGTATATTATTATTGAAGTGACAATTGATACTTTATTCCTTACACGTTTAAAATACCCTATTTTCTTTCCGAGTTTTTTACATACATATTCTATATGATCTTTAAGTTTTAAGTCTTTATCAATTATAAACCCTAAATATTTAATTTTATAAATTTTTTCTATTAAAATATTATTTATTGTAAATTGTCTATTGGAGTTCATATTTATCTCCATTATTTTTGTTTTGCTTTCGTTCAGTTTGAGTTTATTCATTTGAAGCCATTCATTTATATTCCGCATATCGTTTGTTAAAATTGTATAGCATTCTTCTTCTGTTGTTGATTCCGCATAACAAGTGCAGCATCGGCATATAACACAATTTTACTGTTTTCCAGTACATTTTCAATACCATTTATATATATTAAGGATTGATCCTTGCGGGACTCCAAAATCACACTAGATTCAACATTGTTCACTTTTGTCACTTGTCTACGATCTGATAGATAAGTCCGGAGCCAATTTAACTCTTTATTCTTTATTCCATATCTAAAAAGTTTCTCTAACAGTACCTCCCTATCGACTGTCTCGAACGCTCTTTTCAAAAAAATGGCTAATATATTAATTTCCTTTTTACGATATTTCCATTTATTTATCACATAGTTAACAGTTGTTTCACAGGAGTGTTTTTTTCTAAAGCCATATTGATACTTTGATAGTATATTATGTTGTTCTAGATACTCTACTTACTGGGTTTTAACAACCATTTCGAAAACTTTTTCACATAGTATAAGTCCATTTCTTGGGCGAAAATCTTCACATTTGCTGGCGTTTCTTATTTTTTCTATTGTTGTAATCATAGTCTCTTTCCAACTATTAGGGAAAGTTCCAGTCTCCAAGGATTCATTTATAATATTCAATAATATATTGCCTAATTTAAACCAGTTATCAATTATTAATTTTATTGACATTTTTTTGTGATCTCTCTTCAAGAGATATTTTACGAAACTTAAAAGTATAATTTACCATCGGTATTTTATTTACATATTTTACATTTTCGATAGATTGTCATTAATACTATATATAAAAAACTTATTAAAATTTTCAGCTATTTCTAAATTATTGTTAAAGCTTATGTTATTGAATGTCACATTTTTTATCACAGTTTTAGGCTTTTTTATTACGAGATCTTTTATCTTGCTCCACATTTCTTTTTGATTTCTTGCACTTGTTATTTCTTTTTTTATATGTAGATTTTTCTTATTTTCCAATTTAACTTTAAAATGATTTCTTATTATGTTATAATTTTCCCAAGCATTAGTGGAGTTTTCAAATAATGCTCTTTGATATTTTCTAATTTTTTCATTTTTTAAGCATCTAAGTTCATTATCAAACCATTTATTATTTTTAACAAATTTTGTTTTAGTTTTAATTGTAAATTTTTCAATTTCATTTTCAATCTTTCTGTCAAAATTATTAACATAATAATTCAAATTGTCTATTTCATTGATAAATAAATTCTCATTTATAAAATTTCTAAATCTGTTTCTTTTATATTTGAATATAGAAATCTCCTCACTTGTTAACTTTTCAAATCCGCTGTCCTGATTTATAAATATATCTATGCTTTCGTGATCCGATATTTTATTCATCTTTGAGGAAACATTTTTACTATTTGTTATTATATAGTCGATAATAGTTTTAGAGTTCTGTGTTATTCTTGTAAATTCATTCATAATTTGTTTAGAATGCTCTCGTTTAGAATGCTTTCTATTCTGTTTATATAAAAATCTTTATGCCAATCTATGTTAAAATCACCAGCTATTATTATACCAATATTTCTTTCACTTATTTCTTCTATTACTTCCTGAAATATATCACAAAACTCGGCTTTATTAATTTGTGGTGATCTATATACTATTATTATTATAATTACCACACTCTTCTAATTTGCCTTGAATGCGCTAATCCAGTAATTTGAATCTTTTATATATTCCTTAATTCTTTCAATGTGCCAACTCTTTATAAAATATAATATTACTCCTCCAGTCCTTGACGAGTTTGAAAGTAAAAAGCAATTATTATATCCTTTTATTCCTATTTCTCCTTCATTAATTTTCTCAGTGTGATGAGTTTCGTAGAGAACAATAGTCTGGTTTTACTGCTTCAGCTATAATCTCCAATTGATTAATGTTGTTTGTTAGTCCCTGTATAATAGTATATATTCCATGAATACTGTTTCGTTGCTAGACCTTTAAACCTATTCTCCTCTTCTTTAAGTTTAGCTTATTTTGATAAACTGGGCTATCCCGGTTGTTCGATGTGTGATTAATGTCCAACTCTAAATTAAGTCTTTTATTTTCCTTAATGCAGTTTATACACTTATTTATCACTTCATTGTTACATTGTGCACCTTTATGATTTCCATGACATCTATAGCAGACTTCATCATTTCTACATTCTGCCGCTTTATGATTGTACCCCAAGCATTTATAACACTGAATCACTATTGTTCCATCATAAACTCTACATCTGTCCCATCCTACATTAAGTTTTTGGCACATTTAGATATTTTTATAAGACTTATTGTCAATTTTCATTTTTGCATTATAAATTACTTTATTGTTTCTTTTAGTTTTAAATATTTTTATGATTTCGATTTCGCTATTTTCCAATACTAAATTTTGCTTTTTAAATTTTTCAGTTAATTCATTCTCGGAAATCTGAAAGTTCATATCAGTTATAACAATTTGCATATTAACTTCTTTTGGGATTTTAACCTCATACTTGTCACTGACTTCGTTTTCAATAGCCTCTTTAATTTTTTTCCTTTCCTCAATGTTTTCAGTTTCTATAACCACAGCACCATTTCTTCTATTTTGTACATTATTAGTTATTTTCAAATTAATAGGGTTTACTTTTTTTTTATTTAATTCTGCTTTGGTTTTTTTTAACACTTAGTTTTCTCTGGGTTTAACAATTAAAGGGACATTACTTGAAATTTCTGGTAACACTACATTATTTGAGACTGCCTGTGCGTATGACAATTTTGCTTTGTTGTTTCCTTCTTTTATTATTTTCTTTAATTCATTGCACATTTTGTTGTTATTTATCTCTATGGATTCAAACATATTTTTATTTTGGTTTTCACAATCTTTTATATTTCCATACATACTTTTAACTTCTTGTACATTTGTTTCACAAATTTTTTGAAGATTTTCCATTTTCCTAAATCTTTCAGAGTATCTTTTATCTATTGCTTTCAATAATGCTTTTATTTCCAATTCATTTTTTTGAGGGATTTTTAAAATTCACTTTTATATTCCAAAAGTACTCTTTTATTTTTATCGACGCTGTCTTGAATGCTTTTTAAAACCAAGTCTACATTTTGTATATACATGATACAGTCATCACATTTACAACGGATAAAATTATCCTCACTAATAATGTTTGCCGCATATTGGTCTATTCCTGCACATTTTTTTGTAAAATGATATACTTTGTCACATACTCCATTGCATCTTACTCCACTTTCACCTCTTATTGCTGATCTGCATTTACTGCATTCAGCCATTTTTTATATAAACTGCTTATTTGAACTAAAACAATTTCTGCTTATTAATTTAATAAAATTTTATTATTTTATAAATAAATGAATGATTGAAGAAACACAAAACTAATCTTTGAATTGAAGAATTTGTTTGCAAACGAAAACAACAGGTCGCCTTTAATAGTCTGATCACGAAAAAAGTGTGAAAACATTTTTCATCAAAAATCAAAACAATTAAAATTTTGGAAATCGGATAACATTAATGAAAGTTAAAGACCCACTACTCGAGGTGGTTAAGTTTTTCAGTGTAGTTTTCGTAAACTTCAAGGCTACCGAGACTAGGCTTATTAAGCCTAACTATTTCTCTAAGGATGATCTAAGTTTCAGATATATCCTAGCAGCAGTTTAGTAGTTCAAGAGGTTTTGTCGACGAACACTTTTGAGCGTATAAATCATTAACCCATGGGTGTTTATCTTGCCGTTCTACACAATGTCTGAGCACATGTGTTACTGCTTTTAAGGAATATCATTAGGATATGTTTGTTGATAAAAATCATTTCCGATAGGTTGAGAGAGTTTGGGGTTATATTTATGCCAAAAACTAGTAATGTAAGCCACCGGAAATGGACTTAAGTCTATTATCCTATCATTTTTACTTTTAAAAACACTGGCGCGTCTAATTGATATACACATCAGAAACACAGTGGAAATGCACGCAATTACTGATATCCAACATGATTATCTGAAGGTTAAAATTGTTCCAAAAAATTGTTTTTATTTTACAAAATTGGTTACCCAGCCTCGATTTAAAAATCCGTTTACAATTTTTCAATCGATGCTTTGCTTTTCAAGGAATTTTACAATAGTTTTACATTTTGTTTCAAAATTGGTATGTTTGAAATGGGACCGTTAAAATTTTTAATCTTTTTGAAATATTTTTTTTTTTTTTGTATTTGCTATAGTTTGTCTTTGAAATAGTTTAAAAATATTTGCTAGTTCCGAAATTTAAATTACATAAGTAAAAAAGGAATCCACTTTTTTGGGAAACATCCTGAAAAAACACGGTTTTTTTTTAATTTTTCCAATTCAACTTTTTATCGAAAGACACTATCAGAACAAAAGTTATTCTAAATTTTATTAAGAATATAGCAAATGTCTTACAGTAACAGTCCGTAAGTAAGTTAAGGTCGGCCAAAAAAAGAAATGTAAGCCGATTTTCTACTCACCTAAAAGAGATAATCTACGCATGTAAGCACACTTTTAACCGACTTCAAAAAAACAAGGAGGTTATACAATTCGGCTGAATGTTGCTTTTTTTAACCGACTTTAAAAAAAGAAGGAGGTTATACAATTCGGCGGAATGTGCCTCCAGAACTCAGTCATTTCTGATCCGATTTTGAAACTTTTTGGTAATATGATAGATTATGCATACAGATTGGTCCCGTTTTAAAAACAGTTCATAATCTTAAAAATTAAAGGGTGTCCCCATACAACATACATATTTTTTATGTGTATTATTAATTGTAAAGGGCACTTCTGTAAAATTTAAAATGACTGCGTATTACTATAGCTCCCAATAAAAATAATTATACATAATAAATCTAAAAATTAAAGGGTACCCCCATAATTGTTGTAAATTTACTAATATGGGCCTATCTTCTGAACCGTTATAGACAAACACTTGGAAATTGGACAGAATGTCGATTGCTATGGCCGTTATAGTAACAAGTACTAATATAACATATTATAAATTAAAGGGTGCGCCAAAAATTCATTAAATTTGATGTATATGGCCATATTTTTAAACAGTTGTAGACAGACTCTTGAAATTTACAACGAACCTGTATTGCTAAGTCTGCTATAACAACAAGTAAAAAAATTTGGATTTGGAAGTTAAAGGGTGTTCCAATAGTTAATGTAATTTTGTGTATCTGATCAAACTTTTGAACCATTATAGACAGAACGCTAAAACTTAAAGGGACCTGTATTGCTAAATCTGCTATATCAACGAGTTTATAATTTGAATTTAGAAATTAAAGGGTGTCCCATAATTGATGAAGATTTACTTATATGAGCCTATCTCTTGAACCGTTATAGACAAACGCTTGCAAATTGGCCAGAATGTTGATTGATATGTCCGTTATAGTAACAAGTATTAATATTAATAATTATAAAATAAAGGGTGCGCCAATAGTTTATTTAATTTGATGTACATTGCCATACTTTTTAACAGTTATAGACAGACGCTTGGAGTTTGCAACAAACCTGTATTGGTAAGTCCGCTATAACAACAAGTATAAAATATGGATTTAGAAGTTAAAGGGTGTTCCAATAGTTGATGTAATTTCAAGTGTGTGGCCGTACTTTTGAACCGTTATAGACATGCAGCTGAAATTTACAAGGGACATGTTTTGCTAAGTCCGCTATAACAAGAACTTATAACTTAAATTCAGAAATTAAAGGGTGTTCCCAAAATTAATGTACGGGCATATAGCTCGTATTTTTTGAACCGTTGTACACAATCACCTTAATTTTCGACAGAATGTCCACTACTTTGTTCGGTATAATGAGAAGTATAAAAATATAAAATATATAATCTGATGTATATGGGCAAACTGTTGAACCGTTACAGACAGACTTTTGAAATTTACACAGAAACTGATTGCTAAATCTACTACAACAGCAAGTATATAATTTGAATTTGGAAAGTAAAGAGTGACCCTATAGTTGCTGCAATTTGATGTATATTGCCAAACTATTAAACAGTCAAAAAAGTAAGAAGTTTGGAGATATAAGTGTGTCCCAATAGTTAATGTAACCTAATTTATGTGGCCATACACTTGAGCTGTTATAGGCAGACAGATTAAATCTGTTTTGAAGTCGGGTTTTTTCGGTTTTTTTTATAGATATTTTCAAGGTCTAATTTAATTTAAAAATCTAAATATTTGAGTTAAAAATACATTTTTATGACATTTCCAAAAATTACATGCCTAAGGTACCCAATTTTCGCGGCCTACCAAAAAGCTCCCCTCCCTTTACTCTAGGGGCCGACAGTTCGCAGCTGCACACAAAACCATCTGCTTTGCCCCAGTAAAATGTCATTGCGATATCTTAAGTTGTACATGAGATTCCGAATTCTATCCAAAGTAAATCGTTTTACTGTGAACTTTTGATCAATTACATATATTTGACGCTTCGAGATGAATTGTTTTTAATAGTCTCTTCTTCATTTGTTTGTTTATAATATTCTCCTGGCAATGAGAATTTATCGTAATCTTATGAATTCTTCAACCCCCCATATTTACAAAGATTTTATGAAACATCCTTGTTTTAAGAAAGTAGAAAACCAAACATAAGCTTTACTAATATTACAATTCTAAGGTTAAACAATAATTTTTATTTTTCATGTGTAAATAAGTAGCGCGAGTTTTCGTAATCAGGGGGCAAATTACGGCATTCGATATCGATCGAAATTTCAATAGAATTTAAATGTAAACAAAGAAAAAAGTCGTGCACGATTGTGATTGAAAACTCACTCACGAACTTATTTCTAGCATAAATGGGAGTGTTTAATTTGATGGACTAAATAATTGGCGATTTTATTAGCATTGAATGATAAATAATGCTACCAAATTTTTAGCATTATTATTATTTTCACTAATGGCAATGCTTTTTAATGAAAAAGTTTTATTGATAATTAGTTAAAAAACAAAATCATAACCATTGACTAATAATTAAATGATTTCAAATCATTATTATTAATGAATGTATTCGTTGTCTTTGTACACAAAATACACATCTTAAAGTATAGTACAGCATTATTTTAATGTGGCATTTTGATCGCGAAAATTTGGTAAGACCCAATATGAACACATTTTGGTTTCGTAAAAGTAATAAGATCTAAAGCTGGGTGTTACGTGACCCCAAGTCACTTAAAATTGATAAAATGTTAAAATTTCAAATGTAGATCTATATACATAGTGTTTAATTTTAGTTTCTGTGATCAAAATTTGTGTTTCATAAAAGCAATTATTTTTGATTCAGTTGTAAATAGTAATTAAAAGATTTCATTGAAATTTCATTCACATTAGTAAAAATAATTGTAATTAAAATAAAATAAATGAAATTATCATTAAATTTCTTTCATTGTCATTATTTCAAACATTGCCAATGAAATTTCAATGGTAATGAAAATATCCCCAGTATGATCTCTAGTACATACCAATATCACTGAACATCAATAAATCTAATAGCTTTGTGAAGTTAAAGTAACACTGCTTAGGTTTAATGTCATTAGGCTGCCAGCCTACATCCTAAAGGGGAGACACGGGAATCGATGTTGAATATTACCCTCAAGTTACTTTTTTATAGGTTCGGTCAAAAATATATTGATTCCAATACTAAGTTTGGGTTCAAATATAGCCTTCTTACAATTTTTACACTTGGATTACAAATGAAACTAATCCTTTTGGTGCATATAGTTTCCTAATATTCAATTAAAAAGTGTTGCGTCAAATATAAAATTTTCGGGAAATAAAAATATCAACGTATTAATTGTTGCGACGGTTAAGTAGATAAAAGATATTATTTGAAATATAATAAAAATTACAAATATCATGTTCTGGGATGTTTCTAGTACAATAAAAGGTCCTACCCATAGGCGTTATTACACGAATTATACTTACATTTACTTTTTTTATTTTCTGATAAAGAAAAAGTGGTTTACGATTTTTTTTATTACCAGGATTGTTGTTGGAAGATTCAATTAAAACTAAAAATGCACCTTCGAGATCCTCATGGTATGGATCCCGTTTAAGACTATCAACGTCACAATGAGATATCTCATTTTTATTTTTAAATACGTTATTAAAATCACCATCAATTGAATCTTCAGGGTCAGCATTCATTTCCTTTCCCATAGAGGCAACTATTTTAGATTTCAAATTACAAAGTAACTCAGGTACTAAATTGTTAAGATCCACGAAAGACTCACTATGTTCCGATGGAAAAAAAGATTTTGATAAAGAAAATTTATTGTCGGCCAAAGGTGCTGAAACATCAGGATTATAAATTGTCATCTTTATATTACCACGCCGTTTCTTAAAACTATCACTTAAAAAAGATTGAAACAGTTCCACAAAATCTGGCTTTGATGTGTCGAATACAGGAAAGAAATCGTCGTCGCCCATCCTCGATATTTTTAATTTATTTATTAAAATACTAATTCAATTTAAATACAAAAAATTTTAAAGATTAACTAAAGCACTTAAAACAAAGCTCAAAAATAACTGTATGCACTAGCAAAGCTTCGCGAAAAGCAGATTTGAAGAAACAAAACAATAACACAACCGTATACCACGAACGATCTGAGAGAAGTGAGTGCAAAACTTTTCGCAAAGCATACATATGTTTAACTTCCAGTACATTAAGTGAAAAAGTACCAAATTAAGCAACTAATAAAGCACAAATACTCAATTAAAACGTTTTCTTAAGAGCCTTATTTTCGATTTCGATTGTTTATAATTAAATATTCCAATAAATAAGATTTTACTTTTGGTTCGATATCTCAGTAAATAAATAAAAGCCTGATAATGTTTTTTATTTGAATTTTTTACACAAAAAAATTAATTTATTTGTGTCAGAAAGAAAACGGCTGCTTTTAGTTTGTAATTTAAACATGGTCTTGTTGCTTAAAATTGTGCTCACGTCAACTCTAGCCAATTCGCATTTTTGCAGTTGTACGATTCTTTAGAAAAGCACTAGACACCAGGTATCCATATTCTGAAACGTACATTTTCGCTATGATTCATCCAATTTACTTTATTTGTAAGTTGCAAGTAAACACTAAAAGTAGAAAAGATGGAAGTGTGATCAAACTGTTCAACATATCGTACAATATAATAAAGGTAGAGTCTTAAAGGTAGAGTTTTAAGTCCCGTAGTTCTTGAAACTCTGATAAAATAATTATTTTTTAAAAGGTAAATATGTAAACATTTTAAATAATTTCGACTCATATATAATTTAAATGGAAGAGTGAAAGTCTCATGCGTGGTATATTTCAAGAAGAAAACATTGTACACTGCTATTTGCTCACTGTGTTCACAAATATTATCTTACAAAGGTAAAAGCACAAGTTGCCTTACTGGAATACATCGAAACAATTCATGTGCTCAAAACTTAAAAATTAAAAAAAAAAAAAAAAAAAATTTAAAAATAAGATTGAAAAAGAAATTTTTGTTATTGAAAAATTCAATAAAAACCCGAAATGATCTAAAAATAAGCCACCTGCAGATCTGATATAAATGACATGCAAAGACTTTTATATGTTTTGAGGCCGCGTAATAATAATAAACTAACAGCTGACGTGGCTAGTAGATACGTTATGTCAACAAATTTTGAGAAATGAAGGATACAAAATTGCACACCCTTGATATTACAATAGCCCTGATATATTTAATAAGAATCAAAAATAATTTTTTAATTAATTAATTAAATTAATAATCATCTTTTTGGTGATAGAAGTAATGCACTAGAAAACATTGAAGACACTTTCCGACTGTGACGTTTAAAAAATAAAAGTATTCAAGCCCATAAAACTCGAAACGTTTTAATTAAAACAGATTTTTGAAGGAACTAATAAACACTAGAAAATCAACAAATTGTTTGATGCTTGTGAACAATAATAACTCAAAAGTCGTTTCGAAACTTAAGTATAGTTTTAAATATTTATATTTTTTAACTGAATACTTTTTAATTCGTATTATTTTGAGATTTTTGTTTTTTATTTGTGAATGTTTTTGTTAAAAAATTGACCTCATTAGGAAAATGTTTAATGAAATGTACACGATTATTTAAGTATGAATAAAATTTCTTATTTTTTGCTCTGAGCGGTAACACCCGGGTCCCGAAAAGTTTTTAAATAAATCCAGATTTCCCAAAAATTAAGAAGTCCAGGAAAAATCTTTACCTCTCGACTTTACCACAAGACATTATCTTTCTTTCAGGCGCTTCCACTACCATTAAATTACTACAAGTAGTTTCAACATGTGGAGTAAAATGAACAGTTTTTTTTTTTTATTTATTTGTCGCAGCTTCACTGTAAAAAACAAATTTGAAACAGAAACAATATGTTGCAGATGTCTTTAAGACATATTATGCAGGCCTCTAACAGCATTTTTATGCTGTGAATGAAAAATATTAATTTGAATGAAAATTAAACTACGTAACTATGCAAAGAAATATAACTGCAACTGACACAGTTAGCAAAGGCCGAGTCAGAGCAAAGAGATCGAGGATGAAAAAGCTCATATTAATAGATTTGGTCATTTTGCAAGTAAACGATAAACGACATCAGGGATTAATTGTTACTGCATTCTTTGGTTAACAAAGACTTCCATGCACCATAATCAAGAATTTTCATAAGATATAAGAACACGTTTTTATTATTTTCAATTTTTGCTACGCCTACGGAACCACATCATCAAATTAACGTGAGTTGAAATCAATTTTATGTATAATTTAAAGTTTATTTGAGTATTGTTTATTTATAAAAATAGTATATCGTATTTATTTATGATCTGAGGTAAATTCATCTGTATTATTGTTATTTGACCCTTTTGGGTCTTATATTACGATATGAAATAATAATAATAATAATAAATATTAGTTCTTTAAAACAATTATTTTTTCATTATATTTTTATATACATATGTATATAGTGTCGAGTGGAGAGAATTAGTTTTCAATTTAAAACATAAATCACGAGAAATATTTTCACACACTGATGATAAAAAAAAATAAAAATAATATATGAATGTAGTTTAGATAATAGTGTCAATTTTTTTTTTTTTTTTTTTTTTTTTTTTTGATAGAAGTGGAGTTTAAAAGGAATCCCAACTTAAACATAAAGAGGTGCAAAAATTTAAAGAAAGTTCGGCTAAAATTCGCAATGCAGCATCTTCAGAAGACTCGAAACCACATCCAAGGTTTTAAAAAATTGATTGCAGCAAGAGGTGACAGTCATATAATGGTCCACGCATATTCCTGACCTAAGCGTTATTAAAAACTTATGAAAAATAGTAAATAAGAAGACCAGATCAGTTCTAGCACAATAAAAAGCCAGTTGGTGCAGTATTTACAACTGCTGCCGGGAACAAATACTTCCTGGCACTTTAAACCGTTGCCCAGCCTGCTTAATTACATTTTTTTAAGATGCTATTGGATAAATATAATTTAATAATTTTACTGTTACCCTTTAATATAATTATTTTGCATTTGGAAACTCTAGATTGATCTTCGAGTTCAGTTGGCGTCAATTTTAGATGCTCTTTTATTTATAATATATGCGAAAATGTGAAATAGTTGTATACGCCGACGATAAATTGACTAAAGAGTGCTATATTCAGCTATGCCGAATCTTAAATACCCTTCACTATATATGTATAACCACATGTACAATACTAGTAAATAAAAATCGGCATAAGAAATTCTTTCCTATCGTAAGGTTTGCTTAGAGTTGTTGTCCCACCACAATAAATAAATTTAAACAAGATCATCTAATGTCTGGGCAACTCAGAATATATACACTTTATGGGGTTGGAAAGAATATTGTAGTAATTACAAACGGAATGACAAACTCAGATATACCCTTTTTTCCACTTGTGGAAATTAGATTGAAAATGTAAACTTTTTGTTAAAAACGAACAAATTAAAGTTAAACGAAAATAAGACTAGAATTTTGGAAATAAATATAACTATAGTGAAATATATGAAATACCAATTGATAAAAATTTTATATACGCAAGAAAATTGCCAAGAATAAAGTAATTTTTTTACGAGAATAAATAAATATATTGGGGTGACAGAGAATTAAACAATAAGAAAAAAATTAAGTACTATATGTAATGGGTTAAGCAGTTTCAATAAATTTTAGTATTTCCTTGAAGATCTTTTCAAAAGCTTCAAAATGATACCCATATAGATATAAAAAATTTACAAATTTCAGAGTCCATACCCCGGAAAGTATGGTCGAGCGCCAATTTTTACACTTCATGTTTTTTTGCTTTTTAATTCTCAATCGCCTCAGGTATTTATTTTTTTAATTGGAGTTACTTTATTGTTACAAAAGACATGAAAAAATTAGAGGTAGATCAATTGGCATATTGCTATATTCGGCTATGCCAAATCTTATATACCCTTTACCATCTATGTAAATCTTATAAACCCTTTACCATCTATGTGAAGTAACTCAAATCAAAAAAGCAAATATTGGGTTGACAGAGACTTAAATAAAAAAAATTGATACTACATATATATAATCTATGTATATAATAATCTATAATCTATGTATATATATATATATATATATATATATATATATATATATATATATATATATATATATATATATATATATATATATATATGTATATAAAATGTTAAAAATGTATAGTAATTCATAAAATGAGAACGGCGAAGCCGATTTCTGTAAATTTTTTTGTCAGGTTTTCGTATTTTCGGGGAGAAGGTCTTTACGGAAGAAATTTTTAAAAAATCCCTCCGGAAAAGTCGGAAAATTGAAAAAATCGACTTTTTGTATGAATATTTGCGTGAAATTATTCCTTAATGGCTTTCTAAATCTGAAAATAGAAAGTTCTTAGTGTAAATCATGGAAAATTGCGGAAAATTGGAAAAATCAAAAATTGATTTTTTTTGTTTGAACTTTTATCAACAAATACGTAGGCGCCTTGCGCGTATGGATTTGAATCAATGTTAATACTTATACGTAGCGAAGCACGCCGGGATCGCCTAGTTTTACATAAAAAAATGCCATCGGTTCTTAAGGGGCTAACCTAAAGATTTCTTCAAAAGCTTTAAAATGATACTCACATTGATATTACAAAAAATTTGAAAATTTCAGAGCTCCGTTATTCGGAATATATGGGCATGCGCCAATTTTTTCACTTGATTTTTTTCTTATTTTTTCATTCTCTATCGCTCCAATTATTTTTTTTTTTAATGGAGTAACTTTATTGTTCGAACTGATATGAAAAAAATAGAAGTAGGCGTGGTGTTTTGCTGCCTCGAAGAACATGGATCTTAGGGACCGTTTACAATATATTTCCCAAGATAATTCAAACTCCACTAACTCTGGTGTACCTCCGAGTTTATAACTAGCTACAATCTTTTTTCTTGTTTATCTAAATGACTGTTTTACATTCATGAACAATGATCATTGCAAATTATTTGTGTTTGTCTATGACATTTTATAATTATTTAGAGCTGACTTGATGGAATGCGTAGTTTTGAGATCTTCTGCAATAAACACATCAATTCTATAGTAATCCTAATGCTCGTTGGAAGCAAACCCAATGTAACATGCTAAATTAATCTATATTTTGGTCCGACTTCCTCTTCAATAATCTGCACTATAAGATTTTTAATTAATATTTTATTATATTTTCCTTTTTGGTTTATAGCAATTTCGCGTACTGGGGAACAGTCACTTTTTAATAAATCACATATTTTTTTATGTGTTCCCACAAACCCAAACAAGGCAACCCAATAAGACTTGTATGGGCCGCTGTAGCCATGTTAAAAAGATAGACACTAAATGATTTTTTTCTTCTCCGACCAAACCTCTACTAAAACCTCTTAAGACTAAGTTAATGTACTTTTTTGATACTGAAAACTCAGATATTAAGATCAATCAATCAGATTTGTCAATAAGGTTAAATAATTAGGCATTGGACAACGTATTAAACTTTTCTCCTCATACAAATTTTTTATCTTCTCATACTGAAAAGACTTTACTCTTAAAATATTTACTTGCTACGTTCAGTAAGAAAAAAGATCGCTACGCCTTAATGATGGCAAATATACTATACTGTACTAAGATTTTTTTTAGCTCTTTTAATAGAATTACTTGTTAAATTTTTAAACTGAAATTTAGGAAACGTGTTTTTTTTAATTAAAAAATAACTTTTATTAAAAATTAATTTCAATTCATTTAAAATATCCACATGTCAACTCCTAGTTTTATAAAAAATTAAATAAAAATCGATTCCTTTGAAGCAGAACCCAAAAGATCTCACTGCAAAAGTACAAGCGCAACAATAATGTGTCGTTTATATATTGATGGTCCAGATATAATTTTTTTATTAATTAATTTCAAAACGATCTCATGGTCAATATTACATGTATTGTAAGATTAATTACCATCTAAAAGAATACAAGAATTAAGAATATCCAATGTAAAATCTTAGCCATAAAATGTTAAAGTTAAAAACTGTAAGATTTTTTTCTTCAATGAAGGTATGGAGAAGAAAACAAAAAAAAAATTCAATATTTTCCAAATGTCGCATAGGCTCATAAAAAACAACGTTGAATAATTGGCAGGCAAATCCATTATTGCACATTTCGTAGATGAAAATATGCGCCAACGTCAATTTTTTCTTATTTTTTAATTCTAAATCGCTTTATTATATTTGTTTTTTGATTGGAGTTAATGATATGAAAAAATTAGAGGCAGGCGTGGTGTTGTGCAACTGCCTCGAAGGACATGGACCGTTCTAATCGATTGTCGTATTTAAATTTTCTCTAAGTCATCTAGTGCCTTCGCGAAGTTGATTTCAACCCGAACATGGACGGATAGGCGGACATTGGTCAATCGACTTTGCAATGCATTAGAACGCAGAATACGTATATATACTTAATGTGTCAAAAATGAACATTGTAAAAATTACACACGGAGCGACAAAGTTAGATATACTATTTTTCCACCTGTGATGAACGGTATAAAAATTAAGCGAAATCAATAATTATAAAACAGCCTGTCAAAAAGTGAGAACAAATGTTCATAAATAACAATAAAATATATCAAATGAGATTCTGAATGTTTAATTTTTATACATAAATAAATGAGTATGTTGTGAGAAAAAAAGTAAGAGCGCTATATTCGGATATTTTGAATCTTATATAACTTAACTATATATGTAAAAAATAAGAAAAATAAACTTACAGACTGCATATAATTTTACATAAAAATGCCATCAATATTTATAAAACAACCTGCCAAAGAAGTGACAGACAAATGTTTATGAATAACAACAAAAAATTATACAAATGAAAAAAGTGTTCTGTTTTATACATAAACTAGATGAACCCAGTGTGCTTCGCTACCCCCCTCGTTATTAAATAAAATTAAAAGTATTTATATATTTACTTAAAAAAATGCCCAAGATATGACGATATTAAATTTTGGGTTATATGGGCGGTGCCACGCCCCTTTGTCCACTCCCAACTTTATATAGTCAAGAATATCCTATTGCGGAAATTTAATGACGATTGGTCCAGTAGTTAAGACTATATTACGATTCTTAATTTTTCTAAAAAGGGGCGGGGTCCCACCCACTTTTCTCCTGGTACGTATTCCTAATTATGCCAATACCATATGTACCAAATATCGTTGACTTAGGTCAAAAAATGGCCAAAATAGGGCGATTTAAATTTTTGGGTTATATGGGCGGTGCCGCGCCCCGTTGTCCAATTAAAACTTCATATAGCCTATTATTCCTTCCAGAGTCACAGTAACATGCTGTGAAAATTTCAGGAAGATCGGTCCAAGGGTTTGGCCTCCTATAAAGCACAAACATACAGACAGACATTCATTTTTATATATATAGATGCATATGCAAGTATATTTTGGGAAATGTTAAGTATTCGACAACAGACGAATATATTTTCACTTCCTAACAAAAAGTAGTTTGTACTATTATTTTGTGTATGATCTCAGGAGTAATTTCCTAAGTAATATTGTTTATTTTGGCGCTGTTGGTCTTTATATTACAAATAAAAGAAATAAAAGGTTTGTTTAAAAATAGTATATTAAAGAATGTTATTCCTATTTCTGTAAGTAAATACATATATATATATATATATATACATTCATAAATATAATAATAATTTCACTAAAAATGCGGGTACCTAAAATAAAAGCAAATTAAGCTAACAGAGTACAATGGGATTGCTCGCAGAGGAAAGTTACCAACAAGGCGCTTGAAATGATCACCATGTGAACCTATACCCAACAACAGTTAGCGAGTCTTTTTATGAGTGCATAGAATTACAGCGAGCTTTATTCAAGATGGATTTTATTTGAAATGGATAAAACTGAAAAAAAATGAAATTAATAATTTTAATTAATTAATTTTATCGGAAAACACGGTTTCCTGGCGTAATCGGTTGTGTCGATGAGATACATGTCCAAACAATTATTATTTATTATTATTATTACGTTTTATTTTTTCATTAAACTTTTTTTGATTTGAATATGTCATATTCGACAAACAGATACACCATAAACGTCCGAAATTTAATGGAATTTTTATAATAGATTTTACAGTGTTGTATTCATTGACGCTTTACGCCAAGTACGTGCCAAGCACAAGAAAGGTCTTTACTTTCGGCTGCGGTTCTGTTCCGTACCGTTCTGCTTCTTAATTATTTTAATTACTTTTTCTGTAACAACATATCAGCTGTTCATAACAAACAAAGAAAGCACAAAAAACAGAACGTCAAGTAATAACGAACCACAAATACATATTTAACAGAAAATTACAATTCATCACGGAACGGAAAGTTAAGACTAATTCTTCTTTGAGAGTGATTAAATATATAACGAATGACTTTTCTGATGAGTCATTCCAAGAAGTAAATATTTTGTGACATTACCAGAGCATGCGCTGAGGTTAGGTTGGGCAGGCAGCTGTGTTGACACAGCCCACTTGGGTCCCTTTGTGTTACCTGCTGAGAAAAAAGAAAATCAGAACATGAAAAAAGAAATGAAGATAAGGAACAAGGAATAGAAAAAAGAAATGCAGAAAGAATGCAAAACAAAAAATGCACACATTCCATTGACTGACTGTACCTCCCCAAGAGTCTGTGCTGACCTTACCTAGGTGCAGACGAGGGTCCTCGGGTGGTGTGCAGGCACTGAAGCTGAAAAGACAGTGACGTAACTGTCGAAGGATTTTACCAGTTTCCTCAAATAATAAAGTATAAATAATAATAGCCTAAATAAACTGGCAGCACTGGAACCGGTAGCCAATACAGAGAGCCGCTTATCTCTATAGCCGGTTATTGGTGAGGTCCGCTCGTGGTACACGTGGTGGTTGTGGTTAAATTTGTCTATCTCTGCGGGTCTGGCGTGGAATAGATTGAAGTGTACTATTGCACTCTCAACAGAGGAGTTTAAAAATAGGCTTCGACCGTATAGCAAGGAGTAGATTCATGGTCCTGCAAGCCATGGTCTTAAAGTTGCACAGAATAGTGGTTTGACCACCGTCTGGTAAGGGCTTACTGTCAGGTACAGACGTTAATCTAATCACTTCTCATGCACCTCAAAAAGGAAGTTATTTCACCTGGTTTCAGTGATGGTATACCAGGTAGGCTCCCAGTTGTATATACCCCAGAGTGGCGCACAGACAGATTATGTTCCACCGATCCAAAGATGGCTAGATTGTTCTACCAATCGAACATGTCGACTAGTTAGACCATCTGACCTGAGCCAGAACATGAACAAACTTAACGAAAATAAAACAAATATAATGGAAATAAATATGGACAAAAGTCCTGTTTTTAAAATTAATAATACGGTAATAGAAAAGCTCGAAAAAATTAAATACTTGGAAATTGTGTATAGACAAGAAAGTTAATTTAAAAGAACACATAGACTATATATGCAAGAAAATTGGCAAAAAGATTGGATTCTTTAAAAGAATAAGAAATAGGGTATCCATATTGACAGCGATTAATATATATGTATACCATAATATATATATATATATATATATATATATATATAATATATAATAATATATATGTATACCATAATAATACCATAATTAAATCTCATTTTGAATTCGGTATGACCGTACTATATACATGCTGCACAGACTTGCAGATAGAAAGACTGCAAAAACTTCAAAAGAGAGGTATGAGATCAATAATAAAATGCAATACAATTCATGCTGGACACACTAAAATAGCTAAATGAAAAACATATTTACCTTTCTTAACATTTCAATTCGGTTTTAATTACAAAGGTTACCTGCAAATGCAATCAAAATCCCATATAAAAAATAAACCAAAAATAACATTGCTTAAGTTCAACTCTCTTCTGTTAGTGAGAAATCACGAAATGTTTCCTGTTTCAAGTTTAGAAACGACAATTTTTTCCCAACTTGGAAATAATATGAGCTGAATTTCGTGCGTTCTGTTCAAACATGCGAAAATTGGTGGCAACTTCAGTTATTCTGCTTGAAAGATTTGACAATCATAGCAATATCTCGATTTAGAAAGAAATTGCCCCTTAGATTCTTTCAGGAAGTGCCGGATTATATTACAGAAAAATTGTCAGTAATTTTGTGTTGAAATTTGAAGAAAATAAGTCTCAAATTTATTTTTAATAACGGCATTTTTAACATACTTAGTGTAGTAAATTTCGTGGAAGCTCAATCTTTTAAAGAAAAATGTACTTTAAATAATTTTATTAAACGGTGAGAGCGTGCACTTTTCACTACCGAAGTATTAGTATTGGGTCCTAATTTAAATTCTCAGGAGTAGCATCGGTATGAAATGTTATTTCATACGTTATTCTTTTTTTGTTTTCGTTTTGTTTTTGATTAGTAAATGAATTTGTTTCCTTGTTATTTTCCCTGACATATGGAATAAAATTTTTACTATATTTTATACCAAGGCGCATCAATTTACAGGTGGTCTTAATAGCCCAAGTAATTTTTGTTTATGTTCGACGTTCTTAGAATTTAAAATTTTTCAAATAATTTTATAAAACTAAATTTTAAAACCAAAAGTGAAATATAAAATGAAATATTGCTGCATATGCAGGAGAAAGAAAACAACTTGAACAACTTTATTTAAAGTATCAATTGATGATAAAAGGATAAATTAAATTCGGCTTCCTTCTGTTCAGCCAGCTACTTTTGACATCAATATGGTGCTGTGCAACAACAAAGTTACATTGGGTTTAAGTTTTTGAAGCCGTGCGGCCACCTCATATTTAATTCGCGTTGATTTTACACAACGTATGACGGATTCTATGTGCCCCGGCCTTAAGTGCAATTTTATATTATGGCAAATTTAATATATAGCGATTTTGATATTAATAATAACAAGGAACGGCAGTATTGTGCTTGTCGTTGTTCCTTTGAGCAGTTGTTACTAAAAAATGAATAGCTGACATCACTGCTTTAAACATTTGTTTTCTTTTTAACCACTAGAGGTTATGTCATATGTACGTATAATATGTAAGTTTGAACATGATAATTATAAAGCGTATGTTTAAAACAGATTTTGACATACACATCAACTTACATGTGGATAGCAATTTTGACATTCCATATGACTTGTATACGCTGTTTAAACACAGCTTTAAGCAGCATTTGCATAAAATGGTAGAACCACAATTAAAATGTGGTTTACTTATTGTATATCGTGCCATAACCGCCAAAATAACGTAACCAACAAAAACAAACTTTACAGGAAAAGGTTTTTTCCGACTTGAGATTCACTTGAATTATCTACAAAAAATCTTCTGTTACTTACGTTAGTTTGGCGGTCATTATTGTAACAAGATTTTAATAAAATGTGCTACTTACGTACTATTCTCAACTTAAATTTTATTTTCAACTTTTCAGAATTTTTTGTAATACATACATACATAAGTATATAGAATGTATTCATATCGTCACCTAAAATGCAAAAGGCCGCATCTAACAAAAAACCTTTATTCAATCAAAATAAAGGTTTTTAATTATTTGCTAGGTACGGCCATTTGTATTTTAGGTGACGATATATACTCTTACATAATTTCCCACGTCAATTGGATCTACGCTCCGGAACGATCCGAGTCTATCTCGGCCAACGATTTTCAAGCCAGCAACAGTTGTACAAACCGAAAGTTTTTTCCTCAGGTAAGCAAAACATGCCAGCAATTTTACTCAAAATATTACTCATTAAAGCTGGCATTGAACAAAACCCAGGTCCACAGATTTTGGTAACGTCACATCGGTCAGGTGCTCAGTCTGTGGTATCTGGTGCCACCTAAAAAGGTTCTCAGGTCTCACCAGCCACCGTGAATGGTCTCAAAGCCTTGTGCTGAGTTTCTGTAGTAATCAACCACCTAACACCAGCACTGCACCTCCCAATGCAACCCCACAGGTTCAAATTCCATCCCCATTTGTGAGGCGCAACGAAATTCATCAGTGTACATGCTCGATATGTAACACGATGATTCGGAGGAATATAACGTCAGTACATTGCAATGGTTGTGGAAAATTTTGTCGTATGAGGCGATGTGAAAATTTGAGACCACACAGAGACTGTAATGCTGATTTCTTGACCGCATGCTGTGCAAATACCACCTCAGCTGCTAGCACCTCCCTAAACTGAACTGCGCAACCTACACCTGCTCGCAATATCCCACCAATTGTACAAAACTCACCCTCACTACAGCGACCGACACCGACAACATCATCCCACACTATCTCATCGCCACGTCTTCCCACTCAGCGGCTAGTGCAAACTACTGGTCCCGGTGGATATGAAATATCATGCAATTAAATTGTAATAGCCTAAGGAATAAGACCCACGAGATCACCAAATATATGCACGATAACAACATACTCATAGCCGCTATACAGGAAACAAAGCTAACTGGTAATTGTACACTCTCAGCCTCCGGCAATTAGAACATCATTAGGAGTGACATGGATAGGGATAATGGCGGAGGGCTGGCGTTCATCATTGAGCAAAATGTCAGCTACAAACTGACAATCCCTCCAGTCCCTGACCACAACTTGGAGGTTATGAGCATTTCAGTGGACACTGACGGCACAGAAATAGAGATCATCAATGTTTCTATCCCGCCCGTTAACAGCATTGGGGGTAATTATCACCCGAGCATATCCCATCTCTTGCATGGTGATAATAGAATACTACTAGGTGATTTCAATGCTCACCTTGAGAGTTGGTATTCTCAACTACCAGAAGACCCTCGCGGTATTCAATTTGCAGAACAGATAGACGAATCAGACTTTGCCGCAATAAACGAAGACTTCCGAACAAGAGTTACTGCAAGATGTGTAAGTTCACCAGACATCTCCATTGTCTGCTCATCACTACTTACCTACACAAGCTGGCAAACCCATCTTGCATTGAACTCGGACCACATCCCCATTATGTTCACTGTTGAGAAACCAAGTGACTTCGTTGAGCCTGATAAGCGCACTTATATTAACTAGAATAAAGCCAACTGGCAGGGGTTTTCAGAATTTATTGATAACTCCCTTCGTCAATTACCCCACCCGACTTGTACCAGGAAGGGAGAGAAAGTTTTCAGGCAAACTCTCTGGGCAGCCCGGCGCTTTATACCAGCAGGCAGAGTCCCAAATACTAGAAAATATTTTCCAACTAGTGCAGCGCGTATAGGTCATAAAAGCGATCGTTTACGCGCCTACAACCCAGCAGACGAGCGAATTGAACAGCTGACGGCCGAGATAAATACACTCGTCAAAGAATATCCCCGGAGCAAATGGTTGAAACATCTTAACAATTGTTTAATTAGCTCAAAAAAGCTCTGATCTACTATTAAAAGTCTATCTGGCTCAAACTGCAACAAAAACCTTGCCGCTATAGGATTCCATGACATTCAGCATACAGATGCAAAGAAATGCGCTAAATTATTCTGCCGACAGTTTGTCGAACACCTCACTTCGCAGAATAGGGATAAAAAAACCATAGTACGGAGAACCAAGTATCTAAAACGAGATTCGGTGCCCATTTCCTTCAGTCCCGATGAAGTTAAAAATATTATCTCTAAATCAAAACCCTCAAAAGCTCTTGGTCCTGATGGCATCTTAATGCTAATGTTAAAAAAAAAACTTGGCCCAGTATCACTTGAATATCTGACGCGCCTTCTAGAAATCTCGATTCACCAATTGGTGATTCCGGATATCTGGAAGGTTGCCCGGATAATTCTCTTAATAAAACTGAACAAACCCGTTACAATGGGAGAGTCTTACCGCCCTATCTCCCTTATATCACCCGTAGATAACGTCGTAGAGGCGTTACTACTGATAACCCTAAAGCAACATATCTTACCCACAACACACCAACATAGCTTCAGGGAATCCTATAGCACCACAACGGCTTTAAATATGATAGCTACCCAAAACACAGACGGCCTTAATCAGCAAAGATTATGCCAAAGCACAATCTTTGACCTTTGACACGGTCGATCACTCTGTGCTGATAAATGACATCATGAACTCTACTCTTCCGAACGATGTCAAACGCTGGATTGCTAACTACTTAAGTGGTAGACAAGCGTTTGTTGAGTTCAAAGGCCAGAAGTCAAAACTCCGCAAGATAAAAATGGATGTGCCACAAGGAGGAGTACTGTCACCTATACTCTTTCAAAATTATCTTGCGACACTTCCTGCACAACCCCAAGATGTCAAGATGGTGTCGTACGCAGATGACCGCACAATCTACTCATCTGGTGTTAAAATTTATGACATTAGTACCAGAATCTCACAATACTTGGCCACCATTTCAGAATATTTTCAGGAACGTAGACTATCACCCTCTAAGTCTACAGTAAGCTTTTTTACTTCGTGGACTAAAGAAGTAAGACTGGAAATGGACATCTCGGTCGAAGGCCACCGTATCCCTACGGTACAGAATCCAAAAATTTTAGGGGTAGTCTTCGACAGACTCTATCACTTCTCATCGCACGCCACCTACATCCACCACAAAGTGAAAATTCGGAACAAGGTCCTAAAAGCACTCGCAGGCACCTCCTGGGGAATGAATAAGGAGACGATAGTGACAGCATACAAGGCAATCAATCGCTTCCTCCTTAATTATGCTGCCCCGTTTTGGACCTCGTTCCTCAGCGACAGTAAATGGCGACTCTTACAGACTGCACAACACAATGCGCTCAGAATCCCGACGGGATGTGTCAAAATGACAAACATAGATCACCACCATGAAGAGACTAGGATGCTTCCGCTCAGAAAACATAATGAACTACTGACCAAGCAATTTATAGTGGCTTGTAACCAGCCCAGTCACCAGGCTTTAGGCGTTATCGTAATGACATCCGTGATATTATTCCATCTACAATAAACCGGATGACTATTACAAATACCCAAACACTTTGGCTATAGATGTAATAAAGTCCTAAACGAACACCTACCCGCGATTTCAGAAGATGAGAGGCTTTTGCCCAGGCGCACACACAATATCAGTCTTAGAACAATTAAGAGCCGATTGGTGCAGTGTTCTCAACTGCTTCTGTGAACGGATAGTTCCCGGCACTTTAAATCGTTGCCCAGCCTGTCTCTACACGACACAGCTCACTTGTTTAATTTTCCCAATAGCCCCACAAATTTGAACCCTAGAGACCTTTGGATACGACCGATTGAGGTTGCGCAATTTCTCCACCTCCCAATACCACCTGATGACACACATACACATAATTGAGTATTTTGCTATGTCTTTTGTTTTACATCTTTTCAGGGAAGAACTCTCGACAGCAGCAGAGCTGTTACAACAAGAACAACTCTTACATATAAAATGCTTATATACTAAATAAATAAATAATATGTTATATAGTTTCCTCAATTGTTACATTCAGAACATCTCATATCGTATTGGAGTGTTTGAACCGAAGGTATTCTTCATAAAAAGTTGGTGTAATAGTTTTTTCACACATAGCTCTTATATCTTTAAATTTAAGTGACGAAATTTTTAATTCCTGAGAATATGCACGAGAGGGTGCTGAGTACAAGCATTCAGCCCGATATTAATTATTTGAGCTTTGTTAAATGTCTTCCAGTTTAAAAAATCGGAGTATTGCAATGAAATACATTTTATACACAAGGGTTTGTTCTTGCAGTGCGAATAACTGTTGGCCACTCGCTAGGAGCCCATACGGTTCGATTACGTATAAATGATTCTGGTATGCCCAGGTAAGGTTAGGCAGCCAGCAGTGTTGCAACAGCCCACTTGGGTCCAATGATTGGTCCCTTTGTAACGTGGGAACAAGAATTCATAAAAAATGAAATCATGTCCAGCATGGCTTTGTTACGATTTTTCCCCATACAATTATCATAATATAAGCTTAACTCCCGAACTCTCTTTCTCTGATCTAAAATAAGAAAACGTCTATATAACGCCGTGCAAATTTCAATACAACTACGTTTGCCAGCTTTTTCACCCCATAAAAAACAAAATCCTGCATTATTTCTCGAATAAAAAAAGAGTCATGCTTTTACTATGAGGTGTAAAAAAATAGAAAAAAAACAACGGTAGATAAAAGTATTTTTTGTTTCTACGTTATTGCATTATTATTTGAATTTTTTTCTTTTAGCTTTATATTTTTTTTATAATATCTAATATTGTGGCAGCTCTCTCCCGTTGTTTTTATGTTACTTACGTTATTCTGCGGTCACTAATTTAGGCATATGTGGGTTACGTTAAAATTGAAGGGCTCTCTTAACATTTTGATTATCGATACAATATTTTACAGGGCAACATGTTGTTACAGAACAATTCTGCGTCAAAAACTCAAATTTGAAAAGTATGTTGGTTACGTTATTTTGGCGGTTAAGGCACGATATGATCTTTAACTCACAAATTTTTATCTATTATAAAACCAAGACATTTTATATTTTTTACTTTTTGTATGCTTTCATTGTTTATTACTATTGTCAAATTGCTAGTCATATTTATTTCCATAATTTTAGTCTTTTTTTCGTTTAACTTTAATTTGGTCATCTTGAGTGATTTCTTCCGTGTATATTAACGCATCGTCGGCATATTAAATTATCTCACATTCCTGTAGTACTTTAGGCATGTCGTTTATTTATGCCATTCATTTTTAAAATTTAAAATCTGTTTTCCAGGTAAGATTGAAACCATTTCAATTCTTACCCTCTTACTCCATACATCTATAGTTTATGTAATATATTTTTTCTGCCAGTTGTTTCAAAGGCTCTTTTAAAATCTAGAAAAATGGCCATCACTTCATTATTTCTTCATATGACCTGCCATCGGTTGATTACATAGTTAAATGAACTGGTTTTGTTTATTTTAAGTGGTCTACTTAAAATAAAATTAACTTATCGGTAATTTTAATGGGTTATATACACCTCCTCTCCATTACAATCACAATTTCAAAAAAGAGTTCTACAGTGACATAAAATAAAACGGTTTTGCTGTACAATTCTAACGCACAAATATTTCTTTATTTAATTACCTTAATGGGAATTTCAATGGAATATAGGCACCTCCTCTCCATTACAATCACAATATCAAAAGAGTTCCACAAAATAAAATAAAAAAAAATGATTTTGCTGTACAATTCTATCGCACAAATATTTCTTTTGAAACAAGTCCACTCACAAACAGAATTAAAAAAGGACCAACTCTTAATTTTGTATGAAATGAAATGAAAAGATAAGACTTTGTCTCAACAATATCTTATATCAATAGGCTTTGTGTATTATTAAAAAAAATAAAATAAATAAATACTCAATTAAATCTATTTTCCTATTTGGGAAAATGGGAAGACCAAAAAACTCAGAAAAATAAATAAGATGGAAATATAACGATATGATAAATCATCATAAATCATCAGAAATACTTCACTGTATAAGAAAACAAAGTTTAAAATATCTTTTTTTATTTAAGATCTTAGCGAAAAAAAAACTTTATAAAAAAGCGTTACTGGTTTAAGATCTTAGCGAAAAAAAAACTTTATAAAAAAGCGTTACTGGTTATAATTGTAAAAAAATTAGAAATTTTATTTTTTTAACGTTTAAGGAACCAAATATTGACACTGCCAGCAATAAACATATTTAACATGATCATTAAACCACACTTTGAGTTTGAGTCAACAATATTATATTCGTGCTGTACATCGACTTTAAAAGCAACAAAATAATGCAATCGGTAAACACCTATTAATTTTATGTTAGAATAACTTAAATGGTTAAATATTAAACAAAGGCTTGAACTAAATACTCTAAATTGTATATAAAATATAAAAAATGGAGCAGCACAAGAATATCTAAGAGAGCAAACAGTATAGGTTAGAGATGCTCAACCATACCAATAAAAAACATGGAAAATTTAAGGCAACTGCAATACAACGCTCGCTGTTCTACAAGAATTACAACTCTATAACTCTGTCGACAAACGTAAACATAATATTTAGTAAAAAAAATGAAAAAGTTTTAGTATAAATGTAAATGTTAATGAAGGTTAAAGTATTTTGAAATGTATCGAAATAAACTAAAAAACAAAATGAAATATTGGCCTGTTAGTATAACAATTAAAGGAAATTAGCATAATGTATATAAATATACAGGGACTTATTAATAATTATAACCAACTTCAAATTATTGCAGCAGAAGAAGGACCTAAGTTTATTATATGAAACTCATGTAACTGAAGAAAATGAGGAGCAGGAACTACGTTTACAATGACATAATAACTGGAGGTGTCATAATATATTTTAAGACTTATTGGAATATTACTAAAATAGTTAAAAATGTAGATAATATGAAGTACGGGATATTATTTTGCAGAGCCACATTTGGAAACTACAGCTATACAATTGGGGCAATTTATAGATTACCTAGTCAAAGCATATCCGAGTTTTGTACTGTATTTGAAGAAATAATTGAGGAAAACTGTGATAATTACTTAAAAAAACTGGAATATTTTAATAACCGGTGGTTTTAATATAGATTGGATAAACATTTACACATATAAGAAGAGAATCAATAGTATTCTTTATGATAACGGGTTAAGGCAATTAAAAATGAATGCACGCTTGTAACAGAAAATTCTAAAACAAGAATGACTATGTTATAATAACAAATAATTTTAATACGTTAGTGGATAATAATGAAAAAAAAAATAAGATATCAGACCACGAAATTTTAAATATAACAATCCCAAATATGAATAACCTTATACAAAATAAAATAAAAATAATCGAAATATTTAAATATAACAAAGAAACTTTTAAAGCAGAATTATCTAATAACATAAAATATGATGACACCCGAGATATACATGAAAACTGTTTGATGAATGATTCAAAAATACTGCTAAAACTGATGACAAAAGTGTTTATAACTGGTTTACAGATGAACTAAGATTAATGAAAAGAGAAAAAAATAATGAGATATTTTCAAGCTAAAACAGAAAATACTAATCAAAAATGGGCCGAATATAAGATAATCAGAAATAAATATAAACAACAATTTAAAAACAGTAAAAATAAATATATTAACAACAAAATTAGTAACTCCACGGACTAAAAGCAAATGTGGAAAGAAATCAAACACCTAGTACTAAATGATAACAAAATTATGATAAATAATGTGATATTTGATAATATAGAGTATAATAATAGTTATAACATTGCTAAAAAATTTAACTCTTATTTGATATACAGCATTAGTAGTATAAGGGAATCGATAGATAATGTGCAATATGTGAACCGAATAACATATAGTGCAACTGATATTTTTAAATTTCGTATAATTAATAATTTAGAACTATATTAATTAAAATTTAAAAAAAAATGAGAAATAATAATGATTACGATAAAATATCAAATAAGATTATATAAGATAACTGGAATGCAATTGGCAGCGTGTTATTAAAAATAGTAAATAAATCGTTTGAGACTGGATGTTTTCCAGACAAGTGGAAAAAAAAACAATGGTAACACCTATTAGAAAAATTGTAAAAACAAATATCAATCAGGAACCCGTAAAAAACACTCTTGTGAGACAACTGTTAACTATGTCATTAGTAAATGGAAAGACATAGAAAATGATAAGAAATTAATCGCAGCATTTTTTCTTGTTTAAGCATTTTTTCTTGTTGAGCATTCGAAGCCTTTGATAGGGAAGTAATGTTTGAAAAGGTATATATGTATGGATTAGGAGGAAGAGAGCTGAATTGGTTTAAATCATACATAGGGAACAGATAAATAAATTAGTATTAGAGGAAATAATGAAAGACTTTAAAGTTCCACAAGGCTCCATATTGGGCGCAATGCTGTTTATCATTTATATTAATGATTTGCCAAATACATATATTAGAAAGATGTAACATAGTCCTATACGCCGATGATATCTTAATACACAACATTGCAAGCAGGGAAGAATGTCGGGAAATTGTGAGATATAACATGGATAAAATACAAAACTGGTTAAAAATGAATAAACTTAAACTTAATGAAAACAAAACATTTGAAATAAATAACTCGGTAATAGAAAAGTCGAGAATATAAAATATCTTGTGTTTATAATTAATAAAAAGTTAAAATTTAACGACTATATTGAGCACTTATGCAAAAAGTCGGTAAAAAATAAGTTTTCTCGGAAGAATTAGAAACAAAATATCAAAAACAACATCAATCAATATTTATAACACCATAATAAAACCACACTTAGCTAGAATGCAGAAACTTCAAAAGAAAGAAATGAGAATAATATTAAAATGTAATAGATATACGGACATAAATACAATGTTAAATAACATGAAATTGTTAAACGCGAAACAAAGACATCAATTCAACACGCTCAGATTTATAAAAAATATGAATCAAGGCGATGCACCGAGTTACCTTTGTGAGCAAATAAGATATGTAGAGAAAGCCAACTGTACGGACTGAGAAATCTAAACGATTTTCGAACAAACAGAGTTTTGTCAACACAAATGCAGAGATCACTATTTTACATGGGCTTACAACTGTATAATACACTACCAAATAATATAAAAAATGAAAATATATTTAAAAAATGTATTAATTTTATAAGATTTAATTTCAATTGTTAATGTTAAATTATTATTTTAAAGAACAGAATACATAAGAGCCTAATTAATTTCCAAAACAAAATTTTGAATATTGACAATTTATTTTAAAGATAATTATGTTCAAGCCTAACATTTCAAAAAAAATTTCTGAAACAGTAATTTACGAGAAGAATCTAGGTGCTTCGCTTAAAAAAAAGACTTCCTACGTAGTGAGTCTTCTGCAGGGCTTGCGGTTTTACTTCTATATGGTATATCAGTACTGGCTTTGATTACTAAATATAACCTACATGGCTTCCTCCTGCATACTAATAACATATGATGGATCTCAAGGGTTAACATATTTCAAAAAAATTCTAATACTTGGAAATTATCTTTAAAAGCTTTTAAGTGATACCAATATAGACCTGATATGTTTAAAACGATTTTGGTAGACCGCCAATTTTCGTAGATTGGCACAAATGCAGAGATCGCTATTTTACAAGGGCTTACAACTGTATAATACACTAACAAATAATATGAAAAATGAAAATATATTTAAAAAATGTATTAATTTTATAAGATTTAATTTCATTTGTTAATGTAAAATTATTATTTAAAAGAACAGAATACATAAGAGCCTAATTAATTTCAAAAACAAAATTTCGAATATTGACAATTTATTTTAAAGATAATTATGTTCAAGCCTAACATTTCAAAAAAAATTTCTGAAACAGTAATTTACGAGAAAAATCCAGGTGCTTCGCTTAGAAAAAGACTTCCTGCGTAGTGAGTCTTCTGCAAGGCCTACGGTTTTACTTCTATATGATATATCAGCACTGGCTTTGATTACTAAATATAACCTACGTGGCTTCCTCCTGCGTACTAATAACATATGATGGATCTCAAAGGGTTAACATATTTCAAAAAAATGCTAATACTTGGAAATTATCTTTAAAAGCTTTTAAGTGATACCAATATTGGGAACAAATCTAGTTTAAGGGCACCGGTCCAAAATAAAACAGAAGTTGCCTACGGGGTGCAAAATGCAATTTTAAGCAAAAAATGTAAAGTGAAAATATTGGCGGCAAACCTTAGCTTCGGAGTTACGGACCTCCGAAGTTTTTGTATCTAATAAGGCATATAACGAGTATTCGATAGTAGAATGGGACAATGTGGGTATCATTGGAAAGGGAATTTAAGGGCGTATTCAATTAAATAGTAAGAAAGTAAAAATAAAACAAAAAATCAGACAAGGCTCCAACAAAACCAATTTTTCCATATAAACATAACTTTACTTAAAAACGAAAGAATTTTCTCCTCTATGGTATAACCAACAGCGGCTTTGCATTCTAAAGGTTTTCTGCGTAGCCGGACTAAGGCCGGACGAAAAGATTTTCTCGTCTATGGTATAACCAACATCGGCTTCGCATTCTTAAGGTTTCTTGCGTAGGCGGCCTTCGGCCGGACGAAAGGATTTTCTCCTCTATGGTATAACCAACAGAGGGTTCGCTTTCTAAAGGTTTCTTGCGTAGCTTGCCTTCGGCCGGGCTCAAACATTTTCTCCTCTGTGGTATAACCAACACCGGCTTCGCTTTCTAAAGGTTTCCTGCGTAGCCGGCCTTCGGCCGGACGAAAGCATTTTCTCCTCTATGGTATAAACAATAGCGGCTTCGCTTTCTAAAGGTTTCCGAATAACTTAATTTATTATTTTATTAAAAATGTTTTTCCATACCAGATTTTTTTATTTATTTATTTTATTTATTTAATGATACTCATATTGTCCCATTCCGCCGTCAACTACTCAATATATGCCATATTATATATAAAAACTTTGGAGTGCCGTAACTCCGAATCTAAGGGTTGCCGCCAAATTTTTCACTTTACATTTTTTGTTTAAATTGCATTTTGCACTCTATAGGCAACTTTTTTTATTTTGGAGCGGTGCCCGTAAACTAGATTTAAGCCTTCAATTTTGTATATACTTTTTTTTAAATTATAGTATCTTCGCGAAACCAGATTTAAGCCGAATTAACAGATAGAAGTTACAAAAACTATATAAATCAAAAATGATTTTAATTTTTATGAATTTAATTTTTTATCAGATTCATATTACAATGGCAACACTAAGAACAGTAATCAGTAACAAAATCAAAAATTTATTAAGCTAAATATATATCTAAAGTTTTTTTTAACAAGCTTTATCCAATATTTAAAAGGTAACCATTGTAGTTAGAAACAAAAAAATTTGACATTAATTAAGTTTTCTTCTAGACAGTATTTATTACTTAATATTTTTGCACTGGCGAACTGCCTATAGTGTAGTCAATTTTCCCCTCTCTAAAAAATAATGAACAAAATAAATTGTGAAATATGGCAACTGTAAATTGTGTTTTCGTGCAATGCATTTGTGTTCTTTAGATGATTGGTTTGCTAAGCTTCGTCTACTGATTATATTTATACTAATTCAATAATGCCACATTGACGCATTACCCCGATTAAGAATGAATGCTCTTACACAAATACATATTTTTTTTCTTCTTTTTTTTATTTGAAATGTAATTGCTGCAGCCTGTTTAATTTATTTGTTTATAGTTTTAATTTGATACTCCAGTATAACTAGAGATGTACGATTAATTTTGTACGTAAACTTTTAAGAGCACTCAACATTTATGTTAAATAATTTTTGTTATTCATTGCATTTTAAATTTTTTAGATATCACAATTTTTCTTTATATTTTTGCTTTCATTTGTCATCTAGTCTTCTTTTTCTACAACTTTTATCATACTTAGCAAGTAAACTTTTTCCATGTATATCTTTTCAGACTTTCTTTTATTAGTTTATTAAAAAATATATACCATGGACATTTTATTAACCAAACACAACGACAATGTACACGTTTATTACGAAAACCGTGCCGACGACTTAATATGTTACATACGTATGGAAAAACACGAATATTGACATAAATGCTTGGGTATAACAACTCTGTTATTGATAATCGTAAAAACGATTTTATTATACGACCGTTTGAAATATACAGAGTGATGTCAACACTCCATTGTTTAGCTGTTTTCAAAGAATATACTTGAAAATATTTATTAAGCATAGCACAATTTTGCTAGTTAAGCTTGGTTTTTTGAGTCAGCCAAATTTAATCTTTAACAGAAATAAAACTTTTTTAATGTACGCTTGAATAATTTTTCCATACAAGATTAAATTATAATAAATGCTTCACGTTAGTAATAAATAAACCTGTTTTCTGTTTCGTTACGTCTAAACACATGTTGGAAAATTCTCTTTCGACCATTTATTAATGTAATAATATCATTATGAATAAAATTGTTATCATTTCAATCTCAATTTAGCACTTTGGTTATTTCTTTGAAACTGAATATCCAAAAATATCACATAAAACAAACCTATGTGTCAAAAAGCCTCCTCGAATTAGTTTTTAAAATTTAAATACATTTTATAAAATTAATTCTTTCTAAAAATTTAATTCCTGTTCTCAGACCAAATATGATAAGATTTTGAATCATCTTCAGAAGAAAATTATAATTTTTTTTTCGAACATTAAACTCAATAAGATGTTCAAATCCACAACTTTTGAAGTAATGTCATACCACCTGACGCAAAAATTATTTCACAATTTTTATTTGTTTAGTTTAAAAATATAAATAAAGCAACAAATATTTTACGTTTATTTAGTTTTATTCTCTTAATTTTTACAAGTGTGATAACAAGTGTATTTAAAAGTATTCACATTCAATTATTTAGCGGCATTGGTTTTACTTTAACTCTTAAAATCGTCTAATCAAAACTTAAAACTAAAACATTTATTAGTGTTTTTATTTTAATCAAAGATTTAATTCCTATTTTCGCGTACATCTGGCAGCTTTATCGCAAGGCCAATTTTACATTATGTTTATAGTCGAAAATAAATTAAAATATTCCAGTTAGAAAAAGTTTAGATACTCCTTTCTTACTACCGATGATTTACCAATAAATTACAAGAAAAAATTTATACAAAAATTTTAATTTGTATATATATATATATATATGTGCACAATATATGAATTTATATATGTATAAATATATATATATACATATAGATATGCATGTGCATGTTTACACAAAGATGACAACCCAAAAAATCACAACTAAATATGAAATACTTGTATGCAAAAATTCTTAATTCACTTTCTAAATTGTTAACTTTAAGCCACTTACATTATTCAGTTTAACCAACAAACTGCAATATTTGTTATATTATCTCTTTGTTTACAACAAAAAATTTATGTATATGTATTTTTTGTATTAAGGCTGTCAATAGTTCGATAATTATTTGTTTTTAAATGTTTTCTTTTTTGATATATTATATATTTATGACTTGACCCTAATAAACTTTAATTGCTCTTTTAATTATTGTAAGTTTAAAACTTTTCAAAAGCGCTTTTATATATTTTTTGTTTCACGAAATAAATTTTCGATACATACGAAGAGCGACTGAAAGAAAATTGCTACGATTTCAATTATTTGGTATGTTTACTTTATTTCGCAAAAATGATGCCATATATTTTGGCTCAATTTTATATTGGGCTACCATATTTTGAGTTATATGTGAACTTATATCAAAGATGAATTATGAGTTATTCATCTGTTACTTATATATAATTAAAATTTCTTGATAATGGCACAGCCAAAGTGAATTTTTTTATTTATTTATTTATTATTATTATTTACAAAATATAATTATTGTAACTAACATAAAGTAAAAGGGAGTACTAGCTGCTGTGGCTTTCAACTCTCCAAAGCGAATTAATACTAGGTGGTTATTATAATAAAATTAATTTCAAAAAATTCTTTATAATGCTCAAATCAATACAATCTTTATACATATGCATAGCAAGATAAGCATAGTAAGATAAGCAAAGCGAAATTAATAAAAAAAGCAATAACAAATCTTAATTACATATGCTTAAAATGTTAATTCTGCAAAGAAATCAGTTCAGGCGCAAATTTCAAATTATTCCAAACTAAAAAACTCTATTAATTAGCAACCTTAAGCTGTTGAATGGGTTTAATGATTTTCACCTAAAAAAGAATAGAAACGTGTCCTGCACCAGATATATTTCAAAGCTTTAATATACATGTAAACGGTGATATTCTAAAAAACTAGCGTGGAAAGGCTAATTCAGTTGCAGATGCATTTGCTTATTAGAAAGGTCAAAGTAATATTAGTCCATAAAACTTCAAAATATCCTAAAATTACAACTGTTTTTAGGCCAATTAGCATCTTAAAATAAAAAAATCATTAAAAAAAAAGAATAAACTTTTCAAACATGAATAACATTATTATTGCCCAACAGTTTGAATTCCGTATGGAACTCTACCATTAATCAATTGAAGAGCGTAGTTAATTGAAAAATAAAAGTAAATGCAAAAATAGTAAAGTATATTTTTCGGCTGCTTTGATAGGAAATATTCTAGTAAAAGGCAAATATCAGCAGGTCCACCACAAGAATTTGTTCTTTCTCTCACACTATGTTTGTTAAATTTCTCTGATATCAATACTTGTAAAAATCAAGAAGCAGCTTTTTATGCCGACAGCCGTGCTTTCATATGTACGCTAAAGTATTAAACGCAATAGTCAAGATAGTGCAGCAATATCTCAGATCAAGCCACAGATACGAAAATAAAACTCGTGCCATCACATTTCTATTAAAGACGTGCACAGATATATCTGTTTATCAGTTTTTGTGTGCCTACTCTTATGAGTGCGTATAGATGAGTACTTTTGTGTTTCTGATATAAGTTGATATTGTTACTTTTTCTCTTTGGATGAATGCGAATGAGTAAAAAGAGAATGAGAGTAACATATCTATTCTCTTATGTTTCGCACAAACGGATATAAACAGATATTGATGGTTGTACCATAAGTAATTATTGTATGCTGCTAATCAAAGTCCATTCATACGTACATATGCATTGGTTTATTAAAATTAAAAAATAAAATTATTGTTTCTAAACATGATCAATATTTTTAATTGTTTTATTGTGTTTTATTGAAGTTGATTATACAAAACTGAATTCTTTAACAAAAATTTATGAATCTAATGCGTACAATTGTATTAAAATTACTATTATGTTTTTTAACAACTCTTACCAACAATTACAACAGTTCTAAGGATACAATAACTAAATAAATATATGTACGCAGGTTTCTATATTTAGAGAGACAAATAGCCTGATAATTTAAAATCAATTAAAAAATATTTTTATGTTAAGTTTGTTTTAAAATGCCTTTTGAATCCAAATTATTTTTAAAATGAAGTATGAATATTTAAATATTTTTAGCAAAAATAAAAATAAATTTTTCCTTACCATTAAAATTTCATTAGCATTAGTTGAAATAATGAAATAGGAAAAAAATAACTACGATAATAATAATATTTTAATTTAATTATAATAATAATAATTTTATTTTAATTATAATTGTTTTAATAATGGTAATAAAATGGAATTACAACTGGAAAAAAATAATTGTTTTTATGAAAAATAAAATTATAATAGCAAAACCTTAAAAAGATCTATGCATAAAAAATAAATCGTTGATGGATATGCATTCGAAAATTTTAATAATTTATTAAATTTAAATGAGATAGGAATAAAACTTGATGTCTGATATCTAAATTTAACTCAAACCCCAGCTAGCAAATCTTATTACTTACTCGAAAACAAAATATATTCTTATAGTGCCTAATATTAAAACGTACATATTTCACCAGATTTTTGTGATAAAAATGTCACTTTAAAATAATGTTTTATTATGCTTTATTGCTTTACTTACTTACTTAGTGTACAAAAAAAGAAGCAACGTTAGATGATGCTATGTTTTAAAGCCATTTAACTAATTATCGATCAAACTTTTTTATAAAATTACCTCTAGTAAAAATAGTGACAACGCTAACAGAATCATTAGCATTTATGAAATTGTCAACGAGTTAGTCCATCTAATTAATTGCTCCCATTGATAGTAAGAAACTTGCATTTTTTTGTAATTTATTTTTCAATCAATTCATTTATTATTCTAATTAGTGGTTGACAGCGACTTATTTACGCACACTAGTAAAATATATATATACTGTTATAATTTATATTTCCTATTGTTAAGCTGACTATCCTTTGGTAAGCAATTACAACGAGCTTGTCCATTTTACTCTTTTATTTTTTTTATAAAACTTTTTAATATTTTTTTTTAATTTCGAATAAATTTTACTCTCTATTTATTTAAGCTGTAGGACTTTTCTTTAATCCAGAAAGAGGTTTTTTTAGTACATGTTAGAAATTTTGAATGCACAAATAACATAGCTATAATATCCTTCAATATTATTATTGGGTGAATTTTAGAAGTATAAATGTTTTCCCCATTTTTTTTTTTTTTTTATTGAAATTTTTCGGAACTTTTATATTTATGCACAGATGTATGTAATAAACCTTTTTTATATATTAATTTTAACTATTTACTAGTTTTTATTAAAAAGGAAATATTTTTTTTTAAATAAACGTACAATAAAATTCTTTAATTGAATTAATTCTATCCTCATAACTCAACGCGCAACTAGACAACAATTTATTAATTTTTCATTTGTTTTTATAAAATAAAATTATCATTTATATTATAAATGTTGCTAATTCTACATTTAAAATCATATAAACTAATTACTAAAGCTAAACAATAATAACTACAATTCGGGTTATTACTACGAAGTTAAAATACTGCTTACTAGTTCTCGCCTCCATCATAAGCAGCACACAAGTATCAAAAATATCTGTTTCATAAACAGATATATCCAAATACTCATGGTACAACAGATATTTGAGAGTAAAAAACTGATAATTTTCTCACTCTATGCAAAACCATAAACAACTGTATGTGTTTATACCCATAGTGTGAGTACGCACAAGCGAAAGCATACAATATCAACTACACTCAAGGCCGTGTCAGATAAAACTTTATCGCTTTGCGTGACGTTTCAAACTTTGAGGTATGTCACAACTTTGAGGTATGTCACAGCGCCTAATTATTGTTTGTTTTTATAAGTTTTTCTTCCATAATTTTCTAAAAAAAATAATAAAGGAAGAATATATAATAAAAAAATAATATTTTAAAATTCTTAACTCTTTTACGTTCGATTTTGCCAAAAATAATATACAAATGTATAGCAGCTAATTGTCAAAGCGCGCAAAAAGATGAGTGTTGCCCAACTTTATGCTTTGCTTTGCGTTAAAAGTGCTTTATGTGACATACTTCATATAAGTTCGTGTATTTTATCTTAGATGTCAAAGCGAATTTGCAAAGCAACGCAAAGCAAAAGTTTTATCTGACACGGCCTTCACGCGTTCTTTTGTATCTGTTGTAACTGATATGTATATGATATATCTGTTTTTGCCATATTGTTGGATATACTAGTCCACGTCCAAGGCGAATCAATTACCAGGTGGCAGCGTAGGCGAATTCATTAATTTTCGCCGTGAACACTACTGTCGAACTCCATACATAAAAAATCTGTGTACTAGTTTTTATATATGAAGTTTGACATTCGTTTCTACCAGCAAAAAATAATAAATTCTCTAACGCTGCCACCTGGTAATTGATTCGCTTTGTCCACGTCTTTAATTTCTATACAATAAATCTCCAAAACGTATGCCTTCACTCTTAAGGGAATATCATTTCTATTAATGAAAATAATAAATCATAATCTAAATTTATTTTTGGAATCTTTTTAAAGTTGAACTACGTTAAATATGCTTGATTCCTTCATATATAAATATTTCATCATTTTCTCATGAAATATCCGTTTTGAAGGCTGAAAATGAAATATATTACTGCGGAAAGAGCCCATCCATATGGCTATATCGCTACTGCTTATATAGCTTATCAGTGGATTCTACCTTAATTTTGTAGAGAAAAATTAGTTTTATATCTCAAGCAAAATTGGTACAATGAGAACTATATTCAACTAAGCAAACAAAAAAACAACAAAAATCTTTTTATACACAAACACAGTAACAATTGAGAAACCTTTTTTGCTTTTTTTATAATTTTCTATATAAGGATTGTTAGTAGTAACAACTTGAAAAATTTCACCACAATTTTCGTGGCATTTTAAAATCTATTTTTACTCGTTCTTTGATTGATGTAGTTATCCCTAGTCAAGGCAAATTGATAACAGGTATACTCACGGCGAAAATAAATACAACACTGCGATAGAAACATGTACATTTTGTTTTTGTACAAATAGTTTTCGGCTGTCAAAATCAAAGGAGATTTTAACTTTTGACACTCGAAGAAGGAAAAAAATTTTCGCCGTGAGTATACCTGTTATCAATTTGCCTTGTCCCTAGTCAGCTCTGCTTTTGCCGATACTTACGCCGCCGTTAACTGACCGTTAGCGACAACCGAATTTCGCCGTCAACTATTTTATTCTACTTGGTTTTGTGGTTTTTGTTTAGTTGGAGAAGAATATACAACAAAACTGTTGAAAAATTAGTAGTAAATTGTTATATTAATTCTTCCGAAATATGATTTGAAATGGTTTGCAACTAAATAAATTGTGACAGTGTTTATCCTTATTGTTTTTTGAGTAGTTTAGCAAAATTTTGATTGCAATAATGCGAACAGAGAGCGAATCCAGGAAGTTTTAATATTGTTTCTGTTATTGAATTATAAACGTTTTTTTGCAAATAATTATTAATATTTCTTGTCCTTTGATGATGATGGCCAATGTGAATTTTGTTGTTATAAAGGTACGTACAAAGTATTTTATATGTTCATGCATACTAAAGGAATTTTAATGTATCAAAAAAGGATTATGGTGTGAGTTAATTTTCATACTGTCAAATACATAGGTTGTCTGTAAAAAATTATTTTTATACTATTAGTTTTTATTGTGTATCTTCAAACAAAAAGCTTACAAAAAAGCGTAAGATTTTAAGTCATTTTTGGTTTACGGAATGAATATTCCTTCAATGTGCGAAGAAAATATTTTTTTTGCTTGAATTGAAATAATACGGTTAAACTTTTGTTTGCATATAATTAATTACTCAAAGCGTTTCTTTAACTTTGTAACGAGATCCTAATTATCTAAATGTTTTGATCTGACTTGAAATAAAAGTATCGCACTTTGGTAGACATGACCTAAAACAGATCTTTATAATAGTTGTGTAGTTCGTGATCGGCCTAGTTCAACTGAATTACGCTCTCAATTGACCAATATGGAGCACTCGTTTTACGACTTCTTTCGCAGCATTTTTAGTTCATCATTATATATAATAAAACAAATATTAAACAAACTTAAACTTGAGTAAAACCTTAAAACTTATTTTGGTACAAATTAAGCAAAACATCCTTTTGTAATCAGAAAATCTATTATTATGAACCAACATTCTTAGTTAATTTTAACGGTTTACAAAAGTAAAGTCAGTTAAAAGTGCATACTTATATATAATTACTTGCTAAATTGTTGTTTAATTGCACAATTTTTCATTAGTATGCGTGAATATGTTTTTAATTTCAGATAAATTTATTACAGAACACATAAAATTTTATGAGCTTAAACCACTGAGCTAAACATATCAACTGGATGGGCTCAATTGTGTGCTCAATTATTGAGCAATTGAGCTAAAGCAGTTGAGTCAAACATATCAACTGAAAAAGCTCAGTTGTTTTACTTGGGTGTCAGACAGCGTGACCAGATCCAAAAAATTTTTGAAGCGTAATTGGTATCAAAAAAGTGCTAAAGAGTGCTAAAAAAATATTTGAGTGCTAAAAATTGGAGCCAAAATTTAAATGTCTTAGTTTTAAGCAAATATTTTCTTTGAGAGTTCATATTTTTTTTAATATTTATGATTATGTTGGCTTAGAAATATTTATTTCCATTGAAAAAAAAAACAAATTTCTTAAAACAATAAATTATTTATTAAACATAAAAAGTTTTAAAAACACAATAAAAATGATAATTTAGTCTTTTAATTATATATATCACCTACACCAGTGATTAAAAATGCTTGACTATATTTAATACATATGTAGTTGCTTAACTGTTGCTATTGAAAAATGTGCAGCCAAAAGCAAATGCAAAAAAGAAAGAAACACATTTAGCTGACTGTGTATTTCTTTCTTAAGCAGAGCAATCAGCAAAGCAATTACTTTAACTTTGAAAACGTTTGCTGTTGCTTAAGCAGTCCGTTGTTTTTTATTTTTGATATTGCTTAACTCTACTATGAAGTTGTGGCTAACTACGATTTCTTCTTTTTTTTTTTTTTGCTGTTACATGCTGTACTCGCTGCTTTTCATCCATTTTAACATTGAAAACGTATTTATGTATTTATTACTCACAATATATAAGAAAATACATTTTAAAAACGTTGTTTTAATTACACCATTAAATGGTGCTTTTTTTTCTTAAAAAGCAAGAAGAAACAATTATCAACTTATTGCAAACAGCAAACGTTTTCAAGATAAATGCTTTGTTGATTGCTTTGCTGCAGAAGAAACGCAGAGTCAGCTTGATCATATGCCTTTCTTTTTCTTTTTTTTTTTTGCATTTACTTTCGCTTCGTTTATAATAAAATGTTTTGTAAATGCTGATTTTTGTATTTGCTAAAAAACATGTAAGCAAAGCAAATATTTTAGTGCTGTTGCTGTTTTTAAGCAAGTAATTTAAACCCTGACATACACATTTGTACATAAGCTTATTTTAGTAAGATTTGAATATACAACTTTTTAATTCAGAGATATCAAAAATGCTTAAAGAGGTTAAAAATAAATTATTAAATTATGTTGCCAGACTAACGTTGCTATTATTACAAGTGTTACACGCGAAAAAAAGTGTTTCGCAGAAAAGTGCATTAATTATTTTTTTGGAACATTTTGTAAATTATATTAATTAAAATTGCTAAAAAATGCTAAATGAAGAGTTGGAAAGTGCTAGATATAGTGCTAAGTGCTAAATCGGTAATTTTGCTGCTAAAACAACAATAGAAGTGCTGAATCTAGCACCGAAAGTGATAAAATGGGCACGCTGGTGTCAGACGATCAAGTTTCCATTCAAGTTTTAAAATTTCTCTCATTTTTTACCAATACACTCACACCTTAAAAATTTGCTGAGAAATTGTTTTCAAGTTTTCGTTCAATTGAGTGTTTCAAATTACATTCAAGAAAACAGCTGATTGAAGTTTTTTTCTCCAAATAAATTTTAATTGTTTTCTTGACGACATCATGCTTAAAAACTTGCTTGAAATTGCGTGCAGCATACGTCACAGCCTTCAATTTTTGTGAATTTTGACAAGCAGTATCTGTAAATTTCTTGAAAGAGAATTGAACAAAAACTTAACCGTGTGACTGTACTGTTAGCTCACTAACCCCTTGCTGACATTAAACGATGCTGTTATGATAGCAATACATATTAGAGATGAGCTCAAAACGTCTTGTGTGCTTCTATTCATACTGTTTACTATTGAATTGTTTTCTTTGTTTATTGCATTTGAATATGAGTATAAAAGTAGTAAATATACAATGCAAGTTCCAAGCACATTTTTCCTTTATCTAGCTATGTAATTACTAAAGATTTTTTGAAATCGGTTTACTTTTAATAAAGTTACAAGCTCTGGAATTTTTTTCAAATTCGAGGTTACCTACTCTGACACCCTGTGGTGCTACCCTGTACCGAAACAAGGTGTATACAAAAACAATAGGCGAAGAGCTTATGACCTCCTCTATACCATAATTCGCACTTTGTTTCATGAAAATTGGGTGAATAGTTTAGAAGTTCCAGACTTGTATTCCTTTTTTGTATTAAACGCCACTGTGCGTCGTGACATGGATTTTAAAGGTAACACTCAAGTTTAAACATATGTATATGGGTTTATGATTTTTAGAAAGAAAATATTTGTAGAAAAATATGCGGTGTCCGGCCCCTGAGAAACGCTTCAAATTCACTGCGATCCAAAGAACAATGCTACCGATTGGCATACCCCGTAAGCTACTCAGATTTCATGCATCTACTTAGAGAGATTAAACAACATGTTGTTAATTTTTAAAGCTGAAACTGAAAGAAAAAGTAGTCGAAAAGGCAAAAAAAAAAAAAAACAAAACAAATATGAATTGGTTATTTTAAATCGATAATCATCCTATATCGACTCTATTAATTTATCTATTTCAACTAAACCTGAACACACTTGATATTAATCTTGACATAAGAAAAATTATTTTTTTTTTTGTAAATTTTCGTTTAAATTTAAACTTACTTTAAAAATTTTGTTTCAGTAAAATTTTTATTTCTAATAAAATGTTCGGAGAAATTTAAATATGTTAGTGATCTTTTGGCTAAAAAGTTAATTTACAGTAAATATCGAGATCCAATATAATTCCAATTTGTTGATAATATTTATCTGTTGATAATATTTACGCAAAAAAAGTCACTACTAGTTTTTTATATAATCTTCATTTATGTACATAACACAGTCCAAAGGGGTCTTATATAGCTTAATTAACTCAAGAAACTATCCAGTAATTTTAATTTTCGATTAGTTTTTCTTATTAGCTATTTCAAATGCATGACTCCAGATCTGAAAAGACTGCCATTATAGAGCGTTCATTGTGTACGTAAAAATATTATAAAAAGTTTAGGGACGAATCGTGCAGTTCCTGTAGCTGCTGCCGTGAACGAATAGCTCTTGAAATTTTTAGTCGCTAGCTGCCTTTTAACAAAGCCCTCATAATGTCATGCGCTGTAAAATTGCGTTAATATGAGCTGATGCAGTTAACAAAAAAAATCTCTTTCATGTAATAAAAAATTTAGTGATTTTATTTTTTAACAACTTCTGTTGCTTAAAATTTAAGGGGTAACAGTCTTTTGCCTCTGAGCTTTTGTAAACTACGTAGCAAGAAATGAGTTAGCGAAAGTTACACAATTTTCTACTACCACATTTGCAAATCCCAGAATACATATTTGCGCTTGTGTGAGAAACTCCAGTTGCTAACATCAATGTGAAAAAACAAGTTGTTTTTATTATCATTCAATTTCCTGAATAAGCTAATATGACCTGTGTTTCCAAATGTAAATAAAACCAATTAATTTTACATTTTTCCGACGTTTCGTCAATTACTTGTTGACTTTCTCAAGGGGATATATATTTAATTTTTTCAAAATATATAAAATGTCAATTAATTGTTTTTACATTTAAAAACTTACAGTAAAATTATTTACACAAACAAATTTTTAGAGTAAATATAAAACACTCAAAAAAAATTTGGAGAATACATAACATGTAAACCAAACGTTACAAAAACATTAATTTCAACCAAAAATTGCTACTCTATAATTTGCATTTATGTTGTCCGTGTCTTCTTTTAAATTTATTTCATATTCCCTTTTTTGTTGTATCCTCAAGCTTTCTATAGTGTACCTTTTCTTTTCAATGTTTTCTTTATCTAATATCTTAATTTGTATAAAATCAGTTGTATGACCAGTTTCTAATTTTGTTTTGCGCCAAAGCTGTTGTTTGTTTCTGTTTCTCTATGTCATTCTTGTGCTCTTTCATTCTTGCTAGTAGTGCCAATGTGTATCATATTACAATTATTGTTATCATTTCCTTTGCACTTGATTTCGTACACAATATTGTTTTGTTGTTGTTTTTAAATCTTTGTTTTTACTTTAGAGAATATTGTATTTAAAGCGGCTATAATATCAAACTTCGCCTTTGAGCATGGCCTGATGAGAGAGAATGATGCGCTATTACACGATTATGCCAAGTTTGTCAAACATCAGTGCGCAAGCAGATTCTGAATAGTAAAGTTCGTATTTGCGATATTGCATGAATTAGTTGCAATATGTTTATTTTATTTTACAACATTAATTGTTGCATTTGTTTCTACTTTTCTTTTAATTTTTCTAAAAGCATTTTTAAAACTTTTGCTTTAAATATTTATTATTATATACATCACTTTTTATTTGCCACAATTCCGGCAAACTATCATATACTTAATAAGGTCCTTTAAAACGCGAATTAAAAAACTTTATTCAGTTATTTCAAAAAGAAATATAATATTTTATTGTTTGTTTGTTTTATTTTTTTTAAGATTTGATTTTGATATTAACAGAAGAAGATAAAACTTAAAACTAAACTTACAAATTAAATTATGTTTATTTATATTCAAACTTGCATTATTGTAAAAAATTCATTAATTATTGTATTGCATTTTCGTTATAAGAACGGTAATGAAATTATAAAAATATGAGTGCAATATCATTTATTTAAAATAAAGCAAGTTTTAAATTGTTAATTTTTTTATTTTGCTATTACCCTAAATTAACCTAGCAATTAATAAGAATTTCCATGTAATAAAATTTATTACTATTACTTCTAATAATTTCTCAATACATATTATCTTTATTCGCTTGATATTTAACTCGTGCGCTCTAGCCATGCCATCTTCGCCGTGCGCTTGCAAAAACACAAATAAAATTTACACCGTGTTTGACAAACACAAAATATCAAAAATTTTTGAATTTCATCCAACGCCGCTGACAAACACGAAATTTACCCTAATACACGAGTTTGATGGCATGTCATCAGGCCGTGCTCACAGGCGAAGTTTGATCGTCTAATAGCCGCTTGACACCGAGTATTGTATAACATTTTCGTTGTACTCGTAACACTATTGTCTTTTCAACTATTGCACAACAAACTTGTGTGTGCTTGTTTATTTTTCCTCTATGTTTACTATGCACTAAATTTCTTTTAGAGCTACAGACAATATACGCTTTTGAAAAAGAGACAATATTGTACACGTTTGTATGGCATTCGCTCATCTCTAATACATACAAATTTTTCACTAATAGATGCACACATTTCAATTGCAATCTTATAAGAATTCTTATGAGAGCGTTGTTATGGGATATTTATTTATTTATTTCAATAAAAGATGCCGCAAGCCCATAGGGTCTAATTGGCTAGACTACGATACAAAAATATGACTTATACTAATTATAACAATTTAATGCTATCTTATTATGTATAGGGAAAAAATTTGAAGTTTGCACACACTTATTGATGAATTGTATAGGAAAATCAGGAAAAATAGCAAGAACAGTTTACAAAAATAATGTTAAGCATCAATATACATATAACTATAGTTAATCTTAATTAAACAAAACAAAATCATCAAAGCCTTGCAAATTTGTTAAAAATATGCTTTTAAATGTTGAAACTGTATTAGAAAATCTCCTCTTCTGATAGGAAATTATATTATTCCATAAACGAGCTATATTAACACCAAACGACCTGTCCATTACCAAAAAAGAATGTATAGAACAAATTAAAGAGTGTGTTCTATTTGATATCTCATAGGAACAATCTTATTAGATAAACTGTGTCAAATATAAAAAAACAACTGTGTATTTGTAAACAAAATGCCGCCATTACAAATCTGAGGCACATATTATTAAAAATATCTGCATCAAGAGTACAATTTTATATCAAACGATTTTGTAAAAAGAAAATAATTAGTTTTTGAACAAAATGATACAAAACATGTATATTTAAGAATACTTTCAATTAGTTGCAAGCAGGTGTTTTCTACGCGGCTATCAGTAAAGTATAAATTTTTATAAGATTAACAGAAATACGTGTTCCCCTTGTACGATATTAGGATTAATGGCCAGTTTTTGTCTTAATATTTAAATACGAATTTAAATTCAAGTTGTATTTAAATACAGTTTCAGTTTTTCAGTCATCTATGACAGTTCATATTTAACTATGATAAAAATATTGAAGCATTACAAAATATCAAAATAATTATCAATAGTTTATGAAAAACAACTGCTAATAAACACAATGAATTAAAAATTTTGTTAAACATATTTGAAATATATTAAAGAATGGCAGCGATACTTATTTATTCACCAAATAAACTTATTTTATTTATTACTTTAACTTTTTAATTACTATTTTCATTAAGAAATGTGTGCAAAACATAAAATATTGTTTTATCAATGGCTGAAATGTTTGTTAAATTTTGTTTAGTTTTGCGAAACAATAACAAAAAATCACATAACCATATGGTAAAACTATATTATTTAAATGGACTTAAATGCGCAGGATTGCTCATTTAAGTATCATTTAAGTGTGCATTGTGAATTTTATACTTAAATAAAACTTAAATATAAATGACATTTAAATACAAAGTCAAAAACTGGCCCTAAGATGGAGAAATGCTCTGACGTTTTCTCTCATCTTATATCACAGTTAATCGCAGTTGTAGACTTTGTGTTAAAGACATACAGTGACTTTATTTTAAAACCGGACACCTTTTAGTAAATACCCAATATCTTTCTGTTGAATTTAAATTTTTTCTTATGGAAACTCGGCTTTAATCTAGTTCAGCGAAGATACTCCAATCACAAAAAAGTGTCCAGGCTGATAAAGCATTGAAACAGAAAGTAGAGTACAAAAATTGGCGGCCACCCTTATTTTTTAGTTATTTGCCTTTTAGCTTTTAATAGAAATCTGTGACTGTGCGACTTTTAAAGCCACATCTCGGAAGGTGTTAACATTTTTCTAAAATTGTTTAACCCATCATAACAACTAGTGCCTGGAGAAATACGAAGCAGATATTTTATCTTAAAATAATACTTTATACGGTGTGAGGCAAAGTGATTTCTTATCATCTGTGAAGGATCAAGTGCAGTTTACGGGCACCTATAAAAAAGAAATAAGGTTGCCTACGGGGTGTAAAATGCAATCCGAAGCAAAAAATGTAAAGTGAACAATTTGGCGCCAACCCTTAGTTCAGGAGTTACGGGCCTTCGAAGTTTTTGTGTTTAATATGACATATATCGAAGAGGGCTATACATCTTCCCCGCAAATTTCAAAAACTCCTTATTTAACTGATTGTTAGAAAACAACGTGTGAATTATTATTAGTGTGAAAAATTAAATTTAATATAATTTATCAACGCTTATCAACGCAAAAAACTTTCGTTTTTAATATTCTTTCTGCTATGATTAGTCAGAAAAGAAAAATGTACTGGGGTAATAGCCAGATGGGTCTACCACCAGCAAGAACAGATTTCATTTGTTATCTAGGGACGAAAAAGAAGAAGATTTAGCAAAAAATAAAGTTCCACCGGTAATAGTGGATTCCACCCATAGTTTTTCAACTGTATTTGGATTAATTTGTGATCATTATACGTTTAAAAGAATGTCAATTGAAACAAAAATAATCTTCAACTCGTTGTCTTACTACGTAGAAGCGAAAAAATTCTTAAGGACAGAAAGTTCTGCTTTTATGCTCACGAAATAAAAGACGGTAAACTTTTTAGATCGTTTTTTTTGGTCTACTTCGTTTGACAATTGAAATAATAGAGGATGAAATTGTTAGGAGCCACAATATAAAGCCGGTAAGTATTAGGAAAATTACAACCAAACTATCTAATTTGGATGATGCGCTGTATTAAATCGGGTTAGACATACAACATGTCTCAAAACGTGAAATAATTATAATATATCCGATTTTTTGGAAAAGACCATTCCGGGGAGATAAAGGCTCTACTTAATATGGCAAATGCTAATGTATGGTCACGGTGCTAAAAACTGTAACCGAGTTAGGGTAGTCAGATTTGAAATTCGTAAAAACAGGGGGGCGTCTTCATTCCTAGATTTCGGATCAGGATGAAGTTTAGGCTACAGGATCAATGTAGCGTGATACAGAATGAGATCTCAGCCATTAGAAGGGCGGCTTACTGGATGAGGTACCACAGGATATACGGAGAAGATATCCGGATCTGTACTGACAGCAAGACCGCGATTAACTCCTTATCGGGTGTCTATACGATATCCATATTGGTTCGTGAATGCCGGATATCTCTTGACGAGATGGCGAGACATTCCAACCTGGAACTATTGTGGGTGACGGCTCACTCGGGCACACCCGGAAACATAGTCGCGGACGAACTTGCAAGATTTCGAACTCGGTTGGGAGACCGGGAGATAGATCCACTGGTAGGAGTCTCGTTAAGCTGCTGTAGAGCTTAATTTCAGCAGGAACTCTTTAGGGCTGCGCAGTCTAGATGGTCTGAAGAGGTCATCTGCACGGTCTCAAAGACATTGTGGCCTCAGTATGATAGTGGGAGATCCGAAAATCTACTGAGGTTTCCTCGAGGGCAGCTGGGTACACTGGTGGCTGTGCTGCCGGGGCACTGTGTCATTGGCACCCATGCTAGGAGACTGAATCTTCTTCTGTTGAAACATTTTTTCAACCTACTTAAATTACCTGCTGACGCTGATGAATTAATTTCAATTTCATAATTAAATATTGGCATTATTACTGTTTTCGCAATAAGTTTTCTTATATGAAGAGGGAAATAATGTCCCAAGTTATTTATTTTGCGTAAACTAAAAGAAACTCTAGCAATAATGTTTTTCAAACGATAATTTATCATCTAAGTGCATACCTAATGATTTATAATTATGAATACGAGGGCTGCTATATATATTTCTGGCCTGGCAACACTGAGTGCTGCCAAGTGCAATCTGACATTTCCATTGGAAAGTTTGTCATTTTTAAGCATAATCGTACTCAAAACGTTTTGACGTACGACCATTATTTGTGTTGTTTACAGTGACTTGAAAAAATTAATATAGAAAAAAATGGAATTAACTCGTGAACATTTTCGTTACATCATTTTTCACAACTTTTGACGTGGATTATTACGACAAGAGTGCATGGATGAACTTAAATCATTGTATGGCGATGAAAAAAAGGGTCGTGGCGATTGGTGCAAAGAAATGTTACAAAAATACGATTGCGGTGCTTCAAACGACGTTTATAAGATCGTCACAGGTGACGAATCATGGATCCATGCGTATGAGCCCGAAACGAAACGACAATCGACCGTGTGGGTCTTCAAAGAGGAGCAAAATCCAACGTAAGTTGTTCGTGGAAGAAGCACTTCGAAGCAAATGGTCGCCTGTTTCTTCGGCAAAACTGGTCATGTGGCGACTGTTCCGCTTGAGCAACGTAGGACGGTCACTTTTGAGTGGTAATTTGTTTGCCTGAAGTCCTCGGAGAAATTCGAAAAACCAACAAGAGAAGACGAATCATTGTTCACCATGAGAATGCGAGCTCTCACACATCGGCTCAAACCAGAGCGTTTTTGACCGGCCAAAACGTCGAATTAATGGGTCATCCGCCGTACAGCCCTGACTTGGCACCTAATGACTTTTTCTTGTTTCCGCACATCAAGAAAAAAATGCGTGGTCAACGATTTTCGTCGCCAGAAGAAGCTGTTGAAGTGTTCAAAAACCATGTTTTAGAGGTGTCTTAATCGGAGTGGAAAAAGTGCTTCGACAACTTGTTTGAGCGCACACAAAAGTATATAAGTCATGCTGGAGAATACTTTGAAAAACAATAAAACCATTTTTGATTATAAATATTCGCATTTTCACTATTAGGCCAGAAATATATAGAGCAGCCCTCGTAGTTACCGAACAAAATACAATATCATAATGAAATTGAAAGAATCAAAATATAATCATATTTGGAGTTCGTCTGTTAAAAGAGGACAAAAATATTTACAGTTAGGAGCAAAAATGTAACATGATAGCCGGCGTTCGGAAACAATGCTTCGTATTTCCTATGAGGAAGCAAATACCAAAAGTTTTTTCGATTATTATTATATATCGGTTTGTCCAAAAAAATTAATACTTACATGCAATATTCTAGTATGGCAAGGATGGACAGTAGGGGTACCATAACAAATATCAGAAAATGTTACACTTTTGAACCCTGTTAAATTTGAATGCATTTAATAATTCAAACAAATACAATATCTGAATCATTCTGTAATCTACCGTTATTTATAAATTTTTCAATTATCTCACACGTGTTTTTAAAATGGAGCCATATAAAATCAATGAAATTATTAATTTATTGCAAAAAAATGAATCGGTAAGACAAATTGCAAAAAAGTATAAAATAAGTCATATGACCGTGCAAAGAATTAAAGAAAAGTATGGAATATGTGCTCAATCTCCGCGTATTGGACGGCCAAGAAAAATAGATGATCGCACTGGTCGACACCTCGCAAAATTGGTAACATGCGAAAATCCTGTCACCCCAGCTGAAGCACTAAAAACTCTTCAAATTGATGCAAGTCGCTGGACAGCTCAACGGTGTTTAAAAAGATTGGGTCTTAAGGCCGCTGAAAAAAATAAAAAATCATTTCTAACAAAAAAAAAACATTCTTTGCCGGAAGGAATTTGTAAATTCGTATAAAAATTGGACAGAAGGCGACTGGAGTCAGGTACTGTAAATTATTTTTTATTTTTTTTTTTTATTTTTTTTATTTTTCAGGTGATTTGGTCTGATGAAACGAAAATTAACCGTTTTGAGTCAGATGGGCGCTTGTGGTACTGGACTAAGGACCCAAACACCATAACCTCAAATCAGGTCCGACAAACAATGAAACACGGTGGTGGTTCAATAATGGTTTGGGGTTGTATCACGAAAAATGGAGTGGGTCCTCTTGTTAAAATTGATGGTATTATGAAAAAGTAACAATAAATTTCAATTTTGCAAAATAATTTACCAGCTGCTATTGAAAAAACGGGTTTTTCTCCTAAAAACGTTGTGTTTCAGCAAGATAACGACACAAAGCACACGGCTAAAATAGTAAAAACTTGGCTACAAAGTCAACCATTTTCTGTTTTAAAATGGCCCCCGCAGTCACCGGATATGAATCCGATTGAAAACTTTTGGAGTTACATCAAAACAAAGTTAGCCAAGTATCCGGAACCTTCAAATGGTGTTAACGAGTTATGGAGCCGTGTGAAAGACTGTTGGGAGTCTATTACGAACGAGATGGTGGCAAATTTTTGCAATAGTATGCCCAACCGACTAAAAGAGCTTGAAAAAGCAAAAGGTTTGTGGACAAAATATTAAAAACGCATTTTGTTTTACAAATTTGTAATATAAAAAATTATGTTTGTGTTATATTTTGCAGAAAGTTTAATAAATAAAATAAGTTAAGATAATTTAGTTGTGTGTCTTCTTATTTTGAAACTATCAAGCTTTATTTCAGAACATAATAACTCATGTTACATTTTTGCTCCTAACTGTATATATCTTTCTACAAAAGAACATGAGAATTACAAACGTATGTACAATGTATATTGTACAAAAACACATGACGACAAATATATTTTCATTAAACGGGGAAGTTTGAAGTAAGACTTAACAAAAAGTGCGATTTTATCGCATGCTATTTTTTTGGAGAGGATACCTCACTAATAAATGCAGATTTACATTTATTATGTTAATTTCGTTCAACTAGAAAAATATTATTTATATTTTATTTATATAAATATATTTTTCTTTTTTTTGAAATAGAAAAAAAATCGTAACAAAACTGCTACTTATGCAGATTATCTAAATCATCATAAGAACAGGAAATTGATTTTTTTTTGTTTAAGGGAACAATTTTTATTATTAATAGTAAGTGTGAAAATGTGTGGCTCGACCCACGAAGAGCCGGGCAAAAATGTTAACAATTTGTTTAATTTTTCAAGTCTGAGGCATGGTATTTTCCTATATATTTTCCTTTTAAATCTTCAATATTATATAAATTTGTACCTATCCTTGCCTTTATTTTGCATTTTATGAACTTTGGAAAAAATTTTCTGTTTATATGCTCAGATTTATCGCTAAGTATATGATTCTTTCGAAAAACTACATCTCCTTTCTGAAATTCATTTGATCTACTTCTTAAATTGTATATTTTTGAAGCTTTTGTATGGGCAATATTTAAATTTTTTCTAAGACTTTCTCGAATCCGTACTAGTTTGTCCACACGATCTGAAATATTAAAGTCTTCTCCTGTTGTACAACCAAGTTTATCAATGATTTTGTACGTTGATCCGTGTTGGATCATATTTTGTCCGAATAAGGAGTAATAAGGAGAACACTTAAGAGATGTGTGAAAATCACTTCTCAATATAGCAAGAATTTGAGGTATGTATTTGTCCCAATCTTTGTGGTCCTTATGGTCTTGAAGGAAACATCTTATCTTTGTTATAATTTCCCGGTTGATACGTTCAGATGCGTTTGAATGAGGGGCGTAAAATCCTGTAGTGATATGGTTTATCTCAAACAGTTTAAAAAACTCTTTCATCTCTTTTGAGACAAATTGCTTACCATTATCAGAATGGATACAACGTGGAACTCCGAAGGTGGGAAAGATTTCGTTTTGAAAAAATAAGATTACATTTGAAGATGTTGCAGATTTCATAGGTTTTAAGAATACAAATTTTGTTAGATGGTCAAGACAAATAAATATTACTGTATTTTTAACTATTGTAGATGGATATGGACCAAGGAAATCACAGTAAAATCTTTCAATTGGCCTGTTAGATATAAATTGGTTTCCCATAATAGGTTTGGATATATTGTTTGGTGATTTAACGCTTTTACATGTGTCGCAGTTATTGACATAAAGTTTTACATCATTTGCCATTGAAGGCCAGAAATATTTCGTTCGTATTCTGCATAATGTTTTTAGAAATCCACCATGACAAGAAGAATCAGAATCATGATATAGTTCAAACATAGTTGTTTGAGCGCTCAAACCTTCCATGTGGTAGGTAAACTTCTCCCAGTAGCACCTCTAACGCATTCGCAAGTTCAATTTTCACAAACAGTGCTTCACATATTCCATCGTTCATTTCTTTGTGTACAACTTGCGCCTCAATTTTATCAGATATAGATAAACATACTCCACCACCTTTCTTTTACGTACGATCATTGCGATATAATTTGTATCTATCAATTTTAACAGCCATATCCACAATATGCTTAGAAAACCAAGTTTCACAAACTCCGATAACATCCAAATCGGAATCCTTTATAATTGCCCTTATTTCCTCTATCTTTGCAGAAGTCGTAGCAGGTGAAAGACTCTGTGCATTCATATGCGCTATATTTAGATTTCCAAGTATCAAGTTAGTTGTAAGAATAGAATTATCGCTGGCGACTGGCCCAATATTACTATCAATCGAATTCAAGACCAAACACACACGCACGCGCAGTAAGAACAACAGTGAAAGTTTTCAAATAACAAAATGTAAATTTAAATTCATAATTACAAAGGATTTTTAGTAAATTCATTTTTATTAAATTTATTTGTAACATTGCAATCCGTAATATTGCTGCATAAAAATCTTATATATAGTATATGAAGTTAATAGTGTTTAGTACATCACATCAGCAAATCTTTACAGTATTAGTACCTCATAAAGACGTTATTTCCATATAACAAAGTGATTTCTGAATTTATACTTTGTAAAAATTTGCATTCAATGAGTAATAAAAATTATTTTAAATATGTATTTATGATGTAAAAAAAAAATATTTTTAAATAATGTACCAATCATAAGCAAAGTAAAAAACTTTTACATCTATCTATCTATCTTCTATCTATATATATAAAAATGAATGTCTGTCTGTCTGTTTATTTGTGCTTTATAGGAGGCCAAACCCTTGGACCGAGCTTCCTGAAATTTTCACAGCATGTTACTGTGACTCTGGAAGGAATAATAGGCTATATGAAGTTTTAATTGGACAGCGGGGCGTGGCACCGCCTATATAACCCAAAAATTTAAATCGCCATATTTTGGCCTTTTTTTGACCTACGTCGACGATATTTGGTACATATGGTATTGGCATAATTAGGAATACGTACCAGGAGAAAAGTGGGTGGGACCCCGCCCCTTTTTAGAAAAATTAAAAATCGTAATATAGTCTTAACTACTGGACCAATCGTCATTAAATTTTCGCAATAGGATATTCTTGACTATATAAAGTTGGGAGTGGTGTAGAATAAATGGACTGATGTGTATTTGTGAATTGTCAAAATTAGAATGAATCTTTATTTTCGATTTCTTTTCCTTATCAACTACTTATGAGAAGTTCGCTTTTTGTGTTTTTGCGAAACTTCCCTAGCTTAGCTTAATTAAATATGAATACAAAAAAAATATCTGGTTGAATTAGTTCACACGCTTTCGGTAATAACAAAATATAAATGCTGCGTTAACAAAATTTAATTCACATAGGCTAGAGCTTATACAAAAAAATAGAATAGTAAGTTTGTTTATTTTAAATATTAGGTTACATCAAAAATAATTTTAAAATTAAATGAATAACCAAAACGTCTCACAATTCTTTAGATACTGACCTGACTTAATCTAACGATTTATTTGAAAGAGTGAAATGTTTAAACAATTTTGCATGTTGATGTATTGTATTATTGATAGATACACTACAGTGGACAAAGGGGCGTGGCCTCGCCCATATAACCCAAAATTTAATATCGTCATATCTTGGGCATTTTTTGAAGTAAATATATAAATACTTTTAATTTTATTTAATAACGAGGGGGTAGCGAAGCACACCGGGTTCATCTAGTTATATATATTAATAAGTATACATTAATTATGAAAACAAAAATTGATTTCAATTTAATACATATAAGTTTAAGTTTAATAAACATATTTTTAAGCATTGAAGAAATTCATTTGCAGGGATTGTAATTCATCCAAAGTGCACGTTTTTTGAGATCCGTCTTCTAACGTTAGCTTGATGTTAGGGTCACTTCCATTAAATAATTTAAATTTCTTAATTTTTTTTTCTCTCTCATAAGTTTCCTTCCAAGATAATTAATTTTTTCTGCTCTCCTAGTTAGGTTGTCGTTTAGGAAAACTCTTGATTCAATACCATTTTTGTTCTTATTTCCTTCCCCAGTATCGCCAACCTCCATATTAATAAGAGCATCTGCCTCCTTATTAAAAGTGCTTGCACAATATATCTGATTTAATTTAAGATCATAGCTCAGATGATATTTTCTTTATAATTTTATCCCGTTTCATTATGTTGATAAACTTAACTAGTACATTTTTCTTTTTATTGATCCAAAAGCAGGTATTAATATCAAATTCCGCCAAATCAACATTATAATGTTGAATTTCTGAATGTTGTATTTACTTTTTATTCATGGAACTTATTCATTTATAACTTTACTGTCTTTTTTAATTTGCCGCTCACTGTCTCTGCCACATCAATATAAGTGCAATAATATATAACTAACACTTTCTATCTTTGGCTTCTAGTTAAAGACTATTTGTCAAAATACTGTTAAATGTTGATATAATTTTTCTTCTTTTGTCAATAATGTATAACAATTACTTTTTATTTTTAGCTTGTATTTTCGAGCCGGATCCTGAGAAATTATTTCGAAGATATTAATATTCTTTTTTTCTTTTTTACTTCAAATTTTCATCGCATAATTTTCTGCACTGCTTTAGAAATTTTATTTGATTAATGGTGCGACTTGTTTCATTTTAAAATATTTTTCAAAAGTGAATAAAAGAAAAACAAACTGTAAGGGTAAAGAAAAAGTACATGCACTTTTTTCATTCATTAAATACATACATTTACAGTTGTTGTTTTGTGAATATTTTTACCTATTGTGATTGATCGTGTAGCAACCCTTGTATTTGTACAGATTAAATCAACCGCAGACAAACTGAATATAATAAAATATTTTCGCAGTTTTTATTGTATTAAAATAAAATATTTAGTGTGTAAACATTCAATTAATTAAATAAATAACTAATAAAGTTGAATCAATAATTACTAAGTATAATTATAATGTGCATATATACTTACCTAAGTATATATCTGTTATACACTTGCAGTCAACAAGTTTTCTTTTTTTATTGTTGTAGTGAAACCAACTGTAACCCAACAGCCAATTTTACTAGGGTTAGTTGACAAGAATTTTGGTAATATTTTACGATCAAAAAGTTTTAATTTTTTTAGCTATTTATAATTACGAGGGCTGCTATTTATATTTCTGGCCTGGCAACACTGAGTGCTGCCAAGTGCAATCTGACATTTCCATTGGAAAGTTTGTCATTTTTAAGCATAATCGTACTCAAAACGTTTTGACGTACGACCATTATTTGTATTGTTTACAGTGACTTGAAAAAATTAATATAGAAAAAAATGGAATTAACTCGTGAACATTTTCGTGCCATCATTTTTCACAACTTTCGACGTGGATTATCACGACAAGAGTGCATTGATGAACTTACATCTTTGTATGGCGATGAAGCACCATCCTATAGCACTGTGAAAAATTGGTATAATGAATTTAATCGTGGCCGAAGCTCGCTCAAAGACGAATTCCGTGAAGGTCGTCCAAAAACAGCTGTTGTGCCAGAGAACATTGATGCCGTGCGTGAACTCATAATGCAAGATCGACATGCGACATACTGAGAGATAGAGACATCCTTGGACATTTCTTCCACCAGCATACATTCGATACTGCATGAACACCTGGCCGTAAAAAAGGTTTGTTCTCGTTGGATCCCGCACAATTTGAAAGTCGCTCAAAAAAAGGCTCGTGTCGATTGGTGCAAAGAAATGTTGCAAAAATACGATTTCGGTGCTTCAAAAGACGTTTATAAGATCGTCACAGGTGACGAATCATGGATCTATGCGTATGAGCCCGAAACGAAACAACAATCGACCGTATGGGTTTTCAAAGACGAGCAAAATCCAACGAAAGTTGTTCGTGGAAGAAACACTTCGAAGCAAATGGTCGCCTGTTTCTTCGGCAAAACTGGTCATGTGGCGACTGTTCCGCTTGATCAACGTAGGACGGTCACTTCTGAGTGGTACAATACAATTTGTTTGCCTGAAGTCTTCGGGTAAATTCGAAAAACCAACAAGAGAAGACGAATCATTGTTCACCACGACAATGCGAGCTCTCACACATCGGCTCAAACCAGAGCGTTTTTGACCGGCCAAAACGTCGTACAGCCGTACAGCCCTGACTTGGCACCTAATGACTTCTTCTTGTTTCCGCACATCAAGAAAAAAATGCGTAGTCAACGATTTTCGTCGCCAGAAGAAGCTGTTGAAGTGTTCAAAAACCATGTTTTAGAGGTGTCTCAATCGGAGTGGAAAAAGTGCTTCGACAACTGGTTTGAGCGCATGCAAAAGTGTATAAATCATGCTGGAGAATACTTTGAAAAACAATAAAACCATTTTTGATTATAAATATTCGCATTTTCACTATTAGGCCAGAAATATATAGAGCAGCCCTCGTAATATTTTTGTAATTCGAACTTTTGTTATTTTTAAAGAAATCGTAATTGATTGAAATTATTACATTTGAGTGACAAATTAAAACATTTTTACCTGAGGTAGCAACAAATATGTATATTCTTCTGAATTATTATTAAAGAAAGAAAAATGTCGAAATCTTCACTAAATAAATTTATAAGAGCATCGGATGCGCTTATTAAATTTTAATCGAATTTTTGCGAGTTTCGTGACGAAATGCATACCATTTATACTCCTAAGTCTTCGTATGACGCTTGTTTGGACTTTTTTGAGGACAGTGCTAAGGTGGAGCCTACTGATGTAGAGGTAGCTTCGTTTAAGTCCACATATGTAGCGTATTTGAAATGTTCGGCTGCTATAAATGAAAAAAGCATAATTTCCAAGCGGTTCCAATGGCTGCTTGTTTTACGTCAATCAGTTCCAATACGGGTAATTTTGACCGTAATTTGACCTTGCCTACTTGTGATGTGAAAACATTGGCCCCATTAAGAGATTTATTTACTGCAATGTATATTAATATCGCGCCTTAGTAATGTTAAACGGCTTTGTCATTTGATACGTAAGACCGCCGGTGAAGCGAACGAAATCGTGTCGAAGTGTCCGTTGAGTAATGAAGAGTTTGACGTGGCGTGGCAAAATCTAAAAGAGGAATATGAGAACTCTCGTATGTTGGTTAATAACCAATTGGAATTGTTATTTAACCTTCCTTCGGTGGATAAGGAATCTAGTGCCGGGCTTAAAACTCTTCAATGCGGTATTAATAATTGTCGTGCTTCGCTTTCTGTATATAAGGTGGCTACGGAGAATTGGGATACAATTTTAATTTTTATGTGCATTCAGCGTCTTCCTACGTCTACTGTTAGTCTATGTGAACAGGGTGTTCGTAAAAAATCGGTCTTGTCTACTTGGAAAGAGTTTGATGCATTTCTGAAGTAGAAATTCAAACTCTAGAGTATGTTCGTGATCTTAAGGATTCACAGTCATCTGTAAAATCTTCGGCACAGAAGGTCAGGGTTCATGTTGTGAATTTAGCTTCATCTTCCTGCGTTTTATGTCGTTCTTCAGGTCTTTGAGAACTTGTAAACGTTTTAGAAATATTTCGATTTGGGAAAGATTTTCAACTGTGTTGTGTGAATTGCTTGTCGCGGGAACACGTGGTGACGAATTGTAAAAGTGCCTTTAATTATACGACGTGTAATAAGCATCATACGTTACTGCATCGTAATGAAACAAGCTTAGAGGTTTTGGCTAGGGATGATTCAGCACAGGCTTCGGGTGTCATCGCACAGGGTGCTAATGTGAACTCTTCCCTACCTTCCACGTCGAGAGGCGTATACCATGCTGGACCCTCTAATCGACGAGCTTTTCATGTCTCTCAGAGCCGAAAAGTGCTTCTGGGAACAGCTATGGTGAATATTATTCATCAGGATGTGACATATCCCGCTCGCGCTCTTATTGACCCTGCTTCAGCGTCTTTTATCTCTGATAATTTACGGAAACTATCTGCACATTCGACGAATGTCAAAGTTTCTAATATTAATCAAACGATTTCTGCTGCAAGGAAAGTTTGCAAATTGGTTCTCTTTGAGATAAATATACTCTATTGGAAACCATCGCCCTGATATTACCCAATATATCAGGCAATTTGTCCTTTTTCTATTGAAATATTATCACCAGCTGATAAATTTTGTGAGGACAATTTTAGAAGAACTACGCGACGCGAATCTGACGGCCGATATGTAGTGACGCTACCCTTTCGGGCGGAATTTTATCATTCTACTAATTAAGGCTTTTCAAGGCAGAATGTTATTGCGCAATTCTTGAGAAATGAGGCCTCACTTTTGCGGAGGCCGAATGTTAAGGCATTATATGATAGTATTGTTTTGGAATATTTAAATTTGGATCATATGAGGCCTGTGGTTCATACTTTTACTGCTCCTTCATTCTCCTGTTATCTTCCTCATCACCCGGTATTTAAGCAGGATAGCAAAACTACGAAATTTCGTGTCGTATTTAATGCAGCGAATAGAACCTCTAATGGCAGTATTTTAAATGATTGTCTTTATGTGGGACCCACTTTGTAATCAGATTTGGTTCTGCTTATTTTTCGTTGGAGGCTATTTCGATTTGTTTTTAATTGCGATATTACTCAGATGTATAGACAAATTCATCTAGATCCTACTCTTAACCCACATCAGAGAATTTTTTTTCGATCTTCTCCGGCAGAAGAGGTAAAGACGTATGGGTTGCAAAGTGTGACTTTCGGTGTTAACTGTGCTCCCTTTCTGGCGATACGGACACTGTTACAGCTCGAAGAAGATTCAGAGATGGACTTTCCTCTTGAGGCTAATATATTGCGCAAGGATATGTTCGTTGACGACGTACTAAAAGGGGCTCATGATGTTTCGTCTACGTTGAGGGCACGGGATGAGCTTTTATCTGCTTTATCTTCAGCTAAATTTGAGTTAAGAAAATGGATTTCGAACGACATCGAAGTTCTAAAAGGCCTTCCATCGGAATTTCTTGTAGATTCTAATCTTTTGGTATTTGTTGAATCTAGTAACTCGAAAACATTGGGTATTCAGTAGAATGCTCAATTGGACTCCTTTTACTTTCGTATAGAGCTTATTGCCGATAGGATACATACACGCAATTATTTTTATTTATTTATTTTATAAAAAGAAAAATATGTACGGGTTGGAGTTGAACAAAACATTGCGTGTTCTTAGTCACTTGGTTTTTATCAAACTCAAGTATGTATAACGCATTGTCGGGGTTAGATCTTGTCACATGCTTTAAGTTTATTAATTTCTTTGTTATAGGTGGTCAACGAGCTTGGCATAACTTTAGTCCCTTTGGATATTATTTCATATTTAGAACTGGAGCCTATTAGTTTCATAATATCAGCGAAACTGTGGCAGTTGTCAACAATAATTGGAGGAATTTTAATGTCAGCCTCTGTTTCTACATCTTCACTGGAATTGTCGTATTCAATATCGGAAAAACTTGAAATCTATTGTTGTTGGCCTTATAAGAAGGACTTTGATTTAGGACCACGGCTTTTACGCTTTGGTCCAATTTGATTCAATTTTTGTAAAATAAAAATTGAAGAATTGTATAAATTCAGTAGTAAATGAACAAAAGTTTAATAACACGTGTGAATGTTGTCAATGTCAACAACCGATAACGATAACCAGCTTAAGCCTAAATAAAAATCGGTAATATATTTGTAAAGATATTTCGAATAAATTTTACTCTATATTTATTTAAGCTGTAGGACTTTTTTTAATACATGTTAGAAAGTTTACAAACAATAGTGCATAAAAAATAAAAATTTGTAGAAGAAGTCAATATCCTTTGCAACACATCTGATTAAAATTTTTTCTTATACGCCATTACGTAGGACGACAATTTCATTGACTCACGAGCAATAGCTTAACTACGCTCCTGGCAGGTGACACAAGTAAAACCAAGTTTAGGGTTGTCTTTAATCGCTTTTATGTGGTAATTAATTATACTTCTTCTTGCCTTGCCTCTTGTGGAATGAAAAAATTTTGCAATAACTGATTAAAATTGTCATTATTAAAAACCTGTTGTTCTTAAATTAAACAATGCAAATTGAAATAGACTGCTTAAAACTCGCTTGACTAAGCTTGAAAGTAATTATCCTAACGTAAAAATAACTTTACTCATAGGTAAATGATATTGATGTTGGACAGCTGGCACAACCGCAGAAAAAGACTGCTTTAAGTATGCTTTTAAATGAAGAGACTGAAAATATAGTGTTGGAGTTAAAGCGGATATCTTGCCGGAATGCAAAAAATAAAGACTTTGATGACATAGAAATAAGCCAGAAACTCTGTTATTTAAAAATCCATCATAGTACTCCTTTGCTGGAAAACAATGTTGATAATAATTCCTCATCTGCAACTCTAGGTTCAGATATAATAGTTAATCTGCACTTACCAAACTCCAGCCTAAAACAATATTGTATGGCAAAATCAACACAGACTGAGGATATAGCATTTTATGTTCATGAACATCTGCGTAATATACAAAAAGATACTGAGCGTCTTATAGAACATGAACACAATTTATTTGAGCAAAGCTTGGCCCCTGAATTGGATATTGAGGTAAGTAAAGCTTAAGAATTAAAAATAATAACATTTTATACGTATTTATTGTTTAAAATGAAGAACGCCTCGTAAAAATTGTTTGCTTTTAAGCCAATTCTAACCATATTACCTTAAAAATCCGTCATTTCTAAACCGATTTTGAAAATTATTTCCCTCTTTGAACGAGAAAAAATAAGCATACACAAGTAAGAGTGCTGTATTCGGCTACGCCGAATCTTATATACCCTTCACCATACATGTAAATCTAGTTTAGTGTAGTAACTTTAATTAAAAAAAACTAATATTGGGGTGATAAGAATTAAAAACTAACTATATATATAAATTTACATAAAAATGACATCGGCTCTTAAAGGGTTAATTATTTAAAAAAAATTTCAGTATACCCTTCAAGATCTCTTTAAAAGCTTTTAATTTTTTTTAAGAATAGCAAAACTCAATAATGCATACTTATTAATTGTGTTACCTTCTTTGGAAAAGGATAGTGTATCGAATATAGGTGGTGAAGAAGAGTGATATGTAGAATGCTTCATTTTCTTTTCACAACATTGTAATTGCACGTTGTTTATTTTTAGAACAATGTTGCAGCGCCTCACTCAGGCCTTAATATATATTTTTGTGGTGAAGGGTATAAAAACAAATATATGAGGTGATAGAGAATAAAAAATAAGAAAAAAAAACATAAAGTGAAAATACTAGTGCCCGCCAATATTTTCCGAGCTACGGGCCTCTGAACTTTTCAAATATTTTAAATATCAGTAGGGGTATCATTTAAAAGCTTTTGAAGAGATCCTTAAGGAAATACTTAAACCTTTTAAAAATGCCTAACCCATTAAGAGCCGTTGATATATTTATGTAAAATTTTATATATGTATTTCTTATTTTTAAATTCTCTGTCACCCCAATATTTGTTTCTTTGATTGGAATTACTTTACTAAACTAGGTTTACATATATAACCGAATATAGTACTCCTACTTGTTTCCTTGAAAATTTACAAGAAATAGCACCATTTGTATGCCAGCGCCATCTAGTGCCAGTTTTAGGTGAAAATAAAAATTGAAAATGGATTTCTCGACCCTAAAAACAGTAAGATAACACAACTTTCTAAGATGATAAACATAAAATAGAATTTTTTATCTAAAGATCTTTCCTTGTTAGTGCACAGTGGCATAGATTCAAGATGTTTTCGAAATAAATAAGCCATTTGTAAGGGGCTCGGCCGATTGATCCAAAACTTTACATGAGCATAGCAAAGAAGTATCCAAGCTTAAGTTTTGAAGCTGGGCACCATCCACTAACGTTATATGTAGTCTTAAAGGTCTAGTTATTACCTTTTTTCGGTCGCTTGGCGTGGTGTAGCAATTAAAACGAACTTTGAGCTGATTTTACTTCATGTATTATTGCAGCTAAAATCTGCAATTATAATATTTTATTTTAAGAATTCATTTATATCATAAATACATACACCTGTGTTTCACTACACTTTACCAAAGTTAAACAAGTTAAATTTAAATATACGATTAAGCTGAAATTTAAAAAGCACATGTGTGTTCAAAATAATCTAGATTAAAAAGGGAAGAAAAATGGCGTAAATTGCCAAGTAATTTAAAGAGTTACACAGTTGTATATAAAAGGCAGCTACACTGTTGCAATAGATTTTACGTTCTGTGCCAGAAATGTCACACTCCGTAACATAGCCCCCTCCTTAAACTTCGTAGCATAAGCGGGAGTTTAAGCTTTCAAGTCAAGCTTGGCGAGTTTTACCACAGGACGAGTAAACAGCCCCTGTATCGTTCTCACTATAGCGCTTCGAACCGTTTCGTCCTTCCCTCGATGCACTTCAACCACGACGCCCTTCAAACTCTCATTTCTCTTAGCATTATCGTCTGCTATTATGACAATATCGCCGGCAGCTATTTGTTGCATTGAAGTATCATGCCACTTAGTGCGTCTGGTTAAGCAGGGTAAGTATTCGCGCAGCCAACGCTTCCAAAACTGGTTTGCAATCATATTTGAAATTCGAAAATTTTTGCTCAACACTGAACCGCTGGTCTGAGGTGCTGCACGCTCACGTATTCCACTAGAGGACCCTACCAAAAAATGATTAGGTGTTAGCGCCTCTTCATTTGCGGATTACTAGGGAACATAAGTTAGCGGCCTCGAATTCAGAATGTTTTCTACATCAGCTAGTGCAACTCTAAGTTGTTTTTCACGTAAACCTCTGTTAGGCAAGATATCCATTAACACAGACATAACCGATCTAATCATCCTTTCCCATGCACCCCCCATTGGGGAGATGCCGGCGGTATGAATTCCCACTCTATGGTTGGGTATTTGCGCTCGATTTCGCTGGTTCCTCTGAAATTTGTTGAATTGTCAGACAAAATTTTACGCGGTGAACCTCGCCGACAGATGAACTACTTTAAAACCAATAAAAATGAATCCGTCGACAATGATGGTGTAATCTACAGATGAACAGCTCGTACAGTCATACATGTAAATATGACGCCCCAACGTTTCTCCTTTCGGCGGCCAACAACAATATCTAGCGGCGCGAAATATTCGACGCCTGTGTAATAAAACGGCCATGTAAAACTGGAGAGTCGTTCCGCCGGCAAGTCACCCATAACTGGAGTCCTTGGGGTTGCTCGTCTTATTTTGCAATATTGGCATGTTTTGGCAGCAGCACGCACTGCAATACGTAGACCAAATATCCAGAAACGCTGTCGAATTTCGTTAACAATTATTTCATTATGTTGGTAATGGTATTTGTGATGAAAATAGTTGATTATTAAGTTTCCCAGCAAAAAATTTTTGAAAAGGTAATCGAGTGTGGAATTAAGCATTTTTGGCAGAAGTACTTCCCAACTAGATTGCCAACTTAATGATTTTAACAAGGCATGAGAATCGATTACATTAATTATTGTAGGAAATAATGAGTACCATTAGTACGGTAGTCTCTTTCAACATAAAGAACTAGTTCCATTACTAATTCCTTTTTTGGAAACTAATGTAATGTGTTTTGTAAGCGAGTAACAAAATATGACAATCACAAAAGTAAGTCCTTATATGGCAAGTACTTTTTAAGGTAATGTCTAATTTTTTGCTGGGTTGAAGTAACATGATTACGAGGTAAAATGATGGGCCTTTTAACGCTGATAGGCACTCCAGCAACTGCGTCAATCCTACCTTTGATTCGCAGTAGTCCGAATTGGTCCAAATATGGGTTAATTTGTGTAAATTGCTTTTTTAATTTAAATGATTGTTATTCTTAAGCTGCTCGAATTCATTGTCATAAGATTCTTCCTGTAACATTTTATAAATAAAAAATTCTGCAATTTTCATTCCAGCATTTTTAATAAAGGGTTTCAATAATGCGGATGCTTTTTCATGGCTTAATAGCTTCCGTAAAAATTTTAAAACAATCATTTGACATCTGCAAAGTTTTTCCCATGTACTGAAGCGTGTAGGATCGGCTGAGACTAATGAGAGCTTTTGAAAAGGTTTTTTTGTCGATATATCACATATATATAATACTTCCCCTGCTTTTCTAGGAAAACTAAAATTGGAAGTAGGCCACTCTTCTTCGCCGTAGCTCAGAAACGGTGGTCACTGAAACCAGCGGCTTTTATAACTTAAATCGGGAATACCTTTCCATTTAGTAGAATCATCTGCAACATTTTTCTGAGTCTTCCAAACAAATTGCTGAAATTTTCTTGCATCTGAGTTGATCCAGAATAAAACATCTTTAGAATCTGACCAAAATACTTTGGGGCTTATTTTTAGCGACATTTCTTTACAACAGAAATTAGCGAGCCTAAGGCCTAGTATAGCAGCCATTAATTCCATTCTTGGTACCGATATAGGTGTTACGGTACGGATTTAGCGAGCCGTCTTTAATAATCAAAACTTTTTAATAGCACTCTGTGCAATGTAACTTTTAACTTTATTCACTTGAAAACAATTTTATATTAGAGTAAATGCGAGAGCGCTTTAAAAAAAATTTTGCCTTCTACCGTACAGTTGACGACTGACTTCATTTTTAAATATCAAATTTAAGAAGGTCTACATTAGTTTAAAGGGACCGTTAGTTTTTTTTATGTACATGTATGTACATAAATATGTATATGTACATAAATATAACATGTAGTAAATGCATATGCCTACAACAAAGCTGTGCATATGTATGTATACAAACTACAACCGAACATACGATGTTTTATATCAAAGGGAACAAAAGAAATTTGCAATTGCCAAACTTAACGGAACGTTACCCAGTAAACCATGTAGACATATTAAACAAAATATACTTTAATTTGCAATTAAAAACTACTATATTAAAGTGCATATATTTTGGCGGCAACATCCTCCCCCTCGTAAAGAAGCCAAGTGGACGAGTTTACTAATTATTTTTGCCGACATCCAGTTTTGCTATTTTGACTGTTGGTCGCTGAAGTATACCGTTCTGAGTTTGAACTGTGACCTGACGAACTTGCCCATCTTTAGACCCAGTGGTGTTTATTATTCTGCCTTTTTGCCAGCAATGTCGCGGTTGATTTTCGTCACTGGTGATAACTATATCTCCAATCTGTAAAGGAGCCGTCTTCTGGAACCATTTACATCTCTTCGTAAGCATTGGCAAATATTCTTTTATCCATCGGCGCCAGAATTGGTTTGTGAATTCCTGAGTTTGTCTCCACCGTAAGCGTAAGTCTCTTTCCTGATATACAATAGGCTTATAGCCGGTTGATGATCCTAGTAACAGGTGGTTAGGTGTCAGCGCTTCATCGTCACATGTATCGAGCGAAACGAATGTAAGTGGTCTGTAGTTTATTATGAATTCTGCTTCAGCAATTGCGTTTCGTAAAGTCTCATCATTGAAATTCATATTGGGGCATATACTAGAAAGAGTATTTTTCATAGAGCGAACAAGACGCTCCCATGCTCCACCCATATGGGGAACAGCAGGTGGATTAAATTTCCACTTTATTACGTCGAAAGCTTTAGAAATTCCATTCAAATCGATTTGTCTAGATTCAGATGCAAATATTTTTGATGTCGCGTTAAAATTTGTGCCGTTGTCGGTGTATATTTCTTGCGGTGTTCCTCTGCGAGCAATGAAGTTTTTTATGCACATTATACATGAGCTAGTATCTAAACTGTGAGCTATTTCCACATGTATTGCACGCACTGTAAGGCAGGTAAAGAGCACACACCAACGTTTTTCTTTTCTTCTTCCTACATTTACGTACACCGGACCAAAATAGTCTATGCCGACATAAGTGAATGGCCTTTCAAAACTTGCTAATCTTGCTGGTGGCAACGTAGACATCTGAGGCATTCTGGGTATAGCTGATGCGTTTTTGCAATATTGACATGATGCCCGTATGCTTTTGTTAAGAACTCGTAGCTTTGGTATATAGTATTGACCTTTAATTGTATTGATTACGGTTTCATGCCCCCTATGGTGAAAGGATTCATGAGTGTAACTGACTAGCACGACGGTAACGTAGTGTTTCGTAGGCAATACTATTGGATTGTGAACATTAAGGTACGATGCACGTCCTCTCACTCTCAAGATGCCATCGTCATCCTTTTTTAAACAGCATATTTCTTCTGAAAATTCACTTTCTTGCGCCAATCGAAACAAGATATTTTTTGCCTTATGCATCATCTCATAGGACAGCTTTTCTGGCAATTGGGTTTTATCACATTTTGCTTTCAGTTTACCCATGTAGAGTAGAAACGTTGCCACAGCTCGATATAATCGTCTCCAGTTAGAAAAATATTTATAGTTGACATTAATGTTATGAATCCTATTGGTGAGTAAAATATTGCGTCTCATTTCCTCGTTAGTACATTCTTCAAAATAAGTGCAAATTGGCCAGTATGTTTTATCTTCTTGTAGAAATTTAGGCCCGTGAAACCATATCGAAACGTCACGTTTTATCGGATTTTTAGTTGCCAAATCCGCCGGATTTTCTTTTGATGGCACCCATCGCCATTGTGAAACATTAGTATCTTCTAGGATTTCGCCCACACGGTGCATTACTAATTGCTGAAATTTTCTCGGATCCATTTGAAGCCATTGAATAACTGTTTTTGAGTCTGACCAGAAAGTCTTGGATTTGATTTTTAACCTTTGATTCTTTGATATTACTTTAGCTAGTCTCACTCCAACTACGGCAGCTTGAAGCTCCAACCTTGGTGTAGATATGGGTTTTAAGGGTGCAACTTTTGATTTACCAGCAACCAACGTAACAGAGCAGAGATTTTGATAAACCACACGAAGATAGCAAACAGCAGCGTACGCGTCGTTACCCGCATCTACAAATGTATGTAGCTCAACCTCAGTAGCATCCTCTAGATATCGGGAATAGTATCGTGGAATTTCTAATGTAGATATTTCATTCAGCAAGGCTTTCCATTTTTGCCATTTTACATTTTGTGAATTATATAATTGAATGTCCCAGTCGACGTCAGATCGCTAGACTTCTTGTAAAAGAATCTTTAACGCTATTGTGTAACATGATCAGAACCCAAGGGGGTCAAAAATCGACATAAGCACTTGAAGAAGATCTCTTTTTGTGGGGGTTGCATCATCCTTAAATACGTCGCGTCTTAGTCTGGCGAATCTGAAAAGATAAACAAAAGTATCTGCACAAGGATCCCAATACATACCAAGGACTTTCTCTGTGTTAGCAAGATCTTTTGGTTTTTGTTTTTGTGAAAGTTCATCGTTGAGAAAATTCATGACTGTACTGTCAATAGAGGCCCAGTTTCTAATACGAAATCCACCAGCAGAATGAATTCTTTTAACTTGTGATGCTAATTCAATTGCCTGATGCTCGTTAGCGACACTGTCTATGAAGTCGTCTACATAGTGGTATTGTTGAATAGCTTCTACAGCTCGTGGACATTCAGATTTAAATTTTTCTGCATTGTGGTTCCGAACATAATGTGCTATAAAGGGAGCACAGCAAATTCCAAAGGTTAATGCACGCATGACATAAACACTTGGTTGGTTAACATCGTTTTTATCCCACCACAAAAATCTTTGAGCGTGAATATCTTGCTCTCTTACATTTATTCTGTGGAACATCTCTTCGATATCGCCACAAATTGCCACTTTGCCTACGCGAAAACTTAACAGAATGTCGACTAATGACTTTAAGAGGTTTGGCCCCCGATGTATAAAATCGTTGAGACAAACGCCATTTGATTTGGCAGCCGCATCCCACACCATTCGAATTTTTTCTGGCTTGTTAGGATTTTTAGTTAAAAATGTTGGAAGATACCAGGTCAAATTTGGAGAGGACTTAATTTCGCTCGCTGTTAATTTTTTTGCGTAACCCTTTTGAAGCAAGTTATCTATTTGCTCCTGTAGAGCAGTTTTCAAATTGATGTCCTTTTGAAACTTCTTTTGTAAACACATGAGGCGCTTGTAGGCGTTATTATAGCTTTCCGGTAGGTTCTGAAATTCATTTTTCCAAAGAAGTCCAACTTCGATCGGTCGCCAACCTTTTGGCACGTTGCCTTTAAGATTTCCATCGTGTACTGGTCTTCTGCTGAAAGTATTGTTTGAGGTCTTGGATCTTCAAGATTGAATTTTTCTTCAATTATTCTATGTAGTTCATCGTATTTCTTCTCACAATTACAGCTATGCATATTGAGCCAGGCTTTCTTCTGTGACCCTGCATTTGAACCTTGAATCGCCCACCCTATTCTTGTCTTTGTGGCAATGGGCTGATTCCATCTACGCTCGCGTACTCGTAATGGAACCGCAATGTTCCAATTATCTGCTCCTATTAAAATTGTTGGCTTCACATTTGTATACGATTTCATAGGAATACCAACTAAATGCGGATATTTGTGAACCATACTACCCATGTCTAATGTTTGCGTTGGCAAATCTAAATCGTCAATGGTATGAACGTCTTTTAAGACAAATTGGGCACCATTGTTTTGATTTGAACTTTTAATTGACGCTTTTATGGACGAATCCTCCATACGAGTCGTTTCTCCGGTAAATTTTAAGCAAAGTGGCTCGTTAGCACCTTTAATTTCGAGCATAGCGAATACCTTTTGTTCAATTAGTGTCACTGAAGAACCCTCATCCAGAAATGCGAAGGTAAAACTATTTTTCTTCTGAAAACGTATGGGTAAAATTCTAAACAGGGAATTTTGGTTCTGTAACGCGGAGTTGTGCGAGTTCACTGAGTTGTTACTAGTAGCATATTCTTGAGTTATCATGTGCCCCAAAGGCAAGGAGGGCTGAATGTTTTTATTAGCGTTGTGGAGTAAACGATGATGTTTAGAACGACACCCATCAATGCCGCAATCGTTCTTTTTAAAACACCTGCGATGGTGTTTATTTAAACATTGTCGACATAAACCAAATTTCTTCACAGTTTCCCATTTTTCATTTATTGTAAGTTTTTTAAACTTACTACATACTGACACTTTATGTTCAGAGCTGTCGCACACAAAACACTTAATTTCTCGTTGAAGTATACTTTCAGTGTGCGAATTTACTGTTGCATGCTTTGTTGGGGTAATTGTTGAAACCACGGTGCTTGCAGCGTCTGCTATTTGGAATATCCAATCACTAAAGGTTTTCACTATGGGGATGTGATCATCTTTAGGGTGCATGGCCCAGTTGAGTTTATATTGTGTAGACAATTTTTCCACCAGCTCATTAACTAACATAGGGTTGTGCAGATGTGCACCCATTTTACACGCCTCCATGGTAGAGCAAATATTTTTTACGCATAAGGCAAATTCAATAATTGATTCTAACCTTTCTTTTGGAGGTGGCAGTTTCCTGGCCTTCTCGATCAATCTCTCTAGAATATGTTCAGGCCGAATTAAATTTTCCGCATGAGAATAACCTGCAACTGCTGTACTTGTTTCAAAACTGCTAATAAATAATGGCCATTCTTCGGGATCGCCATGAAATTGCGGCAACTCTTTAGGAATAGCTTGCCTTGCCGCTAACTGAGAAGGTGTGGGTCCTCCCATGGGACTCCAATTTGATGAAATGTTTTTAGCGGTTTGGTTTATTTCCGACTCATTTTGGGCAAATTAAGATAGTATTTGATACTTTTTTTTCATAAATTCCTATTGAATTCTCTGCTGTTCTTCAAGCAATTTAAGCTGTAAATTCATTTGTGAGACGATGTGGTTGTTTTTTGTTGAATTTTGTTAAGGGGGAAAAAACGTTGTATTCGTAGGGGCGACTGACGTGGTCGGTTGTTGTTCTTTTGTAGAGAAAACTAGTTTTGTATTATCGTAATTTACTTGTTTGTGAGTTTGAAAAGTTGGTGCTGTATTCATAGGTACTGGTGACCTAGCGACGCTCCATGTGACGGTTTTCATATTGATCATACCTGCCTTTTGCGGGAGTTCTCCTGGCCTTGTCGGCGACGAAGTTGCATGTGGCTGCTTTGGTAGATCAGTTGAGTTAGCGATAGGATGATTATTTTCCATTTGTAGTGTGGTGCTAGCATTATCTTCTTCTTTGTTGTTGCAATTTTCACAACTCCAACTCACATCCGCAATTGTACTATCGACTGCGACACATTCGTAATGGTACCATTGATCACATTTATCACATTGCACCATTCGCTCATTAACTATCGCATCGCATTTTTTACAATTACATTCTGTAAAAGAGATTTCACTCTCAGCCATTTTAAATTTAATTTTTACTGTCTCGGAATTATTTTACCAACAATCGCGAAGATTTAACACGCTTATTTTAATTTAATTAAAATATTTTTATGGAATATGTCAAAAATGGTTTTTAAAGATTGTTATGGTACGGATTTAGCGAGCCGTCTTTAATAATCAAAACTTTTTAATAGCACTCTGTGCAATGTAACTTTTAACTTTATTCACTTGAAAACAATTTTATATTAGAGTAAATGCGAGAGCGCTTTAAAAACAATTTAGCCTTCTACTTCATTTTTAAATATCAAATTTAAGAAGGTCCACATTAGTTTAAAGGGTCGGAGAACGCTTGTGACTGTCGTGCAGTAAAGTACGCGTTTACGGATAGTAAAAAAATAAAGTGATAAAAAAAAAACAAAAAACAGAAAAAAAAATTGTGTGCTTGCATTTATACCTGTCAAACAGGCAAAGTGTTGGTACCTGCGTAGCAGAAACTAAATCACTACTACGCGCTTAATAAAATGGAGGATGATGAGAGCCTTAATCCACACAAGAGGGCGAGGACTGCAATTACAATTGCCGAATTGCAAAAAGAACTGATTGCAATAAAGGAGGAAAATAAACTTCTTAATCTGAATATTATAAAAATGGGCGAAGAAAATAAGGCGCTACAGAAAAAACTTGACGAAGTTTCACCGACCGACGATGAAACCGATGATAGCGAGACATCCAGTGAAGAGGAGATGTCAGTGGAGGAAGAAGAAATTGTACCATCCGCGTTCAGCCTAACGAAGCTATCACCAGCCGAATAATTAAAAAAAGTAAGTCTGTACCGATAGTTACTACTTATAATATTGATGTGAAAATTATTAGTAATAAGTTAGGTAAAGTGTTAGGTCACAAGGATTATAATATGAAAATGTTAGGTAAAAATGTGACAAACATAGGGGTCTGCACCTTGGAGGACTTTTCTAAATTGAAGGACTTCTTAAAGCAAGAGGGGGTTAATTATTATACCCATACACCAAAAGCTGAAAGACCTTTTTCTGTTGTAATTAAGGGTCTATCTAATACTTTTGATTCAAGTGATGTACTTGAGTATATGCAGGGCATAAAGATTAACGTGAAGATTATGGGGCTTCACAAGATAGGAGGAAATAGATGGCTTTTCCAATTATCTAAAGAATCTGATTTGAGAAGTTTTAGGAATATAAACTACATTCTTCACTGTAGGGTGCACATATAAAAGCACAATCGAAGAGATTTAGTACAATGCTACAATTGCCAACGCTTTGGACATGTCGCAATTAATTGCAACATGCCCTTCAGATGCGTTAAGTGTGGGGCTTCTCATGGCCCAAAAAATTGTCAGGTTCTTCAAAAGGAGAAAACAATATCGAGACACGTATGACTGATCCAGTCACAGGTCAAGCAGTAGTAAAGGTCGGCTTACCCGTAAAATGCGTAAATTGTGGAACAGAGGGACATGTTGCCAGTTCAAAGGAGTGTCCAAAACGTTTACAAATTCTCCAAAGAAAGACTGCGGAAAAGGGTGTAAGGGCTCCGGTGAGACGTCCCACCCCAATAGTCCCTTCTACAACAATAAGTGGTGTATCATATGCCGCTGCTGCTAAAACAGCAGTGACAAAGAACACCCAACCAAAAGTCGCCAGCACTCAGAGAGCTGGCATATGTGTCAAGTCTGCAATGGCTGGTTTTGATATTCTTGATAAAGATTGCAAGCGATTTTTCGGCGGTGATCTACTAAGCTGTCTAGAAAAGATGAAAGGTTTTGCTCGTGAATACAGGGCGCTTAATAATGATGGTGAAAAATCTCGGGCACTACTAGGGATGTTAATATCTTTACAGCACGATGACTAATTCGATAAAGTGCATATTTATTAATGTAAATTCTATTGTCTCTAGGCACAAGAGGCATTACTTGAATTTATTTCTTAGCGAACATCGGCCGGATGTTCTTTTAGTAGTAGAGCATAAACTTTCACCAAGACATGTTTTGGATTTTAGGGGTTATAAGATCTTTAGGCAGGATCGGCTAAATGGACGTGGCGGCGGAACTGCCATTTTTGTAAAGGATAGTATGTGTTGTAACAGGGTTACTGTCGACTTAGGCCCTATTGAGAATACAGCTGTCAGGATAAACAAGACTGATGGCAGTAGGATGATTGTGGTTTCGATGTACTCACCCCCACAGAGTACATTCACACTTGCAAATTTAGATCCATTAATGGATTTATCAAATGGGGAGGAGCTTTTAATAGGCGCTGATTTAAATGCTAAGCATTCATACTGGGGGGGAAACGTATGTAACCCTAAAGGTAACACCCTTCGTGAGTTTCTGCTGACGTGCCCTGATATAACTATACACCCCACCAGTGGTCCGACACGAGTTTCTGGAACTACATCTTCATACATAGACATAGTTATGTCATCAACTGATATCTTACCGGTAGCAGTTGCAGGACTAAAAACACTGGATTTCCAGTCTGATCATCTTGCAGTAGAAATTGTTGTTGAGATAGGAAACGTGCAAAGAAGAATACTGCCTGAATTTTTTGACTTTAGACGTTTGAATATTAATAGCTTTAACAGATTATTGGCCCGGGACCTTTCGCATAGTCAACTTCCAGTTGACCGCAATGTATCATCCCATGAAATAGATGACTGTATAGAATCTATGAGCATAGCATTTTCAAATGCTATGAATGGAGCGATACCAAAAATCCCTGCGAGTAATAGGGGACTACTAAGACTTCCGGATAATATCCTACATTTTATCTCTGAGAAAAAGAGACTGAGAAGGATTCTGTGGCGTACTGTTGATCCTAGCAGGTGCTCAATTTTAAAAGCCGATATTAGAAACTTAGATAGAATTATTCAAGGGGCCATCGCAAAATTTGAGGAACTTTATTGGACCGATTTTCTGCAAAATATTCGCCTTAATAGTAGGACATTCCAGAAAGTAAAAAGTGGTGCCGGTCTTAAGAGACGGATGCCTATTTCTAGTTTGAGGGCTGCTGGGGACTCTTATTACAGAAGATTGTGATAAAGCCAATATCTTGGCTAATCACTTCTGTGAAGTTCACAGAGGAGGCGATAACTTACGATCGCCTTCTTTTGAGAGTATGGTTTCAGAGGAAGTATCCGCATTGACAGATTACTTACCATCCCTGACTTTCGGGCAGGAAATCATGGCTGATGGCAGGTTAATGGATGGCGGTTTTCAAACAAGGCCTAATTTAATTACATCCTACGATGTAGGATGTGCTTTAAAATTAAGATCAAATAAGAAATCTAGCAGTGGTGATGGAGTTCCTGACTTTATACTAAGAAAGACAGGTGTTACCACATGGCGTTACTTGGCAATAATCTTCAACCATTGCCTCAACATTGGTTATTTTCCTAGAAAATGGAAAGAGGCAGTAGTAGTTCCCATTCCAAAGTCCGGCTTGGACCCTAGGGAAGCTAGCAGTTATAGACCTATCTCTCTACTATCCTCTTTTGGGAAACTGATGGAATGGTTTTTGTTATCTAGGATACGAAATGAAATTACAGATGGTGGTGTACTTAATGACTGTCAGTTTGGCTTTAAGGGAGGCCATTCAACATCACACGCCCTAATGGTCTTCACAGACTTCGTGGCCAGAGGCTTGAACAAAAGGTACCCAACTCTTGCGGTAAGTCTTGATTTCTCAAAGGCTTTTGACACCGCTTGGCAACAGGGGATTGTTTTCAAAATGATGGGCTTAAGCTTGCGGTAAGTCTTGATTTCTCAAAGGCTTTTGACACCGCTTGGCAACAGGGGATTGTTTTCAAAATGATGGGCTTAAGCTTTGAACGCTCTACATGTAGGATGGTAGCTGATTTTCTGAAGGATCGTTCTTTTAAAGTAAAAGTAGGAACTGAATTATCAGATATCAGGACAGTGGTGGCAGGTGTTCCTCAAGGCTCCTTATTGGGGCCGGTTTTGTACAATATTTTTGTTTCTAATATTCCGCAGCCACCTGCGGGGGATCTTTTGCTCATGTATGCTGATGATATATTGATTGCTGCTAATGGTCCTAGGGCGAAAAATTTGAATAACAGGGTCAACAATTACCTGAACATTCTCCATGAATACTTCATGAAATGGGGCCTGAAATTAAATATTCAAAAGACCGATGGGGTAATGATTAAGGGTAGGCGTGGTAATCTCTACCCAAATGCAAGAAGTTTTGTGCCAAGCCTAAGTGTTGCTGGCGAACGTATCAGTATCTCTGATAGGATGAAGTATTTAGGGGTAGTATTCCATGAGAACTTTGAATTCTATAGACATCTAGATTTCATAATAGAACGCGCTAAAAAGGTTTATTTCTTATACCATACGATTTTACGCCGCAGGGGTGGTCTAAGTACCAATGTAAGGCTTCTTATTTACCGTCAGATTATAAGACCTATTATTTCTTACGCTTTTCCAGTCTGGTTTGGAATATCTTCCCACCAAATGGAAAGGCTAAGGATATGGGAGAGACGTGTTCTCTGCTCCTGCCTACGGCTACACCCCAGGGTGGGCCCCGATGGCATTTTTCGAAAACCGTCCTGTAGAAAAATCTATAGTAGCATAAATTTTGAGAGGATTGATGTTTTTCTCATGAGATCTGCACTCAGGTTTCTTGACAAATCATCTTCTTTAAATAATAGCTTAGTAGGGGAATGCTTTCACCGGGCCCCTGATCTGGAGAATTTGCTTAGGGATAAGTACCATTCCCCAGTTAGCCTTTTGGCTTTGAATACTGGAGGTCTACTCTTTGGGGATGCAGGCCTCTTATTTTATCATAGGAGGGTGAAAACCCTTGACATAACTGACTTGGTGTACAATACCGCACAGTAGATTTAGGACTTTGTGATAGATATGATATATCGCTTGTTTTATTTGTTTTTAATATTAAGTGTTATTTAGTCTGTAGGGTAGTTTAAGTTATTAGTTTTAAGTAAAATTTTAAAAACAAACGAGTGTGTTCCTTTTTATCCTTTTTTTTTGGAAATGTAAACAAATGTAATACTTAATAAATTACTGTACACAGCATATCTGTAATGTAATTAATTAAGTGCAAATTAGTCTTAGAAAAGTTGTAATACGTTAAGAAATATTTATAAGAAATGTAGTTTAAGAAACATATGTATAATGAATTTTTGGAATAATAAAGAAATCGTAGAAAGAAATCGTAGTTTAAAGGGACCGTTAGTTTTTTTTTTATGTACATGTATGTACATAAATATGTATATGTACATAAATATAAAATGTAGTAAATGCATATGCCTACAACAAAGCTGTGCATATGTATGTATACAAACTACAACCGAACATACGATGTTTTATATCAAAGGGAACAAAAGAAATTTGCAATTGCCAAACTTAACGAAACGTTACCCAGTAAACCATGTAGACATATTAAACAAAATATACTTTAATTTGCAATTAAAAACTACTATATTAAAGTGCATATATTTTGGCTGCAACAATAGGCTTTAGTGGTGCTATTCGAGATTTCGAGGTTACGAGCGAACATTTTAGATACTTGCCACACTCTGCACGAATATATGCAACTGCTGCATACGCTTCTATTCTGGCATCTGTAAATATGTGAAGTTGTACGTTATTTGACATACTTGCTAACCGATAACATCTTGGCACAGAGATTGTAGAAATTTGTTTCAAAACGTTAGTCCATCGACACCATTTATCATGCTCAGCTGCTTGTATTTTTTCGTCGCACTTTACTTTAGACCGCCATATATCTTGTAAAAGTATTTTGGCGAATACTACGAAATTACCTAGAAGACCAAGTGTATCAAAAATAGTCATAACTACTCGTAGTACCTCTCGTTTTATTGGGTACACAGATTTATCAAAAATAGTAGCATTAAATTTTTCAAAAAACGTTAATTCGTCGTTTGTGGCATTCCACCAAATACCTAAAACCTTTTCATATCTGCCCTCAGGGTCCTGTAACGCCTTTCCGGAACTCATGTCGTTTTGTGCTAAGCTATTTAATACCCGTTTCGAGTTAGAAAGCCAGTTGCGCATCTCGAACCCACCATCTTGATGTATGTCACGAACTACTTTAGCTAATTCAATCATTTCTTTTTCGGTGTCTGCACTTTGTAGCCAGTTGTCTACGAAGGTATTACTCCAAATAGCTTTTACAGCATTGCTTTGCACTCCAATGAACTTTTCCGCATTTTTGTTTTTGACGTAATTTGCTAGCGATGGGGAGCAAGTAGCTCCGAAAGTTATGACAGTTTGTTTCCATCAGAAAAGGTTGGCAAGTCCTTACTGATAGCGTGTCTGGCTGCTATATGTGAAGCGGCTAAAGTGACATCAGCTGAAGTATTAGGCAAATTAGAAAGGTTGAAAAGGTTGAATGAAGGGTGTATGCGATTATTATAGGAAAAATTAAAATTGTTATTTTGTGGTGGAAAACTTTGATCATTTACATGCGGACCGAAATGAGAATTTATATTAGACTGCAAGGAATTACATTATGGCTTGGGGGAACGGCATGATAGAAGAAAGAATTGCTTGGCACTTGGAAGTAATTTGCTGAAGAAGGCAACGAGGCCGCCCCAAAAACAGGTTTAGCATTATAAAAAATGTTGTTTGCTGTTAAACCACTAGAATTCACATTAGTAGAACACTTACAACCAGGGGTGGAATCGTTACATCCGTGTTCGTATCGACAATCGTACGATAAAAAATTACGTGATACGTTAATCGTATGAACTAAATGGCATTATGACATACGATTGTAAACGGATCGTAATTTTTTTAATGATTCACAATAGTTTTGAAATTAAAAAATTCTAGAGCTAAAGAAAGAGTATTCAGGCTGGTTAGTTTTTCAAATTTTGTTGTTTCCAAAGGTCAAACCCGATTTTTTTGCCTATAGCGCTCGATTCAAGGACTGCTGCTTCAATTAACACTTCTTCACTTGGCGCCAGCAGCTTTTCTTCATAAAGGCCTCCTTCATTTTGGTTTTTAAATTAAAAAAAAAACTTTTCTTTCCTATTTTTGATCAGCCTTAAGCACATTTTTATAAATAAAAATTTTTCTTGCAAAAATAAAAATTGCGAATTTCCTATTTTAAAATTTTAACATCATTAACTGGTGGTACTAGTGCGTTTATACACTTGGAAATCTCATCCCATAGTCTGTTAGCAGTAGATTTTAATATGCCCAATTAGGAAGCATGTTTTTTGCCAAATTTTTGTGTTCATTCATGAATCTTAGATTTAAGTTATTGTAATAATAACTTTATCATAAACTAAAATTAAATTTTTTTAATTCGCACTTTTTTTTAGCGAATTTGTTGCATTTTTCATCTTATTCGAACTAAGTTTTGTTAACGAACGACTGTTCGTAAAAAAATGTACGTTCATGTATACGATAACGTATGTTATAATCTGCGTTATTGTTAATTACCAACCGTTAACGTATGTCATAATCCGAAAAACGTATTTTTACGATACGTGTTGTACGTTCACGGATGTAACGATTCCACCCCAGGTTCTGACACAGCGACTTCCGACGACCGTATGTATTTCCCGAATTAGATTTATTTGTAAAAGAAACGAGAAGTTGATCACACATAATAAAACTCGAAACTGTAGGGAGGAAAAGGTTTTGTCGTTGTACATTTTGTTGGAATTCGGTGTTGTTAGCTGCTTCCGTCATTGTAAGGTTTGACATAAGTGAGTTAATCATATTCGTGTTTGAACTCGTGGTCCTTGCAGATATAGGAATGGCGGATGCAGTACTGTACAGCAGGCTGTGCCCCACGGCATTCTGATTTTTGTCAGTAGACTTGCTCCTGGAACCCATAGTTATGCGTAAGCGTTTTGTTGTTGCCTCTTTACGAACTAGGCCTGAGCGTTGAAGGAGTTGAAGGAGCTATTTTCATAGATATTTTACTTACCCTAGCCGACTTCCGAGAGTTGGACGCTTTTGCTCTTTTAGCGACAAGGTCTGTTTGTCCATCAATGACATTAGTTGCAAAATTTACAACAGTTGCTGCGGTCACGGGTGAAGGCGATTTCATTGCCTCTATTGATGATGCGGCGAGTGCTGTGGGCTTTGCGGGCGTGTCTGTTGAAGTGTTGAGCTGTAATGCATCACTAGTTGAAGTTTGGTGCGTGGTTGACATGATGATCTGCGTTTGAGGTTATGTAAAGCTCTCGTCAATTGATCAGTAGCTGAATTGTTACTCGTTGTACACTTGTCCAAATCCAAAAGGTATTTTTACCGAAGTATTCAACCCAAGTATTTTAGGAATGTTCGGTCGCTTGGCTTGGTGTAGCAATTAAAACGAACTTTGAGCTGATTTTACTTCATGTATTATTGCAGCTAAAATCTGCAATTATAATATTTTATTTTAAGAATTCATTTATATTATACATACATATACTTGTGGTTTGCTTCACTTTACCAAAGTTGAACAAGTTAAATTTAAATATAGGATTAAACTCAAATTTAAAAAGCACATGTGTGTTCAAAATAACCTAGATTAAAAAGGGAAGAAAAATGGCGTAAATTGCCAATGTGTTTAAGTAATACAAAGGTTTATTCAGTTTTATATAAAAGGCAGCTACACTGTTGCAATAGATTTTACGTTCTGTGTCAGAGATGTCACACTCCGTAACAACCTTCATGCATGTTTATGCTTTAAAATTATAGAATCATAGGTATTTTAAAATGAAAATTTTTGATTTTTCGATACCCTTATCTATAATATTGGGTAAAATTTTTAGCAATTTTTTTTTGAGTTCTTTTAACGTAATAAGCGAGCAAAATTTAAAATATTTAGAAAAAATTTGAAGACTATAGATCTTCTGACTTAAAACTAGACGATTTTCAATTTAAATAATCCAAGATATTGCATTTTTGTGTAAGTTCTTATTTATAGTAGTCAGCAACCACGAGCAGCTGTGGATTGCTATGATCCTTAAGAACATTTACCGATTCGTCATACTACTCGCTTTCGGGGGTCTGTAGAAAAATTCTGTTACTCAATAAACCAAAAGTTTCTACTCCGATCAGGCCGATTCTGCTGAACGGAGCTCTTGTCTGGTGGAAGGCACTGGAATCTGCAGAAAATGTCTCTATCTTGGAACAGTGCTGCGAAATATGGCGATCTTAGGGGCAGTTTCACGTTGTCGCAATCGTTCGTTCGTTCGCACTATAAGGCCGACTGGCCTTAATTAGCGGGCTCTTTTCCGCATTTTTCTCGGACCCTCTCCGTATTCTCACACCCGCGATTCTTTCTGTCTTTCACTTTCACTTTTCCTTATCTTATTTCTTTTTCTATATCTTTCTTTAATCTAATCTTCTTTAATATTCTTTTGCTGTTTCCTCTTCTCTTTCCCTTTTGACAGCAGGTAAGAAAGACCAATCAATGGACCCAAGTGGGCTGTGGCAACACAGCTGCCTGCCTAACCTAGTCCGATATAATGCAACAAACAGCAGCATCTGGGGTTAATAGCCTGTCATCCACCTTTTTAGGCTGAATAAATTCGCCCATTGTGAGACCTTCGCTTACATTCGTCCATTTTTTAGTGTGACTCTCAGTTCTGGTTCACAAAAATTTAAAGCAGATCTCCTTTTTGCCAGTTGGATTGCTGCTTCATTCTTATCTATGCCTATGTCAACCCATTTCAACGTACCCTTATCAACTAAGGCACATTTGTAAAGTTTTAAAATACATTCCAGCGCTAGATTAGGGTACACGTACAACACGTATCGTAAAAAATTTAAAGCAGATCTCCTTTTTGCCAGTTGGATTGCTGCTTCATTCTTATCTATGCCTATGTCAACCCATTTCAACGTACCCTTATCAACTAAGGCACATTTGTAAAGTTTTAAAATACATTCCAGCGCTAGATTAGGGTACACGTTCATTTGCCTCATGCGTTTTATAACCGACATTAGATCTTGCAGAAGGTAAAAGGAGGTTTACTCCCCCACAAGCAGACTACAGACGGTTTCAGCTAAGCTAAGTATACACCTATTTCATAAGAGTACCATCAGTACAAATTCTGATGCCGTTCTCCATACGCTCATCGGTATTTGAGTCTCCCTAATGCATTGATCTAAGATTCTTTTTGCTTTCCCTATGCTTTCGTTCGGATGCCTATTGAGTCCAGTTTCCAAGAGAGGCCATCAATGGTGGTGTTCCACACAAAAAGTTACAAAACCCCTGCCTGAGGGCAACTGAAACGCCCTTTTTTTAAGATTTATAGCTCTTGACATTAGCACAGATCTGGTCCATTTTATAACAATGGGCTCATCCTCACGCTTAGTAAGAGCAACTCTCAACTTCGAGAAAGAGATTTGTCAAAAGCACCTTCAATATCTATGAAGACGGAAATTGCAGCGACACCATTGAGAATTTTAGGATCAAGAATAGAATTTTTTATATGAAAAAATGTTTTAATTTATAGAATAACCAGCAAGATAATTCATATTATCATTGAGTTTAAAGTTTTTTATACAAAAAATTTAGTTTTAGGACCAAAAATAGAATTTTTTGAACCAAAAATCTATTATTTTAATTTTTTAAGTGATCAAAGTCTTTTGTTTCTAGGACGCATATTTACCCAAATAAATGGGTTTAGAATTTTTCATATAAAAAAAAAATATATATATATTCTAAAAACTTGACTTCTTTATATGAAAAACAATTTTTATTTTTAGTGATGTTTGAAGTTTGGCCAATTTTTCTGGTTTTTGTAAAAAGATGCTTTGTGCTTAAGCTAATTGGGCCTACAAATTTGAGACAATTAAAACAGTTTTAATTACAAATTTCACCCGTCGTTTCGTCGATTGTTTGACGACTTTCTCAAGGGTTTTTGTCTATAATTTATTAAATTAAAATTATGAAATATACAAACATTAGTATATTATAATATAAATACATATTTAAGTCATTTTTTTTTACTTATAATTTTAAAAACGTTATTAATTTAAATTACATTTTTCATTAAAACAAAAACAGAAACATAAAAACAATTTTACAGCAAACTTCAAAAAATAAGAAACACATAAGTTTATGTGAAAGATCAGCTAATAGCGACTCTAAAGCTTGCATTGATGTTGTCGGTGTCCTCTTTCAAATTCATTGTATTTTCTATCTTCTTTTGAATGTGCAAGCTTCCTTTAATGTATCTCTTTCTCTCCACTTTCTCTTTATCCAATATTTTAACTTTGTCAAAGTCAACTGTGTGACCTGTTTTTTGTATATGTTGAGCCAATGCAGTTGTCTCCTTTCTTTTAGTTATGTCCGCTTGATGCTCAGCTATTCTTGATGACAAAGTTCTCTTTGTTGTTCCTATATATATTAAATTGCAATTTGTTGTCCCATTACGCTTACATGGTATTTTTTTGTTGTTGCTTATTAATAGGCGCCTTAATTTTCGTAAATATTGTATTTATTAGCCCTATTCACGATCTTGTGCAAATGGTCTTGCATCATAGCATTTGCAAAACTGTGTAGCATACTTTTAGTTTACACCAACAAAACATATAGTAATGAGTAAAAAAAATATATATATAATTCATATTACCATTGTTATAATTTTTATTGTTTCTATTTTGTATAGGAAATAACTTTGAGGAAGTCAGATAGCAATGAACGTTTAGGAATAACTGTGTGTTACAGCAATGCCGATGATTATGCAGAAGGTGAAGAATTATATCAGGAAACAGTTGTTACTGAAGTGTATATAAGCGATATACATCCAGATAGTGTTGCTGGTCGAGATGGACGTCTCAGGCAAGGCGATCAAATTTTGCAAATCAATGGCAAAGATATTAAGACACGCCCTGAGACGGAAACACTTATAGCAGAAAATAATAACGCCGTTACATTACTAGTTAGCAGATATTTGTATGCAGTAAGAGAATAAATGCATTTTTGTAGTCCCAAATAATAAGGAAAGTAATAATATTTTGTTTTCTTTTTTTACTTAACAAGGATGAGGATGACTTTAATGACCCTTCTACAAATGAGGATGAGGATGAAGTACTCGTAGTAGAGGATGATGAAGACGATGATGATGAGGATGATGAATTTTATGAGGAGAATAATACGACATATGTTAATTGCGTGATAAATAATGACTGTTGTATAAATGCCAGTGATGAACTTGACAAAGCCTTAATGTCGCAAGTTGTTCAACAAGAACAACTGCAGCAAGTAGGCGAGAAGCCGAAAGAAAAATACAATTTAAACACTACTACCTCTACTATACTTTCGAATCCCGCATATCAGTGTAATAGTCTAAGGCATACCGGGGACTCGCAAAAGGAAAAGCTTCCAAAAAATGAAAAGAAATGGTCAACGGAATCTTCAATCAAAAAATGTGGGAAGAATGCTAAAACGAATACACCCAAAATAGAACCGTGTGCAGGCAGTAAATCACACGAGGAATATGAAACTGAACACATATATGAAACTATTCCTGAAGATACAGAACTGGAACCATTTTATTGTTCGCCTTACGATAGTTCCGTTTATGTAACCGCTATGACCTCTTGTTCGTCTTCCACAACTACCGATGCTTTGCAACATTTGCAACAAAAACAACGTGTTGCACAGTGGTTAGGTATTAAACCGCTTCAGGAAATTTGTTCCACAACCGCGCTGCGACAAGCTGTGCGCAGTAGTAGCGGAGGTGGACGCTCTTCCGCATTTTCAAACAAAATTGCAACTGATACAGTACGCAGTGCCGCAACTACTCTAACAAATGGATCGGTTGACTGTTGTCTTGTAACAAGCATAGCTCCGCCTACTAAAAGTCAGGTCGAAGATCAGGACAATTCTTCTAGTGCTTACAATACTGGCGGTTCTAATAAAAGTGTGTCTCCTCTTACATTAATGTTAAATCCGAAAACTCGATCCGACCAAAATCATACTTTAACAATAAATCCACAAATAAACAGTAATGCCGATGATGGGTTTGGACTCCAACAACTTCATCAGAAAACAACCGTCCATCAAAAAAATCATTCACCAAAAGATAAATCTAAAATCACTAGTCCAAAGGGTGGATCACTGCAACATAAAATAAATGCCGGCACTTCAAAAATGGCTGTTATGGGTAAATAATTTTTAATTTAAGGGCGACTGCGTAAATATATGTATATCCCACATTTAAGTATTTTGAAAAAACAATAACAATACGTAATTTTCTTTATTTAATGAAATTTGGCTTCAGTTTTTTTTCTTTCGCTCTGGGCAATAAAATTTAATCTTACTCATAAAATGCTGGAAACCACATATCCTTACCAAAACAAGACCAAAATTTGAATATAAAAGAAAAAATTACAAGTTAATGTCTTTATACAAAAGATAATAAAAAATAAAAACTGTCACTTGCAAATTAATAATTAAACAACAGGGAAATATTGTAGGTAATTAAATTTGAATAACATTAATTTGTGCTATAATCCCGATCAGAATTATGAAATTCACCGATGTTCATTATTGAGGATGAAAGCACGTCTCGATAGCCATTTTTCAATCGCTTTCTTAGTTCCTCAGGAAACTTCGCACAAAATTTTAAATAAACTAAAAATTTTTGTCCAAACAATAAAGCAAAGACAAAAATCAAAGTTTAAGCAAAAACAACAATAATTAACAAATGATATAATTTTTTCTTTAATCACTGTAGATCAAACTTTGCTGTTATATAGTTGGGTAATGTAGTAAGTAGCATTTCTCAAAACCTAAAACCAAAAAAGCAACGGGACCAAGCAACAATTTGTAGTATTCCTATAAAATTCAAGAAAACAAAAGTCTATTTTACTTGCCATCCAATGGATCATTTAAAAAAATCTAGCTGTGTAGCTGTGGTTGACTTTTTTTATGCATGGAGAAAAATTTTGATTTTGCAAAACCAATTAAACGCTGTAAGTTATATTTTGAAGAAATAAGAAAGTATTTTATAAGCATCAGGATGAGGCGGAAATTTCAGCCATTAAGATGGCGGTGGGCTGGATGAGGTATCCCATGATATACGGAGAAGATATCCTGATCTGTACCGACAGCGAGGCCGCGATTAGCACCTTATCGGGTGTCTATATGACATCCAAAATAGTTCGTGAATGACGGATAGTTTTAGATGAGATGGCGGGACATTTCAAACTGGAATTATTTTGGGTGCTGACATACTCAGATATACCCGGGAATATAGTTTCGGACAAACTAGATAGGTCACGAGCCCGTCTGAGGTACCCATGCTAGGAGATTGATTCTTCCATACCATGACTCCTGTAGAAGTTGTGAGGGTAAGGAAGAGCAGGAAACAGTGCTGCATCTGGTCTGTCATTGTCTATCTCTTTCTGGGTACAAAGCGCCGTACTGTGATGTTGCTAGGATAAATTCGTTTAACCGAGTTTCGAGGTGGTTTAGGGATGGAATTAATGGTAATATGGAGGCCAACAGATCCTTTGCACATCCATTTTCAGGCAACACAAAGGGACCATCTAGGACCCAAGTGAGTCGGCTTCTTATAAGCAAAGGAAAAATGCAAATTGAAATGAAGACTTCAGCTGCTCGTAGATGGTTGGTTATGGTCATCCATTGTTAGAGCGTTTGGGATAGGTTTATACCACCATTATTTATACTACCTGTAAAAAAAAGCTCAAAGAACTGCTCATGAAGGATGCTTAGCCTGACTCAATCATTTACCATTTGTCAGTTGGGTACAATATCAAATTTTTGAATGTGACAAAGTCTACTGCTCCTGAAACTTTTTTAGAGTGTTATGATTATTACATACAGTTTTACAATAATTGATATAAATTTTACTTGATTTTTCTTATTTACTGAAGTCTGAGATTCTTTTTGTTGAGAATAAGTATATTAGTTGCTTCTTTTCTATATAATATTGCTACAAAATTTTTATTTTTACAAACACTAAAAACCCTTGTTACAAACTCTCTACAATTTATTTCCAGAATTTAAAGTAATATTTGACGTGTTTGTTTTGGTCTTCTGGCAACTTAAATTTTACCTACTACTTTAATTTTACAACGCAATCACTATTTTATTTTTACTTTTTTTTCCTATTTAATTGAATAGGCCCTTAAATTCCCTTTTCAATTATACCCTTTTTTCCCATTGTACCATCGAATACTCGATATATGCCTTATTAGATACAAAAACTTCAGAGGTCTGTAACTCCGAAACGCCAATTATTTCACTTAACATTTTTTGCTTAAAATTTCATTTTGCACCCTGTAGGCAACTTTTTTATTTTGGAGCGGTGCCTGTAAACTAGATTTAAGCCCAAAATTGCTATCAAAGTCAGTGTTCAACATACACCAGAGACGTTTTGTATTTATGAAGAACTGTTGTTTAGATATAGCTCTGTTGTATCTAATTAAATTTATTCTGTTGTCTCTGCTCGATCTGGAGAAATTTACTTTTACATATAGATATCCGGGTTGGCGATCAAATATAATTCTGTGTAGGCATAATAGGGCTTGACGCCGTCGTCTACTTCGGGCATCACAGCTTGCGAACAACTCACAACCGTACATTAAAGTTGGCAATAAATAACTTTTAGTTAGTAGCAGTCGGATATGCTTTGATGTAAAAGCTTGTGATGTCAATAGATTTCTTAACATAGCAACAGTTTTGCCGCAATTAGCCTTTATGTGATCTTTCTAATTTAGCTCCTTGTTAAACACTACACCCAGATTCTTGGCCCTGTCTACGACACTAATAAGTTCATTGTTTATATGAATTGGTGGTATAATTATATCAATGTTTCTTGGTTGTCCAATTACCTACAGTGTTAAATTTTTAGTTTTTGATTAATTCAAAATGTAGGGGAAAAAATACGTTTTTGTTTCTGGCCAATTTTTAACAAATATAATAAATTAAAATTACATTTTTATTTATACGCACATATGTATACGTTATAAGCGATGAACACCGTTGCCTTTTTTAGTATGGTTGACCACAAACACAAAACAGAAAATAACTTGTAACATTTTTTATAAAAACATGAATGTGCCACTGGTAAATAAGTTGCTAAATTTATGTAAGTACATTGTAGTCACCTAAATTTCTTTAATATAGTGCCTAAGCATTTGACAGGCTTTTCGTTAGATTTTTGACATAAGCTAAAGCTAGCTTATGCGAATTATAGTTGGGCATTATATTTATACATATATTTATAAATATCTCCGAAAGTATAGCTTAAAACTGTAGCTACCTTAATATTAACTTAAAACTTTTATTCTATTTTAGTATAAAGCCTATGCCAATTGAAGAAAAATTATAAATATTGAATATTGTAAGAATTTGGATAAATTCTGATGATCTGGCTAAGCACAGTTTTATTTTAAAATGTTATTGGTTTTAATACTATTATTATAATCTGATCGCAAAAAACGTGTAGTACTATACGTAGTTTATAATATTTTTTAATGACTGATTATTGTTATTTTTTTTTTCTTTAGTTAATCTAACTTTTTCATTAAATACTTAAAGCAGGAATAAAATTTCTTATTAAAATTATTTCTTTTTCTTGCAGAAATTCAACTACAATCAAATAATTTTGACAAAAATATAGCTATAAATATGGAAACTAATATCCATCGAAATATGATGCTAAAACAGCATTTATTTAATCAAAAGTTATCATTAGAAAAATCCTTAAAACCTCAACAATTTCAAAAAAGATCTCAGTGTTACTATCAACAGCAACCGGATCAAATACAGTGCCCACAATTTACAGCACCTAATTTAAGTCAATATCATTTTGTAAGCAGTCAAGAGGTAAGCCAATATAGTATAAAGACAATAATGCGTTTGGTACAAATAGCTTAAGATAGAGGTAAAGAGTTAATACATGTTTAAATGGTTCTAAACGAATTCCTCTTCGCTTTATTGGAAGTAGATATAACTTATGCACTGTAGTCAAATAAGTTTTTTTTACATCACTGTACTAAATAGTTCTTAATCTATTGAGTTAATCAACGATAATGTCTAACATAATTTTTGCGAAAAAAAAACCGACTTCAAAACAGATTTCATCTGCCTGCCTATAACAACTCAAGTGTATGGCTAGATAAATTAGGTTACATTAACTTTGGGACACACTTATATCTCCAAACTTTATACTTTTTCAACTGTTCAATAGTTTGGCAATACACATCAAATTGCAGCAACTATAAGGTCACTCTTTAATTTCCAAATTCAAATTATATACTTGCTGTTTTAGTAGATTTAGGAATCAGGCTCTGTGTAAATTGCAACCGTCTGTCAGTAACGGTTCAACAGTTTGCCCATATACATCAGATTATATCAATTATTTAATTTATAATATAACATTTTTATTCTTCTTATTATACCAAATAAAGTAGTGGACATTCTGTCTAAAATTAAGTTGCTTGTATACAGCGGTTCAAAAAATACGGCCATATAGAACAAATTATATTAATTTTGGGAACACCCTTTAATTTCTAAATTTAAATTATAAGTTTCTTGTTATAGCGGACTTAGCAAAACAATAATACAAATTATAGATATAGCGGACTTAGAAATACAGGTCCCTTTTAAATTATAATTTGTAATATTAAGACTTGTTACTATAACGGCCATAGCAATCGACATTCTGTCCAATTTGCAAGCGGTTGTCTATAAGTAAATTTTCATCAATTATGGGGGCACCCTTTAATTTTTAGATTTATTTTTGTATAACTTTGTGTTTTTGTGAGCTATAGTAATACGCAGTCATTTTAAATTTTACAGAAGTGCCCTTTACAATTCATAAAACACGTAAAAATATGTATGTTGTATGGGGACACCCTTTAATTTTTAAAATTATGAGCTGTTTTTAAAACGGTAAGCATAATCTATATTACCAAAAATTTTCAAAATCGGATCAGAAATGACTGAGTTCTGGAGGCACAAATATAAAAAAAGCAACATTCCGCCGAATTGTATAACCTCCTTCTTTTTTTGAAGTCGGTTAAAAACTGTTTTTCATCGGGTGCATTTAAATCAGTGTTCTTGATTTATACTACCCATATAACGAAGTTGTTCCTGAAATGTGCCAAAACCATTTCATACGCTAATCTTTATTAAACTATATTTTAGTTTAAAATTTGTTGTATTTACTGATATTGCTTTTATAAATTCTGAAAAGCTATTTTTGTTTAATTTTCCTATAGAAAACTGAAGAAGTTGTAGTAAGTTAACAACACTATAAATTTTTCATAAAAAGATCATCCATTCGCTTTGTTATGATCGTGTCAAACGGCAGCCATAATTGCAACAAAAAAAAAAAATGTGTGTTTGGACAGCACAACATTCTGTATTTCCAATGCAATAGCAAAAATGCATAATAGAGATCTTTGCCGAAATCATCCTTTAGGGCAATCAATAGTGTGTATAGAAGGAATTGCCTAAATTTTGTAGCTTTCCAATGAGAAATTTCATCTAAAGGACGGGGCTTACGCCAAAATCTTGTGTTATATAGCTCGACATTCCTTTTAGCTTAGCGGATATATTATCTAATTTTTCTTTGGATACCATATGATTTTTTATTACTCTTAACAAAAATTTACGCATCACCCCTAAATCAATCAAATGCATACAGTACAAAGGCACCTGAGTAACAATTAACGTATTGAGTTTCTCTAATGCTATTTTTCTTGTTAAATATGGGTAAGAGTGATGATTTGGAAATTTGCGGAATTTACAATCTTTATCAGTTATTAGAGCTCCCGAAGTTACACTATAAGTTAGAATTCCATTAATTTTTTTCCAACTTGATGGCATTTTGAACATCCGTAGCAAGAAGTATGACCGGGTGTTCCTGTAATAAATGCTATAGCCGGAGCGTCACAAAGAACTGCTTTTATTTCAATTGTGTATAATTCACCATCGATTTCCAACCCATTTTCTATGTAGAACGAAACTTCTTCAACTACTTTGTCGAGAACCTCATCACAATTGGATGGCTTGCTTTTGCCTACAAAAACTCCTATTGGAAAGACAGATTGACCGCTAACATTTATTGCCCTGAGAAGGATTGGCCAAAGCTGCGTTTTTGAACTATTAAAAAGAGGTAAGCCGTCAATATTAATATCAAGAATTATAGGCTTAGGCAGCTGAATTATGGCAGACATTTTATTTAACTGAGCAAGCATACCAATAAACATGTATGACCCACCACAAATGTTTTCTACAACAGGTTTTTTTGGCAATCAAATTTGTAAAAAGGTCGAACAACTACATTTTCACTTCTTAGAATTTCAATTAATTCTTTTGCGCAATTCCGCGACACCCTATGCTTGATACTCCACTCTTTGAGTTTTTCACTGAGATTAGACTGCCGCACTTTTTTTAAGTTGTCACTGTCACCGAATTCTTTACTTACTTCTGCCTTTTCAAAACCACTACAAATATTTTCTGTGGGAATAAATTTTCCCAAAAACTGTTTTTCCACTTCATTAAATTTCTCTAAATACAATTCTTTTTCCTTTTTAATTAACCTTTTTAAATTTCTTTTGCTGATTATTATTACCTTATTTATAAAACACTTGAATACACTTTAATAACTTAAGTACAATTGAGACAGTCACACGTGTTTTTGATTAAAAGTCCAGTAAACGAATAACAAAGTAAGCAAAAGAACAAAGTCTCTATGAAATTCAGCGTAGGAATAACGGGACTTTGTTTGCTTTGTTTTTGCTATGCAATAACTGTTTTGCAAATTTGAAATTCTATTATCTGTTCATCCATTTAACTATCTACTCGTAATGCAAGGGTTGGACAATTATCAATCATGCATTGCTGTTAGAATAGTGAAATACGTAGTGTGGTTTTCGCTGGTTATATAACTATGTAAAAAACGGCAATTGATATTTGTCGAACAAGCGGGTTGCTATCTTTCAATGGAATAGAAGTATATTGGATGTTTTTATGTTTAAAATATTTTAACAATTATAAATTTTTTTTAACAATTCCAGCACTTGGTATTCGGAACAAATGATGATGTGCTATCCATATCTACAAATTCAGTTGAAAAACCGTAACGTTAAGGATTATCAACTTATTACGTGCGTTTCAATCCGAAATATTTTTTCAAATATCCGACTACTCATGGGCAGGTTCCATTTCATCACGCCAATATTCTAGGATATAAGAGTTCAATTGTAATCTTACTTTCCATGCGTAAAAATTTAGTGCATTCGCTAAATCGAACAGTGGTAAATTATATTCAAAAGTACCAGGTTCAGATTTTGTAAGAAATTCTGAAAACGATTTGGCTTTTTTTACTGGTAGATCGTCCCTCCACATAATTATTCCTAAAAATGTTGTAACTAGCATCTGTAATATTGTTTTCCAGAATATAAATTTTTGCAGTGTATTACAAAAATTGCATTGGAATTTATATCTTTCATTGAATTTAATCGTATCCATGCAAACCTTGATAGTTGGATGTAAAATGATCGATGTGTTAAACAATTGTGTATTAGTTGATTTAGTTTTTTCCCGAAAAAATGAATTGAAAGCTAATGTTTTCATTTCATTGGGATAAATTTGTTCGAATTGTATTTTTTGTGTAGCATTATAAGTCGATCTGAAAACTTCTATAAATTTGTTTACGAATCTCTATTCGTCAGGACTGAGTTGCAAATTTGAATTGTCTTTACTGTAAGGTTCTATAATATGTTTACTTGTTACTAGCCTTCCAAGCCTTTCAAATGTGGAATTTCATCTAGTAGAGCAATAAATTATTGGCTTTTTATAGTTCTTAGTTCTTTATCACGTCACATACGGAATGTTGAAAGATTTTTTTTTAATAATTTCCTTTTATTCGTTGATAAAGTTTAAGTTTAAAGAATCTTAAAATTCTTAAAAATAGTGCCTTACTCATATTTGTATGTTTGATTATTTCATTCCATCTTTTTTCAATTATAGTAAGGGCTTTGTCTACTGGAATACTTGGGAACAATGCTACCACGTCAAATGAAATTAGTTTTTCATCCTTTTCGATTGTCAAGTCTTTAATTTTTCTTTTAAAATCGAGCGAATCTTTAACATTGTATTTTGAGTTTTTTGTAATTTCCTTAAGAATATTTACAACATACTTGCATAATTCATTGGAAGGAGCATTTATGCATGAAACTATTGGCCTAAGAGGGTAATCTTTTTTATGGATCTTCGGGAGTCCATAAATTCTTGGTGCGTACGCCACGTCAATTTTCAGCCTTTTCTTCTCCAATTCTGTTATTATTTTATTCCTGTACAGCTCATCTACGAGTTCATTGTTCATCTTATGTAAAGAGTTAGTAGGATCCTTATTAATTCTTTGGTATGTCAATATCATTTACTATTGTCTGCATTCTGCGTTCATAATCGTCCTTTTTTAGTGCTACTGTCACGTTACCCTTGTCAGCGTTTAATATAAGTATGTTTTTGTTTTTTCTTAAGAAATTCTCAGCTCTTTTTGCTACGTCAAGCGTATACTTGTCTCTACTGTTTATATTAACAGTAAATAAAAAACATAGAAACAATCTGTAATAATTAGTATAAGAAAACAGTGCAATATTTAACTTACTCAGTGCAATAATTGACGTTGATTGTAAAACTTTATTGTTTGTCCATCTGTGTGTGTGTTATGTAAAAATAAAATGTAAGCTTAAAAGTTTCGACTGTTCTTATACTTTTTTATTGTTGGTCTTATATTTCTAAGACTTTTTATTTTGTTATTGTAATTATATTGTATTAATGTTTGTTATTTTTAAACTTAATATTTTTAGAAGATTAAGCCCTGATGATGCTACTTAAAGATTGTAGCGAAATATCGGCAAAATAAAGAACAAATTTAAATAACTGACCTCGAGCTGGAAAAATTGCTTTGTATTTAAAAATTCTTTACGATGACAATGCAACTAAAAAGCAAAAAGTACTACGAACAAACAACTAATTTAAAAAGAATAAACTTATATGTGTTTACACACACAGCAACATAAATTAAAACAAAAACTGTAGAAACTTCTGATGTCACTTTGTAGGTTTATTTCCCGGGAACTTTTTCTCGAGAAAAGTATTTTCCGTGGAGAAGAAATTCCTAGGGAATATTTGTGATAAGACTGTTTATGTTTTTAGCACTCGCTCATATAACGGCTGTAGGCAGAGTTGTCAGTTATGGCGATTTCTAGCCAAACGTGGGGAGAAAAATTTCGTTTTGGCCAAGAGGCAAGATTCTTGGCGGGATTTCAAATACTTGCCGAAATCTTTGGCTATTTTTTATGATTTTCTCAACGATAACATCGCATTTAAAAAAATTAAAAAACCTGGCAGCTTTATTTTATATATTTTAAGGTTGACTAAAAATGTATGTATGTATATCGGCAAATTACCTACCTCTTTAATCTGCCTTGTGTACATAAATATATATTAATTTTTGAATTAAAAGTCAAAAGGTAAAGGCGCTTAAGAAAAAAATTTAATAAGAAGTGGCAACGACAACAAAAAAAGTAAAAATTGCCCGTTGCCATAAGAACGAGTGGGAACAAGAACCCTGAGCAAAAGGTAAAACTTTTTAAACATTCCTTAAGAAAGTGTTAATTACAAAAAGAAATGCTTGATCGAGATCCAGAAAAAATGTATATTTACGAAGTTTATTTATTATTCAAAATGCTGTAACTCTGTACCTCAAATTCAATTTTCTGCAGTTAAAGATTTTAAAAGGTTTGGAGTCCCTATTTACACAGCTTAAAAACTGCACTGGTTCGTTATCGGACACTATATTTAAAATAAAAATGGATAAAGAAGAAGTTAAAATCAGATAATGTTAAGTTATGTAACAAATTACATAAATCGACGGAGAAAATAAAAGTATTGAATTTTGAGTTGGACAAAAATGATATATCTTTAAAGGTATCCAAATGTTTATCGGTATGTATAGAAAACAGCTTGATAAATCACGGTCGAGAAGTAAGAAAACGTCGGTATAATAGCGGTTTAAAATTAATAGCCTTATCAGTATATTTTCTCTCTCCTCTTATTTGCTGTTATTTAGCTAAAGTTCTAGATTGGCCTGACATAAGAACTTAAAAGCGGTTTGTAAAAAGACTCCCGGAACGTCCGTAGCTTTAAAAGGTACTTGCAAGTGAGGAGAAATATGTTAGTGTGCCATGTGACGAAATGTCTCTTAAATCTCATCATGATTACGATACATTTAGAAACAAAATCGTAGGCCTGCAGGATTTCAGGGACGAAAATCGTTCACGGAATATAGCGACTAACGCTATGGTTTTCATGGCAAGTGGCATAGGAGGCAATAGTTGGTCGCAAGCAGTATCTTACTTCTTTGTTCAGGGCATTTGTAAAGGAAGTGTTATGAAAAAGTATGTTCATGAAGCAATATCCAAATTGCAAGAAATAGGTCTAAAACCTTGTTAGTTTGTTTGTGATCAAGGAGCCAATTTCTTAAGTTTTTCTAAGGTTGTTGGAATCAGTCCTCAAAAGCCATACTTTGAGGTTAATAATAAAAAGGTTTATTTCATGCACGATATTCCCCATCTGTTAAAAAGTGCTAAAAACTGTCTGCTTAATTTAGAAAATAAAGTTTATTTTATTGATAATCTTGTCTCATGGAAAGATTTAATACATTACTTTCAAGTAGATTCTAATTCAGTAAAATGTGCTCCTAAGTTAAGAGCGGAGCTATTAATCCAGATAATTTTCATCGCATGCACGTTGATTTAGCAGCACAAGTATTAAGTCGCACTGTAGCTGTAGGTATGCGAACGCATCAGGAAAATTTTGTTCCTCAACTTTTCAAAATAATGCAGAATAACTACAATTTTTTAATAATTTGTTTTACCTTTTTAATAGTCGAGCAGAATTTGCTGCTTTTCTGGCTTCAGGCAGCAATTAGAAATTTTTAGACACGCCTCAAAAAGACTAAAAAGCATTAATTCGACGAAAAGGGCAATAATATAACAAATAACTTCAAGTTTATTTCAAGTTGGATAGTTAACATTTTGGCCTTAAAGAGTCTTTGGCATCACCTAAATCGAGAAGGTTTTAAGAGACTTAAGACGCGAAGATTGAATCAGATCACTTAGAACATTTTTTTGGACAAATTCGAAAGGGTTTTAGTAATTGTGTACGAATTACATACAGAATGTATATAACCTACTTTCAAAAACTTTGGGGTAGTTGTTATGTACATATAGTAATAAATGGAAATTGTGAGAAAATATCCCCTGACGCCCCTGACGACCAATTTTTAGATTTTTCTATTGTAGATACTGCTTATAGTTCCGACGTAGATCATACTAAATGGGATAAGTTGAATTCTCTATTAAACCCTAGCCCACTAATAAATGAGATGTATACTGAGGACATAACCCTTGAGAGAGAAAAGACTTTTTTTTTTTTTTTTTTAAAGAAACGCGTTTGTTTATGTTTGTGGTTATTTCTATAATAAAATTATGACAATAATGAACGGACTTCTAAAGATTTTTACTTTTGCAAAGCAATTTAAAAAATGTCAGTTAGTTAAGCCTCCACATGGATTTGTTAATTATTTTCAAGAATTAGATTAAAAGTTTCACCTCCTATTTAATGAAAATTATCATCGACATGAACTATGGCAAATAATTTTTAATGAACTCGTTGAGGAAAACCCTTACCTTTGCTGCAATAAAGTAACATATAAGAAAGTTCTTAATCTTTTCATTAGAATTAGGATGTATTTTGTTTTAAAGTTTTTTAAAGAAAAAATCCTTTGTGTTACTAATAAATACTTATTTTTTATAGGCTTTTCGTTTTGAATGATATGGACAAGCATTGAATATTGCTTTATTTTACACGTTGTTGTGTTTCATTATCGTTATTATTTAATCATTTTAGAATAAATCATTATCATCATTGTTTTTTCATTAACATCATTGTTTTTTGTTGTATATTCATTATAAGTATTATTACAGATTGTTACGTTTTTCTTAATATTGCTTATATACTTTATGTTACTATGTTGCTGTAGCCTTATGTTATTCATAAATCTCCGTTTATAATATATACAAAAACGTAGTACCTAATCTATATAATATTGTTACGTTTTTTCCTTTTAGAACAAACGTACGGATTCTTTTGATTCAAATACCACTTTGGCTTATTATTCTGTATTCAAACTTTATTGCTTTCTCTGGCTATACTCCTTGATCCCACCGGTCTTATGAACCCTTGGTCACGTATTTACTAAACATGCGTTATTACTACAAACGCAGCCATCCACGCTACACTACTGTGTTACTCCGGTGAGACATGAACTACTCGATCCGTGTTTAGTAACCTTAACCATCCACAGACATCTCCACTACTCCTTTTATCTAAGCTATCCTCTTTAATCCAATAGCCACAACACACCTCTGCATTACACTTTGTTGTTATACTGTTACACTTCCCTGCGCTAACCGCTACCGTTCTTACTTTTTATTATAAAGGGCTTCTTGACAATTATCTGTTAATCTTATATTTAATTGTCTGCCATGGCTTCACACAATAATTGTCTTTTGGCTCTCGGGAGTTTTGTACTGCTGTTTATTAATTTAATTGCATTATAACAATTATTATTTTTTCGTTGCACGCATATCCGAATGCGGTATCGAAATCAGGACCTCTTGTTTTGCGGTACGTACTAAAGACGTGCACAGATATATCTGTTTATATCAGTTTTTGTGTGTCTACTCTTATGAGTGCGTATGGATGAGTACTTTTGTGTTTCTGATATAAGTTGATATTGTTACTTTTCTCTTTGGATAAATACGAATGAGTAAAGAGAGAATGAGAGTAAAGGCCCAACTATAATGTGCATATACTAGCTTATGCCAACTTATACAACTGTGCAAATACATTAAATTATATGTGGTAAACTATAATGTACATAAGATAACTTTTCGTCAAGTTTCGTTAAATTTCATTTCTTTATGCAAGGTACGAAACTGATCGCACTTTCCGTACGGAAACAGCTGATTGTACTTTGGTTTATACATTAATAAAGAAATATTCTAATTAAGACCTAAATTGTTAAATTTTTTAGTTTTTAATTTAATAAAAAATGTTAGAAAAAATAACATTTTTCTTTATGGCTAATTTTTTACAATTATAATATATTTTTAATTAAATTTGTATTTATACACAATATGTATACCAAAGTATATCTATATTAAGTAGTTGCAAGTCTACAACAAATACAACATTAGAACAACAACAGGCATTTTGTTTGTGTAAAATCATGTATTATGTCAAAAAACAGTTCAGAGACGGTAAAGTGGCTAACATTTTATAATTTTTCTAACTAAAAAATTAATATGAATTTTTCTTAATTATTATAAAAAAAAGTAAGAAAATTACCTCTAAATGACTATATCAATGTAAATTTAAACAAAAATTCAATAAAAGGATGTTCAATGCAACTTGATTTCGAAAAGTGTAATTTGAATATTTCGTTTACCATCCCTGATAGAACATAATAAAAAAGAAAAGAAACACGTAAAAAACAAGAGCAAAATAAAAATTGAAATAAATGTAAAAAAATTTTGACACAATACATGATAAACACGCACACCAATAAAACTATCACCTGAACTCCTGCATGTACTTAATATAGATATACTTTGATGTATACCATATAAACGATTAACATCGTTGCATTTTTTAGTACGGTTGGCCACAAACACAAAACAGAAAATAATTTGTAATAATTTTTTTTTACATTTTCTTAGAACATAAACAAAACTATGTAAATGTGTTTGTGAATGTTATTAAATATATAAAATATTTTCTTTAAAGCCATTTAGTTTTAAAATTATGTTGATTTATATAGAAATTATTTTTGGCAAAAGTACGAAATAAACATATATGTGCAACTGTGGCAAATAAGTTACTAAATTTATATATGTACATTGTAGCCACATGAATTTTTTTGATAAGTTACCTAAGCATTTGACAGGCTTTTCGTTGAATTTTTGACATAAGCTAAAGCTAGCTTATGCACATTATAGTTGGGCCTTAACATATCTGTTCTCTTATGTTTCGCACAAACGGATATAAACAGATATTGGTGGTTGTACCATAAGTACTTATTGTATGCTGCGAATCAATGTCCATTCATACGTACATATGCATTGGTTTATTAAAATTAAAAAATAAAATTATTGTTTCTAAACATGATCAATATTTTTAATTGTTTTATTGTGTTTTATTGAAGTTGAATATACAAAACTGAATTCTTTAACAAAAATTTATGAATCCAATGCGTATAATTGTACTAAAATTACTATTACTTTTTTTAACCACTTTTACCAACAATTACAACAGTTTCTATATTTAGAGAGACGAAAAGCCTGGTAATTTAAAATCAATTAAAAAATATTTTTATGTTAAGTTTAAACCTTTTGAATCCAAATTATTTTTAAATTGAAGTATGAATATTTAAATATTTTTAGCAAAAATAAAAATAAATTTTTATTACCATTAAAATTGCATTGGCATTAGTTGAAATAAAGAAATAGGAAAAAAATAACTACGATATCATGCTAATAATTTTATTTTAATTATAATTGTTTTAATAATGGTAATGAAATGGAACTACAACTGGAAAAAAATAATTGCTTTTATGAAATATAAAATTATAATAGCAAAACCTTAAAAAGATCTATGCATAAAAAATAAACCTTAACCCTTTCGTTGATGGATATGCATTCGAATATTTTAATAATTTATTAAATTTAAACGAGATAGGGATAAAACTTGATGTCTGATATCTAAATTAACCTCAAACCCCAGCTAACAAATCTTATTACTTACTCGAAAACAAAACATATTCTTATAGTGCCTAATGTTAAAACGTACATATTTCACCAGAATTTTGTGATAAAAATGTCACTTTAAAATATTGCTTTATTATGCTTAGTGTACAAAGAAAAGAAGCAACGTTAGATGATGCTATGTTTTATAGCCATTTAACTAATTATCGATCAAACTTTTTCATAAAATTACCGTCAACGTGTTAGTCCATCTAATTAATTGCTCCCATTTATAGTAAGAAACTTGCATTTTTTTAACAATTTGTTTTTCAATCAATTCATTATATATTCTAATTAGTGGTTGACAGCCACTTATTTACGCACACTAGTAAGAGATATACTATACTGTTATAATTTATATTTTCCGTTGTAAAGCTGACTTTCCTTTGGTAAGCAGTTACAACGAGCTTGTCTATTTTACTCTTTTATTTTTTTCTTTAAAACTTTTTAATAATTTTTTAATTTCGAAGAAATTTTACTCTCTTTTATTTAAGCTGTAGGACTTTTCTTTAATGCAGAAAAGAGGTTTTGTTTAGTACATTTTAGAAATTTTAAATGCACAAATAACATAACTATAACATATCCTTCTAAGTGATTAGAAAATAAAAATTGCGTTATTTAATATGTACATATATAAAAGGGACAATATTATTACTGGGTGTATTCTAGAAGTGTAAATGTTTCCCTAATTTTTTTTTTTGGTCATTGAAATTTTTCGGAACTTCTATTTTTATGTACATATGTTTGTACAGATGTATGTAATAAACCTTTTTTATATATTAATTTTAACTATTTACTAGTTTTTATCAACAAGGAATTAATTTTTTTAAATAAACATACAATAAAATTCCTTAATTGAATTAATTCTATTCTTATAACTCAACGCGCAACTAGACAACAATTTATTAATTTTTCATTTGTTTTTATAAAATAAAATTATCATTCATATTATAAATATTGCTAATTCTACATTTTAAATCATATAAACTAATTAATAAAGCTAAATAATAATAATTACAATTCGGGTTATTACTACGAAGTTAAAATACTGCTTACTAGTTTTCGCCTTTATCATAAGCAGCACACAAGTATAGGGAACGAAGCCGATCGGCTCATAGTCGACTAGTAGCCGCCGCCGATATATTCTTAACTCAGTGAGTCGCCGCTGCATTAGGCGGCTTACATCGGCTAAAAATGTTAGCCGACTGTGTCGACTTAGCCCCTCAGAGAAAGATTTTTACTTTTTGTTTTCGACTAAAATTTTATTGGCTGAAGTAAATGTTGTTTTATTTATTTATTGTCTTTTTTCCAAAAAGTATTGTAATTCTTATTCTCAAAAAAATAAAATCAACGATTAAGTTAGATTTATTTTGTAGTTTTGGAAATTTCGCGAAATATAAAAGTTCCAAAATTACAACAACTTCTGCAAAAAATAAAAATTAAAAAAATAATAGTTTTAGTAAAAATAAAAATCAGTTTATCAGAAAAAGACAGTTATTTCTGACAAAATAAATTAAAAATCAACCAAAAATAATAACCATAAAATATGAATTATTTCTGCCAAAAATAATAAAAAATCAAGAAATATCAAATAAAAATTAATTCAAAATAATTAAAAACAAAAATTTAAATAGCGTACGATCTTATGAAAATATAGTTGAATAGAATCAAAACGGTGTGCTTGTCTTGGCTCCCGGGTATTTTCTTGTGGTTACTTTTTTCCTTGTTATCTCTGTTGATGATACTTACAAGGGCCATGATTCACTATCATGCTCAGTCGTGCGATATGCCAAAAATTGCATGTGTGCTCAAATAGTATGATAATAGGAATTAAAAGTTTATGTGTGTGACAGACTATTTAACCGATCTGTGCGAGTTTTAATCTTTTGAAATAATTTATAAAATATTTTTCTCTATACAGTATATCTATGTATATGTTTTTTGCATCTTTTTTCTATAATAGCGTGGCATCTACGACGCCATTTTAACGATTTTTAAAGTAGGACAGAATTCTGTCAGACTTTGGTGTGAAGCGTACGATTTTGTATGATAGTGAAAACTGGCTAAAAGTATACATTGAATAAAAAATATATGTATATTCCGAATGTTAGGTCCCTTTCACATTAGGCAAGTTTACTTGCGCAAGTCTTGCGTTTGTAGGCGTGAGAGAAAATGTCGGTGTCAAGGGGAAAGACTTGCCGAGATTTGAGTACCGACTTGCTTGTACTTGGTAATTCTGCTTCTGCTGTCATTCTTGTCTTGGATTATTTATTAGTTTTTTACATTGTCTTTTATTTCTTCTTCCGCGTGTTGTTAAGCTACTTTCCAAAACGGGAAGAAATTTATGGTTTACAAAAACGCCAACAAATTAAGAAAATTCGAGCTTAAGAAAATTAAACTTGCTCAACAAAGTTGCCGAATGTGAACATAAAAACAAGTTCAAGAGAAAATAAACAAAAGTTAAAATTATACTTGCGCAAGTAAACTTGGCTAATCTGAAAGGGGCCTTATTATTAACAGTGCCGGCTTAGTCGACTTTGAGCCGCCGCTGAACTGATTTTTACTTAGCCGCCGCCGCCGAAAATTTGTCGACTTTAGTCGACTTTTAGCCGCCGCCGTAAATATTTTGCTTAGCCGCCGCCGGAGGCAATTTGATAACGGCTTCGTTCCCTGCACAAGTATCAAAAATATCTGTTTCATAAACAGATATCTCCAAATACTCATGGTACAACAGATATTTGAGAGTAAAAAACTGATAATTTTCTCACTCTATGCAAAACCATAAACAACAGTATGTGTTTATATCCATAGTGTGAGTACGCACAAGCGAAAGCATACCCAACAAACCAAAACGATGTAGAAACAACTTGGTAACAAGCTTACTAACATAAGCCTTAAGCTTGGAAAAGTGTAGTGAATACTATTGTAAAAGGCTTATTAACAATTATTTAATAAAGAAAACTGAACGCTTGCGATAATATTACTTACCTATAATATACAGCATGCTAAAAAGACTAATATAGAATAAGCTAACAGAAAAATTGTTTTATAATTATGCTTATAATATTTTTGTAAGTTTAAGAATATAACCAAATAAAATTTGCACAGTGAACTAAGAAGTAATTTTTTTCATTCAAATTTTATTAATTTTTTTTTGTTCATAAAATATAACATTTACAAATCATTTTTTTTTTGTTTACCCACATATTTTTTGCGGGAATCTTGCCTATTTTTGGCGAACTGAATGAAACATTTTGTGCTTTTCACAAAATTGTCCTCTCCCACTCAAATAGAAATTGCAGCATCTGTAAAAAAGAAAAAGTAAATGAATATATAATTAAATACAATGCACTATAGGAAATTTCACCCATTTTTTTGGCTGTAAAAAATCGGTTAGACAATCCTTTAACCAATAATGTACATAGCTTCCGCCTTGTTCTTGAACTATAGACGAGTCCAGCGGTGTTTGTTTTAATGTCCTTGCACCTTTTGGTAAAAAAAGAAAAGATTTTCTTAAAACGTTTAGTAAGCCATTTACAGCACTTTTTGTTATGGTGTGTTTTACAGCCCAAGCAGCAATTTCTTTCTGTGTTTAACTTTTCGCTGTTTAAAACACTTTAAATAAACTTCACTTGTCGAACAAAACACAAAGAATGAAAACTTTAACTAATAATACAAAATTCAGGCACGCGCCCAATAACGGTAGATCATTCGCAAAAGCACTTATAAAACTGTAGCGAGAATAAGTCATTTACAAACATTCTTGTTTGTAAATGACTTATACAAAGGTGTTGTCATGTGAAGCATTTTCAAAGCTTATAAAATGTATGCTTATAAAAAGTTGTATGAAATCTCTTATAATAAGCTTATTCTACAACTCATTTCCATTTTGCTCGCAAAATGGTCTGTTAAGTACAATATCAAGTACACTCATGAGTTCTTTTGTATCTGTTGTAACTGTTATGTATATGATGTATCTGTTTTTGCCATACTGTTGGATATACTAGTGCACGTCTTTAGTACGTACCTCTACCAACGCAGCCATTGAGGCTGCTCAGCTTTTGTTAGATAATTGTACCACAATTTATTTTATACACACACCATTAGTTGAATTGATTTATTCACCACGCTCATACGGATAACAACAACAAGGGTTGCTAGATCTTACATCCGTAACATTATCCCTCACTCAAGCCTGTTTGTCCCGAATAGGCATTGTTTTTATTCTTAAGGATAATTGCTTGTTCGTTTCTTTTCAAATGCTCAAACCTAGTGTACAGTTTTCATTTGTGGTTTCATTTGTGGATTGCAAAAATCCCACTTCTGACACCAATGTTACGTTTTTCCCTTTTTGAACAAACGTACGGATTCTTTTGATTGCGAATACCACTGTGGCTCATTATAAACTCCGTATTCAAACTTTACGGCTTTCTCTGGCTATACTTCTTGATCCTACCGGTCTTGTGAAGCCTTGGTCTCGTATTTACTAAACATGCGTTATTACTACAAACGCAGCCATCCACCTTGCACGACTGTGTTACTCCGGCGAGACATGAACTACTCAATGCCTTGTTTAGTAACCTTAACCATCCATAGACATCTCCACTACTCATTTTATCCAAGCCAGTCATATCATTATTTTTTCGTTGCACGCGTGTCCGAATGCGGTATCGAAATCAGGACCTCCTGTTTTGCAGTACGCACCTCTACCAACGTAGCCATTGAGGCTGCTCAGCTTTTGTTAGCTAATTGTGGTTTTTATTCTATACACACACCATTAGTTGAATTAACTTATTCACCACGCTCATACGGATAACAACAACAGGGGTTGCCAGATCTTACATTTGTAACAATATTATTAAAAATATGAAACCCTGCATATATTATCGTAAAAGTTCTTCGTAAAATTCGTATACTCTTAACAATAATAATTTAAATAAAAAATCACCGATATTGATTATTGAAGGTCAAAGCACGTCTCGAGACGTGCTTTGACCTTCAATAATCAATATCGGTGATTTAAATAATAAATCGGGAGAATAGCATGAAAAAAAAAAGAATTTTTTTTTGAAATTTGAGAATTAATTAATATTATTAAAAAAAATCCCGTTGTTTAAAATGTTTATATAAAATTTATGTTAGTATATGTATTTTAATTATAATTTTAAAATAAAATTTTTTATTGAAAAAATTATGATTTTTTTTCCATAAAATATGATTTTGTTTTCTGTATATGATGATTTTCTTCTCAAAGCTTCTGGCAACGCTGGTTGTGTTCTTAATCGCAATCTAAGTTAGAGAGTGATCTAAAAGTTTTTGTATTTTTTATTTATTTTCCTTTAACTTCACAAAGGTGTTTTTGTTTTTTCTTAATATAAATCACACAAACGCTTTAAAAAATATTCACGACCGTATTTCAGCTTTTAGTTGTTCTTAATAATTATATGTTTTCATGTTTAAACTAGCTTCAGTTCAGGATAATTATTGATAAGCTTAGGGTTTGTGCTAAAGGGTAAGCTAGATTAAGATCCCATGATAAGCCAACCAAGGGACGAATCCTGAGCTATTAGGGAGCCACCGTCAATACGCAGTATGTTGGGTTTTAGGATTCAACTATAAAAATCTCCACCTTATTCGATTTCGACTGAATCAGCAGTGAAAAAGTGGGTATCTGCTAGCGCAAGATCCTTTTTTAATAGCTCTTTAATGGGTGTCGAGTCGTCAACTCTCTTACTACCAATAGATATATGACGTATTTCGTTGACGATGACATATTTGGGGTAATTCAGTTTTGTATATTTTCTGCCATCTAATTTAAACGTTTCCAACTTATATTTTTCCCTAAAGGAGTTGGCAAAACAAGAAAACGTGGAACTCGGCTTCAATAACGTACGTAAAGAAATACTGCCGTCGTCTGTCATCGCATAAACTTCCACCGTGGGTATAATCACTTTGTGCAAGGAGGATTTTAGTCCAATTGCATTGGTGGTATGTGCTTGCGTTGGTTTTTCTTCTAGAAGTGGTCAAGTCCATTAATATCCTGTGGTGTCCATTATGGTGTTTTAGACCACAAATACGGCAGCGAGCTTGATTTGTGCACTTCTGTAACAGATGATGTATTTCTATTCCACTTTTAAGTTAATAAACTTCTTGCATGAGACAATGCAATGGTCAGCCTTACACAAACTGTTGTTGTTTCGCGACCGATTCTGTCTTTGATGCCTTATAACCTTGGGTGTCGTTTTAGAAACGGGCTTGGTAGACCGATTCTTGTTGTTTCTATACCTATTTGTCATTGCCTATATTATTAAAATGTTATTGAATGAGTAAATGAAATTAATTATTAGTGTGTTAGGGTTGAGTCTAAATGAAGTGTAGTGAGTTAATAAGTAGAAACATTTCTCTGATGGCGATTCAAATTTCTGAGGGCAGAAGAGGTACGATCACAAAAGCGATAAACATATGAAAAGACTCTTAGAGCTCTAGACCATTTTGAAAAATCTTAAAGAATGTCTGCTGTCTGTCCAAAAAACATTTCATGTTTAGTTAAGTTTATCTGTGTGAGTATATTGTGCGCCATATTTGCCAGCAACACTGCACCATACAATTCTAATTTGGGTAAAGATAAGATTTTAAAAGGTGCAACTCGCGTTTTCGCAAATAATAGAGAAACTGAGTTTTGACCATCACTTGTAGTAACTCGAGCGTACAAAACTGTTGAGTAAACTTTTTCTGATGCGTCAAAAATGACATGTAATTCAATTTCAGAAAACGGTGTAAAATGAATCCAACGTGGAATTCGAATTTTATTTATATCATCATAAAAATCCAAGAATTTCTGCCTCCTTGTTAGTGTGAGTGGCTTTAGACATTCATCCCAGTCTGTGTTGTTCTGCCATATTTGTTGTATGATGATTTTCGCAGAGACAAATATTGGTGCTTACCAGCGTGCCGGGTCAAAAAGACGGACAATATCAGACAAGACTGTTCGCTTTGTGTACGATTTTTTCTTTTCAATGTTGGGGTACATTAAAGAAAAATAACTCTTCTTTTGCATTCCATCGAACGCCCAGAGTTTTGGCATTATTCAACTCTGATAGGGTGAGTAAATAAACATCGAGTAAATGGTCTTCGGGTAGGGTGTTTAAAAGATCTGGGGCAAATTACGGTATCCCCCATTACTATACCTGGATTTTTTTAAATATTTAATTTTTCTATTAGTTTTTCAAACAGTTTTTTATTACCAAACTTTTTTCTATCTTCTGTGAAAAAGAGCATTGCCAAAAAAATTGATGATAATTTTTAATTTAGCTGTTCCGGAAGTGATAACATTTTTATATATATGGCCCCAATTTTTTTCTCACCAGCATGTGAGCCTAATGGGTTTAAAATTTCAAAATCATCAAAGTATATCATAATTGGTATTAAAATTTGATTCTTCATTGTTTGGATTAATGCTTTTTATTTTTTTTTTCCACAGAGGACTTTAAATTATGTTGCAATATGAAGTTTATTAAATTAAATTAAGCAAATTTGTTTTAGAAAAAAGAACGGTAAATAGTTCATTAATATCAACTATTATATAAAAGAAGTCATTTTTATTTTTAACTATTTTATTACTACGAGCATATCCAAAGTATAATTCTTTTCCGAGATCCGCAATTTCATAATTAACAAGAAGATTATGCATTCGTAAATGCTTCAATATCAAATATTCAGACTTTGTTTCTGTAGGATATTACAAAGATTAACAGCCAGTTTACAGAACACAATCTGCCGTTTAGACGCGAAAAAACGTTACCGTTTTCCATCTTTGGGTCTTTATAACACGAATGTCATTTTTTTTTGTAAAAAACGTAACAAATGACAATTGTTTCTGGTTTATGTATCGCGAATTGTATTGTCAGAAACGTCAAAACAGAGCGAAGGAAAAATACCATTCGTTTTAAAAATTTTACATATACATGTTTAGTTGTGTTTCCAAAATTATTTGAAAAATATTTAATAAAATAAAAAAATATGGAGTTTTCAGGAAAAAAAAGGTAAATATGTTCTTGTGTGTTATAAAATATGCTTTTAAAAGTAAAATTTATATGCATTTGTCAGCATCAAGATCACAAAGGGTCTACAGTTCCAGAAATTAGTGAACTGTATGGAGGAATATCTTCTTCTTGCCACAGTAACTCCCCAGTTTGGAAGCAGCAAACATGGGAGACGGTTGCAAAAAGATAAATGCCTATGGACCACCAGCAAGAAGCGTCAGTAAGTGGAAAAAAGTATGCATTTTTTAAAGTGCTTTATTTAAAATCAGGCTTAAATCCAGTGTACGGGCACCGCCCCAAAAGTAAAAAAGTTGCCTACGGGGTGTAAAATGCAATTCTAAGCAAAAAATGTCAAGTGAAAAGCCAACCCCTAGTTCCGGAGTTACAGGCCTTCAAAGTTTTTATGTTTCGAGTATCGAGTATTTGATGGCAGAATGGAACAATATGGATAGCATGGTTAGAGCGCACGAGTTAAATATAAAGCGATAAAGATAATATGTATGAGAAATTATTAGAAGTAATAGGTAAATTATTTTACATTAAAATTCTTATTAATTGCTAGGTTAAAAGTAAAATAAAAAAATTAACAATTTAAAAGTTGCTTTATTTTAAATAATTGATATTGCACTTATATTTTTATAATTTCATTACCGTTTTTATGAGAAAAATGCAATACAATAAGTTAGTGAATTTTTTATAATAATGCAAGTTTGAATATAAGTAAACATAATTTAATTTGTAAGTTTAGCTTTAAGTTTTATCTTCTTTTGTTAATGTGAAAATAAAATCTTAAATAAAAAAATAAAACTTACAGACAATAAAATAGTATATTTCTTTCTGAAATAACTGAATAAAGTTATTTAATTCGCGTTTTAAAATAATTTATTAAAGTATATGAAAGTTTGCCGGAATTAGGTCATATAAAAAGTGATGTTTTTAATAATAGAAATTTAAAACAAAATTCTTAACAAAAGCTTTTAGGAAAATTAAAAAAGATTAAAACCAAATGCAATAATAAAAGTTATAAAATTAAATAAATATATCGCAACTATTTCACGTGCTATCATAAATACGAACTTTACTATTCAGAATTTGCTTGCGCACTGATGTTTGACAAACTTGGCAAGATCGTGTAATAGTAATAGCACTCTCTCTCATCAGGCCGTGCTCACAGGCGAAGTTTGACCGTCTAATAGTCGCTTAACAAAAATTACCGCCTTATAAAGAAATAATATATGTAATATTAGAAAAATATGTTTCAAACTGTTCACACAACTCACTTGATTAAATTCTAATACATCTAAAAGTTTAAAAAGCTTTTTGTTCTTTTGGTTTTCCTTCAATTTGACATAATTCTGTTGCAAACCATGCAACGTCAACTTTGCTTCATCATCAACATACACTTCCATAGGCTACAAGTCAAAAAATATATGGATATTTAAAAACAAAAACGTAGAAATTAGTTTGACATACACACATACATTTCTATTTGATATTATCTGTAACTTGTAAATGTTACTTTACATTCAGTTTTCTTCCACATTTACCTAGTTGTTCTAATATTTTATTTCATTCGTCAAGAATAAAATGCTTTAAGTTTAACTTCTTATTGCGAATCAGGGCCAATATTTGTTCCAACATTTTATCGCATTCATCAAGAATAAAATGCTTCAAATGCGTCAAGTTTAATTTCTTATTGCGAAGCAGTGCCAATATACGTCCAGGTGTACCGACAACAATGTGAGGAGTACCATTCTTTAAAGTTTTTTCATCCTTTTGTATGGACAAACCGCCGAAAAATACTCAAACCTAAAAGAAAATAAGGAAAACAATAAAAAAAAGAAAATTAAAAATCTCGCTGGAGTCACTTTAAAAGTATTATACGAGTACATACATATAATCAGTTCTCTAACGCTTTAAAAATTATTATTTATTATTAAACTTTTTTATTTATTTATTGTGTACACTTTTTTATTTGCACAATTTTTTTACCACATTGACTGTTTGATAATTTTGTTTTGTTTATTAAATTCAGCTGTTTCTTTTTAAGCGCCGAAGCAGGGTTACCATGATTTAAGGCAAAAACAAAAAATGTATATGAAAAAAAGTAAACAAAAAATATTAATTAATACATTGGCAATACTACGATTTGACACACCATTTGTTTATACGAAACACGACGTAAGTTAAACGAAAAAACCGAAACGTGTTACATGGACGCTAATTATTACGTATTCGTCCATATGCCATCCGGTTTCGTTTCGCTCGTGACGTGTTCTATAAACAGGCTGTAAGTATTGAAAAAACTTAAAGATTTTTATAACCATCGCTTTTTAAAATGCCAACGTCATAAAATCCGAAAAGTTCTTTAAATGTATTAAATGATGTAGTTCTTGGAATTCTGTCGACACTCAGAATTTTAAGAATTTTTTTGAATAGCTCTTTATGCGAGTCCATGTCTACTATTGAATTTGTTTCAATTTCTAGGGTTTGGGAATCACTATTATTAATTACGACCATTCTGGCAACTGTATTATTACTTGCATATGAAGGTTCAGATCGAAAGTCAACAAAATGGATAATGTTAATATGTTTCAAATGGCTGTTAATATTAGAAAATATTCTGTTGCGCTACGATGATTATTCCTTAAATGTACAGAATAATGTCTGAAACTATCAAATTGTTTTCTACAGCATGTACACTTCATTTTAAGTAAAAAGAAAATAATAAAAAAAAAAAAATTTGGCAATAAGAATTAACTTATACTAAACTAATGCAAAAGTTTATAATACACAGATCTAATGCTACTATTATTTAAATCATATTGCGTTGTAATTTTAAAAACATATTTTTCAATAAAATTCTAAACCATTTTAGTTTTCTTTGAATACTTAATATTTATTGGCATGTATAAAAGAAAACAGCTTTCAACAGCATCCAAAGGGTTATCAAAATAATAAACTTTATCAACCAGCGTGATGTATTGAAATGGCCGACAAAAACGATTTTTGGCTGCAACTCAACATTGTTTCTTTCTGCTATGTCTGCTTGTTCAATAGTCTAAAAATAAAAGTATACTTTAATTTAACACTCGGCTTTAAATCTATATAAGTTCTTATGTACATAAAGGCGACTTACATCAAAATGAGAAATAAATTTTTCTTGAACTTAAATTTTGGTTAATTTCTTATTGTTTTGGCAAGTTGCTCTTATTACCGTCGAATAAGGCAATAAAAGAAAAGCTACCGTTTTTTTTATTCTAGAATTAAAAGAAATAGATATAGATAAAGACACATATAATTCAGAATAATTTCTTTGGGTGTAATGTAGTGTTCATCGCTAATAAGCAATGACAGATGTTAAAGCTGTTTGGGAAATACTAAAAAAAAACAATAGACATATCTTCTTATATCTTCAGCAAGTTTTACAAAATTTTGAGCTGTTCTATCATTTGTTAAGCTAAGGTTTTTAAAAATCTTTTGGTAAAACAAGTTCCAAGTCTCAATGCCCTCAAAGCTTGGGAAAGTTGAAATAACATCAGATTTCAATAAAGTAAAAACGAAGTTATCGTCTGTGTTAAATATTGGAAACTGTTTAATAAAATCGTATATTGTTGTAGATGGGCTCCGTAATAAGTTTTGCCTTTCTTTCAAACAATTATTCCATTTTGTCGCGAATTCCTTAGTAGGGTTTGAGTTCAACTTGACATACGATATATCCTCAGAACTTTCTAAAAATAATATAATCAATGAAAGTGATTTTTTTGTTCTTTTAGCTTTTAACCTGTACAAGTCAGTGAGCTAGCCTGTTTTAAAAAGTATGGCCTTCTTTTCAACAAACCAATTTGCGATAATCTTTTTCTATAGTTGTTGTAAGCATCATAGAGCTTTCCTGACGCTTTCTGACCATACCGGGTGGGTGAATAATATAGTTCTGAAGGTTCGCTTGGTAAAACTTTGTTTACTAAATCAGCCTAGTACAAAAAGTCAGCAAGATTTAACCTTAAATCAATAAATATTTAATATATATAAAATATTAAGAATAAAACTAAAAAAAAAAACCAATTTAAGTAAAAACCAATTTAACTACTTAAGAATAAAAAATTTACCAAGTTATTATCAATATTTACATATATTTAACTTACTCGATATTAACATCATTTTGCAAAACATATTTAACAATAATTTTTGAGATTTTTATGCGATCACAGTTTTCAAAAACTTTTAAAAATGATCTTAAGATCTAAGTCGTTGATATTTTGTAATATCTGAAAATAATATTATCAAAGGTTTAATAAGTTTTAAATTAAAACAATTTCAACAATTGTTAGGATTTTTTTGTAAAACAAATACCTTAGAATCAATGATGGCTGAAACTTTTGGGTTACCAACTTCCTCAACTAAAACTGTTTCAGTACTGGGTTGAACCTAATAACTCTTCTATTTCAAATTCAATATTTTCTTTATTACTTTTTTCTGAAAATAAAGGAAGATAAACAATAAAACTGAAATTTTGCAATATGTTTAACGAGAACCTTCTGTAACATCTTCAACTAAGAGTCTACACCCAGGAGTAGAGCTATACTGGCTAACGTAATCCTCCAAGAATTCTTCGGATATTTCTACGTGTTCATCTTTAAATTTAATTTTTCCCATGATTTTAAAATGACTTTTCACTAATAATTATTTTAATTGTAAAATTAGTAAGTAATAAACGCGATCACAGTTTTCAAAAACTTTTAAAAATGATCTTAAGATCTAAGTCGTTGATATTTTGTAATATCTGAAAATAATATTATCAAAGGTTTAATAAGTTTTAAATTAAAACAATTTCAACAATTGTTAGGATTTTTTTGTAAAACAAATACCTTAGAATCAATGATGGCTGAAACTTTTGGGTTACCAACTTCCTCAACTAAAACTGTTTCAGTACTGGGTTGAACCTAATAACTCTTCTATTTCAAATTCAATATTTTCTTTATTACTTTTTTCTGAAAATAAAGGAAGATAAACAATAAAACTGAAATTTTGCAATATGTTTAACGAGAACCTTCTGTAACATCTTCAACTAAGAGTCTACACCCAGGAGTAGAGCTATACTGGCTAACGTAATCCTCCAAGAATTCTTCGGATATTTCTACGTGTTCATCTTTAAATTTAATTTTTCCCATGATTTTAAAATGACTTTTCACTAATAATTATTTTAATTGTAAAATTAGTAAGTAATAAACATAAAAAAAATGTTGTAGTTAATTTTTTTAATAAGTAGCGAAAAAACTCGATTAACTTAACTTAAGGAAATACCAAAAATTTCTAAAAATGCTTAACCCAATAAGAGCCGATGAAGAGCTTTATCTCAAATCTTTATGTTTTTCTCTACGTCCTGATTTTTTTTTTTGTTTGTTTTAGTTTCCTCTTCTTTGTTTCTAACGCAGGTAACACAAAAGCACCAACAAGTGTACCTAACTGGGCTGTGGCGACATAGCTGTCTGCTAAACCTAACCTAAGTGATGTGTGTAAAGATAAATACGTATCTACTGTCGTTTTTCAGTTAATAGTGTGCTCCACCTAACAGTCGTTGTGTTTTTGGCTTCCTTTACTCTGGAAGATAATTTAAGTAAAATAACACAAGTCTGAATAAATATAATTTATGGAACTATACCAGTTTGATATCTGAATAATGTGCGTACTAGGGTTTTTTAAGATAAAGGCGTGTGTGCACCTTTCAGATAGCGAAAAGTTGGAAAAACATCCAAAAAATTTATTTATTTATTTATTTACATATTATACTTATAACTAATTTATTAGTATAATGTAAAAGTTAAAGGACTATGGCAGCGTTGCTCTCTGTTAGAAAGTCTTCTACTAGCTTAATGTCACCGGATGTCGTGATATTATTAATAGTATTAAAAAAGTCTTTATTCTTTAAAATGTTATTTTTGAATTTTTTAATGTGTTGACAATTTAAAATGTTATTTTTGAATTTTTTAATGTGTTGACAATTTAAAAAGATTTGATTAAGGTTGCAAAAGGGACAAGGTTTAGGGTCGAAATTGTCTATTGTGTGAGAGTGTGTCAGTTTTGTGTGTCCCATTATCATTTATTTACAACAATTTGTTCTTCCATGGAAATTTTTTTACACCTTATAAATAACCCTTGCATACATATTATTACTTTGCATGTACAATAAGCAAGTAACTATTAATTGTTAATAAGAAAAGGCAGAATTGTGCTTGTGTTGTTCTTTCTAAATAGTTTTTGCTAAAAAATTTAATGGTTGACATTACTGTTGTAAACACTTAAGTATTAATTTTATTAACGGGAATTTATTTCATATTTACGTAATATATGCATGTGTGAACATGAAAATTATACACCGTATGTTAAACATTGATTTTGACGTACCCACGAAATAGCATATATACAGCAATTTTGACATTCCATATAAGTAGATAGCACTTACCCACTGTGGCTTCTCTTTACTTTTCTGGCCAACAGTTCATCGCCGCTACAGTCGTTTTATCCTCTAAAATGTTATTGTAGCGTTAACAGCTTCTTTTAACCTTTTTAAAGCATTACCAATTATAAAATGTTTTAAACTCATGGCAAGTACACTTTTATCTCAATAAAATTCATAAACGTCTATTCTAACGATGATACCTTTAAACAAAAAAAAGTTAACGCTGCTTTAAACTCATTGTTAAGCAAAATTCCTTAAAGTTTCATCCAAAAAGGATTATTAGCTTAACAAACGTGTGGTAACTTCTACGCTAACTTTAAAATTTTTAAAGTAGGTAACCCCTTACTTTAAAGTGATGTTTTTGATATTTATTTTTTGGTTACATATTGTGAAGAAAAATTTTGCGGAAATAAGTTTTTAATAAAACGAAAAAAAATGTGTTGATTAAAAAACAAAATTAAAAAAATGGACACTTTAAATTTAGTGAGCAGAATTGGTAAAATTAATTTCGATTTTATGGAAAAACTATTTTTAATATTGTAATATTTTATTTAGAACGCATAATTCAAATATCGGGATATAATCGGCCATGTCTGCTACATCCATCCAAGTCTTTTTTTTTTGGAATGATTTGTATTAACATCCGTGTTTGTTGTTCTCAATGATTTTTACCTTTTCTTTTATTAATTCCTTCAGCAACATGTAAATAAGATAAAAATGCATTTAAAATAAATTATAGTTTATAGAGAGAAAAAATATACTAAATTTGTCTTCCTCAACTGAATTTTCCTATCTTTTACTTTTGCACTCTTCTTTTTTATTCATAATATTTTATAAGTTTTAAAATTATCAAAAACTTCCTTAAAACCACTTAAAAGAATAACAAAATAATACAAAATTACTGAAAATCACATAAAAATAACATAAATTAACAAAATCCTATAGTGATGTACATATAATCAACAAAAGTAAACAAAGCTCGTAACAAAGCTCGTTATTCAAATAATTGGTATCAATCCTAACAAAAAAGTGTTGTATTAAATGTTTGACATTATTGTTAATGTATTAAAAACATTAATTTATTCCTTCATTAAAAAAAAAGTTATTTTATTTTACAATAATATAAAACGTTTTCAATAGATTTGACTACCCGAACGAATTAATATTCTTGTTTATGTATCATTAACTATAAAAAGTGAATGGTGTTGCCAGTATTAACGTTTAAAATGTATTGCAGCATACATTAGTTAAAGTAGTGTTTTAGGATACCATTTTTACCATACGTTTGTAAGGCTTAGTGTGTCAGTTAACTAGTGTGAACTTTAAAGTTGACGTTAGTCTTTTTTTTTGCATAAGGCTGTAAAACACTTAAATCAAAGTAGTTACTACTGAAAGAATTAGTTCTTTCATAACATTAAAAGTGTGTTCACAATTTTTATATACATTCTGTCGCTATTGTGTAATTGAGTACAGTTGTATTTAAATAACAATAACTTTGTTAAAGTTAAAGGCATCCTATTTATTTAAAAATTATTTTATAACTAGAAATGCTTCCTGTTAGAAAATTAATATAAAAAAGAAATTTGCAATACAGTAAAAGCTAAAAAAGGGGAAAGGGTGCTTATCTCACCAAACCAGTCTTGTATAAATAAACAGACATTTTTTTTACAGTTAAGATATATATTTACAGCCAGAATTTTTTTATAATTATACAGTACAATAGATTTTTTAAGCTTAAAACTAACTAATTAACTAATATCACAAAAGCTATCGACATATTAAAATGATCGCCTAAAGTTTAGCTGTGCTCAATTGAGTATAGCGGTGCTAAATGATTTAACCCATTTAACAATTAATTTAAAATAGTAATTATAAAGTAGGCTTTTTTTTATCGAGAAACACTCAAAATTTTGCTTCCTTTTATTGTTTATGACCAACTTATGTTTTAAGTAACATTTGAATAAAAAAAAAAAAAAATAAATAAATAAAAATACACAAAACAGTAAAGTGTTTACCTCAAAAATTACATTTATTTATTTCAGGTAAATAATTTATCGCTGAACAACAAAATGCCAAAATCTTCAACCACAGTAGCAACAACAATTACAAATACTCCCAAAAACGATGAAGAAACAATGGTTTGGAAGGTGAAACGTCGGCCTGATGGCACACGTTATATTGTACGAAGACCAGCTAAAAATCGAGTAATCAAAGAACGCAATACACGTCTGAATGTTGAACGTTTACGAAACGACATAACGACAACTGAAGATGATACAATATCCGAAATTAAAACTGGTCGCTATTGGACAAGAGAGGAACGTAAAAAGCATATCGAGAAGGCTAGAGAAAGAAGGCAAAATAAATCGCATTTAGCATATGACGATTCAACAGCTGCGACGTTATGTATAGGCGACGTAACAAATAAAATTTCTCAGGATTCTTGTGACCGGGAGAATTTTAGACAACAACAACAGTACGTAAATTTTGTAAGACAACAACAACAGCACAAACCAACACATCAGCAACAACATTATCAGCTTCAATTCAATTCAGCCGAAGATCAGAAGCACTCTGCATCTCCAACAAAAAAATCGTCATCAACATTGCCAATTACATCCGATGAATTCTCTACCGTAAAAACTAACGTAGATCAATTAGATGTCTTAAGGAGTATGGTTTGTACACCATCGGAACACAATCAAATGAGTAATTCACTACAGTCAGTTACAACCACATAAATATCTTTTTTGATACGAGTAAATTAGACAATTATAGTCGGCAAAAGTCGACTCTTTTATATCCTATACCGTTTGGAAGCAGTACAAACGGTTTAATTCCCTTTTTTGTTATTTTATGTTTTTTTTAAGATAATTATTGTTACTTTAAAGGGATAAATAATATATACATATACATGCATACATATATAATGGGAGTTGCATTCAGCTAATCACTTGACCTTAGATTAAATATATGTGTACATATGTATATCAGGTCTGTTGTGGGACTCTAATAATTTTACTAAAATAAAAACTACTTAGAGAAAGAATAAATAAACCTGAAAAAGTTTAAAATAAAAAAAATAGCATAAAAATACCAAAATATAATTTTGAAAAAAAAGATCACTAAATAAGCGTTTATTTGAGCCACATCGTCAATAACTTGTAATTACTTTAAATACTCATATAACGCCTGTTAACAAGCTTGATTCCAATCTTTTAAAGCAAAAACTAAATAAATATATATTTGACAAGTATGTCGTTGCAAAAAATAAAAACGTAATTCTAAAAAACACGCAGCTCTGTAATTTTTGTTTTATTTTTTAAATATCTAGGTGGAAATGTTTATAAAAATAATCTATTACGAAAAGAAGATTTAATGCCTTAAAACTGCTGCAACGAAAGAAAAGATAATTTACAGCCTAAAACAACGCAAAAGTTGTACTGAAATTGTCACACGTATAATAGAAACACATTAATCCATCGACGCAATAATCGTCTCCACACGTGCATTATCGCTTGTATGAAAAAAAACAAAGAGTGCAATATTCGGCTATGCCGAATCTTATATACCCTTCACCATCTATGTAAATCTAGTTTAGTAAAGTAATTCTAATCAAAAAAAGCAAATATTAGGGTGACAGAGAATTAAAAAATAGAAAAAAAATTGGTACTGCATATATAATTGTACATAAAAATGACATCGGCTCTAAATGGGTTAAGCATTATTAAATTTTTTTAGTATTTCGTTAAAGATCTCTTCAAAAGCCTTAAAATGGTACCCGTATTGGTATTTCTGAAATTTTAAAATTTCAGAGCCCCGTAACTCGGAAAATATAGGTGAGCGCCATTTTTTTCACTTGATGTTCTTTTTTCTTATTTTTTTAATTCTCTATCACCCAATATATTCATTTTTTTGGTTGGAGTTACATGATTATTCCAAATGACGAGAAAAAATTAGAGGTAGGCGTGGTGTTTATCCTGCTGTCTTAAAGGACATGGACCGATTCAAATGCATCTAGCAGTTTTTACGTGATGCGAACACAAAGAGACAAAAACAAACAAACAGCCTTGTTTGCTGTGGAGATCTATTCCTAACACGTGAGAAATCCATCAAAGTGGTTTGGATCTTGTGAACAGGAGATATCTATATTTTATTTAATTAAGACCAGTTAATATTCCTAATATTACGCGTTTGTCCTCTACCCCACTTCCCCTCCTATTCCCTTTTTTGTTTTTAAATAAACATAAAATATTCTACCCTTTACATAAATTTCTATGAATGAATTAAAATTGATTTTGGCTTAAGTTCATTTATTATTTTATTTTCTAAAAATTTTTAGAAAGAAGAATTATCTAAAAATGTACGAGCATCCTTTATCACCACTTTTCGCATCTATCTCCCTTACTTATTGTACATTGAGAATGAGAATACGAGAAGTATCCATAGTCAATCAATATTAATTTGGTTGTACGAAGTCCACACACAACCTAAAGCATTTCTTCACTGATCTCTCCGTAACTCGTCTTGTGCATTTGTTTTTGCTTTTGTACCAACCTTCTGTAAAATCACGAAATGGAATTTGTGTTTTTTAATCCGCATACATTTAAATATAATTTTTCTTTCTAAGAATTGAAAAGATTATTAAAATAAATTATTTTAAGCCGAAATCAATTTTAATTCGTTAATAATATGAAAAGGTTCAACTCCTAATTTTATAAAAATTTAATTAAAAAAATCGATTAGCCGAGATTTTGTTAAAATTGATTTAGACACAACTTGAAAATACCTATAAATACCCTATTTTACCATGAGTACAAATATATACCCTTGTTTTAAATATCAATAAAATCGGATCAGTCGCTTAGCGCACAAACAAACAAACAAAATTATAATAAGTTTATTATAATTTTGTTTGTTTGAGATTAACAATATACAGATTAATAATATAGAGATTAATAATATACATATTATACATAATTTTTTATTTATTCAATATTTCGCAATACTTCAGGAAGCAGGAAACAGCAGGAATAATTAGTTTATTCAAGGTTCAAGGCTTTCTGTTTTTCTGTCGTGGTTAACATTTTTATGGAAATGCCCAACTATTTTTAGTGTACCATCAATTAATATATATGTATTCCCTACAAAAGTTCAAAAAATATTTTATTTCGGCATAAATTTTAATAGTGGAAGTTAGCATCACTGAAAACATCTGTTGCCATATAGTTTTGCTTTTAATTAAATACATACAGTGGGTAAAATCCAAACTCGTACTACGCAACATTTTTTTTCTTTGTCTGATTTTTTATACCCACATAATAATTTAAGAAAAGTTCAGCATTAATTTTTTATAGTTTATTGCACTAACTTATTTTTTATTTTATTAAGCTTTGGGTCCTTATATTTTTTTATTAATATTTTATTTCAATATTTCGGTACTTTCTGCGTACCTTCTTCAGGAAACAAAATTAATATATAAGCAAAATAACAAAATTAATTAATTATTAATTATTTTCCTTATATATTAATTTTGTTTCCTGAAGAAGGTACGCAGAAAGTACCGAAATATGGAAATAAAATATTAATAAAAAAATATAAGGACCCAAAGCCTAATAAAATAGAAAATAATTTAATAAAAAAGGGTCAAATAATCATTATTAAACTAATTATTGCACTAACTTTTATTAACCAAAAGCAAAAAAGAAAAATTATAATTTTTAACAATATTATTTAACGACAAACAAAAACAGCAGTAAATTCAATGCCAAAGCCAAACTCGTACAGTATTTTTAAAATGCAACCCATTGACTGAAATCGCAGCCAACTTCGCGAATGTTTTGTTTTCTATTTCGGGGTATTCCCCTTACAGTAAAAATAGATAGTTTTTGTATAAAATTTGCACAAAAGGGAAGATGGGAAGGCAAAGAGGTCAAACTAGCACAGATATCAGAGAATTGATTGTGAAACACTCCAAAGATGGGAAATCTTTGAGAGAAATTTCCAAAATAGTAAATAGGAGTCACTCTACTATTCAATATGTGTTAAAACGTTACAAGATCAACAAAACTGTGAAAAATAAGTCGAAATCGGCACACAACAAAATTTTAACATCAGCTGATGAGCGCTATCTTGTGCGAAAGACAAAAGCGAACCCCTTTTTAAGTGCTCCGAAATTAGCTGCTATCGCTGAAAGTGAACTGGGTAAAGTAGTTTGCGCTCAAACGATTAGAAACAACCTCCATCGGGCCAATTTGAATGGTAGAAGAGTACGAGTTAAACCCCTTATTAGCAACCGAAATAAAAAAGTACGTCTGGAATTTGCAAAAACCCATCGTTCGAAAGATTTTTCATTCTGGAAACGAGTGATGTTTACCGACGAGAGTAAGTTCAACATATTTGGGTCCGACGGTAAACCTTATGTGTGGCGTAAATCGAATGAGGAGCTCATTTCCAGAAATATGAAACCAAATGTGAAACATGGCGGTGGTGGCGTCATCGTTTGGGGATCCTTTTCGGCGGCTGGACCTGGCACACTTCATTTCATTGACGAAATTATGGATTGGAAGGTTTATTTAGATATTTTGAAACGAAATGTACCTTTGTCAAGCGAAAAGTTGGGATTAGGCCAAGATTGGTACTTTTATCAAGATAACGACCCTAAACATAAGGCCTACAATGTACGGACCTGGCTGCTGTACAATAACCCACATGTCTTGGACACACCAGCACAGAGCCCAGATATAAACCCTATTGAGAACTTGTGGAGTTATCTTGACACAAAAGTTCGCCAGCATAGAATTTCTAAGAAGGAAGACTTAAAAAGAATCTTACGTCAAGAATGGGAAAAAATTGAGCCCAGTTAATGCGAAACCCTTGTAAAAAGTATGCCCAATAGGCTAGAAGATGTAATTAAGAATAAAGGGATGCATACAAAGTATTAATTAGTATATAATCATAAAATATAAAACAATCTTTCAATTGTACGAGTTTGGCTTTGACATTGAATTTACTGCTGTTTTTGTTTGTCGTTAAATAATATTGTTAAAAATGAAATATATTTTCTTTTTGCTTTTGGTTATTAAAAGTTAATGAAATAAACTATAAAAAATAAATGCTGACCTTTTTTCAAAATGTGTAATGGGTATATAAAATCCGAAGAAGAACAAAAATGTTGTGATGTACGAGTTTGGCTTTTACCCACTGTATGTATACATACTTGTTTAACTTACTAGATATACGCACATTTTCAAAATTTATTTAAAAAATAAAGTTCTTTAAAAAAATATTTCGCACATAAGCATACCTATTTTCTGATCGCATTTAAGAAGAGGTAATCCTCTCCTCAACCAAAACTAGTACTATGCTTTTCTTATTGCCATACTACATGCATGCATATTGGAAAATACGTGTTCATGTGCGTAAATTGACATTTAAGTAATAAACATATATATATGTGCCTTGCTTGAATCTACATGTTTTAACTGTTCTCATTTGTGATTTTTGTTTAACTGTTGACGGATATGCCACTCAATTTAAACTTGTGTCTATTATCGTTGAGCTAAGTTAGTGAATAACTTAATCGTGATTGCAAATCGTGATATGTATAACTATTGTCGAATCGTTTAAAGTTAGTGATTTTTGCCTCGGCCGATTTGCTGATTTTTGTTCTAAAAATGCAGTTTTTTTCAATAGCTCTTAAAATACGGCAACTTTGTTTTAGTATCGAATATTACGTTTGTGCATCACGTAAATACTTGTTACATCTTTAATAAGTTCCTTGTTTCCTGGAAAATTGTATTCTTAATAATGAAAGTGATGTAAGTCAACATCACACTGCATTGCTTTAAACAAAATTAGTTTGAATTTCATGATTTATTAAGAACCATTTATGAAAATGCATTAAGCTATAAAATTAAAAAACTTGTTTTTATAAATTATTAAAAAACATCAAATAATATTGAAATACTAGGTCTGATCTGGTCATTCCTTTGTAACAAATGACCGTAATATTGGGTTAATAGAAATCAAAATAAATAAGTAAGAGTGCTATATTCGGCTATGCCGAATCTTATACGAGTATGCCCTTCCCCATATATGAAAATCTAGATTAGTGAAGTAACTCCAATCAAAACAACAAATATTGTAGTGACAGAGAATTGAAAAACAAGAAAAATTAAGTACTATATATAATTTTACGTAAAAATGTCATCGGCTCTTAATGGGTTAAGCATTTTTAAAAAAATTTTGTATTTCTTAAAAGATCTCTTCAAAAGCCATTAGGTGTCTCTTCCTTTATTTTTTTTTTTTTAGATCAGAGCACCGACTTCTTCCTTTTGCTGATGTAAACTCCATCTTCCATTTCCAATCGAAGTCCTATAAAAAGTTTCGAAAATTTTACGTCTAATTCAATTCTAGAGAAGCATAAACAAATTTAATTTAACAAAATAAAATTAATAAATATCAAATAAAATACTTACTTATCCATCGCATCAACCATTTTTCTGATGCATGTTTGACGTTTGTGATGCATTTTTTTTAACTTCAGGCATTAATACCTACTTAGTTTGTAACCGTGCTATATTCTTTAGGAAAGGGATAGATAAGAGAGAAAACAGCTGGTGAAAGAAGATAGATATAGCCTTTTATTAATTATTTTACTTCGCCTGCGAATATGCTATGAAGAAGTACCGACGATGAACACACAACATTTGTAGTGATGCTAACTGATGTTTTTTAGAACGTGTTGCGCATCAGACGTAGCGCAGTGATCCATTTTCCATCCATCTTAAGACTAAAAAAAGAGAAATGACTGATTATACTCATATAAATTAACCGATTAATTACAGACTACGTGTTTATTAAAGAAATGGTTTTACCAAAACAGAAGTCGACCGTTCCACCAGGCTTCTTACTTATATTTGGCCGTAGCAGGCAAAATTTTAAATATTCCTTATATGCAGTCGCCGGGTCATCGAAGGCATAGGTTGAGGCCACCAGTAAATCATCATTCTCTTGATGTAAAAAGCTTACTCAAACTCAAAATCGATTGCAACTGAACTTCAGTGGAGTTGCCAGTTGCCAATATTGCATTACAGATGGCAACTTGCAACTATCAACTGATAATTTCAGTTGCAATACCGGCAACCATTTCTTTGTGGTGGTTTATGATCAAAAGTTGTTGCAAAATATTTTTCAAAATTAAAATAGTTTTTTTCGCAAATAAATATGTATATTAAAAATGGTTAAATGTACAACCAAAAAACAATTTGAAGAACTGGTTCGAAAAATGGAATTAAATCAAAATATTGTCCGAGCAATACGTGCCTTTGGAGAAACAAAAGCCAGTGCCGAATTAGTATGGACTGAAGTGTCCAACAAATTAAATAGCTATGTTCTGCTAAACCATAAAGCTAAACTATAGAAAAAAGGTGGCTAAAAACAAAAGAAATCATCAAATGACTAGTGCTGGTCCGTTAGAAGAATTAACCTTATCGCCATTGGAGCAGTCCGTTGCAGATCTCTTACAAATTGATCTTGTTGTTAATCCTAATGGTAATATCTTAGAAGTAAGCAAAAAAGAAAATACCTAGAACTGGAATTTTATCCCGAGAAGTATAACGAACAGCAGCAAGGGATTGATGAGCCTCAAAAGAAAAAAACAGCAAGAGCCACAAAAGAAAAATAGAAGAGCAAGGATTTAATCATCTCCAGGCACAAATCGATACCCAAAGTGAAATGGTTAAAACTATGAATAAAATTGAGAAACGACTATGGAAAAAAACGAAATTTTAAAAGAAATAAAATAATTAAAAATCAAGAAATAAGAGGTCTTAAAAGAAATCAAGGAATTGAAACAAATATAATGCCTTGTTAAAAGAACAGACCCTTAATACAGAAATTAAGGGGAAAAAATCCAAATACTAGAAAAAGAACTCCAAATTGTTTGTTTGTTTACTTTTTGTAATTAGAGATGTGCAAAAAACAATAACTTTAGGCAACTGAATAAGGTTGCCATACATAATAACATTTTGGCCACCAGTTGCGTTGCTTGTAGTCAACTCCACTGAAGTTCAGTTGCAATCGATAATCGAGCTATTCATTACATCTAGCAATTTCAAAAATTTTATTATTTGTATAACAAATGTACATTTTTTTCTAACTTTTCACTTAACTTTATGCTCCTATTGCAATTGACAACTTTTAAAATAATTTTTTCCCTGACCAGGATTCCAACCATCGATTTTATAAATTAATGAAATTTTACTTTATTTTCGGCTTTTTGGTTCTTTTTAATTAATTTTCTAAACATTTTTAGAAAGAAAAATTATTTACAAATGTATGCGGACGTTTTCCAAAGAAAACAAGAAAAATTAGACGCTAGCAGAATGAAATGCAGCATTTTCTGGACCGCCACATCCTTCATCAGCATTCTTTGCGTCTATTTACCTTATGTTATGTACATCGTAAACATTTTCTATTTAACCAACTAAGCTTAATGTTAATTTGGTGAGACGAAGTTCACACACAACTTAAAGCTTTTTTCTTTGTCGTTCTCTTTGTAACTCGTCTTAAACATTTGTTGTTGCTTTTTGTGCTAGCAATTTGATAGCCACAAATGCAACTTTTTATTTTTAATTATTCATACTTGTTTGCTCACAGCATTATAGACACTGTTTCAATATCATATTGACTTTTATGAGTTAAGTATGAAATGTAAATACGCGGTGCCTAGCGTTTGTTTTAATTTTTTCCCTGACCAGGATTCGAACCATCGATTTTATAAATTAATGAAATTTTACTTTATTTTCGGCTTTTTAGTTCTTTTTAATTAATTTTCTAAACATTTTTAGAAAGAAAAATTATTTACAAATGTATGCGGACGTTTTCCAAAGAAAACAAGAAAAATTAGACGCTAGCAGAATGAAATGCAGCATTTTCTGGACCGCCACATCCTTCATCAGCATTCTTTGCGTCTATTTACCTTATGTTATGTACATCGTAAACATTTTCTATTTAACCAACTAAGCTTAATGTTAATTTGGTGAGACGAAGTTCACACACAACTTAAAGCTTTTTTCTTTGTCGTTCTCTTTGTAACTCGTCTCGAACATTTGTTGTTGCTTTTTGTGCTAGCAATTTGATAGCTACAAATGCAACTTTTTATTTTTAATTATTCATACTTGTTTGCTCACAGCATTATAGACACTGTTTCAGTATCATATTGACTTTTATGAGTTAAGTATGAAACATTATATCTGTGGTATGAAATGTAAATACGCGGTGCCTAGCGTTTGTTTTAATTTTTTCCCTGACTAGGATTCGAACCATCGATTTTATAAATTAATGAAATTTTACTTTATTTTGGCTTTTTGGTTCTTTTTAATTAATTTTCTAATCCTTGAATTTGCCATTGGTAGTTCAAAAGGGACGGATTTCTAGTTAGACGTCGCACATCTATATTAACTTCGTATCGTATATCGATTTGAAATTATTTGCTTTCGAATAAAACACTTAAAACACTTTTTAAAAAACATTTTCTTAATTTTTAACATGAATTTCTCTCAAACTTGATATTTTAAGTTGGAACGCAATAACAATTTTACCTAACGCAGAAGGGAATGTAAGCAAAAATAAAAACGTGGTTTGTTTGTTGGTAATTTTTGTTAAAGCCTTTACATTTCTATATTGGCTTCTAAAATAACTTTCATGTTGTTTTTATACTTGAAGGAAATGTTTTTGGCTTTTCTAAAAATTTGTATAAAGGTTTCCTGATGAGCTGGCTTAAGCAACTGCCGAAATACGTATAGATAATAAAGAGCTGCACAAAATGTTTTAAAAGTTCTATGTTCTAGTGTACACTACACAGAATTTCAGTGTAAATATAAATATCAAAACAAGCATAACAAAACATGGCTCTCACTAAAACAAAACAAGCACCATTCGAAAAGTTTCTCTTTACAGCTTTGTTAGTGCTTGTGTTTTAAAACAGAGTAGAACATCAAAACAAAAGGCGACAATGAAGTAAAAAAAACTGTAAATCATAGTAGAAACATCGAGTGCACTAGACATATACAAAAATTCTCAGGAAAATAAAGTAGTGTTGTTAAATAATGCGATTTAAGGCTGTTGAAAGAAAATGCTTTTATACAATATAGAAATGATATGCAAACATGCAAATATATTTTTTTATTACAGGCTGTTTTATTGTTATATTTTTAATATGAAAAAATGAAACTGCGGATAAAAAATTAATTTTTAAAAAATAGTTTTATAAAAGGATAGATACTGAACCACGTGTTATTAATTTTAAGTCCTTACAATCAATTTTTAAAATTTTTTGTATAGAACTTTAAAAAAAATATATTATTTAGTACGATCGAATACAGGCAATTTTTTTTATTTTTGTTAAGTTTTATTACTATTCGTTTTTCTGAAAACCCCGAAATGCAAAAGACAATTTTGCTATTATATTTTTAATATAAAAATATTAATTTTTTTTGAAAAAGTAATTCAACTAACATTTTAAATAAAACAGATATTATAATGTTTTTTCTCCATTTTTATGCGTTTTCAAATCTTAAAGTTGACGACACCTCATATTGAGATAAACGAAAATGATTGTAGTTTCTCTTTAGCCTAATTCTGCTATCAAAAACTTCAAGCATGTTTTGAATGTTCTACTTCAGTTTTGATATTCTATTTAATTTTTGTTCTAGTTCTGTTATGTTTTACTTCAATGTTGTTCTAAAACACTTTTGTTCTTTAATCTCTACTTTAGTGGCAAAGCAAAACATTTGTGTTTGGAAGTATGTGTTTGAAAATGAGAGTGTTCTATACACACACTACTTGAAATTTACCTGATTGCTTATAAGACATTTTTCTTATGCTTGTGCAGCCCTTTAATAGATACCTGCTTTTCCAAAACCAACAAATAAATTGCATTTTTATTTGAAAAATGTTATGGGATATTAGTATCATATAATAAATAATATTATAATAATTCCGAATATAATTTTACAAGTAATAATCAATATAATTAAAACACCAAATTCTGTATAAAAAATTCGTCAAAATCGTACGCATGGGCAGGTATTTGTCGGTTAATAGAAGACAACTTAAGACTTTTTAAATAGAATTAAATTTTAAAAGAAGCGAAATTTTGATGTCTAAAACAGAAGAATTAGAAGACGAAAAAGAATTAGTTAAATAGATTGCTATTTTTTAAATACTTTTTTGTAAATATAAATTTTTCAAAAAAGTTTTTAATATATAAAGTAAATTTATTTTCTCCTATCTCCTTTTTTAATTAAATAATAAATATTTGAATGCGTAGACGAAGTTTTAAATAAAAGTTATTAAGAAATTATAACCAATTGGAAAATTTTTAGCCTGTCTTAAGTTCTGGACAAATTTTTATTCAAAATATATTATTACAAAGACGTTTATTGTATGATTTACATACTTGAAAAAAGTTAACCCGTTAGCTTATAAGGTCCCTTTTAATGAAAGTTAATGTTTTATCACTTTACACTGAAACAAGCGGTTTGTGCAAAAATTTTTGTAGGTCTAAATGAAAATCGAAGCATCCTCTTTTTTTTTTGTTATATTTACTGTTAATTTATCAGTTTTTTCTAAAATGTCCGATTTTCTGGTAATCTGAAATGACAGTTTCCATTAGTTAAAAAAAAAGTTTTTATTGGCCCAATTAAAATATATTTCGTTATTTACCTTTGGATGAATTGTTTTACTAGTTACAAAAAAAAAAAAAAACAAGGCAGAGACGGATAATCTATATATTTATATAAAAGGATACCAATTCCTAGTTTAGCTTACTTTGTAACTAACAAAACTTATTGTAGCTTAAAAAACGCTAAAAACCCGCCAACTAAAATTTTTCCAGCTGAAAAAACCATTTAGCGAATTTTTTCTAACTTCCCGCTTTTAATAGCAAAAAACCAAATTATTTATTTCGCTACAATAGATATACATAGATAGTATATATATATAAGATTCGGCATAGCCGAAAATAGCACTCTTACTTGTTTAATTCTCTATCACCCCATATATATATATATATATATTTTTTTTTATTGGAGTTACTTTATTGTTCCAAATGACATGAAAAAATTAGAGGTAGACGTGGTGTTTTGCCTGCTGCCTCGAAGGACATGAACCGATCATGCTGATTTCCAATAGTACCTCTTTCGACCCTATATCTGCTCGGTTAACATACTTATTTTTTTTCTAGCTGCTCGTCAAACTTGATTTCAACACTAACAAGGACGAACATCGCTCAATCGACGTCGCTATGCATAAGAAGTCAGAATATATACACTTTATGGAGTCGGAAATGGATATTTTAAAAATTACACACGGAATGACAAACTTAGATATACCCTTTTTCACTTTTTTTAAACTAATGGAAACTGTCATTTCAGATTACCAGAAAATCGGGACATTTTAGAAAAAACTGATAAATTATCAGTAAATATAACAAAAAAAAAAAAAAAAAAAGAGGATGCCTCTCAATATTTGGAACAACTGGGTTATATCGGAAATAATCGAAACAATTTTAAATCAACTTAATAATATAAATGCCACAAAACGGAGTAATCTAATGGATACTACATGTTTTTGGTACGAAGTTTTTGAATATCAAAATTCGGCTGGAAATAAAATTTTCAAAGAGCTAGCTGAGTTTGCCTTGCGATTATTATGCATGCCATTGTCTAATGCAAAAGTGCAACGAGTATTTAGTCAATAGAGCTAAATCAAAGCTCAGAAATGGTTAATGCTATTTTAACTGTTAAGTATGTCAATTCCTCATTTTTTTATTTGCCTCTATATTATTACTTTGTGTCTTTAGATATGGTCTCCGTCGGCATAACAAATACTGCTACGATTACAAGCTTCCGAAAAAGTTTGTAAAAGTAATCGGAACCTCTAAAAAAACTAATATGCATAAATAATCAAAATCTTAACTAGGGATGAACAATTATTGCCATATTCATAAAAATAATAAAAGTATATAGTATTTAAAAACAGTAGTAAACAAGTAAGAGTGCTATTTTCGGCTATACCGAATATTATATACCCTTTACCAGTTAAATTTAGTTAAGTGAAGTAACTCCAATCAAAAAAACAACTATTTTGTTGACAGAGAATTAAAAATAAAAAATGGTACTGCATATACATTATTTTACATAAAAATGCCATTGGCTTTTGCTATGTTAAAGGTCTCTTAAAAAGCTCTAAAATGATACTCATATTGATATATCAAAAAATTTGAAAATTTCAGAGCCCCGTACCTCGGAAAATATGGGTGGCGCCAATTTTTTCAGTTGATGTGTTTTTTCTTATTTTGTTAATTCTCTATCGCCCCATTAGTATTATTTTTTTGATTGGAGTTACTTTATTGCTTCAAATGACATGAAAAAATTAGAGGTAGGCGTGGTGTTTTGCTTGCTGCCTCGAAGGATATGCACCGATCATGCTGATTTGCAATATCACCTCTTTCAACACTATATTTGAATTATTGACATATTTATTTTTTTGTGAAACTAAGTTTGCCTCGGTGAAGGGTATAATAATAAATTGCTCAAGAAATTTTTTTGCGGTTTATGTCGTTTTTCGACTAGTTAGCGGTTTCTAGCTTTTTTTAAAGTTATATCTAGCGGGAATTGGTTCAAAAGTTTTGGCAACACTGATAATTATACACCAAAAAAAAAACACATCGGCTCTTAATGGGTTAAGCATTTTAAAAAAATTTTTAAAATTTATAAAAGATCTCCTCAAAAGCTTTATTTAATAAAATTTAAAAATTTCAGAGACACGTAACTCGAAAAATATGGGCGAGCGGCAATTTTTTCACGTGATGGTTTTTCTAATTTTTAACCGACTTAAAAAAAGGAGACAGATGCTTGTAATTTACAACGAACTTGAATTGCTAAGTCTGCTATAACAACAAGTATAAAATTTGGAAGTTAAAGGGTGTCCCAATAGTTGATGTAATTACAAGTATGTGGCCGAACTTTTGATCCGTTATAAACAGAATGTTGAAACTTAAAAGGGACCTGTATTATTAAGCCCGCTGTATCAACGAGCATATAATTTGAATTTAGAAATTAAAGGGTGTCCCATAATTGAATTAGATTTACTTATATGGGCCTATCTTTTAAACCGTTATAGACAAACGCTTGCAAATTTGACAAAATGTCGATTGATATGGTTGTTATAGTTACAAGTGTTAATATTTAAAATTATAAATTAAAGGTTGCCCCAAAAGTTCATTTAATTATGTATATGGCCAAATTTTTTTAGTTTATATAATCTTATGTATATGTCCAAACCGTTAACCGTTATAGACAAAACCTGATTGCTAAATCTGCTACAACAGCAAGTATATAATTTGAATTTTGAAAATAAGGGGTGACCCTATAATTGCTGTATTTGGTGTATATTGCTAAACTATTGAATAGTCGTAAAAGTATAAAGCTTGGAGATATAAGGGTGTCCCAATAGTTAATGTAATTTTATTTATGAGGCCATACTCTTGAACCGTTATAGGCAGACCGATGAAATCTGTTTTAAAGTCGGTTTTTTTTGCAAGAATTATTATTTAATTATTCATGCATAAGATGATTAACATCTGTTGTCATATAGTTTTACATATCAAAATAGAGCGTGCTCTAAATGAAAAACTAACACATGGAATATAACATATGTTATATTTCAAGAGGTTTGCACAGTGTGTATTGATATATATATATATTGAAAAACTGACATTCCATATGACTTGTTCACGCCGCACAGAGGAGTATTTGACCCAAAAAGCTGGCCAAAAAGGCAAATTTTAATTTGATGAAATCCTAAGAAAAAATTACGCAGATCGATAGAGAACAAAATTCTACATCATATCGTGCAATTTAAAGGGTGTAAGTTAAGATTTGTAGTTGTGGGACGCTGTTAAAGTCAGGAAAGTGAAGAAAATTGCATGCGTTTTTATTGAATTTTTTCGATTTCAAGATCTTTATATGATATTTTTTTATAGCTAAACGAATAGAGGTATTATTTTTTTGCCTGAAAGATATCATCAGCAGCTATTTTCAATATTTACAAAAAAAAATTATCTTAAATATTTATTTTTAAAATTTTAATTATAAAAAAAACTATGAATTTAAATATATTAATTCTTACCAAAAACAAAAAAGGAAAAGCTTTTTGAAAGTGAAGGTAGCTGTTGTACAAATAATGTTATATACCACAATAAAATATGAAATATCTAATTTAAGAAAAAAGAAAAAAAGTTTGCGCAAGTTTGCGCCAATATTTTTGGTGATTTTTTTAAAATTTTACCTTTTTTCTATTTTTACTCATAAGGCACTTAACTACCAACATGATGGATTACCTGCCCTTAAAAAAGGAATTTCTTTCAATTCAGTTTTTACTTTATAAATTCAAATTTACTAACTGTAAGTTAACCCACGCATACACACCTATTAAACTGTTTTTGTTTACCTGTGGTCTATATAACACTTCATCGTCTTCAGGATACTTTATTTCTTCTGAAAATATAATTAGATATAAAGATACCTAATTTAAAAGGGTAACAAATCAAAATTACATTTAAAAACGGTGCAGGTATATATGCACCCAAGTATCAGGTTATTAACTAAGTAACAGAAAAATGCAAAAATGAAAAATATACATTTATGGCTTATTGCGCAAAATTCTTATTATAAGAGTTTTGCAACTTTGAGAGATAACATGGAAAAATTTACACAAGATTTGAGTTATTCCAAATAGTGCAGGAATCTAATGCTAGAATCATTGACGAATAGTTGCAGTTTTTAGTTAGTAAATTATGTGTGTTTTCAGAATGCCAAGGAGATGCCAGAGCCAGAGAGCAGCGGGACATAGTGATGCGGCTAAATTAATAATGGATATAACACGATCTCCAAGAAAAGCAAAAATTTTCAAGCGATCGTTAACAACTTCCGAGGTCCAAGTTAATAAGCTTTCAGCGGAGGGTGCTTTAGCATTGTTTATAAATGCTGATTTTACGAAAAACCAATATGAATATTATACAATGCCAACAAAAATGTATATCCATGCTACTCATTGCTAAAAAATGACATTAGCGGAAGTGAAGCTGCAATCTCTCCTCGACCACACAGCAACATGCTTATGTACATACCTTGATGATGTATTACCGCAGTTGGATTATGAAGAACTTCAGTTTCTTGAAAAGGTTTTGAGCAGTGACCCTTTTTTAAGCTGCAATACACAAAAAACCTTTTTTATCAGATACTATTCAACTACTACTTCCTGATACAGATGATAATGCCCATGATGAAATACGTATGACATTATCAAAATTTGGAATTTTTAAATTAGTTTAATTCTTTCATGTGATGAGTATTTAATAATATAAAATAAATATCAGAAGTAACATGTTTTTGCTTATTTGGTTGTTTATTCCTTATAGAAAACCAAGCTACGAAACCAATTTTTTTTAAAATTTAATATTGGATAAATTATAATTTTGAGAAAGGAGACAAAAATAACACTTACCCAATAATAATCTGCCAGTACCTTTTTTTATCAAACTAAAGCTAAAACTATCAAAAAAATTAAACTTTTAAAACAAAAACCACGCTTAATAATTTTGGCCAGCTTTTTGGGTCAAATACTCCTCTGTGCGCCGTCTAAACACGGCTTAAACACAGAACATACATATTCAAACATAAAATAAACAGTTTGTTTTGCTTTTAATTAAATACATATACATACTTGTTTAACTTACTAGATATACGTACATTTTCAAAATTTATTAAAAAAATAAACTTCTTTTTAAAAAAATTTTGCACATAAGCATACATATTTTCTGATCGCATTTAAGAAGAGGTAATCCTAACACTAAAACTATGAATATGATTTTCTTATTGCGATACTACATGCATGCGTATTAGAAAATACGTATTCATGATGATTATTATTGATTTTTAATATGTTTAATATACGTCCCGATTTTTTAATTTATGTTTTTTTAATCATCCCTTATAACCTTTAGTGCGAAAAATTATTTACTTCATATGGATTCAAAAAATTTGATTAACACTTGGTACCATATGGTTTTTAGGATCCTTGATCATGAATTTGATGTCAGTTTTTCTAAATTCAAAATGGCAGATGTAATATGGTGGACAAGTTTTGAAAAATTGTTTGAATTTGCTTAAAACGTTTTACACGGGAATTTTGATGGCAGATAAAATACGGCGGAAAATTAAAAAAATATAAAAATAGATATTTTAGAAAAAAATTATTTTGAATTTATACATTTTACACTTGCGATGTCACACATGACAATATTTTAATGAGTATCAAGAGCAAGGCGCTGATTATTTTCAACCAAATTGTTATACATATGTAAATATAAATACATGTAAATGTTATATATATGTAAATACAAAGTTTTTTTAACATTAGGTAAATTTGACAGATTTCCTATACAAATAGTATGTTAAAACAAAACACTTTTGCAAACTTTGAATTTTTTGGCTGCGGTTGACATTTCTGTGAAAATGCCAATATGTTCTACCATATGGCCTGCATTTTTGCACGTCTCATTAAACCAAGAATCTTTTCGGAGCCCATTATATGCCTGGATTCGATGGTTTGAGTTTGTTTTAAGTCTTTCATATAGACTTAATATTAAAAAATAGCAAATTCGGAGTTCTGATGAGAAACTTCTTATGCTAAAGAGAAAAGAAGAAATTCAAGAGCAATTCTGGCAAAAAATGGGCCTTCATATTCATAAGCCGAAAAGTAACGGATGCGGCTCCACAAACGACGGCAATACGGCACTAAAAGTATTTTCTAATACAGAGTTATTTTTATCTACAACTAACATTAATATCGATCTTTTAAAACGTTTACATATAATACTTATCACAATTAACAGTGAATTTGAAATAAGTGTCGACAAATTAAAAAAGTTTTGCTATGAAACTGCAGACATATTAGAAAATTACGAATAATACCCAATGTCAGCGGTTTTGGATAAAATTTTAGCACATTCTTCTCAAATATTGCAAGCATCAATCGTGAAAATGCTTTTAAAACAGAGAAGTTGGCAGCTATTAATAAAGATATTTTAGATTCTGAAGAAGATGCAGATGATTCTTTTTATTTCAATTTCTAATTAGAAGTTGATGAAACGGAAAATACTTAAGTAAGAATTTATTACAAAACAAAATATTTTGTAGTTATTAATTAAATTTTCTGTTTTTAGACTGGTTAAATATTATTTAATCCAAATGCCCGGGATATTGTAAACACTCACACAGCTGTTCACAGCAAGAAATCTATCTAGTTTTTTAAGAAATTTTCTAAAATGAATTGATGTGAATTATTTTGTGATTTAAAGTTAATTGTTAATTAAAAGCTACATGAAACAGAATGATGTATATATATCGCTTAATTCAAAGAGTCAAATATCGCTATGCATATATTTCCTGTCAATAGAGGTGGGTACTGCAACAGGCAGATTGACTTTAAATGTTTACCTATATTTTGGTTAACATTTACAGTAACCTAATTCAAAGTCAGAAACCTATTATCTTCCAGTTATCTTCAACCATAGTATCACTTTAATTCACCTACTGAAAATGGGCGTGGCACCGTCCAATCGACTTGAAATTTTTACGAAAGACTTAGAAACTCATTAATATCATTTGTTCGAACTAGCTGTTTTGACTGCTGCTTTGGACGACAAATATAAAGGAAATCTGAATCACCGTGTTGCAAAATTATTAAATGCAGAGTGTGGAATTCAACGTGTTAAAAAATGTTGATGATGGGAGCAAAATATAGAGGGCGTAGATAAAATTGATCAGTTGGTGGCTGTTTTTCCTATGCAAATAAGACAGCGCAAGTGGTGGTGGCTGATTATTGATTTAAGTACCTTATTTTTATTAATGAAGACAACGGCATATGGTGTCAAAGTATGACAAAAATAAGTAAGAGTGGTAGGGCAAATCTTATAAACCTTGACCATATATGTAAATCTAGTTTAGTGAAATAATCAGACAGAGAATTAAGAAATTAGAAAAAAAATCAAGTTCTAGGTATGTATATATAATTTTATATAAAAATTTTACCGGCTTTCAACGGGTAAAGCATTTTTTAAAAATTTTGGTATTTCTTTAAAGATCTCTTCTAAAGTTTTTAAATCATGCCGTGCTTTTCCATGAAAAGTTCAGAGGCCCATAACTCGAAAATATGGGCGTGCGCCAAAAGAAGAGTGTTGTATTAAAATTATTGGATTAATTCCGCTAGTATATATTAAACTGTTGTTATAATTTTCGGTAAAAACCGTCGTTCCTGGCTATGTACTTTGTACGTTTGGCGAGCGCTTTCGATGTGATAACATCATTTTCAAGCCACGTGTTTATTAAAACTGAAGAGATAGTGTTCAAAATAGATAGTGTTAAGAAATAAAGGTGGTGGGTTTAGTTACGAAAAAAACTACTAGACAGATAAAAGCAAAACTTCGAAATAATAATCTATTACTTACTAAAGCAGACAAAGGGAACACAACTGTAATAATGCACAAGAAAGACTATATAGAGAAAACACAACAATTCATACAACAAGTAAAATGCACAAAATTCAAGAATGACCCAACCGATTCATTCCAAAGGGAAATACGAAGCCTAATAAAACGCTACAAAACTTTTACTGGCGGAAAGTTATACATATACATGAACCCAGGAACCCCTACACTTAAAGCACAACCCAAAATTCATAAGGAAAATATTCCAATCAGACCTGTAGTTAATTACAAACCTGTGTCTGCATATAACTTGGCCAAACACCTCACCACATTCTTAAAAGAGAAAATAAATTTGCAGAACATATACATGTTACGAAATACACAAGACCTCATAAACAAAATTAAGGACATCAAAATCACTGATAATACGAGACTCGTTTCCATCGACATAAAGGATCTATATACATCAATACCCACACACGAAACTTTGACTATTCTATGTAACACACTTTCCAACGTATACGAAACCAATATATCAACGAAATAATGGATATTGCAAAGACGATATTTAAACAAAACTACTTTAGATTCAATAATAACTTCTATCAACTACCTGATGGACTCGGCATGGGAAACCCAACATCCGCAATCTTCACAGAGATTTTCAAGCAACATTTAGAACAACTACACATCCAAAAACTGATGGAAAAACATAAAATAACCCATTACTACAGATACGTAGACGACATTATATGCATCCTAGAAAGAGGTAACGCCGAACAAATTCTTATAGACTTAAACATAATACATAACAAAATCACATACACAATGGAAAAAGAACAAAACAGAACTTTACATTATCTTGACATATCAATAACACGAGGAATTGATACCTTAAGCTTTGACATTTATAGAAAACCAACCATGACAGACACAACTATCCATAGCTCCTCAAACCATCCTACTCAACATAAACTCGCAGCATTTAGACACATGATTCACAGACTTAAAATAGTCCCACTCGCTCCAGATAAATACAACAAAGAACTCGATACAATTTACACTATAGCTAAAAATAACAGTTACAACCACACAACCATCGACAAACTACTCAGACAACAACAAAAACAAGAAGAAAGAAGACAAGGAAACAATCAACACAACACGACGACACATCTTTACTTACACAGGACCAGAAATATATAGATTAACTAACCTTTTCCGGAAAAAAGGTTTACACACAACACTAAGAACGAGCAACACTCTACGCAACAATCTCAAGACATCAATAGAAACAACCGATAAATTTAGCACCAGCGGAGTATACAGACTTACTTGTACCTGCAACCATACATACATCGGACAAACTGGACGAACATTAAAAACAAGGTTTACAGAACACATACGATCATACAAAAGGAAAAGTGAAGACTCCAATTTTGCAATACACCTTAACACACATGGACACGAACCAGGGGAAATAGAAATATACGTTCTTGAAAACATGGAAATTTACAAAACACGAACGTTTAACAGAGATATTATTAACGATAAGGTAAACACAACCTCTGACACGATTTTTACACCACTAAAATTACAAAAACACTCTTACAAACGAAAAACACCCACAGACGGTCACACTTACCTATCCAATAATAATAGACCCAATAAACAGGACAGATATCAGGGAATCTACCTGCATAATACTATTTAAACGAACAAAAATTACCTAAACCTACTACCTTTTATTCTTAACACTATCTACTCTCTCTTCAGTTTTAATAAACACGTGGCTTGAAAATGATGTTATCACATCGAAAGCGCTCGCCAAACGTAGGAAGTACACAGCCAGAGACGACGGTTTTTACCAGAAATTATAACAAGAAGAATGTTGCTGTTCTTTAATTTTTGTGCCTGTAGAACTCAGTCATTTTTGAACCGATTTTTTGTAATTTGATAGGTTATGGTTACAAATTGGTCTTGTTTTAAAAACAGTTCAAAATCTTAAAAATTAAAGGGTTTCCCCATACAACATACATACTTTACAGGTGTACTATGTACTCTAACGGGCACTTCTTTAAAATTTAAAAATAAATCTTGAAAATTGGACAGAATGCCGACTACTATTAACAGTATTATAACATGTATAAATATTGTTACGTTTATTTAAATTATAAACGTTTTAATTATGAGTTCTTTATTTGCAAAATAATTAAACACACAACTTTTAGAGTTTTAATTAAATTACACTTTATTTAATCAATTATTTAACGATTTAACTATTCGCGATTAATAATACACGCTGGCAACTTTAATTGTTGTACCACAAGATCTTAACTAGATGACGCTCACAATACGAATGAATCAGCACGTATTGGCGTTGCTTTTATATACCCTATTTTTAGGCGTTCTTGAATGTTCGAGAATTTCTACCGCCATCTATTGCGTAGTTGAAAATGCTGCGTTGCCACTTTTACCTCAGACACATTAGTGAGCATTATTATTTACTTCTAGAACCTTCAATGCTTATTTAAAAATACACGTTGTGTATTTTTATTTAGTTGTTATACAATGCAGGTGTGTGTATGTTTGTGTATTGTGTTTGTTTAGTCATCGCTTTGTGTTAGTTGTTTTTGTTTTGCAATAAAGATGTTTTATAGAAACTTCTAGCCTTGAAAACAAACACAATAGGCCATTTCGTTTTACTCTCTTGGCCTCAACTATTTTTAACATCTTTTTATGATTTAAATAAGCATCTTTGTAACACTGCCGCCCACTTAAGCCTTTTCGTCCCGAATAGGCTCAACATTACCTCTGCCATATTTAGCCAACCGCTCCAGGTGAACCACCTTCATTTTGGACCTCGGATTATGATATCTCTGTATCCGGTAAACCACATCATTCAATTTCTTTATCACCTTGTACGGTCCCTCCCAGTGGGTTTGCAGTTTAGGGGATAATCCTTTCTTGCGTTGCGGGTTAAGTAGTAGAACCATTTGTCCTTCAGTAAATCCCTCCGTATTTGCTGCTCGATCATATCTGGCTTTCATCTTATCGCTGGTCATTTTAATGCGGTTACGTACAAACTCATGAAGCTCATGTAGTTCTTCTTGTGCCTGGAGAACGTTTTCATTGTCTTCGTGCACTTGTCCAGGTTTAACACCAAATTCTAAATCTGCTGGCAGTTTTAGTTCTGTCCCAAACAAGATTTTTGCTGGACTACGTGAGGTTGAATCGTGTACAGCTGACCGGTACGCCAGTAGAAATTTGGGTATATGCTCATCCCAATCCTTTTGGTGTGAACTGACCACTTTTCTGAGATATTCTTCTAGGGTACGATTGAATCTTTCCACCATGCCATCAGACTGTGGATGCAGTGGTGTCGTCCTCGTCTTTTTGATACCATAAACGTCACACATCTCCTTAAATATAGCCGATTCAAAATTTCGTCCCTGGTCTGAATGTAGTTCTAGTGGAACACCGTATCGACACACCCAATTGTTCACAAGGGCGTCTACCACTGTTTTGGATTCCTGGTTTGGAATGGCATACACTTCAGGCCATTTGCTAAAATAATCCATTACCACTAGTACATATCGGTTTCCAGCATCACTGACAGGGAATGGACCTGTGATATCAATAGCTATCCGCTCAAAGGGTGCACCTGCGTTGTACTGTTGAAGTTTGCCACGACTTTTTCTTACAGGACCCTTGGCCTTTATGCACTCTTCGCAATTAGCTATCCAATCGGCCACGTATTGTTGGCAGCCTACCCAGTAAAATCTCTGCTTTATCTTTTCCAGAGTTTTTGTTATACCCATATGGCTGCCGCTGGGACCATTATGGAGCTGCTTTAGTATCTCATTTCTTTTTGAAGTTGGCACGACAATTAAGTCCGTTGTAGTTTTGCCATCTGTACTTTCCCAAGATCGATACAAGCAGCCGTCTTCTACTTTTAAGCTATTCCACTGGGCCCAGTACGACTTGGCTAGTTGGCTCTCTGCCGATATTTCATTATGATTCGGTCTCCTGTTGTTTTGCTTAGCCAATATAATTTTTCCCAAAATTGGGTCGTCATTCTGGGCCTTTGACCAGTCTTCTCTTGACCCAATTTGGGTAAGCCGCACATCAATGACACACTCCTTTTTCTCTACTTTTGTGCAGTGCTTGCACTCTACATTGCATGGCCGTCTTGACAGGGCATCAGCATTATTGTGCTTTCCTCCTTTTCTATGCACAATACTAAAGTCATAGCTCTGCAAACGTTCAACCCAGCGTGCAAGCTGGCCCTCAGGATTCTTAAATTGCATCAGCCAACGTAATGCAGAATGGTCCGTCCTTAAGATGAAATGTTGACCATATAAGTACTTGTGGTAATGTTTAACACACTCCAGCACTGCTAAAAGCTCTCTTCGTGTAACGCAGTAGTTTCTTTCAGGCTTAAAGAGCTCCCTGCTGTAATAGCCAATGACCTTTTCTGTTCCATTAATTTCCTGAGAAAGTACTCCTCCTATTCCATAGCCACTTGCATCCGTGTCCAATATGAATTTTTGTCCAGCTATTGGATAGGCGAGAACTGGTGCCGTACACAAAAGTTTCTTGAGCTCCTGGAACGCTTTTTCCGCTGCTTCACTCCAGTGGTATGGTTGCGACTTCCTGGTCAACTCGTGCAAGCTAGCAGCCACTTGAGCAAAGTTTGGCACAAATCTCCTGTAGTATGTGCAAAGCCCCAGGAAACTACGCAGCTCATGAAGATTTTGTGGGCGAGGCCAGGTCTTTACTGCCAGTACTTTGTCTTCATCAGTTGACACGCCCTCTGCCGTTACACGATGCCCCAGGTATTTGACCTCCTTTTGAAACAAAGCACATTTCTTAACACTTAATGTTGAATTTAACGTTTTCCTAAATAAATATTATTAGTATGGTAATATTACTTAAGTAATCTTTTGACATTATTTGAAGTTTGTAAATGTCATATTTATTTTCTTTTATCTATATACTTTTGATTTCCGTTTTTAGACTTCCTGTTTGGATATATTTGGTTGATCTGAAAGCACGCATTTTTGTAACACTTAATATATTAATAAATGAAACCTTTTGTATAAAGATATTTTTTTTGCGTTATTTTGTTTTATCTGTCCACTACGATATTTGCGAACCTAATTATTTAATAGGTTATGGGCCCAGGTTACATTGCTAAAACCTTGTTACTGTATGGCTGAAGAAGAAAAATTAGAATCTAAAAATCGTTTTATACAATCATACTTTCACTCAGCAAGAAACATGACAGAAGCTAGATCTTATCAACTACATCGCTTCAATGGGCAAAACTACCAACTCTGGAGGCGACAAATGGAAATCTACATGACAGAAAATAAGTTAAAACCTTATATTAACGGCACAATAGCAAGACCAAGTTCTGATAATCAAGCATGGGATGATAAAGATGCTGAGGCACAAGCTTTTATAATGAGAGGTATTGAGTTAGAGCAATTGAAATATTTATCAGATTGTAATACATCTGCTCAAATGTGGTCGAGACTACAAACAGTTCATGCTGAAAAGAGTGAACAGTCAGCCCAAGTTTTATTGGAAAAGTTTATAAATTGCAAAATGGATGATGATGAAAGCATTGTTAATTTTATTGCAAATGTTACTTCCTTGGTACAACGATTAAAAGATATGGATATGGAACAAAAGGAACCTATGGTTATTGCAAAAATTTTAAGTAGTTTACCACCAAAGTTCGACCACGTTAGAACTGCATGGTATGCCGTTCCTCGCATTGAACAAAGCATAGAGCGATTAACAGACCATCTGGTAAATGAAGAGTCTTTAATAAATTTGCGTTTAAATGGAGCATCAGAAAACAACATACATAAATCTGCATACTCTTTAAATAAAACCAAAAACAACAAAAATGTAAGTTTAAATAAGAAAAATAGTAAATGCAATTATTGCCATAAATTAGGTCATTGGGCAAGAGAATGTTTTAAAAGACAGAGAGATCAGCAAAAGAAAACAACAAATAACTTCAGCTCTTTAGCAATAACTAAAGAATATAAACCAAAAGATAATGAGGAAATGTCAAATCAACCAAAATCACATTTGTTTGTTTTACATTCTAGTAAAACACAAAAAAGGTTTGAAAATATTTTTTACGTAGATTCTGGAGCTACTGACCACATGTGTTTTCAGAGGGAGTTGTTTACCCAATTTTATGAATATAAAAATGATTCATATCAAGTGAGAGTTGGTGATGGCCGCAAATTAAACGTTGTTGGTGTTGGAGATATTGATGTGCAGGTGACAGGAACAAGCGGTGAAAAAGGTATAACACATACTTTAAAAGATGTTTTGCTGGTACCCGATTTGGATAGAAATTTTTTATCGGTATTAAAAACGACAGAAAAAGGTATAAAGGTAGTATTTGAAGAAGGTGCAAATCAAGTGGTGTTTATGAAAGATGGTAAAAATATTGTTTCTGGTGTGCGTGATAACAAGTTATACAAAATGAACTTGAAACCAATCATAAGTGCATCCCTAAATACAGTGTCCACTGAATCTATGATGATTTGGCACGAACGTCTAGGACATGTGAATTTTAAGACACTGCAAAAAATGAGCGAAAATAATGCTGTTCAAGACTTAAATGTTGAAAGAATTACAACTGATATTCCATTTTGCGATGGATGTGCCTATGGCAAACAACACCGTCAATGCTTTCCAAAGTCAGGAGCAAATCGCGCAAAGAGCCCTGGTGAAACTTTTCATGCAGATCTATGTGGTAAGATGAGCACGCCTTCTTTAGGAAAGTCTGATTATTTTTTATTGTTGAAGGATGACTACTCCAGATACTGTTTTGTATATTTTCTAAAAAAGAAAACTGATGTTTTAGAATGCCTTATGAAATTTTTTGCAGATGTTCAAGCAGACGGCCATGTAATTAAAAGACTGAGAACTGATGGAGGTTTAGAGTTTTGCAATGATGAGGTAAATAAGTTTTTATTAAAACACAATGTAAAGCATGAAGTAACCACACCAAGAGCACCAGAACAAAATGGTTTTATAGAAAGACAAAATCGTACCATAGTGGAATGTGCTAAGGCTATGCTACACAAACGAGGACTACAGCTCAACCTTTGGGCAGAGGCAACTAGCACTGCTGTATACGTTAAAAACCGCACAGTTTCAGAAGTTTTAAATGGTCATACTCCATATGAATTATGGTTTGGCCGAAAACCTACAGTTGGTCACCTAAAAGTATTTGGTTGCGAAGCCTATATACATATCCCAAAAGAACAACGTTTAAAGTGGGATAAAAATTCAATGAAAGGTATTATGGTTGGATATAATGATGACAGTAAAGCATATCGAATATTTGACCCAATTGCTAGGAAAGTTTTTATAAGAAGAGATGTTATATTTAATGAACATCAACAAAAGGTACATGAAGTAGTAGAAGTAAAAGAGAAAACGTATGAAGAAAAAGAAAATATAGCTGATTCAGACATCAACAAAAGCCCAAAAGTTTATAAAAATCCTAGACTACCAATTGTACGGAGCCCATACAGCACAAGAAGCGGCATAAATTCTAACGATAAAGAAAAATGTGAAGTGAATGGCGAATTATGTGTACTTGAACTAGAACCAACATCTTTGGAAGAAGCTTTAAGTGATGTTTTTTCGAATAATTGGTTAGCAGCAATTTATGAAGAAATCGATTCGCTTAATAAAAACAAAACTTGGAACTTAGTGCCAAGAACGCCCAACATGCGTGTATTGTCAAACCAATGGATTTTTAAACGTAAGTACAATGCTAATGGAGAAATTGACAAATATAAAGCTAGATTAGTTGTTCGTGGGTGTTTTCAAAAAAGGGGTATTGATTATAATGAAATTTATTCCCCCGTCGTTCGCTATGAATCTGTAAGAACAATTTTATCAATAGCTGCAGCACAAAATATGCAAATTATGCAATTTGACGTTAAGACAGCATTTCTGCATGGCTACATTGAAGAAAATATTTATATGGAGCAACCATATGGTTTTGAAATTGATGACCGAGTTTGCCACCTAAAGAAAGGCCTGTACGGGTTAAAGCAAGCCTCTCATCAGTGGAATAAAAGAATTGTTACTTTTCTTATAAAATTTGGATTTAAACAGTCGAGTGCAGATCTCTGTGTTTTTGTCTACACAAATTTTGCAATAACTACATATCTTACATTGTACGTAGATGATGGTTTAATATGTGGAAACGACAGTAACTTTATACAGCATCTACTAAGCGCTTTACAAAAGGACTTTGAAATTACACACAAAGAAGCAGAATTTTTCGTTGGATTGCAAATAAATAGAGACAAAGAGAAAAACAAACTCAAAGTTTTCCAGCATGTGTATACACAAAAGATTTTACAACGTTTTAATTTTATTAATTGCTCAACTGTACAAACACCGGCTGAACCTGGTATGCAGTTTTTAAATGAAAAAGAAACAACTGAAGCCAATTTTCCATATCGTGAAGCAATCGGATCACTAATGTATTTGATGGTATGTACTCGCCCCGATATTGCTTATATTGTTGGCATGTTAAGTAGATTTGTAGAAAACCCTTCTAATGCTCACTGGCAAGGTGTTAAGCGAGTTTTTAGGTACTTAAAAGGTACGCAAAACCGTGGAATTACATATGATATAGGGTCCTATTCGAATGAACTTATTATGTATTGTGATTCCGATTGGGCTGGCGATGTTAATACAAGGCGTAGCACAACAGGTTGGATTTGTTTAATGAATGGAGGTCCCATTTCTTGGAGTTCCAGAAAACAGTCTGTTACTGCGACATCCACTACAGAAGCTGAATTCATTGCATTGTGTGCCGCAACTAAAGCTGTAAAATTATTAAGAAAATTATTAGCCGATGTAAATATAAAACAACCAACAACACCAATAAAATGTGATAATCAAAGAGCCGTTACTCTCGTTAAGAATCCTGAATCGTCAAAACGAACAAAGCACATTGATATCCAATACTTTTATACGTGCGATATTCAACGTGAAGGAGAGATTGATGTACAATACCTAGAGACATCTAAACAACTCGCCGATGTACTAACAAAAGCTCTCACGAAGGATAAATTTAATAATTTTATAAAATATTTTGGTTTTGAAGACTAATATTAATTTAAGAAAACGAGAGGGAGTGTTGAATTTAACGTTTTCCTAAATAAATATTATTAGTATGGTAATATTACTTAAGTAATCTTTTGACATTATTTGAAGTTTGTAAATGTCATATTTATTTTCTTTTATCTATATACTTTTGATTTCCGTTTTTAGACTTCCTGTTTGGATATATTTGGTTGATCTGAAAGCACGCATTTTTGTAACACTTAATATATTAATAAATGAAACCTTTTGTATAAAGATATTTTTTTTGCGTTATTTTGTTTTATCTGTCCACTACGATATTTGCGAACCTAATTATAATATAGACAGTGGCTAAGTCGCCAGTAGCAGTGCGCAGTCGTACATTATTTAACGGTTCCACTGCCCCTTTTACTAAATCGGGTCTTATAATTGACTGAGATGCTCCTGTGTCTATGGTGAGGACTTGCTTACTTCCGTTTATAAGACCGCTAACAGTTAGGTTGCTATTTTTCTGTTGCACAATGGAAATGGAGATTGTGGGGCCATCGATTGTGGGAGCTAGCACTTGCCCCTTAGTGCCAGCTCGATTTAGTTTAACGGAGACTCATGCGATTTGGTGTTATTGGCCTGCTTGTTGTCCCTTGCTGGCGAAGCAGATCTTGATCTTCTCTTTGCGGATCTACAATTGCGCTGAAAATGACCGGCCTTACCGCATTTAAAGCATTTGGCGCGAGATTTGCCCCTTTCCTCCTGCATTATTTCTTTGAGCATCTCCTTTATTTCGCTCCTTTTGTCTCCGTGGTAACACGCATCAGTCTCAAGACATCGCACCTTGTACTCCTGTGGCTTCGAGATAACTTTTGCGGTCTCCTGGGCTAGCGCGTAAGAGATGGTTTCTGCAAAGGATGATTTTTGCATAGCACAAACCGCATATTTAACATCTGGATCCCGTATGCCATTCACAAAGGCTTCAATCTTAAACTGATCCAGAAACGGGTGATCTTCGCCTGGATAAGTCAGCTGCACCAAACGTTCAATTTCCATGGCGAAGTCCTGCAGCGTCTCATTTGCCTTCTGCACCCTGCCTCGTAACTCCATTCTGTAGAGTTCTCTTTTATGCTCAGCTCCGTACTTACGTTGTAAGGCTACCATTATGTCCTCATAATTATTTCTGCAACCGGCTGGTAAGCATTCGAGTATCTGTGCTGCTGCTCCCTTTAAGGCCAGAATTAGCTCAATAGCTTTTTCTTCATTGTTCCATCTATTTTTGCTGGCCACTGTTTCGAACTGGAACTTAAAAACATTAAAAGGTGCGCTGCCGTCAAAGCTCGGGGTGTTAATCTTGCTGCCATGCTCAGAGACAACTTTCACCGGTCCCTCTCGAATTTGAAGTTCGCCAATCTGCACTTTTAATTCATGTAATTCTTCATTCACTTCTCTCTTTAGGCCGCACAGTTTTTCATCAAACTCGCTGACCCTCTGTTCTACGATGTTCACTCGTTTGTCGAAGGCTTCTGATATTTCTTCAAATTTTTCGTTTACCTTCGACAATAGCCTTTCCCCGTTGACTCTAGAGCTTTCTTGAAATGTTTCTTGAAGTTTCGGGTTGTTTTCTTCCATTTTCTTCATTATAGCGGCAAACATTGAATTTAAGTCTACAACGCTATTTGTTGCTGGGGCACATACTTCAATCTCTTCCTTTTCGTCTTTTTCTCCAAATTCGTATGTGCCAATATAGATACCACGCTGCTTAAATTCATCTATTAACCGCTTTTGCAATTCCGCTTTATTGCCCGCTGTCGGCAGATCTAACTTGCTCAGCTCCATTTTTAGCTGCTCAACTTTTAGCTCGTCAAATTTCATTTCAACTATTTATTTATTATTTTGCAATCCCACTTCTGACACCAATGTTACGTTTTACTCTTTTTAGCAGGCAAACGTACGGATTCTTTTGATTGCAAATACCACTGTGGCTAAATTCTGTCTTCGAACTTTATGGCTTTCTCTGGCTATACTTCTCGATCCTACCGGTCTTGTGAACCCTTGGTCTCGTATTTACTAAACATGCGTTACCACCACAAACGCAGCCATCCACGCTACACTACTGTGTTACTCCGGCGAGACATGAACTACTCGATGCCTTGTTTAGTAACCTTAACCATCCACAGACATCTCCACTACTCCTTTTATCCAAGCCAGTCATCTCCTTTAATCCAGTAGCCACAACACACTTCTGCCATACACTGTTGTTATGCTGTTACATATCCCCGTGCTAACCGCTATTGCTCTTACTTTTTTATTATACAGGGCTTCTTGACAATTATCTGCTCTCTTATATTAAATTGGACGTCTCCACTAAATTATCTGCCATGGCTTCACACAATAATTGCCTTTTGCCTCTCGGGAGGTTTGTACTGCTGTTTATTAATTTTAATTGCTTATAACAATTATTATTTACAATTATTATTTCTTTCGTTGCACGCATGCCCGCATGCGGTATCGAACTCGGACCCACTGGTTTGTAGTACGCACCTCTACCAACGCAGCCATTGAGGCTGCTCAGCTTTTGTTGGCTAACTTGTGGTTTTGTTATTCTATAAACACACCATTCGTTGAATTAGCTTATTCACCACGCTCATACGGAAACAACTACAGGGGTTGCCAGATTTTATTATTCGTAACATTATCCCTCCCTCAAGCCTGTTCGTCCCGAATAGGCACAATTTTTATTCTTTAGGATAATTGCTTGTCCGCTTTTTCAAATGTTCACAACTAGTGTACGGCTTTCATTTGTGGTTTATTTTTGCAATCCCACTTCTGACACCAGTTGTTACGTTTATTTAAATTATAAACGTTTTAATTATGAGTTCTTTATTTGCAAAATAATTAAACACACAACTTTTAGAGTTTTAATTAAATTACACTTTATTTAATCAATTATTTAACGATTTAACTATTCGCGATTAATAATACACGCTGGCAACTTTAATTGTTGTACCACAAGATCTTAACTAGATGACGCTCACAATACGAATGAATCAGCACGTATTGGCGTTGCTTTTATATACCCTATTTTTAGGCGTTCTTGAATGTTCGAGAATTTCTACCGCCATCTATTGCGTAGTTGAAAATGCTGCGTTGCCACTTTTACCTCAGACACATTAGTGAGCATTATTATTTACTTCTATAACCTTCAATGCTTATTTAAAAATACATGTTGTGTATTTTTATTTAGTTGTTATACAATGCAGGTGTGTGTATGTTTGTGTATTGTGTTTGTTTAGTCATCGCTTTGTGTTAGTTGTTTTTGTTTTGCAATAAAGATGTTTTATAGAAACTTCTAGCCTTGAAAACAAACACAATAGGCCATTTCGTTTTACTCTCTTGGCCTCAACTATTTTTAACATCTTTTTATGATTTAAATAAGCATCTTTGTAACAATATTTATAGTTAAAACTAATGTTATTTTATATATGTGGCCATACTTTTGAAGAATTGCAGGCAGCTGAAACTTACAATGGACCTGACAGTAAGTAAAAAATTTAGATTTGGAAATAAAAGGGTGTCCCAATAGTTGATGTAATTTTATGTATGTGGCTAAACTTTTGGATCGCCATTGACAACATGCTGAAATTTAAAAGGGACCTGTATTGCTAAGATTTTAAGGGAGCTCCCATAATTGATGTAAATTTACCTATAGGGGCCTATCTTTTGAACAGTTATAGACAAATGCTTGCAAATTGGAGAGACAAATTGATTGCTACGACCGTCATTTAATTTAATGTTTGTAGCCATACTTTTGAACAGTTGTAGGCAGATGCTTGAAATTAAAAACTAACTTGCTGAAACTTACAAGGGACCTGTATTGTAAGTCCGCTATAAATTTATAATTTGAATTTAGAAATTAAAGCGTGTTTCCAAAATTAATTTTATTTGTCCTATATGGCCGTATCTTTTGAACCGTTATATATACTTGAAAATTAAACAGAATGTCCACTACTTTGTTTGGTATAATAAGAAGTATAAATATTTGAAATTATTAATTAAAGGGTTTTACAATAGTTGATGTAATCTGTTGTATATGGCCAAACTCTTATAGACTGACGGTTGAAATTTAAAAAATTTAAGTCTACTACAACAGCAGGCATATAATTTGAATTTGGAAATAAAAAACGGCCCTATAGTTCATCTAATTTGATGTATATTGCCAAACTGCTTAACAAGTGTAAATTTTGGAGATGAAATATAAGGGTATCCGAATACTTAACATTATTTGATGTATGTGGCCATACTCTTGAACCGCTATAGATCGACAGATGAAATCTGTTTTAAAGCTGTTTTTTTTTTGCATGAAATATTTCGGTCCACCTGCATTTCTTGTGTTTCGTAAAGTAATAGAAAACCAAAGTCCTGAAACTTTAAAAAATAAATTATACTTACATATGTACATATATACATACATAAATAAAGAAATTTGCTATTAGTGTAGTAAATTTTTGGAGAAAAAATGAATGAATACAGCAAAAACAGAAATAGTGTTTTGAAACTGTTTCAGGAAATGGATTTTAAAAAGAATCTGTAAGTGATCCATTCAGTGATGATGGAGAGTATGGCAGCTATCCTTATTATGAGCCAAGTAAAGAAAATTGTGACAAAGTCCTAGGTCAAGAAGAAAAGCTTACTCAGTCTCAGTATTCAGAAATGCTACCAAAAGGTATAATTGACAATTTCTCGATTGTAGTGATGCTGGATCTGATAATACTGCAGATTCAGAAGAACACGAGGAGCCACATCCTATAATGGATTTAGAAGAGGAGTTATTGAAAAGCACAGCAGAAATACTTCAAATTAATTTCAGTTCAAGAAACTGTGCAGTAAAAATCGATGTTGGTAAATATTTTTACGTGAGATATAATTGTGAAATTGGTAAGTTCAACTTATATGTTTGGGTCAAACTTCTGCTCCAATGTCGTCCTTATACTCGAAACTCTCGTTTTACTACTATTAAGACATTTTTCAGTTTCTGGGCCTTTGCTTGCTCCATGGATAAATCAAGGCACCAAAAATTCGGGATATGTTTTAAAGTGATTATCTTTATTATCATCCAGTATTTCGTAATACAAGTTCACAGCAAGCGATAGATATGTTTTGAATACAGAAATATACCGAGGAGCAGTACAAAAAAATCAAGGCTCTAAAGTTAGACGTGTTCTTGTTCAACTAATTTTTATTGTGCCTACAGAGCTGAGCCATTTCTGAATAGATTTGAAAAATTTTCTTTATTTGAAAGGTTAGGCTTACAAGTTGGTCCCGTTAAAAAAAATTTCATAATTTTAAAAACTAAAGGCTGTCGTATTTAATAATAACTATAAGGTCCAATTTTTTGACTTCGTATTTAAATGTCATTTATATTTAAGTTCTATTTATTTAAGTACAAAATTCAGTTTTTCAATGCACGCTTAAATGAAACTTAAATGAACAATCTTGTGCTTTTTACACTTACTATGAATCTTCGAGGGCGCCACTTTAAAATAGAAAAAAAAATGTGTATCACTGTAGCTCCCAATTGCACAAGAAAAAAAATAAATAAAGGGTGTCTCCATAGGTGACGTAAATTTACGCTTGAAAATTGGACAGAATGTCGATTACTATGATCGTTATAATAATAACTATAAGGGCCAGTTTTTGACTTTGTATTTAAATGTCATTTATATTTATGTTCTATTTACTTAAATGAAACGCTTAAATGAAACTTAAATTAACAATCTTGTGCATTTAAAGTCCATTTAAATAATATAGTTTTACCATATGGGTATGGCATTTTTGTTGTTGTTTTGCAAAACTAAACAAAAGTAAACAAACATTTTAACCATTGATAACAATATTTTTTGTTTTGCACACATTTATTAATTAAAATAGTAATTTGTCGTAACCGCCCTAATGCTTTTTAAAGAAGAAACCAGATGTTTTATTAAACAAAACCAAAATAAACAAAACATAGAATTACTTTTTCCGAATATTGAGGAATTGTGTAAGGCAAGAATATGTATACGTAAATAGGTAAGACAGAGATAGCGGACATTTTTTTTAATTTTTGAATATAAGTGGGTTTTGGCGGATGATTTTTCGAAAGGTTAGATCATTCTGGATTAAACCTTGAAAAAGGATGGTGTGTTGGCGGCAAGAAGAATAAAAAAACTGCAAATAAAGTAAATGAAACAATAAAGTGCTTTTATCGAATTAACAACTTTTTATTTTTATGTTTTTCACCTAATAAAATTAAAGTTATAAAAGTTACCAAAACAGCAAGACAAAGTCAATAAGAAAGTTACATGTAAACTAATAATTTCCAAAAAAAAGTTGATAGAAAGAAAAAGTTTTAAAAATAATACGTTTAAAGCTAAAAGATGTGCATAAAGTCTACTAAAATAATAAAAAGTTAAAAATAAAAAAATATATAGAAAACAAAGCAAGCTTTAACATAAGAAAAGTGAGTTCCTTATTTACATGAATGCATTGGATTGCAAAGTGTATGTTCCGTTTAAGTTTAACAAGAGTCCTTAACGCGTAGCGACACTAGGGCAACCTCATGTGTTCAGTGAACACCAGTTTTATTATTTAAAACGATAGTCTTAATCGATTGCTTATAGCCAACTATTAATCGCATACGTTTTCTTTTCTAAAGTAAAAGTTTTTGAACAATAATTTTATTTCAATCAGCGCTGATGTTTGCAATAGTCATTCTTACCCTGGCTCTTCCATAGACAGTGGCTAAGTCGCCAGTAGCAGTGCGCAGTCGTACATTATTTAACGGTTCCACTGCCCCTTTTACTAAATCGGGTCTTATAATTGACTGAGATGCTCCTGTGTCTATGGTGAGGACTTGCTTACTTCCGTTTATAAGACCGCTAACAGTTAGGTTGCTATTTTTCTGTTGCACAATGGAAATGGAGATTGTGGGGCCATCGATTGTGGGAGCTAGCACTTGCCCCTTAGTGCCAGCTCGATTTAGTTTAACGGAGACTCATGCGATTTGGTGTTATTGGCCTGCTTGTTGTCCCTTGCTGGCGAAGCAGATCTTGATCTTCTCTTTGCGGATCTACAATTGCGCTGAAAATGACCGGCCTTACCGCATTTAAAGCATTTGGCGCGAGATTTGCCCCTTTCCTCCTGCATTATTTCTTTGAGCATCTCCTTTATTTCGCTCCTTTTGTCTCCGTGGTAACACGCATCAGTCTCAAGACATCGCACCTTGTACTCCTGTGGCTTCGAGATAACTTTTGCGGTCTCCTGGGCTAGCGCGTAAGAGATGGTTTCTGCAAAGGATGATTTTTGCATAGCACAAACCGCATATTTAACATCTGGATCCCGTATGCCATTCACAAAGGCTTCAATCTTAAACTGATCCAGAAACGGGTGATCTTCGCCTGGATAAGTCAGCTGCACCAAACGTTCAATTTCCATGGCGAAGTCCTGCAGCGTCTCATTTGCCTTCTGCACCCTGCCTCGTAACTCCATTCTGTAGAGTTCTCTTTTATGCTCAGCTCCGTACTTACGTTGTAAGGCTACCATTATGTCCTCATAATTATTTCTGCAACCGGCTGGTAAGCATTCGAGTATCTGTGCTGCTGCTCCCTTTAAGGCCAGAATTAGCTCAATAGCTTTTTCTTCATTGTTCCATCTATTTTTGCTGGCCACTGTTTCGAACTGGAACTTAAAAACATTAAAAGGTGCGCTGCCGTCAAAGCTCGGGGTGTTAATCTTGCTGCCATGCTCAGAGACAACTTTCACCGGTCCCTCTCGAATTTGAAGTTCGCCAATCTGCACTTTTAATTCATGTAATTCTTCATTCACTTCTCTCTTTAGGCCGCACAGTTTTTCATCAAACTCGCTGACCCTCTGTTCTACGATGTTCACTCGTTTGTCGAAGGCTTCTGATATTTCTTCAAATTTTTCGTTTACCTTCGACAATAGCCTTTCCCCGTTGACTCTAGAGCTTTCTTGAAATGTTTCTTGAAGTTTCGGGTTGTTTTCTTCCATTTTCTTCATTATAGCGGCAAACATTGAATTTAAGTCTACAACGCTATTTGTTGCTGGGGCACATACTTCAATCTCTTCCTTTTCGTCTTTTTCTCCAAATTCGTATGTGCCAATATAGATACCACGCTGCTTAAATTCATCTATTAACCGCTTTTGCAATTCCGCTTTATTGCCCGCTGTCGGCAGATCTAACTTGCTCAGCTCCATTTTTAGCTGCTCAACTTTTAGCTCGTCAAATTTCATTTCAACTATTTATTTATTATTTTGCAATCCCACTTCTGACACCAATGTTACGTTTTACTCTTTTTAGCAGGCAAACGTACGGATTCTTTTGATTGCAAATACCACTGTGGCTAAATTCTGTCTTCGAACTTTATGGCTTTCTCTGGCTATACTTCTCGATCCTACCGGTCTTGTGAACCCTTGGTCTCGTATTTACTAAACATGCGTTACCACCACAAACGCAGCCATCCACGCTACACTACTGTGTTACTCCGGCGAGACATGAACTACTCGATGCCTTGTTTAGTAACCTTAACCATCCACAGACATCTCCACTACTCCTTTTATCCAAGCCAGTCATCTCCTTTAATCCAGTAGCCACAACACACTTCTGCCATACACTGTTGTTATGCTGTTACATATCCCCGTGCTAACCGCTATTGCTCTTACTTTTTTATTATACAGGGCTTCTTGACAATTATCTGCTCTCTTATATTAAATTGGACGTCTCCACTAAATTATCTGCCATGGCTTCACACAATAATTGCCTTTTGCCTCTCGGGAGGTTTGTACTGCTGTTTATTAATTTTAATTGCTTATAACAATTATTATTTACAATTATTATTTCTTTCGTTGCACGCATGCCCGCATGCGGTATCGAACTCGGACCCACTGGTTTGTAGTACGCACCTCTACCAACGCAGCCATTGAGGCTGCTCAGCTTTTGTTGGCTAACTTGTGGTTTTGTTATTCTATAAACACACCATTCGTTGAATTAGCTTATTCACCACGCTCATACGGAAACAACTACAGGGGTTGCCAGATTTTATTATTCGTAACATTATCCCTCCCTCAAGCCTGTTCGTCCCGAATAGGCACAATTTTTATTCTTTAGGATAATTGCTTGTCCGCTTTTTCAAATGTTCACAACTAGTGTACGGCTTTCATTTGTGGTTTATTTTTGCAATCCCACTTCTGACACCAGTTGTTACGTTTATTTAAATTATAAACGTTTTAATTATGAGTTCTTTATTTGCAAAATAATTAAACACACAACTTTTAGAGTTTTAATTAAATTACACTTTATTTAATCAATTATTTAACGATTTAACTATTCGCGATTAATAATACACGCTGGCAACTTTAATTGTTGTACCACAAGATCTTAACTAGATGACGCTCACAATACGAATGAATCAGCACGTATTGGCGTTGCTTTTATATACCCTATTTTTAGGCGTTCTTGAATGTTCGAGAATTTCTACCGCCATCTATTGCGTAGTTGAAAATGCTGCGTTGCCACTTTTACCTCAGACACATTAGTGAGCATTATTATTTACTTCTATAACCTTCAATGCTTATTTAAAAATACATGTTGTGTATTTTTATTTAGTTGTTATACAATGCAGGTGTGTGTATGTTTGTGTATTGTGTTTGTTTAGTCATCGCTTTGTGTTAGTTGTTTTTGTTTTGCAATAAAGATGTTTTATAGAAACTTCTAGCCTTGAAAACAAACACAATAGGCCATTTCGTTTTACTCTCTTGGCCTCAACTATTTTTAACATCTTTTTATGATTTAAATAAGCATCTTTGTAACAATATTTATAGTTAAAACTAATGTTATTTTATATATGTGGCCATACTTTTGAAGAATTGCAGGCAGCTGAAACTTACAATGGACCTGACAGTAAGTAAAAAATTTAGATTTGGAAATAAAAGGGTGTCCCAATAGTTGATGTAATTTTATGTATGTGGCTAAACTTTTGGATCGCCATTGACAACATGCTGAAATTTAAAAGGGACCTGTATTGCTAAGATTTTAAGGGAGCTCCCATAATTGATGTAAATTTACCTATAGGGGCCTATCTTTTGAACAGTTATAGACAAATGCTTGCAAATTGGAGAGACAAATTGATTGCTACGACCGTCATTTAATTTAATGTTTGTAGCCATACTTTTGAACAGTTGTAGGCAGATGCTTGAAATTAAAAACTAACTTGCTGAAACTTACAAGGGACCTGTATTGTAAGTCCGCTATAAATTTATAATTTGAATTTAGAAATTAAAGCGTGTTTCCAAAATTAATTTTATTTGTCCTATATGGCCGTATCTTTTGAACCGTTATATATACTTGAAAATTAAACAGAATGTCCACTACTTTGTTTGGTATAATAAGAAGTATAAATATTTGAAATTATTAATTAAAGGGTTTTACAATAGTTGATGTAATCTGTTGTATATGGCCAAACTCTTATAGACTGACGGTTGAAATTTAAAAAATTTAAGTCTACTACAACAGCAGGCATATAATTTGAATTTGGAAATAAAAAACGGCCCTATAGTTCATCTAATTTGATGTATATTGCCAAACTGCTTAACAAGTGTAAATTTTGGAGATGAAATATAAGGGTATCCGAATACTTAACATTATTTGATGTATGTGGCCATACTCTTGAACCGCTATAGATCGACAGATGAAATCTGTTTTAAAGCTGTTTTTTTTTTGCATGAAATATTTCGGTCCACCTGCATTTCTTGTGTTTCGTAAAGTAATAGAAAACCAAAGTCCTGAAACTTTAAAAAATAAATTATACTTACATATGTACATATATACATACATAAATAAAGAAATTTGCTATTAGTGTAGTAAATTTTTGGAGAAAAAATGAATGAATACAGCAAAAACAGAAATAGTGTTTTGAAACTGTTTCAGGAAATGGATTTTAAAAAGAATCTGTAAGTGATCCATTCAGTGATGATGGAGAGTATGGCAGCTATCCTTATTATGAGCCAAGTAAAGAAAATTGTGACAAAGTCCTAGGTCAAGAAGAAAAGCTTACTCAGTCTCAGTATTCAGAAATGCTACCAAAAGGTATAATTGACAATTTCTCGATTGTAGTGATGCTGGATCTGATAATACTGCAGATTCAGAAGAACACGAGGAGCCACATCCTATAATGGATTTAGAAGAGGAGTTATTGAAAAGCACAGCAGAAATACTTCAAATTAATTTCAGTTCAAGAAACTGTGCAGTAAAAATCGATGTTGGTAAATATTTTTACGTGAGATATAATTGTGAAATTGGTAAGTTCAACTTATATGTTTGGGTCAAACTTCTGCTCCAATGTCGTCCTTATACTCGAAACTCTCGTTTTACTACTATTAAGACATTTTTCAGTTTCTGGGCCTTTGCTTGCTCCATGGATAAATCAAGGCACCAAAAATTCGGGATATGTTTTAAAGTGATTATCTTTATTATCATCCAGTATTTCGTAATACAAGTTCACAGCAAGCGATAGATATGTTTTGAATACAGAAATATACCGAGGAGCAGTACAAAAAAATCAAGGCTCTAAAGTTAGACGTGTTCTTGTTCAACTAATTTTTATTGTGCCTACAGAGCTGAGCCATTTCTGAATAGATTTGAAAAATTTTCTTTATTTGAAAGGTTAGGCTTACAAGTTGGTCCCGTTAAAAAAAATTTCATAATTTTAAAAACTAAAGGCTGTCGTATTTAATAATAACTATAAGGTCCAATTTTTTGACTTCGTATTTAAATGTCATTTATATTTAAGTTCTATTTATTTAAGTACAAAATTCAGTTTTTCAATGCACGCTTAAATGAAACTTAAATGAACAATCTTGTGCTTTTTACACTTACTATGAATCTTCGAGGGCGCCACTTTAAAATAGAAAAAAAAATGTGTATCACTGTAGCTCCCAATTGCACAAGAAAAAAAATAAATAAAGGGTGTCTCCATAGGTGACGTAAATTTACGCTTGAAAATTGGACAGAATGTCGATTACTATGATCGTTATAATAATAACTATAAGGGCCAGTTTTTGACTTTGTATTTAAATGTCATTTATATTTATGTTCTATTTACTTAAATGAAACGCTTAAATGAAACTTAAATTAACAATCTTGTGCATTTAAAGTCCATTTAAATAATATAGTTTTACCATATGGGTATGGCATTTTTGTTGTTGTTTTGCAAAACTAAACAAAAGTAAACAAACATTTTAACCATTGATAACAATATTTTTTGTTTTGCACACATTTATTAATTAAAATAGTAATTTGTCGTAACCGCCCTAATGCTTTTTAAAGAAGAAACCAGATGTTTTATTAAACAAAACCAAAATAAACAAAACATAGAATTACTTTTTCCGAATATTGAGGAATTGTGTAAGGCAAGAATATGTATACGTAAATAGGTAAGACAGAGATAGCGGACATTTTTTTTAATTTTTGAATATAAGTGGGTTTTGGCGGATGATTTTTCGAAAGGTTAGATCATTCTGGATTAAACCTTGAAAAAGGATGGTGTGTTGGCGGCAAGAAGAATAAAAAAACTGCAAATAAAGTAAATGAAACAATAAAGTGCTTTTATCGAATTAACAACTTTTTATTTTTATGTTTTTCACCTAATAAAATTAAAGTTATAAAAGTTACCAAAACAGCAAGACAAAGTCAATAAGAAAGTTACATGTAAACTAATAATTTCCAAAAAAAAGTTGATAGAAAGAAAAAGTTTTAAAAATAATACGTTTAAAGCTAAAAGATGTGCATAAAGTCTACTAAAATAATAAAAAGTTAAAAATAAAAAAATATATAGAAAACAAAGCAAGCTTTAACATAAGAAAAGTGAGTTCCTTATTTACATGAATGCATTGGATTGCAAAGTGTATGTTCCGTTTAAGTTTAACAAGAGTCCTTAACGCGTAGCGACACTAGGGCAACCTCATGTGTTCAGTGAACACCAGTTTTATTATTTAAAACGATAGTCTTAATCGATTGCTTATAGCCAACTATTAATTGCATACGTTTTCTTTTCTAAAGTAAAAGTTTTTGAACAATAATTTTATTTCAATCTTTTAATTTTTAATTTATATTTTTTTCATCTTGTTTTCGAAACATGTAAGTCCCGCTTCTTAGGCGTACCGGCTAGAAGCGGGTTGCGACCTGTAGAGAGAATTAGATAGGTTATAGTTTTTCGTTTTCTATGCATAGAGTCTTATTGGTCTCCTTGTACATGAGCCTTGTAATAGCTACTGTGTGTAGAATCTTCACATTATTTTCAAGTTGTCAACGAACAGTTGTTTGGTTAATCCTGGTACACCGTCAGATAATCTTGGGCGATTCCAACAGCAGTCAAAGAAACATGTTTGTTGACAGATTATAACTTCAATTACCCAGCAATAAATTTTTGAAAAGGTAATTGAGTGTGGAGTTAAACGTTTTTGGCAGAAGTACTTCCCAACTAGATTGCCAACTTAATTATTTTACCAAGGCGTGAAACTTTTTAGGTAATGTCTAATTTTTCGCTAGGTAGTAGCACGCACACACAGATTTATAATCACACAAATGTATGAACCCGATAAAACTATCATCGTTAGCTTGCACGAAATTTCACTTATTACTCTGATTACGATCACCGCTTATACTCCATCACCAAAAACCTGTAATAAAATTATTCAATTAGTTTACGGGCAAAAGGGGTGAATTATTTTTTTTGTTTACCTGTTTTGATTTCGACTTACGGCGAAGATTATTCAACGTTTTGTTTTTTTTTTTAATTTTTTTTTTGTTTTCCTTAATTTTTGATTTATTTTTTTACTCTTGTATACCGCACGGTGAGACGGTTACCACTTAATTATAATATCCAATTTTAGCGATTCCTGTTGGAATTGTTTTGATCCGTCTGGGCAGAAAGCAGCTAACAGCTCAGCTTGATAGTAGCACCATGACTACCGTCAAACATGGTGAGGTTCGGTTATGGTCTGGGGCTGTATGGCGGCATCTGGTGTCGGTTTTATTGAGTCGAAAATGAATAAAATGGATTACTTAAACATTTTGAAAGAAAACGTTGCCCCCAGCGTTGAAAAATTAGAACTTCCTAACAACTTGGTCTTTCAACAAGACAACGACCCGAAACATACATCGATGATTGTTAAGGTATGGTTGGTATACTGAACGCCTAAGACCTTTGACCACCCACCTCAGTCTCCAGGCCTTATCCCTATCGAACATTTATGGGAGCACCTTGATAGAAAAATCAGACAAGGACGATTTGAAAAAGGCTTTAACTGAAGAACGGAACAAAATATCTCCAGACATTACAAGAAACCTTGTGGAATCAATGCCAAGAAGAATAAAAGCGGTGCTAGATGCTAATGGAAAACAAACCAAATACTAAGAGTTAAGCTATTTTTAGTTTCTGTACCTAACTTGCCTATTTAATAGATTCTGTTTACTTTTTTTGATGCTTAAAAATAGCAGTATTTTAAGATGAAGTAAGTTATTTTTGTTTTTGTTTTAGAAAATACATAGTTATTTTTTTAAAAAATAGAACTTATTAATGTAATATTTGGATATTGTATTGTTATTTCAATGTAATATTTGTAATAGTATTGTCATTTTAAAGTATTTAATACTCCTTAAATAAATAAATAAAAAAGAAGTTTTATGGACATTCTTTTATAAAAAAAAATTATTGGTATTTCTTAATAATAAGGTTTTAGTATTAGTAATTCTTAAATTAATGCGCATTAATTACTATAACTTTTGTTTATTTCTTATTATAATTTTTAAGTCTATTTTTATGTACAATTTGTGTTTTATCAGCTATAGTTATATTATTTTTTAAATCTATTTTCTCTATATTGGGGTTCCAATCTGTGCCTTGCCTCATTTTTAAGTAAAACTAAATCTTCTATTTTAGTGTTATATGCTGACGTTTCCTTATCATCATTTTCTTTATGTAATATCTTATTTCTATCTAATAATATTCTAGCTCTTTCAAAGGCTATTTCTAATCTAAATTTTGCCTCCTTGGCATAGTTATCTACATTGTATAATGGACTTATTCTATCTACCTCATTGAATTGTTGAAACATATTGGGTAGTTTTGCAAAAACTAATTCATAAGGACAGTAATTGTGTACTGTCGATGGTGTTGTATTGAAGCAATATGTAAAATATTTAAGCCACTCATCCCAGTCGGTTTTGTCTACAGATATGTAAGACCGTACCTATTTGTTAAAAGTACTGCGACTTCTTTCTATCGTTCCTAAGTAGGTAAGAATGAAATTTTTAAATATTGCCTTAGCAATTGTTTTGGCGTTTTTGTCTTTTATAAGTACGGTTACTAGATATTTTGTTTAATCGCATATTATTATAATAGCGTATTCGTTTCCATGGATTGAACGTGGAAATGGCCCTATTGCATCTACAAACACTGTATCAAATGCTTGTACAGATGTTGGTGTAAGAATCATTGGACCCTTGACATGTTTGGTAGTTTTTGATGTTTGACATTTTTGGCATGATTTTACATATTTTGTTAATTCTTTTGACATATTTTTCCAATAGTAATACCTAGGGAAAAATTGTTCTAAGTCAAATTTTCCATTAGTAAATATATCATCAACATATATGTGATTACAGTTTTTCCTATTTTAATGTAACATCTTGTAGGCGTAATCTTCAATTTATAATATTTTCTGACGTCAGCATTCTTAATAGGTACGTACATATTGTGCTTTTCATTATTATCATTAATATTGTTCTGCCGCTTATTGGAGGTATTATTTGCCTCTATTGAATCTTTAGAAATTACTTCTGTTTCCAAATCTTTTGTTGTTATGGTAATTATTAAAGTTGGGTCTTTGCCCAAAGTTTAGTATGGCAATTTGCTGACCAGTTGCTTCAGTGCAACTATTGACAAATTTACTAACAGCTTCACTCACGCTGTTGAATTGTCCTGCTTCCATTATAAGTTTTACCTTATCTATGGTACAGTTTTTGGTAAGAGCCTTTACTGCTGTTTGAATTGAATATTTCGTAGCAATTTTTAAGGGCAATTCATCAGCAATATATGCGCTTTCTAGGTGCTTTGTTAAATTTTCTATTTCGCTGCAATAGGCGTTTTCAGTTTTATTGTTTTGTTTTTTATTTATTATTTTCGACGTAAGCACTTCAACTGATTCACCTTTTACACTGTTGTTTGATTTAGTAATAATTTCCGCAATAGTGTTTTCAGTGTCTATTAAGTTTCTAGCATTCCCTTTCAGCTTATTTTTTATATGGGATACCGCTACCGATTCATGCGTTCCTTTTATAGCGGCAACCAGTGTTATTGAGTCTATAAAAGAGATAAGTTTTGAGGCTGTGCCTAGAAAGTCTACTATTGTTTGTGCCATATTATCTGTTTGTACGTTGTGAATTTGTATTCTATTGCTTCATGTATAGAAGTTGGCAATTCTATTTCTCTTCTCGTGGCTAGCTTTAGTGCTGTATTTGTTAAGTCTTGGAAAAATTAATCAGCTGCTGTTTTATCAGCTTTTGTGAGCCTATGAAAATGTACGTTGAATAATACTCTTATCTCTTTCAGACATTGACACAAATTTTCAAGTGAATCTTTGTAGTTTCTTCCTTAGTTGGTCTATCTACGTTTGCTCGGTCGTCTATTATCCTTGTCTTTCCATTCCACTTTGATTTTCTATACTTTATCAAAATCTGCAGCCCTACTAGTGTATTTCTTTTTTAAATTTTTTAAGTGGATCTTATAAATTGTGAATAAAAAATTTATACCTAATAGAATAGTAATTATAAAGAACAATATTTTTATAGTTAATAAATTTGTTTTTTTTTTCTGTACCACTTCTACTTCATTTATAACGTTGGCATTAGGTTTTTCTATTTTAGAATTGGATTTTCCCATTGCTAATTTTAATTTGTTTTTTTTTAACATTCAATTTCTATTTCAAAGGCCTATTTTTAAAGTTTGTTATATTTTTCCCTGTCAATACGTTCCATCCATCTTATTAATCGTACTGTTTCTTCTTCTTCTTCAACGTCTTCTCTAGTTGGGAATCCTTCCATTCCGAAAAAATTCCAAACCATTAATGTTATAGGCAGTAAATCTTCGTATGTAGACTCTTTTGCGATTTTGTATCTTTCTATACTGTTATTGGAATAATCCATTATAAAAGGTTCATACAAAATTAATTTAAAAAAAAATTTTATTAAAATTAATTTTATATAATTACAATATTAGTATGCTTAACTGTAGTGGAACTTTTCACGTCAATAGTGTTGCCTATGCAATTACTGGCAACAGCTGATGGTGATGGTGAACCCGATTCAAATTGTGGCCAGATTGTCGGCAGGGCGGGCATGATGGCTTCCGGCTCGGGCTCGCCGTATGGGTGGGTTCTTGCCAACCAATTCAAGCCATTTTCCAGCACTACAAAAAAAAAAAAAAATAACATGCCAGTTTTCACTTGATGCTGTGGATAAAAATAAAACGGGAAGAAAAATTGATTTGTAGCCCAAACTGAGTTGGTACTAAAAGAAAAACAAACTAAAATACACACACACAACACTAAAATAAACGCAAAAGGTCGTCAGCCTTTTCCTTGCACCTTAGTTGAATGGTGTTTTTGCCAACTAAATTGCCCTCCCCTTTCAGAATCGTTACCGATTCTTCCATGGCAACTTTGTAATTCCTGGTTCCCCTGACTTACCGCTGATTACATCACCACTTACCTTGTCATCACCAAACCTTAGTTCAAACAATCCTTTAGTCAAAGATTTTTCAAAAATTAATATTTTCCAATTTAATTCTATATTTTATTATATCATAGTTTACAACAAAAATATAAATAAAAAGATTAAAAGTGGTACAAAGGCCGAAAACTCAATTTTAAACAAAGATGAGAAACCTTAAATCTATTTACATCAGAAAAAGCAACATTCTCTAACTGACAAGGTATGTATATAAAAAATTCAAAATTAAGTTTAATTCTTTTTTTTGCTATTTATAAGATTTAGGATAACATATTCCTTCTCCTCCTACGGGCATCATTGGCCTTTCAACAACAACAAACAACGGAGACCTGCAGGCTTGAGCTCAACACTAAGGTTTTGGGCGACACCCTTTCAAAAATAAGGGGATTGAGACACCTCTAAAACATGGTTTTTGAACACTTCAACAGCTTCTTCTGGTGACGAAAATCGTTGACCACGCATTTTTTTCTTGATGTGCGGAAACAAGAAGAAGTCAGTAGGTGCCAAGTCAGGGCTGTACGGCGGATGACCCATTAACTCGACGTTTTTGCTGGTCAAAAACGCTCTGGTTTGAGCCGATGTGTGAGAGCTCGCATTGTCATGGTGAACAATGATTCGTCTTCTCTTGTTGGTTTTTCGAATTTCTCCGATGACTTCAGGCAAACAAATTGTAGTGTACCACTCAGAAGTGACCGTCCTACGTTGCTCAAGCGGAACAGTCGCCACATGACCAGTTTTGCCGAAGAAACAGGCGACCATTTGCTTCGAAGTGCTTCTTCCACGAACAACTTTCGTTGGATTTTGCTCGTCTTTGAAGACCTACACGGTCGATTGTTGTTTCGTTTCGGGCTTATACGCATAGATCCATGAAACGTCTTTTGAAGCACCGCAATCGTATTTTTGCAACATTTCTTTGCACCAATCGACACGATCCTTTTTTTGAGCGACTTTCAAATTGTGCGGGATCCAACGAGAACAAACCTTTTTAACGGCCAGGTGTTCATGCAGTATCGAATGTATGCTGGTGGAAGAAATATCCAAGGATGTCTCTATCTCTCGGTATGTCGCATGTCGATCTTGCATTATGAGTTCACACACGGCATCAATGTTCTCTGGCACAACAGCCGTTTTTGGACGACCTTCACGAAATTCGTCTTTGAGCGAGCTTCGGCCACGATTAAATTCATTATACCAATTTTTCACAGTGCTATAGGATGGTGCTTCATCGCCATATAAAGATTTAAGTTCATCAATGCACTCTTTTCGTGATAATCCACGTCGAAAATTGTGGCACGAAAATGTTCACGAGTTAATTCCATTTTTTTCTATATTAATTTTTTCAAGTCACTGTAAACAACACAAATAATGGTCGTACGTCAAAACGTTTTGAGTACGATTATGCTTAAAAATGACAAACTTTCCAATGGAAATGTCAGATTGTACTTGGCAGCACTCAGTGTTGCCAGGCCAGAAATATATATAGCAGCCCTCGTAAGGGAACTTTTTAGAGGTAAGAAAAAGTTTTCCTAATACATGTTCTTCTTATTAAAAAAAATTAATTTATATATTTACATTTATGTATATTTATTTTTTTTTTTTAATTAAATTTTTAATTTTGCATAGACTACATACATATAGATTACAAAAGTTTTTTTTCTGGTCTACATTTCCTTTTTAGTTTGTGACCTTCAACTGACTATCCCTAAGGGTCTAAGCAGAAACTGGGGCTTCACGAAACAAAGGCAGAAAACGGCACTGCTGAGCTGTCTCTCCCTCGCTGGGTGTGTGTGTGTGTGGCGATAATGTGGCCAAATCCAATTTCACGGTAAAGTTTATGTATTTATAGTAGTACTTGAAGTTTAATTCTTGTTAACTTTTATGTAGTTTTAAATACTGCTCACAATTATATATTTTAAATATGGCTTTTATTGGCACAACACTAAGTCAGCTGTAATTTCAGTTTTCAAACGTATTATTTTTAAAACTTTCTTTCAATAAAAAAATTGTTGTCCTTTTTGGAAATTGAAGCAAAGCCGCGAATAACATTGTAAAAGACAAATTTTGCAAAACCTGTTTTTTTTGCAGATTACCGTTAATTTTACTCTCTTACATTTGTTCCAACAACAAAACATTAAAATTATGCATTTTATCACCGTCAAAATGCAATTACAATAAGTCAGTCAGTGAAGATAATCAAACCATTTAAATACGTTTTTTTGCTCTCCTGAAAAATTATTATTTTGTCATTTTTATTTGTCATTATTTAGTTTTCTATGTAACTTTCTTAATAAATTTGGCTTTGCTGTTGGGTACAAAACACAAAATAAAAAACAAAATGTTTATTTCTAAATAAACTTTAACTTTGTTTCCTTCTCTTTATTTTTTTTTCAGCATCAATAAGTTTTTTTTATATCACTACGGCCGCCAACACACCATCTTCTTTCTCAGTTCAAATCCGAATCGACTCTTTTTCAAGAATCTGTCCGGCAACTTAACTTTTCCCACAAAAACTAAAAAAAGATGTCCACCATTTCCATCTTATCTATCAACTAGTTGGCCTCACATCTTTTTCTTCAGCATTACAAAAAATTAAATGCTATGTTTTTATTATTTTTGTGTTTTGTTTACTAAATCATCTGACTGCCTCTTCTTTTTAAAAACACATTAGGGCGGTCACGACATAACTTTAAATTAACATAATTTTTATTTTTGTATGTATTTAATGTGTTGTTTATTTGCTCAATTCGCGACCAGATTTGTCCTGACTGCTCCCAGCTTGGACGAGGTTGAAAGTTTAGTTCACGTAATAAATTTGACTTTTTCTCTCTTTAACTTGGATTTGTTTTTTTTTTTTTTGGTATTATTATTTCACTTTTTTCTGGCTTATTATTTTTTTGCCGTGCTTTGTATTCTTGCATTGTTATAGGCTTAGGACCTGTTTTAGTCATTGTTAAAAATTTTTTTTTGTTCTTTTTGTTGTTGTTGTAAATATGCCTATGTTGCCTCGAGCGCATTGTGGTCAATATTTTGAGATAGCGGCCAAAACTCCTTTTGGTTTTTGTTCTCCGATCTTAAAGTTATTAGACTTATATGAAAGTAGACAGTAGTAAACCTCGGGAGCCAAAAAATTAGAACATAACTTATATACCTGAAAATTGCAAATAAATTTAAAATTAATGGAAATAACTGGTAAAACCAAGTACCTGTTATATTATGTTTCAAAGAGGAAAAAAAGATCATGTTGAAACTTCGAGCAATAGTATATTAATCAGTTATAGTGTTCTATCTGATATATATTTTGAACGGAAAGATGAAAACGACATTATTTTACATATAATGAATAATCCATTCTTCAAAATATGCGACAAACAAGAAATTAAAATTTATAACTGTAAAATAAAAAACTTTTTAAATACTTTAAGAAAACGGTACAATCAATGTTCCAGAAACAAGAAATTGTTTTACTCACGCAACCAAGAATGGATAAGAAATAAACTTATTTTTAAAAAGCCATCAGTAACTGCCACGTTAACTGGAAAAGGTGGTCGACCAGCAAAGCCAATTGATAATTGTAGTTAAAGATCACGAAGACGCAAGCTTAAACATATCAATGAAGAAGTTTCTTGTAGCATCATGAAGGATTCATTTCTGCATCAAATTCAACCATCGAAAACTAAAAAGAGTAAAATTGCTATCATTAAAAAAATAGTGGAAGCAAGCCCCAGACGCACAAAAAGGATTTTAAAAAGTTGTTGCAGGGGTGACTGGCTTAGGCAAAACACAATAACAGTAGGAAAAAGATCAAGGCATGGTCACCTTAAGCAAAGAAAAAAAGGCCTTAATAAATTGATGTTTCGATAATGACGTAAATACCTGCATGATTGTCCCAAGGGCGGTCTGCAGAACGGTACAGACGTAGCTCTTCACATGTGGTTCCCGGATGGTAAGGGTATCTTTTGGTTTAGTCCAATAAAATATAAGACGGAAAAAAACTATATTCTTACATCCAATTGCAATGGTGTTTTGGAGTGGTTGTTCATGTGTATGGAGACTATGGTTTTTTGTGTTGTTAGACTGCTGGTATTTTTATTTAATTTCCGTTTTTTATGCGGTTTATTATTAAGTTTGAATGATTTTTTTTGTTTTTAACTTCAGAGTTCTTTGGCGCGTGGTGTTTGGTTGGTGGTTGGTTTGTATGTGTCATGTGTTTGTCAGTATGTGTTGTAATAGAACATTAGGTAGATAGTGGCATTGCCAACTAGGTGCACAGGGTTGCTATATTTTGTGGGAACGGAATTTACTCATTATGTTAACAGAAACTTAACAGATTTACATGTCTGTTTTAAAATTCCTAAAATTGTATGACAAATGGAATGAGCGTTTTTTTTTTTGTATGTTCAAAAATGGAGAAATTTTGGAATATTGAAAGTCTTGGTGGTAATAGGGAATACACAAAAGTAGCCATTATAGTGTGAACTGGTGTACAAAGAAGTTCGTAAAAATCAAAAGTTTGAAATATACAAAGAATAAATAAACTTTGTAAAAATCAAGAATTATTTAAGAAGAACAAGTTTTTATTTGAAATCATATTTAGTAATATTGTGTTGTGTAAAAAAGAAAAAGTAAGTTTGAAAGATAGTGTTAGATTCGGTAGAGATTTAATAAATTTATTTCTCGCTAAGATCATTTGGCAGGAGCAGATTGTATCATCTGGCACTCTACATCCATACGTCCATTTTTGAAAAGTGAACAGGAAAATTTTTGCCTGGCGCTAAAGAGGTTGGTCCCAGGTCTTGAAGAAGATAAGTGTGTACGAGAAGTCACAGGTAACCGTGATTGTAATTTAGTTTTTTTTTTTACAAGTATCCATGTTGGTTTTGCGACAGATACACACGGCCAGAAGCGAGCCAGCCATTTTTTTGTTCATGATCAAAAAAAGCGCGAGTTTACGTGACTTTATTTGATCTAGCCGCGACAAAGCTGTGTCAACCATTTTTGTTGGTTTTGAATAAGAATAAAAAAAGGACTCTTTGGAAAAAATTTAAATTAATTAAAAATTAGTGCATAGTCGCTTTAAGGGAAGTTAAGGTGAAATTCCATTAGTTAGTGTTAGTGATTTATGTTAAATTCTGTTTTTTTGTAGATAAATAAGAATCATTGTTAGTGGTAAAAATATATTAGGTTATTATAAGAGTGTTTGTAAGTGCCTAAGTTTAAAATACCATAAGGTTTTGTTGTCTAGAGAACCGCCAACAGTTAATTTTCTTTTGTCTTTTGTGTTAGTAGGAAAGTTGATTTTGAAAGGAAAAAGGAACATAAGAACATTTTTTTTTTTGGAGTTAAAATATAACGTTCAGTTTAGTTTTGTCAAAACCCATCTAAGAGAGCTCACTTAGGTAGAGTAAAGTAACGAGTTGCTCGTTATATTTAAAGCGTTTTTATTATTTTTTTTTTGCATTTCCGGACTTCTTTCCTCGTCAAGGCAGAAGAAGATTTTTTTTAGGCGTTAAAGATTTCATTTCCGTATTTCTTGTTCTTTTTTAATTTGTTTTTACAAAACGTTATTTTTGAGTTAGGCACCCAGAAAGTATTAGTTGTGTGACCGATTTATTTTTTATTTATACAAGATTTGTTTAATTTATTTTTTTTTTTCGTAATAGTAAGTAAAAGAAAAGTTTTATATATATATAATTTTTAAGTTATAAATTAGTGCCACTAATTTCTGTGTGATAGTTATAAGTTTTTCCTATATAATAAATATGTAATTTGTATATTTTAACATTAGCAAAAGAAAAAAAATGTGTTGGTGCTAATTATTTGTTTCAGGGCAAGGTTTGATGTGAGGTAAGTAGTTCAGAGTAAGTGTGTGTGTGTGGATTAGGGGACTCTTAGTAAAAAAATGCGTTTTGGTGAAAAAGGTGTCCGAGGTAGGGAGGGCAAGTGGAGAACGTAGCCATCTAGTTCTCTCTCTTAAGTGTTTCCCATTGTTTTAAATTTGCTTGTTGATTTTGGTTTTACGTTGCTTTTTTTTTTTTGTTATTTGTTTCTGGGCTACAGCTGTGGGTTGGAACCTACCCTGGTGGTGCTGACAAGCTGGCTGGCGTCACAGCTGTAGTGCTAAATGAGACACATAACAATATGGCGCCCAAGCGAATGTGATTTATGTGAACATATTATGGTATATAGAACATCAGAATATACCGTGCAATAAAATAATAAGATTATGAAATAGACTAAACGCCAAGTATGAGGTTTTGAAAACGTGATAATTGCTTTGTAAACTACTAACCTACGGGTGACAGTCCTTTAGGCCACAAAACCCCAATTAGATGGGTTTCGTCGTGTAGTGCGGAGATTTTTATGGAGGATTCAAAACTAATATTTGTCGTATGTATACCAGAGATATTTATAACCCGTTGCGTGGGAGTTAGTTAGAAACATCCCATTTGAGGGAGTTGAAATATCGTTTTTTTTTTGTTTTTAATTGTAGTTTCAGAATCGTGTCTTCAAAATAACCGCCCTAAACGTATGTGAAGGGGTCTGTTGTATTTTGGAGGTAATTTGATGACGGTTGTACCCAGCGACAGCCGCTCTGATCTGTGAATTGGAGGCCTGATGTGTTGCGGGTACAGAGTGAAGGCTATAGGTAATATGTGGATGTAACTAGTAGCCGCTCTGATGAAATATTGAGAGGTTTTGTTGTACTAGAGAGAGCAAAACGCTCCCTATTCAGAAGCGATTACTTATAACCAAATGCAATTTTGAGGTAAATGTGATTAGGAGAACACTTGAAGAGGCCGTAATGGCACTAAATTTTTATAACAGAATAGTGATTATTTCCACACACATCACAACGATCTCACATCGAAACAAACCGAGCATATAAAAGTTGAGTTTTTGATTTAAAGAAAAAAAGTTTTTGTAACTAACAAAAAAAAAAAAAAGTTTTTGTAACTAACATAAAAAAAAAATTATTTTTTGTCATTTTTTTGTGTAATTTTTTTTGTTAATAATATTATATATTCCTTTTATAAATTAGCTAGTTTCTTTTTAATATTTATTTATTCGTATTTACTTGTGACTAATTAAATAAAAATTTTTAGTTGTGAGGTAAAAGAATTAATAAAAATAAATTTCGTTGAGTTTGTTTCTATAGTGTGTTATTCAGAAACAGTTTTTTTTCATAAAAATATTTATAAATTATTGCATGCTTGATTAGAATTTGTAGTTTGTTATCTTTATTTTAATAATTGTTTTAATTTATAATTTTAGATTGCTCATAATTGTTTGTGTTAAGTACAATTGTAATTTTTTTTAATTTTTTTTATAAAGTACATCTTTTGCTTGAAATTTTCGTAACGCGTTTTGCGGGTTTACGCAGTGTATGGCCGAATCGCAGAATCTAACAGAAACGAAAGATCGTAGAAAGTCAGATAGTTTAAAGAGGCGTAAAGATAGAAATCTATCTTTCGATTTGAATCGTTCGTCTCCACAGGTGAAAGAAAAATATAGCAGAGACAATCAGTCTACCAGAATGGCGACCCGACCACCACAAATAGAAGATCTGTCGGGAACGATAAGTACTCAGACAGTGAATAAGGGCGCCGTTCCAAAAGATAAGGGAAATAGAAATCATAATCACCGTTCCAATCAGAATCCTAATAGTGAAGAAATATCTCCAGCTATGAGAAATATGGTATCCGAAAGTGTCGGAAGTATGAAGGCCAGTTTAGACCGTTCAATAAATGATATTATTAATGAAAAAATGAACAGGGAATTGTTGAAAGTGCATGAAAGCATAGGGCAATTAGCAGAAGCGGTAAGGAATTTAACTCTGAGCGAAAATAATCGTCCGCATGAACAGAGAAGTAGCTCTACACTCGATAATGGAGCTAGACGCGTTAATTTTAATCCTAATGTCAGATTTGATCTTCCACCACCAGCTCCCCATTTCAATATTGATGGATGGAAGATTAGAGTAGATAAGTTTGGGTTAGAATTTAATGGCAATCAAGGTGGGCGGGATCAATTGTCGGTGGAAGAATTGGTTTTTCGCTTAGAGCATATGCAGAGGCAGTACCAAATACCTTGGCAGGAAATTTTGCGTTCCATTTGTTAGTAACCGGAACTGTGAAACAATGGTATTGGGCTTTAGTACAGACCACTGCTATATCCGACTGGAATACCCTGAAGTTAGCCTTACTTAATCGATATAGAACGGTTAGGTCGAGCTGGGAGTTGATGCAGGAGCTAGTGGAAAGGAAACAAATGCCAGGAGAACCTACAGATGAATATTTTCATAGCTTAAATTTGTTAAGAGCTAAACTCGAAATCCCAGTAGCTGAGGGGGAAATGATTAGAATAGCCAAAAGAAACCTAAAAGAGAGCCTCGCGCGGATTGTTTACCCAATGGCAGTCTCTTCAGTTGAGCAATTGCGCATGGAGTGCCTTGAGGCGGAGCGAACTTTTTCCCGAAAAGACTCGCGTAATTTACCACAACAATCTAGCAAAACACAAAGATATATTAGTGAAGCCGTTGTAGAGGTAGACAGGGATGAGGGGGATGATTTGAGTGGCGAAGTAGCATCTGTAAATGGCCTCCCAATATGCTGGAATTGTCAGCAAAAGGGACATGTGTTTAAAGAGTGCATGTCTCAACAACGGTCTCTTTTCTGTTATAAATGTGGCAGGCCGAATACAATAACGCCCAACTGTCCTAAATGTCTCCAAGCTAAGGAAAACTTGAGGCGGAACGCGGCCTTGACGGGGGAGCCGCGGTCCAACGAGATTGCCCCGAAACCAGTCTAAGTGATTGCATTAAAAAAAATGATTTTTGTAGGTATCGTCACTATTTACCATTAAAAGTTCGTGAGCAGAATTATAATATGATAAGAGAGAAAATTTTTAACAATGTAGATTTTTCAGCGGTAAATAATTTAAAGTCCATAGAAAACCAAACCAACGTAATATCCCCAGTATTGCAAACAACAACAAAAACAGAATTAGCCAGAACAAAAACCATAATTAATTCAGAAAGGCCAAGATTTAAGAAACCTAAGTATAAACACATTCTTAAAATTAGAAATGACTTTATAAAAAGAAAAAGTCAACGTAAGCGTCTAGCTGAATCGGTAAATGTATTTGCTTACAAATCAGATGCTAGACCCTACGCAGAAATCTTGCTCAATGGCAAGAGTTATAAGGGGCTTCTGGATTCAGGTGCTTCGGTAAGTCTTCTGGGCAAAAATTGTCGAGAGTTGTTAGAAGAGTTAGGAGCGGAACTAAAAGGAACTTTTAGTAGTGTTAGTACCGCTGCAGGCCAGCGCCACAGAGTGTTGGGGAAAATTGACTTAGAGTGTGAGTATAAAGGTGATAAACGAACACTTACTTGCTATTTATGCCCAGATTTAGAGCAGCAAATTTATCTCGGTATCGATTTTTGGAAGCTTTTTAACATAGCTCCTGAGATTTTTCCGTCTGCAGAATTAAATACTGAAATAGTTGATAAAATACATGAAAGTAACGATATTGATAAGCTTAAAATGCATGACTTAGATGAGGCACAGCGTGAGCAATTAAAAGTGATAATTCAGAAATTTCCATCTTTTGAGGAGAAAGGTTTAGGGCGCACGACGCTAGAAAAACACGAAATTAAATTAGTGGAGGGGACGAACCCAATAAAGGACAAACATTACCCTATTTCGCCAGCGGTTCAGAATATAGTTTATGCTGAACTTGATGCGCGAAAGCTGAACGCCGTGACTGTTAAAGACGCCTATCCCCTTCAAAACATCGATGGTATTTTGAGCCGCATAGATCAAACGCATTATATAAGCAGCGTCGACCTGAAGTACGCCTTTTGGCAAATCGAATTAGAGGAAACAGCTAAGCCCTATACAGCTTTTACAGTTCCAGGTCGGCCGCTGTACCAATTTAGAGTAATGCCGTTTGGTCTATGCAACGCTGCCCAAAGATTATGCCGTCTGATGGATAAGGTGATACCGGCTAGATTAAAACCGAATGTATTTATATACTTAGATGATCTCCTCATCATTTCGGACACATTCGTAACACATTTAAAAATTCTTGAGCAGGTTGCGGAATGTTTAGAAAAGGCTAATTTGACTATAGGGCTTAAAAAGTCGAGATTTTGCTTCACGGAGCTTAAATATTTAGGATTTATTATTGGAGGGGGTATGTTGAAAACGGATACTGAGAAGGTAGCAGCAATTCAAAGGATCCCATTACCAAAGTCACCCAGAGACGTAAGGAGCTTTCTAGGTACCGCTGGGTGGTATAGGCGGTTCATTAAGGATTTTGCCTCCATCTCAGCGGCACTGACGGATACTCTGAAAAAGGGGAAAAAGTTTTTTATGACCCCTGAGGCTATCGAGGCATTTGAAACATTGAAATGCTTACTAACAACCACCCCTGTGCTTCGTCACCCAAATTTTTCGAAGCCATTTTTTATTCAATGTGATGCCTCAGAATTCGGTGTGGGAGCTGTGTTGTTTCAAAAAAATGATGACGGGGGAGAAAATCCAATTGCTTTTTACTCCCAGAAATTAACAGCTTGTCAGAAAAATTACTCAGTAACTGAGAAAGAATGCCTTGCGGCAGTGTTGGCGGTGAAGCGATTCAGGCCATATGTTGAAATGATGAAATTCACGGTCATCACCGACCACGCAAGTCTAAAGTGGCTTATGTCACTAAAAGACTTAAGTGGTCGGCTGGCTAGGTGGTCGCTTCAATTGCAGGCGTACGATTTCACCATCGAGCATCGCAAGGGAGGGGAAAATGTGGTAGCAGATATGCTCTCACGGATGCCAATTGAAGTTTCAGCGTTATGTGGGGACGATTATTTCGACTTTGAAACTACAGCCTTTGAATCGCAGGAATATTTGGAATTAGTCAAAAATGTTGAGGAAAATCAGGGTAAATTACCGGACTTGAAAGTAGAAGAAGGGAAAATCTTTAAGAGAACCATGTACAGTAGCCAAGAGGCGTTAGATAATACGGGTTGGAGGTTATGGATCCCTCAAGAGATAACGCATGTTTTGATACAAAAAGCCCACGATGAGGTTACATCCGCGCATGGAGGAATTCGCAAGACTCTTGAAAGACTCAAGCGGTTATATTACTGGCCAAAAATGGCAACCCAGGTTAAACAGTACATTCAAAACTGCCGCACGTGTAAAGAGACAAAGTCCTGTAACCAGAGTACCATGCCCGCTATAGGAAACGAAGTGCAAACGGAAAGACCATTCCAGAAAATATACGTTGATTTTCTGGGTAAGTACCCCAGATCAAGGGAAGGTAATGCCTACATTTTTATTGTTGTGGATCATTTCACAAAATTTGTGTTTCTAAAGGCCATGAAGGATGCCACGGCTAAAAACGTAGTGCAGTTTCTCGTTCAGGAAGTGTTCCAAAAATTTGGGGTCCCCGAAGTCTTACATAGTGACAATGGGCAGCAATTTCTCTCAACGCTTTTTAAGGAAATGGTAAACACATATAAAATTATACACATGAGAACCGCTTTTTATTCGCCACAATCCAATGCGGCTGAACGTGTTAATCAGTCTGTATTGGCAGCCATTCGAGCATATTTAGAAAAAGACCATAGAGACTGGGATTTATTTCTACCAGAAATCCAGTACGCATTACGAACGTCTGTGCACGCTGCCACAGGATGTACGCCTTTTTTCGCACTCTTTGGTTACCATATATATACGAACGGTTCAGACTATAGACTGGCGAGAAAATTGCAGTCCATGTCTGACCATGAAATAGTAAATTTCGAGGGTAAGGACAGGCTAGAGATGATTAGAGAAAAAATTAAAAAGAACCTCACCAACGCCTATGAACAAAGTGCACGTAGGTACAATAAGAAAGCACGATTAGTAAGGTTCAGTCCCGGCCAAGAAGTTTATCGAAAAAATTTTGTACTGTCCGACTTTAAAAATAATATTAATGCCAAATTTAGTCGCAAGTACCTTAAATGTAGAGTATTAAAACCAATCGGAAATAATATGTATGAGCTTGAATCTCTTCAGGGAAAACCCATTGGCATCTTCCATGCGAAAGATTTGAAGTTCTAAAAACAAGTGCAATCGAATTTCTGTGATAGTTTGGGTTAAGTCAAAATAATACCGATAAAATGTAGGGGGATAGTGCAATATAAATTTAAGGGTTGTGTTCGTACTTGTCCCATTTACATTTTTTTTTCTTTTATACGTTCTGTAAGTATTGTTTTTTTTTTATTGTCGTGTAAATTAAGCTGTTCAAAGTTTAATTGAAATAACTTAATGACAAGTATACTCTTTTGGTTTATAGTTCTGTTTTAATAACAACAAAAAAAGCAAAAAAAAATCGGCCCATGAGGGCGATGGAACGACGAACGTATGAACGAATTGAAATTGACCCAATACTTTCATAGGGTGGTTTGCAAGGAAAGATATAGGAAACTTAAAATATTTTTTTTGGCGTTTTATTTAGACCTGAGTCTTACTCTGAAAATAGAAAGGATTGAAAATAAGGGCCCATTTACGAGACATAGCATAGTGTTTTCCTCTAAAATAGTGATAGTCAGCCTACCCATCAATTGACAATCAGGGATGAGTAAAATTCTAATCATTGAGTAGAGTCAAGTTGCCATTATATTTTTCGTAAAAACTCGGGTTTAACGATTTTTATTTCTTAATTTTTTTTAATCTTTAATATTTGATAAGCTGTATTTTTATCTTCGCTAATTACGTAGCAAAGCAGGCATAGCATTACAGTTAACAAAATAAAAGGAACTTGCCTACTGAAAACCAAAGGCGCTACAACGGCATAGTTGTGCAACATAAAATATATGTAAGCGTGTTAGATTTGCTCAGTAATGTCTCTTATTTTTAGGTAAAGACCAAGCAAACGACTCACCTGCGGTTGAAATATAGCTCTGTCATTTGTATGCAACACATTTGTATATGTTTTATTCGGTCGTAAGATTTTACATGTTTGTTTTTCTCTTTAGAAGTTTCAGCGATTATGAGATTCTTTATGGCATAGGAATTTTGACATCCCGCGGTTAGTGTGATATTCGGTGTTGTAGCTAATTGTATAATTTTGAAAAATACACAGGCAACTAAACGGATGCAGTGAACATACAAAAAGGAAAAAAAAAACAAATCAAGGCAAAATTCAAGCTTTCGTTTGGCTTATCCCGCTTGCTTAACTATCCCTAATGCCAACAAACAATTATTTCATAAAATTAGTTCCATTAAAAAAATTTCCCGTGGCGTAAAGTGGCTCGTGCTCTCTAATTTCTTAGCATATTGTTGAATAGTCGGTTTCTTAAGAGTTATGATATCAAATAATTTAGTCGGATCAGGAGCACACTTTACCCTTTTTTTTAAATACTATTTATCATTAGTTTTACTGTTCATACTCGTTTAGTATGCTGAAAAAGGAAAAAGTCCTGCAGAAAGAAAGTCCAGAAGAAATTTACGTAAAAGTCGTACGGAGAAGTAATGGTAAACACAAGAGTAAATAAACGACTGATTTAAATATTGAAAAGTCAAATTTTAAGGGTTGAAATCGTTGTTTGTTTTCTTTTATTTACAAGTATCAGCGACAAATACAATCATACAGTTCTTATAATAAATACTAAACCCGTTTTAATGACCACAAAAAAACAAATTTTACTCACAGAAGAATCGACAACAACACGAATATGTTGGTAGAATTAATGTTAATTAAGAGTTCTGATTGTTAATGATGGTAACTTTTGGTTACATACCTTGAGGCCCGGCTTGAGAAGTTACAGGGTCGTGGGAGTTCCCCACGTTGGGAGCAAAGTACGAACATCAAGAAATGTACAATATCACCCTGCACACCGGTCGTGCTGGCGTAGACTAATCAGCGCCGGAGTTTTGTTGCAGGGGTGACTGGCTTAGGCAAAACACAATAACAGTAGGAAAAAGATCAAGGCATGGTCACCTTAAGCAAAGAAAAAAAGGCCTTAATAAATTGATGTTTCGATAATGACGTAAATACCTGCATGATTGTCCCAAGGGCGGTCTGCAGAACGGTACAGACGTAGCTCTTCACATGTGGTTCCCGGATGGTAAGGGTATCTTTTGGTTTAGTCCAATAAAATATAAGACGGAAAAAAACTATATTCTTACATCCAATTGCAATGGTGTTTTGGAGTGGTTGTTCATGTGTATGGAGACTATGGTTTTTTGTGTTGTTAGACTGCTGGTATTTTTATTTAATTTCCGTTTTTTATGCGGTTTATTATTAAGTTTGAATGATTTTTTTTGTTTTTAACTTCAGAGTTCTTTGGCGCGTGGTGTTTGGTTGGTGGTTGGTTTGTATGTGTCATGTGTTTGTCAGTATGTGTTGTAATAGAACATTAGGTAGATAGTGGCATTGCCAACTAGGTGCACAGGGTTGCTATATTTTGTGGGAACGGAATTTACTCATTATGTTAACAGAAACTTAACAGATTTACATGTCTGTTTTAAAATTCCTAAAATTGTATGACAAATGGAATGAGCGTTTTTTTTTTTGTATGTTCAAAAATGGAGAAATTTTGGAATATTGAAAGTCTTGGTGGTAATAGGGAATACACAAAAGTAGCCATTATAGTGTGAACTGGTGTACAAAGAAGTTCGTAAAAATCAAAAGTTTGAAATATACAAAGAATAAATAAACTTTGTAAAAATCAAGAATTATTTAAGAAGAACAAGTTTTTATTTGAAATCATATTTAGTAATATTGTGTTGTGTAAAAAAGAAAAAGTAAGTTTGAAAGATAGTGTTAGATTCGGTAGAGATTTAATAAATTTATTTCTCGCTAAGATCATTTGGCAGGAGCAGATTGTATCATCTGGCACTCTACATCCATACGTCCATTTTTGAAAAGTGAACAGGAAAATTTTTGCCTGGCGCTAAAGAGGTTGGTCCCAGGTCTTGAAGAAGATAAGTGTGTACGAGAAGTCACAGGTAACCGTGATTGTAATTTAGTTTTTTTTTTTACAAGTATCCATGTTGGTTTTGCGACAGATACACACGGCCAGAAGCGAGCCAGCCATTTTTTTGTTCATGATCAAAAAAAGCGCGAGTTTACGTGACTTTATTTGATCTAGCCGCGACAAAGCTGTGTCAACCATTTTTGTTGGTTTTGAATAAGAATAAAAAAAGGACTCTTTGGAAAAAATTTAAATTAATTAAAAATTAGTGCATAGTCGCTTTAAGGGAAGTTAAGGTGAAATTCCATTAGTTAGTGTTAGTGATTTATGTTAAATTCTGTTTTTTTGTAGATAAATAAGAATCATTGTTAGTGGTAAAAATATATTAGGTTATTATAAGAGTGTTTGTAAGTGCCTAAGTTTAAAATACCATAAGGTTTTGTTGTCTAGAGAACCGCCAACAGTTAATTTTCTTTTGTCTTTTGTGTTAGTAGGAAAGTTGATTTTGAAAGGAAAAAGGAACATAAGAACATTTTTTTTTTGGAGTTAAAATATAACGTTCAGTTTAGTTTTGTCAAAACCCATCTAAGAGAGCTCACTTAGGTAGAGTAAAGTAACGAGTTGCTCGTTATATTTGAAGCGTTTTTATTATTTTTTTTTTGCATTTCCGGACTTCTTTCCTCGTCAAGGCAGAAGAAGATTTTTTTTAGGCGTTAAAGATTTCATTTCCGTATTTCTTGTTCTTTTTTAATTTGTTTTTACAAAACGTTATTTTTGAGTTAGGCACCCAGAAAGTATTAGTTGTGTGACCGATTTATTTTTTATTTATACAAGATTTGTTTAATTTATTTTTTTTTTTCGTAATAGTAAGTAAAAGAAAAGTTTTATATATATATAATTTTTAAGTTATAAATTAGTGCCACTAATTTCTGTGTGATAGTTATAAGTTTTTCCTATATAATAAATATGTAATTTGTATATTTTAACATTAGCAAAAGAAAAAAAATGTGTTGGTGCTAATTATTTGTTTCAGGGCAAGGTTTGATGTGAGGTAAGTAGTTCAGAGTAAGTGTGTGTGTGTGGATTAGGGGACTCTTAGTAAAAAAATGCGTTTTGGTGAAAAAGGTGTCCGAGGTAGGGAGGCCAAGTGGAGAACGTAGCCATCTAGTTCTCTCTCTTAAGTGTTTCCCATTGTTTTAAATTTGCTTGTTGATTTTGTTTTACGTTGCTTTTTTTTTTTTGTTATTTGTTTCTGGGCTACAGCTGTGGGTTGGAACCTACCCTGGTGGTGCTGACAAGCTGGCTGGCGTCACATCTGTAGTGCTAAATGAGACACATAACAAAGTATGCCGACACCAACTGAAGAAAATAAATTTACTCCAGAAGAAGCATTTGCACTATTTTTGGATTTGAAAATAATTAAAAACCAATATACAGAATTGCGGAAGCGAACCAATGAAAAAAATTGTGGAATTTTTCCATCATATCGAGATATAGTTTCTGCCAAAAAAGATTGCTTACCTTCACCAACTGCTATTAGTGTAACTTCAAGTTCAGCAGAAATAAAATTGCAGGATCTTCTTGAACACACTGCAGAACGATTATTAAAGACATTTGATGCTGACTTCTTAAAGAAGTTTAAAATTGCAGCATGACTTTAATTTCTAAATGGGGATGTGATGGATCCTCTGGCCAGAAACAATACAAACAATGTAATGCGGGAAATTCATCAGATGCCAGTTTATTCATGATTTCTTTTGTTCCATTACGTTTAACAAAAACTTATATTGGTTCAGAGCCGTCAAGTAGTAGAGCTGCAGAGATAGATGTATGGAAGAATGAAATTCCCTCGTCAACAAAATTTTGTAGACCAATAAAGTTTGCTTACAAAAAAGAAACTAAAGATGTCATAACTGAAGAAGTTGGCAAAATAACAGATGAAATTAAAGAACTTCAACCAGTGATATTTGAATTTATTGACCAATGCATCGAAGTTAACTTTAAAATGTCACTTACAATGATCGATGGAAAAGTTGCACAAGCTTTAACCGAAACAAAGTCTTCGTCAAGCTGCACCATATGCCAAAAAACATAAAGTCAATTGAGCCAACCACCAAAACAAGACGATAGTTTTAATGAAGCATATGAATTTGGAATGTCACCTCTTCATGCTAGAATTCGTTTTATGGGGCATATTCTTTAATAGGGATACGATTTGGAATTTGGCCCGTTAGGCGAAACAGTGAGAAACTACAAAGAAAATTTGAAAAAAGACAGCAAAAAAAAAAAGATATTCAAGAAAAATACCATGAGATAGGCCTTTTAATTGACCAGCCAAAGCAAGGAGAAGGAAATTCTAATGATGGAAACACAGCAAGGCGATTTTTTTACGATCCAGAAACTGCAGCTTTTATAACTGGAGTAGATTATGATTTAATACGACGATTCCAAATCATATTAGAAGTTATAGCATGTGACAAAAAGATAGATGCAAAAAAATTTGGTCAGTATGCTAATGAGACAGCAACCTTTTATAAACACAAATATTCTTGGAGACATATGCCAACCACAGTTCACAAAATTTTGTTCCATGGGGAACAAATAATTCAGCACAATATGCTTCCAATTGGAGATCTCTCAGAAGAAGCGCAAGAAAAAAGGAACAAAGACTACAGATTCTTTCGCGAGCTTAATACAAGAAAAATTTCCAGATATTGTACTAATGAAGATCTTATTAATATTTTGTTGTGCACATCAGACCCATATATGTCCAGTATTCGACAAAAATGGAAATCAACCTCATTAGAGTTAGATGAAGAAGCTAAACAACTACTGCAAAATGAAAATCAAAGCTATTTGGAAGAAATTTTTACTAATATTGTTTAATTAATACTAGTTTAAAGATTATAATTTGTTTCTAATTTTAGTATAAATTTTTATTAATACATTTAAATAAAATATATGTATGTGCACTTTAAATCAATAATAAAAGTTTACTTACAATTTTATCGATGTTATGTTCTGTACATAATATATTCAAATGGTATTAATATTGTTGAGAATTTCATTGTTATTTTTCAGTTTAATACTCACAAGAATTAGCTTTCTTCCAAAAAAAAACCAACCTTTGGCCCCTGTGAATATTGAGACTAAATAAATGTCAGTGGCCAAGTGTTGGCATTTTCTGACCTGACCAAAATTAAGTTTAGGAATAATAAATAAGTATTGGTTGTAAAATACGATTGAAGAAAATAAGAAATTATAAAAAAATACTTATTTAAAATGTCAAAATATTCAACATTTTAACTCCACATTACTTACGTTCCTATCAGTCGATTTTAACGTTTGAATACGCAAATTGAAGCTTAAAGTCCCTCCTATTGAACAAAGCAAATTGCGTAAAAAAATACCAATCCGGTCAAAAGTTATAGATTTTTGACCGCTATCTCGCGAAATTGACCACTGTGGAGCGGTTTTTGCTTACAGGCCCTTGAAGTACACCGCGATTAAAAGTTAAAATTAAGTATTATATTTATATATGTATATACATCATGTAGTTTTTTGTTGATATTAGGGCTGTCCTTTCTCTTCCTGTGTCTTTTGGGCTTCCTATGCCTTTTCTCCAGGCATAGAGGCATGTAGAGAGCTCCGCGATTAGTTAATCATTATTTTCTTAACAAATATGTCGTGTTATATACTAATGGGATTGAGTGATTTGTCAAATTGCAGTCAACCTCTTAATTCTTAGGTTGCTATCATTTACATATAATAATTCAAGTTATACCAGGCGATCATAATATTTAAGTGATTATAATTGAGTTTAATAAATGAAGAAAAATATTTTATGAAATTTAATGTTTACAATATGTGTGAAATTCAGGTGTAATTGGATCGCCCTTACTGAAGTATAATTGTTTCCCAGAGTAAGAATGCAATGAGTCCAGTCATAAGTATATATGTGTGTACGGTAACAACAACAATAATGTTTGGAATGTATTTCATAGAACTGCCATTCAAGTGTTTTCTACTATGACCACGACCGGCTTAGTGACCGTCATTTGTTGGTAGAAATATTTTGGAGATATTTGACACTCTTTTATTTATGTTTAAGGTGCAGGCAATAACGCTATGCTATACTGTGTCGGTAATAGTGAGTATAGGACTGCGCTAAGGTCCCCATGGTGTCGTAAATTGACTTACATGGGCCAATCTTTTGAACCGTTATAGGCAAACACTTTTTATTTATTTTTTTTGCAGTCTATTTACAAAGAAATAATAACCAAAATTTATAGCTACTTAAACAATCTAACAGGGTGTTAGGTTCTTATGAATCTTACTGTTATATATTTACAGTGTATGAAAATAAAATAAAATAGAAATAAAATTATTTTATCTTTTTACATTAAATATTTCTGTTATATTCGATGTTCGTCAATTGTCTTTTTAAATTGTATTAGAATGAATCATATTTTTGCTTTTTTACTTTATCACTTTATTATTGGCTCTTCACACATTTCAACAGCGCTATCAATTCCTGGCATTGCCAACATCTGCCCTTGTTTTGGTTGTATAGTACGGTTCCCAAAACGGAGGCTTACGCGATCTACTAAACTTCCTCATAATCTTTGGATTTCCAGAAGCACCGCTATACAATGGCTCTTCAGCTGCCCTATGATTAACACGTATACTATCTTCATAGTTGTGTTGAGCCTGTTGTTCCAACGATATTCGTTCCGGTTGATTTGCAGAATTTTGACAATCTGTCACCTGTTCTACTTAAATAGTTTATTCAGGTTGCTCTTGTTAAATAGTTTCACTTTCGGTTATTTCTATAGGATCAAAAGATACAGGTTGTAAATTAAAACAAACAATTAATGATATTGGTGTTGATATGTTTCAGTCGTTATTGTTTGAAAAATCTGGTCTAAGTTGATTTGCGTGACATGTTATCATTCGAAAGTCGCGATCGTTTGTATTTTTATGTTATACATCAATCTACTGAGTTTTTGTACGATGATACCAGAACTCCACTTAGTTTTGTTTTGTTTAAATATTTTTACAAATACGCGTTGTCCAATGTTATAATTTCTTTCTTTTGCACCATGTTGAAGGTTAAATTGTTTTTCCACTCAGTCATTACGCTTTTGATCTTCTGCGTTTGGTTTTTGTAGTAGATCTAGATTAATTCTTATTTTTCTCCTGTTGTTTTGTTAGGAGTGGATCTGCTACATTGAAGAAATGTATACAAATTTTCTTTTGTTGTTCCACAACCTTTTTATTTGCTTAATGCTCGTTTCAGGGTATCCACAAATTGTTCAGCTTGGCCGTTTGATTGAGGTTGGTATGGAGCCGTAAACATATGTCTGATACCATTTTCTAAACAAAATTTTTCAAACCTACAGTGGAAAATTGGGTACCATTATCGCTCACAATTAATTCGGGATTACCAAAAAAGTTGTGAAATCTTGTAGACATTCAGTTACGATTTGTTATTGGCCAAGATTGAAAAGTGTTTTTTTTTTCTAAAGTTTTAGCTACATTTGCACACTTAGAACAATCTCTTACGAACTGTTTTATGTCGTCATGCCAGTATACATAGCTTCGAGCAAACATTTTTGTGCGTTCAATTCCGTCATGTTCTTTATGTAGTTCTTTAAGAACTTTTCTTCTGTAACATTTAGGTATAACGATTCTATCCCTGTACATTAAACTACCACTAGCAAAACTTAAGCTATATTTTCTCGAAAAATAACATTGTAATTGTTTATCGGTATTGTATGGCCACTTACCAGATAAAGATATTTTATTATTTTTTGAATTTCATCATCTTTTTTAGTTGCGTCTCGAATCATATTGTAGGTGATAGGCAAAGCTTTTGTTGCATTACTACACTAAAGTAATTTAACATCAATTCAATGACAAATGTCTTCGTTTTTGACCCCGTGACACTTTTCATTGTTGTGATGTCAACCCTGTCATTATTTTCTTATTTTGTCATCAATGCCAAGGATCACAATTTTGTCATCAATTCAATGACACGCTGACGTAAATGGAATGAAAAACCGATATCAATTAAATGACAAAATGACATCAAAATGATGACGAAACTTTTTGGTTTAATGAAAGATTGTCATCAATGCGAATGAATAAAAAATGTCATTAGCGCAATGACGAAATATTTCGATTTAATGAAAAAATGTCATTAATGCAACGACGAAGCTTTTGTTTTCAATTAAAACATGTCATCAATGTAATGACGAAACTTCTTGATTTAATGAAAAATATCATCAATATATATATATATATATATATATATATATATATATATATATAGATAAACTTAATGACAGAACATCATCGAAGCAGCAATCTGTCATTCATGTAATACGGAAGCAATAAAAGTTTCAAATCCATGTGTTTTTCTAACAATAAAGATACATATAATTTTTATTTACAATATGTATGTATATATTTCAGAAAACAGAAAACTTACGAGTAAGAACTTCAATTTTTATACTATTGGTATAATTTTCGGTAATTTTTATGTTATATTATAATTAAAATAAAAAGTTATAAAATATACATAAAAAATTATATAATATATACAAATTAAATTTTTAAATATTATAAAAATATTTTACAAAATTAAATATGGTTTATATAATACTCAAACCAAAAATTCGAAAAAGATAAAAAAAAAAAAAATATATATATATGTGTTAAGACTGCCCTTGTCTCTAACAGAACTTCTTCGATAGTTGAAAACAAATCCTCCTCTGAAAGCATTTTTTCTTACTTTATTGGGTTTTGAGATCCTTAAAATGACGGTTTAATTCACCTGCAAAAAAAGAAATTTGTAAGCAGACGTTTCTGTCAAATTTTCGGCTAAATGATTTAAAAGCTGACAAAAGCGGGCCAATAATCATATTAAACATATTTTCACAAACTTTTTCCGCATCACTTCTTGCAAAATTATATTTTGCAGATAGTGCTGTTTCAAATATTAAAATATTTCTATGCATTTTCTTTAAAAGTTCTTCATCACTTTAATATAAAGGAGTATTTTCCATATAAGTTTTAATACTCGTATTTGTATTATGCTCCGCCTAATTACCAAAAATAACTTTTGTTACTTTTTTAGTTGGTATATTTTCAATTAAAACTTCATCGACACTTGATGTTATTTCATCAGGATATTTCTTTTTTATATGAGCTTTAAATTTTGAGGCGTTTTTGTATACTGAGTCACAACACTTGTAATCATCTGAAGTCTTAAGGAAATGGTAAAACTTCAAATGTTCAAAATAATATTCATTTTTAATAAAAAATTTTCTACAAATAAAACAGTACATTTCACTTGCTGATTTTATTTTTTTATTTGAACAACTCAAACCACAAGCCACTATGTACGAACTTGAAATACAAACTGATCAACAATAATTGCAAGAATACACACAAACCTAAAAAATTTAGTTATATAAAATGAATACAGCAGAATGCATACATAAAAATACAGTTATTCCTAACTTCATTAATTTCTCTTGTGTAAACAATATGATGCTAAAAGTTCATCAATCTGATGACATATTAACATCACTCCCTATGAATATGAGAAAACTCTCTGTGTTTAGCACTTTGCTCTCATTACTTTTTACGTTGGCGCAAATTTGACGATTTTAATCATAATTATCTGTCATCAATATAACGACGGGGTGTCATTATCTTCGTTGTATATATGCTTTTGCTTTTTAAACATTGTTTTCAAAAGGCCGTGCATTTTTAGTTATATATTTGTTTGGTCATAATAATGATGATGAACTTACGTCAATGTGATTTTATTTTTTAAATTCATAAAAACGCATTTAAAAATAAACATTATAAAAAAAATAATCAAGTTGCAATTATAATGCTAACTGGAATTATAAAAACTCTATTTACTTTTTTCTTGAATATATATTTTACGAAATAATCGTATACGAAATATTGTGTCAAGTTGATGACATTGTAGTGATAACTTAGATGACATCTAAAATATGACAAAATTCTATGATGATGTCTGTCATTGCATTGATGCCATTTTATACCTTATTGATGACATCTTTCATAACATTGATGTTTAAATTTTGATGTTATAGCGTCATCAAACCAACGGTGATTTTTTCTATCAGTGTAATGTCCAGTTTTAGGTTTTTTTCCAATTGAACACAGGCTACTACGGTTTCCTCCTTAGGTGTTGTTGGTATTTTTTTTAATAAGACATGATAAGAAGTCAGCTGCGCCAAAATTGTTTGTAGAAATATAAAGTAACTCGAAATCATATGACATCAGATTTAATGCCCAACGCTGAAGGCGATTTGCGCAGGAATTCCCTTCTTGTTTGAAGATATAGCTACTAATGGTTTGTGGTCCGTTTGCAAAATAAATTTTCTGCCATACAAATATTTATGAAATTTTACGACTGCGAACACCAGAGCTAAAGTCTCTTTCTCTATTTGAGAATCATTTTTCTCTGCTGGTGTGAGTGCTGTTGAACAATGGTATATTGCTTTTTCTGTGCCGTTTGGAAAATTGTGTAAGTAGAAGATCTGAAGCTAACATTTCCTTGCATTGTTCAAAACTTTATTGACATTTTCTATACCAATTCCATTTCGAAATTTTTTTAAGAGGTTGTCCAAGGGATCTCTCAATTTTCTCATGTTAGGCAGAAATTTACCATAATAAGGAGGTGGCAGTTCCCGAATGTGTTTAATTTTGTCTTTATTTGTCAAAGTTAACTGTCATATTGTATGACTTTAAGCGATTTAAAACTTCTGTAACTACTTTTTCGTTTTGTTCACGATTTTGTGTTGTTATGGCCACGTCATCTAAATATGGGTACACACATGCAATACCCGAGAGAATTGTCTGAATAGCTTGTTGAAAAGCCCCGGGAGCTGAATTTACCCCTTGGGCTAACCGGTTAAACGTATGTAATCTACGATGTGTATTTATGACCAATTATTAAAATTTACAGAAATGTCATCTGGTAGTGGTAACGGGATGTTGTGGGCCTCAAGATATGCGTTGAGCCCTGTTGAATAATCACCACAGATTTTAAGCTGTCCAGATGATTTTTTTACTACTACAATTGGAACTGCCATTCTGAAAATTGTATGGGGTTGATGATATTTTCTCGTTCAAAAATGTCTTACGTTTCGCCCAAGGACTGCTTTATGGCATATGCTACCTAACGTTTAGCTTTGAATACCGGAACTGAAATTATTTTTAAAAATTTTCATCTGTCCGATTTCCTTTTTGAAAACCTCGGGGGTTTGCTTACATAGCTCCATTGGTGTTATTGGACTTTTAGAATAAATTTTCTGACACGATGTATATGAATCGATCCATTCACTCCACAATTGAAAACGATCTATTAAATCAGACCTAAAAAATTAAGTCCTGAATTCGGAGAGACCCAAATTTCACAATTTATATAAATATTGTTTAAAGAAACGATTGATTCGAATTCTCCGAGAATTTCAATATTGTTTGTTGAAGCATTACAGGGTGTACAATTTGATATTTTCAATCTTGGCTTACCAATATTTTCCCAACTCTTTTTAGAAATTATTGTTACATCTGACGCATTATCGTGTTAAAGTTTTATATTGATATTCTTTATACGTAAAACTACAAACCTCCTCTTTTTGTTTGACATATGCACGCTCCTTACATGTTGATTAAAATTTTTAAAATAACGTTTACGGGGTTTATAATTTGATTGCGTTTGGCGGCTACTTTTTTGTGGTAAACAAGTGCAAAAACCTTTCTTATGACCAATTCTGTTACAAGAATTACATTTGTGATCCCTGTATTTACAATATTTTATAAAGTGCATTTGGCCACATTGCCCACAGGGTCTTTTAGGCATTTGAGTTGGTGTTCTTTCTGAAAACTTATGTGCACTTTAATTTTAGAATTTTTATTCTTTGAACTTCGGCAACTAATTTAACAATTGTGATTGTAGTTGTTGCCGTCTCACCTTCTAACATTGTCAAAAGCCTTGATTTTATTTCCTTATCTCTTTCATGTTAATTATATTTTTGAACTATGTCAACATTTGAGTAAGATGCAGTGCCCCATAACTGTATTCCACAGGTCCATACTGGCTTAAGCACCGTTTTATTAAGCAAATGCTTGTTGTTGCTAAGGCTTAATACGGACCTAGGACCAAGAAGCCAATACATCTTTTTTGTTTTAATTTCAATTTGTTTTCTTTCCAAGTCAAGTGTCCTAAATACTTTACATGCTCGGACTTAGGTATAACAACGCCATCAAAGTAAACAGGAGGACAGTCCCCATCCCTTAGTGTAAATGTGACGTATTTAGACTTTTCTGCATTTACTTGTAACTTCCAATTTTTTAACCAATTGCTTGTTACATCAAGCTGAGTTTGTATAAAATTTGCTGCTAAAGCAGCGGATTCACTAGTAGCTACTATCGCAGTATCATCGGGATACGTCGCAATCAATCTGAAGTACGCCTGCTTTGATGTTGCCAATTTCTGAGTTTTCTCCATTGACGCTAACAAAAAAGCTACGATCATGTTGGTATAATTCAGGCAAAAGATAATATGGAGCTTGTAAAATTTGGTTTAATTCAAATAAGAATCCATTGGGCCAAACTCTATCAAAGGCTTGTTTGACATCAAGAAAAACTGAAGCGCAGTACTTTTTGTTTTCTAGAGAATCAGATGTTTCATGTTTGAGCCGAAATCCAAATTGGTGTTCAGATATTATTAGAAGAAACTCTAGTACGGACAGGAGTCTTTTTTTGAAAAAGCTTTTTAAATAACTTAGACAAAGTAGGTAGCAAACTGATAGGAGTAAACGAAAAAAGAGTAAATATGCCTTTAAGGTGGCTTTTAAAAGCAGCAGCCTTACTCTTGTAATAACGGCACTAATCACCATTTATGTCTTTTATTAGAGTATTACGCTTTAAAGCATGTTTTAGATATTTAGTTGCTTTCCAGAGATTTAAATCGTTGTTATTTACTGGACTTAGTTTATAAAGGTATCTATTGATTGATTTATTTTTTAATTCCCACATCCTTCTTTTTAAATGACTAGCTGCATGATTAAAATTTGGTTTGTCCTCCGGCATCCTTGATCTCTTCTAGTCTTCTTTTAGCTGCAATAAGCGACCTTATTTCGATCGACAATCGAAAGATTCTACCATAATTTAAATTTTGCGGTGTTGCCCTAGACAAAGCGTCATGTATTACTTTTGAAAACATTTCTACAACATTGTCAATTTCGTCTGAGATCTTTACTAAATACAATATCTAGAGAGGTTTGTGGAATCCCTTTGTGTATAAAAAATCTAAAACATCTGGTATTTTGGTTACATCAGCTGGCTAGTATGTAGGCGATCCAGTTGAAAACCCACTGTGTTGATATTTAGTTAAGCATTTAAATAGCTCTTTACCTTTTGGGTTAGTTAGATGTGATCCCCACCATTGGTGTTTTGCGTTGAAATCACCACCTACTTAAAATCTATTACCAATGTTGTTGAAAAATTGTTCATACTGATCACACTTGATGTTGTTTCTTGGGCGAAAATATACAGAGCATATAGAAACACTGGTACTATTACAAGTTAATTGTATTGCAGGTGTAATTCGGTAACAGGTTCTAAGACTTCATAAGAAAGACTTGATTGATAGCAGCACCTGCGCGTGCTCTGTTATTAGGTTGGTTGGCAGCTATTAAATCATATCCCCTTATACGGAAAAGAGATTTGTTTGTAAGATGGGTCTTCGTTCCACTCTGTTATTATAAGATTTAATTGCATAATTTTTTCATTAACATAGACATCATGTTTATTAACGTATTTGTTAATTCGATTTGTTTTTCAAGCCTCGCCTCCTTTTTTTGAATAACATTATTAGCTTTGCTGTCATTGCCATTTGCACCTCTAACTGCTTGAGCATAAGTAAACTGACCGTTTTGGATTATTGGGGAAAAGGTAGAGTTATTATTGTTATTATTTTGCTTATTTGTTTATTAATAAGCTTTTGGAAAACTTTGCAGACTTTTTAGATCGCAGTGTTATTACTTAGACAATGAACACGTTGAGGTGGAGTATTTTGAGATTTAGTACATTCAGATTTAGAATTTTCTTAACCACATTTAAAACATCTGTATGTATTTCTACAATACGCCTTTGTGTGACCAAATTGCTGGCATCGGAAACATTGAACAACATCGTCTAATTTTTTTTGGTGCTTCTACGACAACAGTTGCATTGTTATTAGGTTTTGGATCCAGGTCGACAAAAAAAACATGGGTTGTGGCTGCTTTGTAGTGCGACTTATGACGTTCCTAACACTCCTTTCCTAATGCAATAATGCGAGCAAATGTTCTTTAATATTAGTGTTGAGGTGTGAAGACCTTTAATAACTGCTCTAAAAGTTTGCTCTTGTTTGAGTTGAAAGGTGTGATATTTTACGTTGTTTTTGTCGAAGTAATCTACTAGTTTTCTGTAAGAGTCAACTGTCTTAATACTTAAGGAGACTGGACCAACTCTTAAAGATTTATAATAAAATAAATAACCTCTCTACCACTTTACTTAACTTATTAACTATTTTTGCAATGTCATCAACATTTGTGATTAAAATTGGTGGCATAGGTATCGTTTTCTCATTATTAGAAGCCAGAGCAGCAAAACGGTTTGAAGTTGAAGGGCCGGATTCTAATTGGTGACGTTTTGGAATATTTATTTGTGGTGGTTTGGTGCTAGACCTCTAACGGCTATTTTCAGGGACTCGCTGCCAGCTGCATTCATTGTCATCAGAACTGCTGTCACTCAAATTAGTATCATTAGTTTGAATATCTTTGTTCACATTTTGTTTGACTACTTTACTAGTTGGCTTATTGATGTTTACGTATGTAGCTTATTTTTGTTGTTATCACCAAGAATACTACATAATTTAATGTACTTTCTATTGTTGATATTAGTTTTTTTAGATGTTGTTGATTTTTTTCTACTTTATTTTTAAAATACTTTATCGCTTTTGTTTTTTCCTTTCTACAATTATTATTGTAAAATGTGAATGTAAAAATATTTAAGCCGACAAAATTAACTTTTGTATTGTTTTTACTTCTCTCCTTGATCGCAATTAAATAGAGACCCATAGACAAACACTTAAAAATTGAACAGAATGACAATTACTATAAACGTTATAATATCAAGTGTAAACATTTGAAATTATAAATTAAAGAGTGTCCCAAAAGTTAATATAATTTGGTGTTTGTGGCAAAACTTTTAAACCGTTATAGTCAGACCTGTATTGCTATGTCCGCTATATCAACAAGTTTATAAATTTAATTTATAAATCAAATGGTGTTCCCATAATTGATGTAAATTTATCTATATTGGTCTATCTTTTTAAATCTTATAGACAAATAATTGCAAATTTGCTATGACGGTTATAGTAAAAAGTATTAATGTTAAAAATTATCAATTAGACGGTGATCTAATAGTTTATTTAGTTTGATGTATAAGGTCATACTTAAGAACAGTTGTAGACAAACGCTTGAAATTTCTAAAATTAATGTAATATGAACTATATGGCCGTCTCTTTTGAACCGTTTTATACTTACACTTCAAAATTTCAAAGAAAGTCCATTAATTTGCTTATTTAGTAAGAAGTGTAAATATTTTGGATTATTAATTATAGGTTGTTACAGTAGTTAATGTAATTTGATGTATATGGCAAAACTGATGAATAATTGTAGGCAGATAGTTAAAATTAACAAGGAGCTCCTGTGCTAAGTTTGCATAACAAGTATAAAGCTTGCAGATGGAATATAAAGGTGTCCCAACAGTTAATGTAATTTAATGTATGTGGACATACTTTTGAACCGTTATAGACAGACACACGAAATCTATTTCGAATTACCAGAATTATTTTTTACATGTTATTTTTATAGTATTAGCTTTATAAATCTCTTTTTAAAATAGTTCTAACTTGATTTAAAAAAAAAAATGCAAGTGAAAAACCAAAAAACGCCAAGTTAAAAATTTTGTGTTTTAAATTTAAAAGTCAATTTTCTCTAAAAGCATAAAAGATACCGTGCAAACTCTAAGCAAATCGGTATACTTTTGAAAAAATATAAGCTCTGAAACATTTTTCAAATTCAAGGTTACCTATTTTGACGCGCAGGTACTAAACTGAAACAGGGTGTATCAAAATGCAATAGACGAAAAGTTTATATCCTCCTCTATAAATCGCAGCTTCTTTGATGAAAAGCTGGTAAATCGTTTAGAAGTTTCAGACTTTTATTCCATTTTTTAATTTACGCCACTGTGCGACGACTGCCTATTTAGGCAAAAAATCTGTTATTTTAATAATTATTTCTATAAAATAAGAAATAAACATCAACTGAAACAATTTGCGCTCGCCCGACTTACGGGCCTCTGAAAATTAAATTTCTTTTAAATATGAATATGGGTACCACTTAAAGCTTTTGAAGAGATCTTTAACCCTTTCGGGACGGAGTTTTATTTTGAAAACCAAATTATGTATGTTAAAATTTTTTTCATATTCTAAAAGGTATGATAAAAGTATTATGTTCTTCATACTTAAAAATTTTAAATTCGTCCTTTTATCCTGGAACATATAATCCCAACAAGTATTTTCACAGGACATAAAATCCCAATCAGTGTTCTCCAGGAGCGATTGGAAATTAAAAAGATAACTAAAATATAAATATTATTAGATTTAGATAAAAGTTTGGATTTATTTTAACCATTTTAGGAATGCAATTAGGTATTTATTTGTGGAATGGCCCAAAACACTTGTAACATAAGGCGTTGTTACAACCTCAGAATATCATCTTTGTTCGCTTTTCTATGCCAATTGAAGAACAGCGGACACAGCGACAACGCTTCTCTTGCTCTACTGGCAAGTGGTCTCCAATATTAAGGCTATCCGCTTTTGGACGTTTGAGAGTTTTACCTCCCTGGCGATTGCATTGAAAATAAGGAAAATACGACAGTTTGAAAATTGCTGGGACGTATTATCCCAGTAGTCCCGAAAGGGTTAAAGAAATACCAAAATTTTTTAAGAATGCTTAACCCGTGAAAAGCCGGTGACGTTTTTTTTTTGTAAAATTTTATTACCTAGAACTTAATTTTTGTCTTGATTTTTAATTCTCTGTCACCACAACATTTGCTTTTTTGATTGGAGTTACTTCACTAAACTAGATTTATATAGATGGTGAAGGGTATATTAGATTCGGCATAGCCGAATATAGTACTCTTACTTGTTCTTACTAAATGTAAATTTTTAATACCATTGTATCCATTGTATGTTTGTTTTAACTAAAATATTTGATAGTATCAATGGATGCCTGAAGGAACATTTCAAAATGCTCAAAGAGCAATTCAAATTAATTTTTTTGCGATAGTAAATATCTGTTATGATAAGAAAACAAAAAAAAAAACATGTATCTAAATAGTTAATACAAAAAAAAAAAAAAAAAATAATAAAACAAGATACATATATTTGCATTTTCTGAATCCATAATAAACTAGAGATAAGACAAACTCATTACCATAGAAAACTGAAGGTCTTACAAACAACGACCACTATTATCACACTTTCACTTTAATGATGAAAAAGGTTACATACAATGAAAAAAGAAGCTTAAAAGTATATTTTAAATCGATGAAAATTTAAACAAAAGAACACACAGTTTACGATAACACTTAAGATATCATTAAGAAACTATAAACATAATATTAAGTATAAATAAAGTAAAAGTAAAATCCTGCAGTTAGTCTTAAGACATTGAATAAAGTGCCACACATTTCAGTGTAAAAAAACATATTAAATTTTTTTACTCATTCCTTAACATAGGAATTAACTCAATCAATGATGAATTAACATTGGAATATTGTAATACGATTAAACATGAAGCCATCCGCAATAAATTAAATGCCACATGTTTTAAGAACAAATGATATTCGAATGTAGAAACGTAATTCCGGTGGAGGGAGTGTTATGGTGTGGGCAGCTTTTTCCGCAGATGAACAGCACAGGCGATAACGAACTTTAAGAAGATGATCTTATGTCATTTACGGATGAAACAATGGGTGCAGATTGCATGTTTTAGCAAGACAATCAGAAACACATGCTTGAAAAGAGTCAAAATTTTAGTTCCATTAACATAGAAGTCTTTTGTTATACTGGCCGGATTACAGTCGGGATTTAATCCCGTTGGAAAAATCATAATATAGGGTGATTGTAACAGAGCTAAAACTAATAAATAAACAAGTGTGGAATGAAATCGACCGCGACTTGTTGAAAAACTTAGTAGAATCAATGATGCACCGACTGTATTTTTAAAGTAACTAAAAACAGCCGATTACCTCATTATTAATAAAGCCAAAGTGTATTATTACTTCAAGTTAGTTTATAAGAAAATTCTCCTCAAAATTGCATTAAGATATTAAAACAAATAAGATAAAATTAATAAAAATTGTAATTGATCTTTTTGTTTTAAGTATTGAAAGTGAACGTTATTAACATAATTCTTGTAAAAAAAAAACATTTTAAAACTGATTTCAGCAATGCCGTTTCTTTTTTAATTTCATTCGTCTATGTACAACTGTTCAACAGTTTTGCCATATACATCAAATCACATAATCTATTTTAACACCCTTTAATTTATATTTTCTATATTCATCTTCTTACTATACCAAACAAAGTAGTGGACATTTGGTTTAATTTTTTAAAATTAATGGTCATATAGGTCAAATTACATCAATAATGGTAACACCCTTAAATTTCTAAGTTCAAATTGTATACTTGTTGTTATAGCAGACATAAAAACAAAGTTTCCTTATAAATTTCAGTTGTCTGTCTATAAGGGTTTGAAAGATTTGACCCATACATCAAACTATATTAACTATAGGGGCACCCTTTAATTTCCAATTTTTAATATTATACTTACTATTGTAGCGGACTTAGCAATAGAGGTTCCTTATAAATTTCAACCGTGTGTCTACAACTGTTTAAAAGAATAGCCACATACATTACATTAAATGAACTATTGGGACATCCTTTAATTCATAATTTTTAATATTTATACTTGTTATTATAACGGTCATAGTAATCAACATTCTGTATAATTTTCAAGCGTTTTTGTACAAGGGTTCAAAACAAAGGCCAATAAAGGGTTATTTACGTTACCTATGAGGAGACCCTTAAATTTTTAGATTTAAAATGGAGATATAGACTCTACATATATGACTCCTCCACCTCTAGATTCAACAGTCACTGTTGAATTTTCTACAGTAAACAGTTCTATATTAATATCATTCATTCATTGTTATTAGCTCTTGTAACCTGCATACATTACAATTAATACAATTATTATTAATACTAACGTGATACTTATGCCATATGAAACAGTTTTATGATAGACAAGTTCTTCAATTTGTTTTATGTTTTCGAATTAATTGATTTTAATATTTTCAAAGTCAATGTTTTATTCAAAAATTACATCAGTTACATCATTATTTAAGTAGAAACGTGTTTCGTTAACAATAGTTTTCGTGCTTACAAAAGTCTTGTTTAACAATTTTAAATGGCAATATAAAAGTTTATCAAATAGTTTTTGCTTACTACAATATCTCTTTAATCGCAGTGCTGCGTTAACTTTGTATTATTAAGATCGTCATCAATTAAATCTATACTTGTGACATTATAAACCTTAATTAACAATTTTTTCTAACAACACAATTTTTACTTGGTCAAAAATCACTAAACAAAACGTTGTGTACGTATGTAAAAATAATGTTATTGACTGTTACTATAGGTTTATCGTCCTCGTCAATTTCTTAGAATCTGTCATTCGGTAATTGGGTTATTAGCTTCAAATCAGTTACAAAAAAGTCGACTGGAATTTTTATTGCAATAATTAAAGAGCCATTGATGTAGTTCATAACGCCCATTTTTATAAGCTTAAGCTTATAATAGTCAATATCAAAGTTATCTATCTCTTCAAATGAAAGAACACTTGGATGTATAGAATATTTTCCTGGATTTGTGTAATTTTATTCTCCAAACTTTTAAGTTTGAGCATCTGGTCTTTGAATAAAAGTCTTTTTACTATTTCATTATTTCTTTTTTTTAACTTTTGCAAATGTTGTATCTGTTTTAATTCTGTCGCTTACTACTGCCTTCCTAATTGCTTCGATTGCCTCATTAAAGTGTGTGCTAATGGCTATTTGCTTATTCAATGTGCCAATGGCATTATGAGTAATTATGTCAGCATTCTTTATATAGTCCAAAATTTGCTCCTTATCGTCATGGTTCATAAGTCCGAACAACCATTTGTAAATATCTCCTATTACGTTTATTAATTCTATTTTTCATCTATTAGGCTGAGAAAGGATAATGGATTTAATCTTTGCGTTTATAGCATTTATTTCCTTACGTAATATCTCTCTACCATGCACGTCTATCTCGTTTACGTTTAATTCTATCTGATTAACTATATCAAAAATTTCCGAAGGACGTATTATGTGTAATACTGTTGTCGTTGTGTCCGCGATCTTAATTTTCCTCAATTGTATCAGGTATAGCGAAGATTGTCTTTAACTCTGCTGATTTGTAGAAGTGCCAGGGCCATCACTATTATCAGTGCCAGTAGCGTGACCTTCATTATTGATGTTCTGTAATAGACCTTCAGGTTTAATTTGTGTCTTGTAGGCTTTTCTTAATTTTTTGTGTTTCGAAACTTAGTGATTATTTTCTACTCTATGGTTAGAAACTTTTCTATATTTAGCTTGAGTTTTGCTAACTCTATAAATTTTAATAAATTCGTTCTCAAAATCGACATATATTACCCGTGTTTATTCTGTCAACCTTTTCCCTATGATTTCTTTTCCCAAGTATTGAAAACGCGTTTTAAATGCATCGATTATTAAGACCCAAGTTAAAATCTGACAGGCGATGCGCAGTTGCATACTTTGTGGGTACCAAATATCAACATGAACTAATTCGTTATTTTTGTAAGGGTTTTTGTAAAATATTTGGCTTTGTTGCAAATTGTACAATTATTTATGTATTTTTTAATAATTTTCTCAAGTTCGGAGAATAAAATATTTTCTTTATTTCGTCAAAAACTTCATTAATACCCCTATGATTATTTTTGTTTTAATGTTCTACCTCTATAATATAAAGAAGTCTACCTTCTTTGGTGTTTGTTTTTATAATTATCAAATTTTTGTTCCGTGCGAAGAACTTTCGATATAAGTCTGAACAAAATAAAACCAGCCGTTTTAAAAAAAGCTCAAAATCTTAAAAATTAAAGGGTGTCCCCATACAATACGTATATTTTTTACGGGTATTATGAATTTTAAAGGGCACTTCTGTAAAATTTAAAATGACTGCGTATTACTATAGCTCCCTAAAACAAAAAATTATACAAAAATAAATCTAAAAATTAAAGGGTGCCCCCGTAATTGATGTAAATTTACTAATATGGGCCTATCTTTTGAACCGTTATAGACAAACGCTTGCATATTGGACAGAATGTCGATTGCTATGGCCGTTATAGTAACAAGTATTAATATTACAAATTATAAATTAAAGGGTGCTCCAAAAGTTCATTAAATTTGATGTATATGACCATAATTTTGAACAGTTGTAGACAGAGGATTGAAATATAACACGAACCTGTATTGCTAAGCTCGCAATAACAACAACTATACAATTTGGATTTGGAAGTTAAAGGGTGTTCCAATAGTTAATGTAATTTTGTATATGTGACCAAACTTTTGAACCGTTTAATATAGAACGCTGAAACTTAAGAGTGACCTGTATTGCTAAATCCGCTATATCAACGAGTTTATAATTTGAATTTAGAAATTAAAGGGTGTCCCATAATTGATGAAGATTTACTTATATGGGCCTATCTTTTGAACCGTTATAGACAAACGCTTGCAAATTGGACAGAATGTCGATTTCTATGGCCGTTATAGTAACAAGTATTAAAATTAAAGGGTTCCCCAATAGTTCATTTAATTTGATGTATATTGCCACACTTTTTAATAGTTATAGACAGACGCTTGGAACTTACAATGAACCTGTATTGGTAAGTCCGGATTTGGAAGTTAAAGGGTCTTTCGATATTTGATGTAATTTCAAGTGTGTGGCCGTACTTTTGAACCGTTATAGACAGAACGCTGAAACTTAAAAAGGACATGTATTTCTAAGTCCGCTATATCAACGAGTTTATAATTTGAATTTATGATTTAAAGGGTGTCCCATAATTACTGTCGATTTACTTATATAGGCCTATCTTTTGAACCGTTATTGACAAACGCTTGTAAATTTTACGCAATGTCGATTACTACAGCCGTTATAGTAACGGCTGATATTATTTAAAATTATTAATTAAAGGGTGCACCAATAGTTCATTTAATTTGGTATATGACCATACTTTTAAACAGTTGTAGATAGACGATTGAAATTTACAAAGAACCTGTATTACTAAACCTCTATAACAACAAGTATAACATTTGGATTTAGAAATAAACGGGTGTCCCAAAAGTTTAATTATAATAATATGGTGTATGTCGCCGGACTTTTGACCCGTTATAGACAGACAGCTGAAATTTACAAGGGACATGTTTTGCTTAGTCCGCTCTAACAAGAAGCTTATAATTTTAATTTAGAAATTAAAGGGTGTTCCCAAAATTAATGTAGTTTGTTCTATATGGCCGTATTTTTTGAACCGTTGTATACAAACACCTTAATTTTAGACCAATTGTCCACTACTTTATTTGGTATAATAAGAAGTATAAAAATGTTATATTATAAATTAAAGAGTTGATATTATCTGATGTATATGGGCAAACTGTTAAATCGTTACAAACAGACGGTTGAAATTTACACAGAACTTGATTACTAAATTTACTACAACAGCAAGTATATAATTTGACTTTTGGAAATTAAAGAGTGACCCTATAGCTGCTGCAATTTGACGTATATTTCCAAACTATTGAACAGTTGAACAAGTATAAAGTTTGGAGATATAAGTGTGTCCCAATAGTTAATGTAACCTAATTTATGTGGCCATACACTTGAGCTGTTATAGGCAAATAGATGAAATCTGTTTTGAAGTCTGTTTTTTCTTCGCAAGAATTATTTATATTAATTTCATATATTTAAACTTGTTAGCTTTAAATTGTTCTCACCTTAATGTTAATTTTCTTCTTTATTATTTTAGTTGTTTAGATTCAAAATATTTTGAAATGCTTTTATTTTATGTGGAATGTTATTTTGTTAATTCTGCACGCACAATAATTGATTCTTCTTATTTTTAAGTATTAAATTATTTATTATTTATTAAAGATTTTTGTTTATCCTCTTCACCTTCTGCTCGAAATCTGTCGAGTGGTTTTTAGTTTTTCATAGGCTGATTTTTTATTAAAAAAAGTATTATTGCTTAGAAGCTAAACTTTAAAAGATTTAATGTGAATTTAGCCTTCAAAGCAGATTTACACGCTTTGACAAAACATATATTAAATTACTTTATTTTAGCAGCAAAGTGAATCTGCTTGTTAAGCAATATAAACTAACAAATAAAATAGAGTTATAGACTCCATTTGACTATATGCATTAGTGTATGTGATGGATTGTTTTGTTATTTTATGTATGCCGCGATCGATTTGTTTTGCATTTAGTTAGAACAACTCCCTTTATGCAATTATAAAATAGTATTATGTTGGTTTTCTTTATAAGTATATCCGAAGGTGCATAGTCCATAGACATTGTAGAAAGTAGCACAACCATGTTACAAAACTTTGCACTCAGTGAACACGGTTTGAGCTTTAAGGACAATATAACGGTTTATTTTTTTTTTTACTCTTCCAACCATTAATAATGTCCAACTTTCCAACTAGATTTCGAGCTAATGGCAACGATTTAATCAAATTTTGTCAAGGTAACATTTGGTCCGGTGTCTTTTATTTTTTGATTGCTTTACCGAGTCTTTTAGTACTCTTTTTCCTTGATTGGTCTCTCTTTCGTTAATCTACCAGCATAGTGCGACTTTGCATCGCAATTTACTACGCGAGTTTAGTACGCAAATTGCTGTATATCTACAGTGAAATTTACACGACTTTTGTTGCAAGTTTTGAGCATTTAAGATTTAGGGGCATTTTGTCCATTAGGAATCTTTCATACTCAGTATTAATTCAAACATAAAACGGTTTGCACAGTAGTAATCGAAAAGTTTATAAAAGTTATTGTATATACATATGTATGCAAGTGGAGCCAGTATTCGTTTTTTAAATTGGTGCCAGAGCTAGGTTTAAAAGCTTAAAATAGTGTTCTGAATCCTCGATGAATTTTTACGCAGCTGTGATTAAAAGCGACACCGTTATTGAGCCTTTGTTCTTTTTAATTAAACGACAATACAAGATATTGACACAACTTCATCTCACATTCGTCTAAACAAATTTTAAGAATATTTTTTCATGTCGACAAAGAATACTTCTGTATTCATGCATTTCAATATTTAACGATTGTTGTCGAAGGAGAAGAACATTTTTGTCAATACTTTTCGTTTTTTTTTGTGTTGGTACAAATAAAAATTTAATGCAAATTAAAATTTTAAAAGTAGTTGAAAGCGTTAATATGCCTTGCAAGAAGCACAATGCTTAAAAAGATATATCTCAAATTCTTTTCAAATATTAAAAAGTTTGTTCAATATTTCAAGGTACTACAACACGGTGCTTTAAGAATGATAATAAAAATGTTTTAGAAATGGAGCCTGAAAAATATTTATAAGAAAGATAAACAAGTTGCTTATATAGAAGTGGTCAAGACATACCTGAAAATAAAAATGCAGCAAGTAGAGAGAGTAAAAAATTTTGAATCACAAATATTTAATCATCAATTTACCGTAAAATTACATTTGGAAAGAAACCGTAGGAAGGAAAAGCACAACTTGTTTGTTTGCAAGTCAAAAATACAAAAAAAAAAAAATAATAATAAAAATAAAAGAAAAAAATTTACAGATGATTATCTTTTCCAAAAGCAGTCCATTAAATGCTTTATCAATGGGAATGCATTTAGGGGTAATGGTGTTGTTGAAGCATGTGCAGCAGTAGGGTGGTTTAACAATTCTAGTGGTAGTTTATTTAAAAAGGTTGTCACAGTTTTTATGTTTGTTATGTTTGCTTTTTCTTTCTATTGTACTTTTGCTAGCTTTGCTAGTTAAATGTACGTTTATGTATTAGTGGTAGTTAGTTGGTGGTTGTAACTCGTTAAGAAACAAAAGCAAAACATTCCGCGCTGTTGAGCGGAGCCTGTGCATTGCCAACTTAGTTGAATTTTGACCGAATTTTAATACGACCGTTTGTCAACTCTAGTCAAAGGAAGAGAAATGCAAAGAATATCGAATATAATAACAATACATTATTTTCAGTACTACAAATAAGAATGAAATGTATACAGTGTAAATAGATAAATGTTCAAATGTACTTACTTACAATGATAAATTAAAAAAAGTAATTATAACAAAATAATACGAATATATTTATGTTATATATAACAATTTAATTATTAATTTAAGCGCACCATTTAATTGTGTAACGTTCAGTGTAACATCATTGATATGAGTTGCGTAAAAAACGTCGTTTTCTTATTTTACACAAGTGCAGTTCGTTAGTGGCGTAAAATTAAGGAAACTTATCGAATATTTTCTACGAGTTTTGTGTACTAAAATTCAGGTGGACACATAAGGAACTGCAAAATGTGTGTGTGTATATACTAAAAACAATATAATAAAAATGTGTACTATTTCTTGAAGTAGCAGCATATTGTGTAAAAACAATTATCTTATGCCTTATTTATCTGGATTACTGTTGTAAACAAAAACGAAAAAAAAAACTTAGATAACCCGGCTTAGATATATGTAAATGTATGTATGCATGTGTGTATTTATGTACTTATGTACTTACTTACAGCTGATGAATGCTGCAGCTAGTTCTTGCTAGTTCAATTTAGTCTTCGAATTTAATTTCTAATTTTAAAATTTACCAGCTGAGGTAGACGCAGTTCGGTTAAACTGTTAAAATTATTTCGGATTCATATTAAATTAAATGTATGTACTTGTATTTGAAATATTCTCTTTATTTTAATGATAGTCAGCAGCATTATACATTTTCGTTTACATGTCATTATAATTTTCTCCTCAGATTTATTTGGCAACGCAGAGCCAACAACACCAATAGTTACCGTTGGAATATGTAAAGGTTATAAAGTGATTTAAAGAAGTTTGGCAATACTGCAAGTGCATTATACTTTGATTTGATAAGGAACAACTTGTCACTAATCCTCCCTTACTAAACCGTTACAAAACAATATTTTTTGTATAGTTTCTCTTGCATTCTAACGCCATAAAAAAAGAAATATGCGCACTTACACAAACAACATGACAGTGTGTCAAAAAACTCCTTGAAAAATGTTTTATTTAGCTATTTGTTATTTTAATTTACTATAAAATACAATACCGGTTTTGACTTCATTTTAAAATCAAAATTATTACTATTTAAAAACTGCTTACGTTAAAACCTTAAGCGGTTAGAATGCAATTTTGAAGAAATACTTGACTCCATCTGATCTCCTCGCTATCTATGTCAGACCGAAAATAAAATACAACTCTCATGTATAGGCCGGTGCTTCAGAATGTGCTCTTATAAAATAAGGGAAATTTTTCCTGAGAACCAGAGGCGATATTCCTGGCGATATTTAAAATACTTGGCGATGTTTTTGGCCATTTTTTATGATTTTCTTTATGATAACATTTCAATTATAAATATAAATAAATAACTTTTCAGGTCGACTTAGAATGTAGGTATATCGGCGAACCAACCGAGTTCGCTTTGACTTATATATTTTTAATCTTGTATATACATAAGTACTAATGTTTGAATTAAATGTCAAGTGATAAAAACGCTAAAATACAACGGCCTTGAGTTTCAGCAGTAGTGCAGGAATTAGGCATCAAAAACGTAAACCACACTACTCACATTTGCAAGAAATATTTTTAAGCTAAATCAAAAAACAGCAATGAATTAATAAAAAAAAATTTAAAGAAAAATTGAATTTACAAAATTCGTCTTTTAATATGTATAACACTGATTTTGTTGCGAGCTACAAACTGTATTGATACTTTGATTTAACAAGAAAGTTGTTTTCTATTTTTAAAAAGTTGGTAAAAACATTGCCTGTTTTTATAACTGATATTACACAATTTTTTATATTGGCGATATTTGGCGAGAAAGCGCCAAGAAAAACTGGCAAAACTGCTGAGAACCGTAATTTCCTACGCGATCTGCTCCCTGCATTTAAAGCGCAACCCTTTGTGGTCGTTTGGCAGTGAATCGCAGTACGCATCGCAGAAAAAATCCGTTTTTTACCTGAACAGTTTGCATGAAGAATAAACTCCCTGCGGAGGTCTTTTCTGCCACTTTCAGATCAGATTCAAATCAAATATCCACCTTACCATTTTTAAGGTCTACAAGTGTCACTTTATCTGTCTTTTATTTTAACAAAATCAATTAACTAAGTTGGTCCTGAACTTCCGAAAGTAACGAGGACTTAGCTAAAGGTGTATTTTTAAAGACGGTTTTTACGGTCTATACAATTTACCCCGTTTTTTTATATTTCTGAAGAGAATCTGAAATTAATGACGCTTTAACAACTCAAATTTTACTTTGTGTGTTTTTTTGTTTTGATAACTTCACGAGTGTTCATGTTATTTGTTTTTTTCTATTTACAAGTTCTCAACGTAGATAATTCTATGGACTGTTGTATATGGGTTATCCATTTTTTACAACAGGTGTGTATAGGTCTACGATAGTTATATCAATTATTTACGTTAAATTTAAATCATTGAATCGTGTTGTATTTCCGTAACCTGAACTAGTTTGTAGTAGATAACTTGTCAGTCAACAGTATATCTTATTGTTGATTTCCAACTTAAGTACCTTATCTGGACGCTCTAAACGAAGTGCACGCATGGTTGGTTAGTGGTTGTCATATCAAGTTGAAATTCATTTACCCAAATTCAGAAAGTCTAAATCGGTGATGGAGAGTTCAACGACTACGCAAAACTCATACTTTTGAAGAAAAAAAAACTTTTTTGACTTACAGCTAAAAACTAAATTACCGTATTTCCGAGCAAATCGCCAGTTGCCTTTTTTCTTGGTTTTTATTTCTTAGTACTCTTTATATTGTAAAGAAGCTTCACTTAACATTATAATTAAAGAATATATTTTTAAGCCGAATAATGTCAGCACATTCTGTATTTATGTATCTTGTATGTAAAAATAAGCTTCAGTATGTACGAATGTTTGCAATGGGTGATGAGTATCCTGCTCTTTAACAATTAACAGTGCGCATGAACATACCTTTTGCCATTTCTTTTAAACTCTGGACACAAGTTAACCCAATTGGAAATTATTTTATTGTGTTTAATAAACAAAACAAGTTTAGACAAATTTTCACAAAACAACAAATAAAAATATTTTTAATCGCACCTTTTTTTAATTTCTTATAAAAATAAAAGTGATTTTGAAAAATAAAGTGAAGTGAAAAAGAATATTAAAATGTGAATTGGTGTTCCATTTTAAGTTTTTAGAAATTTTTACAAATTTCTTGGGAAATGAATAAATATGAAATAATTAACGATATAGTATGCCTTTTAATATTCCATTCTTATTTTGATAATCTGTGTACCGGAGGTGAGTAAGAAATATAAATTATCCAAATGGGGCTTTCGTTAGAATGAAAACAAAAAATTTTCTAACTTTCCACAGACACATATATAGTTACATATACACCTATGTATATGAACATCCATGTAGACTATAGTTTGGCATGACCCAGCAAACATAAATATAACATTTTCAAAGACTACAAGTATTAAAGGTTTACGTTCATACATATTACGGTATGTACATAAACTTATGAGCACTAAGTTTAAAAGGATAAACTTTTTTTTAAAGTAAGACTAAAGGCCAGGATTCACTATCATACACAATCGTACGATTTAATTACACAAAAATCTGACAGAATTCTGTCCTACTTTAAAAATCGTTTCAAAATGGCGTCGTAGGTGCCACACTATTATACAAAAAAGATGCAAAAACATATGGTTTTATTATTTTGTTGTTTTTTCTCATCATCTTAAAAAACTCAACTTTGGTCGCATAGAGAGAAATATTTTATGAATTATTTCAAAAGATTATAAGATCGTACAGATCTGTTAAAAACTCTGTCACATACATACAATTTTAATCCACACTATCATACTTTTTGAGCACACATGAAATTTTTGACAGATCGTACGACTGAGTATGATAGTTAATCCTGGCCTTAAGTAAGCTGTTCTCAAGCACCCACGATTGTGTAAACACATATAAAGATCGTTATTAAACTGCAATTTACGGGGAAAATCTTAGTATATTAAAAAACATCGTCTGTTAACAAATGATTCCTTTTAGCTCTTTACATTTTTAAAGTCCCACTTTTTTAATTATTTTATAACTATAACGCTGGGCAACAAAAAAAAGGGGTGATTTTTTAAAAGCTATATGAAAGTTTAAAAAAAACACATAAAGTTCAGAAAAAATGCATGAAATCTTTATTTGAATCGATAGTACGGTCCATACAATTTAATGTTGTATAGATTTGGTCATAACATTGAATTTTTTTACAAATATTTATTTAGTGAAATATAATTTAAAACAAGTAAGAGTGCTATATTCGGCTATGCCGAATCTTATATACCCTTTACCATATATGTAAATCTAGTTTAGTCCAATAAAAAAAAAAAGAATTGGGGTAACAGAGAATAAAAAAAACTTGGAAAATATAGGCGAGCGCCAATTTTTTCACTTGATGCTGTGTTTTTTTTAATTCTCTATCGCCCCATATATTGGTTTTTTTCATTGAAGTCACTTCACTAATCTAGATTTGTTCGAAATGATATTAAAAAATTAGAGGCAGGCGTGGTGTTTTACTGATGCCTTGAAGGACATGGAAAGATTTTGCTGATTTTCAATAGCACAATTTTTTAAACTATGTCTGATCGATTGGAGTACTTAAATTTTCTCTAGCTTATCTAGTGCCTTGGCAAAGTTGATTTCAACCTGAACACGGACGGACAGACGGACATCGCGCAATCGACTTCGTTATGCATCAGAGCTTAGAATATATAAACTTTATGGGATTGGAAGTAGATATTGTTTAAATTACATACGGAATGAAAAACTTAAATATAAATTTTTTCTCTCTGTCCCAAAGGGTATAAAAACGTTTAAATGGATTAAAAGTTTGTCATTTACTTGCCTTTGTGTTCTATGGACAAAGAGTTGCAAACTTTTGCAACTATTTTTTCCTTTTCGTTAGGCATTGTATTTAAGATGTTTTTTAATAAAAGCTTTACGATTTACAATTTAACTTTTAAATAATTTATTAATGTTTCTAAAAATCAACTGTTACAATAAATTTGCTATACATTTAAAAAGGCACTCAGCTTCGTAGAAAAGACTTGCAGATATGCTACGATGAGTGACTTACGCTATTGTTATGTACAAGTACGAACTACTAGGCTTTTTCCCAAAATTTTCAAATTTTGTCAGCATAAATAACGTTATAATGTATAAACAGCTTCTGGAGGTTGCGCTTACCTTCTGCAAATATTATTGCATTAATACTATTCATTATCTTTGAGAAATAAAAGTGCTCTCTTAGCTTGAATTAACTTATGAATACTTGCTGGGTTAATGTGACCCTCATCTGTGTATATTTTTGTGTGCGTACGTATTTGTTGAAGGGGTGGTTGAGTTTGAGAAGCCAACCCTTTCTTTACGTACAATGTTCCCCATCCCTAGTATAAAAAAAATTTCCAACAGGAAATTAAAAGAGAAGAAAAATTTATAAATACAAAAAATCAAAATATTAAAAAAAGTTTTTAGTGCTGGCTAAATGACAACAACTCTGCAAAGAAAAGTGTTATAAAAATTTAAAAATTTATTTTCAAACAAATTTCTGTTACATTCCTTAATAAGTGTTTTAAAAAATACTAAAAAACAAAACGTCAAAAGGTGTTTTGTAAATAAGCCCCCATTTTTTAAATACTCTCTTCTAAAGTGAAAATTAAATTTGATAAAGTAGAATTTTGTAATAAAAATGGTTTCGGAGGTGTTCTAATACAAAAGTCCATAAATTAAATTGTATAAAATAATTATAAAATAAATTATATAAAAAAGACAGTTAGAGGCTACAAATAGATGTGTATATATAAAAAAATTATTTTTTTAAATTAAAAATAATACCAATAGTAATGACAATGATAATTATAAGTCAAATCAAGGTGACTTGAAGCAAATAAAAAAATCTTCGCAAAGAATAGTGTTAGTGTCGATAATAAATGTTTTACACTTGGAATAAGAAATGTTTAAAATGTTATTTACTACGATATTGTTTTATTTTTTCTTTTATTTAATATATACTTATTTTTGAAATGCAAATTGGAAAATTAAATTTAAAAGTATTTGATTGAAGATAAAAAATCATTACTATCCACTACGAAATATAGCAAAGACACCAACCAATTAAAGTTAATAATGTAGTGAGACTGTGCTGTACATATGTATCTAAAAGTAAAATAAAAGCCGAAAAACAAATGGAAAAAAGTAATTGCTTAATTAAAGTACTAATTTTATTTATTTTTTGTTTTCGTTGCAGTTAATTGATAATGAAATCGTCAAGCAATTGTTATGTTTAACCGTAGTGCTCTTATAACTGATCTGGGAAGTAGTCTAAAAGAACACCAACTGCAACTCTAAGAGAAACTAATATTAGTAAATACGTCTAGATTTATACATATACATACTTATATTTTGTGTATACAATACATAAAACGTTTTTACTTAATGCTCAATCACTTGTCAAACTCGAATGGGACGTTGAGTATGGAGTCAATTAGTGAAATAATTGACCATCAGACACTAAGCCGGCAACTGGTAGAAGATACCAGCGATCTGATGGGGCAACATACATTAGTAGGCCGCACACCGTCGCCGGCATCGTCGGTAACAGTACTATCAACGAATGATGGAGTAATAGATGACCATGAAGTGGCAACGTCGGCAAATGTTGTTTTAAACTCGGACTCTGGGGAACATAGCAATCTGGCTATGGTGCACACTATTATTAACCATCATAGCTCAAACTATCAGACACAACGGTTACATCATCAGCAACATCATCTTCATCAGCATCACCATCAGCAGGAACAACATATGCATCATCACCATCATCAACGTTTGAGTTTGCCGCAACGTTTGCATCTTGAAAGCCCAGTTGATTTCGTGACAGCTGATAATACCTTGGATGAATTGTCTGTCACTTCAAACTGTTCGAATACAATGGGACATATCATTGCCGTGGAGCAAGAACATAAACTAGTAATTGTTAATGGCAATAGTAATGGTAGCACCAACAACAACAATAATAATAATAGTAATAATAACAATAATATTTGTAACAATCACAAAATTAATAATAGCAGTATTAATAGTGATAACGGTAAAAGCAATTGCGATTTAGGTGTCGTTTTAGATCACCTCACTACCGACGATCACACAACAACGGATTCTTCAGATCAGCCTAATTATGAATCACATGGATCAAGAGAATCTGATCCCCATCACATCTCCACACTTAGCCATATACAGCATCATCATCAGCGTCAACAACGTTGTCGTTCTAGCATGCATGACCATTCCCCACTTCCATCAACTCAAACGGAGTCCCTGTCAGTAATTGTTCAAAATCACGACGATTCGCGGGACTCCACAACACAAGTACTAAGCCCTCCTGAGCTCAGTGTGGTGGGTGTAGGTGAAAACTCTTTAGGGACCAGTTCCTATCAAACACTTACTTCGGTAGTAAACGATGAACCATTGTCTCCGCCCGGCTTTAGTCCGTCATCAGCATATGCTACTCTGACGCCTCTGCAACCTTTGCCACCTATTTCAACAATGTCGGATAAGTTTGCCTACGGCGGACATATTAGCGGAGGAGGCGTGATCAGTAGTACCAGTACAAATGACGCAACGAGTGATGATGGGGGCAATGTAAATAGTGTTTCAAATGGATCGGCTGGAGTAGTTGGTCCTTATGTGGTGATGCCAACAACTCATCATAGTCACAACCAACACCATCATTCACATCATCACCACGAGCATCAGCATCACTCAAACCCACTTAGTTCACTTAGCTTAAGTGGTCTGAGCGGTGGTGAACCTTCTCCGTATTCCGCATATGATAAACTGCCTACAATGGGAATGTCCATGACTCCACCTCATAACTATGGCAGCTCTCCTTCACATACTCTTTCAGGACTTGTGGTGTCCTGCGATTTGCCAGAAACTTCTCCCGGTGGATGTGGACCCCTATCACCTCAATCACCATACAGCCACTCAACCGACTTGCAATCACCGAAACCTTCACAACCTAACTTGCTGCACTGTAAAGATTCCTCCAGCTCGAAACCAAGTACTATAACAACCGACAACAGCTTAAGTGTACCAGGATGTACTGCTCAACAACGTCATGTTGTATGCTTGTCTTCTGTCAATATTAATGATAGCACTGTTGTGGGGGATCATGTCATTGTAACGGATTATGACTCACCTTTCAATTCTCAGCAAAGGGACTTGATTGTCTCTACCAGACCATCTATGTCAACAGCATCTAACGTTGGCGGACGAAATGGCTCTCACTTACAACTACAAACTTCAAGTCCTGGAGCTCCTAGCCCTCACTCAATGTCAGCTAGTTCTATGAACTCTCCAGGTGCAATCGTACCATTACCGCATATGAATAGCAATACCAGTAAAAGTATAGTCAATATATCGTCACTGCAGGATAATCAGCAGCAGCAGCATATAATGTCACTAACACCTTCACCACCACCTCAGAACATTGGCCTCGGTGAAGTTCCTCAAACGCTACTTGTAACAGTGAACCATGTTCATGATGAGGCAAACACGTTAAATGGCAGAAGACTTATGATAAATGGCAGTCTGGATTCACATCTAATAACGCAAAGTACACGGCATTCGCAGCAGCAGCACCATCAAGATCAAAAATCGCATCCCATTACTAGTGAATGTTCCATTAATGGAAATCAACAAAACCAAATTGTTAACCAAGTTCAACAGCAAGAGCAGCAGACAATTCAGAATCAACAAACCCATAATGAAATTCAGCCTCGTAGCAAGCAAGCCGTTAGTAATTCCAACGCAAATTCAAATATCACCAACACAGTGGGTGGAGATATGGAAGAAATTAATACAAAGGAACTAGCTCAACGTATTTCAGCAGAACTGAAGCGCTACAGCATACCTCAAGCAATATTCGCTCAACGGGTATTGTGTCGTTCCCAAGGCACTTTATCTGATCTTCTGCGAAACCCAAAACCCTGGTCAAAACTCAAATCAGGCCGAGAAACCTTTAGACGAATGTTTAAATGGCTGCAAGAGCCTGAATTTCAGCGAATGTCTGCGCTTCGTATGGCAGCAGCTCAATTGCCACAGCGAAGTTCATGCACAACAAATGGCAATAACTCAATTAATTATCACATAGTCAACAACAGTGCACATGGTGAGTAATTAATCGCCATTTCTTAGAGTTGCAATACATTCTTTTTAGAAGAATTCGATTTGGATTTTACAGGTTCAACTAGCCTAGGCAATACAACACCAGGCGCAACAGGACCAATAGTGACTCCTGGAGTAGCATGTCATCGTAAAGATGAACCTCAAATGGAACATATGCCCCAACCCAAGAAGCCTCGACTAGTATTTACCGATTTGCAAAGGCGCACCCTACAAGCGATATTTAAGGTATGTTTCTGTATGCTATAATAAAACCTTCAATAATGTAATAACAATAGAAATGATAAATTATTAGAGATACACTTTTCTATTTCTGCTGCATATATAAAGTATTAACATATTACACCAACACCACTTAACTGAATCTAATACATATTCACCCCTATCGTGAATAAGAAGTGAAATTTTTGTTCATGTGAAATTTATATTCCAGCCTAACAGAAAATTGTTATCGGAAATTTTACATTAACAATTTTTCCACAACATGAACAAAGTTATCGTTGCATTTGCAAAAATGAAAATAAGTTGTTTATGAGGCATTAAATGCAAATTTAAGCAAGAAAATGTAAAGCGAAAAATTTGGGGCTGAACCCTTAGATTCGGATTTACGGACCTCCAAAGCTTGTATGTATAATATGGCATATATCGAGTATTTTAAAGTGGAATTAAACAATATATGTAGGTAATTTCAATACCTATATTTTATTTAATTTTTTATTTTATTTTTTGTTTTATTTGAATTGCTCCATACACAAGACTAAGAGCCTTATATTGCAGTATGGAACTGATGATATATAGAACATAATCATAAATCAATTTTTATAAAAAAAAAGAAATTAAAATTAAACATTAAAACACAATTAAAGCAAAAACTAAAAATTAAAAAAAACAAATTAAAATTAAATTATTTAATTATAAATAGTATGTTTGTTTCTGTCATAATATCGAAAAGGTAAATAATATACCCAGTCAACAACAAAAAGCAAAACATAACTTGAACAAATAAATAAGTTTAGCGGCAACACTACACAAAAAAGTTGTTCAGGAGATGTAAAATGTACTTTAACAAAAATATTAAATGAAAGTTTTCCGAAGTCGGGCGCAAGGTTCTGCTAAATTTTTTTTTGTGTGGTATTGCCGCTAAGCTTAATTTATTTGATACAGGTAGTTTATATAAAATAATTTTTGCCAAAAACCGACTACAAAACAGATTTAATTTGTCGGTCTGCAAGAGTATGGCCACAGACATCAATTTATATTACTTATTGGGACGCCCTTGTATTCCATCACCAAAATTTATACACGTTCAACGGTTCAACAGTTTTTCAATATACATCAAATTAGAGCAACTATATGGGCACGCTTTAATTTTCAAATTCAAATTATATACTTGCTGTTGTAGTAGACTTAGCAATCAGGTTTGTTGTAAATTTCAAACGTCTGTCTATAACGGTTCAACAGTTTGGCCACATACATTAGATTACATCAAATATTGTAAAACCTTTTAATTTATAATTTCAACTATTTATACTTCTTATACCAAACAACGTAGTGGACATTTAGTATAATTTTCAAGTGTTTGTATTTAACGGTTGAAAATATACGGCCATATAGGTCAAATTACATTAACACCATTTAATTTCTAAATTCAAATAATAAATTTGTTGCTATAGCGCACTTAGCAATACCGGTCCCTTTTAAGTTTTAGCTGTCTGTCTATAACGGTACAAAATCTTGACTACATACATCAAATTACATTAACTATTAGGACTCCCCTTTATTTCCAAATCAAAATTATATTCTTGTTGTTATAGCGGAGTTAGCAATACAGGTTCAGTAAAAAATTTCAAATGTCTGTCTACAACTGTTAAAAGTATGGCCATATATATCAAATTAAATGAACTATTGGGGCACCCCTTAATTTATAATTTTAAATATTAATACTTGTTACTATAACGGTCATAGCCATTAACGGTCATAGCCATCAACATTCTGTCTAATTTGCAAGCATTTGTCAATAACAGTTCAAAAGATACGGCATATAAATCAAATTACATTTATTTTGAGAACACACTTCAATTTCTAAATTCAAATTATAAATACAAATTAGCAATACAGGTCCCTTTGAAGTTTCAGCGTTCTGTCTATAACGGTTCAAAAGGTTCGTTGTACATTTCAGCCGTCTCTGTATAACGGTTCAAAAGTTTGGAAACATACATCAAATTACATTAAATATAGGGACAGAATTCAATTTATGATTTTAAGTGTTTTTACTTGTTATGAAAACGGTCACTGTAATCGACATCCTGTCCAATTTTCAAGCGTTTGTCTATGATGGTTTGGAAGATAATCGCATACAAGTCAATTAACGTCACCTATGGGGACACCCGTTGATTTTTAGATTTATTTTTGTATTACTTTTTACTATTGGGAGATAAAGTAATACGCAGTCATTTTAAATTTTAAAGAAGTGCCCTCTACAGGTCATAATACACGAAAAAATGTGTATGTCGAATTGATAACCTCCTTCTTTTTTAAAGTCGGTTAAAAACGACTTTTTATGGTCTTTACCTGATTTTTATTCTTTTTCCTTTTTTATTAAATAAGTTTTGGAATTACCTTTTCTATTATACCCATATTGTCTCATTCCGCCATAAAATACTCGACATTATACATACATACGAGATGGAAATCCGTAACTGCAAATATAAGTGTCAGCCCCAAATTTTTCACTTAACATTTTTTGCTTACAATTTTATTTTACACCCCGTATACAACCTTTCTTTAATTTTTGAGATGCGTCCGTAAACTAGATTATGGCCCTTAAACAACCACAGGAAATTGACCTGTTACATTGCATCTTGTTGAGAAGAATGTAACTTTTAAATTTATTCAAGTGACAAAATTATTTTTGCCCTAAAATTACTTCTTATTAACCTAAAATATCTAGTTAATTCAAAAAATCATGCTTACATATGTATGAATTTTACTATCAAAGTCAAAGTCACAAAACAACGTAGAAATTACACATTTCACGCAAAAAGAAAAAATTCATGCTAAGGGAAATTTGATAAGATTTCGCTTTAAGTAAAATAAAAAGCAAACCATATAAATCAAAAAGAAAAATTTACGCATTTCTCGAAACCTTTGCGCTCATAAAGAGTGCAAAAAAACATTTATTTGCCAATTGAAAACCTTTAGAATTGCCGGCTTTATTATGCTAAACTGGTTAACTCAAAGATCTTTTAACTTATTTCAGAAAAGTTTTCGTTGATAGCTTTTTTGTCTCTAAAAGGCTCTTTTTATTTTATAGCTCTGAAGATACACATATTAAAGGCATAGCGTGAGCCATTTTAAGGCATGTTCAAAAAAAGCTCCTAGGTGCGTTCTTTTAAGAATCGTTTTTTTTCTGAATGCTCATTTAATGGTTGGCTGGGTTATGAGCAGCGAAACATCCCTAATAAAAAAATTCAGATACGTTCAATACGTTATTTCATGTCGAAGAAGGTTCCGGAGATTTGTGTGGAAAAAAACTATTTAGTCCAATTATGGTTTCAAAACTACCGCATTTAGAACCTACTCCTACCCATTAAAATTGACCAAATTCAAATAAAATCGGCGAAGAGGTTGCATATAGAAATATTCATTTTTCATCTATTTTATGGCTTACCATTTTCTTTCTCGCAAAGGGCTTTAAAGTTGGACATTGGGAACTCTTTTACTTTCTCGTAAAGGGATCCTGACATACGCAAATATTGAGATCCTTCACAACTACGAAAAATCTCAAAACATCTGTAGCACTTAGAAATTTTGTGGTTCAGGGGTTGGCTCTATAATTTCCAAGCCAGTCGGGTAGAAAACTTTAACTTTTGCAGCCTTCACTTCGAAGAATAAACTTGGGCAGTATTTTGTTCGTATTATGTTTTGTTAATTGATATGAATGCAACATTAAAACTCGTACCCAGAGGGAAAAAACGTCGAAAAGCAGGTAATTCTTCAGGAATTAATCAATTTTAAAGAGCTTCGAAACAAATATTGATATTTTTCTTAATGTTTGAGTTCATTGGTTGCTTGTTTTTGGAACCATAAGTAAGAAAAACAGTAAGTGGGTAATTTTATACGGATTATCTGATTTGAATGAAATGTGGAAAACAGACAGATCCTTGTCCGGAAGGACTAAGAGGGGAGAGTAAGAGATAAATAAACAATTTTATTAGCATCGGCCGAATTAAATAAAATTTTGAAACATAGGTCGATCCTTACTTAGTGAGTGCTTAAGGCAATGTCCTTTTTGAAAATTTGATCAAGCTGGGAGAAAAAGAAGGGAAATACGGATTTTTGTATGGCTGAGCTAATTTTAATGAAATATGAAACATAGATCCATCCTTATATAACTGACCATGTTTGTTATTAAAACTCGGACTTGAAAGGGAAAACCGAGGTAAAATGGCAGTTGTTATATGGCCTAAAGATTTTAAATTTGAAACATAGATTCTTATCCAAAACATGTAATAAGCTACGCTTGAATTTATTTCAGGTTACAAAGGCTGTGAAGAGTTATTAATTAAACCAATATCTAGAATTAATATAAACCCAGGCGCAGGCAACACAACAACGGTTTTGCTTACCAAAGATTTTCTACATTTTGTCATGGACATTATGTCTGGTGCTACATAATGTCCATTGACATTAATCGGTGGGCAACAATGTCAAATCACTCTGGTGAAGTGTATATAAAATTATTTCGTTTGTATTCTTGTGGTGTTTTTGACAATAAAAATGAATCATTAGAGATCTGCATGAATTCATTCAAAACGCCTTTTGAATCATTCGTTTTTTATCATGTCACGATGTGTTTTGCTTCCAAGCTTTCAAAACGAATTAAACAAATCACGCATTAAAAAAAAAATTAGTTACAAATCGAACAAAACATAATATGAATCAAATGTGTAGAACCAGTTTTACACTAAAAAACAACGAATCATTTTTAATTCTATGAGTTGATTTTAATCAGCTTAAACAGAATAATGCAATATTGCTATTTTTTGCCTGATATACTATTGCGTTTTATTTTTGGTCAGTTCGATACTTAACTCCGTAGATTACGCTTATCTGTCAATAAGTAGCGGATAGTTGTTTAAAACAAGCAAATTAACGTTCCGAACTTTAAAAAACTATTAAAAACTTGAACTCTTTAACGAAAGTAATTACAAAACGCACTCAGAGCTAGCATAAAAGCTATGGCCCCGGTGGCCAAACTAACCTCTACAAATTTAAAAAAGACAAATATCAAGAGACAAAAAGGATCTCGTATTCTTCCATTAGGTATGCTTCCTGACTTACCTTTCTCGTCAAAAAATTGGTTCAGTGCCCTAGCAAATCTTAATGATATAGAATTAGATGCAACTTCTAATATAAATGAAGAAAAAAGTGTAAAGCCACCACCATTAGTTGTCGATGGCAAAATAACACTCAAGAACCTGCAAGTTTTACTAGGTAAAGACTCTTTTTATAAGCGTACATCTATTGGGACTAAGGTCTTTCCACCGAACTCCGAATATCACGAAAAATACAAATAAATATTGTTGGATAAAAAAATTTAATTTCATACCTTCTGTTCTAAAGAGAACCGACCTTATTCAGTGTTTCTTTATGGACTTCCCAAAATTAGCTCAGAGGACATCAAAGAAGATATCCGAAGTTACAAATTAATCTCCTCTTCTATTACAAGGTTCAATTCATTAGGAAAAATTTTAATCCTGAATCGCTAAACAGTATTACTGCAATTTGCAGTATAATTCTATCATGGAAAAAAACATAAACAAAAAAAAAAAAAAAAAAATATGACAATCCAACGCAATGCTGAAACTGTTTAATGTACGGTCACGGCGGAGAACACTGTAACCGCCTGCCAGCATGCATGATATGTGCAAACCAACATCACACCAACATTTCGGAGTCAAGATAAAATTCCAGCTGCATTTGCATGCCTTAACTGCAAAAAATATGATAAAGAACGAACTGACCACGCTGCTAATGACCTCAACTAACCTCTACGTTCACTTTACCTAGAAACGAGAGCCAAAGCAACTAAAAAAAGAAGCAGTCATACATACAATAAAAACAACCAAAGTTTACCACAGTACATTAATGCAGACTTGTCGACAGTAAATCAAAACAATAACAACAATTTTCGTAATACTGTATCATACGCTGACTGCATTAAAACAAATAATAGTCTGTTTAGCGTAGATTAGTTATTTAATATTTTTACAACAGCAATAAGTGATCTTCAAAAATGGGCATCAAAAATACAACAAACTGAAGTAGTTATGTCGATGGTCAAATATGCATATGGTCTCCGATAATTACAATGGAGTAAGAATACTTTATTGGCATTACAAACTTTTCTCACCTCGTTCAATTTGAATCTTTAATTAAGAGAGAAAATATAAATATTGCATCTTTGAATGAAACACATCTCAAAGAAAAACACAAAACATATTTTAAAAATTATTTAATTTATCGCAACGATAGGCAAATGTAAAGAGGAGGTGGAGTAGCTCTATTAGTCCACAGATCAGTCCAACATAAGTTAATCCCTATTGCAGATACGTCAGGAATAGAAAATAGGAATAGAAAATATATCGAAATAAAAATTAATAACAGAAAATTAGTTATCACTTCTGCATATTCACCCAAATACAAAAAAAGCTTTGCGAATGACGTAAAAAAGTTAATCACAACAAATAAAGATTTAATTTTACTAGGTGTAGGAATGTCAGACGAGACATTACTTATCAGTTAGTGCTAGACAGGACAATTATCATAAGGTTAGGGAACAAATTTGGGGTAAACCATAGGTCTCAATACATTTCCAGGCGCATAATAAAAGTACGTGAGAAATTTGCAAAGCGACGCCGAGATAAACGTTTAGTTGTAGAATCAATAAACAAAGTATTATTGTTAAAAGGCGACAATAGAAATTTCGCGCAGGCCGAAATTAATGGTAAAACATTAGATGGTTTATTGGACACGGATGCTTCGGTTAGTCTATTAGGTAAAAATTGCAGGGAAATAGTAGAAGATTTAGGTCCACGTGGGCCAATGTAGAAACTGCAAATGGTCAGCATCACAGAATACTAGGGAAAATAAACATGACCTACAAAGATTAAAAAAAGATATGCTTTTGTTTCTTTGTCCGGATATGGAACAAGTTGTATATTTAGAAGTAGATTTCTGGCGAAAATTTGGGTTAGCCCTGGAGATTGTGGGAGTAGAAGAATCAAATTTAAAGAAAATCAAAAATGTTTTCTCAGATGAAAAGAGTGAGTACAAAATGAAGACGCATGACCTAAAGGAGGAGCAGAAACATAAATTACAAACCGCTATTGACTAAGCTAGAAAAACATACTATTCGATTAGTTGAGGGAGCTGTGCCCATAACGGACCGGTACTATCCTATATCCCCAGCAGTTCAACAGATAACGTACCATGAAATAGATAATATGTTAAAATTGAAAGTAGTAGAACTGAGCGAAAGTCCCTGGAATAACCGGACCACATTATTAAGAAGGCCAGGTAAAAATCGGTTTTGTTTAGATGCAAAAAAGTTAAATAAATTGACAATTAAAGATGCGTATCCCCTCCAAAATATAGATAGGATTTTCAGCAGAATAGACGAGACCCAGTTTGTAAGTAGCGTCGACCCCAAATACGTCTTCTGGCAAATTGAGCTAGACGAGGAAAGCAATTTCTATACGTCGTTTACAGTAGCTGGAAGACCATTATACCAATTCCGGGTTATGCCGTTTGGCTTATTCAATGCGGCACAGAGATTAAGTAGGTTGATGGATAAAGTCATCCCGCAGTGTTTAAAAGAAAATGTTTTTACATGCTTGGATGATTTACTCATCATTTCGAGTACATTTGAAGAGCACATCAAATTATTAGAGCAGGTTGCTAAGTGTCTTAAGGATGCGGGATTAACAACTGGATTGAAAAAATCTAAATTTTGTTTTCAAGAATTAAAATATTTAGGATTTATTGTCAACGTTAAAAACGGATCCCGGTAAGGTTCGGGCCATTAGGGATATACGCTTACCAAAATCTGTAAGAGACGTGAGAAGTTTCTTGGGAACAGCCGCATGGTGTAGGCGTTTTATCAAGAATTTTGCGCCTATTTCGGCACCGCTCACAGACACCTTAAAAAAAAGCAAAAACATTTTTGATGACCCTAGAAGCTATAGAGGCGTTCGAAAAATTGAGAAAGGCGTTGACGTCGGCACCTGTTTTACGGCACGCCGATTTTACAAAACGATTTTATATTCAGTGCGACGCATCTGACTAAGGGATTGGGGGCGTGCTGTACCAGTTGAATGCGAATAATAAGGAACACCCCATAGCCTTTTATTCTCAGAAGTTAATTCCATGCCAAAGAAACTACACGGTAACTGAAAAAGAGTGTTTGAGAGCAGTGATGGCTGTGCGCAAGTTCAGGCCGTATGTAGAAATGATGCCATTTACAGTCATCACAGACCACGCCAGTCTGAAATGGCTCATGAGCTTAAAAGATTTAACTGGAAGGCTTGCTAGGTGGTCGTTACAAATACAGACCTTTGATTTTGAAATTTAGCACCGCAAAGGATCTGAAAAGGTCGTTGCGAATATGTTGTCCAGGGTACCGCAAGACGCCCCAATAGAGGCAATTGAAATGGAAGATTTACTAGACTGGGAAACAGTGGAGTTCGAGAGTGAAGACTATTTGGGTTTAATTGAATAAATAAGTACAAATTCTAAAAAAACTACCCAATTTAAAGATTTTAGACGGGAAAATATACAAGAAAAGTATGTGTAATCAGGATGTAAGCGAATTCCCATGCAAATTATGGATCCCAGCAAATTTAACCAATGAAAAAGCGCATGCTTCGACTACTTCCGCTCATGGAGGAATATACAAAACTTTGGAGAAACTAAAAAGATATTATTACTGGCCCAAAATGACACATCAGGTAAGAGAATATATTAGAAGATGCCTGATTTGTAAAGAAACGAAACCAGCCAACGTAAACATGATGCCAGAAATCGGTCAGGAGGTAGTAACGGAGCGTCCATTCCAAAAATTGTATTTTGAATTTTTGGGGAAATATCCCCGTTCAAAAAACCACAATTGCTATATATTTATTGCAGTTGACCATTTTTCGAAATTCGATCATGAAATAATTTGTTTAGAAAACAAAGATAAACTGCAATAACACGAGAAAAAATTAAAAAGAACTTGCATGCCGCATACGAAAAAAGCGCCGACAGATATAATAAAAGGGCGAGAAATATAATTCTGACTCCTGGTCAGGAAGTATTTTGCAGAAATACAGTACTCAGTGATTTTGGTAAAAATATAAATGCGAAATTTTGTCGAAAATTTATTAAATGTCGAGTACTGAGACCGATAGGAAACAACATGTATGAGTTAGAGTCGTTACAAGGTAATCGGAATATTTCACTCTAAAGACATAAAACTATGATGCAATATTTAGGCTAGATAAACTGTGATAATAGGGATAAGCTGCAATATGTGATATTAGAATAAGGTCCTAGGTTAAAACAATTGTTTAAGCCTTATCCTTGTTTTATAGCAACAGAATTATCTTTGAGTACCTGATTTTTAGTAATATTTTAAATAGTTTAATAATGCAACTTACAGCTGAATTAGAAACCTTTGTGTCTTAATTGTGGATTCCAGAGTAGAAATCCCTGGGTTGTCCATCAACGTGGTACACAGGCTTGAAAATAGATAAAATTTTAACAAAGAAAATATTTTTTGATTAGAAAAATTTAGTTTTGAACTTATCTGAAATAATGAGGACGTCATGAGTGAGAATATTGCCCGGCTTGTATGAGTTCAGGCTGTCCTGGCTTAGTTGCCATGCACAGCGTTCTTGCCCAGAGTACCCCGGTCAAACCCGGAGTTTTGTTGCGATGTCAACCCTACCCACAAAATAAATTTCGATGACATCTTCATATAAAGGGTTTAAATTTTTAGATATTCGTGGTAAGGCACATTATGGGTTAAGTACTGTCCGGCCTTGCATATTCTTTATTTTTAGAAGCTAAGGCGGGAACATGATAGATTAAGTACTGTCCGGCCTTGCATTTTTTTTATTGGTTTGTTATTATAAGCTAAGGCCGGCCTTGCTTGTGTTTTTTAATAATAAGATGTGTCTATGGGGTGAAGCGGCTAATTGAAATTAGTGATCCACCAGGACTGTGTGTAGGAAGCCATTCTGTGGTGCAATCACATACTTAAACCTGACAGGTAAACCTTAAATGAAAATTGAAAAAAATGTTTCTGTGCAGAGGGACGATACATAGATTACCACTTGGTGTATAAGACGTAGCCTTAGTTCCCAGGTTTAACAGACAATAAAGATTAACGCTGTAAATATAAACGATATAAATTTATATAATTGCAAATTTTACTTACCTCTTGTCTCGTGTGAATGTTTTCTTTTAAGCAAACAGATGTTTAAAGATAATGAGGTTGCCACACCTTTCACCCTGAATTTGCCAAAGTATACTGGAAGTAGAGTAGACAAAAGTGTATGCAGGGATGTGAATAAAAAGACTGTTATAATATATAATTTTGCTCAAATAGGGGAAAGTATAATGGTTTGGATAAGGGCGATACGAGGGTAAAACGAATTGTTGTAAACAGGGGAAAATAAGTTAGAAGGCGATAAGTAATCAATAATATTGTATTGTAAAAATTATGGGGAAAAAGGACAATATATGTCTATGTTCGTAATAAAAAAAAAGAAGGTTCTGGACAATTTTTTTACAACATGAAGCTTAGGGTACCAGATGGAGCCATCTTTATTTGATAAAGAAGAGATTAGCCGCGTTGAGCTAGGCGGAATACCGAGATATTTATGTAAAATTATAGCAGATTTTCTATCCGACAGAAAATTTGTAGTAGCCATCAATAATACTCTATCTTCTCCTAAACATATCGCAGCAGGTTTACCGCAAGGTTCTGTATTATCTCCTTTGCTTTACTCAATCTATATCTCGGACTTTGCTTCACCCAATTACATGAAAGTCGCATGCTATGCAGATGATACAGCCCTAATAACGTCCAGCAAACTAACAAAGGCTCTATTAAAGAAAATGGAAAAAGGATTTGCTGCGTGCGCAAAATATTTTTACAAATGGAAGATAAAAATCAACACTAGCAAAACACAGAGCATCATCTTTCCTTTTAACAACTCCCAAAACGCGTACCAACCCGTCAGTTTCGTTTCAATAACGATAACAGTCTAAAATAGTGTCAAATACCTTGGCATGCATTTAGACAAGAAAAAAATCCCTTAAAGTATTAAGAGCTTTGTGGCCCTTACTTACTTATGGTTCAAATCTTAAGTTAAAAATTAAAATTTATTATTCAGGAGTGTGATAAGACCAACCTTAACATATGCATCTTCAATAAGGTATAAGGCAGCAAAAACTCACATTAAGAAACTACAAGAAAACAAAAATCACCAAATCGGAAATAATATGTATGTAAGCGTTATTTTTGATAACGCAATTATATACATATAAAGGTTTTCCTCTTTTTCCTTTGAGTTATGTTAAAATTAAAAATATAATAAGCAATATCTGTGATTTAGTATTTTTATTCGTTGTAATATCAATATATAAAATCTAGAAACATACATATATATATGTATATTAATACAAGCTGTAAATAAAAATGAATCAATGAATTGAAAAAAAAATTTGGGTGAATTATTTTTGGTAATTATGTACATTAAAATATGTTTTTTAAAGTTTTAATAAAAACATATACACAATCATACACACATTCATTCATACATACATTCATACACTCATACATGCATACATTCAAACATACATTAATACATACATACATTCATACATACATGCATTCATGCATACATGCATATACACATACATACATTCATACATATATACATACATATGTTTGTGTAGATAGTATTTACATTTAAAATATTTTTAATCAAAAAGTCCTAGTTTTTATTCATATTTATTTCTAAAACCGCATTTTGTTATTCAAAATGCATACATGCATGCATATACATATTAGATTATTAAATTTTCAAAAGGAAAAAAATCTAAATTTATAATTTGCATGCCTATTCCAAAAAAATTTAATTTTTCCCTCATTACAATGACGAATGAATCACAACTGTTATTCGTGTCGTTTTTGTTGCAATTATAACAATGTTGATAAACAACCTTTATTCAAAAAATCAAATCAAATCAAAACAGGCAATGTTTTGATACATTCGACATGTTTATATTTTTCATTCGATTCTCTTTGTTTCACATTTTAAGAAGAGAGTATTTGGTGTTAGTGTAATGATTTAGTGTGAGTTGAAAAACGAATGCACTCATGCAGTTCTCTAGTTCTCTCGATTGGAAGAATTAAATGTTTTATTGTTTTTACGTGTGCTACATTGTTTTAGAAACGTAAACAAAAGCAATATGATCAGCTGTTGTTGGAAAAATCCGCATGAAATAATAAATAATAATAATGAAATGGCAAATCTAAATAAGAGCGTAAACTTTGTGTCTTGAATATAAATGTTAACTAATAATAATTCTTCCGAAAAAAACCGACTTCAAAACAGATTTCATCTGTCTGCCTATAACAGCTCAAGTGTATGGCCACATAAATTAGGTTACATTAACTATTGGGACACACTTATATCTCCAAACTTTATACTTGTTCAACTGTTCAATAGTTTGGAAATATACATCAAATTGCAGCACCTATAGGGCCACTCCTTAATTTCCAACTTCAAATTATATACTTGCTATTGTAGTAGATTTAGCAATCAGGTTCTGTGTAAATTTTAACCGTCTTTCTGTAACGGTTAACAGCGTTTGCGTAAAACGGTTCAAAAGATAGGCTCATATAAGTAAATCTTCATCAATTATGGGACAACCTTTAATTTCTAAATTCAAATTATGAACTCGTTGATATAGCGAATTTAGCAATACAGGTCCCTTTTAAGTTTCAGCGTTCTGTCTATTACTGTTCAAAAGTTTGGTCACATACACAAAATTACGTTAACACCCTCTAATTTCCAAATCCATATTATATATTTGTTGTTAATGCGGACTTAGCAATACAGGTTCGTTGTCAATTTCAAGCGTCTGTTTACAACTGTTCAAAAGTATGGCCATATACATAAAATTTAATGAACTATTCGCGCACCCTTTAATTTATAATTCGTAATATTAATGCTTGTTACTATAACGGCCATAACAATCGACATACTGTCCAATTTGCAAGAGCTTCTCTATAAGGGTTCAAAAGATAGGCTCATATAAGTAAATCAATTATGGGACACCCTTTATCAATTATGGGACACCCTTTAATTTCTAAATTCAAATTATAAACTCGTTGATATATATTAATACAGGTCCCTTTTAAGTTTCAGCGATCTGTCTATAACGGTTCAAAAGTTTGGTCACATACACAAAATTACATTTACTATTGGAACACCCTTTAACTTCCAAATCCAAATTTTATAGTTTTTGTTATAGCGACATTGCGTCAAATTTGCAAGCGTTTGTCTATAACGGTTCAAAAGATAGGCTAATAGATTTATTTTTGTAAATTTTTTTGTTTTTGGGAGCCATAGTAATACGCAGTCATTTTAAATATTACAAAATCGCCCTTTACAGTTCATAATACACGTAAAAAATATGTATGTTGTTTGGGGACACCCTTTAATTTTTAAGGTTATGAACTGTTTTTAAAACGGGACCAATCTGTAAGCATAATCTACCATATTACCAAAAATTTTCAAAATCAGTTCAGAAGTGACTGAGTTCTGGAGGCACAAATATAAAAAAAGCAACATTCAGCCGAATTGTATAACCTCCTTCTTTTTTTGAAGTCGGTTAAAAAAAAAGAGATAAGACCACTACAATGACCTAAAAATAGCTAAACTGTCTGTACTTTTTAATAATAAAAATCAAAACAAACAGACAAGCAGCAACTTCACTTCCTAACGCACTGTAAAAACCGGATTTTCTAGTTACTAAGCGCAGACACCTCACTATTTAGATTTGCCTCATACATTTTGTATGTACAAGAGAATTTTTGACATTAAGGTAGCGATAAGTGCGCTTATTTAGGTTTATCTGTAAGGTGCGATCGCATGCTCAACATTGCAATTCCGCGGGATCCCAAGTTTACCGAAAACTCTTCCCGTACTGAAAGTGTAAGTAAAAGAGATAGTTTTTGAGGGAATAGCATTCTTCATGTTCTTCTTCTGGTTTGTTGCCCAGAATTGTATAGTGTTTATTGCAATATACAGTTGTGTAGCTTTCGAAATCAAATCAATTATATTTACACTAAGGATGGGATCGTGGGTCCGTTCATGTACTATTTTTTTGTACTTTTTAATTATACTTTTAATAACGTTTTCATTAAAACATTCTGAATAAATGAAAATTGCTTGCTTGATTTCTTCAAATATAAATATTTATCTATATAATAAAATATTTATTATTTTAAATTAAAAAAGTAAATATGTACATTTAAGGCGTTGTATAATTCTTTAATTCGAATAACTACTATATACTTATTTGTTAGATTTAAAATATCTAAGTAAATCTGTTCTTGTTGAGGAAAATTTTAAAAGATTGATGAATACTTGTCTCTTTCTGTAAAGTAAAAATTTTACTTTTCCACTTTATTAACACTAATATGTATGGAATAATTTGAATTCATAGTAAGCGTTAAGATAAAAGAACTTTTAAAACAAAAATCGTCAAACGTCAATATGTAATATATTTGAAAAAAAAAATCGTCAAAATTACATAAAATCGTCACACCTAACACCCCTGGTTATAACATGCGCTCTATTCTGATGTTAATCTATATGATAACAGTTATTTTCAGTGATGCTAAGTTAGCATTTTCATTTCATTCAAAATAATAATTACCGCTAAGAAATATTGAAATTAATAATAATGTTTATAATAAAATCAATTTTCTACACTTTCATGTGAAAAATTATCTATTTAACTGAACCGCAAAAAAATTTGTTGTTTTCACACAAATTTGTTTGCTTACTTTTGCATATTTTTGCTAACATTCTATTCACGGAGTACTATATTTACATTCGTTCAACGAGAAAAATTAACTAGCAAACGAAATGAAGGAACGAGTTCACTTTTGATACTATTCTCAAGATATTATTCTCAAGAGATTACATTCTTGACTGGTATTTCTTTACCATTCCAAAACTATTGAATATGTAGTTTCAAAAAACTGAGTGCTTTATGGGAATCGACCGCTTTTAATGAAATTTAAAAGACAGATCTGAAAATGGAAATGAAGTATTTATTAATAAGAATCATGTGATAATGTATCTGTTTATGATTTTCTCCTCAAGTTCCAGCTTTAATTAAAATTTTTTTCTGTGTCAACCACTTTTATAGACTTTACAAATCTCTGAAATTACTTTTTTGACTTTAAAAATTGCCACAGGGTAGGCAATGGCTATAACGGTTTATCTAATTCAAGTGTAATTTGCAGCCTTCTCAGAACAGACCAAGGGAACTCCGACTTTATTGCGTTTGTAATTTATAGAAACATAAAGAAAGGAAAATAACGAACAATATATTTGAAAAATAGTGCCTGAATTTTAGAGTATACATATATAGCTGATTGTAACCAGCATTGCCTGAGTTAAGGGCCTTTCTAGGCACTGTAAAATATATTATAGCCTTATTTACTATATTGTGTAATCGAAAGAGCAATTTCGGAGATAAAATATTAGAAATCGCAGAAGAGGCGACACCTATCAGATCCAAGATATCAATTCTGCGACGAAAGAATAATTCGATCGGACTTGCATGTTCATTAGTTTTTAAATTTTTTTATGAAATTATTAGTTGATTTTTAGTTATATTTTTGTTCTGTCACTAAAGCTGTACTGTTTCTTTTTCAAAAGTTTTTCACATTGATATTTGTATTGCTCAGTTTGTTCATCTTAATTCATTTTTAAAGGAATTTTTTTCTGCGACATGACCAAAAAAATATATGTATATATAAATAATTTATTAATAATATTAAAGTAATATTAAAGTAACTCCAATAAAAAAAGCAAATCTTGGGTTGAGAGAGAATTAATAAAAAAGAAAAAAAAAATTAAATACTACATATGTATGTAATGTATATAATTTTACATAAAAATACCATCGGCTATTAATGGGTTAAGCATTTTTAAAAATTTTAATTATTTTCTTACTCATAAGCTTTTAAATGATACCCATATTGGTATTTTAAAGATTTTAAAAAATTCAGAGGCTTGTAATTCGGAAAATATGGACGAGCGCCAATTTTTTACCTATATATATATATATATATATTTTTTTTTTTTTCTTATTTTTTAATTCTCTATCGCCCCATATATTTGTTTTTTTGACTGAAGTTACTTTATAATATGGAAAATTTAGAGGTAGGCGTGATGTTTTGCACGCTGTGTCTAAAGACAATGTCTGATCAATTGGCGTATTTAAATTTTCTCTAGCTTGACTTCAATACCAACACGGACGGACAGACAGGCGGACATCGCTTAATCGATTTCGCCATGCATACGAATTTAGAATATATGTATATACTTTATGGAGTCGGAACTGGATATTGTAGAAATTACAATCGTAATGACAAACTTAGTTATACCCTTTATCTACCTTTTCGGGTGAAGGGTATAAAAACACTAGGTTAAAAAGGGAGCTTTAGAATTGTTGGTTTTAAAGCTACGATAAGATATATAATGAAAAAATTCGATGCTATTATGAATTTTTAAAATTCAATTGAAATAAGTATGTGTTAGTGAGTCCAAGATTTCTGTATGTAGTTACGTGCTTTTGGAGATTATAATAATTACACTTGTAGTTACGTACTTTCGGTTTTCGCTTATAAATTGTTTTATTTTTATTATATGAGAGTGGAAATTGGTTAGGGCATGTATGTTGATGCTATGCTTTATAATCAATCAAACCATACGAACAAGCCGGTTTGACTGATCGTGAGTTACAAAGTCACAACACACTTGCAACAATTTATATATATATATATATATATATATACATATATAAATATATATATATATATATATATATATATATATATATATATATATATATATATATAATATAAATGGTGTAAAATCGTATAGTAATTCAGAAAATGAGAACGGCTAGGCCGATTTCTTGTCAGTTATTCGTATTTTCGAAGAGAAGGTCTTTACGGAAGAACAATTTGGAAAATCCCTCCGGAAAAGTCGGAAAATCGGATAAATCGAAAATCGAGTTTTTGTATGAAATTTTGCGTGAAATTATTCCTTAATGGTTTTCCAGATCAGAAAATAGAAAGTTCTCAGTGTAAATCATGGAAAATTGCGAAACATGCGGAAAAATCGAAAATTGATTTTTTGTATAAAATTTTGTGAATCAAATCGCTCTCTACTGATTCCATCAAATAAATCACATTGAAAATTTAAATATTTGTGTTGTATTATTACTCTAAAGTTTGTCTGAAGGCTTAAAATTGGGGCGAGGCGAATTCGCTGGGTCCGCTAGTATATAGATAGATATTAGATGTGTATAATTTTTTTTCTGAAAACATTAATAGATATAATATTTTCACTTTTTAGGAAACCAAACGGCCCTCAAAAGAAATGCAAGTAACTATTGCGCGACAACTTGGATTAGAGCCAACAACTGTAGGAAACTTTTTTATGAACGCGCGGCGCCGTTCAATGGATAAGTGGAGGGATGATGACGGAAACAGCAATATCTCCGGACATACGGGCAATAAAAGTTCTTCATATCAATCAAACTCTAACAGCAGTGACCATAATCATAACCTACAAAATCACTCAGGGCATCAGAGAAATTCAAGCAATAGTCAATTCATAAACAATAACCGCCACAATATCGGTAATATGCACTTACAATTTTCTTCCCACCATAGTCAACATCATCAGCATTCGTCCTCACTTGATTTAGATGATGATGGAGATATGGACCTAGATTTGGTCCATGATGATTTCGAACTAAGTGACAACAATATCGACGACAGTCAACACCAAAAAGATGATATGTTGTGACATAATACAGACTGCAAACAGATTATTAAAACCGAGTTCGATTTTGAACAACTGGAGCCACACCCAAATGAGCTAGAAAGCAAAAGTGTCCTTAAAACAAATCATATTAGTAAACGTAATAATAGATATGTAGATGAATCAATGGTCAAGTTAGATTTATCAGATAGCGAATCCAACACAACCAATTCTTTCGTCTCCCCCTGCATGTCGCTTAATAACTTTGGCGAAGAACATCAATCCGTAACCGATGACCTTATCCAGGAAGTTTTCGAAGACGATTTAGATCTAGAAAAAACCAAAATGAATATAGCTTTTGCACGCAAAATTCCATCAACTCTTTTACAGTCTATTAAGGATAATTTTTCCAATTATCAGACTCCACTAACATCGGTTGGAAATGCTGACAATGATTATTGCGATAGAGATTTATCAACAATTTTCGCAAATGAAGGTACAAGTCCTGTACCAACAGTCAAGACGCTGATTGTACAGCAGAAGCACAGGGCCCTGCAGTATAATTCACATTCACCATCCATGTCACCTACATCGTTGCCTCTTTTACAACGTGATGAGAACAAGAACAGTATTTTACTTTTCAAACCACATGCTGCACATGTGTCATTAACAGCAACTGCAAAGCAACATCAGGCACAAATACAACAACAAGAGCTTCAAACACAGCAAATACAAAATCAACATTCAAATCAAACACCAACACAAAAAGCTGATGATTATTATCATTACCAACAGCAGGATCAAAGGAAGGTCTTAACCAAACTATTCCTGCCAAACAAAATCCATGTAAAGCCCAAGCAACGCCAAAAGCAGTTCTCAAATATACCAATTGAATCCTCGTATACCGGCACTAAACAAAGCTCTCAAATAAAAAAAATTAATAAAGTAAAAGTACTGAATTTGCGCAAACGCTTTACTAAGCAAGCTAATCACTGGAATCTCCAATAAACGGTAAACGTATTATTAATTTTATCAATTATTGTTAATAAGGTAGGAGATTATCAAAAAAGAAAAAAGGAACATGTGTGGTGAATATAAAAAAACAACGTTAACTTGTGTACACTGGTATAAACCGGGAAGCCCTCTTGCAACGCTGTCCATTAATCAAGATAATGCTTGCTTAAATAAAAAATTCAACATTCCACAGAAAATAAAATTCCTTTTTCGATTTTTTCATTGTTTTTTGTTTGTTTTAAGAACTAAAGTATGTTAAAAATCATAAAAATTCAAAACAAGGTTGGCTGACGAAAAATGTATCAGATGGTTAAGCCAATTCGTTCACTCGGTGTCACGTCCTAATAAAAATCGAACGGCGAACATAAAACATAACAAAAAACTATTCATTCATCAAAAAATACCTTCTTGTATTATTTTATGCAATGCGATTGTCTCATTTTATATCAGAGATATAGGTACGTTCGCTTGTCACAAAACGACGTGAACAAAAATTAGATGGGTTTAAAAATATACACACATACATGTACATATCCACTCAAAAAGTTCGGTAACATATTCCATTAGAGCACACTATTGACTGCAATCTTCAAGGACTTACGCCTACAGACCACAAGGCACAGCAAATTTAGGGATGTATTTTTCTTTGGTAAATCTATAATTGAGCTAATATATCTTGGTTACAAGTCACATGATTTGTGAGCCTCAGCTTCTAAATTTATTGTATCTTACTAACATGTAAATATATATAAATAGAAAAGTCTCAAATTTTACCGAAACCTGTTATTTATCTGCCTCAGCAAGTAGGCTAAGTTGTTTACATGTTAAACATATTTTAAATTGTTACATTTAGACATTAGAAACTTACACACAAAGTGTGCTCTCGTAAAATAAATGTAAATGTATATATTTAGAAATGAAAGAGTATTCCTATACAAGACCTTATTTTGAAGCTATTGTCCTATATTTTAAGCGCAATAAAACAAATGATATAATTAAACGTTCGTCCATGCATAATTATGCCGCCATAACTATGTATGTGTCCCTTCGGTAACTAATTAAAAGCATTTTAAGGATTATTCTAGCTAGGGGCCATTAACCAACCTTGTTGATATACCTAATGGTGTTTTCTTTTCTGAAAATAAATGTTGCCGAAAAATCACATAAAATGTTTTGCATGTTGCCTAAACCCCGAAAAATTGCTACACATTTTATAGCCACAATAGAACAAAAACTGTTATTGAATTTTTCTAACTACCTTTACATGTTAGTAATGTTTAATTAGCTTTTCAAACATAAGTAATATAACACTGGGATCAGCAAAAAAAGCAAACATCACTTATCAGGAGTAAAAAATACACAAAAAAAGTGTAGAATAACTACTTACCCTTACATAAAATTTTGAGTAAAATATGTAACATATCTTACACTTTTTCGTGCAACATATTTTTAAAAGAAAATACTTTTATTTTACACTATCGAACATTTTTTAGAAAAGAACACAAAGGTTTAAAAAGTGTTAAGGATATGCAACATTTTTGTCAGAAAAGAAAACGCCATTAGACCTTTTCAGCAACTATCATTTTAAAATACTTTTGTGACATTCTTAATGAAAGCTGCATTAAAGTTAGACACGTTCTGGCATGCAAAATTATTTTAAAAACATTTTCATTTCATTTACACTGAAATTTGTAAAAAGAAATGTACACATGTATATATATAAATACATACAGCTATAAAAGTATGTATATACATGTGTATAAATTTACCTTATATAATAGTATTTATTGTATTTAGCACATTTAAAATAAGTTAGTACAAAAATGAATATAGTGGGTTTGAAACCAACTTAGCTAATTTCAAATAAAAAATTAGTTGAAGTTTTATCAATTTATTTGCTTTCTTACCTCTTAGTTCCTGTTCACGCTAGTCTACGATTTAAATCCCAGTCTTTTTATATAATTTTGATAGCTCTTCACTTTGACTATCAAACATTATAATGAGGCATCATTTTTTTTTTTTTTTTTTTGTTTTAAGAACTCTGTTTTTTTTGTTTTTTGTTATATGTATTTTTTATTATTAAGGCTATCATTGTAAATTATATCTTATATTTCTGTTTTTATTAATAGTATAAAAAATATTTAAAATAAAATAAAGTAAATTATAAAATTCTACAGAAACCAATGTGTACACATGTATTATAGTTGAAACTACTTACACAATAAATAGTCAAAGCTAAAAACTCGAGACATTGGGGAGTTAGTACTTAAACAGCTGGATTAGATTTGAGAAAAACTAGATTTTGGTTCAACCGACGAGCAACAAAGTTTACGAAAGAGGTATGTATGTACAGATTCCACTGATAGAAAAATCATCATAACGCTAATGTAATTTGAAATAAATTGAATGACAAATGTCTTCGTTTTTGACCCCGCGACACTTTTCATTGTTGTGATGTCAATCATATCATTATTTGCTTATTTTGTCATCAATGCTAAAGATCACTATTGTGTTATCAATTCAATGCCACGCAAACGTAAACGATATGAAAAATCAAAATGAATTAGATGACAAAATGACTTTAAAGTGATGACGAAGTTTTTTGGTTTAATGAAAGAATGTCATCAATGCAACGTCGAAATTTTTAAAATGAAAGAAAAAATGTCATGAATGTAACAACGAAACCTTTTTATTTAATGAAAAAATATCATCAATGCAATGATGAAACTTTTTGATTTTATGAAAAAATGTCATCAATGCAATGATGCGATTTGATTTTTTTGTGACGATATATTTATTTTATAAGAAAAAAAAATTTTAAGCTTAAAAAGTTAGTTTTTTTAAATATTATATAAATATTGTACAAAATAAAAATATGTTATATAATAATAAAAAGAAAAGTTATAAACAGATAATACAAAAATATATAAGTACATACACATACTTCATAAGAAATAAGAAGTCTTTAAACATTATACACAAAAATATAAAGGCATTATTACATTTGTTCTATGCATATACTATTTTATAATATATTTAAAATATATGTATTTATATATATATATATATATATATATATATATATATATATATATATATATATATATATATATATATATATCTATAGTTTACACTTACATATATATTATTCTATTAGATACATTAAAACTTTGAACATTCAAAATTTAAAAGATAGAGTGAAATGCACTGTTAAAAGAAATAAAAGGCAAGTATTTTCCATCTAACTAGAGAAAATATTTTGTTGTTTTAAGAGTCTTTTGCCCTCAATATCTCCATGCAAAGTTTTACCTCTTAAAAAATTATATACTGGAGACTCCAAATAAGTTTTATTTGGGTATTGTCGGCGTCTAAAAAATAAACTTGCAATTAATTATTAATTATTGTTTTATGAAAATTTTAATTTTTCCCTCCAAGCGTGCCCGCACTTATTTCGTTCATTTTGTTAAAATCGATATCTTTCTTTAAAAACAAAAATTGGAAGACACCTGGATAGATAAAAGTGTTGAGTACAAAACTTGAAATTATATACTTGCAAGTCTAATGCCAAAGTTTAAAGCTGAAAGTCCATACAACGTGTTCTATGCGTACACGCTTTTTACTCTTTTCATACTTTTTACCCTTTCTACACCTCTTAAACGTCAAATTACTTGCAACGCTTTTTATGCGCCAAGTTTTTGTTTTGATCAGCTGTAGTGTAAATATTTTTATCTAAAGAAATAATTTTTGGAAAAATTTAAAGTGTAATGTTTAAAGAATTTATGGTACACTAGCGGACCCGGAGAACTTCGCCCTGTCCCCAATTTTATGCCTTCAGACAAACTTTAGATAATACAACACAAATATTTCAATTTTCAATGTGATTTATTTGATGGGATCAGTAGATGCACAAAATTTCATACAAATTTTCCAATTTCCCGACTTTTCCGAAGGGATTTTGCAAAATTTTCTTCCGTAAAGACCTTCTCCTCGAAAATACGAATAACTGACAAAAAATTTTACAGAAATCGGCGTTCTCATTTTATGAATTACTGTACATGTTTTACACCATTTTTATATAGATATTGAGTTCATGCACATAATCTTTTGTGTAACAAGGACCTATGAAAATCTTCAGAAGAAAAGGGAACGGGTTTTGCATTTGTATTAAAAACTTTATGAAATAAATAAACTTTTTGGGGATAAAACTCATTACGTAAAAGTAAATGATAGCAAAGACACTAGTTTTGTTGATGAAAGAGTTATTGTAAATTATTAATATTAACGTATTTTTTTCTGAATTTATTGTTACACTTTACTAAAAAAAAAAATAATCATTAACACAACATCATAAATCGATACCATTGGTAAAAAAATATAATTTACCATCCTTAGATATCAGAAACAGCTGACATTTTTTCATGACGCTTGCGAAGCGTAGAAAGGTAGAAAGTAAACGAACTTCTTGCGTTCTACGCGTTCAAGCTTTCTACGCTTTATGCTGTGTAACTTGTCACATATATTTACATTGATTCCACTTTCTTAACAGACGCGTATAAAGCGTGTAGACATAAAATGCATGCTATGGACTTTCAGCTTAAATATTTCCTCAGTTGCTTCGCATTCGTTTTGAGTTTTGAGAAATATTATTTTGGAACATGTAGCACAGGTTGAATAGAGTTCCTCTGGTAAAGGGTCTTCTTGAAAAATTACTTGTGTTTTTCATAAAAAAATTTTTCAACTATTAGATCTTGATCAAGACTTAATGTTATTTCATCAGGATGTTTCTTTCGTATGAGAGCTTCAAGTGTTGATGCATTTTTGTAAACTGTATCACAACACTTATAATCATCTAAGGTCTTAAGAAAATAGTAACACTTTAAATGTTCAAAATGGTATTATTTTTATTAAAACAAAATTTTACAAATAAAACTTACTTATTTTATATATATACTGATTTTATATACATACATATAATTTGTAAGTACAGTGCAACTTCGACAATCCGGACTCATATAGTTTTGGGCTCATTCGGATTACCAAGTTATCCGGACTATAGTAGGTAAAACTAATGAAATAATCTAAGTAAATTTAATTGTATGTGTATGCATTGTACTATGATTTATTAAAACAGAACAAATTATCAAATTTAATTATTATATTAAATTAATAAATACATATGTAATCTTAAGGTGCAGTCAGATTAGTCAAATATTTGATAAAAAAAAAACAAAACCACCATTTTTTACAAATGTTTATTCTATCTTCCCTGACACGTACCGTTATGAATAATGATTTATAATCCTACTAAACTTTTATATTGAGTAGGATCTTATATATTCTAATAAGTATCTAAGAAGGCCAAAAATGTTCTTTAATTTACTGGTTACGTACAAATACAATGATTTATCAACAAACGTGCTGACTAATAATGCTGAGGTGGTTGATTTGCGCTTTTTGCTCTAATATCTTCAACAATAGAATATTTGCATATCAAAATTAATCTCACTGACCGAAAACTAAAAAATGATTTCTTTGCAGCAGCAGCATTAGAGATCTTTGTTTTTGCATCCGTTACTTCGTAAGGCGTCTTCGGTAAGCATGTTGCTTTATTTTTTAATCGGAAAACCTGAACCGAAACTAAAGTAATAATAGCGCAAGATGTCAATCGAAGTATGAATAACAAAACGTTTGAGTAAAAATGGGAACTCCCCGAATTTTAATAGCTATTCTTGCGTAAAAAACATGTATCCGAAGTATGGAGGTAAAAATTTTAAATTGTCCGAAATGTAGAAGCGTCCGTATTATTAGAGTGACCGGACTGTCGAAGTTGTACTGTATATTAAAACAAGAATTTTATGCCACTATGAATTTGAAACATAAACTGATATAGAATAAACACAAGAATACACACGAAGCTACAAAATTAAGTTATGTGAAACAAATACAGCTGATGCATACATTTAATAATACAGTTATTAATAATTTTATTTATTTCTCTTGTGTAAACAATTTGATGCAAAATATTCATCAATATGATGACATATTAACACCATTCGCAAAAAAATGAGAAAATTTTATTTGTTTAACAGATTATTCTTATTATTTTTTTACGTTGACACCACATTTGATATTTTTGTGTCATCAAAATAATGAAAAGGTGTCATGTTCGTCGTTGTTTATATGCTCTTGCTGTTTTAATATTGTTTCCAAAGGCCGTGCAAATTTAATAACATATTTGTTATGTCATAATAATGATGATGAAGTTACATCAATGCGATTTTATCTTTAAAGTTAATAAAAACGCTTTTAAAAACGAAAATTATAAATAAAATAATCAAGATTCAATTAAAATGCTAACTGGAATTATAAAAACTCTATTTCCTTTTTTTCTTTTATATTTATTTTATGCATTAATAGTATGCATCAAGTTGATGACATTGTTGTCATAACTTAGATGACACCTAAAATATGGCAAAATTCCGTGATGGCGTCTGTGATTGCATTGATGCCAGTTTACACCTTATTAATGACAGTGTTTCTAACATTGATCTTATAATTTTGATGTCATAGCGTCATCAAACCAATGATGATTTTTTCTATCAGTGTTGAAGCGGAAGCGGCAGTTGCTCTTTTGATTCTATATGTAATTGCATATACAGCAGTTTTTAAAATAAAAATATTGTTTACTTTTTTTAATTTTATTAATATTTCGCCAAGATACAGGAAACAAAAATATTAAATTTTTTCAAACGCAACAGTAAATTGACAAAATTTGTCTAACAAACTTAAAAAATAAAAAAAAGAGACAAAAAATGAAAATATTCTTACATATACATTCACAAAAATTTTCTAGATTCTAATATTTACTATTTTTTAAACACTGAGAGTAGAAATACAACTTTACGGTTAAAACAAAACATATAAAATGAGGTGCGGTGACGGATGCGGATTTTATTGACTTTTTTACTAAAATATATTTAAAAAAATTATGATTGTTATTTTTAAATGACATTTTTCGTTTCCTTTTTCTTCGTTTTTCCTAGTCATTAAAAAAATATATAGTAAAAATTATAATTTTTTTTGTTGGAAAAACAATAAAACTGTGGCAACATGCTGGAAGAGAAAAAATTAAAAATCCAGAGCTTGGAAGACAACGCACTGAAATTCAAATAGATTCTAATTTCGTGTGGATTCGTTGAGCGTTTTAAAGTGTAAAAACTTTTTATAAAAAACAACCGCAACCGTGATGCTGTATTTCTACTCTAAATGCCTATAACACTACGCAACATTTGCACCATCAGCTTTAAAGCTTATTCCTTTTGTTGCTAGAACTTATATTTATTTTTTTTTTATTGGAGTTACTTGAAGTAAAATAATTGGCGCTCGCCCATATTTTCCGAGTAACGGGGCTCTGAAATTTTCAAATTTTTTAAAATATCAATATGGGTATCTTTTTAAAGCTTTTGAAGAGATCTTTAAGGAAATACTAAATTTTTAAAACTGCTTAACCCATTAAGAGCCGATGGTATTTTTATATTAAATTATATATATGCAGTACCATATTTTTTTATTAAGTCTCGGTCACCACAATATTTGCTGTTTTGAATGATTAGATTTACGTATATGGTGAAGGGTATATTAGATTCGGCATAGCCGAATATAGCACTCTTATTTGTTTTTTTGTTTTAAGTACTTACCTAGTGCTTAAAAAAATTAGAAAAGACAAATATTTATGTAGGACAAATAAACATTATTGTCGTGTTAAAAAAGTTTGGATACATCATTAAAAAACATATAAATTATAAAAATGCGTACTTAATATATTTAATAATAGAAAATAAAGTTTACGTAAAGCATATGATTATATAGTTGAATTCACTAAAAAATTAAAATAAAAACAAGTAAGAGTGCTATATTCGGCAATTCCGGTTCTTATATACGCTTTACCAGGGGTGGACAACCTGCGGCCAACGTGCACATAAACTGCGGTCCGCGAACTTATAAATATATTCTTTTGCCTGGTATTCGAACGAAGACATAAAACAACAACATAAAACAGTACGTTAAAAACAGTGACGAAAAACAAAAATATATTAATATTTTTATTTTTGCACCAAGAATTTGAAGAAAGATTAATGGATTTCAGCACCAAGTGCTATATTGATGTATTTTCAATTCAACTTTTATTAACAGATGTGACTAAAATTCCCGAAAATTTTAAGTTAGAACTAATTGAACTGCAAGAAAGAAAGGGTCTTAAAATGAAATTTATGGCATTAACAAAAATTTAATTTTATAACAATATACATTGATGCGAACATATTTCCACAATTAATTAATAACGCAAAAAAATTATTTCATTGTTTGCGAACAATTTTTTTCTAAAATGATTTTATAAAATTAAAATATAGAACGCGAATTACAGACAAGAATTTAGAAAGTAGCTTTGTAGTTGCTACTACTAAAATTGAACCAGACATAAGTACCAAATAAACAGTGGCAAGTGTCTCATTATTCAACTTATTATTAATCTTTTGTAAAGTTATGGTGAAGTAATATCAGAAATATTTTATTTTTGTTCAACTTCTTAAAATTTTCATCACCGTTTTATAAAAACATAATTTTCATTTATCTACAAAACCAACGTTAATGGCCCGCTTAAGTTTGGTTGTTTTTAATTTTGGCCAGCATAACAAAAGTGTTGCGCATTCCTGCCCTTTACCATTAATGCAAATCTAGTTTAGTTAAGTAATTCCCATCATAAAGACAAATTTTGTCGTGACAGAGAATTAAAAATTAGAAAAAAACAAGTAAAACACTATATAAAATTTTACATAAAAATGTCATCGGCTCCTAATGGGCTTCGCGTTAATAAAAATGATAGTATTTCCTTAAAGGTCTCTTAAAAAGCTTTAAAATGATACCCATATTTATATTTTAAAAAATTTGAAAATTTCAGAGCCCGTAACTCTGAAAATATCGGCGAGCGCCAATTCTTTCCTTCTATCGCCCTATATTTTTATTTTTTTGATTGGAGTTACTGTATTGTTCAAAATACATGAAAAAATTAGGAGTAGGCATGGTGTTTTGTCTGCTGCCTCGAAGGACATGTACCGATCATGGTAATTTCCAATAGCACCTTTCGACACTATATCCGATCGATTGCATATTTATTTTTTTGTGAAAACAAGTGGAAAAAGGGTATATATAAGTTTGTCATTCCGTGTGTAATTTCTACAATATCTATTTCCGACTCCATAAAGAATATATATTCTGACTTCTTATGCATAGCGAAATCGATTGAGCGATGTCCGTCTCGCCGCCCTTCCGTCAGTCCATGTTAGTGTTAAAATCAAGTTTGCCGAGGCAATCTTGATTTCACAAGAAAAATAAATGGCCCATATTCATAGTTATAGAATAAAGTCGACTCTTGTTAAAGTGTACTCTAAAATAAAAGACTCCTATTATCTTTTTTGCTTTCATAGTCAAGAATAAAGTATACTTTAAGGTTAGCCGACTTCCACTGGGTGTCAACTGTAATTTGATAAATATTTTCATACAAGTTTTAAACAAACATTAGAAAAAAGTAACCTTGTTTTCATTTCGTTCACTTTGGTATAAAAATCAGATATAGAGTATTGTGTCCTTAAACCAAATAAAATAATTATAGAAATTTGAGTTAAAAACAGCTTTAGCTAGTTTTAATTTCAGAGTTGACTTTAACGGCAAAAGTATATTTTAAATTGTCTACGAATGAGTTAGAGTCGACTCTAAAGTAAAACCGACTTTAGTTCCCTTAAAGTATACTTTATTTTAACTATGAATATGGGCCAATATGTCAATTGATCAGATATAGTGTCGAACACAAGAAAAATAAATATTTTTAATTTTTTCATGTAATTTGGAACAATAAAGTTACTCCAATCAAAAAAAAAAAAAAAAGTAAATATGTGGGACGATAAAGAATTAAAAATTAAAAAAAAAACATTAAGTGAAAAAAGTGGCGTGTGCCTATATTTTCCGAGTTTCGGGGCTCTGAAATTTAAAATTTTTTTAAAATATCAATATGGGTATATTTTAAAGCTTTTTAAGAGATCTTTAAGGAAATACTATCATTTTTATTAACACTAAGCCCATTAAGAGCCGATGACATTTTTATGTAAAATTATATATATGCAGTACCAACATTTTTTTAAGTCTCTATCACCCCAATATTTGCTTTTTTGATTGATTTTACTAAACTAGATTTTAGATTTTTATGGTGAAAGGTATATAAGATTTGGCATAGCCGAATATAGCACTCTTACTTGTTTTCTTAGTTTTTAATTTTCTATCGCTCCATATATTTGTTTTTTTTTTTCATTGCAGTTATTTCATTGCTCCAACTGATATGGAAAAATTAGACGCAGGCGGCAAGAGCTGCAAGCAAAATCAAAGCGATTATTTAATAACCCGCAAATGAAAACTGCATTCGGAAGAAGGCCTGTGAATGTAGGTGGGCTAAAATGCATTTTTAGTAAATAACTTTGTTTGCTTTATGCAGATAAAATTATATTTATTGCCATTATATGATCTATTACAAGAAGCGCGGGAACCTAAGAAAATTTCCATTATATCATATTCATAATTTTCCTTCGGGTGAAGGCTGATTAATATGGCGTTCTCACGTATGTGTTTAAGCAACTTTTAAGTGGTTTAAACCAAAACAAGTTGTTTTTGAGATTTTTTTGTCTTGCAAAACACTTGAAATTTACGTGTTTTTGATTTAAACACGTTGCAAACCATTTATAATCCAGGGTTCAGATAAACTCGTGAAGTGTGTTCAGTTGTTTTTTGGATTTCGGGTTTTTCTGAACAGGATTTTAAATGGCGGCAAATCAGAAATTTAACGTCGTGTTAAAAAGCGTAAGCAAACTAAATACATACAAACATATTTTTAAAGATATTAGTTTACAATTAAAAAAATGAATTAAATTATTATATATAATTTAATGGAAAATTATTTAAATATTGTGGGCATATTAATTTTTAAGCTGTTTTGCAAAGTTCTAGCAAACATGCGCAAACTATGTGAATTCTTTAGGATCCTCTTCGGAGAAGGACACCAACTCTTTTTGCTAGTAATATTGTCGTCCGAATTTGAGTTAGTTATATTTGTGAACACCTCAATTTGTTTCAAAGTACGCGAAATGTTTGTCGATTTACCCGAAAACAATTTTAATCCCTTCTTCACTAAGCATTTGAAATCGGTAATTCGATGAGTTTGTGCGGTCCTAAGAATATAAAACAAATTTTTTTGATAATAGTAACTATATTACCAATGTCTACAATAAGAATGCTCTACCAACATTAATAATATTCACTGTTGTTCCATTCAACATGGATCTTTTTTAACCGACTTCCAAAAAAAAGGAGGTTATAAATTCGACTGAATGTTGCTTTTTTATGTTTGTGCCTGCAGAACTCAGTCATTTCTGAACCGATTTTGAAAATTTTTGGTAATATGATAGATTAAGCTTACAGATTGGTCCCGTTTTAAAACAGTTTAAATTCAAATTGAAGGGTGTCCCCGTACAACATATATATTTTTTGGAGTATTATGAATTGTAAAGGGCACTTATGTAAAATTTAAAATGACTGCGTATTACTATAGCTCCCAACAACAAAAAGTTATACAAAAATAAATCTAAAAATTAAAGGGTTCCCCATAGTTGATGTCAATTTACTTATATGGGCCCATTTTTTGAACCGTTATGGACAAACGATTGCAAATTGGACAGAATGTCAATTGCTCTGGCCGTTACAGTAACAAGTGTTAATATTAAAAATTACAAATGAAAGGGTGAACCAATAGTTCATTTAATTTGCAGTATATGTCCATACTTTTGAACTGTTGTAGACAGACGCTTGAAATTTTCAACGAGTCCGCTATAACAACAAGTATAAAATTTGGATTTGGAAGTTAAAGGGTGTTCCAACAGTTGATGTAATTTCAAGTATGTGGCCAAACTTTTGGACCGTTATGGACAGAACGCTAAAACTTAAAAGGAATCTGTATTGCTAAGCCCGCTACATCAGCGAGTTTATAATTTGAATTTAGAAATTAAAGGGTGTCCCATTATTGATGTAGAATTACTTAATTAATTACAAAAATTAATCTAAAATTAAAGTGTTCCCCACAATTGATGTAAATTTACTTATATGGGCCTATCTTTTGAACCGTTTCAGACAAACGCTTGCAAATTGGGCAGAATGTCGATTGCTATGGCCCTTATAGTAGCCAGTATTAATATTAAAAATTATATATTAAAGGGTGCGCCAATAGTTCATTTAATTGGATGTATATGGCCATACTTATTAACAGTTGTGGTCAGACGCTTGAAACTTACAATGAAATTGACACTCTTCTGTTGGCGTTATTGTAACATTATGGCAAAAGTAAATTTATATTTGAAAGTATTTAAATTACAAAATGTAGGAAGCGAAGCTTAAACGAATATTTACGCCTAGATTGAGACTGCGACCGCTGGACATACTAAAATGTTTTTAAAAACTACGCCAGGAATCATCATTTAACTTACTTTTTTTTAATTGTATTTATTTGCAATCTATTTTCTACAGAAACATTAAGCAAATCTTTTTGATTTTAAAACGAACTTAGCTAATTGAACTCGTGAGTCCAATAAAAATAAAAACAATAATTTGTATAAAGAAACCTAAAAAATATAAATTAAGCAGTTTTTGTTTTCTAAAAGAGAGATCAAGCACTTGATGTATTTTCAGATTTTTCACTTTATTGCTATTATTCAAACATTAATGGCAAGTAGGTTTGAATGATTGCTCAGTCTAAATGTTCCTTAAAGTCGCTTGTTTTGGACAAATCGGATTTGCACCGCACACCACTAGTATTGTTGGAAAGGTATATATATATCTCTTTTTATCGGTTTTTTGAGATATCTTGTAGCTTTCCAAAGATTATACTGATCATTCCGAGTGTGGTCCAAGTTTCCTAAAAAATCATTAGCTGCTCCATTTTTATATTCTTTTAACCTCCGTTTTAAGTAACTGGATGAATTATTTAATTTAGTTTTTCCTGGGGTTTTCTGGTTCTGGTACACCCTTCGTAAATATCCACTTTGTTGTTTACTGGTTGGTGTCGACATGAATGCTGCTTCACTAATGCGAAGAATATTTCAAAAGGAATTTCCAACTCATATCCGGATTTTAAGGAGACATTATGATTTTTATTATCTGTTCTATTTGTTAAAAATTTATGTTAAACATTCTTAAGCTCAATATATCGCTCATTTACTTCAAGAACGTCAAAACTCAAAAAAAATTAATTTCGAGATAATCGCAGTTTAAGTTTTTGACTCGTTTTCACCATCGATAAAAATATCAGACTGCTTCAGTTCCCGCTACAATTAGTAAAATGATCTTTACGTTATGAAGTTTACTCCACAACTCAAAATGTGTCGTTCTTATTGACAAAGTTTCAAAACATGAAATGAAATAACGACTTATTCTCTTAAAACTTGGAAAGTACAAAAGACATAAAGATGAAAATTATACACAATATGAAGCATGAAATGGCGAACAATTCTATATGATTAACTCCAAAATTTGAAATTTTGAGTTATGATGTAAAGACGTTCACTAGTATATCCAACAGTACGGCAAAAACAGATATATCATATACATAACAAGTAAAACAGATACAAAAGAACACATGAGTGTAGTTGATATTGTATGCTTTCGCTTGTGCGTACTCACACTATGGACATAAACACATACTGTTGTTTATGGTTTTGCATAGAGTGAGAAAATTATCAGTTTTTTCTCTCAAATATCTGTTGTACCATGAGTATTTGGATATATCTGTTTATGAAACAGATATTTTTGATACTTGTGTGCTGCTTATGATAGAGGCGAGAACTAGTAAGCCATAAATATATAGAGCAGCCCTCGTAATAACCCGAATTGTTATTATTATTGTTTAGCTTTAGTAATTAGTTTTTATGATTTTAAAGTTGAATTAGCAATATTTATAATATTAATGATAATTTTATTTTATAAAAACAAATGGAAAATTAATAAATTGTTGTCTAGTTGCGCGTTGAGTTATAAGGATAGAATTAATTCAATTAACAAATTTTATTGTATGTTTATTTAAAAATATTAATTCCTCTTTGATAAAAACTAGCAAACAGTTAAAATTAATATATAAAAATAGGTTTATTACATTCATCTGTACAAACATATGTACATAAAAATAGGAGTTCCAAAAATTTCAAAAAAAAAAAATTAGGGAAAACATTTACATTTCTAGAATACATCCAGTAATAATATTGTCCCTTTTATATATGTACGTATTAAATAACGCAATTTTTATTTTCTATGCACTTAGAAGGATATTATAGTTATGTTATTTGTGTATTAAAAATTTCTAACATTTACTAAAAAAACTTCTTTTCTGCATTAAAGAAAATTCCTACAGCTTAAATAAATAGAGAGTAAAAATTATTCGAAATTAAAAAGTTATTGAAAAGTTTTAAAGAAAAAAAAAAATAAATAAAAGAGAACAATGGACAAGCTTGTTGTAACTGCTTACCAAAGGTTAGTCAGCTTAACAACGGTAAATATAAAATATAACAGTATAGTATATCTCTTACTAGTGTGCGTAAATAAGTGGCTGTCAACCACTAAACAGAATATATAATGAATTGATTGAAAAATAAATTGTTAAAAAATGCAAGTTTCTTACTATAAATAGGAGCAATTAATTAGATGGACTAACTCGTTGACAATTTCATAAATGCTTATGATGTTGTTAATATTTTCACTAGCGGTAATTTTATGAAAAAGTTTGATCGATAATTAGTTAAATGGCTTTAAAACATACGTTTTCTTTTCTTTGTACACTAAGTAAACGCCATAAAGCATATTAAAACAATATTTTAAAGTGACTTTTTTATCACAAAATTCTGGTGAAATATGTACGTTTTAACATTAGGCACTATAAGAATATATTTAGTTTTCGAGTAAGTAATAAGATTTGCTAGCTGGGGTTTGAATTAAATTTAGATATCAGACATCAAGTTTTATTCCTATCTCGTTTAAATTTAATAAGTTATTAAAATTTTTGAATGCATATCCATCAACGAAAGGGTTAAGGTTGTAATACCATTTCATTACCATTATTAAAACAATTATAATTAAAATAAAATTATTAGCATGATATTTGTTAAAAAATTCAGTTTTGTATATTTAACTTCAATAAAACGCCATGTTTTCAAACAATAATTTTATTTTTTAGTTTTAATAAACCAATGCATATGTACGTATGAATGGACATTGATTCGCAGCATACAATAAGTACTTATGGTGTAACCATCAATATCAGTTTGTATCCGTTTGTGCGAAACATAGAGAACAGATATGTTACTCTCATTCTCTCTTTACTCATTCTTATCCATCCAAAGAGAAAAAGTAACAATATCAACTTATATCAGAAACACAAAAGTACTCATCTATACGCACTCATAAGAGTAGACACACAAAAACTGATATAAACAGATATATCTGTGCTCGTCTTTATTATGATGTTCTTGAAGTAAATGAGCGATATGTATTATAATATAGAATAACTGGAGAATGATATGAACTTAAATCATCATTATACTAGAGATACCATTAAAAATAGTCAAATCTGTTTCGATTTTAGCTGGATCACTTCGACAGTATGTAGGTTTTCCTGTTGAAATTGAACTATAATGATTTTTAAAATACATTTAAAGAGTTCCTTTCCTTTTGGGTTTGCTAAGCGTGACCACCAGAACGGGTGCATAGCATTGAAGTCGCCTCCAACATAAATTTAGATCCTAACAAACGAAAAATGTGCTAAAATTGCTGGCATTTAACACTATGCCTTGGTAGAAAATAAACGGAAAATATGATAAGGCAAAATTATTACATTTTACCCAGCAGGTTGCACATATGGTTTTTCAAACGCATCTAATATTTCGTATTTTATAGTGGATTAAACTAAAAAAGCTGTCCCGCCATAAGCTTAATCATCAGGGTGAAAAGCATTTGTTGTATCAAATCCGCGTATTTTAAAATAAGTTCTACTATTAAAGTGGGTTTCCGATATTAAAAACATGTCTGTGTTATTATTCTTATAATAATAACTTTTGTTTAACTTTTATGCTTAGAAAGACCGTTAGCATTCCATAATCCTATTTTAAAATTTATTTGCATTTTTTGGTCAATACCATTGTTATCATATTCACGAGATTCTCCATCATTTTTTCTAACGTTTTCGAGTAAAACATATTGAAATTGTTGTTATGTTGATCATAATTATTTGAATTACCGGTTAGGTTCTGATAATCTGACGTATTGAAAAAAAGTATTTGGTTCTTTAGTCGCCAATGAATTAATTTGCCTTAAAGGCCTTATTAAGACAGTGAACACAACGCGGTTGTGTTTCAAGAGACATAGCGCATTTAATACATTTATAGGGTTTTTTACAATTTGACTTCGTGTGGCCGAATTCTTGGCGACCCACAGTGGTCCAAATGCTCAATCTAGCCGGAAGAAAGTAATTTTTTTTTTTCTTCTTATAAACACAAGTAATTTCTGAAGTGTTTTTCTATCAATTGCTCAGTGGATGTTTAGTGCCGCAATTAAAGTCGTCGTGAAAAAATCAGAACAAAGTTTTTAAAATATTTTTTTGCTGAAATTAATTTAGCAAAGGTAGGAAGAAATTTTGTTATTTTTATATATAAAATAAAATGTTTTGTTTAGAAAGGAAATGCAGTTTTCTACGTGTGTGTCTTATATGTGAACATTTTATTCAATGTCCAAATTTAGAGTTTTGAATGGGAATCTATAAAACTCTAATTCTGTTATCTCTGTTTTTGTAATCTGTACGATGGTAGCTTGTCAATATTTTGAAAATTAGCTGCTAGTTTTTGCCTAAATGCTTTTTATTTCATTTACAATTTAAAATGTTTATTACTAAGAGGGAACTATTTGCTGCTTTTTGTAGTGAAAAACAACAAAATAAAAAAGTTAATGTTGTATCATATGTTTTTGCTAAGATCGGGCTTGAGAATAATGAAACAAATAGCTATTGCAAACAAGTGAAGCAATCTGTTCGAACTTTTGTATGGTTTCTGGCTAAGAAGTAGGCTCAAGCCAATCGAACAAAGAGGGTTTTTGAGACTACATATAAATATTGGCTAGATGGAAGTTTTGTAATTCCAACTAAGCCTTCTTCCGCATCTCGGATTACTGGATGGGCTGTCATCATCAAGCTATGGCAGACCTTCTAAAGAAGTTTTAGAAAAAAGTAAGAGAACAAAGCGAACAAAAGTTGCACCCCTATTGCAGACTTGGTCAACTGATCAATTTCAGATGTATATTTCGAATTCAGAAGACAGTTTAGCTAGTTTTCTCACTTTTTTTTCCTAAATTTTGGACTTTTATCGTTTTATTATATATTTTTATATATTTTTCCAACAACAAAATATATTGAAAAATATTTTTGTCACTATATATTTTGTTATTGAAAATATAATTTTTGATAACTAACGAACCTTGAACAACCCAGTTATTTCATTCATTAATGTTAATAAATTTTTGTGATAAAAATTCAAAATTTTAGATAAATAAATAAATATTGTTTTACATAAATATAGAAATATTATTTGTTTTTATTTATTTCACAAAAAATCTGCCACGCCCATTACAGATTGCGCCCATTTTTTTGGTGAGTATTTTTAGTGATAATATATATGTACATGCAAAGATTCATGTCAATGCGGCTTTTTAAAAGCGAGTTATGACTTTTTTCCAGCTAGATTGAGCATTTGGACCACTGTGCGACGGTGGCATTGTACCAAATCATTGGTTATAAACTGTGGTTCGATTTTCACCAATGCATTATTTGTTCTAACAAAAATTTAAATACACCAATCGATTAGACATAATGTCGAAAGAGGTGCTATTGGAAATCCGCAAGATCGGTCCATGTTCTTAGACGCAGTGAACAAAACACCACGCCTACCTCTAATTTTTCCATATTATTTGGCACAATGAAGTAACTCCAATAAAAAAAACAAAAAAAAAAAAACAAATATATAGGGCGATAGAGAATTAAAAAATAAAGAAAAAACTTGAAGTTTTTTTTGTTTTAAATGCTTAACCCATTAAGAGCCGATGGCATTTTTATGTAAAATTACATAATTCTCTGTCACCCCAATATTTGCTTTTTTGATTGGAGTTACTTCACTAAACTAGTGAAGGGTATATAGGATTCGGCATAACCGAATATAGCACTCTTACTTGTTGAAGATTCAATTTGCTTACGTGTTGTTGGAATACAACATACCATTAGTGTCAACACTTACATTTGGTTTACCAGTATTCATACTTGTTGTGTAGTGTTGTTATTGCATAAAAATTATGAAAATAATTTGTACAATTTTGCCTGTTTCTCATGTTTTCAGGTGTGCTGAGTCCGAATCTGAACTCAGAAAAATTCTATCACCCTCTGATTTTGAGAGAAAAGAGGAAAAACTTGAAGCGAAAGCCTCGAGAGTACTGATCAAATCCTAAAAGAAAATAGTGACTAGAGAGCGGCTGAATGGGAGGGGTATTGCGGTATTGTGGGTGAAAGGGGGGCAGGTAGGGATTTGAATGAAAAGAATACCACCATAAAAAAATAAAAAAATTGTAAGATTATACATACAGGAAAAAACTTCAATCACTTTTAATATCCCATTCAAATTTTTTGTTTGTTCAAATATACTTTATTGCGCTCAAAATCATCGGGCTTTTTAATTTTTTTCACTATGTTTTGATGCCAAAAAAAAAATTCGTCAAATTTACAAAAAACTCACATTTTTAGATAAAAAACTAAAATTTCTCTAGAAACTGTGCGTGATAGACAGAATCTGACTTCAAATTCGTGTTTAGCACATTTGAAAACAGTAAGAAAGCATATTTTGGTTTAAAGGAGGATTTTCGTGAAGAACAGTGTAATTGTAGGAAATAATGAGAACCATTAGTACGTTTTTTTAAGGTATTCTCTTTTAACATAAAGAACTAGTTCCATTACTACTTCCTTTTTTGGGAACTAATGTAATATGTTTTATAAGCGAGTAACAAAATAAGGAAATCACAAAAGTAAGTCATTATGTGGCAAGTAATTTTTAAGGTAATGTATAATTTTTTGCTGGGTTGTTGTCGAAAAATATTTTGTCTTCAATACAACTTCAGTTTTTTTTTTTTTTTTGGTAGTGCAAAAAATACTTTATGTTCAAGACACTTTGGTTTGCTTTTTTATTGTTTTATTTAAGAATGCAACTGTTTTTATTACAAATGTACCATATGAAAAAAGATTTAAGTCCTTCCTTTATAGAATAAAATTTTTTAAAATTTAAGTTGTTGGTATTTTTGTTTAATAAGAAAAAAAAAAATATCACTATGGACGCCGGATTGCGATTAATGCCACTGTAAACTTATGAAAAAAAATCCAAAACTCGCTTACGACAAATTTAATCGATTTAAGAATATCGCCTAAGGCTGATGTCAGAGTGCGCGCTATAAGCGATGCTATAATAACGCACTACAATACGCTACGAACTTTTGCTTGTGTTTTCTTACGTCAATGCTCAAAAGATGTCAGATTCAAAGCGAAGCCACAAGAAAGCCAAAGCGAAGCTACAAGAAAGCCAAAGCGACAAAGCAGGTTGTGAAATGATTTATTTTTTATTTTGTTTGTGCGTGTTTAAATTTTCCAAATTTTTAAATTTTTTTCCATTGATTTTAAAAGATATTTATAAAATAATGGATATTGATATTAAAAAATTTATAACAGAAGTGTTCACACGCTCTGTGCTTTAAGACCAAGCAAATAAGAGTTACCACAACAGAATTCTCGTGGAAAATAACTGGAAAAGTATTGAAACAATTCCTCTCTTTTTACTAAAAAACAAATTATATGTATAATTTGAATTAAAAAGTTCTTCATCTGAATCCATTTTTAACAAAAAAGTATTTTAAAAACACAACAAGTCGCTTTGTTTAGTATTGTATCCACTCTGACATCCTGTAGTATAAGTATAGCATGAATATTATAGCTTCTAGCATCGCTTCGCTTATAGCGCGCACTCTGACATCAGCCTAAGAAGCAAAATATAATTACACTAGTCACAAAGCCTATCCCTGCAAGCAAAAATATGTTTTAGAATATTTTGGTCTTCTTTACACGAAGTGATTTGATGTGTCACATTTTATATGGATGATATAAAGCTTTCCTTAAAAAAGTAATAGGAAAAATTTAGAGGATTGTAACAAAATTCCAATACCATGCTTACTGCCCACAAACCGAAAATAAAACCACTGGCTCCGCCCTGCACTAAGGGTCAAAAATACTAACTATGCCAAATTTCAGTATTCTGAGATACCAGACGGTTTCAGAAAACTCTGGAAAAAGGATTGGACATACATACTCAGGACTTACAACGAAAATATGTACATAGATTTTTTATTTGTTGGAACACATTTATTGAATTCAATATTATGAAAATATAAAATAATTAGTTATGGAAGCACTTATATGTATATATAAAATATATATTATATAGAAATTCTTAAGATTAGAAAAATGTATTACTTATGGAAGCACGATTATAAGATTCTATATATATATATATATATATATATATATATATATACATATATATATATATATATATATATATATATATATAGATACATATATATAACTCTATATATTTGTATAATGAAACCTCTGAGAACCAGGTCAATTGAGGCTTGGGTGGGCTTAATATGTTTTTAATCATAATAATAATAATAATGATCCTTAATAACTATAATGTTGGAGTTTTTCTAAAAATATATCAGAGTAAAAAAAAAGTAAGTTAAAATGTTAATTATTAAAAAAATAATAACTTAAATTACTAACAAATAAAAATCAGCTCCATAGTATTTCTTAATAATGTAAATCGGTGACTCTAGAGTTCTTCAGATCATAACATGTATATATGACGGCATTAATGAACAAAGTGAAAGGTCCCAAAATTATTTGGTTTAATTTTAAAGCTTAAAAATAGTATACCTGAGTTAGAAGGCATACATAAATCTTAGACAATATTGATATTTTTGTTTACAATATTTCTTTAAAAACGGAATCCATTTTTGGATGATCTGAATGTTAGCAAGCGCAATTTACTTTTATGGAACGGCGCGAACCACACAAGACTTTAGAGTTGGCAATACATTTAAAAAAATTAACAGTTATATTAAATTTTCTACTAAATTTTTAGAAATATATTGTCCCGTTTTTTAAACAATCATGCAGAAAACGCATTGAACTTTTTTTGTCTTCTATAATTCGCTGTTTAACTTTTAATTGTAAGTGCCTATACTTGCAATATAAGTTCGCAAAACTTTTTGCGATTGCAATCTCCGGCACACTACTTTTGCTGTTTAATAGGTATAAATTTTGCCTAAAGTCTATGCCTAATGCCATAATCCGAAGTCGACCTTGAGCCAAAATAAACGAAGCCATCGTATCTGTGCGCTAGAGTCAAGTAGATAAGAGCTATCTTGGGTGATCACGGTTAATATTCGAACGATATCACATTTCATACACATTGATAATAAATAAAAAAAAATTAACATTGCTGGTTTTATCGACTCTGACATGCACACGATAGTCTCGATTTTGGTAAAATTTGACATAAGCTTGGCGCTCTTTGTCCGTCTTGACTTTGATTATTGGTTTATAAATAAGTCTCGTTGTTTGTTTTTGACTTATCAGGTTTCCTAAACTTAATTTTCTTATTGAAAAGTGTTTTAACTGTAAAACGAAATAAAAATATTCGAGATCTGAAAATATGTCGCTACACTTAAATTTATTGAAAACACAAGAGAATTTTTGATTGTAAATTTAAAGTCGGCAGATAAAATGTGAGAATATTTCGATCTATCTCTGTTTGTGACATCTTCTGGGAATCCGCTTATTTGAATGAATGGAACATGCCAATCAATACGCTTTTGTAAGCAAATTACCGTTTCCTGGAGAAATAATTGGACTTCTTATGAAGTCCGAAGTTGATGGTGGTTTTGATAATTTAGTTGATGATTAGGGTACAAGTACATATATACTCTCTGTTTGATTAACCATGCTTAATATTTAACATTTTTTACGCTGCCAGAGTTGCATTTTGTAATGCATTGTCATTTTTAACGATTAAAAGAACACCAGGCAGCTTGTTGTATGAAAGTATGACTACCGCACACGTTTTGTTCAGACCAATTTCTGCACGATTGTTTTCTGAATCAGCCGCTCAATTATAAAGGATGTTTTAATCTAAAAATATTAATTATTTGCAATCTAGATATAGAAGGGTATACGATTTTTTTTTAAATTTATATTAACGAACGTTGTTTCCGATATTTGCTAGTGATCCAACATTTTTACTTAAAATAACTGGTTAGTAGTAAGGTAAAGCAAAAACAACAGAGTATGAAAGATTGAGTATTTGAATAATCCTAAAGTTAAAAAAGAAAAGAACGCTCAAAAAATTTATAAATCCAAAATAATTCATTTCAGCCAAACAGGTTTGTAGTGAATAAATGTTTTTTTTTTTAAGCTGGAAGATTTTTACTGATAATGTCTTTAGTATCGAGCGTTAAACAGACAACTTTAAAAATTAAAACATTTTTTCTAAAAAAAAAAAATTGCAAATCCCTTTGGGGTAATTTCACTAATTTAAAAAATTGCAGTTGCATCACTAAGTAGCACTAGATTTTGAGTAAAAATTGTTTGGTGGCAAAGTATATTTGGTTTTGTATGGGCAATCTTGTTAAAATCAACTAGGTTTTACTCGAAATCTTGAGAGATTTCGGTGTAATATAAAAGCACTATAAGGATTGAATAGTTAAAGGGTTAATGCCATGTCTATCTACGATCAAAATTATGAGCATTTGGTTAATGTGCCTGACAAAAAACTGCTCTTAGGTAACTAAAACATAAAAATTTTAAAAAGAGAAATGCACTTGTTTTTTAATAGCAATTAGATTTTAAATTCTTGGTTACCTGACATAACTATATATGTCAATGTAACACCTATCCGCTATATGGTTTAAGTTCAGACCGTTGAATTCAGACTTTTCTGTACCATTTCTAATGATCGTAAATTTTGAAATTTCTTGCTTTAAGGTTTTGTGTCTGTTTTTGTTAACACATTTTACTTGCTGACTTGGTGAAATACCACAAATACCTGACTTTGACTGTGGTGGGTAATATAAAATGTGATTACGGTTTCCTTCACTTAAATAATTTTAGGTTGATGGAGTACTTAGATAAAGGTAATTTTAAAAGTAAAGTTCTTATGTTACGAAAGTATAGAAATAACAGTAAGTGCAGTAGCAGAAAGAACAATAAAATGCAGATAAACATTAATTTGTCCGAAAACTTTGTACTAACATAAATCTTAAAAATATATGTATGTATGTATGTATTTCTGTGTAAATTCTCCATATGTTTTTTTTTTTAACCAAGTCATATTCATCTGCAGTGAATGACACTTGATTAAGTTGAAACTATAAAAAAACAACAAGCTCTTAGACTTAAACTAACTGATGTATAAATACACCTTGTTTACAAGTTTGTACTTACAAATGACACAAACAGGAAACCTCAGGAGACTAAAAAACTAAAAAATAAATAAATGGCCATAATTGTAAACGTTATTACAAAATAATCAATCAATATGAATTACTGAAAAACTTTGTAAGTAAATAAATGCATTTTAAATGTAAATTGATTCTCATAAATGTTGTATGTAAGTCTGTATGTGGAACGGACTAACGACTGTCTACTGTATCATTTGCAGATAACGATTTTCCTCGAGAAGAGAGCTAAGGGATGTAGTCATATCATTTATGACCATATTTGGGGAAGGATGAGTTGAACTTGTAACATCTGGTTGATGATAATTGTGTTGGTTAGAATTGGGCACTGAAGGCATAATAAATTCACCGTTCATTGTAGTCGGATTTGGACTCTTCTTAGTTTGCAACCAACTTTGACAATTTTGTACATATTCCAGGGTTCTTTGATAGGCATCCGTACACATGTTACTACTGCTGCCGGTTAAATTACTATTGTTTATGCAATTATTATTAGCTACAGTGAATGATGTTGCTGGTGCTGGCATGTATTGGCTAAACGAAGGTTGATTTTGAGAAGAGAAACTGATTTCCATATTGCTACATGACGTAGAAGGTGGCTTTGCTATCGCTGGTGACATCTGCGATTGTGTTATATCCTGACACTGTATTTCGTTGTGTACAGCACTTGCTTGCTGTTGATCTTTTGCTTGAGTTGGCATCTGGTTTTGAACAGCAGCACTTGCGAAATAGTTTGTTTTTGTTTCGTTACTGCTAATATCAGGTAAACTGGTCATTGAACTGTCAGCAGGTGCAGATATGTTTTGGTTGCAGACTGATGTCAATTCCTGCAAAGGTTTTGATGTCGCCTGTTGAGAACAGAAGAAATTATTGGCCTTAGTATTCTGGCCGATATTGTTTTCTGCTCTTTCCTGATAAGAATCATAGTAAACAGGATAATGTCGCCGTTGAGAGTGAGAGCACTGATCGTAGTTACGCTGGGAATACGGACTTCCTAAAGCAGACATGGTATGACCAGATTTTGGTGACATTACCTGAGCAATTGTAGATGGGCTTTCAGGACTATTGGGATATAAATTAGGCGAACAGATAGGTACTTGACATGCTGTCTGCGTTGTATTTTGTTCCGACTGTTTACGACTGTTCTTATCGGCTACTTGATTTAGAAACTGCAACATTTCATCGGGCAGCACAAGTTTATTTTCAATAAGTTCGTCCTCCTCTACTTCATCCAAATTAACTTTTTCGTTAGGATGATGATCCAAGGATGTCTCTGTAGTTTCCTTTGTATCTGCTTTTGGTAATATAGGGGAGCTTGTATCCGTTGATATTGATTTAAAAGGTTTTTTTGTATTAGTTAATCCTACATTTTGGAAAATGGTATTCAGTGGTGAGGACTGAAGACGGTCATAAGATTGCTTAATGGGTTCGGAGAGGCGACGTCCACTGGAGTTGCCATTACTTGTATCACTTTTTGTCTGTGCTGTATGGTTTCCTATTTGCGAGGATGCAAGAGCATTTGGTATAGAGAAGCGACCGGTTTCATGTGGTTGTTTTATACAGGTCATAGTAGATGTCTGTAAACGTTGCAAATGTGTTGATATCAGGTGTGAAGATGGAGGCGGAGGTAGGCTTGGATTGTTCGAAGATTTTAAAGAACTACCTAAACACGAGTTGTTGGCTCCACAAAAAGAATTTGTACTAACTCTATTGTTTACGTTATTAGGCATGGTACCCATGGAACTTAGTCCGCCAGTGGTTATGTTGGACATTTGGCTTGATCGCCTTGAACAGCCTGGAGATATAGGATCATACAATGAACCAGCATTGTACGAGCATGGCCGCATCGTTGAAATGGAAGACAACTGTGAACACTGGCTACTACGCCGACTCTGCATACTGCAGTAATAAGTACTGGCATTTGAATTTTGGCTATCACGGCGCAAATTAGCTTGGGTCAGTAAATCGCTATTTCCATTAAAACCAAAGTTACCGACCATAGAATTCGTGTTAGAATATAAACGTGTTTGTAAATCATTAAAATTAGTGGAACACGGGGCTAGGTTTTTCATGTCGTTCTGCTTTAGCGTTGATGGGCTCGTGGTACCTGGTTCCATTTTCAACTCTGTTATGCGTTGGTTGAGCTCACCAATACCGATATTTCGATTGATTTCGGGTATATTGGATAACACAGGCGAGTTAAGATTAATGCCCTTGGCTTGTAAACGGTATCGGAATCGCTGGCGTACATTACCAGCGGATATAGAAGATGATCCTCCGCCACTAGTCCCCATGCTGTTGTTTGGACTGTTGCTAATACTGACCATTGCCCTAAGTACAATAGGCAAATCTGCCGCATCTACATCATCATCATATAGCCAACTTTCATCATCATTTGCTGCCATATTTCCATAATCACCATGAATATTATATGCTCCCCTGACATCGCTCATTTCACTGCCCGTTCCCATTCGTACTGCAGCACTGGATTCAAACTGGATTTGATTATGCGCTGCACGATTACCACCGGTTTGTGAGATAGTTGGACTATGCACTGACATTTGAGGTGGTGAGTTAGCCCCCGATTCAGACTTAATACTCGGACTTGACAAACTGGTAGCTTTATTCGAACGGTAGTCGTCAGGTGAGTCTGCTTTTACTACACTATTGCTGCCTCCACCTGAATGATCATTATCATGAATGGCCCCTTTGTGCTTTTTGTTAGCGTAGAATTCGGCTCCATGTACGGTTTTAACATGTTTTCGTAAAGAACTGGGATCCGTATAACGTTTAATACAACCAGGTGCTTTACAAACATAAGGTTTCTGAAATATAATTATGATTAGCTACTGATAAACGGTACCCATTGCCTCGACAATAGCGATATTCATTTAAGCTTACCTCATTGCTGTGGGTGCGGTTTTGATGTTTTGCCCTGTCACTGGCATTACTAAAGGCCTTACTACATCCGGGATATTCACAAGTGTATGGTTTTTCTCCAGTATGAGACCGCAAATGCGTTTTTAAGTTTTCTAATCGAGAATAAGCTTTACAGCATCCTTCAAACTAAAACACAAATCAATACAATAAAAGTTATAAACTTGAGCTATATTCCGTTTTATTTACCGTGCATTTGTGCGGTTTTTCTCCGGTATGGCGACGCATGTGCACAACAAGCATATACTGAGCCTTAAATGGTTTTTCACCTCTTGAACAATCCTCCCAACGACAAACGAATGCCTTTTTGTTGCTTTGTATGTGATCGTTATTTATATGCTTGACCAATTCATCCTGCGTTATAAATTCAACACCACAATCTTGCCAATGACAATTAGTCTCTATAAAATCACCTGGCTCATCTTTTATGTCAGTCGTGTCCACGGTGGGACAGTCGTAATCACTGTGTGGTGTAGTGGTTGTGGGTGGTCCACATTGCAAGTGATTGTTATTGCTATAATTGTGCTGTGTTGTCGTTGAGGTAGTAGTTGGAGTGGTAGCATTACTCGAAGTAGAGATTTTATTAACACGGTTCTGTCTTCTAGCTGTTGATGAGTTGGCTGAAGCACTATCAGCTTCTTGTTGAGTAATTTCGTTGTGCGAGGTGGAAGAAGGCTGTTCCCCCTTAGAACGCTCCGTACATATTTCTTCATAATGCTAAAAATATTAAAATAATACATAAAATAATTAACTTTTAACTATGACGTTGAGTATTCTCACCATTTGCTTAGTAGTACTATTTATAATATTATTTTGATTGCTGTTTACACTAACAACATGTGTATTTGTATGACAATTTAAAGGAGGATGAAACGGTAAACTGTTGGTTGGTGCATTGTTAGGAACAGCATTTGCAGCTGTTGCTGCATTGTACGCAGCTGCAGCAGCAACAGCTGATTGCAGTGTATGAACTTGACCCATAGATAGCATATTAGCAGCTGCTGCTTGGTGCGTGGGAAGCGGATGTAGCAGTCCAGCACTGGCTCTGAGCAAATGGGCTTGTAACTGCTGCAAATGGGGTGACATAGCACTATGCATTGGACTAATGGCACCAGCTGACAAATGTCCATAGGAACCACTAGCTGCACTACTGGCACGGGAACCATTCATAATAGTGGCCAACGAATTGGGAGAAAATCGAATCATTGAATTAATATCAAATGAATCAGAGTAGGGGGATGATGAAAGTGCCCTTTTCCGGCTTATACTGGCCCTAATGCTGCCGGTACGTGGCGAACTAAGTCTTGAATTATCAATACTAAAATGGAAATCAGTGCTTGCCAAAGAATTAGCTGCTGCTGCAGCAGCCGCTGCAGGATGCAGTTCACCTAGTGAACCAACACCTCGGCTTCCCAAATAATCACCAGAATTCAACCCCAAGCCAGTTAAATGAAATGCTGTTGCACAGTTGGAATATGGATCTGTAAAGCAAGAGTTTAATCAAGGTATACAGCAGTTACCTTTTATTATGCATAAGAAATTTTTTTACATAAGAAATGGAAACGTACCATGAAACGATGAGGTTGGACTAACACGTTGTAAAGAGTATAAATGCTCTATATAACCAGGAATTCTATAGGCTGGATGAAACTCATGTGCTTGTGGGGTGGATGCATGCGGTGGCGGTGGCGGAGGGGCATGTATACCTGTGTGACTGCCAGGATGGTGAACAGTATGTCCTAGATGTGTATTATGTGAAGCCATCATTGAGCTTTGACCGTTCGATGGCTGCCGTGGCGATGTATTAGTATCATTTTCTGAGGTATGTGTTCCATTTGTACCAACTGCTGGCACACTGTCTATGATATTTCCACCAATAGCTCCATTAAGCGTTGAAGGCTGAGTATGGGGTGGTGGTGGCAGTACACTTGCAGCGGCAACAGCAGCTGCCCGCCGAGAAGCCAAATATTGTAAATCAGAATACCTAGAAATTTAAATTTATTTTCATTAAATGTTCGTTTACTTTAAATTATTATTAATATTTTTGAGTATCTATTACGATGATCGAATAGAGAATATTTATTTAGAGTTTTTGTGCTTTATACATTATATTATACACTTAAAATTTCTATTTGGAATTGTATTATATTTTTAATAATTAAGTGAAAAAAAATTTCTTATAAATTAGTTTTATCCCAAAACCAGTTGGTCGGACCAGATATACATATATCCATATACTAGGGAAAAACGAAAAGACCTAGACAACTTCGTGGTCGCAGCGTAATTAAGCGTAAAGATGGTACTTGTTTATCATAGTTCGAGCTACATATATAATAGTTCAGTTTCAGTTTGTTTCATTTTCGTTTTTCTTATTTCTTTTTTATATAAATGAATATGTAGCAGCCCTTTGCTGTTAGCCACCGACAAACAGAAAAAATTAATAGTAAATTATGATTTCAATTAAAGTTGAGAAATATCTAATAATTCTTGTTATTTGCACAGTGCTTTCTGTTAAAAACGGGTTAATAAACTTTGATTGTCAATGTTAAAGAGAATTAGCAGAAAATAAAAAGTTTTTATGTGATCATTGTAAAGAGTTTGTACGTGCTTCGGGTTCTATTTAAAATGTTGATAGAGAATTAAATGGATGGTCGGCCACTAAATGTGCATATTAATATCTGCATTAACATAACATTGTGCATATGCATAAACGTGCTTATTCATGTTTGTGTATAATACACTAGGGATAATAGCTAAACTTTAAAAAATCGTAAGTTTTTATTTCATTAACGAGGGAAGTATATAAAAACTTAAAAACACATTCGAAAAGTATAGTTTTTGCAAATTTAATTTAAATACTTTATTCAGTGATTCCCCAACTATTTAAATCGCACTACAAAGTAATATTTCGAAAATTTCTTAAAATATTACTGCCTTGTAAGCAGTGCATATATGCTAGGCTTTGTTCTGCATTTCAATTGCAAGTAAGAATAATACCATGTTCTTCCTAAGCACTGGATCTTAGACTCTGCAGCTAGTTTAATTGTTTTCAATCGTGATGAAACGAATTCATGTTTTATCAAGAGTTAAAGAATCTAAACAAAAAAACTCTGAACAAGGTAACTAATCAGTTAAACGATAACATTAAATTCAAATTGCGAGCAAATATGTTACGAGTACTTATGCAGTTACCTTTTACATACTCAGTTTTTCGTGAAAAATAGATGACATTGAAACAAGTGACATGCACGTTGCATTATCTACCAATGCATATTTTATCTTTCTGGTAAAGAAAAACAATATCATCATATATGATCAAAGATTTCTAAAGCAATTTTATTAACTACGCTTCCTAAACTACATCTATCTGGATGAAACTCATGCGTAAACTACTTTTCAATTCTGAACCGTGTTAGTGTAGATTTGTTTTGAACTTTAAATAACTTTATTTTGATTTGTTCGACTTCTATGTTTCTTTGTTTACAGATTGTTTCCTTACAACATACATGTTGTTTATGTAATGTCACCACTTAAAAATTAAAAAGAACTATGTAGGTATCAATATAGCTCCTAATTGCACAAAGCAATACAAAAATAAATATTAAAATAAAGGGTGTCCCCATAAGTGTCAAAAATTGACAAACTTTTGAGTCGCTATAAACAACTCCTTGAAAATTTTGATTACTATGACCGTTAAATAACAAATATACATATTTGAAATTATAAATTAAAGGGTTTATTTAACTTGCTGTACACGGCCATGATCAGTTGTAGACAGACAGCTGAAAATTACAAGGAACCTTTATTGCTAAGTCCCCTATAAGGACACGTATACAATTTGAATTCTGCAATTAAAATGTGCTCTCATAATTGACGTAATTTTATCTATATGGTCCTATTTTTCAAACCGTTATATACAAACACTTATAAATTAGATATAATATTCTTTACACTGTCTGGAATAATAATAAATATAAATGTTTAAAATTATAAATTAAAGGGTATTACAATAGTTGAGGTAATTTGATGAATATGGCCAAACTGTTGAACAGTTCTAGACAAGCGGATAAAATTTACATAGAACCTGTATTGCTCAGTCTGTTAAAAAAACAAGGTTACAATTTGAATTTTTAAATTAAAGGTCGTTCCCATAGTTGAGGTTATTTGATCTATGTGGCCAGCTAAAATCTATTTTGAAGTTGGTTCTTTTGCAAAAATTATATGACATATTAGTAATAAAAAAAGCAAAAGTTCTTCCTTTCTATTCATTGATTTGTAAGGGCAACTAAAACTATTCATAGATAGAGTTTCTATTTATTCGCACTCTGAGGCAATTTTGTATCTATAAAGCGAAGTATTCAATTTTTATTTCTTTAAACGGTTGGCATCTATCTCTCCTAAATAATAAACGGTAATTAGTAAAGTTTAATTTTCGTTTGAATGAGCGTTCCGCATTATATGTTGCTGCATAGCCACGACTGCGAGTTGATAAATCCAAAGTATACAATAACTATTCAACAGGTTCTAAGATAATTGTTTGAGGAACTCTGCTTTATTCACTTATAAATATAATAAGTGCTGCACAAATGTCGAAAAAAAGTGTAAAACAATATTTTCTTGTCTCAGTTTGTTTTCTTAGTTTATTGATCTGTGTGTTTGTTCCAAGGTATCATGTTTTCTCCTAAATCCGGGTTGAACGTCCGGACTATAAGCTCGTTATTTCAGAACAGTGCTTACATTGTTATTAAATACTTTTTATGTCAGACATCAAAAAAGTCTATATGTCTCTTGAATTTCTGTTCTCTATGATTTTTTTTCAGTCTCAGGTATGATGGTAACCCGTGAAACTTTTAGCGTTAAAATTAAAAAAAAAAATATTTTTATTACCATAGGAGGTTAGGGTGTAAGGGGATAGTGAAGCGCAAGCCAATCCTACCCGATTGGCAACCTCACCTGGTCGTGGTGCACCCTGCCGATTACAAACCAGGCTCTCTTGACCGAAGTTGGGTAGTGTAACCCTAAGGGGGCAGTGACTAAATCCTCTGCCCGTTGCTGCCTGAAGGTGTTGCTGGCAGCCCCAGTTCCGGGATGGGATGTTTTGGTCTAATCAGCCAATCATCTTTAACTAAACCTGGTTACTAAAACCGTAATTTTTTTGCGGTCCTATGCTCTTTGCAGGAGTAAAAGGATCAAATATATATACTATAGGAGGTATAAAAGTATCTAATTGCAGATTATATCAGTAACTTATTCTTTTAACTCATAATTTCCTCCACCATTTTTCAAATCTTAATTTTAGGGTTTATGGCGATTTAATGAAACAAATTGGAGCAATTCGACTGTAAAAAATTTTTCGGTTCTTGTAATCTTCATTATTATTAACCGATTTTTACATCCTTAGGAGTTATCTAGCTTAAAAGAAATTGCGTTTTTCCACTTGATTTTGGTTTATAATTTTTTTACTTTAAAACGCAAAAAGTTTGCAATACTACTATGAAACTTTTATTCGCCTTCTTGATGCGATTAAAATATCTTTATTATACCCTTCACTCAGGGTTAAAAAGGGTATATCTAAGTTATTTATTCCGTGTGTAATTTCTACAATATCCACTTCCGTTTATATATTCTGACATCTTATGCATAACGAAGTGGATTGAGCGATGTCCGTCCGTGTTCTGGTTAAAATCAGCTTTACCAAGGCACTAGATGAGCTAAAGAAAATTTAAATACGCCAGACGATCAGACATAGTGTCGAAAATTTTGCTATTGAAAGTCAGCACGATCGGTCCATGTAGCTCGAAGCAGGGGACAAAACACCACGCATGCAGCTAATTTTTCCATATCATTTGGAACAACTGTAGTTTAGTGAAGTAACTTAAAACAAATGTATGGGGATATAAAGAACTATGGGCCTCTGAACTTTTAATAACAAATGCTTCTTCTTTTTCTATACTTTTCACCACAAAACGTAAAAATAGGGTATATCTAAGTTTGTCATTCCGTGTGTAGTTTTTACAGTATCCATTTCCGACCCCATAAAGTATATACATACATATATTCTGATTTCTGATGCATGGCGAAGTCGATTAAGCGATGTCCGTCTGCCCGTCCGTGTTAGTGTTGAAATCAAGTTTGCCGAGGTGATAGAGAATTAAAAATTTTGAAAAACATTAGGTGAAAAAATTGTCGCTCGTTCATATTTTCCGAGTTACGGGATTTTGAAATTTTCAAATTTGTTTAAATATCAATATGGGTATCATTTTAAAGCTTTTAAAGAGATCTTTAACGAAATACTTTAATTTTTAAAAAATGCTTAACACATAAAAAGCTGATGACATTTTTATGTAAAATTATATATAACACCTATTTTTCTTTTCTTTTTAAATTTTTTGTCACCCCCATATTTTTTTTGGTTGGAGTTATTTTACTAAACTAGATTTACATATTTGGTGCAGGGTATATAAGATTCTTCATAGCCGGATATAGCACTCTTACTTTTTTTTATTCCATTTTTTTAAGCTAACGTCGCTCCATACCTGTTTTTTTTGGTTGTTATTAAAAAGTTTATTAAATAAAAATATTAATAATTTATTTTAAATTGACCGTTTTTAAGCCAAACCTTGAATTTTCTTGTCTATGAAGAAATTTATTACGGATTCAGAAAAACTCTTTGCTGCAGATTTAAAACGACACCCCTTTAGAGTTCTTGCATAAAAAGCTTGCACCCACCTAGTAAATGTATTTGCAGGAGAAGTTTTTTAATCAAATAAAATTTAAAGCAAAACGAAAAAATATAATATGTATGTATTTATTTGAATTCTTCCTCTGACTTCCTATTTTCTAGTATGTAGTGTGTTATATGTACTAGAGATCTGCATAAGTTCATTCGTTTTTTAACTCACTCCGTATCAATACACTAACACCAATTAATCTCTTGTTAAAATGTAAAACAATATATACATGTTAAATGAACTAAAACGTTGCCTGTTTTCAAGAGAAACATAACATTACTTGATTTTTTTAACCAAATCAAAACAAATAACGGTTAATTGTCAACATTGTTATTACTTCAACAAAAAAGACACGAATCACAGCTGTGATTCATTCGTCATTGTAATGTGGGAATTTACATGTAATAGATGCATGTCTGTATGCGTTTTGAATAACAAAATTTATAATAAATATAAGTAAAAACTTAATACCTATGTTTTTAAATAACTTTAAAAAAAAATAATTTAAAAAGGTATACAACTTTTTAAATTATTTATTTTATTGTAAATTGCAAAAAATAAAGTTTTTACAGCAGGATTTCCAAAAAGTAGTTTAAAAATGTCTACTTTCATAAACATACATACTTAAATTTTTTTTTAGCTTTTATGTATGTAGTTATGTCGGGCTAGACATTAATAAAAGTATATGCAAAAGTCCTTATGCAACTGACCTCGTATTTACTTTTAATTATTGTAATGTATCGTTATTATGGGAACTTAATACATGTAGGTACGAAGTTTAGCAAGAACCGGTTATATAAAATAATTACAAAAGTACTTATACGTCTGGCCTCATAGACTATAAGATAGATGATTACTTAATATTACAGCAAGTAAGCGCAATTATAAGTTTTCATGCGTCGGTCAATCAAAAGTAGTTGAAAAGTAACTTATGCAACTGCACTCGTATTTAGTAAAAATATCGTAATGTCTCGGTGTTACGGGAACACAACACACGTACGAAGTTTTGCAAGACGAAGTCTTGTAGACTATTAGATAAATTACTACTTAAAAACAACAAAAAAACTGAACAGATGTCTAAGTTTTATGCGTCGGTCAAAGATAAGTAGTTGAAAAGTAACTTCTTCAACTGCCCTCGTATCAATTCTAATTATCGTTTTGTGAAATTTCTATTGGATGTTAGGACGATATATGTATTTATTTATTGTACATATGTATATGTATATAGGTTCATAGATAAAAATTTAAAACTTTGTTTTTTAATGCAAAATAAAAGCTCTAGATCTTTATTAAAGCTTAAAAAACACATTTTAATGTAATTACCAATATTTTTTTTTACCCAAAACGCAATAGTATTTAAATAAAAATATCAATAGTGCATTGTTCGTTTTATGCTGATTAAGATCAACTCATAGAACTCAAAATTTTTCGTTGTTTTTTAGTGTTTAACTGATTCTTCACATTTGATTAATGTTATGTTTTGATTTGATTCGTAACTCATTTTTGTAATGCGTGATTTTTTCACATGAAAAAAAAAACGAATGATTTAAAAGGCGTTTTTAATGCATTCATGCAGATCTATGTATGTTTGTATGTATGTATGTACAATATTCCTTTAAATAAATATTTACTTTATACGTAAAATAAAAAATAAGAAAATATTAAAAAAATTTAACTAGAGAGTATTTAACGCTATAATTTAAGGAAAATCTCATTAAATTTAAGATGATTTATTTCATGCAATTTTTATTAATTTATTTTACAAGCTTAACGCTCCTTATCCAGAACAAGGATAACAAACTTATGTTGTTTTTTTTTAATAGTAAAAATACAGTGCTGCAAATACATCCCTACGAAAGAACATAACCATTCTCGTGTTTAGCTGTAGACTTAAGCTCTTCAATTTTAAATTCTTCTGACTCCAAAATAATTTTTGCCCATCCGACACAAATATACTAACTTAACTTTCCTTAGTAAAAATTACTTTATTTTAAAACTCTAGACAATTATTTAAATAACTTCTTCCACAACCCTCTTACAAAACACGGCAACCCAAAAAATATTCCTTGAGTTATTTACTGCGACATTCTTTCCAAACTCAAGGTGTAAGCTTAACAGTACTGGATACTTCCTCAGTCTACTGATTAGAACACGTTTTTCCTTCTCTATTATTTTTGGAGCCTTTAGAGGCATTTTAAAATTAAAATGAGCGAATTTAAATAGAGCCGTTTTATTTGTAAAAAAATAATAATAATAATAATAATAATTTAAATACAAAGCAATTCATTTATAATTTTTTTAACTAAGATTTTGGAACTGTTTAATGCATGTAGCAAATAACAAGACACTCTGTTTTTTATTTTTGTTTAAATTTTTCTTAGGCTAAAGAGTAATTTTTCCTTTCATGTAAATGGGTAAGTAAAAGCTTTGTTTCTTCTTTTCAGCTTTTCTTCATAATTTTATTAATAAAGCATTAATAGTAAACTAATGAACAAATTTAAATGTATCAACATAAATGTTCTCAGCGATATTATTGCTTAATTACAAATTGATGAAACTTAATTTTTATAAATTATGAAATTAAATTTTAACTATAAAAATTTACATATTTTTAATATGTGTGCAAACGAAGTTTTTATGATATGTTTTAATGTTGGCTGTGTAAGAACGAATCTTGAAAAACAGTTTTTAACAAATAATGTGCATAAGTATAAAAGTACAATTTTAAATAAGCAACTACAATTTCTACAACAGCAAAAGACACATATGAAAACAAAATTCATGTTGTTTTTTGTTTGATAAGGCTAACAATCTTGAAATTTTTGATGGCCAAGAAATTAGCCGAAATTTTTCGGAAAAATGTAGAATATATCTTTCCGGAAATTTTCATTTTCCAAACACTAGCAAATACGTGCCAACTGAACACACATTTTCTCTCTGTCATGACAGAATACAATATGTTGAATAAAATCATTATTAACACTCACTACTCAATCAACAATGTATTGATTATGCCTGAAGTGATACTTCTCTTTTGAAAAAAAAGAAATCGCATCCAATGTGCGGCAAACACATTCTACTTTAACGCAAAGTTTTTATTATCGTTATAATCATTTTTAATTTAATGGAACAAATGTAAATAATTCACACAGTTTCCCAAAAATAGGGGGTGGACAAATCTTTATGAATTTTAACCAATGCTTATTTTCTACCTCCTTACAATTTTGTTCAAGAATGTACAATGATCAAAGGTGTGCGAGTCTAGTTGCTGAACAATCCTAAGAATGTACTGAAACGTTCTAAGTTTTAAATAACAACATCTTTTTCTCTTGTAATTGCCGAGAAACACAAAACATCCCTTTTGTCTCTTATTAATCATTTTATTTTAAGCAAAAATGTGTTTTTTTGGGAAATCGAAACTAAACTTGTTTGTTTATGTTGTTGTTTTTCTTTTTTTTTCATATTTTTACATCCTAAAAACGCCTTTATGTTATTTCGCAAAAATTATTACTCTGTATATGTACACAAAAACTATAATCAACATACAATTAATTCAAAACAAAAGCTTACTCCGTATCGGACGCCTAAAATATGTTTAAAATAATATGTTAGCCATATTTACAACTTTATTATTTTTATACCCTTCACCACAGAAAGTGGAGAAAAGGGTATAACTAAGTTAGTCATTCCGTTTGTAATTTCTACAATATCCATTTCCTACCACATAAAGTATAAACAAAATGTCACGTTTTTCGCTTTTAAAACAAACGTACGGATTCTTTTGATTGCAAATACCACTGTGGCTCATTATAAATTCTGTATTCTTTACTTTGTAGCTTTATCTGGCTATACTCTTTGTGAATTCTATGGTCTCGTATATACTAAACATGCGTTATTATTATAAACGCAGCCATCCACGCTACACTACTGTGTTGCTCCGGCGAGACATGAACTACTCGATGCCTTGTTTAGTAAGCCTAACCATCCACAGACAACTCCACTACGCTTTTTATCCAAGCCAGTCATCTCCTTTTAATCCAATAGCCACAACACACGTCTGCCATACACGTTTGTTATGCTGTTACACTTCCCTGCGTGGTGTTCATTATACTGTACACCCGTCATTGGTTCAAATTTAGGCATACACGCAATTATTTTGCAGTTATCGGTTCGATTTTTTTTTTTATTATATTAACTAATTTTCAAAAAAAAATCTTTTTTTCGTGCTATTTTCCCGATTAATTATTTAAATTTTTTTTTGTTAATTAATTAATATAATAAAAAAAATACCGTTGCTTGATATAATTTAATATTTGCAAAGTGCCCATGCATATAAATAAATTATCGTACAGGCATGTTCTGGCAATCGCAAATCGCTTAAAACTAGCGATGGGAGTTGAAATCGCATGAAAGGTGTTCTGTAGTTCACAATCGCAAGAAATTTGGCGACTTCAAATCTCAAGCACATACTGAAGTGAAGTTACGAATTTTACTTAAAATAAACTTTAAAGCGACAATAAAATTATACAAAAATGAAAATTAACATGTTCTATCTTATTTTTAAAAAAATTTATTTTAATTTTTAGACAATTAAAGTCGCAAATAATTAATTTAAAATAGGTTATTTGTTCTATCATTTGTTTGTTTTAATTGTTTTCTTGAGTACTGGCGATTTCATAGAAACAGCTGTTCTAATTGATGTTCGAAAATATGCTATTATTAGTGCGGTTGAACGTATAGTCGGTAGTCAAAAAATATGTGGTTATTTTAATTTTCAATTCTTATAAAATGTTCGGTGCTTATTAAATGTGCGATTAAAGTGTTAAGAAACCTTAAGAAATTTATTTAAATTACTTTTCGGACGATATGAGTTCCGAACGTGCATGTTATAATTTAAAAAATAAACAAGAATACTTTTTAAGTACTGATTACTTACAACATAAGTAAGCTTTTACATCAAAGATGTTTAATGCAATATCACTAATAGAAAATCCATTTGTCGCCAAAATATTTCTTTGCTTGCGTTATTTTTTTAAATTAATAAATATACACGGGATTGAAGTATTCATTGAATTGTCAAAATCTCTAAGCGTCCGTTTTTTAATTCGTTTTTTTTTTAATTGCACTTGTTTAAGAAATTAAACTAAGCAAGGCAGCTGCTGGCATTTTGTTGTAGTTGTCTTTTGTTTATTTATGTTTTGCACCGAAAAATCATATGTTTTCCTTTCGAACATATGTAAGTTTGAAAAAGAGCAAATCGCAAGCAAAACGCGTGTGTTTCAGAACATGTAAAACAAAAGTTGGGGTTTTTGAAATCACATGCGATTTCAAAAACATGCGAGTGTCAGAACATGCCTGGTAGTGGTTTGTGATATTTTATTTTTCATCCTCTTTTAACTGTATAGAAGAGCGGAAAAAGAAAAATGGAATTACTGTTGGTTATTTGATTTTTGTTTTTGCTTTATTGTTTGGACAAAAATCTTTAGTATATTTAAAATGTTTGTCAGAAGTCTCCTGAAGAGTTAAGTAAGCGGTAACGAAATGGACATCGAGACGTGCTTTGACCCTCAATAATCAATATTGGTGATTTAAATAATTAATCCGGAAAATAGCACGGAAAAAAAAGATTTTTAATTTATATATGTACATATACAGTATTGGGCAAAACCTAAGAAACGTTGTCCAATATTAGCTTTTGAGTCAAATTATGTTTAAACGAACATATTTCAATTCAATGTTTTAATGCAGTTTTATTAGTTTCTGTGTCATACAATATTACAAAAAAAAAATTTTTTTTATTATCTCTCACCTAACGGTTCTTTTAGTACAACAACAAAAATTACTCAAAAATTCATTGGGCAAAACCTTAGAAACTTTTAATATTTTGTATAATAACCCTTATTTTTTATTACTGCGGCGCACCGACGCGGCATAGATTTGATTAAATTATCAATTATTTTTGGATCTATGCGTATCCATTCATCTTCCAGACACGAAAATAAATCGTCTCTGTTGGAGAATCGTTTCGATCCAACATTCCTCTTCAATATGGAAAATAAATTTTCGATTGGGTTCAAATCGGGGGGTTGGGCCAATCAAGCAATTAAATCCCTTTCGATTGTATCCAGTCCTTTACCAACTTCGATGAGTGTTTCGGATCGTTATCATGTTGAAACACCCATCGAAGTGGCATATTCCACTCGGCATATGGCAACATCTTATTTTCTAAAATGTCCCTATACACAAATCTGTCCATTTTGGTAGAAATTCTGTGGAACGGCCCTAGACCATGACCTGAAAAACACGTCCACACCATCACATTGCCACCCCCATGCTTGACAGTTTTTTTTTACAATATCGGGGCTTAAGCCTTTCACCAGTATTGCGTCTCACACGACATATGCCATCCGAGTTGAACAAATTAAATTTGCTTTCGTCGCTAAAGTGCACACTTTTCCACTTTTTAACTGGCCAATCAAGATATTTTTTTGCAAATTCGAGCCTAAAAAATCAGGCATTAATGGTTGACTTGTAAGCTTAAAAATACTTACCGTTTTTTTGCGTGACGTTTTGTAAGAAGAGGTTTTTTGGAAGCTTTATAACTTTTCAATTCAGCCTCTCTCCCCCGTCTGCGGACTGTGCTGGCATCAGCACTTAAGCCTAATTCTGACACAATTTTTTTTGACGAGATGAAGGGGTTTTTTTTTTTATTATTTTCTTGATATTTCTATCATCACGAACTGATGTTTTACGAGGTCTTCCTCCAGGATTAATATTGAGTACAGTTCCTTTATCTTTATAAAGGTTTATCCATTTGGAAACCATTGATTTGCTTACTTTTAACAAATTTGCAATTTCAGCCTGTGATTTGCCTGCATTATAATGCGTTATAGCATTCAATTTAAATGCTTTACAATATTTTTTACGTTGCATTTTATTTTAATTTTAAATGCGAAATTTATTCGTTACACGCTTTTAAATGCATACTAGATCACTTTTTCATAAGAAATCATCGAAAAAAATAAGAAGTTACCGTTATCTTAAAAAAAACAAATTTATTGTACAAAAGCAAAAAGTTTCTTAGGTTTTGCCCAATGAATTTTTGAGTAATTTTTGTTGTTGTACCAAAAGAACCGTTAGGTGAGAGATAATTACAATTTTTTTTTTGTAATATTGTATGACACAGAAACTAATAAAACTGCATTAAAACATTGAATTGAAATATGTTCGTTTAAACATAATTTGACTCAGAAGCTAATATTGGGCAATGTTTCTTAGGTTTTGCACAATACTGTATATGTATATACTAAAAATATTAAACCCATAAAAACTTAAAAAAGTGAAATTTGATTACAAAAAAAAAAAAAAACACATAATCTTAGAACTTCTATTTCTGCTCGAATAAATAAAAAATCTATTTTTTCTCGAAAAAAATCCAAATTAATTATAGATTATGACTATTATGATAAAAGACGTTACGATGTTGGTGTTTTCAAACCCGCTTAACAGGAAATCCTGCACAATTCATCATCCGGGTTTTAATATTCTAAAATCACTTGCCTGTGACTGTTATTGTATTTCTGTGGCATTTGATAGCCAAGACATAAATTAAAGGATTTCAATTTTTAAAAACATATTTTTGTTTCAACGGAAACAAAACAAGCCAAATTGCGCAGGTCCGTTAGTTTGTTGTGTAGCGATCTCTTGTTTGCGTGACGTAGACATAGAATATTTTTTTGTTTATTTGTGTTCGGAAAGTGCCACAAATTAAAGTAAAAACCGTGAAAATTTTATTAAAAATAAAAATGCTAATAAAACGGAATTTTGTAAGAGGTTTAAATTAAACAGACTAATCATATTAAATGTGGTGAAAAAGAAAAAATTATTTTTTAGAAAAATATATATTTTTAAATTCGAAAAGTTAATGCGGAGCTTATGGACAACTACATCCAAATTAAATTCAATTTTAAATATTTCGGTTTTAATATTATTAAAAAACAGGTTTTCGCCACATGGAGATCATTCTTTATCATGGAAGTAGGTACAAATTATTAAATATTTCCTTTATAGAAATATAAATTTACAATATCTAATGAAATAACTTCTGAAATAAATAATTTTTAGAGATAAATTTTATAAGCCAAAATTTAAAACTTTGGTAGCCTGAGATAGTTCTTCTTCAGATAGCTTCAAGGCCAAACTCAAGAGTTTTACTTGACTACATCCCTTTTTTTTTTATTTAAAATTTTATTTAAATCGATTCACCTGTTTAGAAGTTATGTTGTTATTTCCAGTTTTGTGTTGTTATTTCCAGTTTGTTTTCTTGATTCGTGGATCTAAACTAGGAAAAATATCCTTTTTTCACTATTAAAACGGTCAGTATATATTTTGTTTTTATAGTTTTGAGGTTGCGGTAAGATAATAAATTAATAAAATTAAAATATGTTTAATTTTTAGCTTCTTTCAACTTCAACTTTAAAACTGATTAATCGATTTGTAACACTCCTTAAGATTTATTAAGCTGAGTTTAGACAAGCACAATACTGCCTTTCTTATTATTATTTATATGAAAATTGTTATATATTTGCAATAATATAAAATTGCACTTAGACTGTGTTCGTTATAAAAACACGTCACAAGCTCAAAACTTCACGTGGCGTAGTTCGCATAAAGTACATGTTGAAAACTTAAAACTAAGGTACTCGGCACATTTTTTGTTATTTATTTTTACATTTGAAGTTGTTAGTTGCCCTAATAAAAAAATTAACATACAAGTCTTTCTTACTGTACACGCAAAATAATAATATGGATGCAAGTGTATTTATAAGTTGTATAAAACACAAACATTTTAAAAGTGTACATTGAATAAAAAATTGTTGCAAGCAAATTTGTTTTTGCCGTATTTTTGAACTTTTCGCTACCTGTAAGGGGCACACACGATTTTTTTATTTGTTATAAACTCATAAAAACTAAATATATCCACAAAAAAATTTTCTTTCTGCTATTTGTTATAAATTTGCACTGGAACTGTCACCATTATTAAAAACTTTTTATTTTTCTAAATCTCCTTGATGTTAATTATACTGAGAAAACATTTCGCGTTTATTGCAAAAATAGCTAACAACTGGGAATGCGAACGAGGCTAGCGTAAATAAAAATAAATTCATGCCATCTCCTTGGCGACTAACTTAAACCATAATTTATTAAAGAACGAAATAATTCTTGCGAAAAATAACGACTTCACAATAGATTTCATCTGTTTTTATAATCTTCCATTTCCAAATTTTATGCTTGTTATAGTGGACTACGCACTACAGGTCCTTGTTAATTTCAACCTGGCTGTTCAACATTTTGGCAAAATACATCAAATTACATTAACTATAGTAGCACCCTTTAATTTCCAAATCTAAATTTTATACTTGCTGTTGTAGTAGACGTAGCAATCAGGTTCTTTGTAAATTGCATCCGTCTGTCTATAACGGTTCAACAGTTTGGCCATATACATCAAATTATATAAACTATTGTAACATTGTTACATATGTAAATTTCAAGCATCTTTCTACAATTGTTTAAAAATATGGCCATATACATCAAACTAAATGAACTATTGGGGCACTCTTTGAATTATATTGATATTTATACTTGTTACTATAACATTCATACTAGTCGGCATATAACGGTTCAAAAGATAGGCCCACATAGGTCAATTTACTTCACCTATGGGGACACCCTTTAATTTTTAGATTTATTTTGGTATTACTTTTTGCTATTGCAAGCTATAGTTTAAGTATAACATGCGTGCGGGTCTAAACTAAACGGATGAGTTCGCCTCAGCCAATTGAAGCTGAATTTACTTAGTGTAAAATTTTGGTGCTCTATTGATGCTTATGTATACTTAGTACTCGTATTCATACATCAAGAAAAAAAAAAACCAAATGAGGATGCCATAATCAACAGGACAATAATTTATATTTCATTAAGAGTAGTATAAAAAACAGACATATATAGGACTATATAAAGTTATTTAAAAAGTAAAAAAGTAAAAATTTATATTTTAAAAAATTAATAAATTAATTGCTTATTTCAATTCTTTTAGGAATGACATCGTTGAAATTATTTTATTTTTTATACAAACATAAAATGTAAGTATGTTTACTAATTTTCAAAAGTTACAAATTTTTTAATTTTTTAAAATTTTTTTAAAATTTTTTGTGTCAAAAATTTTACTAGCCCCCAGAGCTACTGAAATTTTATTCACTTCAGAACTGTCAGAATTTTACTTATGTATAAGAGAGTACATACACATACGTTTCACATACGCCCTTAATAAAAAAATTATGGTTTCTCTGTAAAATATTCTTTTAATAATATAGGAACTATTCATAATTTTACATCTCAATTCGATTTCAAACATATTACGGATTTGTATTCCGGAGTTAAAAATAGCGAATATTTTAAGCGGCTTTTTTGATGTGTTTATACAGATGTTTAGTAAAAACAAATACAAAAAAGTTGTTTTGTGGGGCACTTCGCGTTTTTTTTTTTTTAGGCAACCATATCCGCTTATAAATTTGTTTGTTTATTTGATTTGGCTTTTACATACACGGAAAAATAATACTTAAATTCAATGATTGTTTGCTCATAAGTAATATAAATCGAATATGACTTTTTATCAAACTTTATTTATTGAAAATATTAATCTTGTTATAAATAACAAAAAATAAAACAAACAATAAAAACTCAATGCAATAACACAAATATTCAATATGAGCAATAATCGTGAAGACAATATTCGACTACTGCACGATTAAGATTTCGAAAGGCCTCATTGAACGTATTCTTCAGATAAAGCAATTATCCATTTATTTCTTGAATCCGACATAATACAAAAAGTCTGGCAAAGAGAACTCGAATAAGAAGTTCTGCTCTGCAACAGAAGTCTACTCTTTTGTGGATTTCTTTAAATAATTGAAGAATTGTTGTATGAATGTACATATAAAGCTAAACTCAACTGAAAAGTATTTTCCCAGGGGTTTGTTAGTATCAGTGGACTTAACATTATCTTTAAAAATTTAGATTTAATATTTGGCGTCTTATAGTCGTTTCAAGATTCCTTAACTTTGTTAATAAAATGAAGATAAAAGTGATGAATAACGTAATAGATATTTCTGTTTTTCCTTATCCCTATCGCCCCATATATTTGTTTTTTTTTCTATTGGAGTTACTAAACTAGATTTCTTCCAAATGATATGGACAAATTAGAGAAAGGCTGGGTGTTTTCCCGCTGCTTCGAAGGGCATGGACCGATCTTGCTGATTTTCAATAGAAACATTTTTAAAACTATGTCTTGGCAAAGTTAATTTTAATCCAAACACGGACGGACAGACGGATATCGCTTAATCGACTTCGCTATGAATAAGATCTGAGAACATATGCATATACTTTATGGGCCTGGAAATGGATATTGTAGAAATTACAAAAGGAATGACAAACTTAGATACACCCTTTTTAAACCTGTGTTGAGGGGTATAAAAAGCTTTTCTTTATAACGTTAACTTTTTTTTAGTAACTTCAAACATGCACTTTAATAATTATTAAAGTGTTTGATGAGCGACAATTAATAATTTATCTTATAAACATATAAATCGGGCCGCTGATTAACGACCGTTTAAGAATTGTGTTCTCGTATTTTCTTTAGAAAGGCACAGAGGAGAACAGACTCTGCAACTACAAGTTATGTAGTTGTAGTAGTGTATTTATTGTATTAATGTAAAAACAAAAAAATATTTTAGAGGGGACCCTGCAAAAATACCACGACATTTATCATGAACACACTTAAATTTTGTTTACCATCCTTCAATAATTTATGTTCTAAAATTGAACGCAGCTTAAGTGAAACCATGTGCCAAAAAACTTGTGAATTAAAGGTTTTTAAAGTTAAATATTAAATGAATTTTTAATAGTCTTTAAAGTTCGCAAACTTCCTTTTTAATACAAATTAAAAAAAAAAAACTATTATTTGAAGTGAATTTACTATCAAAGGTCTTTTAATAGAGCAGCATTTTCATAACTACTGTTGTGGTCTCCAAGTTGGCATTATCTCTGGGATCTTTGGTTAATGTAAAAATGCAGAAAATCAAATTGTTGAATGTGACACACTGTGCAAGGCAACATTTTCCATTCCCCAGAAAGGCAAAAATAAGATTTCTTTTAATGGGAAACACATATAATGCATTGTGCCTCATTTTTTACTGCTGCTTTGTATTCCTTTATGTGTTTTTCTTTTTCTTTTTCTTTCCTTTCATTTTTTTCATCAGTTAAAACTTTTTATCTTGCATTTTCGAAATAAGAATATCAGCAGCCCTGATGGAGTGAGTGTATGATTTAATAAAGTCATTTTATTATATTGTTATTATTGTTGTTGCTGCTTGGATAGTTTTATGTTGCATTATGTTGTTTTTGTTATTTTGTTGCTGAATCGTGTTTATTGCCACAATTGGAGTAATCGGAGTTAAAGGTTTTAATTTACTGTAAACAGTGTGATTATGTAGCTGCTTTGAGGCGCAACTATAATGTGCATAAGAAAGCTTTGTCAAAATTGAAACAGTAAAGTTTCATTGCTCAAACAAAGCTGAAAACGCTTTTGGAGACCATAATGTACTTAAATGACTTAACTTAATGTCCTAAATTATTGGAATTTATACACAAAATTTTATTGAATTAACAAATTTATATACTTCATTCCTATTTTAACCGACTTAAAAAAATAAGGAAGTTATCAATTCGTCCCAATTTAATTTATATGGCCATACTTTTGAACAGTTGTATATAGACAGTTGAAATTAACAAAGAACCTATGCGTTATAACAGCAAGTATAAAATATTGGTTTGGATGTTAAGAAGTTTAGTTTAGTTTAGGTAATTTAATATATGTGGCCAAATTGGTGAACTGTTTTAGACAGGCAGTTAAATTTTACAAAGAACCTGTTTGCTAAATGCTAATGCTCAAGCGGAACAGTCGCCACATGACCAGTTTTGCCGAAGAAACAGGTGACCATTTGCTTCGAAGTGCTTCTTCCACGAACAACTTTCGTTGGATTTTGCTCGTCTTTGAAGACTCAGACGGTCGATTGTTGTTTCGTTTCGGGCTCATACGCATACATCCATGATTCGTCACCTATGACGATCTTATAAACGTCTTTTGAAGCACCACAATCGTATTTTTACAACATTTCTTTGCACCAATCGACACGAGCCTTTTTTGAGCGACTTTCAAATTGTGCGGGATCCAACGAGAACAAACCTTTTTTACGGCCAGGTGTTTATGCAGTATCGAATGTATGCTGGTGGAAGAAATGTCCAAGGATGTCTCTATCTCTGGGTATGTCGCATGTCGATCTTGCATGATGAGTCCACGCACGGCATCAATGTTCTCTGGCACAACAGCCGTTTTTGGACGACCTTCACGGAATTCGTCCTTGAGCGAGCTTTGGCCACGATTAAATTCATTTTACCAATTTTTCACAGTGCTATAGGATGGTGCTTCATCGCCATACAAAGATTTAAGTTCATCAATGCACTCTTGTCGTGATAATCCACGTCGAAAGTTGTGAAAAATGATGGCACGAAAATGTTCACGAGTTAATTCCATTTTTTTTCTATATTAATTTTTTCAAGTTACTGTGAACAACACAAATAATGGTCGTACGTCAAAACGTTTTGAGTGCGATTGTGCTTAAAAATGACAAACTTTTCTGGTGTTGCCAGGCCAGAAATATATATAGCAGCCCTCGTAGCTTTTTTGATTGGAGTTACTTTACTAAACTAGATTTACATAGATGGTGAAGGATTCGGCATAGCCGAATATAGCACCATTTCTTGTTATCTTTATTGTTACTATTTTATTTTAGGAAAAATTTAGAATAAAAACTACAAGGTGTAATTCATGCGAAAAAGTGGTTAAAAATGCAAGAGTGTATTATCGAAAAACTAAGCAAATTAAAAATTATGTGTGCATAAAAATGGAAACGAAATTATAGTATTTAAATAATACACTACTTTATTTTTCTGTATGTACACATATATATATATATCATGTAGTATGTATATGATGTTGAAACATCTGTTTTCGTACGGAACATTGCCTAAGATTCGCACGAGCAAATAAATGTATATTTTAGGGATGCACTTATTGGCGACAAGAAGGTCATGTAAACGTAAATACATTTATACATACTTGATTTGAATTTTATACAAGAGTATTAGTATCACCTTGTCTCATTTATTGAGAAAAATAATTCTATTGACAAATTATTGTATTGCGACAGTAAATCGGTAAATCTTTACATTGTCTTATTAAAACACTTATGGTATTTAAAAAAATAGAAACTAAATAAAATACATGCTGGCAACAAAATCAAGCAGCTCTAAGGTATTTAATGCTGAGTTATATGAAATTAATTAAACTTCCCAATACGAGTATTACGCCATCTACAGTTAGATAAAGCAATATAAACGTCGCCGCAATAAATCAAAGACACCGAATTCTAGGTGATGCGCTGAAGCTCGTAGGGGTAAAAAACAACTTGACTAGACTAGAAGAAGACATTATTAAGATTATAATAATTTAATGAAAACTATTCAAAGAACTTACAAATGCTTAATATACTTGAGCCGTTTACTGGAGATAACGTAGCTATACTAAAGTTTTTTTCGTATAAGAAATAAAATAAAGTTCCGTGGTTTTGGATTGAAAACTTCCGGCTTTTGGGATCTTTTAGTCACAAATGTTGAAAAATTGGCTCTTATATGTGACATCTCTAGAATCGACGTAAAATTTTTTTATGATTTAAATGATGAATGGAACAAAGAACAAGAGAAAAGATAACAACGCAACGTTAACGGCAACAAAGTTGATGCACAAATTACTGAAATGAAAATATCGCATTTACAAGCAAATATAAAAAAATCCTACGACTATTGCTGTAAGTTCAAGGAAATGCATAAATTATTGGCTTAATATTATATTGTATTTTGATTCCGAAAAGCTTTCCCAAACTCTTGGCGAGTGAACCGCAAATGCTTAACATTTGCGTAGACAGTCATGTGTGGTGTAGACAGACACCCCCACAACAAATTTAATTCTTCCTAGAATTATTTTGTTTCTATATAATTTTAAATATATGAAAAACTCTCTAGTTACGTTAGTGGTGCTTAGGGAAGAAAGCATGTTTATGCTTACAAAAAATTAGTCTAGCATTGTTGACTTGCACATAATCACAAAAAAAAAGACACTACCTTGATGTCATTGCAAAATCTTAGGGTTTACAAAAGTTCGAAAATCAGTGGATAAGGTATTTATAGGTAAAAAATATACTAAGACGAAAGAAAGGGTTTGTCTTTTGCATGGAGCTTTTAATAGGAATCCTATTAATGGCATTGCCTTGAGTTTCCGCCTGTCTTTACTCTATATCAATATATTCTGCTTTACTGCGTACAACATAATTTCACAGTTAATAACTATGACGATGATGATTTTGTATGCAACACTTGCCTCCGACTTAGTCAATAAGATATACCTGTTTGTTTTTTGCGTTTTGGTTTTTAACTTTTAGGTTTTATAGATTTCTGTGTAGACAGATGTCTGTCGGACGATGTCTGTTTTTTCTTTCCTTTTTGTAAAACAAAAAATCTGTCTGTCTGTATAACGATGTCTGTTTTTTAAACTGTTTTTTTTTCGTTTTTTTTTTTGACAACAATACAAAATCTCTAAATAATTTCATTATATTGTGGTTGGCTGGGTAAGAGACATAACCAATATTTTTTGGGCCCAAAAGCTTTTAAGTGTTTATATGGAAAACATAATGTAGCAGAAATGTTGCCAGATACAAACATTTTTAAATTTGCTTCTTTTATACCAAAATTCTTTACTTTTTTTAAATCTTTCTTAAACTAAAATTTATAGAAGCTGATTAAAATTTTATTTGTTGCTGAAGAGAATTATATCTCATTCAGATTTTGCCTAACGTTTTAAAACAGAAAAAAGTCTTTGAAAGACGTATCTGAAGAGTAAGATGGATACGGCAATAATGCAAATTACATTTCATGCATTTATGTGAATAACATTGACTAAAATCGATTGCGTTCATTGTTATGAGTAGTATTGTATACATGTTGCATCCATCGGGCAACAAGTTTACTATGATTGCGACAAGTAATTGAAACAGTCTCTTAATTGCGAACATTCCTCTCGCGCTTTTTCCCATAAAAGATGAATTATGTGCCAGGCCCGTACTGCGCATACTTTAACTTCTCATAAGTTTTTTCAAAGGTTCCTAAATTATCTTTATCAACTAGTTGTCATAAGTATTGTTTATTATTCGTCTTATATATACTCGTAACTGCGGAGTTTTTTTTTATCATTTTCGATAGTGTAAAACTTTTGAAAAACTATTCAACATTATATTATTATTAAATTTTCAGACACTTACAGAACCCAACTAGACATATGTGGAAGGTTTTTAAATACTATAAATAATATGTTTACGCTGTCCAGGATATTGTGTTGTAAAACTGATTATCTTCTTTTCCCGATGTTTTATTTAATATTGTAACATTTTTTTTCTCGTTTCTACAAGTTTTATATAGTTTTATCATGGTATGCCTCTTTGAAGATATATGCATTCGAGTAGATAAATTTCATACATTCTTATACCTGGAGTGCAATAAAACAACTGCTACAGCACATACAACAAAAACTGGTTTTTGGATTAAATTAAAACTAAATAAAAAAGAGAAAATTTGATCATGAGGCTGTTAATTGCTTATGTATATGCTTTGTGAGTAAGGACTTAAACATTTATTGTATAACCCAGCACACATGAAAAGTATCTTTAGAATTTTTTGTATAAACTGTATTTAAAAATGAATATATATATTAAGTTACTGAGAATAAAAAGCATTGAAATACTAAATTTTTGTAAAATTTAATCGAATAATTAATGTTAATTAACAAAAGATATTTAAGTGTAGTAGTTCACTTTTTACGTAAAATTCAAATCACTGACAAATGAGATATGCTATCAAGTAGACGTGTAACTTGCCTTCGACTTGTGTTTGGATGTAAGGTGGAATAAAATTTGTCAAATGCCAGTAGTAAGTATGATTAAACCAAACGCTCAAGTGTAAAAAATTTATATTTTATTCTTTTTTTCATTATTTTATTGTTTACACTATCCCTATTAAAAAATTATCGGTTCTTGAAAGAAATACGAAAAATGTTATACACTTAACGCAAAAGAAGCTGACATATTCTTCTAGCAAAATAAATTGGATAAGAAAAAATATTGTTTTTGTGAAGCTGTAGAACTACATAATTTTAGACTCTTGGCTTTTATAGTAGTCTAGCTCTCGGTGATAATTGCCAACCTTGCAGTACCACGTTAATTTTCTTGACCTTGGGCCTTAGAAATATAATATCAAATGTTAAATTTATGTAGCAGTTGTCTGAGCTATTGTATTAAAGTCGCCAAAATTTTGCCCTATTGAGCATCTTAGTAGGAAATTTACTAATAAAGTGTAAAAAACCCACTACTACAATCTCTTGAGCTTAGAGGAAAACCATTATTTTGTGTGTAAGCCCATACGTTCAGCTTTTTTCAGAACGAATTTTGAAAACTATAAATGCAAAAAAATTTCTGTCTCTAAAGAGTTGAGTAAGAGCTCATTTTAAAGGGAATTTCATACGCTTTAATTTGATACCAATCACATTTTTTACAAATTAAATAAAAACAAAGTTTAATTAAAACTTTTTAGATATAGTTTTTTTTTTTTTTTGTTTTAATTTATATATGTTCTTTAATGTGACTTAGTAAGCACCCCATAAAAATTTTAGAATGGAACCATGTTGTGATCAGAAAAAAAAACTCATATTAATTCAAATTTTATTGAACGTATTTTTGTTCACTTAAATAAATTTTTTTTTAACTTTTGATATGGTATTATTTACTTTGTTTATACAAAAAAACATTTTTTTAATTTAAGATTTCTTTTATTTGAATGAATATGAATGCCGTGTAGGTAGATTTACCATGGAATTACCCATAGATATGAAAAGAGATACATTTATTGTTCTTATTTTCGGTTTTTAGTTAAATTATGCAGCATTTTAATATAGTTATTTGCATAAAGTTCTACTTCAAATAGCCGAGGCATAAACACTGGACGTGCTACCTTGCAAAGAGAGTAACTAATAATTATCATATATAATTTCGTTATACGGAAGGTACGATCTAACTTTACTTGCATTATACCTTGCTTTTAATAACAATGTTATTTTCATAAACATGAAGATCTTTACTACTTTAATTCCATAAATATCGGAGTTTCCACGACCACTCTACCAATTCTGTGACTTTTTGGTACAGATGTTGCACCTTTAAAGAAGAGTTGGAAAACCCTGTATATATTATGAACTTCTTTTCAAGCCAATTTTTTCCATGGCTTTTTAAATTAATGATTTGTTTTCTGTATCACCGTTAGTATATATTTACTTTGTATAAAAAATCTATCTCAATTATTTAAAATTAAAATTATTTTTTATATGTGTATGTATAAAAACACGCTGATGCAGAAAAGCTATTATTTTGTACTATATGTCAAAATTCCTAGAAGATCCAGATCCTAGTTATTTTCTAGTTGTTGTTAAAGTTAATGATATAAAATTAAGCCTTTTAACTTAAAAGTCTTCTTGCCATATTTAAACTCAATTTAATGAATATATGTACGTACGTATTTCCCTAGTTAATGTTTGCTTTAATATAAATTGTGTGCTGGGATACACAATTATATACATGTGTAACTTTGGTTATTCTTTTTTATTGTTTTTTTCGTTTTAGCTGCTGCTGAGTTTGTTGTTGGTTGATTGAATGACTGGACATGCATGATAATTTAGAAGATGATTAAGTCATTTAAGTTTGAAAATTCAATGTGATTATTGTTGAGATCTCAATCAGTAAATTTACACGGTATAATATGAAAGAAAACCTGTACAACCTTTAAAAATATACACATTAAACTTAAATCTTCTATATACTACTTACACTCTTACATTTAAATATGCGTATATACATACAAACATCTTTATGAATATATGTATTTATATTACTACGAATATGTACATATGTGGTATATAATAAAAGGCAAGATCTTTACAGCTTAACAGCTTTATTATGTTACGCTGAGTTTGATAACTTAATTAAAGAGTTTGTTGAAATCTTACGGAGCAACATACATATATACATACATTTTTTTCCAAATCATATTAAATTAAAACAGATTTTAAGATTAATGAAATGCCGGCTGTTTTTATTAGACGTAGAATTTGTTGTATTTAGGTGTGTGGTAGATCGATGCCCAGCCAATTGCAAATTGAATTTGTGTTGCAGCTTAAAAAAGCACCAATTGTTTTTGAGTATCAACATCCTTAAGAGCTATCTATAGTATTGGCACATTTATTCAAGTATGTTTTTAACCAACACACCCTAACTCAGACAGTCGTATACTTACAGTATGCACAGTTGGCCATGCGAGAATTAGCACATTTAATTTTTCATAATATTTTCAATATTTTGTAACAAAACGAAAAAAAAATTTTACATATGTATTCATAATTCTAATGTATTTTTTTTAATTAAAAAGTTATTTTATCATAAATTATATATTAAAATATTTAATTTTTCACTTTACAATAACTTAATATATTTGCGACGATTAAAATATTTGCGACGATCCTTTTTGTACAAAGTATTAGCTCAGATTAATATTTAAGACTTCTTTAACACATAATTTATTTAAAATAAAAAGTGTTTTTAAATAATTCCAATTACCCATGTAAACAAAAGCAAGTTGTTTAAAAATAAAATTTCCGTAATTTTAGTAGTTGAATAAACAAATTTCTTTATAAAATCAAATATCAATAATAATTAAATAGATTATTTGTATGTATAAATAGTTTTTATAATGCAAATCAGATTTCAGTTCTAAGTTATTTAATACTCCATGCATACGCACGTCTTATTTGCTAACATTAGCACTGAATTTAAAGGTTGATAGATAAACAGTCGGAGGGTGAATAGGCATTTATAGTTATACAAGTGTTAAAAATAAATTAAACCCATAAAAAAACAATAATCTTTCCCTCGCAATTTTTTTTTTTCAAATTTTCTGAAAAATTTTCATATGGCTGCAGTAGCAGTGTTTTACACCTAGTTTGCAAATAGTGTCGTATAATACTACTTATCTTTTTACCGACTTCAAAAAATGAAGGAGGTTAGTACTTAGAAAAAATTCTGCGTTTTTATTTATGCCTCTATACCTCTGGATCGATTCTAAAAAATTTTTTCTTTACTTGAAAGGTTATACTCCCATTTCAAAAAAAAAAAAAAAAAACTTTAAAACTTAAAGGGTTTCCCAATACAACATAAATGTTTTTTACGTGTGTTAAGAACCGTAAAGGGCACCACTTTCAAAATAAAAAACTGCGTAAAATAAATCTAAAAATAAGAGGGTTTCCCCATAGGTAACGTAAATTGATCTATATGGGCCTATCTTTTGAACCGCTTTAGATAAGCGCTTGCAAATTGGACAGAATGTCGATTGCTATGACCGTAGTAGTAACAAGTATTAATATTCAAATTATTAATTAAAGGATGCCCGAATAGTTCATTTAATTTTATGTATATGACTATACCTTTAAACAGTTGTAGACAGACGCTTGAAAATTACAACTAACCTGTATTGCTCAATCCGCTATAACAGCAAGTATAAAATTTGAATTTGAAATTAAAGGGTGTCCCAATAATTGGTGTTATTTAATGTATGTGGCCAAACTTTTAAACCGTAATAGAAAGACGGTTGAAAGTTACCAAGAACATGATTGCTAAATCTACTACAACAGGAAGTAGAACATTTGAATTTGGAAATTAAAGAGTGCTCCTACAGTTTCCATAATTTGATGTATATTGCCAAACTTTTGAACAGTTGTAGACTGTCGGTTTATATTAACAAGGAGCTGTAGTGCTAAGTCTGCTATAACAAGTATAACGTTTGGATATGAAATATGAGGGCGTCCCAATAGTTAACGTAATTTTATGTATGTGGCCATACTTTTAAAACGTTATAGACAGATAGATGAAATCTGTTTTGAAGTCGTTTTTTTTCGTATAGAAAATACGTGCGTTTTGTCTTTTTAATAAATTATAATTTAATATTGATGTTTAAAAATTCCTTAAGTCACAAATTAGTCAAACAAATTGGTGTCAAATAAATTTGATCACTCGTGTACACAATAGGTCTGTTTTGTTTACTTTTTTGGTAAAGTTCGTGAAAATGAGCGCAAGCATTGTTTTCTCTTATAAAGAGAGAAAGTTATATAAAAGTACGGGAACACAAAATCTAAATTTTAAACACAAAATAAAAACTCAAAGTATTTTGACAGTTTTAATAAAAAAATGAATTTCAATAAATCAACAAAAAGAAATAATAATTTATATTGTACTTTGTTTGTGTCTTAAGGCTGTTGCACAAGTCTAAATAACTTGCACGAAGAAAAAGTTTGGGCTGTTTCGTGCAAGAAGAACTTTATTCTCTCAAAACCGCTTTCATTTACCCAATTTTGAAGTAAAGAGACAGACCTAATATCAAGTTCATCAAACATAAACTTTCACTGCCGTATGCATAACAAAAACTGAGCATGAGGTTAGCAATAGTGACTAAACTAAGCAGGGTCTCTGCAAGACTCTTCACATAACTTGATAACGAAAATTGTCCCAAAATATAGTTATGTCTCACGGCAACAATTTACCATGATTTTATGTGCCACGCCGTACGGCAAAACACACTGGTAGCCTTATCAATTTCTTTACTCATACCAAACTCATTCTAAGTTTTTGTAATGCATACGACAGTCAGTAATTTTAGTAGTTAAATAATCAACTTTCTTCATAAAATCAAATAACATGACTAAATAAAGAGGACATAAGTATATGTATAATCAGTTTATGTTACGAAAATCAAATTTCATTGCTTTGCTATTGATCGTTTATAACGCTCATCATTAAGAAATAAGAGCTTACGGGAAGTTTACTTTATGATCAATTTTGTGTGAAAAATTTGATAGTAGATAATTTAGATCGACTTTAGTATATGAAAAAAATCGTGAATGATTAAGTTCATAAACAAGTAAATTCATGTATGAATTAATATATTAATAAGAAAAATTTATTTATCAGTCTATTTTTTTAAATACTCTCATTTTAAATAAAGAATAAAAATAATAAAATATATACAAATATTGTAACTTGTAGAGCTCACTCAGAGTTTTTATATTGATGATTGGCAAAGTTTTCTTGCAGGCTCCTGATGTAACAAATAAAAAAGGAACCCTTTTTTGCTACAAAATTCTAAAAAGAACAATCATGTCATGGATGACAAATAAGAATACAACCTTGTTTTTTCGTCAACGAATTTTTCAGTAATATCAGTCATGTTTAACATTAGAACAAACACACTGTATTATAAAGGACGAGATACAAATTTAACTCATTTGGTCAACTGGGTACAACTGATCTCTGTTGTATGCATGTAATACTTGTATGTGAGTATGGGTAAACACATAAGAAAGAATGTCTCGATGATTTTATTTCTTTGTATTGAATGGGGATCGACAAATGGCCTGATTGGTAGGTAGGTAGTATAGTTTGGCTGGTTGGCTGACTGCCTGGCTGACTAAAAAAAAGTTTTAGTTAGTTTTTTTTATTAAGTTTAATTTTGTATGTTGTCTGTGTTTCTTTTTTTTCTTTATTGTTGAGTCGGAGTTATATCTACATAAATCTTAAGCTAATACTCTGTTTTCCTTTGTAATTGAAAATGGTAGGAATTATTATTTTCACCCTTTTCTTCGGAAATTTACTCTTGCACAGTTATACAAACATTGGTAAATGTTTTTGCATTATCTTTTTTTAGAAACTCAATTTGTTGCGGAGAATTTAAAAATAGGAAAAAGTCGTTGAGTACTAGTGTTGCCTTTTGTATAATTTTGTTTGGCTAAATTTTCGTAAATTTTGCTACAGACACGAAAGAATACTTGTTTCATTTAAGAGCTAAGAATCGCTCTTAACATATCAACCTTTCTTAACATATCAATTCGATTTTAATAATAGAGGTTACGTGCAAATGAACAAATAATAACGTTGCTGAAATGCTCTATTTAATTAGTGAGAAATTCCGAAATGTTTCTTGCTTTATGTTTAGAAACAATTTTTTCCAACTGTGAAGTAACATGAACTGCGTTTTCTGCGAAAAACTCAGCATTCTGTTCAACCTTGAGAAAATTGTTAGCAACTTTATTTATTCTCCTTAAAAAAGTGAAAGTTGTTTTATAATTTCCTTCAGGATGTGCTGATTATCAAGTGTACGGAAATATTGTCAGTAATTTTATGTTAAAGTTTTAAGCAAATGAGACTCAAATTTGTCTTCGAAACAGTATTTTAAAAATAATAAAAGTAATAAATTCTATCAGAGGAAAAGGTCAAACGGATTTATTAAAAAATCCTTCTTTAACTAATTTTATTGAATGCTGAAAGTATGCATTTTTCCATACCTAATTTAAATCCTCATGAGTATCATCGGGCTGAATATTTTTCCATACGTTTTCCTATTTTTATACCCTTCACAACAAAAAGTGGAAAAACGGCATAACAAAGTTTTCCACTCCGTGTGCAATTTCTACAATATGGATTTCCGACCCCCATAAAGTGTATATATTCTGACTTCTTATGCGTTTAATAACAAAATATTTTGAATATTCTGCACTCTTTAATACAGTTTAGCTAACATAAGAATAATAATGTAACAACTGCACGAATAGTAAGTATATGAACAAAAAAATTTGAGAGTCATCCGATAAGCACTACAAATAATTTGCCTGAGTTGTGACTCAGGTATCTTGTATCTTTTCTTTCTTCTTTTTCTGTACCTGCATCGAAAAGTCGATTGAGCGATGTCCGTCTGTCCGTCCATGTTAGTGTTGAATTCACAAACAAAATAAGAGTGTCAATCGATTATTGGAAATCAGTAACTTCAATCAAAAAAATTATTATATGGGTCAATAAAGAATTGAAATAAGAAAAAACTTCAAGTGAAAAAATTGGCGCTCGCCCATATTTTCGGAGTTACGGGGCACTGAAATTTTCAAATTTTTTAATATAGGTATTAAATTAAAATACTAAAATTTTTTAGAAATGTTAAGCCCGGCTAATGCCGATGTCATTTTGATGTAAAATTTTATGTGTATATGTAGTAGCAACATTTATTTTATTTTTTAATTCTCTCTCACCCCAATATTTGTTGTTTTGATTGGAGTTACTTCACTAAATTAGATTTACATAGATGGTGAAGGGTATATAAGACTCGGAATAGCCAAATATAGCACTCCTACTTGTTTTATTTTCATTTTGTAATTGTTCCATAAATAAATTTGTTGCCTTGCTATTTTCCCTTAAATATCGAATAAAACTATTTACTATTCTTTATTTAAATTACTTTAAATTACTGTTTATTTAAGAAAAATTTTAAAATGAAACTTTTAGCTTTGGTAAGAGAAAGACAAGCGACAAAAATCCAGAGCTAATACAATATATGTTCGTCTAATGAAAGCTTTTTTATTTATTTAATTAGATTTATAACTATGAAAGAGATTCTCCGGTAGTTATTATGTTTTTCACTAACTGCCGATTTCACTTCTTTCTCATACTTGTTTTGATATAAATATGCGATGGCAGTAAAGTTACGCTTATTTGAGTGCATTTTTTTCGGCGTGTCGAAATCCAGTTACATGATTGTTATATCATTTAAAGTCCAAGTAATTCTATAGTAAGTGTATGACTCTTTAATAGTTAGGCAGAAATATATTAATAATCAGTCAGTTGCAAAATGTCATTCAGTTTTCCTTACTCGTAAAACCTTATTGCCTTACTCCCGCTTCTTTTTTTTTAGCAAAAGTTGTGCTATTGAGCAGCGTAGATGCTTGCGTTCGTAAACCAGTCACGGCCAATTTAAAAACTTAAATTTCCCTAATATCTATTAAGGTTATTCGCACTTATATGTTTAAACGTTCTCCTTTGCTGTTCATACTCTACAACATTAAAACGTGGCAAAGTACAATATAAGTAAAATTGCTGTATTTATCACTCTTCTTCTGGTCTATTCCTTTCCAAAGAAGGAAACACCATCTACTAATAAAAAAAAGAATTAAGCAAAAAATTTACGCATGGAGTGTAATGTAATACACATTAATTGATTATTATTATATTAAGTACAAATGATTATAAAATAAAAGAAATATAGTTTGTCGTGGTTAATAGCTGTTTTATTGTTTTATCTATTGAAATTTCTTTTGATTTTAAATTTCAACTATAAATACAAATCACTATTGCAAGTAACACCGTTGAGCAGAACGCGAAAATTATAGAAATATTAGTATAAACGATGTTCACAGCCAACGCTCAACACTGTAACGTCAGAGGAGCAGCCGCGAAGATGAGTTTTTAAAGGCACCTGTAATAGTAGACAACAATTCAAGAATCACCAGAGTCGGTTGGTTGGATGGCTCCGATGATTATATTCAAATGCGTTTATTTTTTGATTCAGAGATAATATAGCGTGCGTTAAGACTTTTTATCCGTCTGATTCAGACAGGACTGTGGCCGAAATTCAAAAATTCCTCAGGATGTATTAAAATGGATATAAGTCTAAACTATTAATTTAATAGCGTTGAAAAATATTTATATTTTATTTGTAAAAAAGATCTATTGAAGATATGAAAAACGTTTAATAACAACATATTTTGAATATTCTGCACTCTTTAATACAGTTTAGCTAACATAAGAATAATAATGTAACAACTGCACGAATAGTAAGTATATGAACAAAAAAATTTGAGAGTCGGATATAAGCACTACAAATAATTTGCCTGAGTTGTGACTCAGGTATCTTGTATCTTTTCTTTCTTCTTTTTCTGTACCTGCATCGAAAAAATTGCACCACATGAATCTAATGAGGGTCAAAATATAATTTTAATAACTTCATTACACTTTATATTCGTGCAACGCACAACTAAGAGTTTTTTTACGTTCAGTAAATGTAATGAAACAATGCAAACATTTTAAGATTTCGAGTATATAGTGTACCAGCGTTCAGTATTTGCCTGCATGCACATGCTTCCTGCTATGTAGACAAGCATGTGTGTGAACACAGGCATGCATACATACAAAATAATGTACATATGTTTATATATATAATGAATAATAAAAAGATTAATGCTTAATGAAGTTGTTTTGGCAACGCGCGTGAAATCATATTGTACGAAGATTTTAACAAACATGCGTATGGAGCGTCATTAACCCTTTTCGTGCTTAATGTGTTATATTGAACGTTTACTGAAATAGTACACGAAATAACACAATGGCATTTTTTAAAGACATTGATAATCAAAATAATTAATGAAAAATTTCTTTTTCATCAACTTGCATGTAAAATTATTTTGAAGTATTGTATCTATTCTAGCGTTATATACGAAACAATCACGGAATATTTTTAACCGACTTAAAAAAAATTAATAGGTGTCCCCCTGGGTCTCCCTTTACGTACGCTGTGTGGGAATATGGCCATTTCGCTACTTTTCATATAGCTCATCAGTGGATTCTACCTAAATTTTGTAAAGAAAACCTCAGAGCCTTATACCAAAAGCCAAATTAATTAAATGAGAATTCCATTGAATCAATAAGGCAAAAAGGAACCTGATGATTCTAATGAAAAAATAATAGAATAAACATGTTTGAAATGCGCCGCTCTCTGAAGATCTGGAAAGCTTAAACTCTCAGCCTACACATCTTCCGATATTAGAATGTCGAGAAAATGCAGAATACATAGTCCCTCATTGCCCTCATGATCGACCTTGCTCTGCATGTAATTATGTACATATGTTAGCTGTTATATTTTATATGTTCAAAATACATTTTTATGTATGTATGTTTGTATATCAAAAGCGAATGGCATATAAAAAGTTTTTACATATTAAAAACTGACATAGGTCAAAGTTTTTTTTAAGACATACGTAAATTTTTTTTTAGTTTTATCAAGAATATTGAAATTATTAATTATTATGTTATTATTTTTTATTATTTTTTTTTTGTGAAGACAACTCCATTGGTTGCTTCTCTGTTCTCTTCTGTTCTATTATTTTCTCTTCTTTTTATTTATTTTAACTTGGTTCAGTTTACGAGCAGTTTTCTGTTTCTGGTTATTTAGGGTCATTTTATGACAATAATAGTTGTGTATGCTTTGTATATTTATTAAGGCATTCTACGAAATTCAAAACACAGTCTGACAAAGATATAAAATATGAAACGTGTGCGTTTGTGTGTGAACATATGTATGTGTGTATATGCCATATTCATTTTAACAGATAAATTTTAAACTTCATTAACACAAGATCATAATTTTATCAGTTCCATTCCCTTAGAAGACTGTCTCTGTGTCAGTCTGCTTAAATGTCTTTTGGTCTGTCACACTGCTGCAGCCAACAACAACAACAGTCCTTTGCAGGTTAATAAAGAGACAACAGTAAAGTCGATGTCGCACAGAAGGGCCCCACGTTAACAGACTTCAAATGTTGTAACATTAATTATATTAGTTGCAAATTGCGAGTTTGAATAAGAGGAAGTTTGAATTAAAAATTTTAAGGGCACGGGCTTAAACGCTTGCGCGGGTAGAAGTCCCGTTTGAGTAATTCGAATTTGAACATTTTTGCTTTGCAAGGTTACATGGGATACATTCCCTTTTTTAAGGCAGTTGAAATTTTATAGATTTTGTTGAATCTGTTGTTTGTTTTTTTTTATTTTATTTTTGTTGTTGTGTTTTAATGTTCTTTTAAATCTTCAAATGTGCATATAGATATATACAGACGTATGTAAGTGCATATACATACATACACAAGTATTATGAAAGGATGTGTGTAGGAATGTTATTCGAAAAAAACATGTACATCGAAATAGGGATGGATGATGACTGTGTTAGGTTTTGAATAGGTACCTGCTTCCACAATAAACAAAAATGTGTTAAGAGTATTTTTTTTTTATTTTTGGTTTCTTTTTTATTATTGTTTGTTGTAATTTATGTTTATAAAAAAATACATATATGTATGTATGTACATACTGCTGACATTTCTATGAAATTTGTTAAGAAAATAAAGATACATAATTATATTTCTGAATAGTTTTTATGAATTTGTACAATGTAGCAGATACATACATCTGATCCTCAAAAGACAAAACATTTGAATTAAAGTTTTCTTAATGGTCAATCGCTTAAAAATGTATAAATCGTCTACACAATGTTAAATAACATATTTTTAAGTTATTTCTATTTAAAACTTGAACTTCAGCCGAATATATAATTTCATTAATTATTTTATTCAATAAATGATATTATTTAAGCTATGTATTAGCCCAGTATTGATTACCACAACGTAATAGGGTAACATACTAATTGAAATGTTTAATTCTGATTAAAAAATTAATATTGTAGGTACACAGGCTGTTTTATTTTTAAAACGTGTTAAACAACATTTTCCTGGTTTTGAGTAAATCAAAGAAAACTTCCTTGCAATCTTGATTTTAAATTAATATATTTTCTCGAGAAAGTTATTAATTTTTGTAATTTTTTTTTTATACATAAAATACTTTTTTTTTTCAACATTTACATACTCTTAAAAATAATACAAATTTTGCATTTGACACGTTTTAAAACTAAACAACCATCACCATTGTAAATTTCACGTAAAGTGGTATATTTTTATCAGGAACTTCAAAGTTATTTGAAAAATGAACTTAAAAAGAGTATGATATTATCGTGAAAGGTATATCGTCACATAAAATGCAAGAGGGCGTAACAAGTAAAAAATTACAAAATTGATTTTCTGATTGATTATACTGTGCCAGTTAAAAAAAAAACGACAAGCAGGTAAAGCTAATTCTGTAGCGTTACCTCGAAAATTGAGCGTTCAAAAAAAAAAAAACGGTTAGCATCACTGGATTCAGCATACTCAAGTTAGCTTTCTTTGACACCTTTTAAAACTAAACAAGAATTTCTTGGCTTTATTTCAGATTCACTGGGGAAAATTTTTAAAACTTTTTTCAATAAACGATGTATTTACCTTTATAAAGCATTAATCGACCATAAACTCGGTTTTTATTTTTTTGTTGTTTGAGACGTTTTAAAACTAAACGGTTCAATTATTATATAGCATTTATAAATACACGAACCCTACACAAAGCTGTGTAAAGGGACCCAGAGGTGGACTTTTGCTAAAGATATGACCCCATCATACCTTATGAAAAGGGTAAAAACGGCAGCATTTGAAAATTTTAATGATGTAGTTTTGCTATCATAAACGCATGCATACGAAAGTATGCATTCTAGTACACGTATTTTATTTTGGCGTTTTCTTTTAATTGGCCCAATAATAATGGATAAATATGCGCTTTTTATTGCTTTTTTATACTCTTCCCTATAGGTGAAAAAGGATAAGTTTGTCATTCCGTTTGTAATTTCTACAACATCCATTTCCGACCCCATAAAATATATATATTCTTAGTTCTTATGTATAGCAAAGTCAATTGAGCGCAGTCAATTGAGCGATGTCCGTCTGCCAGTCCGTGTTCGAGTTGAAATCAACTTTGTCAAGGCACTAGATGAGCTAGAGAAAGTTTAAATACGCCAATCTATGAGACATAGTTTCGAAATTTTCGCCAATAAAAAGCAGAAAGATCGGTCCATGACCTTCGAGTCATATCTTTTTTGAACCTTCGCTTGTATTCCTACAAATAGTTGTTGTTAATTTAAGTCAACAAACAGAAAAGCTTTATGTTAGCAAATAATTTCTTATGTCGATTTTTATTTAAACTATTCAATGGGAAATCTGCAGTATGGTACATGTGGCTATACATACATATATGGTGAAAGGTATAAAAGACTATAGCCGAATATTTCACTCTTGCTTGTTTTTATCTGACTTTTATTTCTGGCGTTTCATTACCCATCAGTATCGCGGTATATTTACATATACATATAACAATTTGTTTTTGTTTTCAGTATAAATATGCGAAAGAAATGTTCATTCGTATTTCGAGAAAACGGCAGTTAATATTACTCATTGTCAAAATAAATTTTTGAATCAAAGAACCGTGTGAAACTACATCGAGGATTTGGTCGGTGTTTGATAAAGTAATTCGACCAACCATACGTGCTAAACGAAATTTTTTACTTGTTGTTGTACAGACAGGTTTCAAGTTATTCATCAAATTGAAGTCATTAATGCTTGTTCGTATATTCCGTGAAACTCATTTTACTAACTTTTGATTTCTTCAGGTATTTTTAAAATAGGAGTCGTTGCGTTTAAGCGTTGGATGAAAAAATAGGTCGTAGTGTTTTTGTTTTTTGTCTATGATCTTAACCTCTAGATAAGTAGATAGGTAGTATGTGCATACGAAAAATATTCTGGTAAAACACTTTGGAAGCGTTTTATTTATGTAAATTAAGTAGCAGAATTATCTACATATGTATACATACATGTGTACTTATGTATGAATGCGTGTACGCATATTAAAAAAAAATTTACTAAAATATATCTTAAACGGAAGATGAAACAATGCAAGAGAAAAATAGAAACATTAATGAATAAGACAGAAAAGTTAAAGATTGACTGACGTCCAGACAATTGGTCTGTCTGTAGTTGGCGTATATGTGCGACGGTCGTTTGTGGCAAATGAACATATGACACATTGAATATTTACATTCATATTTACGACAATTATAAGCATTTTTTCTGTCTTTATTTATGTTTGGATTGGTGTGTGCATAGATTCATACATACGTAAGTAAATAATATTAACGTGACTTTCTATACATTGAAAAAATTTCATGCTTTTCATTAAAACTCAACGCGGTAATGCACGTTACTTTTTGAATGCATCTCGAATGTAAATTAAGAATAGTCCAGCGTCTGGTTCGATTTGCATCAAATTTAAATGGATTAAGTAGAGAAGCACTGAAGATTCATTTTAAACGAAAAACTTATAAGACCTCATAATTAAAAAAACAAAAACGAACTTTAGCCTATGATTTTGCATTTATCTCAAAATCATATTTATATAATTTTTATAAAACTCTTTGAGAATTCAGTCTTGGTAAAAGGCATGCTTTGTAACCAGCATTAAAAAAATAATATGTTTTTTCACCCACGAATTGTATAGGTAGATATAAAAAATTAGGATGCTGTGACCTACCGATGACATGTTTTATACTAATGGTTTAATTTTTTTATTAGAAACAAAATAATGTAAAATATAAATTTTTATTTTATTTATACGAAAGCTTAGAATTTGGATCTCGTTATTTTTATCCAACTTAAAAAAAGGAGGTTATATGCAGAACTCAGTCATTTATGAACCGATTCAAAATTTTTTTCTTTATTTGAAAGGTATTGATTACAGATTGCTCCTGTTTTAAAATCAGTTTATAATTTAAAAAATTAAATGGTGTGTGTCCCCACACAACACACATGTTTTTTAAGCGTATTATAAGCCCGCTCTAAAATTAAAAAAAACTGCGTATCACTTTAGCTCTTAATAGCAACTAGTAATACGAAAATATATCTAAAAATTAAAGGGTGCCCTATAGGGGCCGTAAATTGACCTATACGGACCTATCTTTAGAAGCGTTATAGACAAACGCTTGGAAATAGGACAAAATATTTATTACTTTGACCGTTATAATAACAGGTCTAAATATTCAAAATTATAAATAAAAGGGTGCTCCAATAGTTCATTTGATTTGATGTATATGGCCATACCTTTGAACAGTTGAGGACAGACGCTTGAAATTTACCAAAAAATTGTACTGCTAAGTCCACTATAATACTATAACAATATAATAATAGTTGATGTTATTTGATGTATGTGGCCAAAGTTTTAAACCGTTATAGACATACAGCTAAAATCTGATTTGTAGTCGGTTTTTTTCAAGAATTATTCATTATTATTAGGCCTTTTCAAATTCATAAATTTAATCTATAGTTAAATCGACAGAATCTTTGTTGATGTTATGATTTTAAACTTTATGGCAAAATAATAAAAATTGTATTTTATGTTGTTGTTTCTTAGACCGCTTAGCATTTAAGCCAACGATCTACAAATCAGATGCACATGAACCTTTTATTTTAACATGAATTTATAATAAAAAAAAAAAATAACAATTAAAACCTTTTCGTTTTTTTTAAGGTTAATTCCATTTTAAAGAAGAAGTTAATGGCCGTAAGTTTTGCATAAGAAAAAAAACAAGGTTTTCATAAAAAAGAAGCACACAAATCCAATTATTAAAATTTGTATTTATTTTGTAAGCCTCTATCATCTACAATGCCTTTTCTTAAAATATTTTTTAAAGAACACCTTATAGCGATCAAATAGCGATTTTGAAGTTTTCCTTTATCCTGCTTGTGTTTTGTTTTTAAAAAAAGAGGAAATCTTAAATTTGTACAACAAAGAAAAGCTTAATAATAACTACTATTTCAAACGTTGCAGGTCTAGCAAACGTATCATATATGCTATGTTTTGCGACACCACAACTACAAAATATATAGAACTGAAATTTGCTACACCGTAGCACATTTACAACGCAAAAAACTATTGCATAGTACCAAGAGCAAACTTTTGCAGCTATTTCCAAGTAAATAGTTGACGAGTTTGTTTTTTTTTCTCATGCAATGCCTGCATTTCAATATATTTTACGAGTTACAAATCTAACTTTTAAATATTTTGTTCATGTTTCCAAAAATCAGCTGTTACAATAAATTTGCTTAACGTTTAAAAAAATGCACTCACGCTTCGTATCAAAAATCGTTATAAATATGCTGGACCTGCAGATATGCTACGAAGAGTGAGTTCCGCTAATTTGTTTGTAATATTGCATATAGCATTTCTTGTTTTGTTTTAAAAATTTAATACACGTTCCACTCAAAATTGCTTACGCCCGGCTAGTTATGTAAATTTAAAGACAGAAACTAATTGCTGGAAACCATTTGTAAGAAATTAACTGGATGCGGACATTGTTTGAAACTAAGTCGTATTTCTTTTCCAATGTTTTCGTCCAAATATGATCTTGGCAGATAAAAAATCATCACCTTTCAATGGGCGCAGAATAAAGCGCCTATATTTTGTATGACAATGAATTCGTATGACTTGGAAGTTTTTATTTATTTCATTTCATTTATTTTTAATCAAAAAATCCAAAACGATAATTAGATGCTACATTAAACGCGAATGTTATTAAGTTAAGCATTTGGATAGAGTTCTGACATAAGTATTTTCTTTTAGATTGGATAATTCTTATGATAATGCTTTGATAACTTTGCTAAACTGAAATGGACTTTCTTTTCTACAAAATTTTGAATAATAGTCAATCGATATAGAATTTACAATTTTGTGTCGAACTTATTTTATTACTTTTTTAAAACAGAGATTAGTTCAAGCTAGTTTTTTTTAATTCCGTTGTGTTTATTTTAAAAAATTTTCGGGCGTGTAGTGGTGAGTGATTGTCTCAGCAGGATTTAGAATTTATGTTAATGATTTGCGACAGTGCAGCTCTAGCAAATAACTATTAATTTATTAGTCATACGTTTGTGCTCATTCTAACTTTTAGAAAACGCGACAAGATGAGTGTCGTTTTTTGGCGTTAAGACCTAAACTGAAACTGTAGCAGTTTTAATTATTTTGCCCACTTGAACCAATAACACCCAAAACTATTTCGTTGATTTTACCGATGACTACACTACGCTACGCTAAAATTCTTTAATCTAATTTCAGTAGACTATCGCAGACGTAACATAATATGTGTTTTCGGTTTCCTAAGACATCTTACATTTTAAAAGGCTGTCTTTGACGATAGCACGGATTTTTTTTTTGTTTCTAAAAAATAGTAAAGATTTTTGTTAAAAGTGAATGATGAAATTTCCAACAAACAATTCAGTCGTCTTCGAAAGTTACGTTTTTTTTAATTTGGGTTTTAAGTTGGTAGTGGCTGTTTTTAAAAATAAAAAAATTCATATAACATCCACTTATGTGAAAGCTTTTCTTAATTACATCTCATTTCTTCATTGGTAACCTCGTTTAACAATCAATAAATGTACATTTGGAAATTTTTCTGAACGAAACGTTTAATCATCAATATTTCTGGCTGATAAAAACTTAAATAACGGTCACTTTAAAGCACAAGGTAATGAAAACGACTTTTAAAGTTATAAAAAGGATATTAAAAGAAGACAAAATGTAAAAAATAGTGAGTATAAAAAATGTATAGCTCGAATTTTGATTCCTACTACAGTGTAAAGCAATTTTCTCAACGTTAAACAACCAATCTAATTTTGTTGTTACTGCTACCTCTCACTACCACTTTTATTAAAATGCTCGACAAGTCAAAATGAAACTCGGCGAGTTCACAAACCTACTTACATTTCCACCTCTGTTTTTTATGGCACGAATATATTTTTATGCAATTATTTAACTAAGGAATTGAATTTTCTTATCTTCATAGAAAATAAAACTTGCTAAATAAATAGCTTTTAAAAATGAGGATTGCTATGGAAATTCTTTACATGAAGGAACTTTTTAACTTAGAAGTTTAATTTAGCAATTTACATAATCTACTCGTGTATGCATTAATACTTTAATACACCACATTACTCTTAAACAAATAAGAGTGCTATATTCGGCCATGCCGAGCCTTATATACCCTTCATCATCTATTTTAACCTAGTTTAGGAAATATTGAGGTAACAGAAAATTAACAAAATAAAAAAAAAATTGGTACTGTGTCGGTACATCGGCTCTTAATAGATTAAGAATTTTTGAAAAATTTTAGCATTTCCTTAAAGATCTCTTCAAACGCTTTAAAATGATACAAATATTGATATTTCAAAAAAATTTTAAATTTCAGAGCAACGTTACTCGGAAAACATGGGTGAGCGCCAGTTTTTTCACTTGATGTTTAATTTTTTAATTCTGTATCGCCCTATATATTTATTATTTTGATTGGAGGAACTTTATTGTTTCAAATGACATTAAAAAATTAGAGGTAAGCGTGGTGTTTTGCTTGCTGCCTCGAAGGACACGGACCGATCATGCTGATTTCCAATAGCACCTCTTTCGACACTATATCTGATCGATTGACATACTTATTATTATTATTTTTTTTGTAAATGCCGAGGCAAACTTGATTTCAATACTAACTCGGACGGACAGACGGACATCACTCAATCGACTTCGCTATGCATAAGGGGTCGGAAATGGATATTGTAGAAATTACAAACTGAATGACATACTTATATATTTTCCACTTTTTGTGGTGAAAAACAAGTGTTGAAAATTTATAAGTTGCTATTTTTGCAAAATTAATTTCAACATCTCTCGTTCAGATTGTGGCCTCATACAACCAGATTTGGATACTAGCAATTCATCCAATTGCCGAAATAAAAAATAGAAATATAAAAAAAACTAGTGATGGTTATTTAATTCCCTGCGAAAGCCTATTTTTGTGTTTGTGTTGCTAAATTTAAAACGTTGTCAATTGTTAATGATACTTTTCTATAAAAACAATACAATTTTTTCTACTATTCATACGAAGTTTGAATATTAATTTAAAACTAACAAAGACAAAATATGTCCACCACTAGGCATGTTGTTATACTACCAATATTTTTCAAATAAATTTCTAACCCATAGCAAAAATGATCACAATCATTTTAAATAATTGAGCGATCAGATTAGTCAACAAAAATTGAAAGCCTCTGATGGATGTAGTTTTGTTTAGGGCTTTTTCGTTTGTTGTTTTCTAATCAGATCAAGGATTAAAATAATTTCATTGCTTAAAAAAAGAGTTCGGTTTTTTAATTTAAAATGAACTTACGCTAAAGGAAAGTAGGGTGGTAGAGCATAGGCATCCATGTCTGTCTGGTAAATATTTTAAATGAAATTCCTCAGGTGTCGAAGAGAAGCTGTTTGAACTTGAATGGATGCATGTAGAAATGAAGTTTATTTTTGAATGTTTAGATTTGTTTTGTTTTTAAAATTTTAAACAAAAATGCTTGATTATTATTATTATTTTTTTTTTTAATAAACTTAACTGCTGTATGAACATTTAATATTTAATAACTAATTGATCATAACACATTTTGTATTTGTAATAAATTTAATAATTATGTATTATCTTTTTTAATGTGGATTTTTTATTTTTTTATGACATTTTAATTGGTATTTATGGGTTTAGTGGAAGTGATATTGATTAACCGGCGGCATTAAAACCAAAGATCATAAAATTTATCGTGAGAAAATTATATTCTTTGTTATATTAAATATTATTTGCGATTTTCTTTTAAATTTGAATTAAAAATTTTGATTTTGTCTTGAACTTGTTATGACTATTTTAATTGATCTCTACGCTAACTCGACATGGTTTTTTTCGTAGTGCAAATGCTTTTTGTTATTATTTTGTTTTTCTTTTCTGCAGAGAGTGTAACGAATAATGAACACGTGTGTTTAGTAAGTAAGTTATTTCCGTACTAAAGTGTTAATCAAAGATGCATAAGAGCAAACAACTTGCAATGGTTTGCTAAAGTAGCTAGAGCAGCAGAGAACAAACAACATAAATATGAATGGATGGATGTATGTATATACTATCTGAAAATATATACGTTCATGTACATGTTCTCATACAAATAAACATTCACACTTACATAGAGAACACACATACTCACTAACCAGTCAGTGAGTCGGTCAGTTTGACTGTCGCTCTTTTTTTTCTCAATGTTGATCAATAGCAACGTCAAACCGTTTAGTTTGTTGATCAAGTATTAAGCATTATAGTGCATACACACGCACACACAACCATCAAACCTTTCAACCGTTTCTTCATACCGTTCAATCTCTCAATTAAATTGAAGGAAACGACCAGCCAACCAACCAGCCGCAAGGCCAACAAACAAAAGTAACAACTTAATGATCGTCTTATTACACAGTGAACCCAACAAATCTGATGGCAAGCTCTTAAAATATTTTTTTTATTAAATAAACAAACAAATTTTTTACTCCTTGCACTTGCAATTAATTATAAACTGTAGCTTGATGGTTGGCAGGATGACTATTGGTACGCTGGGTTCGTAGCCCAGCTTTTGCGAATTTATAAAAATTAATTTTTCTGATATCCTTGCAAATATCGCAGCACCTTCCTTTGCCAACATTACTTCACATTATTAAATCGTCGGGTAAGCGAAAGAAAACGGTTGTACTAGCTTTAACAACAGTAGTGCGCCTATTTAACACTTGAGGCGCTGCAATACAAGAAGTATAATGCAATAAGAATAAGTATAATGTACAACTGCAAGATTGTTAAAATAAAGCATTCTCTCTTTTACTGAGTTTTACTCCTATTTACTCCTTTAGAAAAGAATTAACACATTTGAGGCCGCTAAGCATTAATCCCTAATTAGGATGTTTTTTTTTGTTATTTTAAAGTGATCTGAAAATGTAACCACTGAGAGGCAAATGACGTATACTAAAACAGACAATAAAAAAATATATATTTAAAGACTTAATTTTGATAAACTCTAGATTTTTCTCCTTATACTTTTCTTATTTTTTTTAATTTTATCGTTTTAGTAAACCAAGCTTTCTTCTTCTTGACTTTTTCGAAATGTGTTTATATTTTGTTTAAATGGTGATTTCAGTTTGTAGCCGAGAGAGTGCAAGAAACAAAAATAAGTCACTATTGGTTGTTGGTATTCTAATTTTATTATTATTACTGTTATTATCACTATTATTATTGTTATTATTCTTATTATTATTGTTATTATTTTTATTATTATTTTTATTATTATTATTATCATTATTATTATTATTATTATCATTATTATTATTATTATTATTATTATTATTATTATTATTATTATTATTATTATTATTATTATTATTATTATTATATTATATTATTATTATTATAATATATAATTGTTTTTTTGACCTTTTTAAATAATTTGCTTTTCTAATTTTTTAAGCACTAGGTCAGTTTATAAATAATATAATTTTAATTTATATTTTCAATATTTCGCCACACCGTTGGCTGGCATCATCAGGAAACAGGAAACAAAAAATATTAAAAACTAGAGTTTTTTGAAATACAAAATTAAATTGAAGTTATTTTTTCAAACAAACACTGAAAATTAAAAAACCAAACGACAAAAAATTAAAATATTTAAACATATACATTCTTATAAATTTAAAACTCAGAAAACAATCAAGTCAAATAACTAAAAAGTTTTAAACATTTACATTCTCATAATAATAATAATAATAATAATAATATTATATTATTATATTATAATAATATAATATTAATAATAATAATAATATTATTATTATTATTATTCTGTATGCTTGCGTTTATTGATTTATTTGTCCACTTTTCATTTGGTCAATGAAAGGTTTAACTATAGTCAGCCCAATTATGTATAAGAATTCCGTAGGGAATTTTCCCTTTTCCGCATTCCTCCTATTATATAATAAAATAACTTTGGGATTTTTCCCTTTTTTTGTGCAGGGAAAAAAGTAGGTATTCTATAATTTTAAAAACAGGGAAATGCGCTTTTATTTTGCTAGTGTTTTTTCCCAAACAATTTTAAAAGGAGATACAGTAAAAATGTAAGTATTTTACTAAAAATGAATTAAATTGTATTAACAAAAAAAATTATGTTGTACAAAATAATGTTTTAACACCTTTTCAGGTCCAAAAGCTCAAATAAGCAAATTTAAAGCTTTGCTAAAAGTTGGCTAAGCCAACAACACTTCAAAATCGTTTCCAACCCCAGTCTGGTATCCGCCTTCGGCAAAAAAACGTAAACAACCACTCAGTTTCACTATAGGTCTAACACCAGATTGTCTCTTGTAAGGCTGATGTGATGTTAGCACTTCTAATAAATAAGTAAAGACACTTTTGTTTACTCTGTAGTATTTTTAAAACAAATCTTTTTTTATGTTTTTTACTTACAATGATGGCTCCAACTCAAGCAGATTTGATGCATCGCGCATCTTCCGTCTTTGGATGTGTTTTCATAATTTTCTTGATAAATTTTAATTATTTTTAATTTAAAATAAACACAATTTTAGCAAAAACAAATTAAGGAATTTATTAAAATTACATCCATAAATTAATTCACAATTGCAAATAAAATCACAATTACAAAATAAAATGTCAACCACAAATCAGCTGTTTATGAAATTCCCATCCTCTAATTTACCAAATCCTCAAGTTTATAGAATAGGAGGATTTTTCCTAGGGAGCAAAAAATTTTAAAAGGGAAAAATTCCGTGAGGATTTACATAATTGGGCTGAGTATATATAAAGTGTGGAAAGACGTTGCCTGATGAATTAAGCAATCATTTAAATGTCCATAGGAATAAGCTTTATCATCAATAATCAATTTCAAATGATCGTATTTTAACGTTATATTTGGGTTATCAACATATTTAAAAGTGAGCTAATATTAACATATTGAGCATATAAGTTTTTTTTGGTCACAACTCGTCCAACTTAATTTAACTTTAACTTGCTGTTTGTTATTTAATTTGATCAAATTTGGACTTCTTTATGAACTTTCCACTTATCCTTAAAATTGCTTGTGGTTGTAGGTGAAATTGCGATACTTGCGAAAAGTTTCGTTTTTTATTTTTCTGAACTTTTAATGTCTTCATTATTTTCACGAACTTTTGTTTTTTAATACTACGAGTACTAAGAAAAAATAATAAGGGAAAAACGAAAAGAAAAACATTTTTTAAACGAAAATCAATATTTCGTTGCACCTTTACATTTAAACATCACGTGTTTGAGTCAGAAGCCCATCGATATGACGTTTCTAATATTTACGTGCACAGATTTTTGTATACAATAATTCAATTAATCGGTCGGGTTCGATTCCTAATTGTATCTGCGTCGCTACATCGAATTAAAGTATTAAGATTACAACATGTGACCAATAAATTCCGATAATTTGTATTTGTTATTATTTTGTTGTATAAATGAATAAATAAAACTTACGGAATCAAATTTAGTTCTATAGCATTTTTTGGAAATACTGTATATAATTTTATTTCTTAACTTATTTGTATTGCATTTTCTAACAACATGCTGGTTGTTTGCTGGGAATAAGAGGTAAACACACAGTGCGATCTTACAACATAGAGCAACTTATAACCAACCAGTCGCCACACACCCAGCAAATAGTTTGTGTGCGACTGTATTAAGAGATGTTTCCAATGAAATCAAAATCTAATGACTAGTGCGACTACAAGTATTCCCCTTATATTTGGGGATTCTTTGTACCACAAAAGGTAAGAACTTGCCGTGATTTTGTTCATGATTGTTTCTTGAACAGACGTATGGTTACTGATAAAAGTAGATGCTGTAGCCATTTCAGGGATGTATATTTTTCAATACTTCAAGAGAAATAATGGGAGATTCCGTATTGATTTTGTGTTTTTTTGGTTTTCTGAATCCATAGGTCACTCTAAGTACTTGTGTCAGTGTTGGTGTATCTTGTTGCATTTTAACAAATAGTATAATCTGAAGTTTGCAACTACAAAATCTAATTTATTTAATTCAGTTACGTTTCAAGCATTACCAGTTGATATCCAGCAGGATATTAGGTTATTACTAACTCTGCCTTGGATCATCCAAGTGTTTGCGTTTGATGATTGTTTTTTTAATATGTAAAAATTGATATTCATAATCGAAATCACTAACCCATGCGATGTGCTTATGCCTCAAATATTTTACGCGCGTTATACTCGTAACTACATACATATATCGTAGCTTTTAGCGATGATTTCTGAAGTAACTGTCTCAGCTGGATATCCTGATATATAGCTTCAAGCGCTTGATATTCTTATTAAAAACTAAAAAACGAAATGTTAAACTGCAAGTAAAGCATATCCATATGGCCATTTAGCTACTGCTCATATAGCTAATCAGTGCATTCTAGCAGTAGCGAATTATCTTTTTTCATAAATGACGTTAGCGCATTCCACGAGACGCACATACATACACATAAACAAAACCAGGGTTTTTTTTATCAGCTCGATTATGAATGGGAATTCCCTGGGAATTTTTTCCCTATTCCCTGTTCCCCTATTCTAAATGAAAGCTCCCCGGGAAATTTTTCCCTTTTCTCTTTTCCCTTATTCTAAATGAACTTCGAAAATGGAAATCTTTTCCCCGGGGAAAAAGTAGGTATTATGAAAGTCAATTAAAGGGAGAATGCAATGATTAATTTTGGGAAAAATTCCTCCAAAAAAATGCAAGGGAGTTGTATCTGAAAATGTAAGTATTTTAATTTATGTTGAAAAAAAAAATATCTTAGCAGTTTTTAATACATTACTATGAATGAATTAATTATTTTCAGGTCCAAAACAACAATTAATAATTCTTGCGAAAAAAAACGACTTCAAAACAGATTTCATCTGTCTGCCTATAACAGTGTATGGCCACATAAATTAGATTACATTAACTGTTGTTCAATAGTTTGGCAATATACATCAAATTACAGCAACTATAGGGTCACCCTTTAATTTCCAAATTCAAATTATATAATTGCTGTTGTAGTAGATTTAGCAATCAGGTTCTGTGTAAATTTTAACCGTCTGCATGTAACGGTTCAACAGATTATATCAACTATTAGATTTATAATATAACATTTTTATACTTCTTATTATACCAACTAAAGTAGTGGACATTCTGTCTAAGATTAAGGTGTTTGTATAAAACGGTTCAAAAAATACGGCCATATAGAACACCCTTTAATTTCTAAATTCAAATTATAAGCTTCTTGTTATAGCGGACTTAGCAAAACATTTCCCTTGTAAATTTCAGCTGTCTGTCTATAACAGTTCAAAAGTCCGGCCACATACTCCATATTATATCAACTATTGGAACACCCGTTTATTTCCAAATCCAAATTTTATACTTGTTGCTATAGAGGAGTTAGTAATACTGTTCAAAAGTGTGGCCATATACATCAAATTTAATAAACTATTGGCGCACCCTTCAATTAATAATTTGTCATATTAATACTTGTTACTATAACGTCCATAGCAATCGAGATAGGCCCATATAAGTAAATCTACATCAGTTATGGGACACCCTTTAATTTCTAAATTTTTTTTTGGTTTTTTGGTTGTTATTGGGAGCTCTAGTAATACACAGAATCGCCATTTACAGTTCATTAAACACTTTAAAAATATGTATGTTCTGTGGGGACACCCTTTATCGACAAATCTGTAAGCATAATCTATCATATTACCAAAAATTTTCAAAATCGGTTAAGAAATGAGTGAGTTCTGCAGGTACAAATATAAAAAAAAAACATTCGGTTAAAAAGCAATTGAAGGGTCTCTTGAACCAAATGCAAAACCACCCAGATATTGCTCGTGGAATGTTCAAGGGAAGTAAGGACGAATTAAACTGGTTTTAGCGCAATTTGGAGGCGGAGTCGAATTCAGCAGGGCCACCAACAAAAAATGTTTCGGAATTAAAGAAGATATGAATAATGGAAATTGTCTTTATGGTATAGAACAGTTTTAAAAGTTCAAACGTTTTTCAGGTATGGTGTGATCAAAACAAGTACATTCGCCAAAAGGCTGCCCAGAACCTCAAATATAGTAAAGGAACTGGTGGAGGGCCGAATATGGAGCAGAAGTTCTCTGCAAACGAAGAAGCCATTTACGATTCGATTGGGATGAAAGAGTCCGTTGAAGGTATAGCCAATACGTTTGGATTGGCTATACCTTCAACAGAAGAAAAAATTGGAGCAGAATTGCCATCAGAGCTTTTAGCGGACGACGATTTAAAGCTTAATGAAAGCTGTAAAGACTCACCTCAGCCATCATCAGCGAAAAAGATAATAATGCGAATTTTGTTATTTTCTTTTTTAGTTTTTAAGTGTTCTTTTTTAAAGTTTTATTTATTTTGTTACATTAGTATTTTTAATTCTTTTTAATTTTTTTGTTATTAAATATAAAGTATTTTTATTTGGTTTATTTCTGTTTTTTTATATTTATTGTTGTATATTTGTTTTTCATTCAATTTTAAGTCAAAACACCACAGCTCAAAGCAAAACGGCTGACTTCAGAAATTCGAAATTCATTTCCCAAAATAGTATTCTCCCTGTTTGTTTAGAATAGGGGAATTTTATTCCGGGGAGAAATTAACTCCCAGGGAATTAATTAATATTTAGAACTGGGGTGTATAATTTTCATGAAAACACTTATATATTCTTTGAAGCTTAATGCAGATACAAGTTTTGCCTTCCTTCAGACGTTCTCAGCGACAGTTTTAAAGACATATTAATCAGCAACCACCAATATGATATCATTTTAGGTTATTATAATGCTTAAAGTTGTCTGTGAGGCTCCCATACAACAATGAAAGAAGCAAAATTGTGGAAAATCTAATTCGCAACGGAAATCTGATAGTTTTAAATGATGGTTGATCATAACTCTCTTACAAAACGTTGACATATCCATGTGCAATGTGCTGCTAACCAAATTTGTTTAATAGAACATAACCATCTATTCTCATCAATGTAGGCAGCTGTTCAAATCAAAATAAATATTACTCTCCTCCCAAATAAAAATTTTATATTGCTAACTGGAATAGATTCCAATTGAACTGTATTGAAGACAATAATAAAGGCAATTACTCTCCAAATATTAATTCTCAAGCAGCTAAGATAATTAAAATTATTCGCTTTGCTGCTAATACCTCGATTCTACAAACAAAACACTCGTATACAAAAAAATCTAACTCATGGTGGAATAAATGCTTAAAACAAAAATGGCATCTGTACACTCGTATAATCTTTTGCTTATAAAAAAGCCAAAAATGTATAAATCTCAAAGGACAAATCTTTAATGCAATATACGTCCTCGATTATTCCTAATAACTGCGCTAAGAATGATACAGCTTGATATAAAACCTCTTGCGAAAATAACTTTCAACACATTTCAATATATTAAGATAAACAAAGAATTTTCTTAATACCTTTCGCAATAGCTAAAAACTTTGGTAACTATTAGTCGGAAATATTAAGTGATAGACAGATCTAACTAGACTTACTTAATTTTGATTACAATAATGAGCTCCTTTCGTCCACGACTATATAAATTGATAGTAAAATTAATTTGGCAAATGTGCTAGCTTATGCTTAAAGATAAAAAAGTTTGCTAATGTGTGTTAAAGAAAGAATTTGAGCTCTTTTCAATAATATTTTGGAAACCGGTGTTTATCCCCAAAACTGGCAAATTGTTACTTTCTTTCTCAATCAAAAACCAAATGAGCCAGTGGAAAATTAAGGCACCTACAGACCCATTATCATTACTTTATCATAAAAGAAAAGTATTTAAAAAAATCATTAGAATAAGACTAATATTGTATGCCGAATGAAAAATCTTAATACATGCTAAACATTCTGCCCTTAAAGCTGAACAGAGCACTTGAGATACCCTATAACACCTGAATAATTTTACCTCTCAAGCCTTCTCACACAAAAATCATATATTTTATCAATCGTGCATTCGACCGGATTAAAATTAATATTATTTACATATAGGTTAAAAAAATCAATAATATTATAAAAGCAATTTTGATAAACCGATATATAAGAGTACGTAATAACAATACTCTTTTCGACACCTTTTGTCTTTAATACTACAAATTTATTTCGAAATATGAAAGTGGGAGATGCACCGCATTATTTGACTGTACAACAGCGATATGTTGGAGAAGTTTAACCGTACAGGCTAAGGAATCCCCTAGATGTAAGGCTCCGAAGAGCAGACACAAGCGCCACGCAGAAAGGACTCAACGCATACAACACAATGCCAAATTACTTTAAAAATGAACGAAGCAAAGCTCAAGCGTGTGATATATTATGATAAATGTTTTTGTAAATAAATATCATGACATTCCACAAGGTTCACATCTTTCAGTCGCATTGAAAAACATTAGAAAGTCGCAAACAGTTACAAAATTCTTGATCATTCTCTATATGCGATGAAGCAATTTTCATTTAAAAAAATTAAATTATTATGCCGAGGCAAACTTGATTTCACAAAAAAAGAAAAAAAAAATAAACATGTCAATCGATCAGATATAGTGGCAAAAGGCAGCAGACAAAACACTACGCCCAGCTCTAATTTTTTCATGTCATTTGGAACAATAAAGTAGCTCCAATCAAAAAAAAATATATATGTATATTTATTATGGGGCGATAGAGAATTAAAAAAAAAAAAGAAAACAAACATCAAGTGAAAAAAAGGGGAGGTACGGGGATCTGAAATTTTCAAATTTTTTAAAAATAATATTGGTATCAATATTTTTTGAAGAGATCTTTAAGGAAATACTAAAATTTTTTAAAAATGCTTAACCCATTAAGAGCCGATTTCACTGTTGTGTAAAATTATATATATGCTGTACCAAAAAGCTTTTATTTTTGAAATCTCTGTCGCACCAACATTTGCTTTTTTGATTGGAGTTACTTCACTTAACTAGATTTACATAGATATGGCATAGCCGAATACAGCACTCTTACTTGGTTTTTCATCACATGGGTTTTTAAGTAACTGCCTTCTCACTTTTTAGAGTTTATTTTTTTAATATTAAGAACAAATTCTCATTAAGTAGATGTGTGTTGTGCTTAGATAATTTAAAACCACAATACTGTAATCTAATGGGGAACATGGGCAATGCTTGCACTGCTGTTCAATTTTGTTAAAGAGCTTAAGGTAGACATTTTGAATACTAGAAGAAAACTAAAAAATTTAATAAATCCAATGCTGCTGGTTTTTTGTTACATTTAATAAAAGTGATCAATGTAAAAAAAGGTGGCATGTCATAACGTCCAAGAACGAAATGTCCATCAAGGTAGTCATAAAGTGCATTGATATTATGAGTACATTTTATAGTTTTTTATGTTAGATGTGTGCAACGTTTTAATAAACTGGCTTGCCGAAAATCTATAGTAAGCGCAGCTGGTATTGGTTGTACCATAGAGGAGAAAACTCTTGCGCCCGCCCGAAGACCATCTATGCAGGAAGTCTTTGGTAAGCGAAGCCGTTGTTGTTTTAAGTGCCAACATGTGATACTATGTCCATACTTAAAACGATACATAAACATAATGTTCATGGAGATTATGTCACTTTTGTGTGCGACATAAAGTCCATGGACATTACGTCCTTGGACGCTATGACATGCCACCAAAAAACTAAAGATTTATTGCTTCGTTAGAGCAATGAGGACTAACCCTATTTCAAAGAGATCATTATTATTTACATTTTATATAAGAATCACATATGTATATATAACGTTATGTGCTCATACATATAAATTTTATAAAGAGGTTGTTACGGTGAAGTAATCAGTACACTTTCCGAACGTATTTGGAGAAGTTGTTAGAGAACTTCTTACTGTAATCATTTCAATTGACCATCGTATTCACCGCGCCTATTGCATCGCTGTAAACTACAATCGCTGGAGCAATAATTCGTGAATTAACAGGCTCTCCTGATCTACAACAGACGCAAAAGGCAGTTTTATCACTTCTATTGGACTCTTATCCATTAGTTAAATAATTGCTGTGAAACTTTGTAGAAAAAGCGCACAAAAAATTTTACCGCCATGAGAGAGAAATAAGTAAAAAAGTTTTGGGATTTATGAAGACTTTTTACAAATTATGTTTATATTTTTAGTGTTATCGAGCGTAAGTGTGCAGCTTTAATTGTTTGTATGTTTAAAATAAAATTAAGATTAAAAAAATATTCAGCTAAAAAGTATCACCATCTTTGAGGCAAATAACATTTCTATTAGCATCACATTTCTGTTTACAAAGTCAGCAGCAAAAAAAATTTCATATTATTCTAGAATCGATTTTACAGAAAACGTTCAGTTATACATCTTCAATATCATTGTTGTATTAATATAAAAATTTTTATTTAACAAAATATATAAACTAAATTTTAATTTAACACACACTATTTCTTTGTTGCCAAAAATTAACATCATTTTTTGTTAGCTAAGCCAAACTCCGTCTTTATTAAGCCATAAATACATTTTCTTTTTTCATTTATTGTTCAGTTTACATCTCTATTAATAAAAAAAGATTTTTTATCATTAGTTTTATTAAGCCATCAAACTAAGCCCTCAAACAACTTTGTTTTTTATTGTTTTTGTTTCTTGGGACATATATATGTGTGTGTGTTAAAATGTATGTATGTATATATACTTATTAAGTTTCAATATTTTTTATATTTTGTTTCTAAACTCGTTCCTGTTTGGTGTGGCTGCAATTCTATCTTTTTCTATACTTCTTTCTCTTTTTCACCAAAAAGCTAGTTTTACAAGGCTTTTACTTGTGCGCATTGGAACATCTAAGTAAGTCTGTATGTATGTATATGTGCTAAACGATGATTTACAAAAAAAAAAAAACAACTTTGATTATCCCAACACATCTATTATTCCTTATTTTGTTGAAACTTAAATATTTAATACCTATTTAGGATCAAAACTTTAAATAATAATTAAGCTTTTCAACATAGCTACCTTTTGATATTCTTTTAGGTTTTTCAAATGTAAGTTTCCAAAATATCTACAAGATAAGTATGTATATTAAATCCATGCAACTTTATTGGATTTATGGACCAATCTTTTTTAGGACGTTGTATGTAAGTTTTGCCATTTTTAGAGTCTTAAAAAGTATTTGCATTCCCTTGAAGAGAAAACTTTATTGTTTCCAAACACAACAATTTAATATTACTCTATTCATATTACTTCGGAATTTTTAATTACCATGCCGATGGACTTAAAGTTAACTTTTTTATAATTTAATTAGCTTATTGTACCCGGCGTTGCCTGGGTCTAATTTTACGACCTTGCTAGGCACTGTATAATATATTATAGCCTTCTTTGCTATGGTGCTATTTTCCGAACACTTGAAAAATATTATTTTTTTTTTAATCAGTGAAGGCGTCACCTATCTGTCTGTGATTAAAGGTATGCTTATACAAATTTGATTGAGATTGGACTTGCATGTTTAAAAATAGCCTCACGCTTTTATTATTTGTATTTTAGTTCTGTCATTAAATCTAAAACTTGTCTTCATTAAATGTTTTTCACCTTGATATTTGTATTGATCAGTTGTTCATTAGCTTTTTCATTTACCTCAAGTCCGCATACAAACATGAGTTTATTATAAACTATTTGGTATGTCACAAAATTCATTATCACCCACCTAAATAATATTTGAAGACATTTTTTTTATTTGTTAGTGTCAATATTTTATAAATAAATAGCTCTTGCTTCAGATACTAAACCACTGCTTTGATTTGTTAAATCGTTAGCGTTTTGCGATAAGAAATTTTGCAAGAAATTATACGTAAATCTTTATATTTTAATAGTTTATTTTTTTAATAGTACATATTAACCAAAATAATTAACCTAGATTTTAAATATGCAATGCCCAGTTCGTTCACCATTAAGAAGAAGAGTTCTGGCTATACCTGAAAAGGCTACTGATATTACAATATTACATACTTTTGGTCATGTGCTGTACGTCGCACATAGGGGTATTTTGCAAATCTATCCGGACATTAGACCAAGAATTAATTTTAGAAATGTAAAAATTTAAGTACGTAGCTAGACAGATAACAAAATTCTGCATCATATACTGAATTTTCAAGGGTTTTGCTTGAGATTTGTCATTATGGGAGACAGTAAATTTTTAGAGCCAAAATAAGCTAAAAGAAAGTAATGTCCAGCTAGATTGGAAAAATACCCCTTTGTGTGACGCATACTTTGCCAAACTAAGTAGACGCTATGCGAAAAGTTAAATGTTAAAAATTTACATGAATTGCAATAATGAAATAATGAATTTTCAAGATTTTTGCTTAAGATTTGGCGTTTTGGGACACGGCTAAAATTAGAGAATTTGAGTAAATTGCATGCGTTTTTTTAGTTTTTACGGTTTTGAGAGGTGTGCAATTTGTTCTTTTGTGGCTAAATAAATAAATAAGGGTTTGTATTGGTTTTTGTTTTTGTATTTTAGCGACTTATATTTTATTTGAAATATTTTCGATAAAATTTTATTCGAAAGAAACAACTTTTTTTTTGATCACTTTTTTGTAAAAACATAAAAATATAAAAGGTTTTTAAGAGTAAAGATATTCGCTATCCTAAAAATGTTATAAGTCAGTATAAAATTTGAAATTTTTACTTTTATGCTGTAGAAAAAAAATATTTTTTGCGATTTTGCCCATTTGCGTAGGTAGATAAGATTAAAAAACTTTTTTGTCAGTTATAAAATGTTTTGGTTGTTAATAATTGTATATAGATATTTGCTTCATTATACTTTAAACAAATTAAGAACATATTTAAAATATACTGGATGTGACTCAAGAATAGAAGGATGCACCTCTTTGGAACTAACTAAGCAAATGGACCAATTTAAGTAAAAGATAGAAAATGATGCTTTAGATTCTTATATAGCCATACAATTGTATTTAAAATAATAGATGCCAAAGAATGTAATACCGCTACACTTACTAAGTCCAAAATGAAGTGCTATATTTGTGGGGGTACGTTAAAAGAATTTAGCAATTTAAACATTAAAAGAGATGTAGACGTGAATGCACTTTTTTCGTATTATCCACTTTGCACACAAAAATTTTTCAATTTGAGATTATATTAAAGCCGTCGTATAAACTCACAGTTAAGAAGCGAAAAAAGCCATTGTTGAAGCGGGGAAACAAACTATCCAATAAAGATTTAGAAGTAAACTAAGGCTTTTACTAAGTCCCGATCTACTAATTACTAGTATAAAACCAACTCCAAAAAGCGGACTCAGATTTGAAACAAGTCCTTGAAGACTTTGCTACTATTTTAAATACGTTATTTTTATGAATAAATTAATTATTTTTAAATGAAATAAATTCTATAAAGTAATAAATTAAAAAAAAAATCTTTTTATTTATATTGTTTGATGGTGGGAATTAGTTACGCATTAGGAAGACACCTTAACCTTGACATAAAATCTTAAATATAAATAGTTTTCAGAAATAGCCACAAAAAATAAAAAAAAATTATAGGAATAGTTCGGAATTTCCTACCCTCTGCCTAAAAAATTAAATTTTAATGGTTTTATGACAAGTGTATTCCACTTCTCTTAATCCTAAAATTATTTTTTCATTAATATTTTATGTAACCGCCCACAAAAGGAAAATAAAATTTTAGAATCTTCTGGTCCAAATCTAGGTTTTCGAACTTTTCTTGACCTTAATGCAAATGTAGTTTGCTAAGAAAAATTATGGAAAAACTTCAGAGGTAGGATTAGGTTTTCTAAGGGGATCTTTTTTATTATTGGTCAGATCTATTTTAGATTCAAGCTCTAACAGCATATGACCAGAAGACATTGAATAGAGTAAGTTTTCAGAGTCAATATAAACCAAAAACAACAGTAATGTCCGGATGGATTGACAAAATACCTCCATGAGCTAGAATATAAGCCCGTTCCTCCGTCTCTGCGACTCTTATAGCTGACTGTCACTATTTGTTATAACCTTTGAACTGATTTTCTGTTTTACCATTAAGAATTTCAAATGTCTTAGATATTGATTTTTTTTTATTTCAAGCATTTTACAAAAAATAAGAATTTTTGCAATTTTTAAAACTCAACCAATATTCATACGTTTTATAAGAGTACAATTTTTATACATTCCAACATATTTCATTCTGCCTATTGTGCCTTACAAATCAGGACCTATCTATATTTCAAACATATTTAAATTCGGATTATGTTAAAATCGGTTGAGATGTATAAATTTGCGCTTTTATCCTGTCCCCTACTTTCCCCTCTATTACTTTATTCCCAAAATAAACTTAGTATACACAAATAGGTAATTATGTTTAAAATTTTATTCAAATCGGTACAAACTTGATAGGAGATTTTTAATATATATTAGTATGTTTTAAAAAGTAGCAAGAGAATATTCATTTTCCAAAAATAAATTGAATAATAGTAGTAAAAATCATCAGTTGAGCAAAACTTTTCGTCACTTTTTATTTTAGAAAAATTATTTTGATTTGATTACAGATCTCTTAAGAATATGAAACCAAGTAGATTTCTAAAAAATATAAAATTCTAAAAGACGACTGAATAATTGTTAGAAAAAATCAGTTTTTTGGTGTTTTATATACATATTTAATAAATTGTATGATATTTTGTGTTTGAAAAGCGAAGTACAAAAAGAAGTTAGGCAGTGTTTACTACGCATCTGCACCCATTACAAACCTTGTGATTTCCGATCTAAAAAAAAATGAATGATTTGTTTTCGCTCTAAGCAAAACATTAAACAAAGGTTGGTCAAGAAATATTATTAATAAATGTATTTAAAAAAATCAAATAGGAAGATTTAGTTGTGGTTCTCCATTAGAAAAATTATCATGTAACAAAATTTTAAAAATCGCAGAAAAATTAAAGTCTGACACGAATTTTCGTTTTCTGAAGTCACGTGGTGACTTATTTTTACAACTTCTGCAGGCCTGCTTTAAGCGATGGAGTGTTTTCACACTTGTAACTTGTAAAGTTTTTTAATTTGGTTTACTTGTTTAGAAACTGCAGATTTATTTTCACTTTGTGCAAAATCTCCCATTATGCGCTGCTTTCGTAATTAGTTTAACTTAATAGATAATAATGCAGTTTTTAGACACCAAGTGTTTGTAATCATAATGTTTTGTCTTAAATTTACGATCTCAAAGTTATCTAAAACTGCATCTGCAGTATGTTTGTTACAACTGATATAGAAGATTTATTGTTAATAAATTATCTTGCGGTGTTTTTATATTTCTTCAGTTTTCACAGTTTTCATTAAGTTCTTTTTACATCAAGTTTGTTATTATTTCTTAGTGGAAGTCGGTCAATGCATTTGAAATGTAATTAAATTTAAAATATAAATGTCCAGAGCTGTGAGTGAATCATTCATTTTTGAATTAATTCGCGAATCAGTCATGCAGGGAATTTGCAAATTTTAAATTAATTATTTTTACACAAAAATAATGAATTGTATGCAATTAAAAATGTCCTTCAGAGAGAAACCATTTATTAAACTTTATGTGTATCAAGTGCTAGGAGAACCCGAAATTTTGGTCAAAATAGATTTTTTTATTGAATTAATTTCGAGCATTCAGGATTCCACTTAAAATTTGTTACTTAGATCGTTAACAGATGACGCAATGATCTAAGTATAGATTTAGTAAAGAATTCAATTGAATTCAGAACCGTATAATCTATATATGAAAAGATGACACAATGGAATTCGTTCCATCAAATATTACGTGATAATAGATATAAATAAATTAGTATTCATTTTATTGCTTTCATTTCGTTTTAGAAAATTCAAGACAATAGTTGTATTTTCAATTAAAGGCTGCATAATGCACAATATTCGTTGTGTTATACTTCGGAGCTTAAATGAAAAATGAGAATGGTTTCCAATCTCTGGAGAAAACCAATAAAACATAAAAATATCAGAAAGTTATCTAACCCTACAGCACAAATATGTTAATCAGAAAGAACATATACTGCGCTATCAAATAGAATGACCGCAAAAACCGCCACCTGTGTGGAATCTTCCGACTTTTCTTTTCTTTTGATCATTTATATCTTAAACTGATTCATCGTCTTACATATTTATCTGATTTTCCTTAATATTGAAAAGGCATTTGATTCTCTCTGGCATGATGGTTTGTTGTTCAAACGTAATAGTTTTTCTTATCCTATTTATTTACAAAAAATAGTAAAAAGCTTTTTGAATAATCGATAATTTGTCGTCTGCGTCGATAGGATTTATACCAGTCAAAGAAAAATACCAGCAGGGGTTCTTGCTCCCACACTATATTCGTTATATACCTCGGATACAACTATACTTAGAACTCAAGAAGCAGCCTTTTGTGAAAAGGAAATATAATTTCTATTAGTAAAAATATTAAATATTTAGGCAAAATCTTAATTAAAAACTTTTGATTAAACTTCATGTTATATACATATGTGACAAGTCATTTAACTATCGTTGCGCACTGTATCCTTTACTAAACAGGAGTTCAAGGCTTAACCTAAAAACAAAATATTGTTTTGCAACATGTGTTTCCGACCAATCATGCTAAGTCTGGTATGGCAATACTGTTAAAACTTACACAAAGAAGCTCTAAATTATTAACCGACTTCAAATAATTCTTGCAAAAAAACGACTTCCAAAAATTGTTTTATCTATCTGTCTATAACGGTTCAAGAGTATGGCCACATACATTAGATTACATTAACTGTTGGGACGCCCTTACATATGAAAACTTTATATCTGTTCAACAGTTTGGAAATATACATCAAATAAAGCAAATATAGGGGCACTCTTTAATTTCCAAGTTCATAGTATATACTTCATATATATACAGTAACTGTTGGGACGCCCTTACATATCCAAACTTTATACCTGTTCAACTGTTTGGAAATATACATCAAATAAAGCAAATATAGGAGCACTCTTTAATTTCCAAATTCATAGTATATACTTGCTGTTGTAATAGACTTATCAATCAGGTTCTCTGTAAATTTCAACCGTCTGTCTACAACGGTTCAACATGCACTAAATTGCATAAACTATTAGGACACCCATTTATTTCCAAACAAAAATTTTATACATGCTCTTATAGCGGAGTTAGTTATACAGGTTCTTTGTAAATTTCGATCGTCTATCTACAACTGTTTAAAAGTAAATTTACTGAACTATTAAGGGCACCCTTTAATTTATAATTTTGAATACAAATCTTGTTACTATAACGGCCATAGTAATCGACATTCAGTCCAATTTGCAAGCGTTTGTCTCTAACGTTTTTATAGATAGGCCCATATAAGTAAAATTACATCATTTGTGGGACACCCTTTAATTTCTAAATTCAAATTTTTAACTCACTGATATACCGGGCTTAGCAAAAAGGTCTCTTTTTTTCAAATGTTCGGCCATATACTTCAAATTACATCAACTTTTGGGATACCCTTTAACTTCTAAATCAAAATTTTTTTCTTGTTGTTATAGCGGACTTAGCAATACAGGTTCCTTCTAAATTTAAAGCGTCTGTCTACAACTGGTAAAAAGTATGGCCATATACACCAAAGGACATAAACTATTGGGTCACCCTTTAATTTGATTTTTATAATTTTGAATATTAATGCCATAGCAATCGACATTCTGTCGAATTTGCAAGCTTGTCTATAACAGTTTAAAAGATACACCAATATAAGTCAATTAACGTCACCTATGGGGACACCCTTTAATTTTTGGATTTATTTTTGTATTACTTTTTGTTATTGAGAGCTATAGTAAAACGCATTCATTTTTAATTTAAAAAAAGTGTCCTTTACAGTTCATAATACACGTAAAAAATATGTATGTGTTGTATCACAAAAAAAAAATATATATATATATAGGAAAACATAGTTATAATAAATATATATAATTCTCATTTCATGCTAGTGTTTCTCAAGAATCTGATTGGCACCCTTTTAAAAAAAATTCAAGCACAAGGAATTAGGTCGAAAATTATTACTATTGGTTACCTTGAATTCGTTTTATGAAAGATAAAGAACTACTGTCAATGTCAATAGGTAGAGACTACACATTGATCAGGGACTCAATTTTATCAACATACCGAAATGTATGTAAATAAGTAAAATATATAAAATCACTTTTAGTATGCTTTTAAATAATAATTTTAAACAGAGTTATACAGCAAATTTATAACGATAAGGGCCATTATTACAACTTGCCGTTAGTTTTTATCGGACCGATAAATAGATTTGGATACTAAAACCTTCACTTAATCTTTATTACTCATTAAATATTGTTATTTTCAATTGTAATAAAAATAAAAAATGGAAGTATTAATAAGTTGTAAAAATTTTGAATCAAGCATCATCTGCAGAATCAACACGCAACTTTAGAATTATAATGAATCGAATGTAGAAAAATTTGGAAGTTACTTGATAAATTGCATTACAATGGGATTAAGATTATTTAAAATAAAATGGTAAGTTAAAACCTATGAATTTTATTAATATCTTAGTTATTTTGTGTATTTCTGCAATGGATCGGAAACCATTTTTATATGAAATCTAGAGAAAGTAATTTTTTTTTCCGAAAAGAAAGTTGTATATGCAAGAGCTTACTTCTCATACTTCATGCAGCAACACTGGATGACAAATTTGTTTTTAAAATGTAGTGAGTCTGACTCAAGTTTCATTAAGATTGACAGTTAAGATTTGAATAGTTATTGTTTGTTCATGTTACTATATTGAAAATACAATGTATCAATTTACTAACAACAAAACAAAAAGGTAATTCATGATTTCCAAAATTGAATCCTTTTTATCATTACTGATATATATATATAAATTGCTATAAGGTCCTCTAAATAAATCTTTAACAAAAATCGTCTAAACAAAATCAAATCTGGCAACAATGTTTGGCATCTTAGTGCATGATCAAAAAAAAAGTTCAGGAACGGTTGTAAATATTGCTATACTGGGTCTCTTTCTCTCATAGAAAAGTTGCTGTAGGCCAGCAACAGCAACATGGGCCATTGGCAGACATGTTGTGGGTGCGCCATTTGTTGCCACAATAAACGTATTCTTTTTCCATAATACAAATTTTCTTTCCCTTGTTTTTATATTTAAACAAGTTCTTCTTCCACTTATTGACGTAGTTCACCAGCATCCGAAAGCACACAAGTAAAAATTGTTAAATACAACTATCATACTGGCATACATACATAAATATGCATGTCCATATAGATACATGATTACAAATATAAAAATGTATGTTGTCAGAGAAGAGACAAACTACGTGTTTAGAAAAGGATGACTGACTGGCATGTACTAACAAATCAAACCAACAAGGTTTAGTTATTCTTTAACATTTAACACTAAACATACCGCAACAAAACATATAGTATCTTCAAATTAACAATGTCTGATATGCATATAAAAAAAGAAAATAAATTTATATAAACAACAAAAAAAATTATCTTGAGCGGCTTATTAGAATTGTTGATAAATTTTTTTACATAAATGTATGGCTGCATATTGGCGGAATTAGACTCTTAAGCAGGGATGACAGAAATGGGTAAAATTGTACTTATTTAGAGAAAACAATTCAAAGAAAAAAATTTTTTATATTGAAGATGATTTTACATAAAAATGTTTTAATTCTTATATCCCGAATTTGAAATGACTAATTTTTATTACTTTATTGTCTTAATTTTAAAGGAATATGTCGGGCACTAGATGAGCTAGAGAATAATTTTACTATTGCAATTCAGTAAGATCAGTCCATGTCCTTCTAGGCAGCGTGCAAAACGCCACGCCTGCTCTAATTTATTCATATATTTTTTAACTTTAGTTTGTATGTAAAGAATTGTAAAGAATTTCTTATGTCGATTTTTATTTTGACTATTCAATGGGAAACCTGCACTGTGGTACATGTGGCTATATGTAGATATATGGTGAAGGGTATATAAGATTCGGCATAGTCAAATATATCACTCTTACTTACTTTTATTAAAATTTAGCTTTTAACGTCCTTAATACACTAGGGCTTATTTAGAAAAAAAATTATTTAAATAATTTTTATGCGAAATCAAAAATAGTTTAATATTTAACGTTTTTGCTTTTTTTTCCTTTGTACAAAGTTGGCTATACCAAAAGCAAATACTGAATATTTTCGATTTTTCGACTTATCTCAAAACCCTCTTATATAAAACAACTTTACATGTATAAAATAAAAAACCAAACATAAAAATTCATTAAATTAACAAAAAAAGGTGATATTATTATTATGTTAATAAATGTATTTTTTGTTTTTATAAAATTGCATATTGAAACTTCTGTTTTTTATTACTTCTTTGGCGTGTTTTTTTAATTATTTAAAAGATGAGTTAAATCATCCTGGTTTATTTTTCTTAATCGCCATCGCCAAACCTTCTAAGGATTCTTATTAGCTACTGCATGAGGAATTATTTAGAAGAACATTTAAATATTAAAATAGAAACAAACAGATTTCAATAATTTTGATGTAAATACTCGAAAAATAAAAAATGAACCGTTCTATTCGATATTTAAAAAATCACTATTATTAAAAATTAAAAAAAAAATAAATAAATAAACTTTAGCTGGGAATTTACCATTTCAGGTAACGACATATTTAAAACATATATACATATAAACATAATTGATGCAAAAGTATAGATACATGTTAGCATAAAGAAGCACATAAGTATGCTTTTGCAGAAAAAAGACAAATCAAAACAATCTAATATTTATTATTTGTATTGGTATTTATTAAAAACAATAAGCATTCGCACTTAGTGAAAATTTTGGTGAAAATGCGATATTATGGTAATTTTTCAATTATAAAGTAAAATTCTGATTTCTAGCCTAGTTATTGTTTTTATACCCTTCAAAAAGGAAAAAAAAGGTATATCTAAGTTTGTCATTCTACAATAATGTAATTTTTACAATATTCAATTCTGATCCCATAAATTATTTATTGGGAGTTCTTATGCATAGCGAAGTCGATTGAGCGATGTTCGTCTGTCCGTCCGTGTTCGGGTTGAAATCAACTTTGCCAAGGCAATAGAAAGGCTAGAGAAAATTTAAATACGCCAATCGATCAGACATAGTTTCGAAGATTTTGCTATTGAAAATAAGCAAGAGTTGTCAATGTCCTTTGAGGCAGCGGTCAAAACATCACGCCATATCGTTTGGAACAAATCTACTTTAGTAAAGTAACTCCAATAACAAAAAAACAAATATATTAGGTGATAGGGAATTAAAAAATAATAATAATATTTGTTTTTTTGATTGGAGTCACTTCAATAAACTAGAATTACATATATGGTGAAGGGTATAAAATATTGGCATAGCCGAATGTATCACTGAATTTACAGTTTTCAATACAACAAGCAAAAAGCAATAAAAAAAGGCAACCAATTTGGAAAAAAAAACTTGAGGAAAAAAAAGGCGCTTTTTTTAGAGCATCTCACCAACAGCTAATTTTCAACAGCAAAATTCCCGAATTATGTTTAAGAGATTAGTATAATAAGAAATTCTATAAGTTAACTGGGGCCTTCAGATACGAAATTTTAACGTAAGCCGAGGCAGACCGACAACACTAATCAGGGTTCTCTTTGTATAATGTATGGGTAGGAAATGACGTAGTGACAAACTGTTTAAGGGTATAATAAGAAGTTGTATTAATAGGTATACGTATATTTTATAAATATTTGTTACTTCAGAACTATAGCATTTTAAACCCCTTTTTTTAATTTAAAACTCCTACTTCTAAAAACTACAGTTTACAAATCTACAAGCTACAAATTATAAGTTCTTAATTTACAATTGATGCTAAATGCAGTTGCACTTCTAGTAACATTTCTATAAGTAAGTTTGATATATCAAACAAGGGATGCCTCGATGCGGGGTTTGGCCGTTGCGATACCGATACTTAAGAAAAATTATCGGCGATACCTATACGAGTTGATAATAAAATCAGGGAAAATGATTTTTTTAACTCAACTTATAAAATCAATAAAAAAAAATTAAGAGCAATTTTATTAAAAAAATAATAATTAAATTTTGAATATAAAACCTTATTACAGATTATTTTTCATAATTCGTTCACAAAGCTAACTAGTTAAAATAAATATGTAATAAAATATAAAAACGAAAAATAACATTTGGTAAATATTATTGTTCCTTTGACCTTTATAACTAATTATATATTTTTTTCAAAAATATAAAATAGAAAAGAAAAATAACATTTGTTTTAAAATACCTCCTATTTTCTAGATATAAATATATTATTATTTTTATTATATTAATTTACCATAAATTTACAAATTGTAACATTAATTTAATAATTTTTGCGAAAAATATTTCATTTGTCTGTCTATAACGGTTCACAAATAATGGAACATTATAATACACGTAAAAGACATGTATGTTGTATGGGCACACCCCTTAACTTTAAAAAGATATTGAACTGTTTTTAAAATGGGACCAAAATGTAAGCATCACCTTTCAGATAAAAAAAATCAAAATCGGTTTAGATATGACTGAGTTCTACGGGCACAAATATAAAAAGCAAGATTCAGTCGAATTGATATCCTCCTTCTTTTAAGTCGGTTAAAAAGAAGAGCAATAGCATCTTAGTCCTTCAGCTTAGTAGATATAAAAAGGAAAATGTTTGTTTTATTTTTATTTTTGGATAGATTTAAGTATAATTATACAGATTTGATACTGTTAGAAATTTGGTAATTAGTTCTATATTTTTAGGAGTAGGACAAAGAAGTAGATAGAACTGCGAGTTTTGAAAACATTTTCTTCTCCAGGTACTTAATTTCGAACAATCACAAACAGAGTTGGAAGGTGGTAATTCATATGTTAATTAAGTGTGACTTAAACGAAAATGTTAAATTTAATATTGTCTGGTCTTTTAGCTAGGGTGACATTTTTCATAAAGCCATAGATTGTTTAGTGTTCGCTGTTAATAATTTTACACCAAGCTGGACATGAATTAAGTCTTTTTTTCCTGTAGTCTTACACGTATTCAAGTTCGGCCAAGGCATATAGGCCACTGCGTACAAAATTTTGAGTTATCTGTACATGGTGACAAGTGGCATTCCTCACGAAGAGCTAAGCAGATTCATTGCCCTTTATACCACAATATTTAATTACTCAAATTAATATTAGTCCTGGCAATCTCAAATTAAGTGATTTTCTAATATTAGAAACGTAATATCCCATTCGAGATGTTTAGGATTTTAATTATGAAAGAGACTCGAAGGAAATTTTGAATATAATTATAAATATATTGTTTAATAAAAAACCAAAATTCAAGAAATAACTTTTATTTTCTGTTTAATAAATAAAAATAAAATAAGAATTCTTAAAATGTAATAATCAATAAAACTTGTAATTGAATAATGTCAGATGTTTTATACAAATAATTAACGTAAAATTTAGTAGGTCTCTTACGACAATACTTTTTGTTTAAATCTATAAGTTTATAACAAATTTTATTTAAGTTAACGGACATTGTTTTTTGACTAAAAATAGTTAACAAATTATGAAAAATGCTGTTAACTTAACAAAATTTTAGTTCAAACAGTGTTAAGAAAGTAATTAAATTAGTTATTATTTTTTTCAATCTGAATAATGGATTTAAAATCATTCTGTTAATTTGAAGAAGTTTCGTTAAATTTAACTTAATTAATTAAAAAAATTATAACTATAATTTAACGACAGGAAAACTTTATTAATTCTTTTTTTCAATTATTTGCTGTGTCACAATTTTACACGTTTTATAATTTTAAATACTTTTGCAGTTATTTTTGGCGTATCTTTCTTAATCTTAAAGACACAAATTTTTAGCAATACTTCAATTTTACAAAAAAATTGAGGAACCTACAGACGTTACTCTTATAAAAACAAAACAAAAGGCAAACGCAAGAAACTTAATCACTATTAACTTAACCATAACAGTACTTTAAGATTAACTTAATAACACCGTTAATCTGCTAAAGCCTTATCTAAAATATAAAAAATATCACATACACATAGAGAAATTAACAAAGACGTAAAACAAATGATAAAATAATTGAATCATCCCAATCTGAGTAAAACACTTCAATCCTTCTTATACAAAAGAAGAGACTACAGAGTATAGACTTACATCAAGAATAGATGATATTTTAGGACCAAAATAGTTTTAAGTACAATTAGTAAAATTACTGTTCAGGTATTACATCTTAGAACAGTTCTTTACAAAGTTGAAGAACCCATAGACATTGACCTCAATATATTATTAATAAAAGAAACAAATTTAGAGTTATAGCATCGAAATACCAATTCTGAATAAATGGTTTTGATGTAATTTAGTAGCAATACATTTTTTGTCTCAAGCATTTTTAAGCAAAACATTTATTTACTAAAAGGTAGAGTGTACTGCTCCGCAGTTCTGTCCACACATGGTTTAAGTGAAATCTGCTCCAAGGTTTCAAATTTAATGGCTTTTTATTTTGCATACAGTTTCGAAATTCTTAAGGTTCTTATATTCTCCATATTTTATACAACATTTGGCTAAAATGTATGCTTTGTTATTTGGTTAACAGATAAATTTTTTTTTCGATTGCTTATATTTCAGCGTTGCTGGCAACTCTGGGTACCTTCAAAGAATTTTGTGCGGTTGGGAACGTGTCATATTAAAATTTTTATAATTGGGATTGTTAGCCATAACCACAAATTTAAATGTATTTGTTTGCGCTTAATAAAGTAATTACAAGCAAAATAAGTAAATAAAGAAAAAAAGAAAAAAAAAAAAAATGCTACACACAAGGCGCCACCTGGGAATAAGTCAAGTTAAACAATAAAATCAATCATGCGAATTACCATTAAAGGTATGAATGGTAAACAACTTTGTATAAAATATAGATACGAGGGCAATTTACATTGTCTTTGCAAGTTCATAAAAGGAGCATTAAGAGCTTAAAATAACTTATAAATTTACATTACATTCAATTGATAGAAAATAATTAACAAAATTGATTAAAATTTTAATTGTTCTCATTTTGAAAGTATTTTATTTGAAATTTATTATTCCATTTTTAAACCTACTAAATTATTAATTTGCAATTAAAAATGTTTAGAATATCACCTTAGGAATCCTCTTTGTTATTGATCATGCGATAAAGTGAATGAGCAGCAGTTTTCGTAATTTCATTTATACAAGAGTATTGAATAAAAGTAATTAAAATTTTAAAAGTTTTTATGAAAAATATTCGAATGACCGGTTTTGTTTACTTTCAAAATTCGACATTTGGAAAATCAACAGTTAAAAAAACCTACGGCTTTAGTGTTAAAAAAGTAAGAGTGCTATATTCGAATATGCCGAATCTTATATACCCTTCACCATTGTGTAAATTTAATTTGGTGAAGTAACTCAATCAAAAGTACAAATATTGGGGTGACAGAGAACTAAAAAATTAAATTTGTACTATTTATAATTTTACATAAAAATGTCATCGGCTCTTAATTTTTTAAGCATTTTTAAAATATTTTAGTATTTCCTAGAGATCTCTTTAAAAGCTTTTAAGCGATACCCATATTGATATCATTAAAAATATGGTGCGCATTCGTAATTTTCTATGAAAAGTTCATAGGGCCATAAATCGGAAAATATGGGTGAGCGAGTTTTTTTCTTATTTTAAATTGGAGTAACTTTTCATTAAACTAGGTTTGTTCCAAATGATACGAAAAAACTAGAGGCAGCCGCTGCCTCGAAGGACATTGCTGATTTTCAATTAAAATTTTCTCTAGCTTATCTAGTGCCTTAGCAAAGTGAATTTCAACCCTTACATGGACGGACATCGTTCAATCGAAACTTTATGCGGTCGGTAATGAATATTGTAGAAATTACACAGGGTGATCGATGCAAATCACCCTACTAACTACAACATTTCATCCCTTAAACGTGAGAAAAGAAATAAAACGCTTTGACATAGAAAGGACCCCAAAAGGCCTTACATTGCTTTCAGTTATGAATAATCGCAATTACTCGCATTTTTTCGAAAAAAATATTCAGCTTAATCGGACTTGATTCCAGTAAAATGGATGCTATGGGGAAGCCTATTAATATGGTAATTTTGCTGTTAATTATGCAGGTGATTGTGGCATTTAAACATATTTAATAAAATTAAAATTATATTCAATCGGGGAAGCGGAAATTAAAAAGGCAACAAAAACTAGAATCTTAGAAAAACATATCATTCTTTTGAAAAAATTAATGAATAATAAAAATGAAAAAAAAAACTGGAACTGATCGATATACAGTAATGGATTTTACACTTTTACTTTTTGGTGATGGATATTTTGTGATGATGAATGTTTGTTGCTAAAATGTAATGTTTTTAAAGAAATCAAGCACGATTAATATAACTAATAGCAAATAATCATTTAATTCTTGTAGTTTTAAAAAAATTTTAAAAAGTGCTTTATTCAAAATTCAAGTAATGTCATCTATCGGATTAGATCCCTTGCATAAAAGTTCAGCTCTTGAGCTACCTGACCAGAAGTTTGAGCCTGCAAATATTTCATTTTATATTATTTCTGCTATTTCGTCAAAATATCAGAGTATCTCCGCTAACACGTGGCGCACAGTGGGTCAGTTCGAAAGAAGGCGGTCAGAAGTCTATATCTTTTGATAGAATTGGTACTTCTTAATGCTTAAGTTGTTTGTGAGATAGATAATAGGTAAAGCTTTATAGAACAGTATATTTTCGAGGTGTATAAAAACACATAATTTTTTTTTTTGAATTTTAAGCATTTATCAGATGTCAGAGTAACAGAAGATGGCAATTGTAATGATTTGGATTGTGCGTTCGAAATAGCTTTCTATTATTATGTAATTTCTTAAGCTAAGGATCCTAATTGCAGAGCTTGCTTGAAATCAGTTCCCACTTATAAGATCTCTAAATAAGTTGACAAAAACAATGTAGATATATTCCAAGCATCGTGCACAAGGATTTTTCTATCGGGTCATTGCACGGGGAAGTCGCAAGATATGTAAGGATACTCAAAAGATTTAAAAACTGTGAAAAAATTAAACAGGTTTACAAGGATTCCAATGGGCTTAACTGTTGAATTGTATCAAACTTTTCTATATCAGAACTAAAAACCTTTTAAAGGAGTATCCAAGTATGATTAAAAGATCTCTGGAAAGCTTTGAATAGCAAAAAAAAAAACCGCGCCGAAATAATGTACGCAAAGAAGAGGTGTTTTATTTGGGTAGTCTAGATGGTCCAAATAAAAGAAACTAGAAGCTCTTCTTAAATCGGCATCAAAGTAAAGAGATCAAAGTTATGGACTGGCGTTTTATAAGGTATAACGCTACAATCGATTTAGAAGTTAAAAGTGCAAGAGCCACTATTGACAATTGACAAACTTACAAGACTCTGCTACAAACAGCTTTCCCTAATAATTGATTGAATGAGTTCTGCAACAATTTAATGCTCCTATATATAATGCCAGAGTTGTAAATTTTCAATTCCAAACCAAGATGTTCGTCTTGAAGGGGAAGACACTTCTACCATAATGAATCACTAGTTCAAAACACTGAACAACTCTTAAAATAAGACAGCAGAAATTTATGTGGCTCTCATCATCTGCACGATATATGTTTTAAAGCTTCTTCAGGAACTATTGAGTGCGTATAGGACTTGTGCCATTTAATTCATTTACGTGAGTTCCTTTACATAATCAGAATTAACATAAAAAACATGTCGGTACTTCTTTATAGCATATTCGCCGGCGAAGTAAAATAATTAATAAAACGGATATATATGTAACCAACATTTCCGATACACAAAGCGTTGACCACTTTGAGTTTATCCGTCGCACATACTCGTATGGGTATTTTGCCAAAATTTACTACAGGAAAATCTGTTATGATAATAAGCTATTAAATCTAGAAAACAAGAAAAATCAGACCAAGGAGAAAAAAGTTCATTTTGTTTGGCAATTATAACTTTTACGGTCAAAGAATGTTTAAAACTTAAAGTTGGACTCAAGAGATACTAAAATGCCATTTTAGCCCCGCCTTTTTGTGGGCGATGAAATAAAATGTTATTAAAAAAGGATGTAATTGTTAAACACCTTAAAACCATAGAAATTAAATCATATGGGCAGGGGGAGGTGTCCCTCCAATTCTACCCCTAAAAACATCCCTGTGAGAAATTTTTTTTTGCCATTTTCCTGAAAGTATACTAATAAAAATTTATTTTTGTATCTTGTTACTTTATAGTATTTGATTTATCTGAAAATAATATATTTAATCATAGTAATAATTTATTTATTACTACGTTTATACGAACCTTATTTGTAAACAAAATTTATTTCTAATTATTTAACTTACTATTTATATGCCAAGAATATTTTCGACATTTAAGTAGTACCAGAAAGGAATTTTACATATAACTGGTAAAATGTCGACAAAAGACATTTGAGCATACCAGCCGAAATATTTTTCGCTAAATTTTTTTTATTCATAAATAATTTATGAACAATTTTTTGGTTTTTAAACACCAATTTTTTTTCCTTAAAATATCTTATTCTAAAAATTATAAGGCCTATTGGTTAATCAGGAATTGTTTTTGTGAGTAAGCTATCGCAAATAAAAAATTCATTCACCGTTTATGCGGCAAAATTTTTTGGTCACAATATTTTTTGTTTACGAATAAGACGCGTAGTATATGATTGCAACGGTAAATTTTATTTAAAATTATTACAATTAATTTATTTAAAACAAATTCCCCTTTACACTAAGATGATTATGAGTGCCAAGGTCCTTCTTCGTCTGATTCTTCAAAGACCTCTTACAAATCTGAAACCTCTTCAGCGTTAAGTACAGGTGGAAGCATAAAAAAATGCTTCTTTCGTAAAGGAAATAACCTTTTTTTTTTTGGAGTTGATCTTATACTAGTAATAAGTGGGTTAGAACTTAGCAAAAGCCTATTAATAATATATATGCTACACTGAACCCTTGCAAACTTTCTAGCAAAATTGTGCCTGTAAAGACGGAAACGTTTTTTATCGTATCACAGTCGCTTCTTTAATGGGCAACAACTGTACAGGGTTTTTTTTTACAAGTAATAACAGTGTTAAACGTAATAATTTTAAAAAAATATTTAAATGGTCCACAAAATAAATCAGAAATAGTTTTATATTACAATACAGCTAAGGGTGGTGTGGGCACGATTGATAAAATGTTGTCACAGTATTTTACAAAACGAGCAACATTTCTATGGCCATTAGTATTGTTCTTTAATATTTTGCTTATTCATCATCTCCAAAAAAAATATTGAAACAAAATCTGTAAGGCAAAATCTAATATCGACTAGGTCAAGAATACTACAAATCACTGGAAGATATTCAATTAGCTCAGCGATAGAATGCATCTTAGGTCAAAGCTTTGGAAAAGTAAGAAAAAATATATTAAAGCATTGCTTTTCAGTATAACCGGTTACTGCTACTGTTTTTAAAGCTGATGAAATACCAAATAGAGATGCAATTGGGCGTATCAAAATAAAAGGCAAACATATTTGCTACTCACATAATGCAAGAAACCCATTATCTTAATTATATGATCTCAAACCTAAATAAACAAGTTATTAAAAAATTGAAAAAGGAAGTGGTCAACAAGGTGGATATTGGCAAAGCGAAGATTAAATATTTCTGTTGCAAGTTTTCTTCTTCTTTTCTTCATTTTTAACCGACTTCAAAAAAAGAAGGAGGTTATCAATTCGTCTGAATGTTGCTTATTTTGAATGTTTGTGCCCGCAGAACTCAGTCACTTCTGAACCGGTTTTGAAAGTTTTTTTTTATTTGAAAGGTAATGCTTGCAGATTGGTCTCGTTATAATTAGTTCATAATCTTAAAAATTTAAGGGTGTCCCCCATGCAACATATATGATTTTAAACTGTATTATGAACCGTAAAGGGCACCAATCTAAAATTTAAGAAGACTGCGTATCACTATAGCTCTCAATAGCACAAATTCATACAAAAATAAATCTAAGATTAAAAGGTGTGCTTATAGGTGACGTAAATTGAACTATGTGGGCGTATCTTTGGAAACGTTGTATACAAACGGTTAAAAATTGGACAGAATAATAATAACAAGAACGAATATTTAAATTATGAATTAAAGGGTGCCCAAATAGTTTATTAAATTACATGTATGTGGACATATTATTGAATAGTTGTAGACAGACGGTTAAAAATAACAAAGAACGTGTATTGCTTAGTCCGCTATAACTACAAGTATAAAATTCTGATTTGGAAATTAAAGAGTGTCTCAATAGTTGATGTAATGTGATATATGTGGCGAAACTATTGTACTGATATAGATAGACAACTGAAGTTTACAAGCAACCTGTATTTCTATGTCCGCTATAACACCAAGTATACAATTAAATTTGGAAATTAAAGGGTGTCCATTTATTTAATTTAATTTGCTGTATATGGCCAAACAAAAAAACATTTGATTTGTAAATTAAAGTTATTTTATGTAACTGGATGCATGTTGCCAAAATTTTGAACCACTATAGACAGATAGTTGAAATCTGTTTTGTAGTCGGTTTTCTTTGCAAGAATTATTATTTTGCTTATTGTTCCATCCAGGAGAAAAATGCAAATTAACATTTTTGAAGTATGTGTTTCATAAAGCGAATAAAGCGGAAACAAGCAAGTAGCGACGGATGAGGTTGACACAATGCAATGTTTTTTAATCCAGAATTACAAAATGTATTACAATTAAAAATCATATTTTCGAATTTTGTTTTTAATTTTTGACGTGGCCATTTTATGTACTCAAAAATACAATGTCTACCAGCAATTTAATAGAATACCGTTTTTTTTTTCTTAAAATATCTTGCAAATTCAAAGTGAAGTGCTTGCACCGAACTTACAAGTGATAAAAAGATTTTTAAAACTACATAGAACTAAAACCCATAAATTTAATACTTCTATTATTGCCACTATCAATGTTTCGGATTGGATAACTTAGTGACCACTGTGTTCTTTAAACTCTTCCAATTTTTTCCAAAAATCCTGCACAAACAGTTTCTTGTCACTCATTTTGGAATGCAAAACCATTCGGAAAAGTTAAAAAAAAAATTCTGAATTTTTATACATATAAGCACCACTTAAGAGCAAACAAACTCAAGCGATAAATGTTTAAACCATTTTCAATAATGAAGTGGTTGTTATAAGAAGCGTACGTAAAATTAAAACTCTTATATTACATGATTGTGGTTGATTTTGTGGTTTTGCCACATTATCTGCTTAACATTATAATTATTCCGAACAAAACTATTTACACTCTTTTTAAAAAGGCTTGTAATTGATACATTGTAAACAAGTTTAAACGGAGGACATAGAAAAAGTTTAAGATAAATCTTATTTAGCTGTGTTTAAAGTTCTGTGTTTCAAACATGATGAAATTCGAAAATAAATATATATAATGCTCAAGTAATAATTTTAATGATAATAAGTAAGAGTGTTATATTCGGCAATGCCAAATCTTATATAAACTTCACCATCTATGTAAATCTAATTTGGTGAAGTAACTCCAAATATTGGGGTGTCAGAGGTGCTATTGGAAACCAACATGATCGGTCCATGTCCTTCGAAGCAGCAGGCAAAACACCACGCCTAGCTCTAATTTTTTCATGTCATTTGGAACAATAAAGTGTCTCCAATCAAAAAAATAAATATATGGGGTGATAGAGAATTAAAAAACAAGAAAAAATTTTTAAGGAAATACTAAATTTTTTAAAAAAATGCTTAACCCATTAGGAGCCGATGTAATTTTTATGTAATATATATATATATATATATATATATATATATATATATATATATATATACAGTACCAAAATTTTTTATTTTTTAATTTTTTTTAACACCACAACATTTGCTTTTTTGATTGGAGGTACTTCACTAAACTAGATTTACATATATGGTGAAGGGTATTTAAGTTTCCGCATAGCCGAATATAGCACTCTTACTTATTTTTTATTAAGAAAAATAAAAAAGTTATAACTAAAATAAATAAGCCCTTCCTAAGCAATTACTAAACAAGATACATGCATACATTTATGAAATAAATATAAAATTGAAATTCAGTCTTTTTTTGGAAATCAATAATTATATTTCAAATACTTATGTTTATTTACTTTAGAATTTGTGTGCGATTTTATCCGCCATGAGACCATGTGCTCTTTTCAAATAAAGTTTTTACAAGGATCGTATTTAGTAGAATACATATTTGAATTCCTTCCATGTTGACAAAAGAAACTCCGCTGTCGTTTATTTGGTAAATTACTGGACAATAGTGAATTTGTACTATTTTGTATAGAACATTGCGAGGCATCTCTGCGATCAATTTGTTCCTTAATACTTCTAACAAGATTTCTTTCTGATAGTCCAAGTGGAAAAACTTTTCTTCAAAAAGCATCTGAAATTTTTTGAAATTCCAGGTAGGATGCATATCAGTTCGAATAACGTAGGAGTTACTTGCTAATACGTCTATCATATTTTAAAATAAGGCAACAGTTCATCGCTTAGTCATGCGCATACATGTGTAGATAGCAAGTGGTTGATCAAGCACATCAACTCCAGCTTTCGCTTGGTTGTAATAGTGTTTTATTTTGTTTTTTTTTTGCCATCATCTCTTAAAGCTGCTTAGCTTTATGGTTCAAAATGAACTAGGACGACATTCAAAAGTAGGTGCAAAATTTCAGTAATAATCAAATAATGGGCCATAATCATAGTCGTCAACAAATTATACTTTAAACAGTCTAAAGTAGACTTTTGTTAAAAGTATATTTTTGGTCTACTACAAACAGTAATAAAAAAAAATAATTTTTGAATAATTTTTTTTTATTGGTTAGAAATCTTAAATTCGAATTTTATTATAACAGCTAAATAGAAAGCATAAGAGTATCTGAAAATAAAGTATGTATTATTTAATACTAAAATTAAAATTAAAAAATAATTTGAGTTCTTTATACAGGTGTATAAAAAATTGTTCCTTTTAAAAATATCGACAAAGATTTTCAAATTCTTGAAGATTTAGGTGAAGAAAGGAAGGTGAAAGTATACAGAGAAAGATTTAATTAAAAGCATTTGCAAAAAATCGCGCTGTTGCTTCCCGATTTTATTAGATTTCAAAGTAATAATGCTAAGTCTCTGAGGCAAAAATGAGATTTTATCAGGTAGCTAGGTTCCCGACAGCAATTGGAGCTATCGAATGTACGCACGTTCGGATAAAATGTCCAGCAAAAATAGTTGGCGCAGAAATGGCTGGTCATTACATTAACAGAAAAGGGTTTCGTTCATTAAACGTTCAAGTAAGTTCAATTCAATTCTCGTTATATTTTAAATGGAAATTGTTTTATTTATTAGATTGTATGCAATGCAGACTGTAAAATACTTGACATTGTAGCATGATCTAGAGGCTCGAAACACGATGTCAGGATTTGGTCTGGCGTGCTTCTGCGAGATGCAGCTTACCCTTTATTAATAATTTCATTAACACCTATTCTATTCTATTAACACCTCTACATCCAAGGAAGAGAGGTTAATTTCTGTAAAAATTAAATCAATAATTAATGAATGGCAGGTATAACAAAAGTAACATCGCTACCAGAAGTAAAATTGCATGTTTAAATGAACAGTTAAAGTCTAAATTCCGTTCCGTGAAAGCACACGTGTTGCTTTAGACACCGCAAAGAATATATGTAGTAAGTGCAGTTGCTGTCCTACACAATATTGGAAAGGAACGAAATTCTTCATGCAAAATTGCAAAACTTCAACAACATTTGTTGATTTGTAATCGATTTTAATGTTTAACTTTTGCAGCTTTGGATTTGTGTCCTGTTGAGCCAGAATTACAAGGGTTAAGTTATTATGTAGGAACTAGTGGTTCAATACCGGCTTCTGGATATTCATACAGGACTGCTATTATTAACACTAATTTTTAAATAGTGAGAGACTACTCATCTTATACAATTGCTTTCTTCTACTTTTATCTTTTCTATATAATTTTTGTATTGTCATAATAAATTTAAAAAAAAAGATAAATGAATATATTTAAAAATCAATCCTAAATTACTTAACGAATGAGCATAAAAAGAATCTGTATAGAAAACAAAAACTTAGAAATTACCTACTAAGATACGAAAACGTAATATAAAGATAATAAAAAATTAAACTTACAAAAGGTTTAAAAGAGTAAACATATGTATGTAGCTCTTACATATTTCGATACTAAAACTTAAAATAATAAAAAAATTACATTAAATATTTTGCTATTTTCAATATAAAACCTAGTTCAAGATAAAATAAAAAAGATAAAATTAACCAAAAAAATAAATTAGATGAACAACGTAACTTCGTAAAAAACATATGAAATATTTGTCGTGAACCGTATGTAGGTCCATCCAATTCAGTGATATTAAAAAAGATAGGGAGACTCGAGTCGCAATTTGCCCGTGAGAAGTTAAGATAAGGTGAGCATAAACCATTATAGTAAATCTTAATAATAACTTAAAATTAAATGAATAAATTTTATAAATTAGGCTTTATAATTTGTAAAAAATTATTCAAAATTTCAATTACTTACATGAGGATATTTATTTACGAAAACTACTACTTTTTTTGGAAAAATCCAGTTAAATTTTTCTCTGAACAGGTTGCACTTGAAGAGAGTGACGTTTCTTTACGTTGGTTTCTTTTTTCCTTTTTTTGCTCTATTTCCGTTTTTAATTGTTTTATTTGGAGCTTGTTCACTTCTTCGGTTTATGATGGTGTTTTGGGAAGACTTCTAAGCCGATGAAGTTTTGAAGAAGATTTTTTTTTAGTTTTGTTTAGCTTATCTGAGTATTTCAGAGGACAGGTATGTAATGTATCTATTTCAGCTGAGTCCATAGAACAGTCTTCATAGTTGTAAGTTATTTCTTTAAGTCGTTAAGTTTGTGTTCCTTAAAAATTCTTAATTCAATATATGAGTACTCGTAATATACACGAGTAATATAACATACCTTTTCCATTCTTTTGCATCTACAATCTATGATTTGAGGTTGCACCGGTTCGATTTAAAAGTTACTTATTTTCTTTTTATAGTAGTAAAACAAATAATAACGACTTTAAAATTGAAAATGAATTTTAAAAGAAACCTACTTAAGAGTTTGACTATGATTATGGGCCAACATTTTTAATTACTTAAATGTTATTAAATAAAAATTTACTAAATGTAATAAAAAAATAAGCAAAATAATATTTTCCATGTTTGATTTTGAGAAAATACAATTAAAAATGTGCGTATAATATGATTCAAAGACTACTCGGCACGTATTTTTTTTGAAACATAGAATACTATTATATTCTTGGAGAACAAAGAAGTTTTATTTTACAGACAGTGCTAACTAATGTAATATTTCGACAAAGCAGTTAAATGACAAGATCTTATGTAGTAAAAAAAATATCACAATTTATTGTGCATCCCTTTGGCAGAGGGTCTAATAATGTTACCACTACTCTCTCACGTAAATTGGAAATATATCAGATGTACAAGGTACAAAAGCTTCACCATAATTTTTTTCTGGCAGTGTATTTTTTTCTCTGTCTTTGTACACCTTCCTATTCCAGACATATTTAGTTATGGAATCGCAAAGTTCCCAAATTTTTATGCCATATCTGGCGTTAACATATCCCCATAAAAAAATTTCATAAGATACCTTTACGGGATTTTCCAAATCGCACCCACAGTTTGAGAAAAAAAAATTTTGAATAAAAAACTATTCCATGAAAGCTATTTTATTGATTATTATACTGAAAAAAAATTTTCGATGATTCTAACTGAATATGAAATTATTTTTATCATATTCAATACGAAAAATAAATGGTAAAGAGAAGTTAAACTTGTGATATCGCTTGTTGGATCATATTGACCCAAAGGATATCTAATGTTTGTAAATCGTATTTTGTAATGTGGAGGGGGAAGAAAAAAAAACAAAATGTTATTATTTTCTTATAAATGCATAATTTTCCCTGTTATGTATAAATTCAAGTTTAACGTTGATATCTTATTATAAAAGGGAAAAAGTTTTGGGTCCGAAAACCAAAGTTGCGCCTAATTGAACCAAGGAGTGTAGAAGAGCTAAATTAATCTTGGTGACATGCCGTAACACCATAGTCATCATCGTAGATGTCAATTGAATTTTCATTTTCTGATATAATATTTAATATATGGTTTTTAATTAAAAAATAATAATTTTATTATTGTTTTTGTAGGTTTTGGTAATAGTTTTTGCGATTTTCGTGTTTGTTAATTTTCCAGAAAATGAAAGTACAACGGGCGATAAAATATTTATTGAGTCTGTTCGAAACTGCCCGTGCAATTTGAAATTAATGCATTACTAAAATACTGATTACTAAGACAATAGTTCACGTTTACCGTAATAAAATATGTTGTTATGTTACGTGATTTATTTTAAATAAATCCTCGGCTGTTTTGGCTTCTACTTAGTCTAGTAAATAACAATTATCTAATCAGTTTTTCCATTCTGTGCATCCTACATTTCGAATCACTAGTTACAATTTTTATTTCTTCGCTGTTCTATTTTATTAAGCGTATCTAAAAGAGATACAAGATGTCGCACAATTGGACCACGCTTTTGAATGTTAAGTGCCCTGCAGTACTTTTTTTTCCAATTTGCCCTTTCAGCGCAATCTACTTTAAGCCGACCGAACGCGTTTAATATATTTTCGTTGTATTATGCTCTCTATTTATAACATTATTTTGTTTGTGAAAGAAATAACGGCTTACCTTTATTTATGAGACTGTCTTGTTTCTCTTTCTTTCTTTTTTAAACATAAGGTTTACTATAGTTATGAAACACTTTCGTATAAACCAGCAATAAAAAAAACATAAAAATAAACGTTTAATAATTCTAAATTAACTATCAAAGGTTTTTAAATTATGTGGTCTTGAGTTGGCAATACCATATTATTTTATTTGTCATTTAATGTTAAGTGATGCATACAATAACTATCTAAGTATTTTCTCATTAAGAAAAAAGTAAGAACAGAAGTACCACAAATAATGTTTAAGTAAATTTAGAAATTACCGTTTTTATTTTTAATATAAAAAAAATAAAAACGAAATGTAAAATGTTGTAAAATTTGTCCTAAAAAATGTCTTGTGACCGTGTTTTTATTTATTTTCTATCACTATTAAAATGTTAACTAAAATAAATTTTGATTTTAAAAAATATTCAACAAGTTCGTAAAGAAAACATTTTGAGAAAAAATAGAACCATCCAATAAACGAAAAATGGGTGAAAGAAGATAAGGTAAGTAATCCTTTTAAAACACAAAAAAATACATTGTTTAAACCTTCTTCGAAATAGATATTAATAAAGGAATGAGCGAGAAAAAGGATGCCAGTAATTCAAAACAAAATTACTGACACCAATTTCAACCACAAAAAGAATACCACCTGGCTTGACCTTGAAGAAAGGTAAAGAATATTTTTTCAATAAGTAAGAATGTGTAAAAAACTTCTCTTTGTTAGCTTTCATAATATGTGTCAAGGAGGTCCAGTTATGAGACCCAGTTAAAATCATAGTAGACATTGATCAAAATACAACCCAAAAAAATACAGGCGCAAAATGGAAAAAAAGTTTTTCAAACTGGTAGAGGACCAAAGCGACTTAAAATGGAGTTTTCAGTAGACGACATTACTATTTGGCTACCCAACGAATTGAATTCTGGCGGCGCGCCGCGGCGTTGTAACAGAGATAAATAAAATTTACAGTAAACATTTAGATGTCTAATTTCGCATATTAATTTATATTTACGATTTTACATAACTTGGACAAAACAAGCCCCAAAAGGGAAATTATACATCCTAATTTAAATAGCAAGAAGATATACAGGAAAACAGAAGCCAAAAGGAAAAGGCAAGTTGTAATAAAAAAATCTGTGAATTTTTGTCTAGTAGTTATTTTAGATTATTTTTAATACTTGATTGAGTTTAATGTTCTTTAATTTTGCAATATTAGGAATTAAAACAAATTTTATTCCAAATAATCTTAGATCTTCGTAATAAATATGTAAATATACGTAACATATATTTATATGTACTTAACATATAATAGTTTTAGTTTATTATTTAGTTATATTGTTTTATTGCAAGATAACTGTGGTGGCACATCATAGTGTTCACGGACACAAAAAAGTGACGTAATGTCTATGGAAAAACGTCATAATGTTTTTGAATATTGAATCGTTTTTAGTATGGACATAGTGTCATTTATAAAAGTGTCATAATGTCCGCACTTAAAACAACAAGGGACTCGCTTACCAAAGATTTTTTGCAAGCCAATTTATAAAATCGTTGCAGCTATCTCACATACATAGAATACCATAAAATATAACTATATTATAACTATATTATAGTTGTGAATCTACGTGGATGAACATTATGTCCTCGGACATTATGACATGCTACCAATATAATAATTATTTTCCAAATAGAAAATAAAAATTGTTAACTAATCATTAGAAAGAAATTTCTTTAATGAAACTTTTAACCGTTACAATTCCTATATAGCTTCTATTGTAGCTGATAGAACCGATTTCTTAACTCAAATCGGCTTAAATTTTAAGGCGCTTATAAGCAAAATGAATCAGCGGCTAGACACCGATTTTTAACCGTTTCAATTTTCTATTAACTTATACTGTATTTTCGAAAGTGCAGTAAAAATGTTTACCAGTTGAGCAAAATTCTTGAATAAAACAAACAATTCATTTATTTCGAATTCTTCGCCAAGTAAAATAGTATAAAACATACATTCGATATTTAAACATTTATTCAGCCAGAAGAAGGAGAAGAAGAAGAAGCAATTAAATAAATAAACCAATCTTCACGTTTTATGTGGCATTTAAGTGCTGCACCTAAGTTCTTCTTCATTTCTTCTTTTTTCTTATATATTAATTAAGATGATGACTTACTTATCTCAGACTGAAATGAATCGATTTATCTATCTATCCATCGCAACAACAACAAGAGCGACAAAAACTCGTAAAATGTATGCTGGCTGGTTGCATCGTTGTCTTCTTGACAGTCTTGCCATTTTAGTTTTAAGTATCAAAAATTCTTAGAAAAGTGAAAAAATATAAAAAATAAAACATTTCTGCTAGTTAAGCACTTTTTAAACTTGTTTGTGCAACATTCGATTTGTTGTTGTATAAAATATGTATGTAGAGGGTGCACCCAAACTTACACAAAATTTGTATTAAAAACAAAAACAGGCATTTTATTAACATGTTTTGTTAAATCATTAATAGCAAATCGGATAAATGGTCTCCACGGCTTTGCTGGCACATACATACGACTGTGTATTTCATTGCATGGAGTGCAGATGGGGTTGTTGTAGTAAATCTTTGACTAAAAATTAAATTCTATGTATTTTGTTTAATCACTCGATCTAGGGTTAGAAATTTTATTGCCAATTAGTACACGTCTACAAAATATTATATGAAGTAATTTAAATATGTCGTCAACGTTATCACCTGTAACAGTTACGTTGTGCCAGCCTGATTTTCGAAAGAAAAAAAATTTGGTGCAACTATGTCTTAAACTACTAGCTGTCAAAGTGTCTTTTTTCGTAGGTTTTTCAACTTTACTGCAGAAATGATTTAAATTTAAATATTTGATAGAGTATTTATTATCCTTCAATTAGGCTAAGTATAAAAAGCCTAAATTTTAAAATTTAATGGCATTAGTTTTCATGATCTTTGTGTTCATGCAGTAGAAATATACTTAAAATGAAAAGTACTTTGAATTATATGATAGAATATTCTTAGTTAAATCAATAACGCAACTTTTTGTTCTTTTTTTTCTTTAAAAAACATAGAATAAATATGCGGTGTTATTAAGGTTCCGATATACTTAATGTGGCGACATAGTAGTGCAGTTCTCTGATTCTAAGCTAACACTAAGTTTGTCAATATTGTATTTTGATTATGCAATAAATTGAAGAGTAGTAAATGTTTTAGAAAGAGTCTCGTAAAACGTGAAATATCGATGTTTTAAATTTGAACATTTAAGAATAATGAAAGAGTACTTTTGAATCACTAAATGTGCCCTTATTATAGTTCACATTTGTTGTTTTTTTATTATATGCTCAAAATGTTTACAATTTACCTTATTTCTTAGTATATTAGTATTTTTAAGCCCTCCGCAAAATTTCTATAATTAGATAAAATTATGAAATTAGTACAAAGAATCTGTGACTGTTACTAAGTGGATTCAATCATTTATATCTTTTTTTAGAAAGTTACAGTTGTGATTAGAGTAATTAGTCTATATTATTTTATTTCTTTTTAGGGCAGTAGATTTAAAATAATTGTTATATTTGTTTTTAGTTGAACTAGTTTTTTATAAATAAATTATTATCTTTTCAATTTCGGTTAAAGTTCGTTATTTATTGTAATTACTTGTAAAGAGATCAGTAAAATTTATATATTAGCAGAATGAAATGAACTTTAAATAACCCACTTATTAATGTGCATAGCAAATTGTATAAATTGGAATAGTAAAGGTGGTACCTTCCATACAAAGTGAAAAGTTACAGTCGTATAACATAGGAACTGTAATACGTGAACATTATAATTATTGTACCAAACTGATAGGTTGGAACAGTGGGCATAGCATTCCCCATAAAAAGTAAAACGTTATTTCCGTGTGTCTTGGAATTTATATCAGTTAATTTTTCAAATTTTGTATGAGAAACGATCTTGTTGTTGAGCAAAACACTGGCTAGATCGCACCCGTATTATTGTGCATAGTAGAGCAGAAAACTGCTTGAATTACAACGGTGGGCGCAATATCTACCAGAGTGAAAACTAAAATCAGTAGAATATTTATTTTGAATTTGCAGCCTGTTGCGCCGGTGGTATTGTGCATAACCGACAAAAAATTGGGTAAGTTGGTACAGTAGCACTAACAACATCCTTATTAACGTGTGTAGTCGAGCATTAATGGCTATATTGTGGTACCTTTCATTTTAACAGATATGATATGAATTTTGAACTTAAGCGACTTCAGTTTCCTGTGCGTGTTGCGTTTTCCGTTACTTTTAATACGGCTCAAGGCCAATCATTGACAATTTTTTCTTACTTGGACGTTTGTATGTAGCCTGCTCATAACAAGCCATCAGTTTTGTTTATTATTTTACCGAAGATGACAAAAGCAACATTGTTTTGTGCCATTAATAAACTGTTTTTTACTGATATAGATATGTTGTAAGATGTCGTCTTGAAGTAACTAAACAAAAAACTAAATTTGCTGGTGCAAACGAGTCCAATCTATTACCAAATCACCTAAAAAATATTTTTTTTCTACAATTAAAACTTATATAAAGCAAGATTTGCTAAACAGCGTCGAAATGCGTCTTGCGTCCTAAAATTACATATCAATGAATTAAAAATATGCTAATATTGTAAATTATTTTCCATATATTTCAAATTTCCAAATATAGTCAACTTTTTGTAAGCCTTTTCAAAGCTATAATGGGTGGTGCTGAGGCCAAAATTTAACATAATGATTAATATCATAAACCACAATTGCTGACATGCAAAACATTTAACATCTTTGGGATAAAGTGGACTGAAGAGGGAAAAATTGAAATTTTTTAAGTACTAGTTCGTTCATTACTAACAAGATTAAGAGAAGTAATTAAAAAGAAAGGTTACGTTAAAATGTATTAAACAATTGTTAATATGATTTTACATCCAATATATTGTGCTGTGTGAATAATTTTGTCTACTTAAATTTGCGCCTAGAATTCAATTTTGCTTTATAATTTCGCTATACAGCATAATTATTACAAGTTTTTTTTTATAATAAAACACATGTCTGTGCCTTACTAATTTAAAAAAAAACGTAAGGTTAAGTATAAAGTTAGTGCCTGTGTGTCCGGCTCTATACATATATGTATGTATTTACATATACATATACTACTTTACGCAGAAATATTTGAAAGAATACTGAATTAAGGATGTTTTTCTCTGTATTTAGCTTTCCTTATTTTAAAAACAGAATATTAAAGAAATGGTTATAAAAAAGGAATACTAACAAATCGAAAGCTAATGAAATTTCATCAAAATTGTAACCCAAATTCATAGAAAAGAGCAAGAAAATCTGAAATTTACACAATTGAAAATTTTCATGAGTTAAAATTTTATTAAAAAAAATGACAATTTTAAATTCACAAAAAACTGAGTTTAAAAAAAAAAAAACATCAAAAAAATATAAAAAGTAGCTTTTAAGGTGTTATTAAGTCATCTTTAATGCCATAATCGTACAGATGAAGTTTTAAAATATGCATACAATATGTACGTATGTATTTACATCACATGTAAAAGTATAAGGTAAAATCTTACAAATTTATACATGTGGGATATGCGAATTTGTTTACTCAAAATTTGGTTATATTCCTTATGATTAAGACATTATTAAAACGTCTTTATTGTACAAATCATATCCCTAAGTAAATAAAAGAATCCGATCTTTTTATTATTGCTATGATTTCAACTTTAAATAATGCCTTAAAAACAAACATCGTTTTATGCTTTACAAAAAAATTTTAATTGAGTATAATATTGTCAATGAGCTACGCGTCAAAGTGATGTGATCACTTACAATTTAAGTGTCTTTGCAAAAATGCATTAAATATTGAACGTTCATTTAAAGCACTTTGCTACTGTTTCTTCCTCCTTAGTTCTTTTTAAAAAAAAAAAAAAATATCCTTAATGTGTATTTTATAATATTTTGCACAGTTAAGGATATTTTAAATAAATCCATCATTTTGCAAAATGTACGAAAATTTACTATAGGTAAAATACAACATGAAAAAGCTTTGTGGAAAGCCATAAATTATATAACAGTTTGGTTGTTTGCTTTGTCAACTACACATTTATTGAAGGTAGCAGAAAATTAGTAATTCGCGCGATTTAACTAGCAGGTGCTTATTTTTCGAATTTAGTAATTTAAAAAATTTTTCTCTTCAGGGTTGTTTGCTTTAACCTGTATTTTTTTTATTAAGATGATTTACTGATGATTCGTGCTCGAAATTTAATTTAATTTGCAGAGTTTCTTTTGAAAAATCGCAATTATCTGACAAGTTTTTGAAAGCACCTTTCCACAGAATGTAAAATTTGACGGTTTCTGTATCTACAGGATCAAATGTGTATTTGTTTTAATTAAATTACTGATTTTGAAATTGATTTTAATTTTTGTCGTATTCATCAATTCTTATGTAGCAGTAAATGAATTGGTAAGAATTGCGACAAAATCCGTCCATAAGCTAAACGATAATGTTTATAGTGAACAAGCGCAACACCCACTTTCTTAAAAAAAATTTGACCAAGAAGCTTTCGTAAAGTAGCTACATTTTCAGAAACCGACTATGATTTGAACTAATGATTATGTAAAAGCACTATGACTTACTCTCCTATAAATTCATTCTGCTGTTATATTTATAAGTCGAAAAGTCAATTTAACCTTATCATTTCAACGCGGACCTTATTTGTATAAATATCGAAATAAATATAAGATTTTTATACCTACTACACACATACCTACATACACATATAAATGTAGGTATGTATGTGTCTAGTATATAGAATTAAAAATATCGAAAAAATCGTTGCTAATTGTAAAATAAAATACACAAACACAACACATATAATTTTTTATATATAAATAAAACCGAAAAGAGAAACAATCAAGTCCCTCACTTATAAAATTATAATGTCTTCATCAACGGCGAGCGAAACCAGGGAACAAGTTCTACTCAGTTGGGTTCTTCATATTTTATGTGTTTCATTTTATGCATTTGTTGTTGTTGTTGTTGTTATTGTTATTGTTTTTTCTTTTTTGTTTTTTTGAAGACAACATAATGATGGTTTTATTTTTCAAAAAAAACAAAAAACAGTTTTCAAGTTAAACTGGATTGTTTTGTTTTCGTGGCAACGAAAATATAGGATCACAATTTTATTGCTACATTTTTGCTTTTATGTTTCTGTTTTTCCTTCCCTACACCAGAGATTCTTAAACTTTAGTTGTAGCCTTTTCTTTATTGTCTTTATTATTGCTGTAAATCTGCGTGTGCACTACATATACAGAAGAAGGTAATATAAATAACAACTTTAAAAATATTAAAATTGCCAATGTTAGAATATTTCATATCTTACGGTTATGAGAGACAATGTTTTGAGGATCTCGGCATAACAATGGGAACTTTCAACCTGACAGCAATAGAGCTATGTTAAATTGCTATTTCTATCATTTAAACGCAGGTGATATTGGGTTATGGCGATTATATAAAAAATACTTTTATAAATTTAATACTTTTAAAACTTTTACAAGTAAAATATTGCGAAGAATTGAAAGTCGGGTAGAACGAAACACTTGTAAGTTTTTTTATATCTATTACCTCTACAATAATATAAAATGTAGAAAAGGTTTGCAAACAATCTGTAAAACAAAATAGCCCAATTCACAATCTTGTGCAAATGGTCTTGCATCATAGCATTTGCAAAATTATGTAGCATACTTTTAGTCTACACCAACAAAACATATAGTAATGACTAAAATATGCTACACAATTTTGCAAATGCTATGATGCAAGACCATTTGCACAAGATTGTGAATTGGGCTAATATAATTCAGGCCTATTAATACAAGTTACAAATAGTCAAAATATGTTGTGGGGGCAAACAATTTGTTTTCGTTTACATTTTAAACTGAAATTGATAGAAAAGTGAAAGGATTAATCATCCGGTCTTTAGTTTATTGGTATCTTTTAAATTAAAGTCCATCTGATTATGCAGTTTACAAAATCTTTTTAACTATAGATAAATTGTAATAAAGGGCCTAAGCAGCTCATCCATCTCTGAACATTTTCTGTGTTAAAAACAAAAATGCAAAAATTTGAAAAGAAAACTTATTGCATAAAAATAACACAAAAAAAACCAAAGCTGCATATATTTGGAAATATAACTGACAGACATTTTTGAATTTTACTTTTTATTCATTTTTGTACTTTGAAAAATGTGAAGCAATAACCCAGTGATAAATGAGATGAAGTACTTAGATAATAGTCAATAACATTGGACATTTGAACAAACTATAACAGTTCTTAGAACGTAATGCATTTTTAAATTAAATTCTAATGTACTAATTATAAGTTCGATTACAATGTTAGTGAAGAGTCAATTATTGTTTGAGTGTGCAACGTTTTTTGCAGCACTAAAACTCAAAATATGGTGTTGTATCATACATTCCACCTCTTCACCAACTTTGTCCGTCTGTCGCACAATTCCCATAATTTAAAAGTAAATTCGAGCAATTCTTAAAAAAATTAAAGATTTATATGATAGCACTGTTTTAAATTGAAGTGGTAAGGTATGAAATCAACATTAATTAGCTGGTTAAATCTTAAACATACTTTTTTGTTTAAATTATTATTTTACTTGTCTAATTAGTCTTTTAAGAAGACTATACTTTAGAACACCTAAAGTATGTATAAATTATTGATAAGTGTGATAAAGAGCGAGCCACTGTTCACTGTATTTTATTTTAAGTACGGATGCATTCGATGCTAATCTATCGACGATTGTTAGTATTTGCCGATATATCGGTATCGACGATGCTTTTTAAACTTTGTAATAATAACATACAAATATTTTAAGCTTTTTTTTATAAATAAATGTTGCCAGTAGTCAAATCAAAGGCTATTTTCCGGTAAAAAATAACTGAGAAAATGAACACATGCAAATACCTGTATTTCATTTACTTTACATTAATTAAAATAAGGTGCCATAATGCCCAGTTTTGATAATTAATTTTTATTTATCGACCAAAAATGTTATTTTTGAGTTTTTTTCCTTAACAAAAATATTTTCCAAGTTTTGTTTATCAGTAAGAAAGTGAAAAGTATTTTTTGGCTAAGTAAATGAAGTTAGTTTTAACCGACTTCAAAAAGAAAGGTTATAAGTTCGTCTGTATTTCCAAACCGATTGCACATTTGTCCCAGGAAAGATTATAATTTTAAAATATAAAAGGGTGTTTCCATACAACAGAGGTAAATTGAGCCGTTGATTTTATGTCAAGATAAAACTCTATTGAAATTACGATTCTAACTTAAATTACCGTTAACTTAGTTTTTTTTTTAAGTGGACTTATACCATTTATTATTATTCGCTTTTAATGTATTTTAAATAGTTAAACATAATGCGCGCTTATAATTTATTTGTAACTTATATTTATTTGCTTCACGATAAAAAGATTTTGTTAGTATTTTTTAAGTAACATTTCTCCCAATGCTTTCACTGATTTTTTGTTTAAAATTTAATAATAATTTTTTGTAATATTTAATGTAAATTTATTATTGGTTACGGTATCTGTATCGCTTGAGTATCAGTACCGTATCAGGCAAAAGGCGTATCGATGCTTCCTAATTTTAGATCTATTTATAGAAGTTATCCTAAAATATTGTGAGGAATTGATTGCTATTGATTTAAAAAAGAAATGAAAATACATACTATTTTTAAATAGTTTTCCCAACTACGTTTTAAATATTATTTTAAAAAAAGTTAACGTTTCTATATATTTAAATTAAAATTGCTGTGTTATTCATTAAAAAATCCAAATATTAGTTCAATTAAGGCTAGAAGAAATTTATTGATTTGGACTTTCTAGAAAAAACAAAAAGATTTTGATTTTTATTTTTATTATATTTTTATATCTGCTCACTTTACATTAAGAACTTTCCAATATCGTAGCTATTGGATAGAAACAATAAACAGTTTCGGACTTTTATAATTTTATTAAGTCTTCTCAATTGTGTTACCAGGACTTAAAACTATATATATATATTTTTTTTGTTTGTTACATAGGGTGTTCCTTTCCTTGCTCAAATGACTAAGATAAGCATTTTATAGCGCACAATTCTTCTTCATGCAGTCTTTATTGTATATTTGTTTAAATTGCAAAAAAGTTTGTGGGGCCCTTATTTTTATGAATGAAAAATATTAGACTTTTCGCTGTGTTAATATATGAGTTCATAATGTTTTGTCCAAATACTGTATACAACACTATACCTATGTATGTATATGTTTGTAGACAATGCAATGCACCATCAAACAAAAAATGCCATACGTTCTCTCATGATATATACTTTTGTGCACAGGTTACAAAAAAGGAAGGAAAAATATTAAAACATCTCAGGTACAACTCACTTACACAAGTCTGTCGCTCCGGCTGACTCAAACTCGAAATTTCTTTTATTTTTGTCTATATGGTTGTAAAAACAATTATCAACTTAAAAATTTAACATGTTAATCAAGAAAGACACTCTGGCTTAAAATTTCTGTTTATCTGTTGCCAGAAATGATGATGTTTAAAAAAATCTTAAATCAGAAATATTTAAAAATTTTTGTCAATGTCTGCCATTTGCTAGTAGTTACGTAAAAACTCTTTTGAATTACTATAATACCCATGATAAAATAAAATTATCTTAAATCATACAAACCAAGCAAAAACTGTACTAAATACAATATAGACGTTGGTCTCGTGTATTAATGCCACAACTCAAATGATTGCAACTTTACGGGAGAAGGTAAAAACAAACTAAAAACTGTATTTATTAAAATGTAATGTGTAAAACTGTTATCCTTTATACAATTGCATTAAATGTTTGTGACTAACGATATAGAGTTCCTGAGGTACAAGAGCAATTCTTTTTGAGTTGATACTGATATAATTTCCTGTAACTTTTTTAAATCCTTCGCAGAAATCTTTTATCGGCTCATCGTCTTTACTCTAGCCATTTATTTGGTTACTCCTTATTAAGCTTGTCAGTTGTTTTTACATAAGTTTTAAATAAAGGTTTACGATTTGTATATCCAAAACTTAATTGATTACATGTACATTAACTATTCACTATCATACACAATCGTACGATTTAATCACACAAAAATCTGACAGAATTCTCTCCTACTTTAAAAAACGTTCCAAAATGGCGTCGTAGGTGCCACACTATTATACAAAAAAGATGAAAAACATATGGTGCTAATATTTTGTTGTTTTATTTTTTCTCCTCAACTTAAAAAAAAATCAACTCTGATCGCATAGAAAACACTATTTTGTGAATTATTTCAAAAGATTATAAAATCGTACAGATCTGTCAAAAAGACTGTCACACACGTGCTCTTTTAATCCACACTATCATACTTTTTGAGCACACATGCAATTTTTGACAGATCGTACGACTGAGTCTGATATTAAATAATGATTTTAAAAAAGACATATCGTATTATGTTAATGTTAATACTAAAGAAGTAAGAGTTATTATTATACACCCTTCACCATAATGTAAATCTAGTTGAGAAAAGAAACTCTCATCAAAAAAAAAAAAATTGGGGTGACAGAGAATTAAAAAAAAAATAAGTACAATGTATAATTTTTCGTTAAAACGTAATCGGCTCTTAATGGGTTAAGCATTTTTTTTTAAATTTAATATTTCCATAAAGATCTCTCTAATAGCTTTTAAATGATACTCATATTGATGTCTTAAAATATATAGAACACAATCGATTACGAAAATCGTTCAGAGGACCATAGTCCGGAAAATATAGGCGAGCACCAATTTTTTCACTTGATGAGTTTTTTTCTTATTTTTGAGTTCTCCATATATATGTTTTTTTTTTTTTTTTTTAATGGAGTTACTTCTCTAAACTAGATTTATATATATGGTGAAGGGGGCAGAAAATTTGGATAGCCGAATATGTCACTCTTGTTGTTTTATTTGATTATATGCACTAATATTATGGAAGTTAATTGTACAAAATTGTAAACGAGAGTAGTTTTGTACTTTGTATGGGAGGTACCACGCCCACCATATTAATCTATCCACCATTTCGATAGACTATGAATATTAATATGAAGTTTCTAGTATTAAGATTGAGGTCTATACGTGTTATAATTCTTTCGATACGCGATAATAAATTTTCACTTTTGATGGAAGGTACCATGCCTACTGTTTTAATCCAGCCGTTTTTTCGCTACATTATGCATATTAATAACACATTTTTTAGAACAAAATAACAGTTACCAAGTGACACGATGGTAAATGTTTAGTTTGTATGGGAGTGCCACAACCATGTGAAATATAGGCAGCTATAGCTTTCCAACGAACAAACTAAAACATATATTTATTTATAGAGACACTACAATTTGTTACATAAGTTTTAAATTTATAATAGTTATTTTAAACTAGAAAATTCATGGGCAAGTAAAAGAAAAGTGTAACAAGTAAGACTGTTATATTCAGCTATGCCAAAGCTTAAATACTCTTTACCCTATATGTATAACCACATGTATCATATTGCTAGGGTTGCCAGATGGTTTGGATTGTCCAGTTCTGGCTCTAGTTGCCACTAAAATACAATTTGTCTAATTAAAAATAATTTTTTTATTTTGAAAAATAATTTTGTTTTAAATATAATTTTTAATAAATTAAATTAATATTTTCTACAGAAAAAAATATATATATACTAAATAGAAAGAAAGCAAAAAATGTTCTTTACTTATACAATTGTGGTCGCGAATGTATAATCAATTGAATTTTTGTCCTAACACCGATTAGTACTCTTACTTTGTACATTACTGACAATTTATAACCAAAAATATTTAAGTTTTTAATTTAAAACAATCTTTTTTATGATAAGATAATTTATCGAACCTTCCAAAAGTTTTAGAAATATCAAAAATAATTGACAACGACACATTGTACAAAACTTCTACTGTTTAAGAGAAGACTCGATAATTTACCAGCAATATAAAGTGGAAATTCTATATAAATTGATTTTATTTGTGCTTTCTATACCAATTAGCAATTTTTTTTCAAAGGATTATTAGTATTTTAAATCACAAAAAGGATCTTCGACCCAATGATGGCTGATATTTTAATAAGAGTAAATTTTAATGAAAGTTTTCACAATTTTAAAAAATATTTTCGTACAACTTAAGCAAAAGAGTTACTACATTCTGTAAATCTATATATATATATAAGATGGTGTAAAAAATGTATAGATTTCTATTTTTCAGTTGTTCGTATTTTCGTGGAGAAGGTTTTTACGGAAGAAAATTTTGGAAAAGTCGGAAAATTGTAAATAAAAAAATAGAAAGTTCTTCGTGTAAAACATGGAAAATTGCGGAAAATGCAAAATGCGGAAAATTGGAAAAATCGAAAATTGATTTTTTTTACGATCGAAAAACATTGTTCGTCAAATCGCTCTCTACTGATTTCATTTAAATAAATCACACTGAAAATTTGATTTGTGTTGTATTATTACTCTAAAGTTTGTCTCAAGGCTTCAAAATAGAGGCGAGGCGATGTTCGCTGGGTTCGCTAGTAAAAATATAAAAGATATGTAGCAACAAAAATATATATGTATACAGTGTTTGCGATAACGTAAGACTGATTTACAATCGTTACATTTCCTTGCTTTTAGGTTATTATTATTGTTTTTTATTTTTTAAAGATAAGTTTGAATAATATTTTTCTTTTTTAGTGCATTACTAAATTATCAAAATCTAGGTGATTTTTTTTTTTTCGTTGTCCAGTTATTTGTCTCTTAGTATCTGGCAAGGCTACATACTGCAGACTTTCCATTTAATAATTTAAATAAAAATCGGCGTAAGAAGTTCTTTTATTGATTTGATTATAAACAACAACCACCTACAGCAATACAAACAAAAGTGTTAAAAAGATATGAAAAAAATAGTGGCAGGCGTGATGTTTTGCTCGCTGCCTCGATCGTATTTAAATTTTTGCTAGCTCATCTAGTGCCCTAGCATCGCTATGCATAAGAACTCAGAATATATATACTTTATAGGGTCGAAAATTAATGCTGCGGAAATTACAAACGGAATGACAAACTTAGATATACACTTTTTCACCTGTGGTGAAGAGTATAAAAAATGTAATATGTAAGACAAAGAGATCATGACAATTTTGCATCGCAGTTTCTCCATTTGAAGAACTGATTCGCTACCAAATCTTAAAAAAATTTTAATGCTTAATCGATCTCAAACAAGTAAGAGTATTATATTATATTGACAATTTTAGAGCCCCGTAACTTGGAAAATATGGGCCACCGCCAATTTTTTCACTTGACATTTTTTATCTTATTTTTTAATTCTCTCTCGCCCCATATATTTATTTTTTTGATTAAATTTATTTTATTGTATAAAAAGTGCTTAAAACTTTTTTTAAATTGAATTTAAAAAGCGAATTCAAAAATGTGGTGATAAATAAAAACCATGACGGGGTGCAATAACGCCTTAAGAAGTAAGACCTTTAAGGCTTTATTTCACTTCCAATTGAGACATAATACCTTTATTGCGAAAAGGGCTTTATTGCACTTTGAAAGTGACATAAGGCCTTTATTGAAATTTAGCCAATGATGCAATAAAGCCTTTATTTTTTCTTCCGTAGTGTGACGCGCGCAGGGAAACTTTATTCAGCGAGCCACCTGCCGCGTCCCATGGAGGAGCAAACCACTAAGAGCGGCCGCAGGCCGCCATGCAAAGAAACTTTATAAAGCAAAAATGTTCAGTATTGTTGCAGTTAAATAAATATTTGTGTATGCTTTTTTCCACAAATTTCCTTTTATGTAAGAAATTTAAATGAAATAAGACCTTTACAGACTTATTTCACTTTTAAAGTGCAATAAAACCTTTTTGCAAATAAAGGCCTTATTTCTCAATTGGAAGTGAAATAAAGCCTTTAAGGCAGTAAGGCGTTATTGCACCCCATCAAAAACCATTAGTTTAAACGACACTTATAGCAATACTTTTCATATTTCAATTGCATAATCTACTCAGAATTTATATTACTTAACCAGCTTTTGTCTACGTTTTGTTCGTAGTTTTTACAAGACATGATTTTTTTACATCGGCGATTTTGTTTTTACTGAAGCGGTTTCTTGCTTTTTAATAAAACTTACTCCAATCTTTTAATATTTCTTAGTAATATTATATCAATATTTATTGATTACAATACTTAATTTTATTTTGTACAAAAATAAAAATTCAGCAAAGTGCTGTTTAAGTTATGGGAAATACAAAAGATCAACAAATAAAATAAAAACAGTTCTTTTTAATTACTAAAGGGCTAAAAGTTTCAATTCTTCTCTTCAAGCATTTGTTTCCAAAAAAAAAAAAAGTCGGAAATGAATTTTGTATTCATCAGTAATATGCCTGTGCAAAAACATTTGTTAGCAAATTTTGCTGAAATCGAGCTTTGGCCCTAGCATTTTTTTAACTTCAATGGATGGAAAAACTTTCGGTGCAGCCCTATAAGCAGATCAACTAAGACCTGGTTTGAAGAGCATCGCACATTGATCAGATGATAAGGCAACAAATAAGTTTTTTTGTATCTTAATTTAAAATAAAACTGACTAAGTGACTTTATTACTGAAAATAATAAAACAAAATTTTAGTTTAGGTAGTTTTGGTCACCACTGTATATAAAACATCTCGTCACGGATTGGAAATGCTTAAATATTCAAGGTATTCTTATTTAGGATTGATGCAGTTAATGTTGTTGTTATTATTTTTTAAAATGTGTAGTTAAAGGTTTTATTTTGTGTTAGAAAATTGTGCGTTTTTACAATGCATTTAGTCGTAAGTGTCATGTTGAGTTGTTAAATTAAGCGTTTGTTACAGACAGTTTACACATTTGTTGACCTTTTAAACATTTGGAAGATGCAATAGTGAAAACAATAACAAAATCAAGAACATGATAAGAAAAAGAAACCAAATAAATCCTGTCCTGAACATAAAATGATAATATAAAAACAAAATGCAAAATTCAAAAGACAGGCGAAAATTCATACTCATGTAAATACGTAGATATGTATGTATGTATGTATGTATAAATTTAATGTACATACGTGCACGTACGATTGCTTACATGTGTATTTAATAGGACAATTCATGTTGATCGATCCTACTGTTTTCTTTCTACGAAACTAAAAAGGCAAATGCGCAAAAGAAGCGATACATAGAGTCTCCACGGGATGTCATCCGGAATAATGTCCAGAAATTGTCGTTTATGAAATTGTTTTTGCGCACAGTACAAACGATAATTCAATTAAAAGGAATTGCAACACAATGGGAGGTGTTAGCAAACGCATCGAAATGTGTGCTTAAGACATAATAAATTCATCCTTATTTCAGAACACAAACTTTTCACTATGTTTTGTTTGTCATAACTTTTAAAAACGACCGTTAAATTGAAAAATCAAACGAATAAACATATTTTATAAAGCACTAAAAAGACCAATCGACAGTCATGACGTCTGCCGTTAGAAGTAAAAACAAAGGTACAAAAAAAGTCTTGTATGTATAAAAGTTCATTTTGTTTTAAAATTCAACACAACTTTTTGTTCTTGCCCGCGATGACCTGAATAGGGGTTTTCCTAGGACCCCGGTTAGCTTTTGGAAATTGTTAGTATATTTATAGTATAGCGACACGTCTAATAACTTTTTCGAAATTTTGTCATAGAGTGGCAACAGTCAGGCATGAGTGATCTTAGTTTGCGAATGGACAGGAATAAGTTTTCCTGGGTTCTGGATCACAGCAATGTGAGAGGCAATGGAGTCAACGATTGAACGGTGCATTAAGGAGAGAAAAGCGCTCAGCAAAGTGACCTAGATGACACTTTGTTCAGTTGTGTGATTCGTTCAATTGTACCCATTCGTTCATAAACGACACAGCTCTACTGTATATCTAGATAGCTTCGGCAGAAGGGGAGATTGCAGGGTGTCACGGGTAATTTAGCTAAACCTAGTTCTGGAAAACCTATTTCTGGAAATATTCTTAGTGTAATTATAAGTAATAGTATTGTCACTATTTAAGCAAAGCAAAGATCAGTAGATGATGATGATTTGATGGCATACCATATTTAAGTAGCATGTATGAGAGCAAGAGGGAACTGAAGACTATAGAGCACGTTAACACTGCCAAGTCTTCGAAGCTATAGGAACAGATCGCTGGGCGAAAAACTCTACAATGCACAGTGGGGCAGAAGCAAAATATTTTGAAAATAACTCAGCCAATTGTAGAAAGCTAGGTCGATTGATGCAAAATTTGACATGACCATAGCAGAGGAGTATTTGAGCTTAGAATTTTTGATTTTTTGACACACTGGTTCAGTTTTTTCAAAATTTTTAGTACAATTTTCCCAAATTTGTTTGCGTTTTTTACCGTAGTTAGCGAACAAAATTCAATATGTTCTTCAAAAATTTTGAAATTATATCTTTTCTGGCTTAACAGTTATACGATTTTCAATTAAAAAATTCAAAATTATTGCATTTTTGTATTTTTTAGCCTAAAAAGGGCCACCAATCTAATTTATTAGATAAAAAAAATTTTCTTGAGGAATATAAACAAATATTGTATTTCTGCTTAAGTTAACGTTTAAAAGAATTTTTTATAAAATTGATTATTCTTGTGAAAAATGAAGGTCCTTCAATTTGACCTATTCTACATCAAAAATTCCAAAGCTGGGGTCGGCAAACGAAGACTATAATAAAAAGTTATATATACTCCGTATTGTTGCTGAAAGTTTTTCATGAGTCAAATTTAAATTTTGGGATTTTTGGTCTTTATTTTGGGAATTATGGGATTTTTTTACTTTTAATTTTAGTTGATCGACTGCACATGCACAGAAAATTTTATTTAATTTGCTTAATTTATAAAAAATTTATTGCATATGTAATATTTTTACTTTTCTCAAACTGGACATGTTTTAACCATAATTTTTCGAAATTTTCGGCGATCAGCAACAAATATAGGTGATGGAATTTCCTATCAAACAAAAAAAAAAATTCACTCAATCCATTCTTACGTGCAAAAATATGTGTTCTTAAATATGAGTGTTCCAATATGTATCTCAATATTTTAAATTTATGTTACGGAAGATAAAAAAATGTACGCAGCTGTAAAAAGGTTCGCTAAAAACCAATTATACGTGGAAAAAGGGTAAAAACTTCAGATAAAAATGAGCTTTTTATTTTTTATTTACGAAAAGTCCTTATTCGTTAAGGGTAAAGATAAATTAGAAAAGCTAATTAAATTTCTTTTCAATATACGAGTATGTACATATGTATGTTAATTTATTGTACAATTCATAAATTTGGTTGCATAACAAGCTGGTGGAATTTTTCAATAATAAAAAAATTTGCATTTGTTGAATGTAGATTTTTATCAAAAATCTATAAAAGTTTAATTTTGTTAATAATAAAATATGTATATAAGTACAAAGTAGAACCAATGTTGAGTCTCTTTACGAGTTGTTAAAAAAGTGAGTAGTAAAGATGAAGTGAATTCGTTTTGTTTTAAGGAACCCTAATTTTTTTTTTTTTAAAGAAAAACCGAAGATGTTTTTATTTTGACAATTGGAAAGTACTAAATTTGCAGTGCGTGCTGTTGAGTTATGTATAATTCTTATGTTACATTTCATGACATTGAATTGAAATTTATCAAAAATCTTAATTTTTTAATGTCTAACATTTGTTTATGCATTTATTTTTAATTCTCTGTAAATCCAAAATTTGTTTTTTCACTGAACTAGATTTATATATATATGGTGAAGGGCATATTCGTTACATTCATGTATTTCATGGGGACACTAATTGTGTAATTTTGCCACAATATTTCCGCGGCGACGGCTGATTATAAGATACTAGTTGAAACCCAATGTACTTCGCTATCCCACTCGTTGCAAAAAACGGAAAAGTTTTAAAACCAATCACACACTCGGTTTCAATCCAGTCAAGGCATACAATAATTAAGAGGTTACTGCAGCGATGCCAGAATGAAGAATTTACCTTAATTTTAAAGATTTGAAGATATTTTTTTTTAATTAAGTTTTTTTTCTAAATTAGTTACTTAACAACTAATAGTATGTTGATACATAAAGTTTTTTTAAGTCAATTTAACTTAGCTTAGACGCAATTGGTTTCAAACATTTCTTCTGAACAATGTTGTATTTTAATTTCTACTCAATATTATAACAATTTCGGACTCATTGCGCAATAAAATATTGAGATTTTTTATGAAATATTGAACTCAATAATGGCTCTTATTATGGCTATAATATTGCTACTTCTTATTAAAATTTATAAAAAGGAAAGGTTTTAACACACAATTTTTAGTGTTGTTAGCTTTGTCGCAGTTCGCATTTAATTTGATATGTCTTCCTTGTTTTTCTGCAAATGTTGAACGGATATTTTCAAAAGTAAACTTAAATATAACGAAGTATAGATATAGATTAGCCAACGCCACCTTAGAGGGTATTTTATATACCCAAGATTATATGTTAGTTATTAAATGTTCTTGCTTTAATTTAAAAGTTCATGCTATAAAAAAATTTGAAACCTTCACAGTATTATAATTAGAAATGTGTGAAATAGTTTCAATTATTAATAGAATTTCATTTACTTTTATAAAATAAGTACATTTTTTACTTGTTGGCTTAAAACCATGAGCATACTTATATACTTATGTTAGGCAACGTATTTTTAAAATATTAAAATAGATTTAAAATGTATTTTAGACCAAATTTGTACGGAAAATTTGTCAAAGTTGTTTTATTTTTTAGTATAGTTAATTATATTATAAAAAAAATTGTTTGATAAATTTTTTGATTGTTACGTTAACTTGTTAATTTTTATTTACAATGTATTTATATTTTTGTTTTATGTATTTATGGTAACTTCATTAGAAGAATTAAAAAATTGAAGTTTTTTTTTCCTGTAATTAAGATTTTTTTTCAACGAATGTATATTTTTCTATGAATATTTATGTTACCACTGGGTTACATGTACATAATTTCCAAACTCTATCTGTTGTTGTTTTCTAGCTATAAGCTTGACAAGGAAAGCGCTTGAAATAACAAAAAAAAAAAAAAAAAATAAAAAATTAAAAAAAAACAAGTAAGAGTGCCATATTCGGCAGAGAATTAAAAAATAAAAAAAAAATTAGTACTGTATATATATAATATTACATCGGCTCTTAATGGGTTAAGCATTTTTAAAAATTTTAGTATATTCATAAAGATCTCTTCAGAAACTTTTAAATGATGCCCATTTTGATGTTTTAAAAAATTTGAAAATTTCAGAGCCCCGTAACTCGGACAATATGGGTGAGCCCCAATTTTTCACAGGATGTTTTTTTCTTATATTTTAATTCTCTATCGACCCATATATTTATTTTTTTGATTGGAGTTACTTTATTTTTTCAAATGACATGAAAAAATTTGAGGTAGGCGTGGTGTTGTGCCTGCTGTTTCGATGGACATGGACCGATCATGCTGATTTCGAATAGCACATTTTTCGACAATATATCTGATCGATTGACATATTTATTTTTTTGTGAAATCAACACTAACACAGACGGACATCACTCAATCGAATCCGCTTTGCATAAGGGCATATACAAGCTGCTTTTTGTCACTCTTTTTCATCCAAACAAAAGGTTACTGTTTTCTAATAGAACCAACGCATGTTACAACAAACCAATTTCTTTTATTTAGTACTACCAAGTTCCAAAAGACATACACTCGCTCACAGCATTTAAAAGGTTCTTTGCGAAAATAGTAATGCTATCTGCGGTTTATGGCTGATCTATTTTAAATATAAATAAGTAAAATTATTTGTCCCATATCTTTAGGCACTCGTTTAAAGCAACCTGTTATAACAATCACGGATGCTAAATGTGACTATTTTACGTCATTTTGAAGATTTTTTTTCTATACATATCATGTTTGATCTTTGTCAAATTTTAATCGACTTCAAAAGAAGAAAAAGGTTATTAATTCGACTGAATGTTGCCTTTTTTGTGCCTGCAGAACTCAGTCATTTCTGAGCCGATTTTAAAAATTTTTGGTAATATGATGAATAATGCTTACGGATTGGTCCCGTTTTAAAAACATAATCATAATCTTAAAAATTAAAAGGTGTCCCCATACAACATACATATTTGTTATAAGTATTATGAACGGTAAAGGGCACTTCTGTAAAATTTAAAATGACTGCGTATTACTATAGCTCCCAAAAACAAAAAATTATACAAAAATAAATCTAAAAATTAAAGGATGTCCCCATAATTGATCTAAATTAAGTTATTGAACCGTTATAGAAAAAAAAGTTATTTGGTGGACCCTTTTGTAACAAGTATTAATATAAAAAATTATAAATTAAAAAGTGCGCCAATAGTTCATTTAATTTGATGTGTATGGCCACACTTCTTAACAGTTGTAGACAGACGCTTGAAATTTACAACGAAAGGGTACTTCAATAGTTCATTTAATTTGATGTAGATACAAGGCCGAACTTTTGAACCGTTATAGACAGAAGGCTGAAACTTAAAAGGGACCTGTATTTCTAATCCCGCTATATCAGCGACTTTATAATTTGAATTTATAAATTAAAGGGTGTCCCATAATTGATGTAGGTTTACTTATATGGGCCTATCTTTTGAACCGTTATAGACAAATGCTTACAAATTGGCATTAAAATTAAAAACTATACATTAAAGGGTGCGCCAATAATTCATTTAATTTAAGAGTTTCAGGCAGACGCCTGAAATTTACAACGAACTCTATTGCCGCTATAACAATAAATATAAAATTTGGATTTGGCAATAAACGGGTGTCCCAATAGTTGACGAATTTTGTGTATGTAGCCAAACTTTTGAACCGTAACAGATAGACAGCTGAAATTTACAAGGAAACTGTTTTGCTAAGTCTGCTATAACAAGAAGCTTGGAATTTGAATTAAGAAATTAAAGGGTGTTCTCAAAATTATGTGGTCATATAGGCCGTATTTTTTAACCGTTATATATAAAATTTTACCTTTGGGTCTATAAAAAGAAAGAAACTCTATGCAAAGTTAAAAAATTCAGGTAAAAAACATTGGGTTTATGACAATCAGTTATAAATAAGTTAAGTCTAATTATTTCATCTGTTATTTTAAACAGAAAAACTTTTTATTTACTGAGACAGCTAATTGAAAATGCAATGAGAGAATAAATATTTTTAAGATATGACGAATATGATTTTGATTTCAGTGTATTCTTTAACTTTATGAGTGACATCTGTTTTAAACAAATTCTTCATTTAAAGTTGAACAAATTTCCAGTCAAGTATATTTAAAAGTAAAAAAGAACTTTACTTGCCAAAAATTATTTGAAAAAAATTCTTGGGAATTTTTTAGTGTAAACAAATCTTAAACTTTCATTAAAAAACACGAAAATAACTATGATTTACGATTATACGTTTATTATAAACATCTAATTAAATCAAATACTTAATGCACACACATTTTAATATTAAATGAACATTTATTTTTTTTTAACAAACGAAACAAATTAAAAGGTTGATAATTTAATCATACATTTTAAAATATTAATGTGTGACGATTTTTTTGACAATAGTTTCTAATCCTTATGCATACTTATAGCAAATCTACAAATCAACGCGATTCAGTTAAAGCGTTAAGCATTTCAAAAATTGACTAAATTTTACAATAAATGAACAAGAAATATGTTTTTTGAAATACCAAGCAACAAAAATAAAATGAATTGGATGAGCTGACTGCACAACTTACCGATATTATATAATTTTCATTGCTTATGATTTATATTCTGTTGTTCAGCAGACGTTCTTCTTATATATAATGTCATAATTGATCGCTATATACGATATTTCTTACGTTTGCCCACAACCGAGAATACTTTATCGTTATTATTGGCAGGGGTTATATTTGCCGATATTTTCTATTGTTTGCAGTAACGAAAAAGTAATATACTAACTTCAGCAAAACGATATTTTTTCTATTAACACAAATTGAAATTGAGTGGCATCTCACTCAATAGATAAAGCGAGGAACATACATGTGTTTATTTCTTAGATGTCAATTTAAACTCATGAATACGTATTTTATATGCATGTATGAAGTATGAAAATAAGAAAAGCATAATAATTGTTTTGGTTGCGGAGCTGCGATTACCACATCTTAAATACTTTCATTATTAAGGAGAACAACGAACTTATTACGATATTTTTGTTTTAAATAGCACCCTTCAATTTTTAAATTTAATTTTGTATTGCTTTTTGCTATTATAATACGCAGTCATTTTAAGTTTTAAAGAAGTGCCTTTTACAGTTCATAATGCACTTAAAAAACATGAATATTGTATGGAGACACCCTTTAAATTTTCAGATTATGAACTGCTTTTAAAACGGGACCAATCTGTAAGCATAATTTATCAAATTACGAAAAATGTTCACAATCAATTCAGAAATGACTGAGTGTAAACATAAAAAATAGCAACATTTAGTCAAATTTATAACCTCCTTCTTTTTTTGAACTCGGTTAAAAAATCGGAAATTTTGCAACAAAAATCGGCAAAAAAAATCGGTAAATATGGAATCCCTGATTAAATAACGTTTGCACCAGAGTTGGCGTTTGATTACAGGTTTTATTACATTTGAAGGCTCCACATTGCTTGTATAATATTGTAATATTTGGTAAAATTTTCGTACTTTTTGGTACAGACTCAAAATAAAAAAATTTTATTGAAAAAGTACTTGTTTCATTATTTTAGATAAGAACCTCTTTGACAGTTGGTATTCTTAAAATATCAATAACAAAGGTAACACACTTGCAAATAATCAAGAAATAACGATGCTAAAGTTTTACTCGGCTTAATTAGTGAGAAATCACGAAATGTGTCTTGCTTCATGTATAGCAACATCAAAATTTTTCTATACATTGTCTGGCAGCAACTTTTTGCATAAAACTAAGTACTCCATTCAAACTTGCGAAAATTGTTAGCAACTTTATTTATTCCTCTTGAAAATTTATATTGGTAATGTACTATTACCTCGATTTAGAAAAAATTTTTCTCTTAATTTACTTGAAGAATTGCCGGATTATATTACGGAGAAATTGTCCGTAATTTTATGTTGGAGCTTAAAGCAAATAAGACTCAAATTTGTCTTAAATATTTTCATTTTGTATTTGTTCAATAAATGAATTTGTTGCCTTGTTATTTACCCTGAAATTTGGAATAAAACTTTCTACTATATTTTATATAAATAACATTACATTACTATTTATTTACGAAAAATTTCAATGAAAAAATGTAATTTTTTCAAGCAAAAACGGATACATTTTTTCTTTTTTACCTGTAAACACAGGGTACACCACATTTTCTGTAATATGTGTTGCAGTCCTGCCAAGTTATAAAAACAATACAGTTCCACCTTTAAAATTAGTTTTTTTTTTAATTTTAAAGAGTTGGATAGTTTTTTGCAAAACTATTAATGAAATATTCAGTTATGGTGTTTTAGGTTTGTTACTGAGCTGTCTTGCATATAAAGAAACAAAAAATAAGATTCACATAGTTTCAGGCACTTGAATATAACAATGGTTCCATTTCATGATAAAATATTTGGCAAAATACTACAAAAATAGTAGCGTTTTCTGTCAAGAGGGTAGCATATTTCTTACGTCTTTTCGTGCAACTTATAGTATGTTTATACATGAACTTTTATTGAGTCAATATTCTGTGTATTGACTAAATTAGTTGGGTTTGGATGCAATTGGTTTGTGTGTGAGGATTAATTTCAAAATTTAACTTAGTTCAGACGCAGTTGGTTTGTGTTTAAACTTTTAAAATACAAAATTTAGCATAGTTTACATACAATCGGTTTGTGCCTGAAGTATCAATTTTGAAATTTTATTTTAAACACATCTTCTGCACAGTGTTGTATTTTAATTTCTACTCGATATTATAACAATTTCCTACTTATTACGCAATTAATTTTTGAGATTTAGTATAGAATATTGAGCCCAATAATTGCTTTTGTTGAGAAAAGCCGAATATTGAGTAATGTCTGAACAGGCTATTATTTATTTCTAAATATATCACATGAAAAAATAATATCATTTATATTTTAGCCTATAAATTTATTTAAGATTGATAACCACGTTTTGTAAAAAAAATCGTTTTAAAATGTTGGAAAATTTATATTAAAAAAAAAAAACAACAATTAAAACACGAAATTTGTTATTGTTTTTAATATAATTTTCAAAACGTTAAATGCAAAAGCAAAAAAAGTAAAAGTTCTATATTCGGCTATGCCGAATCTTATATACCCATCAACATCTATGTAAATCAATTTTAGTGCAGTAACTCTAATCAAAAAATAAATATTGGGGTGACAGTGAATTAAAAAATAAAAAAAATGTTTGTACTGCATATATAGAAATAAAGAAAGAAAATAAAGGCTACAGTAAATTTGCAAATTGTAAAAATTAATGTAAAAAGAATTAATATTAACAGAAAAACTTGAAACGCAAGTTTATGTGATAGAATTCTTTTGTTAAAGTCGAGTACTATAAAGTACAATCGTTGCTGATCATGCAAGTCGAGAATCAAAGAGAAAGAAATTAAAGCGTTTTAATGAAAAACACATTAACACACGGAATGTAGTGGAACGACGAATTTTTTAATTTTATTGCTCTATGGCATAATAAATTTAATTGTAATTTTTAGTTGTTTTTATTATTAGAATCATGTGTACATGGTAAGAATTAAAAGAAAAACATATCTGGAATTTTCTTTTGCTTTTTAATTTGCTTTCACACAGACGAACATGTTGTCGGCAACATTCCATCAGCATTGTTATTGTTCGCTTTTAAATATATGCAAAGAAATTGTCAACAGAGCGTATCGCCGAGTACCGAACACAAAAACGACGCTATCTTCTCCACCCGTAATTTGCTAGCAAACTAAATGTTGGCTCGTCTTAACGGGAACTTCATAAAGGCCTGCTTAGATATTCTATAAGATCCGAATCCCATTCGAAGTCTATTCCTCCTTCCAATATATTTAGTGCACAGGCTTATTTCTCTGTTTGATAAAAGTGACACAGAAGCCTTTGCTCTAATTCACTTGGCCAATAACACCGTTCTGCAGAAAACAGTATAAAGAATATGTCGTGCTTCACGTAAATCGCTTTTAGTTTTTATTTTATTACATAAACATTTTCTTAAGGCGTGTGACAAAAACTAAAAGTGACACATATTATATATTTCTCTATAACTTGGAAATAAGGTACAGGGTGATTTAATTTTTTACAAATACCTTTAAGTTAACATACTTTAAACATACTTTTTAATCCGGCCAAACTTTTCTGAATTTCTCCCCTAACAGCGATGTAAAATTGAAAGAAGGAATCTGTGTAGGTCCACAAATAAGACAACTTAGGAAGGACGTAATTTTTAAAATAAAGGATCGAGCGTGGTCATTTCGGCGTTCGAAAATATGCTTCGCAGTTTTTTTGGAGAAATAAATTAAACCTACCAGGTAATCGTTTAAGAACTGACTTTTGCTTATTAACTCTAAGATTTCTTCAATAATAATATTGGTGCACTATAATGATATCAACACAATTGTGCAAAAGTGTTTTGCTTAGTTGACATTAAGCCATGAGCAAAGTGCACTAAAACCATTTTAGTAAATTGCAATGCCAATACATATGTATTGAAAAGGCGATTAGAGACTTTTCATAACAATATTAATAAATTATATAATAAATTTATATTAGTATGTTACTAAATTAAAATAATAATTTTTAATTTCTGCAATAATTTTTTGTAATAATTTTTAAAGATATTAAAACTGTGATTGTTTAAAGTAGAAACTCATGAAGAGAAGCCAGAAAATCAAAAATAAACAAGAATGGGTGGTTTATTCAGCTATGCCGCATGTAAATACCCTTCACTATATATATATATAATAGTTTGAAAAAAAACCGGCATTGGAAATTCTTTCCTTCCATAAAGTTTTTCTGTTAAAAAAAAGTTTTGTTTTTTCGAAAATTGTAAGTTTTGCTTAGGGTTGTTGTCGCATCTTAATTTCATTAATTTTTTTTTTATCATAAACAACAACCACCTGCAGGAATAGAAACAAAAGTTAAGAAAAAATATGAAAAAATTAGAGGCAGGCGTGGTGTTTTGCCCTCTGACTCGAAGGACATTGACTGATCTTACAGATTTTCAACAGCATAATTTTCAAAACTATCTTTGATCGATTGGTGTATTTAAATTTTTACTAGCTCATCTAGTGAAGATATAAAAACTGATAATAATAATTTAATTAAATTAATCTATTTATTATTAACATGATGAAACAATTACACATATTGAATATAAATGGTCTACTTTTTTTTCTCACAAACTGAGAGCAGTTTAGCTTTTTTTGCTCTTTGCACCAATTTATTGACATATTTGCTGCCTGTTCTCTTCGTTCACTTGCCACTGCATGTTGTTACGTTCTCCGGCCAACCTTACCACCACGTTGACATCCAGCTTTTTCTTTTTTGGTATGCTATTTTTATTTTTGCTACAAAATGAATGATTTTTTTTATTTTTTTAGCCTTCCCTACAAAAAGTGGAAAAAGGGTATACATATATAAGTTTGTCATTCCGTGTGTAATTTCAACAGTATCCGTTTCCGGATATTATACCACAAAGTATATATATTCTGACTTCTTATGCATAGCGAAGTCGATTGAGCGATATCCGTCTAACCATCCGTGTTCGCCGTGGCAAACTTGATTTCACAAAAGCAATGAAATACGTTAATCAATCAGATATAGTGTCGAATGAGGTGCTATTGGAAATCAGCATGATCGGTCCATGTCCTTAGAGGCAGAACGCAAAACATCACACCTACCTCTAATTTTTTATGTCATTTGGAAAAATAAAGTAACTCCAATCAAAAAATGAAATATATAGGGCGATGGAGATTTAAAAAAATAAGAAAAACATCTAGTGAAAATATTGACGCTCGCCCATATTTACCGAGTTACGGGGCTCTGAAATTTAAATTTTTTTATAAATATCAATATGGGTGTCATTTTATAGCTTTTGAAGAGATTTTAAAGGAAACACTAATATTTTTAAAAAAGGTTTTTTAATTATTTTAATTCTCTTTCACCCCACTTTTTGCTTTTTTGATTGGAGTTACTAGATTAAGATAGATAGTGAAGGGTATAGCTGAATATAGCACTCTTACTTGTTTATACTGAAATTGTGATTAAAATCTAAAGACTACACAAATTTGTTACAGAAACGTGAGCATCAAAAGCCTACTTCCTTTAAAAAAATAAAAAATTAGATAACACTAATACACTTTCTTTTATTTTATTTTCAATACGCAAAACTTCTATAATAAAATGGCATAAACAAAATTGCTGCTTTCCTTCAATCTGCCATCATAATCTAAAAATTTAATGTAAAAACAAAAACCGAATTATTTCAAGGTATAAATTCTGGACCCTTATGCACAGGGGAGTCAATTTAACGATGTCTGCCTGCCCAAGCCTTTCTTTATGGTTTGTTTGCCTTAATTTTTAGGATCGTTTGCGTTTTTGTCAACAAAACTAATAGGGCATCTAGGTGCCAATAGTTCTCAACGATACAATGGATGGTTAATTAAAGTTTTTTCTAAGGTTATTATGCTTTCGTTTGCTTTTATATGTATGAAAGCCATTAGTAAACGCTATGAAAAAAAGTGGACTACCAAACTGTATGACCAATTGAGCTAGACAGTAGTGCAAGAGTGGATAGCAGAGAAAATAAACCCAAAAAGAAAATAGTTCTTCTTAAGGGCTGGAGGGGGAGAAACGAACCACAGCGGACTTCTTATCTAATTTATCATGATCATTACTTGTTTTTGAGGAGGCAACGGACCTCAGTGGGCAACTAACGGTCTAAAAAGGTTAGACAGAGGGTCTTAGGGTTGCGGTCAATGAACCCAACAGAAGCCAATTATTTAAAAGTAAACAAACAATAAGCCCTTATAAGGTCAGTGAATCCTTAGTGATGCGCTTTGCTCGGCATAAACAGCCCTCTGGGTGGCTAATGTTCAATTCTTTTTGTTTGTTTTGCTGTTGAATGTATGTATAAAAAACTTTTACAGGAAGCTGAGCACTAGACCAACCGTAAATGAAAACGTGTTATTTTTTCGCTCCCCGCGGGTTTCTGTTATGTTTGAGATAAATAATACTATGTTAATACAAATTTTGAATCTAAAACATAAAACGGCAGCTTCTGGTCATTTAGTCATAAAGTGGAAAATATATTGAAAAAATCTATTTATACAATAAATCTGTGCAAAATTTTCTATCGCATGATAAAAAGTATACGTATGGTTTTAGGCGAAGTATATGAGCAGTAGCGAAATGGCCATATGGATATTCTTTCTCCGCGGTAATACATTTAATTTTCTATTTTAAATAATAAATATTTCATGAGAATTTTAAAATTTTATTTTAGAATAAACAATAGAAACAAACAGCTGTCAAATACAAAAAGAGTAATTTAAAATTGTAATTTAACAATAAAATTATTAATATTTTAAATTAAAATAAATAATTTTGTGTTATCAGGGAAACTTTATTTACTACTATATAGAACCAGTTAAGATTGATACACACTGGCTCAAGATGTGAGCAAATAAAGCTATGTCAAAAACTAATTAATTGCTGTGTCTGTTAAGACAAAAAAAAAAAAAAACTGAAATCTGCAGCACAACACAAGAAAAAAAGAAAAACATAAATTAAATTTAGACATATGACGATGTGTTATAATTACTTTTTGAGAAATCATCCCAAAAAACTATAAAAAACATTATTTTACAAAAATCTAATTTTGTTATTCGTAGTATGGTAAAAGATATAGTATTAGATTCGACACAGTTAAGTAATACAGTGCTCTGAGTTATTTTTTCAGTTTCTGTATAAATCTCGCTTCCACCCCTCTACCAACACCATTAATTTCAAATGTTTTAATGCCAATTTTTTTCCTTTTATTGCATATTTCTCCACTCCTTCCTTTTTAATAAAATTTACAGTAAGAACGTAAACTTCTAAGTTACTTCCATTAAGAGCACCGGCATTGTGAAAACATTTGAAAGTATTTGGTGTGTGAACGTTTGGTATCCTGCTCATAAAAAATGACACCAACAACAACCAAATCCTGACAACCCTGAAGAGTATAAAAAAAACACCACGCACCCTAAAAAATGATGCTGCCATACTCTGCCTAATGGTTTTTTTTTTGTTTTTTTTAATGTACTTTTTGTTTTGTTTTACTTTGATTATTCTTTATTGCTTTTTTCACCACATGAACTTTACATTGGGAGAAAAGTATTGTTAGTTAAAATGATTACAAAATAATTGTTATATAACTCGGTTGAAACTCACATGTAAAAGATGTCTTAAAATTGAAGTATTTCGTAATTACTTAAGAATGGTAGTTCTTTAATACATTTTTTAAACCATTTTCACATATCTGTTTTAGAGAGCTTTGAATACATATTATTAAGATATTGCACAGTATGTAAAGCCAGGTTGAACATTTTCAATAGGGATGCATCGGTAAGCTTTTTGGTCGATACTTTACCGATACTCAAAAAAAAAAAAAATGTCGAATTGTAAATTTAAATCTGGGATTTATAAAATTTAAATTAAGAAAAATTATTAAAAACATTAAAAGAAATAAAGAACATGAATGTTGCCAGTTTAACTTTTCAATACAAACAGTTCAATTCAAAAGATCCATTGCAAATGGAATATTACAGCAGTCAGAGTATTAAGCACTGAGCAATTCAGTTAGATCACAGGGTTATATATAGGCGTTCTCCTAAGGCTGGCAAAAAATTTAACAAGAGGATGAATAAGGAAACTGGCTTCCTTATCTATGATTCTTTTGTCTTTTAAATTAAAAATGACGGTTTCCTACCCTGACCTTTGGACTTCCGCAGACATCTTTCGTAAGCAGCCAATTGCTATGATTATTCCCATACTTAATGTAACTACCGAAAAACTTTTGTCAACAATAGAACTACTTTCCATTTTTCTCAAAGTTTTACAGAAATATATTTTTTTAGTATTTAAAAAGAATTAAAATAAATGGCAACATGTATCCTGCGTCAAATAATGATGAAAACTTGTGGGTGGTTATAACAAAAAATATTATAAAAGGTTTCAAAACAAATTTTAACTGTGTGTCTATAACAGTTCAACAATATGGCCACATACATCAAATTGTATTAACTATTGGAACACCCTTATTTTCCATTTAAAAACTTTATGCTTGGCACTTCAACTTCTTGTTAATTTCAACCGTTTGCTACAACTGTTCAAGAGTTTGACAATTTACATAAAATTACATCAACTATGGGGTACCCTTTAATTACCAAATTCAAAATATATACTTGCTGATGTAGAAGACTTAGTAATCAGGTTCTTTGTAAATTTCAACCGTCTGTCCATAAGGGTTCAACAGTTTGGCGACATACATCAAATTACATCCACTATTTGGACACCCTTCAATTTCTAAATCCAAATTTTATACTTGTTGCTATAGCGGAGTTAGCAATAAAGATTTTTTGTAAATTTTAAGCGTCTGTCTTCGACTACTCAAAAGTATGGGTATATACATCAAATTAAATAAACTATTGGAGCACCATTTAATTTATAATTTTGAATATTAATACTTGTCACCATAACGGTCAATGTCCAATTTGCAAGCGTAAGTCTATAACGGTTCAAAAAGGGGACACTCCCTAAATTTTTTATTTTTGTAATACTTTTTGCCATTGAGAACTACATATAGTAATGAGCTGTTTTTTTTTATTATTTTAAGGTGATGAAAACATAAAAAATCAACATTCAGTCGAATTGAGAATCTCCTCTTTTTTTAAGTTGCCTAAAAAATATATATTCTCTCGACTTTTTGTAAGTATTCTTTAATTCGAACTGTAAATTACAGAAAAAATATTTACAACTTGTGAAGTCCTATGATGAGGTATGAAAATAGATTCTATTGCACATTGTATAGTTTCTGATAATGTTGTGCTATCCGTGAGTCAAATAATTAATTAATAATGACAAAATCATTTAAATGAAACATTTTATTTGAATCTTGTTTCTGATTTTAAGCTGATTTTGGTCGAACGGAATAGACGTGTACTCGTTACACGCAAAACAAAAAAAATATAGTTTGCCCAACGCCTTACACCCGAACAATCACGTCATTATCTGCGATAATTTACAAGTTGGCTAACGGTTCCTACCGTAAAAACCGGTAGAACTATTGATCAGCCCTCAAAGATCCCTAATTTCTGGTCTCACGATATATGCATGTACTCCTAACGGGGTATCGTTACCAATAATTATGATTTATTAAAGATGAAAATCTTAACACTGGATAATACAATGCAACCCTACAAAATAGTGCCTCTTAACCCATAGGCCATGAGGAAACAGCAGTAGTTGCACATATCCCAACTACAATTTAAGTCAAAAATATTGGAAACTTATGATTTATAACTGTAATTACTGTAAAAAGCTTTTAAAGCTTCTTTATAGCTCCAAAAGAAAATAATCGAGTTTAAAAATTATGGTCTTAACTGCGATAACTATTTATTATAAACGTGTCACTTTTGTTTTACCAATTTATTTTAGTTATTGGACACAAAATTAGTATTTTTTGTTTGTTAGGTAAGCATGTAGTATTTATCCTTTACAGAGGGTAGCACATTTGAAAAATAAGAGTCGTTGTCCTTTGTTAAAAAAGAAATATCTAAAACATTGTTTTTTATGTTGTTCTTATGTTCCTCTGCATGTGTAAATGATTGTATAAATTTTGTTTTATTTCTTGCATGGTTGTGTGTTTATAATTACTATCTAGAGGGTTATTTTTAATATTGATTTCCATATTGATTTGTTACACATTAAATACTTTCATAGACGCTGTTTATAATTTTCTAAATACATTATCGTGCTGCTTCTAATACCAATTTTTATTTTTTCTATCAAATATGCTTTTAAACAAAGCAGCAAAGGAAGCATCCCCGTATATTACACTATATACTTTATCCCTTTATTATATGTTTCCTTTAACCCTTTTTTACTTTAAAGCATTAAAAAATGTATTGATACTGTACTGATTAGTTGTATTGGCATTAGAAAAATGCTAAAATGTTTAGAAAAAGAAATGAGTTTGCAAGTGGTAATGTTGGTTGTTCGTTATATATTGAACCCCGCCTGACGCGTGTCACACTTGCGATTTAAAATTTCCTGCAAAAAAGTAGAAATAAAAAAAAGAAATTAACTTGATTTCTATATGATAAAAATAAGTACAGTTTATCACGTCTTAGCATTTGTTAAAAATACGTCAAAAAATTTGTTTTTGCAGCGTTTTTCCTTTTTTTAAGTAAATGTTTTATTATCACAACTTTCTTGGGGTGGAAGGGAAATCAGCTTTTCTTTCATTAAAAAAGCTCTAAAATATGTCAATAAAAATACGAGGGGAAGACAATAAGTCTTCAAATTTGGCTTGTTTTGATTTTTAATAAAGTCTCATTTTATCTTAATGCACTTTACCCATTTTCTAAATTGGTTTATGCGAAGTGAAATTGGTCACGAATGTGAACAAACTCTGCACCTGTCTCTTTTATATCGTACCGAATTCTTTACTTTAACAAGTTTATGCACCTACCTCGTTACTCACTTGTCAAAGCATTTTTGATATTACCGTTAATTTCCAAAGTCGTTGTCTAATATTAATGTAAATATATTTGTTCAATTCTAGACATTATAAAGCGCTGTTGGAAATGTGACACTAGTTTCCTTTAGTTTTATCTTTTATTCGTTTAGGTTTTTATATTCTCTAAATAAAATACTTGTCAACAAAAAGAAATTATTTTTTTTTTGCCAATTTTCCAAATAAATTTAAAAAAATTGAGCTTCGAATTTTCAAGAAACCCTGCTTTATTTAAAATTCGAAGTGTTTCTACCTACCCTCATATGCACGAACATTTTCTTTAAAAAATGCCAGTTAACTTTTTTTTCGTTGAAAGCCAAATAAAAACGGGGTTTTATTTTGTATTTAAAAGCAAAATGTTTACTTTTGCGTTAATAATTGAATTTGAGTTTTGGGGGCCCTTTTTTAACTTCTTGAGACGCTTCTTTGTTTTAACGGCTTTCAGCAGTAATAAGTTCAAAACATTCTTCATTCGACGAGTTTACGCTCTGCATTTTCATAGAAAGAAATTAAAACCATTTATGTATATGAAGATACACACCATGACTGCGTCGGCCGCTATTCGCGTTCTTAACGAACTCTGCGATATGTTCATTTCTAGTTCTTACGACAACGAACAACAAAAAAAATGTTTTAGTAAATATAATTAACTTCTACTTTCAAAAATCCTAATTTTATTTAAAATATTTTTTAATAGTTCTCCATCTGAGCTAGCTATGGTCAGCTGCTAAGTGTAAGCAAAAACTTATTCATAAATTATTTAGATTACACAAATTAGTTTACTAATTCAGTCAAATATAATCGTGGAGGAAACAAAATAAATCTTCCTATAATCTTGCATTAAAGGTAGATAGAGCCAGAAATACTATTGGCAAAGAGAGGAATCTCGCCAGTAGTACAAACCCAACTACTGTTGAAATTCCTATTAATAAATCCATATCACCAAAAATAGAATCCGCAAGAGTAGTAAAAGTCCCGCCTCAACACTTCGAAAGACCTGAGAAATATAGGCTGGAAGACTGCAATGTCAAAACGGAAGAAGCGGAGAGAGACTCTTAAAAAATCGAAAATGATACCTAACGCAATAGTTATACTCCAGACCGACTGAATCTATGTGGACTGGGCCAGACCGTAGTTTATTGTCGAGGTAATAATGTATTCCGGAGCGACGAAAGCATCTAAACTCACTCCAATCAAAAAAATAAATATAAGGGTCGATAGAGAATTAAAAAATAAGTAGAAAACATCAAGTGAAAAAAATTGGCGCTCGCCCAATCTGAAATATTCAAATTTTTTTAAATATTAATATGGACATCATTTTAAGACTTTTAAATCGAATCGATCTTTAAGGAAATACTTTTTAAAAGTGCTTAACCCATTAAAAGCCGAATAATTTTTATGTAAAATTATATATACGCAGTACCAAATTTTTTTGTAATTTTCTGTCACCCCAATATTTGCTTTTTTGATTAGAGTTACTTCACTAAATTAGATTTTCATAGATGGTGAAGTGTATATAAGATTCGACAAAGCTGAATATAGCACTCTTACTTGTTTTACTTTCATTTTGAGAGTTTTTAAATGCATCTTTGTAGTCTATTAACCCTTGTTTTTTTATTCACATTATCTTGAATCTCCGTTAGTGCATTCAATATTTTGGAGGTACATCATACAGTCATCACAAACATATCTCACAAATGGAATTTCATCATCTCATCATATCGTTGACATGTAAATATCTATCCCGGCAAATTTGTTTGTATAGTTATATACTTTACTACATACTCCATTGCACCTAATTCCGCTTTCACCTCTAATTCCTAATCTGCATTTGCTGCATTCAGCCATTTTAGAAAGATTTTATACGATATTTTTTGGTTTTAGATTTTTGTATTCAATCTTTATTTTACACTTGAATTAAAATATTTATTAATTGTTTTTAAATAGTCCTATCTATTTAAAACACTTCATTTATTATTATTTTCAAAAATTTTATTAGAGCTTAAAAACTTTTGTTTGTTTATTCACAGTATTGCCAAATAAGTATTACCCGGATTTATTTAAAAATTTGCTGTATGACACTCAGAAGCAACTAAGATATATCAAGTCTAGGAGAAAGCTTAACAAGGACCAATGTGAGGTCTATCCTGCGCCAGAAAGTGAGGTAAACCAGGATATCTGAAGCAGTAGCATCAGTACATAGTCTTTTTGCACTTAGAGCTATAATTAAAGCAGGATTGCATCGGATAAATCACCTTGCGTCTTAGCCGAAATGATTCCAGTTGACCCACTAGCGGATAGACCAAAAATTTTGCTTATATAATCATTAAAGAAAAACATTGAACCATGGCGGAGCGGCAAAGAAGATGGGACTTATCCTCACATCCTCGTAGACACATTTGATGACAGCCAATATTGTTAAAGGACTCAGTAGAAGAACCGGCAGTCTTAACTATTATATAATCCAGTGCTTAATAGGCCACAGAGCGTTTAAGGGAAACTTGAACAGGCTTGGTCAGGAAATTTTACCGTATCGTGCAGACTGTCAAAACTCGGTGGAAAATAGAGTAAATATGTATATGCTGGACAAAAACCGATCAGGAGATTTTATGGAGAATATTGCCAAGGACAAACAAATTTTAGATAGCATCAAAGAGCTCAGGAGATAAGAACGAACCATCTGACTCCAATAGGAAAATAGTCAAAAATATGGTGTAGCATTAACGGTCTCCGCAATGTTTTACTTATAGGCAGTCCCGAGCTGATTACAATTCAAGACACGAGGGGATGCTGTTTGGTAGGTAGCTACAGGGGGTAAGCGCCACTGGTATCTAAGATAGATTTCACACATACAAACGCACATTCATTTTTATAAACATATACAGATTAATCTTCGGCGTACAAAAAATGTTGAATAAGCACTTACACTTAATATAAAAACGAAAGAATAATTATTTTTTAATTTTGGCTTTAGTTCGTTATTAATTGTGATAAATTGTAAAGATAACAGACATATTTAGATACCTGCAAAATGAAATGCATTTTCTGCTTCGCTACAAGTTTCTCCGTCAGTCAGCATATGCCGAAGCTTTCCACTCGTTTGTAATGTGTTCTTGTAATATGTAAGTATATCTCTACAGAGTCGTTATTTTTTCACCGACTTAAAAAGAAAGAAGGAGGTTATCAATTCGTCTGACTGTCTCTTTTTTAATGTTTTTGCCTACATAAATCAGTAATTTCTGAACCTATTTTGAACATTTTTTGCAATTTGATAGATTATGCTCACACATTGATCCCGTTTTAAAAACAGTTCATAATCTTAACAAATAAAGGGTGTCCCTATAAAACATACATATTAATTTCGTTTATTATAAACTGTAAAGAGCATTTCTTTAAAATTTAAAATGAATTCGTATTACCATACCTGCCAATAACAAAAAACAAAAGAAAGTAAATCTAAAAATTAAAGGGTGTCGCCATTGGTGACGTAAATTGACCTATATGGGCCTATCTTTTGAAGAGTTATAGATAAACGTTTCAAATTGGATAGAATGTCGATTGCTATGGCCGTTATAGTAACAAGTATTAATATTCAAAATTATAAATTAAAGGGTGCCCCAATATTTCATTTAATTTGACGTATATGTCTATACTTTTTAACGGTTGTAGACAGACGCTTAAAATTTACAACGAACTTGTATTGCTAAGTCCGCTATAACAACAAGTAAGAAATTTGGATTTGGAAATAAACAGATGTCGCAATAGTTGTTGTAAGTATATAATTTAAATTTGGACATTAAAGGGTACCCCTATAGTTGCTGTAATTTATTGCATATTGCCGAACTGTTGTACAGTTGAACAAGTATACAGATTGGAGATGGAATATAAGGGTGTCGCAATAGTTAATGTAATTTGATGTATGTGGCCACACTCTTGAACTGTTGTAGATAGACTAGGGGATCTGTCCCCAAATCGGGAATTTCAGTTTCAAAGGATATATTTTGCCTTTTGGGGACTAAAAGAAGATTTTTGGGGATTTTTTTTTATTCTGTTTTTGATTATTGTAATTTTAATATTATTAAATAAATATTACTTTTTTACAACGTAAAAGATTTTGTTGTTAAAAATATGACATGTAAGAGTCTCCGTAGATTTGAAAAAGATATCGATTTTTTTTACAGTGAGCTCAATGAAAACCAAAATGATAAGAAAAGTGCAATACGAGGTGCATGAATATTTATTGAGAACTAAATATTCTCGGACGCTTTGCTACCCCAATGAGAATAATCGTACCACGACCACTCTTCCAAGGAAATTTTTTTATTTGATTAATATGGAAGTTATAACAGATTTTCTACTGCCTATTGGATGTTATGAATCTGGACTTATTATCTTTTAAATATTCTTAAAATTATTTTTTGTTAAAATCGATTCCGCGCATTTTAAGCTTGCCCTCTTGCGTTGACTAAATTTGTGCAAACTTTAGACAAACCAGCTACACGACCATACGAACAAACCCTAAAAATTTACTCGAATTAAGTTTAACCGTTCCACAGTGGCGCCCGTAGAGCAAACGAGGTTGCAAAAACCAAAATTTTTATGAGCGCCCACGAAGTTTTGAATAAACCCATGTTATAGGAAACTTTTCAACGATTTCAAATATGCCACTCTTAATAATATCACATTTTTAGTTTAGAAGATATAACCGTTCAAAGGTGAACGACTTTCGTTTTTCAAAAAAACACACAATTTTTAGTCAATTTGTTGCGATTTCAGGCATAATATCACGAAAAATAGGTAACGAATCGCCATATTTTTTGTTTGTATTGATTGATGTATTTATTAATAGTATAATGATAAAAAAAATTACCTGTTTGCTTTGTGTTTCTCCTGGTAAATCACTATTTAAAAACTAACCGTTTTTTCACTATTTTTCAACTTTGATGGAAAATAAAAAAAATCTATGTTTTTCTATATTTGCCATTTTTGCAAAACCTGTTCTTTGATTATTTCTTTACATATTTCAAAAGGTTTTATCTGGCCGTACGTGCCCGTTTGGCTTCTAGAGGTAAAAAAGGTTAAAAACACATGGTTGCAGAAATTGTATGGCGTCCATCCCTTATATGTTTTGACTGACAGTAGTTTTTTTTTAGTAGTAAATTTTTGTTTAAAATTTTTTTGTAGCAGTAAATTTTTAGACATGGTAGCATAAGCCTATATATTGCAAAATAAGCACAATGCCTGGATTAGTCTACGACTCAAAGTTGGCGCAACAATTACTGAAACCATTAAAGAATTTAAGTACTGAAAACATGGCGTTGAACAATTTAAAATTATTTGAACTGTTTAGAAAGTCAACCACACCAAAGTTTTTCAGGGAAGCTGCTTTAGAAGAACTTGATAGCTTATACGGAAATATTGAGAGAAGCGAAATTATAAAAAATAATTTTTATCTGATATATGCAAATATTAAGGCAAAATGGGTGAAATCTAATCGAACTATTCAGAACTTCAACTCCAAATACGAGGACTGGCTTAATGAAGACACCATCCTGGCTATAATGGCAGTAGATAAACCCACCACATCAACCAGAGGAGCAAAAGGAAGGCCAAAAAAAGTATTGAGGAGTGTTCAATTTTCACAAGAAAGAGGAAACTTGCCGATGCCACCAATGACTTGACCACGAAGCATTTATCGGACGCGCTAGCTTTTAAATATACAAAGGATAGTGAAAGATTTAGGTCTCAAATAACTAAGTCTGTTGCTGATGCAAGCCCACTGCGACTAAAAAGGATTAAGGAAAGCATTCCCACGCCCACAAACGCACACATTAAAAAGTATGGTTCCGAAGAAGCCTTGGCCTTGTTTATGGACTTAGAACTTTCCAAAGAGAAATATGAGAGACAACGGGCACCTTTAACGCGACACGGCGCTGACGTTTTACCCGGATACAAGCATATCACGCAAGCCAAAATAAATTCTCGACCACTGCATACGGAGTTTACGGAAGTCTCTGCGAAAGCCAATCTGCAGGATCTCATGGGCCATACAGTGAAACGGTTGTTGGAGAGTCTTCCTGAAAATGAGGTGAAAATTCTTCCTGAGAAGTTGACATTGATCAGCAAATGGGGCTGCGATGGATCATCCGGACAAAGCGTTTAAAAAGCAAAGCATATCTTCTGATGACGCTACAATATCGGACGGAAATATGTTTATGGCATCTGTTGTTCCTTTGCGGCTAAAATATGATGTTTCCCTACACTGGAGAAATCCACGTCCGTCATCAGTGCATTATTGCCGACCAATAATGTTTCAGTTTGCAAGGGAATCGGCAGAACTCATAAGGACCACGGTGAAGGACATTGAAGAACAAATAAGCAAGATTAAGCCTACAAAGCTGCAAATTGGAGAAGGAAAATATATTGAATGCCATTACGAGTTCCACCTGACCATGGTTGACGAAAAAGTCGTAAACGAACTGACAGGAACAAAATCAACAATGTCATGCCCGATTTTCAAAAAGAGTCAGAAGAACTTTGGTAATTTAAACGATTCAACAAATGAAGAGAATTACGAATATGGAATGTCACCATTGCACGCAAGGATTAGGTGTATGGAGTTCTTGCTAAAACTGGCGTATACCCTACCACAAGAGGAGGAAAACTTCGATGAAAATACATCAATAAAGGATAAGGAAAAGATCAGAAAGAAGAAAATACAGGATGCTTTTTTTAAACAAGTTGGACTCAAAGTAGACTGTCCCAAGCACGGATATGGTAACTCAAACGATGGAAACACTTCTAGGAGATTTTTTGAAAATGATGAGGCAGTAATTAAAATCACTGGAATTGACAATCAAATCGTGAAAAGATTGGTAACGATCTTGGATGTTTTAAACTGCAATGAAAATGTCAATTCTACAAAATATGGAGAATATGCGTCGAAAACTGCATCTCTTTTAGCAGAAATGTATCCACAGAAGAAGTTGACCCCGACCGTCCATAAAATATTGGCGCATGGCAAAGATATAATTGAGTTCCAGTCTTTGCCAATTGGAGAGCTTTCTGAAGAAGCACAGGAGTCTCCTAACAAATTTTATAAAAAATATAGATTGCAGAACACATTCAAAACATCAAGGGTAAGGCAAAATAAGGACCTCTTCAACATGTTGGCAGCATCTTCCGATCCACTTATTTCTTCTCTGCGGCATGTGAAGTCACGAAAAGAGTTAGAAAATAATTATAGTTTAGAAATGCTTAGTCTTTTAGATATACCTTCTCCTACGATTTGTGATGAATACTTTACAGAAAATTGAAAAAATTAATTTTAAAAAAATTATTTTTTTTTTTTAGTTTGTTGGGTAATAATTTAAACCATAAAACCCTAAAGAAAAAAAATAAAAACTATTTAAAAATGTAAAAAAAAAAATTTTTAGTTACCATAAAATTGATTTTTCTACTAATTTTAACTTTGATAACCCATAAGTAGGCCCCTACAAAGCGTAGCCCCCTCTCCAAACGCTCATTTCATAGGCTGAACAGTTATCTATCATATGCTGTTTAAACTTTTTAATTATCTTATTCGGTTCAAAAGATATGATTTTTGCAACGAAAAAACTCAAATGGCGCCACTGTGCGTTCGTGAGTTATAAAGTCACAACACGATTGCTATATATATATATTAAAATATTTTTATGGTACTATATACTACTTTCGAAACCCGTTAAATTCAAACATTGTTTCGCTACACTCTGCTTGGAAAATAGTAAAAGGAAAATGTTTGATATGGACTTAAATCTTTTTAATATTCATTGATTTTCCTTGCATATCCGGAAGAATTAAAACTTTCCTTAAATAAATTTTCAGACATAAAACCTCTTTGTAATGAGCCGAATACCTTCTGCTTAATCATTTCGAAGATGTAAAAGATGTATTTAATGAAACAGATAGTATCAAGTTCTAATAATAAAGGCAAGCTCATATTAATATAAGCTCATATTGATATCAAGAAAAAGTGTTTTATTTGTTTTTTTACAATTAAATTTATTGAAAATGGATAGACTTATTTTATGAAGAGGAGTCCGAATAAGGAGTAATACGAATATGGAGCAAAATTCGTGACGAGTGCAATCCTCTATATACAAAAATTAAGTAATTTTCATAGACTTACGAGGGCTGCTCTATATATTTCTGGCCTAATAGTGAAAATGCGAATATTTATAATCAAAAATGGTTTAATTGTTTTTCAAAGTATTCTTCAGCATGATTTATACACTTTTGCATACGCTCAAACCAGTTGTCGAAGCACTTTTTCCACTTCGATTGAGACACCTCTAAATCATGGTTTTTGAACAGCTTCTTCCGGCGACGAAAATCGTTGACCAAGCATTTTTTTCTTGATGTGCGGAAACAAGAAGAAGTCATTAGGTGCCAAGTCAGGGCTGTACGGCGGATGATCCATTAATTCGACGTTTTGGCCGGTCAAAAACGCTCTGGTTTGAGCCGATGTATGAGAGCTCGCATTGTCATGGTGAACAATGATTCGTGTTCTCTTGTTGGTTTTTCGAATTTCTCCGATGACTTCAGGCAAACAAATTGTAGTGTACCACTCAGAAGTGACCTTCCTACATTGCTCAAGTGGAACAGTCGCCACATGACTAAGCAAAGAAGCGTTTTGCTGAAATCTGCGCGTATAGCAGCTATAACACCGATAATGAAATTGTGTGCTACACTTAGGTTTTTTGCTGATTTAACCTACCAAAAATGCAGTGCAGTTATAAATCACATTCCTTCCATAATTCTTTGGTTTTGTTTTTGCTAGATCGAAATATCGGTCGACCTGGTCCAGTATAATCAGCTCTCAAGTTTTTCAAACCGTTGTTTTGTTGTAACTTTATTTTTTCTCTCCATTTTCCCTAATTAATTTAATTTGAAGCAACTGCTACTAATGAGTTGTAATACAATGTAATTTCAACTTGAAATTTTTTGGCAGGTTGAGTTGTAATTGATAATACCAAATTGCAAAACTTAAACTAAAGTATAATTGAGTTGTAAATCGTAATAGGAGTATTAATTTAGCGTTTACCAACTTTCAGTTGCCCTCAAATTATGTTTTAACTTATAGTTAATAATTTAAACATGCAAAATTTTATTGCGATAAAAAAAATATATATATTAGTTACATACATATATTTAGATGGAAATTAATAAGAAAATTAATTTTCTATTAATTTCAGATTATTTTTAACCGACTTCAAAAAAAGAAGGAGGTTATTCAATTCGACTGAATGTTGCTTTTTTTATTTTTGTGTCTGTAGAACGCAGTCATTTCTGAACCGATTTTGAAAATTATTGGTAATATGATAGATTATGCTTACAGATTGGTCCCGTTTAAAAACAGTTCATAATCTTAAAAATTAAAGGGTGTCCCCATTCAACATACATATTTTTTACGTGTATTATGAAATGTAAAGGGCCATTCTGTAAAATTTAAAATGACTGCGTATTACTATGGCTCCCAATAACAAAAAGCTATACAAAAAAAAAAATTTAAAAATTAAAGGGTGCCCCCATAATTGATGTAAATTTACATATATGGGCCTATCTTTTGAACCGTCATAGACAAATGCTTGCAAATTTGACATTATGTCGATTGATATGGTCGTTATAGTAACAAGTATTAATATTAAAATTAAAGGGTGCTTCTAAAAAGTTGTAGACAGACGATTGAAATTTACAAAGAACCTGTATTTTTAACCTCGCTACTACAACAAGTATAAAATTTGGTTTTGGAAATAAACGGGTGTCCAAATAGTTGATGTAATTTAGTGTATGTGGCCGAACCTTTCAACCGTTATAGACAGGCAGCTGAACTTTACAAGGGACCATGTCCACTATAACAAGAAGGTTAGAATTTGAATTTGGAAATTAAAGGGTGTTCTCAAAATTAATGTAATTTTTTCTATATAGTCGTATTTTTTGACCCGTTGTATGCAAACACCTGAATTTTAGACAGAATGTCCACTACTTTGTTTCGTATAATAAGAAGTATAAAAACTTTAAACTATAAATTAAAGGGTTTAACAATAGTTGATATAATCTGATGTATATGGCCAAACCGTTAAACTGTTAAAGACAGACGGTTGAAATTTACAAAGAACCTGATTGCTAAATCTACTACAATAGCAAGTATATAATTTGAATTTTGAAAATAAAGAATGGGCCTATAGTTTCTGTAATTTGATGTATATTGCGAAACTCTTGAACAGTTGAACAAGTATAAAGTTTGGAGATATAAGGGCGTCCCAATAGTTAATGTAATCTAATTAATGTGGCCACACTCTTGAAGAAATCGAAGGAATTTACGTAGAACAAATCTATAACCTTTGTAAGTTCATTTGCTGGCTACACTAAAATTTTCATATAAAAGAGATCACCTGTAATTTTCGTTTTTTTTTGGGATTTAAATGTACAGTATTTTTATGCTGGTATATATTGAATAATAGAGCTGTGTCGTTCGTGAATGCACGGGTTAAATTGACCGAAACAATCAAGAGAACGAAATGATTCGGTGATTTAGTTGAGGTCTTTTCGTTCAGTAAATGTTAAATTGAACGGATGACTTAAGTGAACGGAGTAAGCCAGAAATTTAACCGGTTCCTTTCGTTTAATAGTGTACGGAATATATATGGTGTATTTATCACTTTCGTTCAGTTGTTTGTTTTCTTTTTTTGTGTTATATTCTTTTATTTCAGTGGATTTTTTGTGTATTAGAAGGAGTTGCTGTATATATATATATATATGTATATATACGTATGTAAGTACATATTTCATTTTTGTTTGAATTAAAAGACCTTAAAAAAAATTAAATTTAAATTAAATAAAAAAGTGATTTTAAATAAACTAAAGAAAAAGCACAGAGAAAAAGAAGCTTAATTTGTGCTGGAATTATCTCGTAAAGCAACAGCGAATCACATTTTTAAACATTTCATTAATAATAAAGTTCTCTATTTCGACGAATACTAATTTTTTTTTGTGTGGAAAAGAAATTGTTTGGTGCTTTCTTGGTTCTTGTTAAACATCTAGTTTTTGTTTTTTTTTTATTTTCCTTCTTTATAATAAAAAAGCTCTCTCTTGAGAACCTACAAATCTGTAAAAAAAAAGAAACAAGAAAATCACATACAATATAGATTGATGTTCAAATTTGTTCAAATTGAACGAAAGGGCTTGTCGTTGGTAAATGACCGGAAAAGACCAGTCACTGAAACGAAAGATCAGGCACATGTCTATTGAATATGGTTGAAATGAAGTGAATAAATTAATAGCGCCTTAAAGTATGCTTCAAGACGAATGTCATTGATGTGAGCATAATTTTAATCAGCAGTTTTCAAAATATATGAGACCAAAAAGTTATTGACATCAATCGCTGACGTATGAAAACTAGTTCAGGAATAGCAATATAAAGTGGAATTCGAAACAGAGAAGTAGTCATTTTTATGACACAAGATTTTCTTACGGAAATGTTTTCTAACCTGTGTCGTATTTAAACATATTAAATAAATTAAAAATTGGGAATTTGATAAAGCCCATACTCTAATATGAGTATTAGCCTTTACCTTTACTTTCTTTGGAACTGTTTAACAGTTGTCTACGGTGCACAGTGGAACAGAAACGATATATTTTGAGAATAAATCGGAAATTTTTATACGGCATGTCAGATTAAAACAAAGTTTCACATACAAACAGCAGAAGAGTATTTAAGCTTAAGTTTAAGCTTTAAAGACCCGCCGATGCGACACAATAGGGTTTGGAACCCTCGGATTTATATATTTTTGTCAGTCTTTTAATTTGTTTATTTTTTTAGGACCTTCAAAATTAAATATAAACCGTAAAGTTATCGGTGTAGTTAACGAATTTCTTGCATTTGAAAACTGAAAATTCTCTATATTTCAATACCTTCTTCAAGTTGTTCCTATAAGCTTTTAATGTTTTTTTTTTTTTTTGTAATTTTAAGAAATGATTCGAGACGTGCTTTCACCTTCAAAAATCAACATCGGTGATTTATAATTCAAATCGGGATATTTAGAAATTAGCACAATACTTTTTTAAAAATTAGTTTAATTAATAAATGTTTCCCGTTTTTAATTTAAATATTGAAAACCAATTTTATTTAAACGAAATTTTCATCTCTGTAATAAGATCTTATTTTAAGGACCTTCCGAAATATTACTTTGAGTTAAAGTTTTTTTCTATGTTTTTGTTCTTACTACAAAAATCTTTACTTTCTACATCTCGATCGTTTTGAGAAAATGAAGGCCATAAAATGGATGCAATAAAAAATGTTCAAATATTACTCTAAAGATTAATCAAAGATTGTATGATTGTCATTAATATATTGAATAATTCAAGTTAAAAAATCTGTACTATTAAAACCACCACTAAAAAAATGAAGCGGGAGTAAGTTTTTAAACAAAAGCCAGCACGAAAACCATAATAATAAAAAATTCTTAAGGGTGAACCACAGCTAAAAAATGTATGCATTAACATATACAAGTGCATATACTACTGATGGAAATGTTTTTACCCAGGGAGGATTTTTTTTTTCAGAAGGAGGAAAAAATAGAAAAAAAAATATACATTAAATAAAAACAAAGATATAAAAAATTTGATTAATTAAATAAGCAGAACGCACGGTACAACATTTTCAGTTTTTACGGTTAAGTCACATATGGCTGGTTTGTTATTGCAAGAAAGGAAACGTAGAAAAGCAGGAAACAAACAAATGCGAAAATTCGCAAAAAACATTTAAAGAAAATATTTAGCCTGTGAATAATCGTAAAAATGAAAAGATGGTTGGGCACCAAAGAGTAAGTATTTAACTTATAGCACGTGTAAAAAAAATATCTACGATAAAAGAAAAAAGCGTGATCTGATGCTAAATTTTTAATATGCATTAAGAAAAAACTATAATTGACAACCGGCTGCGGATATACACACATGATAAATTTTATTTATTCATAGGAATAATGTTTTGTGTTTGAATCTAGTAAATCTATTGGTGGACGGGTTTTTACGATTCGTATAAGCTATTCGGGTCATACTCACAGTAGCTCATCAATATAACACTCAACAGAATGGCTTGAATGAATCAGCTTACTAAAAGGTGTGGATAAGATCATAGCTTCAGTCTGTTACTTAAAACCTTATCTTAAGTTTATTCATCAACGTTTGTGTAAATTAACTTTAATAATTTAGTTAACTTATTTTAAAAATGCCACTTTTATGCTGTGCGTTCATCAGGAAATATTACCAATACTCTCTTAAAAGCCAAAAATATTCTAGAAAAATAGAATTATGTACATATTATTCTAATCCGTGACTTTTATGATTGGAAATATAAATTTTATTTGCCGATTTAAAAAAAAAAGACGGAAGTTATTAATTCGTCTGAACGTTGCTTTTTTATGTTTGCGCCAGCAAAACTCAGTTCATAATTTTAAAGATTAAAAGGTATCCCCATACAACATACATGTTTTTTACGTGTATTATAAACCACAAAGGTCAGCACTTTTAATTAAAAAAAAAAACTATGTATTATTATGGCTTCCAATGGCAAAAAAGGAATACAAAAATAAATCTAAAAATGAAAGACTGTCCCCAAAGGTGACGTAAATTTACCTTATAAACTTTTACAAAGTGTCGATTACTATGACCGTTATAATAACATGTGTATATATTTAAAACGCTGCCACAGAGGAGTATTTGACCCAAAAAGCTGGCCAAAAAGGCAAAAATTAATTTGATGAAATCCTAAGAAAAAATTACGCAGATCGATAGAGAACAAAATTCTACATCATATCGTGCAAGTTCAAGGGTGTAAGTTAAGATTTGTAGTTGTGGGACGCTGTTAAAGTCAGGAAAGTGAAGAAAATTGCATGCGTTTTTATTGAATTTTTTCGATTTCAAGATATTTATATGATTTTTTTTTATGGCTAAACGAATAGAGGTATTACATTGATTTTTTTTTTGCCTGAAAGATTTCAGCAGCAGCTATTTTCAATATTTAAAAAGAAAAAATTATCTTAAATATTTATTTTTAAAATTTTAATTATAAAAAAACTATGAATTTAAATAAATTAATTCTTACCAAAAACAAAAACGGAAAAGCTTTTTGAAAGTGAAGGTAGCTGTTGTACAAATAATGTTATATACCACAATAAAATATGAAATCTCTAATTTAAGAAAAAAGAAAAAAAGTTTGCGCAAGTTTGCGCCATTATTTTTGGTGAATTTTTGAAAATTTTACCTTTTTTCTATTTTTGCTCATAAGGCACTTTTTCTTATACTTTATTGTCGTCATAAACTTTTGTGTTTTTCGAATTATTGATGTGAAATATTATTTAATCACTTTTAACAACTACCAACATGATGGATTACCTGCCTTTAAAGAGGAATTTCTTAGAATTCAGTTCTTACTTTATAAATTCAAATTTACTAACTGTAAGTTTACCAGCGGTCTATGTAATACTTCATCGTCTTCAGGACACTTTATTTCTTCTGAAAATATAGTTAGCTATAAACATACCTAATTTAAAAGGGTAACAAATCAAAATTACATTTAAAACGGTGCAGGTATATAAAAAATGCACCCAAGTATCAGGTTATTAACTAAGTAAAAGAAAAATGCACTTTGAAAAATATACATATATGGCTTATTGCGCAAAATTCTTATTATAAGAGTTTTGCAACTTTAAGAGATAACATGGAAAAAATTACACAAGATTTGAGTTATTCCAAATAGTACAGGAATCTAATGCTAGAATCATTGACGAGAAGTTGCAGTTTTTAGCTAGTAAATTGTGTGCGATTTCAGAATGCCAGGGAGATGGGGATATACGAGCAGTAATGCAGTGTGTTATAAATTTCAAAAATTGTTTCAAAGGATATTGGGGTTTAGCACAACGAAAAGAGGACCGATTTTTAAGCACGTATGCTAAATGGCTGGAAGGAACTGTGACAATACCAGTATTTGGCAGTTCATCTTCAGGGCGACCAAAAAAATTATTTAATGAAGCAAGTGAAAGAGAAGAAATTCGTCAGCAATTAACAACAGAGGAGATCACATTTACTGCATCAATGAGCCAGATGCGGCTAAATTAATAATGGATATAACACGATCTCCAAGAAAAGCAAAAATTTACAAGTGATCGTTAACAACTTCCGAAGTCAACACAGTCAATAAGTTTTCAACGGAGGGTGCTTTAGCATTGTTTATAAATGCTGAACTCACGAAAAACCAATATGAAATTTTATGCAATGCCAACAAAATTGTATATCCATTGTATTTAATAATATAAAATAAATATTAGAAGGGAACATGTTTTTGCTTATTTGGTTGTTTATTCCTTATAGGAAGCCAAGCTACGAGACCAATTTTTATAAATATATAATATTGGATATATTATAATTTTGAGAAAGGAGACATTGTAACATCCATAAAAAGCTATGTTTTATTTCCCTGTACCTACACAACTACAACAGTTCGACTATCTAAATTTAATTTGACTTGCTCTCAGAATAAAGTACAGTTGCAAATCAAATTTTGGCGGAATGCGAGGGGGAGAACGGCATACGTAATAATAAATAATTTTTCTAAAAATACACAACAAATATATAAAAATAAATTCTCTTCAAAATGAAAAAAAACAAAGTTCTAAATAGTGGTTGGGTGGGTGGTTGGTGGGTTGGGGGTGTCAAAAATAACACTATCCCAATAATAATCTGCCACTACCTTTTTTTATCAAACTAAAGCTAAAACTATCAAAAAAGTTAAACTTTTAAAACAAAAACCACGCTTAATAATTTTGGCCAGCTTTTTGGGTCAAATACTCCTCTGTGCGCTGAATTGAAGGGTGTCCCAACAGTTCATTTAATTTGTAGTTTATGGACATATTTTGAAAATTTACAAAGAACCTGTACAGCTTAGTCCGCAATAGCAACAAGTATAACATTTAGACTTAGAAATTAAAGGGTGTCCCCATAGTTAATGTAATTTGATGTATGTGTCTATTAACCGTTGTAGGCATACATCTGAAATTTACAAGAAATCTCTATTGCTTAGTCCGCTATAGCAAAACTATGCAATTTTAATTTAGAAATTAAAGGGTGGTCCCATAATTGATATAACTTGAGCTATATGGCCTACCTTTTGAAGCGTTATGTGCAAGCACTTGAAAATTAGACAGAATATGCACTACTTTTTTGGTGGAATAAGAAGTATGGATATTTAAAATTTTAAATAAAAGTGTGTTACAATAATTGATGTAATTTGTGTAACCAAACTCATCTACTTGAACAGCAAAATGTTCCAAGAATTCTAAAATAAGTAGTTTCAAATTCATGATACAACCGCAAACTCGGTTACAGTTGTGTAAATAAATTTAAACGCTGCCTTTCATCCACAAATAATAGTCCACACTGCTGCATTAACGTTAGAAATCATCAATTAAAAACACGACAAAATTTTGAGTAATTTCAATTGACTAGACACTACAAAATATGTCCATGGATTATTATTTCTTATTATAATTATTTTCGACCCAGAGAACTAAGTAAAAACGGTGCAATTAGATCTTCCTAACATACTTGATATTTCTAAAGAAGAATCAAAAGTTTGTCAAATAGCTATACACAAGTTCGCTCATTTCTCTATTAAAATTTGTGTTTGTAAAAAAAAAAATATTTTATTATAAGTTTCAATTAAACAATTGAATTTGTTGAAAAATCCCCACTTTTTAAAAATTTTTTTAATTAAAGAAATCCGCCAAGTGGGAGTGGGACTCACACACGAAAGGTTGCGTACCATGTATAGGCCACATTTTAATTAAAATTTTTAAATAATACGTTTCAAAAGAAGGACATATGCATGAAAATTGCGTTGCTATCTTGACACAATTCCCTTTTTTTTGTAATTTTTTTTGTCTTCTTAAGCATAAGGTTATAACGGTTTAAACTGCCATATTAGCATATCCGTACATGTACCTATTGCGGTACATCCTTTAATTTTAAGTTTCACTTTTTACTTGTTGCTATAGCGGATTAAGTTTTGCATTCACTGTTAAAAAAAAAATATTTTATGAATATCACGGAACCCCTAAAAAATTTCAAGAGCCCGTTTATTACGGGGTTCAGAGATAGACGGCTGGAACTGACGGATAGTGGTACACCTTTTGTGTACCACTTTATCAATACAGTCGTGATTGGAGTAGCCATCAGCGGAAACTTGTGTTTATCCTCTGTCTACACAAGATGCCGTTTATATCATATTATGGACGTGTAAATTATTAAAGATATTGTTCAATTTTCAAGCTAAAATTTCAGCATATAGTTCTGACTACAGAGACTTACACGTCCGTGCTAGCAAAAAAGAAGAGTTCGTTGTGCAGTAGGTAGAGTCGATGATCTGTAACCTTTTAGAATTTCCAGGAGCGATAATATTTGAATCATGCTCCCAGATCGTTTCAGTATACCTTAGTCACAAATAGACCTTTTTATCAGAAATTCATAATTTTAAAAAAGAAATAAATATACAGAAACGAATAATTCCTTCCAATGTCTTGCTAAAACTATTGCTGAGATAAAGACATGTGACTTTTCTTATGTTTTTAGTCTCTGGTTACAACACCTTAAAAGCTGAAGTGAAGTTAAAGTATTCCGGCGTTCTTTGTAGAATTTCATAAAAAATTATTTAAGCAAATAGTTGGAGTCATTTTTAGAGGTCACAAGTCGGTACATATTTATATTAAAAGGCTAATTCGTTACATAATAATTCTTGTAAAAAAACCAACTTCTGCCTATAACGGTTCAAAAGTTTGGCTACATACTCGTATATCAAATAACATCAACTATTGGGACACCCTTTGATTACCAAATCTATACTTTATACTTGTTGTTATCGCGCACTAAGCAATGAAGGTTCTCTATAGATTTCAATCGCTTGCCTATAACTTTTCAAAAGTATTGTATATGTATTGTATTATATACAGTACTGTTCGAAACATAAGCAACTTTTCCCCAGTAAATACTCATGGTCGTATATGTTCTCTTTAAATAGATTATTGAAAAATTTCCTTTTTATTTACTATTATACATATAGAAAATATAAAACAAAAACAAAATTAACTTAAAAATTAGCTGTTCGAAACCTAAGCAACTTTTACATTATTGCATCTGTTGCGAAATATTAACTAAAACAACAACAAAAATTTTAAACAAAAATTTTAGTCCCGTTATGATTGCTATTGAAAAAAGTGATTTTGGTTGATTTTATGCACTTAAGTGGTACTAATTCTTTAGAAGTGCAACCATGACGCGAACACGTTATGGATCAGCTTTTAAGCTAAAGATTATTGACTTTTTTAATAACGGTAAATCCCAAATTGATATAGCAAACCAATTAAATATTAATAAATCAATAGTTTCCCGACTTATAAAAAAGTATAAAGCTACTGGGAAAGTAGAGAAGGCCAATAGCGGTGTGCGACCTCGAAAAACTCCTGAGCGAACAGACCAGAAAATTTTCCGTCTAGTTAAAAAAATCCATTTATTTCGTCGAAAGACATAATGAATGAGCTTGAACTTCATATTAGTTCTTCCACAGTAAGAAAACGTGTATTGGAACAAAACTTAAGGAGCTTCATGCCATCTAAAAAGCCTTTGCTGAATAAGAAGCATCTAAAAAAGAGGTTTGTTTGATTGATTGCAACGTAGTCTCTGATTTTCTCAGCTTTTCGGTAGTTTTAGGTTGGATTTTGCTAGAGCACATATGGATTGGACTATATCCAAATGGATATTAGTGATGAATCTAAATTGAACTTACTAAATTCAGATGGAGTTTGCCACGTGAGAATACCAAAAGGAAAGCGGCTACATCCTCGGTACTCAAAAGCCATAATAAAGCATGGGGGTGGAAATGTGATGGTTTGGACTTGTTTTTCGGCAAGTGGTGTTGATCCCTTTGTAGAAAATCAAACAAAAATGGACCGTTTTGTTTACAGAGACATTTTAGCAACTCACATGCTCAACTATGCTAAGTGGGAAATGGCACTTCGAAAGGTGTTTCAACATGAAAATGACCCAAAAACTCATCGAAGTTAGTCAAGGATTGGTTATTAGTTAATGGGGTTCAAGTTGTGGATTGGTCACCTCAATTGCCATACTTGAATCCCATAGAGAACCTCTTTGAAATTTTAAAACGGAGAGTTGGAACTCGACGCTTTAAAAATAAACAGGAGCTGATGAACTGTCTAAAATCGGAGTGGGAAGCTATAACAGCATCTATTCTATCTAATCTTATTGAATCTGTGCCCTAAAGATGCGCCGAGGTCGTAAGAAATAAGGGATATCATAGCAAATATTAAAAGTTGCTTAGGTTTTGAACAGCCAATTTTTAAATTAATTTTGTTTTTATTTTATCATAACTTCCAAAGAAATGGATTTTAATTTTTGTTGTTATTTTTAGGTTATAGACACATTGTGTAGTAGTAAATAAAAAAAATATTTTCTATAAATTTATTTAAAGAAAAGATATGTCTATTATTACTTAGTGAGAAAAAGTTGCTTAGGTTTCGAACAGTACTGTATGTATCAAATTGAATGAACTATTGGGGCACCCTTTAATTTACAATTTATATTTATACTTCTAATTAAAACGATCGGAGTAGTCGACGTTTGGTCCAATTTTCAAGCGTTTGTCTATAACGGTTCAAAAGATGGGGTTGCCAGATGGTCTGGAATGGCCTGGATTGTCCATTTCTGGTTCGAATTACCAGTTACCGGTTAAAATACAATTTTTCCAGTTAAAAAATAAATAACAATGAAGTAGAAAATCTATATTAATTGATCTGATTTGTTCTTTTCATATCAACTAGCAATTTTTTTTTGTGAAAGGACTATTAGTATATTAGATAATCTACGCTCGTACGATAGAAGTAGAATGTTCTCCGACCTAATAAAGGCTAAATTTAAATAAGAGTAAATTTTAACGAAATTTGTTAAAATTATCACAATATTTTTATGTAAAACTGATGCAAAAGTGTTACGAGTTTCTATAATAGAAAATAAATTAAATAAATATATATGAATATATATATAAATATGTAATAAGACATAAGACTGAATAATAATTGTTACTTTTCCTTGCTTTTATGTTGTTTTTATACCCTTCACCACAAAAAGTGGAGAAAGGGTATAACTAAGTTTGTCATTCCGTTTTTAATATCTTCAATATCAATTTTCGACCCCATAAAGTATATATATATATTCTGAATTCTTATGCATAGCGAAGTCGATTGAGCGATGTCCGTCTGCCCGTAAGTGTTAGTGTTGAAATCAAGTTTGCCTTTGAAAAATTTTAAAATTTAAATGCGCCAATTGGTCAGACATAGTGTCGAAACAGGTACTATTAGAAATCCGCAAGATCGGTCCATGTCCTTATTTTTCCATATCGTTTGAAACAATGAAGTAACTTTAATCAAAAACACAAATATATGGGGCGATAGAGAATTAAAAATCAAGAAAAAAACCAAGTGAAAAAATAATAAATTTGTTTTTTGTTTTGTTTCTTTGTGTTATTTTGTTTGTTATTGTTGCCAGACACCTAGTCTATTACTTTATTTTTTTAAGACCCTTCTCTAGAGCACCGACTTCTTCCTTTTTCCTGATGTAAATTCCTCTTCCACGTCCAATCAAACTCTTATTAAGAGTTTCGAAAATTTTACGTGAAATGCATAAACAAGTCTAATTTAACAAAATAAAATTAATAAATATTAAATAAAATACTTACTCATCCATCTCATCAGCCATTTATGTAATGCGTGTATTGCATGGCAAATTTCTGTAGTGTATTTTAGAACACACAACAGTTAACGTGATACTAACTAATGTGTTCTAGAACGCGCTGCGCATCAGATGCAGCGCAGTAATGCATTTAAAAATAAGCCCATTATAACATCTTAATCACAATAAGAATGTTTAACTGCATATTAAATTATATTCATAATGCGTTTAAAGATCATAAACGCTTTTGAAAATTACTTAGTAATTAAAAAAATTTAAAACATTTTGTGTACATACTTTTGCTATATAGCAACTTGCCTTTAGTTAAAGGCAGGATTTTGTTGGATCGATAAATGGCTTTGCGTTGTAAAACCTTAATTTGTTATTTTTTTATCCATTAAATATTTACCGGGCAGAAAAAATTCTACCTTTAACTATCGGCAAGTTGTATTAATATCCCTTAGAATATTATTTTCAGTTTTTATTTGTTTTCTGGCTTATAGTGGTCTATTGTTTCATATATTTTTTTCACTTTAGTACATTTGCTTTAAAATTGTTACTATTTAATGCCAGTACAGTTTTCAAGTCTTATATATCATTCCCAAAGCCACAACAATTTTTTTTGCTAATTTTTGCTAGTAAAGCGTTCATTTCCTCTTTTACATTTAGGAGAAAAATTTTGTAAATTTCTGTTTTAATTTCTCATTGCTAGTTCTTGCTAGCAAATAGTTTTAATAAATACCACGCTGTACGGGGAAAAAGGAAACTTTAATTGAAATATACAACAACTTTGCAAAATTTTCGATAAAATAATAACGAAATTAAAGACATAAATATTCTCATGGAAAATATATTATTAAATACTATTACATGAAATATATTACTGCGGGAAAAGCATATTCATATGGCCATTTCACTACTTTTCATATAGCTCATCAGTGGATTTTACCCAAATTTTTTATACAAGTTCAAGTTGAAGTTTGTTTTTCCTAAATATTTTCAAATAAACATTTTAACAATTAAATTAAAATAAACAATCAAAAACAAAAATTTAACATACTTAAGTATTTTCCAAAAATGTCTTAATTGCGCTTGCAAAATTTACTTAAAAATAAAGATGCTTACAAACTAAAACTTAAACACTAAAACAAAACAAAGAACAAAGAACAATACAAAAAAATTAATAACAAGGATAACAAGTAAGAGTGCTATATTCGGCTATGTCGAATCTTATATACCCTTCACCATCTATGTAAATCTAGTGAAGTAACTTTAATCAAAGGAGCAAACATTTGTGTGACAGAGAATTAAAAAATAAAAAATATTTGGTACTGCATAATTATACATAATTTTACATAAAAATGACATCGGCTCTTAATGGGTTACGCATTTTTTAAAAATATTAGTAAAAAAAAAGTTTTGAAATGATACCCATATGAATATTTAAAAAAAATGTTAAAATTTCAGAGGCGAAAAACTCGTATATTATTTGTTTTTTAATTCTCTATCGCCCCATATATTTTTTTAATTGGAGTTACTTCATTGTTCCAAATAATATGAAAAAATTAGAGGTAGGCGCGGTGTTTATCGTAGAAGGTGACACCTAGGTGTTTAAGCCTGTTCGAAGTCCCGATCTGCTCTCGTCCAATAGTCAAACATGGTATTTGTGGTCCATGACGGTTGTGGTATGTCGGATATAAAGATATTTTCTAGCGCACAGGGCCTAGCAAAGAGCACTGTGGCACTCCAGCACAAATCGCTCTCTCGGCAGACCACGATTTGCGATTCCACGCTTTTAGAAAATAACCAATATTATAGCAATAGTTAAAAAGTATGGCTAGAAATCTTCATGCTACAGCATTGGTTCTTTTCAATACAACATCAGCTATTCCATCAATACCACAGGATCTCTTATTTGGCCTACGCCTCAACTCATTGCCTATAGCTGCAGAGTCAATAAAACCAATCCCGTCTGCATTCTTCAGCTCTCCGTCCGCTGTTAGAGTCCTGACAAAAAACGTTACTGGTCTACAAGTCCTATTTATTTATTTTTTTATTATACTCGTATTATATTATAATTTAAAAGTTTTAACAACTTAAGCTATCGGCCTAAACATTCAAAATGGTTAGAATTACTTTAAAAGAGTCACTTAAATATTCTTATATATATTAATAATTTAGATAAACTTTAACACACTATTAATGCTTTTCTGGTGAATCAGTTAAGAATTTACTAAGTTGGATATTTCCAAACAAGTGTTTTCAATCGACTGACATTCTGAAAGGAGGTGAGTTGTTGTTACGTTAAATTACTGCAAAAACAGTAGTCAGGTTGAGTGCTTCTTAATATCAGAAAACGGTGTGTGAATCTGGCAAGTGTAAGTCGAAGTTTAGTGAAACATCTGTTTTTATACCTGTAAGTAAATACTGGGAGTCTGATTAAAGTAGTTATTTAGAATCGACGGATGAAAGTTTTCCAAAATAACCCTAGTTATTAAACTTCTGAATAAGGTTGTCTTTTAAGCTCGATGGAACTTACTCAAGAGTTAACTGTTAATCGAACTGTCATAGTGCCCTCACTCTTTGTCATTAATAATCAGTATACTTTGGCAAATCATCATGAATAGATCGACATTTAACAGCACTATCAAATTATCAATATAACTAAAAGGAATTCATCAAATCGCGCAAGGCTTACGCGCATATTTCTGTTTGGCGATGAAGCTCATGTTTGGCTTAACGGCTGTTTTTTTAAAACAACTTTGCCGCAAATGATATGAAACCAATCTACAACAGACACCAATACATTTAAAAAAATATACCATTTTATGCTATTTAAAAGCTGGTGGCATAATTGGATTTTATTTCTTTAAAAATTAAGCCGGACCTCGACGATCATGATTATAAAGAAACGGACCTGTCAATTGGCCTCCACGATTGTGCGACTTGAACTCTTGACTATTTCCAGTGGAGCCACGTGAAGCTACTGGCTTATGGTGATAAACCAGCAGCAATTGGACATTCAGAATTCGCCAAGAATAGTTGCGATGTCCATATATTCGAAATCATTTTGAGATGCATTTGTCACTTGCTCTTTCAAATACATTTTTTTTTATTAAAATTTATTTATTTGTGTTATTATCAACAATTTAAGTTTTATCGGGGCTTATAAATGCCTCACATTTGGACACTGTTTATATACAGGTATAAATTTTGCTATCCCATATGACATGTTATCCACAAAAGCTTTAATTTGAGATTCATTTGTATTTAAAGTCGTTGAATGATAATTATTAAACGGATTTTTATTTTCATTTTAATTCTGGCTCAAAAACGGAAGGACTATCTGTAAATATAATGTATTTATTAGAAGATTTTTTACTTAGTTCTAAACCTTTTAATTGACACAGCTTCTGATTCAAAAAAAGTTGCATGCCTTGTTTGTTAAGGCATTTTCATCGTCTATAAGGGATCCAACATTAAAAAACTGTGGAACACTATACGGTTTAGCTTGCGCAGGGGACACGCAAATCTGACGATGCAACAATACTGTAGTACTATATTTACGGAATAAAATCTATTTCGTAGCTGGAAAACGCCAAGCTTCCAAATCCATCGGTCATTGAGATTTTTTAAACAACAAACTCATTTTTTAAAAATTAAAAAAAAAAATTATGTTCTCGTTATCAGTAAAAATTTCAAGGATATCCAAGAACAGTAACGCAAAGTATTTTAGAGTAAATTTTGAAGCTCATTCACGATATTTGTTCAAGGCAGCAAATTTGTAAATCAACTTCTAATTTAGGTCGCGTTCATTTTTTGTGGCTCAACAATTTCAGCTTACATCTGTGTGCCTGTTACGATATATACTGTAGAGTTGTCCCTTCGTGATTCTAGTAGATTCCTTTGCGAGTGATGATTCTTTATGAAAAGAGGATGGGGTTATAATCTTTAAAATATTTGTTTCATATAGATTGCTGTAGCCTATATGACCTTTTAATTTTAATGATTTTTAAAACACAAAAAAAGTGACGAAATAAGCCTTAAAGTGATAGGATTTGTTTCATTTTTCATTTTGAAAACAGTGAAAGTTTGGAGGAAAAAGATTAAAAAAGTAATAATATTGGTTTTTTATATTTAGCCAAGCTTTCGTATAAAAAATTGTAAAATCTAGATACACACATTTTTCTCTTGCTTGTAATTACAAACGAAAATACAGGCAAAAATAAATTTATTCACTTGTATCAAATGGTCTCTATTCAATGTATATGCTCATAATCTTATGGGATGAGGATATAAAAATCGATATTCAATATTTTATCCCTGTGTATTTAAATTTGTTGAAATCAGTAGGAAGATTTTTTAAGGACGCTCTATGTATTTATGTATAAATGGAAATAAAAAATGAGAATGTGGATGCCAAAAATAAAAAATAAAAATAAATGAAAACAAAAAACTAACAACAATGACGGCATTATAAAAAAATCAACCCCTAAAATATTATACTAAAATGTATTAGTGGCGGTGGTGAGCCTGAATCTGTATGTCACACAATTCATATGTAGCTGACTGCTACACTCAAGGCCACCCCTGGGTCCCAAGACGTCGGTGGCAGTGACGGTAACTTTAGCGGTGTAAAAAAACAACAAAAATTAAACACAAAAAAAAATTTAAATCAGCAACGGTAAATATCTATCTATATGCACAAACACATACATTGGTACATACATTCATAATAATATTGTAAAACAAGTTTATATACTTAAACATACATATTTATGAATACATACTTATATGAAAATAGATATGAATGTTAGTGGTGGGGTAAGTGTGGGAGATGGGTGGCAGACAATAAGACAGAAGAAAGTAATTTTTACATAAATATTTTTTTCTGACATCATATGCCTTTTGAATTTTTTATGAATACATACCACCAATATATAATGTGTTTAACACATGTGTGTGTGTGTGTGTATGTGTGTGTTTGGAGGGAAGCAGGTTTCTACAATTGTACATACTATAGAAAATCTTTTTTATTTTTTGCACTTATCTTCTGAGCACATATAAAAAATTGGCCTCTTCTTAGGATCTGAAAGTATTTACAAAATCAGTGTTTCGTTTTCTTCACTTTTTAAAATGCTTCATAACTATTTTTTGATTGTTTTCAAAACGATATTTTCATTCTCGTGAAATTGTCTTGTAACGCTCCGGTCACACAGTAAAGAGTTTCAGAAAAAAATTTTTTTCGAAACGTTTATTAAGGCCAGGATTCACTATCATATTCAGTCGTACGATCTGTCGAAAATTGCTTGTATGCTCAAAAGGTATGATAGTGTGGAATAAAAGTGTATGTGTGTGACAGGCTTTTTGACAGATCTGTACAATTTTATAATCTTTTGAAATAATTCATTAAATGTTTTTTATATGCGGTTTTTTATAAGATGTTTTTTGCATCCTTTTGTATAAAACTGTGGTACTTACGACGCCATTTTAAAACGATCTTTAAAGTAGGAGAGAGCTGTATCAAATTTTTTGTGTAATAAATCGTACGTTTATGTTTGAAAGCGTATTCTGGCATTTAAGGAACATTAAGTTTGTTGTTTATAGACCCATTAACTTACAAACTTGTTACGTGTAATGGTGGTGCCCAATAAGTTTAAACCAATAGTTATTAAAGGTGTTTTTAACTTCAAGTAAAAATTTTAGTTATTAATCTGTTTTTTTTTTTTTTTTTTTTTTTTAACGAACATAGTGTAGTGTACAATAATGTTCGTCATCAAATTCATTTTTTCACATATAAACCGAACAATGAAAACAAACGGCTGCAATAAAATGAGACACACGCTATGGTTACATTGCAGTATTAAAATAAAATTAAACACGAGGGTGAGTCAATGTGTCTTTAAAATATAACTGTCGAAACTTGCTGTACGAATGCATCTAATTTAAAAATGTGCACAATGGGAAAATATTTAAATAACTTGCTCCAGCAAGTAAACTTAAACGTGGCCACATTTTTGGAGGTATGAACTCGGCTGAGCTGTGAAACCTTCAAAGGCAATTAAGAAGTGACGTCAAAGGAGACACTATAAGTAATGCTCACAATTTGAAAGAGTGTTCCAAAGATACTTTAATACTTTATATAAGTATGTATGATACCTTCAATGGCAATACTATATCCTAAATTTTACCACTATAAGCGGTTTAAATAATACTTTAGAGTATATTTTCTGATTTTAAGCATGACACAAGTTTTAAACTACAAATCTAGCAGAACTAAAAGCTTCACTCACTGTTTGTTTGTTAATAATTTAAGCTTGCGAGTAAAATGTAACAGACAACAGGACACTTTCCGTGAAAAGAAAATTCTTATGATCGTTTTCTTTGGAAACTGTAATCTAGCAATTTTGTGAACGTACCATGGCTATGCAAACGCTACCGATATATTGGCGATATTTCATGTTTGACGATATATCTGCATCGGCGTTGCTGTTATTTTTAATACAACGATACTTTACAAATTTCGAATTAATTCAGTTTCATTTCACTATTTTAATTGTTATTTTAATTTTTAATTTATTCCCCAATTTGAATTCATTTATAATTTTTATATTTTTTATATTTTATAATCAGGGGTGAACTTTTCATGGGAACGTTTGTACCCGCTATCAATTCGTAATGAATACAAATTAGAAAGAAAAAAACATAAATAGGGGAAAAAAATATTCGAAATTTTCAAAAGTTTTTTTTTTAAGTTATAGAAATGTAGAAATGTTATATCTGTGGTAGAAATGTTAAGGGTTGCTGCCATTGTGCTGTTGCAAGAGGAGGTGATACTGCATCAGAGAAAAGCTAGTTGCGCGAGATGCCTCTAATCCTCCAATAAATGCATATGAATATTTACGACTCTTCCATTCCTTTGAGTTCATAAATACACTGCTCGCTAACTGATAAACTTTTAGTTTTGTTAAGACCACCTCCTGTTTTTCGTTGGCATTTCAAATTTCGGCAGCCTTTGACTGGACATACCTTTTTTGGTGTATCTATAACTAATACCACAGTTATATACATATGCATGTATGTATGTATGAATGAAAATGTGCAATGTACAATATTTATAGTAAAACAATCTTTTTCCATTCAAATATTTCTTTTATAGAAGGACCAGTTCTCCTACAAGAAAATTCCAGAATTCGACCACCACATCTTTCGATAGCTTTACAAAACCACATGCAATGGGTCTGTTATTTCGAATCCTATTGAGAAGGATGTCGCTTTGCGCTTTATTTATCGACCTAAAACATAACTTTCAATAATTTAAATATTAAAAAAAAGAAAATAACTTACATTTTTATCCTGTTCCATTGAGAAAACAAAGTGAACGAACTAATACAAAAAAGAGGAAAAACAACTTTTAAAAAGTCGTTCACGATATGGCGGATTTTTTTTATGGGAATAATTTTGTGCAAGTTATTTCCTACTGACTTACATTTCACAAAACGGAAATAAATTTCATGGAAAAAATTGTTCACGATTGCAATTTAGGGAAAAGAAAAAATATTTCGAGGGAAAAACTGTATACGATAGGGGTGAATAAAAATAAGGGACGTTAATAATTACCAGTTTCGTTAAAAAGTACTTTTGATTTTTGCTTTTTATTTATTGCCCAGAAAATAAAGGTTATTTTTAACCGACTTCAAAAAAAGAAGGAGGTTATCAATTCGTCTGAATGTTTTTTTTTAATGTTTGTGGCTTAATAAATTAGTCATTTCTGAACCGATTTTGAAAATTTTTTCTTTTCTTTAAAACGCTATGCTTTCAGATTGGTACAGTTTATAAATTTAAAAACTAAAGGGTGTGCCCGTACAACATATATGTTTTTTACGTGTATTATGAACGATACAGGGCACCACTTTAATATTGAAAAAACTGCGTTTCACTATAGCTCCCAATAGCACAAAGTAATAAAAAATAAATCTAAAAATTAAAGCGTGTCCGAATAGGTGAAGTAAATTAACCTATGCGGGCCTATCTGTTAAACCGATATAGCAAAACTCGTGAAAATTGGACAGAATGTCGTTTACCATAATCGTTATAATAACAAGTATAAATGCTTAAAATTATAAATTAAAGGGTGTCTAATAGTTTGATCTGATGTATGTGAGTTAACTTTTGAACCTTTCTAGACAGACAGCTTAAATTTACAAGGACGCTGTATTGCGAAACAACAAGTAAAATATTTGATTAAAGAAATTAAAGGGTGTCCTTATAGTTCATTTGTTTTGATGTATCGGTTTCGCCAATGTTTTTTTTTTTCTCTAGAGTATCCCTATTTATGAACGTAGTTTGTCAGGAAGCAAACGGTACAATAGCAAGAATTTTGTCTCTTGTTTTACAGGAAAAACAAATATTGTGTTGAAAAAGAAAATAGTGATATATTTTCTGGTTTACTTGGGTAATTTTGTAACCGGCCTCTTAAAACAAAAACTTTGCAGACTTTTTTCTTTTTCCAAAAAAGTGTTTCTAGAAGCAAACATTAAAAAACATGATTGTTGGTGGCTGTGGGTGATGCTGTTGTTGCTGCATATTTTTTACAATTTTAACTCGTCAAAATAATTTCCAGTGCTTAAGTCTTATTTTTTTGTTTGTTAACAATTCCTTCTTTTTTTAAAGCGAGTGCTTGTGTGGGTTAGATTTTTTTATTGTGAGGGTGAAGTGGTGACATTGCCTTCGTCTGACAGTGGCAGAGGTGAATAAAGTATAGTTAAATAAAAAATATATGCACACATACAAAATAATGAAAAAAAACTGAGAGGGTGACTTTATAAATTAAGCGTTCTTTTACAATTTTGAGTTTTAAGGGTTTTTTTTCGGTTAAGTTTTTTAATTTAAGAATCAAAAACAAAAAAATAATGTATGTACTGTACTCAAATATATGTGTGTATACTTAACAGTAATTTTTTATAACATTACCCAGGGTATCGTAAATTTTCAGCATAAAAAACTCTTGGGGTAGTTTTTTTTCCTAATTTTTATCATCTGTTTTAGATTCATATTCGTTGCAATTTTTTGTTAAAAACAAAGAGATTATCATTACTTAGTTATATTTTTTTCATATTTTCATGCTTTACACTTAAAAGAGATTAAAAAACGGGTAGTTTTTTTCTTACTGGAAAACAAAATTCCAAAAAGAAATGAATATGAAACAGATGAAAAACAGGTTTTTCGTTTACACAAAGTTTCTAATTAAAATAGCTTTCTCTAGTACTTGAAATAACAAAACCTTAATTCAGACGGAAATATAGCCAATAAGTTTTTTACAAAAACGAACAACACATGAGTGTGGGTTAATTTTTAGAACTCCAAAAGTATTATGGGATATTATTTATCTTCTATTGACCTCCACATTCGATTTAAATCTTTTTCCGCAGAGCCAAATTAAAAAAATTAAGTAATATTCAAAATATAATAGATATACAATCTAGTGAATAAGTAAGCGGCACTATCTATGTATCTATCTCTCGCTGAAGGGTTGTTATATATATATATATAACTATATATATATATAACTTTTGTTTTTCAAATTTTAATGTACTTTGTTTAGTCAGTAAGTTGAATTTGTGAATTTTCAAATTGGCTCCAATGGGCTTTATTGTTGCGATACCCCCATAATCGTGTAACCCCACGAAAATCGTGTAAATAAGTAAACACGGAATATTTCATTCCGTGTGTAATTCCTACATCATTCATTTCCGATCCAACACACAGAAAAAAAACATGGTTGTGATATGGTCACAATAACCATATTATGTTCTTTGTAACAATGTATGATTGCGTAGAATCAACTATAGTTGTTTTCACGAAAACTTTAGTCAAGATAAACATTTTTTGTTAACTTTTAACGATTATATGGTTACTATGCACAAATGCAACATGGTTGGTTTTAACTTAAAAAAAATTTCAACCACAACCAAAGTTTTATAACTTATTAAAAATAATATAAATTATTTAACCATAAAATATTATTTTTTATCAAAGTATTTTTAAAAGCAACAGTATAATGTTTGCGCTAAAAACTATTTTGTTCTAGTACTTGACAGTTAAGTAATTTTTCTGGTAGCTTAAATTTGAAATTGTTTGTTCTGGTTAAAGAAACTGAAAAAATAAAAATTTATGTACAAAATAATAATTAAAAATAATATGCAAAATATAAAAGCAAATAAAAGGAGAACTAAAATATTTAAAAAAAAGTTGAAGTAAATATATATATATATATATTGTAAGCATATAAATGTTTATTCTTGTGTTTGAAGCATAATTGTGAAATCATTTATTTGAGCTTATAAACTATAATTTTATATAACTGATTTATGTAGCCTATGATCTAAGTAATTTTAAGCAATTAGTTGATTTTTTATAAATTTATGCTTTTAAAAAATTTTTATGACAAATCGTTAATGAATAAAACAATAACAACTAGGTCTTTTTTTTATATCAGGAACATTTTTTCAATTCAATTATATACCATGACATTTTCAGCCATATTATTATATTTTAACTTAACCATTTAATGTTTATATTTGAACATAATTATGTTAATACTTTGGACAACAATATGCTTGCAAATGTAACAATACTATGTTTTGTTAGCAACCATAAAATGCAACCATAGTATGTTGCTCTTAGATTATGGTTACCTCAATCATATTTTTGCTTTACCAACCTCAACCATATATATATATATATATATATATATATATATATATATATATATTGGTTTGGGTTAAAATCAACTTTGCCAAGGCAAGGCACTAGGAGCGCTTGAGAAAATTTAAAAACGCCTATTGATCATGCATAGTTTCGAAAATTTTGCTATTAAAAATCAGAAAGCGGGCAAAATACTACGCCTGCCTCTAATTTTTCATATCATTTTTTTTTATTAGAGTTACTTCACTAAACTAGATTAACATATATGGTGAAGGGTATATACGATTCGGCATAGCCAATTATAGCACCCTTACTAGTTATTTTTAACTTTAGCTTTTATATATTTACAGTTATTTTATTCTCTTATTGTGTTTCATTATTCCAGGTATTCAATAACTTTGTTCACAACTTAAACAAATAGGTTCAATTTTACAATTTAACAATTTTGAGTTACAATTATGTATTTGCATGGTGTAATTGAAAGTTTTTAATTAATGTGTTCCACGTTATGAAAATTATACTAGCATATGCTACAGTAACCTTTTTCTTGGCTAAGCTTGGACAACAACTCTAGGCAAAACTTACTATTTTCGAACAAAAAGCTTTTTTTTTTGAACAGAAAAACTTTATGGTAGGACAGAATTTGTTATGCCGACTTATCTGTAAATTTTCTTATACATATATGATGAAGGGTATATAAGCTTCGGTATGGCCGCATATAGCACTCTTATTTATTAACCGACTGCTTTTTTTATATTTGTGCTTCCAGAACTCAGTCATTTCTACTCCGATTTTGAAAATTTTGGGTAATATGATAGATTATGCTTACAAATAGGTCCCGTTTTAAAACAGTTGATAATCTTAAAAATTAAAGGGTGTTCCCATACAACGTACATATTTTTTACATGTATTGTGAACTGTAAAGGGCGATTCTGTTAAATTTACAATGACTGCGTCTTACTATAGCCCCCAATAACCAAAAGTTATACAAAAATAAATCTAAAAATTAAAGGGTGCCCTCATAATTGATGAAAATTTACTTATATGGGTCTATATTTTGAACCGTTATAGACAAACGCTTTCAAATTGGACAGAATGTCGATTTCTATGGCCGTTATAGTAACAAGTCTTAATATTACTAATTATTAATTTAAGGGTGCGCCAATAGTTCATTAAATTTGATGTATATGGCCATACTTTTGAACAGTTGTAGACAGAGGCTTGAAATTTACAACGAACCTGTATTGCTAAGTTCGCTAAAACAACAAGTTTAAAATTTAAATTTGGAAGTTAAAGGGTGTTCCAATAGTTAATAAAATTTTGTGTATGTGACCAAACTTTTGAACCGTTATAGACAGATCGCTGAAACTTAAAAGGGACCTGTACTAATATATATCAACGAGTTTATAATTTGAATTTAGAAATTAAAGGGTGTCCCATAATTGATGAAGATTTACTTATATGAGCCTATCTTTTGAACCGTTATAGACAAACGCTTGCAAATCGGACAGAATGTCGATTGCTATTGCCGTCATAGTAACAAGTATAAATATTAGGAGTTATAAATAAAAGGGTGTGCCAATAGTTCATTTAATTTGATGTATATTGCCATACTTTTTAACAGTTATAGACAGACGCTTGGAATTTACAACGAACTTGTATTGATAAAATATGGATTTGGAAGTTAAAGGGTGTTCCAATAGTTGATGTAATTTCAAGTGTGTGGCCGTACTTTTAAACCGTTATAGACAGAACGCTGAAAATTAAAAGGTACCTGTATATCGCTATATCAATGAGTTTATAATTTGAATTAAGAAATTAAAGGGTGTCCTGTAATTACTTTAGATTCACTTATATAGGCCTATCTTTTGAACCGTTATAAACAAACGCTTATAAATTTGACGCAATGTCGATTGCTATGGCCGTTATAGTAACAGCTGATAATATTTAAAATTATAAATTAAAGGGTGCACCAATAGTTCATTTAATTTGGTATATGGCCATACTTTTAAAGAGTTGTAGACAGACGATTGAAATTTACAAAGAGCCTGTATTACTAACTCATCTATAACCACAAGTAATAAATTTGCATTTGGAAATAAGCGGGTGTCCCAATAGTTGATATAACAACTGAAATTTTCAAGGGACATGTTTTGCTTAGTCCGCTATAACATGGCCGTACTTTTTGAACACCTTATTTTAGACAGAATAGTATTATTTTTTATAATAAGAAGTATAAAAATGTTATATTACAAATAACATAGTTGGTATAATCTGATGTATATGGGCAAACTGTTGAACTGTTAAAGACAGACGGTTAAAATTTACACAAAACCTCATTGCAAGTATATTATTTGAATTTGGAAGTAAAAGGGTGACCCTATAGTTGCTGTAATTTGATGTATATTGCCAAACTATTGAATAGACGAACTAGTATAAAGTTTGGAGATATAAGGGTGTCTTAATAGTTAAAGTAATCTAATTTATGTGTCCATACACTTGGACTGTTATAGGCAGACAGATGAAATCTGTTTCGAAGTCGGTTTTTTTTCGCAAGAATTATTTTTTAACTCAATGTGTTTATTAACTCATACATTATGCATGTTAAACTATGGGAATTATGGATGAGCTTCTTTCTCCAACCCTTCAACTCATTACCCAGAAGCACCAAATAATATTTAGTTTGAAGTAGTATCCATTTGTCTTTTCTAAACTAACAATAATCAACAGTTCAGAGAAGCTAGGAAACCACAAATTTATCACACTTTTTTAAGCGACTTCAAAATAAGACTGAGCATTGCTTTTTTAAATTTGTGCCTTTTTCAGTTAGACATTTCTGGAATGATTTTTAAAATTTTTTTATTTTTAAGGTGATGCTTACAGATTGGATCCGTTTTGAAAACTGTATTGGGCACCACTGTATAATTAATGTAAAAAAATATAAATATTTAAAAATATAAATTAAAGGGTTGCCTAATAGTTCATTTAATATGATGCATATGGCCATACTTTTGTACAGTTGTTGAGTATTGCTTAGTTTGCTATAACAACTAGTATAAAATATGTATTTAGAAATTAAAAGGTGTGCCAACTGTTGATGTAATTTAATGTTTTTCATAAACTATTGATAATTATTTCGATATTTTGTAATGCTGCCATATTTTTATCATAGTTAAATAAGAACGATCAAAGATCACTGAAAACTGAAACTGCAAATTAACTAAATGCGTTTTTAAATATGATGTCAAAAAACTGGCCATTTGTCTTCATTCTTTTTAAACCTCATCCAACATATTTTAAGGCATTTTAACATTTTTCTGTCCGTATTTTTTTTTCTGTTTAACATTTACTCTTCTAGAGAATTAGTTAAGATAAAGTCTTTTCTTTTCATTTCCTACAAAATGGAAAATGAAGCTCTTTTCGGCGAACCTTTATTGCGTTATAATAGTCTTGGGCAGTGTATAATTGGTCTTTTTCTTTAATGCTGTTTCAACAACTGCAAAATATCTGCCGTTTGGAAGAAACTTATAAGGAATGGATTATTTTAGTTTAAAAAGAAATATTTTTGGGATAGAATTGTACAGCAAAAATGCTTTTGTTTATTTTATGTCAAGATAAGAGTCTGTTAAAATTGTGATTGTAACTGTAGAGAGAAAAAGCCTATAGCTTAACTAAACTATCGTTAACTTAGTTTTTGGAAAAAGTGGACTTATACCACTTAAAAAAAAAACAGCTCATTACACAGGCCAACGGGAAAATTTTGTTTGAAAACTTTATTAACTTTAATAGCTGATCTTTAGAGATTTTCATGTGCTCAAAGCAACATGCTTTGTATTATAAACCTCTATACAGTGTATAGGGGATTAAGATTTATTCTGATCACCAAGTTTCGTTTTAAAATATGATAGCTAAACCTTTTTGACAAAGTATATAACGTTTCTTTCGTATTTTTTAATCACAGACTCACCACAAATACAAAAACAAAAACTGTCAGCAGAATTTTTACAACCATGATTTTACATTGTGAAGTTTGGTTGACAGTAAACTAAACTTTAGCTGTTGACAAAAAAGACTTAACCTTATGTGTAATTTCTACAAAATCCATTTCCGAGCCAATAAAGTATATACATATATTCTGACTTCTTATGCATAACGAAGTCGATTTATCGATATCCATCTGTCCGTCAGTCATTATGATCGGTCTATGTCCTTCGAGGCAGCAGGCAAATAACCACGCCTACCTCTATTTTTTTTATGTCATTTAAAAAAATTAAGTTACTCCAATTAAAAAAATAAATACATGGGGCGATAAAGAATTAAAAAATAAGAAAAAAAACATTAGAAGGTAAAATTTGCGCTCGCCCATATTTTCCGAGTTACGGTGCTCTGAAATTTTAAAATTTTTTAAATATCAATATGAGTATCATTTTAAAGCTTTTGAAGAGGTCTGTAAGGAAATTCAAATTCTTTAAAAAATACTTAACCTATTAAGAGCCGGTGTCATTTGTATGTTAAATTATATACATACATATATGCAGTACCAAAATTTTTTATTTTTAACTCTCTTTCACCCCAATATTTGCTTTTTTTTATTAAAATTACGTCACTAAACTAGATTTACATAGATGGTGAAGAGTATATTAGATTCGGATAGCACTTTTACTTGTTTTTTATTTTATTTTTTAATTTTCTCTTACACAAATATTTGTTTTTATACCCTTCACCACAAAAAGTGGAAAACTGATATATCAAAGTTTGTTATTCTTTGTGTATTTTCAACACTATCCATTTCCGACCCTATTCTGACTTCTTATGCATAGCGATGTCGATTGTGCTGAGTCGGTCTATGCGTCCGTGTTAGTGTTGAAATGAAGTTTGCCGAGGCAAACTGATTTAACAACAAAAATAAATAGGTCAATCGATCAGATATAGTGTCGAAAGAGGTGCTATTGCAAATCAGCATGATCGGTCCATGTCCTACGAGGCAGCAGGCAAAATACCACGCCTTCCTCTAAAATTTTCATGTTATTTGGACAATAAAGTAACTCTAATCAAAAAAAGAAATATGTGGGGCGTCAACGGTGCTCGCCCATATTTCCGAGTTACGGGTCTCTGAAATTTTCAAATTTTTTAATATATCAATAAGTGGTGTTTTTGATATTTTATTTTTCATCCTCTTTCAACTGTATATAAGAGCCGAAAAAAGAAAGAAAAATATAATTACTGTTGGTTTTTGTTGTTTTTGCTTAAACTTTGATTTTTTTCTTTGCTTTATTGTTTGGACAAAAATCTTTAGTTTATTTAAAATGTTTGTCAGAAATTTCCTGAAGAGTTAAGTAAGCGATAACAAAATGGCCATCGAGACGTGCTTTGACCCTCAATAATCAATATCGGTAATTAATTAATCGGGATAACTAAATAAAAAATAGCACGAAGTTTGTATAAAAAATAAGTGGTGTATTTTTAAAGCTTTTGACGAGATCTTTAACTAAAAATTTTTTGAAAATGTTTAACCCATTAAGAGACGTTGCATTCACGATTGTTCTATTGGCCTTGAATGAGGGCAGATATTGAAATTCTTTTCTTAAATCATGTGATGATTGCAAGAAGTATAAACCAGCCAACATAAAACCTGTAGGATTATTACAAAAATGTCTTGTATGGGAAATAGAAAAAAATTACGGCTAATACATTTTCCGAACAGATTTTGTGATTAAGCACATATCAGCAGAAACAAGATTGGATATCCTGTTAGATTTTAGTTGATATTTTTATTTGTGTCCAGTTGCATTTTTTGTGTTTCTTAAAGTAAAAGCAAACAAACTTGCGGATAAAGGTGCGTGAATATTTTTAAGAAAATATATAAATAAAGAAACTTGCTATTTCTACAGTGAATTTTTGCAGACAAATGGATGAATAAAGCAAAAAGAGAGATAGAGTTTTACAGATTTTTCAGGAAATTGATTCCGGCGAAAAATCTGTAAGTGATTCATTCAGTGATGAGTGAGATTATGGCAGCTATCCAAATTTTGAGCCAAATAGAAAAAAAATTGCGACGAATTCCTAGATCAAAAAGAAAAGCCTACTCAGTTTCAGTATTTAAATACCCGTCAAAAAATTTTAGAAAAGGTAATCGAGTGTAGAATTAAGCATATTTGGCGAAAGTACTTCCGAACTAGATTACCAACCTAATGATTTTAACTATTACATTGGTTATTGCTAGAAATTATAACAATCATTAGTACATATTTTTAAAGTATTCTCTTTTAAGTTAATTTAATTACTACTTTCTATTTTAGGAACTAATGTCATGTGTGTTGTAACATAAAATGGCAATCACCAAAGTAAGTCATTATATGGCAAGTATTTTTAAGGTACTGTCTAATTTTTTGCTGGGTGGATATAGAGAAAAATTTAGTTGATTTTAGTAATGCTGACTAATAATACTGCAGGTTTAGAAGAACAAAAATACTTCGATTTAATTTTAGTTTAATAAACTGTGAAGTAAAAGGCGATGTTGGTAAAGATTGTACTCTTAGAACTATTTTTGATACCATTTTTACGGAACATATGATTATGAAATTCGTAAGTTCAACTAATATATATAAGTCATCACCTAATTACGGACAACCCAAAAGTTGTTACGGGTACCAACTCCTTTCCAAATAGTAATATATGTACCGGCTACTAATTTAATGTTGCCGTTCAATAAAATTATTGAAAATCATAACTGAATATAATTTTGTTCTTGATTCCATTGACTTTGCTTCAATCCTGGAATCATTATCTTTAGTTATTCAGAAGATATAGACTATGTCCCAAAAAGGGACAACGCAAAAATTAACTGTCAGCGAATGTGTTAAGTGGGGTTGGTCTTTTTATGAAAAAAAAAACATCAGTTTATATGAAACAAGTAAGAGTGCTATATTCGGTAATAATTTTCACCATATATATATATATATATATATATATATATATATATATATATATATATATATATAATACGAGGTCTGCTATATATATTTCTGGCCTGGCAACACTGAGTGCTGCCAAGTGAAATCTGACATTTCCATTGGAAAGTTTGTAATTTTTAAGCATAATCGTACTTAAAACGTTTTGACGTACGACCGTTATTTGTGTTGTTTACAGTGACTTCAAAAAATTTATATAGAAAAAAATGGAATAAACTTGCGAACATTTTCGTGCCATCATTTATCACAAATTTCGACGTGGATTATCACGACAAGAGTGCATTTATGAACTTAAATCTTTGTATGGCGATGAAGCACCATCCTATAGCATTGTGAAAAATTGGTATAATGAATTTAATCGTGGCCGAAGCTCGCTCAAAGACGAATTCCGTGAAGGTCGTCCAAAAACGGCTGATGTGCCAGAGAACATTGATGCCGTGCGTGAACTCATAACGCAATATCGACATGCGACATACCGAGAGATAGAGACATCCTTGGACATTTCTTCCACCAGCGTACATTCGATACTGCATGAACACCTGGCCGTAAAAAAGGTTTGTTCTCGTTGGATCCCGCACAATTTGCAAGTCGCTCAAAAAAAGGCTCGTGTCGATTGGTGCAAATGTTGCAAAAATACAATTGCGGTGCTTCAAAAGACGTTTATAAGATCGTCACAGGTGACGAATCATGGATATATGCGTATAAGCCCGAAACGAAACAACAATCGACCGTGTGGGTCTTCAAAGACGAGCAAAATCCAACGAAAGTTGTTTGTGGAAGAAGCACTTCGAAGCAAATGGTCGCCTGTTTCTTGTGGCGACTGTTCCGCTTGAGCAACGTAGGACGGTCACTTCTGAGTGGTACACTATAATTTGTTTGCCTGAAGTCATCGGAGAAATTCGAAAAACCAACAAGAGAAGACGAATTATTGTTCACCATGACAATGCGAGCTATCACACATCGGCTCAATCCAGAGCGTTTTTGACCGGCCAAAACCTCGAATTAATGGGTCATCCGCCGTACAGCCCTGACTTGGCACCTAATGACTTCTTCTTGTTTCCGCACATCAAGAAAAAAATGCGTGGTCAACGATTTTCGTCGCCAGAAGAAGCTGTTGAAGTGTTCAAAAACCATGTTTTAGAAGTGTCTCAATCGGAGTGGAAAAAGTTCTTCGATAACTGGTTTGAGCGCATGCAAAAGTGTATAAGTCATGCTGGAGAATACTTTGAAAAACAAAAAAAATTTTTGATTATAAATATTCGCATTTTCACTATTAGGCCAGAAGCCAGAGCAGCCCTCGTATAAGTAATCAAAGAATAAAATAGAAATCTTAACAGATAAAACGTTTTTATTTTTATTAAAGAAACTTTTAAATATTGGTAACCTAACAAATTACCAAAACTGGTAATTTGTTAGGTTACCAGATTTTACCGCTACTGGACAAACTCGCATGTTTTGTTAAAAATTGTATAATTCAGTTAGCGTAATCCAGCGCCATTTTATACAAAACAGGCAAGATTCAATTGGCCGCCATTTTAAAACAGAAAAACACGTTTTTTATACCGTCTTTAAGAATGGCCCAAAACAATCTAGCTTTGCCAAGTAACGACAGCGGCCTTGTCAACAAGAGTTCGGTGGTTAACGAAAGTAACATGCAAGAGGATTCAAATGTTACATGCGGAAACGTACCTGCTATCTATGCCAGATTACCCGTACCACCAATGACGAACAATAACATCGGAGCATGGTTTATATGAATGGATTTCTGGTTTGTGGCTTCTGGCATAATGGCCGACAAGCAAAAAACAGCAACCATATTAGCGGCGCTGGACCCAAACATTATCGCGCAACTTACTGACGTTATTGCTTTAATGCCCACAAGCAACAGGTACGACTTTATAAAGTCAAAAGGTTGCCGACGCCGTAGTTGACGCTATGACCTCTAACCACATCCCGCCATCCCGTCGTAGCCGGTCAATAGCGCGCCCAGGTCAGATTTACGCCTATAACACCATTGGCGGTACAGGGTGCTGGTACTATAAAAAGTACGCCACAAAATCGCGAAAGTGCCGCAGCCCCTGCAATCACAAGATAAAAAACTCAAACCATCAGCAGGCCACGAAACCAATTAACTGCCCGTGCAGGTGGTTGATTCTGGCGAGATCACCACCACCAATTCGTATATTTTTCGCCTGCAGCTAAGAGACGAATTCAGTAAATGAAATTTTTTAGTAGACAGTGGTACCAACGTTTCCGTTTTGCCGCTGATGTCAAAGTCCTACAACATGCGTCCAACAGGCACGGTATTGTAAGGTGATTGGAGAACAACGAATGAAAATTGGTCTTGGTTTACACAGAGATTTCTTCTGGTCATTCATAGTCGCCGACGTTATATCTCCAATTATTGGTTTCATTCAACATTACGATCTCCTCATCGATCTGCGAAGAAAACGGCTAATAGAAAATAAGACGGGCAGGGTTCCAAAAACAATGTACCCTTTTTTTCTGAAACAGCTGCTGCTATTGAGACATTTAATGTGGCCGATCCGTTTGCCGAAATTTTACAAAAATTTGCGTCATCACGAAGCTATTGCCATTGGGCTCAGCAACAAAGTTTTCTGTCAAACATAGGATTATAGTAACAGGACAATCAGTTTGTTCTCGTCCACGTCGTTTATCACCCGAAAAGCTCGCAGTCGCTAAAAAAGAATTCGAATTCTTAATTAAAGCCGGTATTTGCACTTAATCAAAAAAAGTGACGGATCATGGAGGCAATGCGGCGATTATCGTGCCCTAAATGCACAAACGTTGCTAGATCGTATCCGCTATCCTATTCGACAGATTTTACCACAAATCTCGGAGGAAAAATAATTTTTTTTAAAAATTGACTTGCAAAAGGCCTTTCATCAGGTGCCAATTCATCCTAAAGACATCATGAAGACCGCCATTTGCACACCTTTTGGCTTTTGGAATTCAATTTCATGACGTTCGGACTGTGCAACGCAGCCCAAACCTCCCAACGTCTAATCAATAAAGTACTGCGCGGCCTAGATTTTGTCTTTCCGTATATTGACGACATTTGCGTAGCGTCAGATTCCATCCAACAGCACCAGAGGGAACTCGCCGAGGTATTTCGTCGCCTTCGCGAAAATCATCTCGGAATTAATCTTAAAAAGTGCGAATTAGGCAACAGCGAGATTAAGTTTCTAGAGCATTTGGTCAACGCGGAAGATATTTGACCGTTGCCCGAGAAAGTGACAGCTATAACGAATTTCCCTAAACCTAAGGTAGCTCAACAGCTTAAAAGATTTCTTGCTATGTTAAATTTTTATAGGAAATTCTGCATTTGAGAGTTGCAAAAGCGATTTGGCTGCAGCTACGTTGCTAGCCCACCCTGCAGCGGACGCCGAAATAGCAATATATGTCGACGCCTCTGAAACTGCTGCAAGGGCCCTACATCGAAAAATTGAGGGTTGTTTACAACCACTGGCATTTTATTCAAAAAAATTTACAACTGCACAACAGAAATATTCGACTTACGACCGAGAGCTAACTGCAATGCATCAAGCTGTTAATTATTTCCGCTATATGAGATAGAAGGTCGCCCAAACTCATTAAATCTTAAACATTTTCCAATTCCAGGCTCGGAGCATCAACTAATTTGTGACACATCAACTTCTCAGATCCGACAATTTATACCTAGAGATTTTCGTCAACAGATTTTAACGTCCACCCACAGTTTTTCCCACCCAGGCGTACGTGCCACTATCAAATTAACAATGAGCGGATTTCGTTGGCCTAGAATAGGGAGAGATTGTTCTGTATTTGTTTGCAACTGCCTCCAATGTCAACAAGCAAAAATTCACCGACACATTCGCTCAAGTCCAACTAAGTATGAGCCAACTACGCATCGTTTTGCTCATATCAACATAGACATCGTTGGACCCCTTCCATTACGCGAGGGCTAACGCCATTGTTTGACAATCATCGACAGATTTACAAGATGGCCGGAGGCGGTGCCAATTTCGGAGGAATTTATCCCACTGGATTTCCAGATTTAGCGTGCCTGCGCGGATAACATCAGATAGAGGCAGACAATTCGAGTCGTCAATCTTCGCGGAATTAATGAGAACCATTGGGGCAATACACTTACCCACATCACCATACCACCCGCAATCGAATGGTATAATCGAGCGATGGCATGATTCATTTAAAACAGCAATCCTGTGTCACAACCCAGCAAAATGGGTATTTCATCTACCGCTGATTCTGCTAGGACTAAGGATAGCTTTTAAGCCGGATATAAATTGTTCACCAGCAGAATTAGTTTACGGATCAACACTCAAAATTCCAGGGGAGTTTTCGCAACCAAAAAAATTAAAAACTCCGTCAACGATTTTCTTGCAAACTTCCGAGCAGCCATGCAGAAACTCACACCAGCTGACACAGCCCACCATTCAACACCACCAACATTCATTTCGAAAAGTTTACTGACTTCATCCCACGTTTTTAATCAAAACGATTCGATCCGTATATCCACTACACATACGTACGACGGCCCATATTTAGTAATTAAAGGCTACAAAAATTTTTTACAATTTTAGTAAAAGATCGTCATACAAATATCAGCATCGATCGTCTAAAATCAGCTTTTTTAATAAATACCGACACCAGCAACACAGAATATATCATTCATTCAGTTGCAACCACGAGAATCATCATCAACCCAGAGCCAATCGGAACTCCCTGAAATATCGCCTAGTCAATTAGAAAACACTGTTAACCCTGAGATGAAACCTCCTCGACCAGTAGTAAGATTTTAACAACAAGAAAACTCCTTCAAGACTTCTTCTAGTGGCCGACGTATTCAAATACCTGCTAGATTTAGGTAAGCTCCCGCCAGCCGGGGAAATGATGTAGCGCCCAAAAAATGATCATACAGTCTTTCGCGTCGTTAAAACGCTTACCATTTCTTTAACTTTTGTAAAAATTAAAAAGTATAAGTAATCAAAGAATAAAATAGAACTCTTAACAAATAAAACGTTTTTATTTTTATTAAAGAAACTTTTAAATATTGGTAACCTATCAAATTACCAAATATATATTACGTAGAGATGAGCATTTAAAATTTTGCACGACATTTTATGCTTATAAGCGAGAAATGTATTTATTAAAACTAGTTTCAATGCACCAAGACTGCTTATTAAAAAACTGCATATATGCTTCAGTGGTGCATATATACAAAAATCTGCAGGAAATAAACATGTATGTTTAAAATACTTATATTTATTTATTAAGAAAAATTTAAGAATTCAAATTATTTTATACATACGAGTTTAAAACAAAAAATGAAATATAAAAAATAAATAAATAGTTACATTAGTTCAGTCTGTTTCTATTTGCCTTGCAATATTTTTGATGTACTCGTATATAAAAAAATAATCAAAACGCGAATTTGAGTTTAAGCATACTAAAGTAAATGAGTATCGATTTTGACTTTTTTCTGCAATCACAAATGAACACAAAAAATGTTCAAAATTCAATTCATGGAATTCAATTTCATGGAATTTGTACATTATATTAGTTGGTCCCAAACGAAATTTTTTAATTGTTCACGCAATAAGAAAAGTTTTTAATTTATTCAAGTGAGCAGTTTTCAGATTTGAAATGCATATTCTCCAGTTAGTCTTTAAAAAAAATCAGTTATTTTACTTTGCCCATTTCCAAAGGAGAAAACTGTGAAGCATTACATATGGTGGTATTGGTTCGTATGTATGATTGTCGCCCGCCACGTCATCTGATTCTTCATCATATAAAATTTCGTTAATAATTTTAGCATCGTTTGGTGCTGCAGAGCATGGTTAATTGCTTTAAAAGGCAACAAAATTTTCACAATTTTGTTTCGCGTTCAGGATTAGAAATAAAAGTTATCGCCATTTTATTTCCCCGTTCTTCTGCAGTTGGCAGTTCTAGTGATTGTGGATTGTGGAAATTGTGGATTGTGTGTTCGATGTTGTGTCCGGCGTCTCACCATCAAATATGCTCGCATGGATATATGTAATGCCGTTAAAATGTTTACAGATTTTTTTAAATCTTGAATTTTTCTTCCTGCTAAAAAAAAAAAAAACAAATTTGGTTACGTATTATATTATGTCCGCTTTAAAAGAGTGAATAATTCATTAATCCAAAGGTTGCAAGATGAAAGTTGTATTTGCAGGTAAATAGTGAATATTTACATTTTTTAAATTGGGCTGTTTGTGAGCTAAAGCATTATCCACGGAAAAAATTACTTTGCCGTTTTGTTTTACTATTTCTTCGTCAAAGGATATAACGATTAGTTTCCAAATGTGCCTTTTTTGGGAAAATTATTTAATAAGTAGTTCACTGTTTTTGAAACACCGAGGCTTTTTCGATTTACCTATGGCTAAACTTTAAACAAAGTCACCTGTTGCATTGCATAAAAGTAAAATTGTAATGCGATCTTTTGGTGATTTTCTTCCAGAAATGTTAAAATCCTTTCAGCTAAGAGTAGAAGAAGGCAATGCTTTAAAAAGAAGGAGCATACTCGCTGACCACACTTGAAAGAATTGTTTGAAAATTTTTAGTTCTTTAGTTCTGCTAAACCTTCTCCATGAATTTCTTTTAATTGTTCCCTTCTCTTCGTTGCCATCGGTTGAGCCAGTCTTGGGTTGAAGTCCTCTTTTTTTAGTGGAATGGCAATTTTTTTTTTGCCTTTTCTATAATCATATTGGTGAATGTTACGGCAGCGGAAAAACGCATTTGGTCAAAGCATTTCCACTTTTTTATAGTTTCCTGATCGCTCTCTTTTTCTGGACAAATTATTGTCAATTTTACTCTTTTAAATAATTTACTCCTTTTGTGTTTTGTTCTCCGATTTTAAAGTTATTAGCCTCATATGAAAGTAGACAGTAGTAAACCTCGGGAGCCCAAAAATTAGAACTCTATTTCAACTATTTCACTGAGAACAGGGTGGTCCAAAATGGGCTTTTTCAGAATTTAGTAAATTTATGATATTTTTAGTTAATTTTTAAAGTTTAAATGATCATAACTTTTTTGTTTTTCAAGATTTTTAGACGAAATAAATTCTGTGTTGTAACATAACTTATTGCCTATTACTGGTTAATTTGAAGCTCTACTGTTTTCAGAACAATTTAAATATTTTTTAAAAAAGGTCAAATTTCTCGGAAATTTAATACTTCACAGAGCACAACTCCTGTGAGTCAAGCTGAGTCAAAACACAAATTTACTATTTTGTAGTCCTAACTCTCCCCTACATTCCTATATAAACATGTCCATGCATCGGGACTGCACTTTTTGAGCTACAGCAATTTTTCTGACACAAGGTAAGATATTCGGTACAAATGCACGTCATATTTTTTGAGAAGTTAATTGTATGTGAAAGTGGCTATTATGCATATATTTTGATGAAATTTTGTACAAGAGTTCCTATTGATCCAAAAAATAATTCTGCTGAGAAGTTGGCCCATATTTGGACCTAGTCCACATAGAAGGGTGTATCAAAATTTTGACAAAATTTACAATAGAACTCTCAAATTATGTGGTATCTGGGGCAATTCATTTGGAAAAGGTAAAAAATGATTTTATTGCCATCTAATATTACGTAACTTAAATACCTGAAAATTGCAAATGAATTTAAAACCAATGGAAATAACTGGTAAAACCAAGTACTTGTTATATAATTTTTCAAAGAGGAAAAAAAGATCATGTTGAAACTTCGAGCAATAGTATATTAATCCATGCATTCATTTTTTTCGTCATTATTGTTTAAACAATGGCTAAATTCAGTTATAGTGTTATATCTGATATATATTTTGAACGGAAAGATGAAAACGACATTATTTTACATATAATGAATAATCCATTCTTCAAAATATGCGACAAACAAGAAATTAAAATTCATAACTTAAAAATAAAAAACTTTTTAAATACTTTAAGAAAACGGTACAATCATTGTTCCAGAAACAAGAAATTGTTTTCTTGTTTATGTCTTTATTGGCCAATATATATATTATTGATTGTGTTACTGTTTTTTATATAAGCTAATTAGGCCTATTTAGATAAATGTAATGAAAACCAAATTTATTACATTTTTTTTAATCCCGACGTTTCGTCAATTTTTTGTTGACTTTTTCAAGGGATATTCGTCTGTATTTAATAAAATTATTATTATTAAAATATATATACAAAAAACAACAATCAGAACTTACAATAATTTAAGCAATATTACATTTAAAAGTAAACAATAAAAAGAATTTTACAAAAGACAAACATTTAAACATTGCACTACTTCTTTTATTAACAGTTGTACTTTTTAAATTTTTATTTTTATTTTAGTGCAACAACATAAGCGCAAGCTATAGAGTTGCACTAAAATAAAAATTTAAAAAGTACAACTGTTAATAAAAGAAGTAGTGCAATGTTTAAATGTTTGTCTTTTGTAAAATTCTTTTTATTGTTTACTTTTAAATGTAATATTGCTTAAATTATTGTAAGTTCTGATTGTTGTTTTTTGTATATATATTTTAATAATAATAATTTTATTAAATACAGACGAATATCCCTTGAAAAAGTCAACAAAAAATTGACGAAACGTCGGGATTAAAAAAAATGTAATAAATTTGGTTTTCATTACATTTATCTAAATAGGCCTAATTAGCTTATATAAAAAACAGTAACACAAGAAATTGTTTTACTCACGCAACCAAGAATGGATAAGAAATAAACTTATTTTTAAAAAGCCATCAGTAACTACCACGGAAACTGGAAAAGGTGGTCGACCAGCAAAGCCAATTGATAATTGTAGTGAAAGATCACGAAGATGCAACCTTAAACATATCAATGAAGAAGTTTCTTGTAGCATCATAAAGGATTCATTTCTGCATCAAATTCAACCATCGAAAACTAAAAAGAGTAAAATTGCTATCATTAAAAAAATAGTGGAAGCAAGCCCCAGACGCACAAAAAGGATTTTAGAAAGTATGCCGACACCAACTGAAGAAAATAAATTTACTCCAGAAGAAGCATTTGCACTATTTTTGGATTGAAAAACAATTTTTATTAATAAGCAATATGCACATGCAAATATATCAAAATGAAAAGTTTATTATTCGGAATCTTTTAAAATTTTATTAATTTACTTTTTTCGTGCTTGATTCCTTCAAACATAAATATTTCATGATATTCTCATGAAATATTTATTATTTGAAACTAAACTACAAAATGAAATGTATTACTGCGGGGAAAGCATATCCATATGGCCATTTCAATTTTTATTTTTAGTTTTTCATTGAATCTTTCAAGTACATATGAATGGTTCCCAATGGGATCCTAAATGTTTGCTGTGTTTTTTGAGTTGTTCTGTCTTATCGATTCAATGGAGTTCTCATTTAATCAATTTGGCTTTTGTTATGAGACTTTCTGTTTTTCTATACAAAATTTGGGTAAAATCCACTGATGAGCTATTTGAGCAGTAGTGAAATGGCCATATGGATATGCTTTCCCCGCAGTAATACATTTTATTTTGTAGTTTAGTTTAAAATAATAAATATTTCATGAGAATATCATGAAATATTTATATTTGAAGGAATCAAGCACGAATAAAGTAAACTAAATAAATTTTTATTAATACATTTAAATAAAATATATGTGCACTTTAAATCAATAGTAAAAGTTAACTTAAAATTTTATCGATGTTGTGTTCTGTATATAATATATCCAAATGGTATTGATATTGTTGGGAATTTCGGTGTTATTTTTCAGTTCAATCCTCACAAGAATTAGCTCTCTTCCAAAAAAAAAAACAATATTGAGACTAAATAAATGTCAGGGGCCAAATGTTGGCATTTTCTGACCAAAATTAAGTTTAGGGATAATAAATAAGTATTGGTTGTAAGATACGATTGAACAAAATAAGAAATTATAAAAAAATACCTATTTAAAATGTCAAAATATTCAACTTTTACAAAGAAACTCAACAAAAAATAAAATGCATTTTTAACTCCACATTACTTACGTTCCTATCAGTCGATTTTTACGTTTGAACGTGCAAAGTGAAGCTTAAAGTCACTCCTATTGAACAAAACAAATTGCATAAAAAAATACCAATCCGGTCAAAAGTTATAGAGTATTGATCGCTATCTCGCGAAATTGACCACTGTGCCCCGTATTTTTTTACAAAATACTTGCTTGCTCCAATCTTTAAGTTTATTAAAAAATTTTATAGATAAATTTATTCTTTTGGTTTCACTCATTTAGATTTAGTTTCTCTTTTACCTGTTTTTGAAAAATGGTCGATATTTTCAAAAATTTTTTGCACAATAGGTGGATATTAGCTTACTTATTAGAGAAAATAGCTGGTTTTACTGTAAGCGTTACATTGAGATGGAACTTTTTGATTGCGTTGAAAAATGTACCATGCGTATATGATTATTTTTATAACGTATTTTAAAAATTTACATTTCTTTACGTTGCATAAAAGCAAGAAACGCATATAAGCGAAATGCAAATAAAAAAATATTTTTGGGTTTTTAAATACCAAAAGAAAAATGCTCAAGCCTGGAGGCATATAAGCGTTAAATGCAAAAAATCGGCGTGCATATAAGCGATAAATACTGTAAAGTTTTGTCTCTTTTTCAAAAGCGAATATTGACTGTAGCTGTAAGAGAAATTTAGTGCATAGAGGAAAAATAAACAAGAACACACAAGTTTGTTGTGCAATAGTTGAAAAGACAATAGTCTCGGTGATACACTTGTCAATTGCGTTGGCATTTATTAAAAGAAGAAACTTTGCGTTTTTAAAACGCAATTTTATTTTCATTTATTTTATTCAGCAACAAAGGTAAACAAACCAAAAAAAAAAAAAAAAAATGAGTCATATATTTGAGAATGAGAAATTGAGGGTAGTTTAAAAAAAATAATAATAAAAAAATAATGTTGTCATGCTACGACAGTAGTGCACAACAGAATAAATTTTTTTAACTAGTGAAATTTGCATCGACATACAATAAACAGTTCCTATGCTCGACAAATAATTAAATGGTGTCGAATGCTTTTGTTGAGTACAGTAATATTAGTGTACTCATATTTCAAAAGCAGTAAACGAAGAGAACAATTCAATAGTAAACAGTATGAATAGTAACAAACAAGACGTTCTGAGCTCATCTCTAATATTACCACATGTACATATCAATCGGCATAAGAAATTCTTATCTATCAATTAATTTTTTGTTCAAAAAAGCGTCAAAAATTGTAAGTTTTGCTTCGAGTTATTGTCCCATAAACTTTCGTTCGCATTCCTGCTTCTTACAAAGAAATACTAAGTAGTAAAGACAACCACCTGCCGGAATAGAAACGAAAATTGACAAAAAGGCACGGAAAAATTCTTGCAAAAAAAAAAAAAAAACAAACTACAGCTATCTGTTTATAACGATTTAAAAGTTTGGCAACATACATCAAATTACAATAAGTATCGGGATACCCTTAATTTCCACATTAAAATTGCTGTTACAGCTGACTTAGCAGAGCAGGTTCTTTGTAAATTTCTACCGTCTATCTAAAACTATTTAATAGTTAGACTATATACGTCAAATTACATCAACTATTGACACACATTTAAGCTGTATGTCTATAACGGTTCAAAAGTTTGGTCACATACATTAACTATTGGGTCACCGTTTATCTTCGAAATCCATATTTTATACTTTTTGTTATAGTGGACAATAAAGATTGTTTATAAGTGTCAACCGTCTCTCTATGTTCAAAGTACGGCCACATACATAAAATTAAATAAGCTATTGGGGCACATTTTAATTTACAATTTTGAGTATTTATACCTGTTATTATAACAGTTATAGTATTCGACATTCTTTCCAATTTTCAAGCGTTTATATATAACAGTTTAAAAGATAGACATCCTTTAATTTTAAGATTTATTTTTGTATTACTTTTTGATATTGGGATCTACAATAAAACGGTTCATAAACAAAATAAAAATATGTATTTTGTATGGGGACAACCTCTAATTTTGATACCCTTCACCACAAAAAGTGAAAAAAAGGGTATAACTAAAGCAGCTATTAGACGATCAAACTTGGCAAGTCAGCATGGCTTGATGAGAAAAAGTGTTTTGTTATTACACTATCATGCCAAGTTTGACAAACATCATAATGGTGATGGCGCGTATATTAGTTGCTGCTTTGGTTATTAATTATTTTTTTTATTTATTTGATTTAAAGTCTATTTAGGCCAAATTGCTAACATAACATTAGAGTAAAAACTTTTAATTGCATTATATTCCATTAATGATTATTTAATGAATTATTGGAAGACGACAATAAAAAAAAGAGAAACAACTTTGGACAAAAGAATGTTTTGCTAAAATACAAAAACGATCTCGCACAAAATTATTGAGGGAATTAAAAACAGTGGCTACTGAAGACTATTAAAACTTTTTAAGAATGGATTCTGCAACTTACAATGAACTATTGGAAACAATTACGACGTTTATTGAAAAAAAAAATTCAAATATAAATTATCAAACTTATATAAGTCAATCATCCTTAACCTACATTGTAATGGAAACATGAATATCACTTTTTATTTGCCATTAATACAGCAAACTTTCGCACACTTCAATAAATTCTATTAAAAAACGCGCGCTCTAGCCAAGCCACCTTCTCTTTACGCGTACAAAGCCACAAATGAAATGTACACTGTGTTTGACAGAGATACAATTAAACGAGTATGATGGCATGATCGCAAACAGAAAATAAAAAAAAAAAATTTGGAAACCATCCAGCGCGGCTGACAAACATGAATTTTACCCTATTACACGAGTATGATGGCATGTTATCAAACCGTGCTCACAGGCAAATTTTGATCGTCTAATATCCGCTTTAGTTCGACATTGCCTTCATAATACTTACACTATCCATTTACGACCCTATAAGGCATATATATTCTGAGTTCTTATGCATAACGCAAACACGGACGGACAGAGGGACAGACGGACATCGCTTATTCGACTTCGCTATGCATAAGAGCTTAGAATGTAATCGCTGGTCTTATGTAGAAAGGCCCGAGTTTTTAAAAAATTGAGTTTTTTCGTAATTCCAATACATTTCACACAAATACCCCTCGTTGCAAAATAGTATCATAAAAAACGGTTTTAAAGCACTTACATACAGTTTCTATTATGTTTCACCTTCACCTATAAGGTCGTAATTATACGAGTCAGGACCTTTCTACATGAGACCAGCATTATACTTTATGGGGTCGAAAAAAGATATTGTGGAAATTACAAACGGAATGACAAACTTAGAAATAGTCCTTTTCCACCTGCGGAGAAGGGTATATATCTAGGCCCCTATTATAAGTTGTACTCGATTTTCGATCTACGCTGGCTAAAGAACATCGAAAATCGAATGTCAAATTCGTATTATGAGTTGGTAGCACTGCCGAAAATTTCGTTGCACGACGATTTATGTAAATTAATTTTATTTTTTATGTAAATTATTTTAATTTCATGCAGGTCTAAGGTTATAAGTACAAAACAACAATTGGAAAAGCTTGTTTCTTTAATTGAACAAAATCCACATCTTGGAAAAGGAATTCTCACAAAAGTTCAAGCTGCAAAAAATGGGAAGAAATTACACAGGAGCTAAATTGTATAGGGCCACCCGTTAGAACAACAGCAAAATGGATAAAGGTTAGTAAAAGTTTATGAATATGATGACAAAGAAACAAGTTTAAAATACTGACTTCTGCAGATCTGGGCTGACATGAAGTCAAAAACTGAAAAGAAAATTGGCCAAAATAAATCTCAATACCGAGCAACAGGAGGAGGTCCAAATAATTTACAAGTATACATCAACATTGAGGAGGACTTAATTGGTTTACTACAGCTTGAAGCCTGCGTAAATCCACCAGGAGTAGAATTTGGTTTACATGTTACTGACAATGACGAATGCGTAGATTTGATAGGAAAAGACGCAGCAAAACCTAACCAGGCAACAACAGAAAGTACTGAAACTGACGACGAGCATCACAATTTTTCAACTACCAAGAAAACACCTCACAAAAAAAGAACGACTGGGAAGTGCACGAAGGCGGAAGGAATAAAATTTTTAGAAGTGCAAACGAATGCCCAGATATCTTTTCATGAAGAAATGCTTTCGACGATGAAGGAAATTAAAGATTACACGAAGAAAATGTATTATTTGAAAAAAGACGCAACAAAAGAGATTTTGCAGATGAAAAAAGAAAAATTAAGGGTGTATAAAGATGAAGTTTAGAAAATACAGAAAGATCGAAAATCAAAACTTGAACTAAAGAGTGCACTTCTGGAAATGAAAAAACAAATGCTTCCAAAAAAATTAATTTTAATAATAAGTATTCTTTACCAAACACTTACAAGTGAATTAATGTGATATTTTTAGTTATAAATGAAATAATACTCTATATAATAACATATTATATTAATATGTTAGTTATATTCCGAACTTAAACGGCTTTTAAGGCATAATCAAGGCTCAATAAATGAATTAAGTGATACTTTTTATATATTATAAACTCTGGTGTATTATTTTTTATTTATGTATATGTACGTTATGTTTTCAATAATATGTTCTATAACATTCTTAATATTTCGTCCCTAATCCCTTCTGCTTCTGAGTTATCAACAGACTCAATGTTAGCTTCTTCATCACGAAAAGCGCCTTCAGCCTCACGGTGCTGATTAAGTAAATTCTCTGAAGAGATTTGAACTTAATAAAACACGCATAATATCTGAAAAATAATTCGTAGTTCACACGTATAGGCCCTTTATCATATTTGAAAACTATCTGAGCGAGTGATAATTCAAATTTAGAACAAATCATATACACTATTCAACAAACACATAAATAGTTTCCTGAACTTTGCAACTCTCGGAAGTTACATACCTCAATATATACATTAAGAGACGTTTAACTTAGAAAAGTTGTATAAATTTTATTTAATTGAATAGCAAATGCACTCAGGGGATGACTTCCATTTTTCCAACGCATTATGGCAGAACTAGAAAATGACAGGAAAGACCTCCGCAGGGAGTTAATTTCACATACGAACTGTTCGGAAAAAAACAAACTTCTTCTGTAATGCTTAGTGCGACTTAGTAGCCAATCGACCACAAAGGGATGCGCTCTTGATGAAGAACGTGTGTCAATAGAGCTGGATAAGCTTTTTCGCTCTCTCCTGCACTTTTGAACGCTGTTCCGAAGACCAGATTCGGACATTACGAAAATATCACGATTAAGATATTATTCATATGCTTTCGCATAGCCCAAATTTTTTAAAGGCTTGGCCTATTGCTAAATGAATATGAATGCCATAAGCTACTGTCATCTGCAAAAGAATATCTATTCTTCGTGGAAAGTTTGACATTAAAGGTCGTTAGGAATATTAAAAAAATGGTATATGAAAGGACGGAACCTTGCGATATCCTTCGAATTGTGGAATTTCTGAAAAAACTCGATTTAAATCGAAAGAATATATCACCGAAAATAAAACTAATAAGTTTTAATACGACTGCACCATGCCATACCTTATCAATAGTCTCGGACATATCTAGAGCCACCACCTTACTTTCGCCGAAAGGGTGAATGGATTGACACCATTTTTCTGAAAGGAAGGTCAGTCAGTCTTTAAAGCTTTTCCTTCGCTTTCCGTACTGCCGGTCACTAAGTAAGCTGTTGGACTCCAGATAATTCACAAGATGATAAGCATAATTTCTATTACTTTGAAAAGTGCAGAGCAAATTGCGATTGGGCGATAATTTTCAGGGTTGCTAACCTCTCCCTTCTTGAGGACTGGTGTTACATTAGCAAACTTCTAACATGATGGGGATTCAAAAACATTGTACAAGATGCTGACCAGGGGACTTCTTTACGTTGATATCCGCCAAAACGTTTTTAGATGCACGTGCTCGAAAGCATATATCTGGCATAGTTACTAAAACTATTTACAGTGTTCAAAATTTTATCATCTCTTAAAAGAGACATAATTGTGGAACTAGCATTATCCTTCATTCTTTTAACGAATGACCAAAAGCTCTTGCTACCCTGAGGAGCAGCAAGACCTTTAGCACGTACAAAATTATTTCGCGTCTAAGGGCCAGTTTCACGATGTCGCAACCGTTGTCACTTTCGGATAATTACATGTAGAACAAAAACAATATTTCAGAATTTGTTTTGTTTTTGTCCAAGAAGCCCTACAATTGATAATTTCTATCGATTACTTCTTTACATAAAAATAACAATCGTATCATATATATTTAGAAGATTTCAGAACGGTTTTTGCAAAGCTTAAAAGCTGGCTTTACAGGAATCAGCCCATTCTTTTTACAATCATTCAAAATACTAACCTTCATATATATTTGACATCGGACTGCTCATAAAACCGTAAGGGAATGCAGCCAATTACACACTATGGATACTTTAGCCGGTATTACACATAATTTTCTGCAAATAAAGTGATTAAAAATAATTCGTTTAAATAAGCATCAATTTTATGAAGAAACAGAAAAATCCTTTGATAATTCAGTTGAATAAAGACAAAAAAAAAAAAACATTTTTGTGTGGCAAAATAAAATAGTGGTTAAATTAAATTCTACTAGTTAATATTTTTGCCATATAAGCGTTTAACTATTGTTGATACTCGAACTTTGAATAAGGGCTACAATTTTTGCATAAAATTTTAATAAAGTGTTTTAGTTTATTGTGGTGTTCTTTGTGACATGTATATGTGGCGTAAGGGTAATCACCAAATAGTGTATCATTTAATCTTAATAATTAAAAGATTAAACGAGGAAAAAATATAAAAATAAATATAAATGTAATTCTCATTGGGGGAAACTGCTAATGGTTTAATTTTCTTTCACTGTGATTTATATTAAAGTTATTGTCTTTTTGTGCAAAAAAATTTTATTATTATCGATTAACAATCCTTAGGTTTGAAATATTTCTTCAAACCTAAGGATGGAGAAGCTCTAAAAAAAGTTACGAAATCCTTCATATTCACATTTAATCGAAAATGACTGAAGTTCCTGATAAGTATTACGTTTTATTTTATTTGCACAGGTTTTTATACTTTTAAAAGCTCATGGATTTTTCTCATTAAAGTAAAAGTAACTTTAACACACAGTGATTTAAAAACGATTTATTTTGAACATAATTCAGTATCTATTGAACCAAAGAATATATCTTAATGAAATTTCACAGAGGCAAAGCAGAGGTATTTTTGTGGGGTGCTGCGAACGGTCGGCTGCCTAGGGTAAAGGGGGGCTTCAATGTTGGATACCTCGGGCATATAATTTTGTGGAAATTCAATAAAAAGTTTTTTGTTAAATCAAATGATAAATTTTTGTAAATCTAATTGGACCTTAAAAATATCTATTAAAAATTTTGTTTGCATATGCAGGTTATCTTTTTTAGTTTATTTTTAGTTTTGGCCGTACTTAACTAAGTACTTTTGGCATTGTTTACTTATTAATAATCGGATTATTTTTTTAAGACATTTGCTGCATTCCTTACAAAAGTTAGAGTAAATGAGTTTTAGGTTTTGTTCTGATAGCGCTTTTCTTAAAAAAGTTAAAAGTCTTTGTATTAGGAAAATGTAAAACGCCATTATTTTTAGGATTTTCCTCAAAAATTTGGATGATGTAATTTAAAGCTTCTTTAGTATTAGCAAATTTTTCAAACCATTTTAAAGACAACCTTTAGCAAATGCGAAAAAAAGAATAATTAGGTGAAAAACACACATAGTCAATTTTAAAACAAAATTTCCAACAGCACAAAGCACTGATACTCTAATAATTCTTGCAAAAAAACCGACTTCAAAACAGATTTTAGCTGTCTGTCTATAACTGTTCAAAATTATGTCCACATGCATGAAATTATATCAACTATTGGAACACCCTTTAATTTTAACATCTAAATTTTATATATGCTCTTATAGCGGACTTATCAAAATACAATTTCTTTATAAATTTTAACCGTCTACCTACAACTGATCAACAGTTTGCCCATATATGTACATTAAATTAAATAACCTATTGGGGCACCCTTAAATTTTTAATATGTATACTTCTTATTATACCAGTTACCTTCTTGTTTTTAAGGGGGTTTTTAGAAAGGTTTGTTTTTACTAAAAAGGTGGTATTGTTGTTATTTATACAGGAAACACAGATGTGCATCCACGCTTTGGTCCAAAGCCCGACTAATGAGATGCTATTAAATTTTTGAGTGTATCATATTCAAAATATTATTTATGAGTAAGTTTTTTTTATAAACTTGTGAAAGGTATGAAAGTTAGATTTTACAGCAGATATAACTTGAATCACATATGGTGGTCGCATCAGTTGACTCTTTGTCAAGTTACACTTGATTGCTCTTTGACTTTTCCCACTTAACAAATTTAGGCCGTGATATTTGAAACCGCTTTTTTGCCTCGATTCAATTTGATCGCAAAACACATAGATTCGTTCGTTCTCCTGTTACTATCAAAAACGTATATGGATTGGTCGACTTTATCACGTTCCTTTTTAGATTTTTTTTAATTGAGTTTTTTAGTTCTGTACAATCGACACGTTCATTTAAAATAAAAACACGTAAGCGGGCCGTATTCGACTATGCCGAAACTTATTTGCCCTTCACCATATATGTAAATCTAGTTTAGTGAAGAAACTCCAATGAAAAAGCAAATATTGGGGTGACAGAGAATTAAAAAATAAAAAAAATTGATACTGCACATTTATATACGTATTTATAATTTTACATAAAAATGCCATCGGCTTTTAATAGGTTAAGCATTTTTAAAAATTTTAGCGTTTTATTAAAAGATTAAAAATGGTAACCATATTGATATTTAAAAACATTTTTAAATTTCAGAGCCATTTTAACCGAAATCAGTTTTATGATAACTTTTCAACACAAACGCAGATATCTCTAGAACTACTGCATAGATTTTTTGTTCGTCTAATGTCCCTATTTCAGAATGTGTAAGCTTTATTTAGAAAGATTTTTAAGTTTCCAAGTTAAAGCCAGTAGCATGCCACTCTTATGCCATTTTTACCGAAATCAGTTTCATGATAACGTTTCAAAACAAACACAGATATCTCTGGAACTACTGCATACATTTTCTTACAACCTACTGCATTAAAAAATATTTTTAAGTTTCCGGAAAATATGGGTGAGCGCCAGTTTTTTTTACTTAATGTTTTTTTTTTCTTATTTTTTAATTTTCTATCGCCCCATATATTTATTATTTTGATTGGAGTTACTTTATTGTTCCAAATGACATGAAAAATTAGAGGTAAGCTGCTGATTTTCAATAGCACCTCTTTCGACAATATATCTGATCGATTTATTTATTTCTTTTTTTGTGAAATCGAGATTGCCGACACTTTCATGGATGGACAGACCGACATCGCTAAATCGACTTCGCTATGCATAAGAAGTCAGAATATATATACCCTCTGGAGTCGGAAGTACGGAAGACGTTGTAGAAATTACACACGGAATGACAAACTTATATATACCATTTCTTCCCCTTTTGTGGTGAAGGCTATAACAAGAAAAGTTAAAGTGATGAGATGCAAATCTTATCCAAGCGACTTTGCTTGATCTACGCCTTATTCTAATTAATAATACACTACCTTTTGGTCTATATCTGCTTGGACTTGGGTCCCAGCATTAAGTGTCTATGTTGCTCAATAATAGAATCATTTACCACCCCAATTAGGAGAATTAAGAGTTTGCAATGCAAAAGCAAGGTTAATGATTTAGACTTTAATATGTTTCTTGATGGAAGTCGGAATTGGTCGTTAATCCGTACAAAATTCATTAATCTTTACCATGATTCTTAAGATAAAAAAATTTATTTTTATTTTTTTTATTTTACCCAACATTCTGTTATTCATAAGCTTTTTAGGAACGCATGTTTTGTGAATGTATAATGTGTGTACTTAAAGACGGCATTAGAAACATTACAATCATTAATGAATTTATGAATGTATTGTATTTATTTGAATAGTATGAAGAGGAAATAATGCGAACTGTCTTAATTAAATGTGATTTTTTCATGTAATTGATGGTATCAAAAGTTCCGCATAATCTTATGGGGGAAATATAAAATAATGAAGAAATAAATATTTATATATTTGAGATAGATACAGAACTCACATGCATACACACATATTGTGTACAATTAGATATTTGCTTTTGGCTGCAGTGCAGAAATTATATAACTGATACAAAGGAAATTGTTATTATTTTTTTTGTTTTGCTTTAATTAATAGAAAATTGGTGCGTGGTTTACTTATTTTTTCTCCTTTAATAAAGTTAATATATATTGTTCTTACTAGTGGTGCCAGAAAATTTTATAAGAAAATCTTAATTCGTCGAAAAGCAATTTTCAATATTTTTTATTATTTATTACCTGTTGTTATTTTTAATGAGGTTATCATAAATACATAAAACAAAAATATTTATAGAAATGTAAATAAAAATTAAAAAGTAAAGAAAAAATCAAAACTTTTATCCAGACCATTTTTTTACAATATAATAAAGCATACACAGTTGTAACTATACATTGTATCTTTGAGATAAAATATGTTTATGTCTGGTTTTGAGCAAACAAGTAAAAATATTTATTTTATAAAAGTAATAAAAATTCTATTATTAATTGAAAATATTTCACACATTTTTTAATTATAATACTGTGAGGGTTTCAAGTTCTTTTTACAGCACGAGTTTTTAAATTATAGCACGAACATAGTATATAAAATACCCCTGTGTAGCGTTTCAACGCGTTAGCTTATCCACTTCTGTATTTCGTTATATTTAAGTTTACTTTTGAAAATATCAAATTTAATGCAAACTTCGACAAAGTTGGAATTACTAACTTACTATCTGCTCTAGATATTTTTAAGATTGTGTTTTGGCACACTCTTCCACTGTAACATTTTCTAAATTTTCAAAATATTTTTTTAAAATATTTTTAAAAGTCTTTGTGGGAGAGTTCCCTAAATACATTATTCAAATTTTGTATCTCATTGACTTCAATTTAGTTTTTAAAAATTTTTATTATTTAACAAACCATTTTTGTTAAAAACATTTTGCAGGTCAATATAAGAAAGCTTTTTTAAGGTTGCATCCTTAAAGTCAAATCAATGTAAAAGAAAACACAATTATCCATAAATTCAATTAATTCAGAAGCATTAAATTTTATATCGGAAATTTTAGTTTTACAAATATACCAAGGTAAACGTCATCTTTTTTTACATATGTAGTTATCTATTAGCTTCAGTCATAAAATTTCTTGTTTTAGTGTATTAATTTTCAATAAAATTGTATCACATAGGTAAATACATTTAATAAATTTTAAAAAGAAGTTGCATTATTAGGTGCCAAAGAACTAATTCAAAAAATATTAATTTTGGGAAAAAAGATCTGCAAGTCTTAATTTTAATAAAAAACCTTTAAGATTAATGTAAAATCTTCGTTCTGGCATCGCCTGTTCTTACCAAGGTACGGTTTTTTTAAATAAATTACTCACACGGTTGGGTCAAGTTTAGCGTTGCCAGATATCAAAATTGAAATAACTGGACAATGGAAAAATTTTACTTTTATTTTTTTTTTAATTTTGAAAAAATAACTGGATAATTTTGGAAAACTTTTTATATATGCAGATGGTAAAATTGTGAGTAAATAAATATATATTAATTGAAAAAAAAAAATAGAAATTTTCATATTATTAAAAAACAAAATTTAATTAATTTTTTTTTTACAAAAATAAAAAAAAAAATATTATAACCTAAAAGCAAGGAAACATAACAATAATCATTCAGTTTTACTTCAATTTACATATTAACATGAACATTAAAAATAATATCGATTGCAAAAAATGTATTTTTGTTATTACACATGTTTTATATTTTTATTTACAGAATTTACAGAATTATTTAAAGAGTTACTTTTGCTTTAGTTGTATGCAAAAATTTTTATATAAAGTTTACTCTTATTAAAACTTCAGCCTTAATTAGGTCGAGCGACAATCTATTCCTTACTTGCGAGCATAGATTATTTCTAATACAAATAATTCTTTTACAGAAACGCATTGCTATTTACATAGATTTGCTGCTATATCTTATCAATTGGAATGTCTCTCAGCAAATTATCCAGGGCTTCTCGTAGGCAGAAGAAGTCATTGTACCCAACATTTCGCTGTCAACTATATTTTATGTTTCCGAAATTTTAGGAGGCCGATAAATTATCTCATGATAAAATATATTGTTGTAAATTAAAAACGGATTCTTTTTTGGTAATAAATTGTCAATGATGTAAAAGAAAAAGATACTAATCAGTGTAAGGAAAAAAATTCAAGTGATTATTCGGAAACACAATTGTATAAGTAAACAACATATTTTGTTTTGTTTCCATTTTATATAACGAATTAAAAATTAAAAAATAACGAATTAAAAATTTTTTTTGACAAAAAACAAGACAAATACTATTTTAACTGGTAACTCGAACCAGAACTGGACAATCCTTGCTATTCCAGGTCATCTGGCAACCCTAGTCAAGTTTGTTTGGTTAGATCGTCATACAACTTACGGTACCTATCCTGTCACATTGAGGTATATAATAAGGTCACATTGGCTTTTATGTGTTAACTCATATAGGTTGTTTATTATGTTGTTCCAGGAGGTTGCTGGATATTCGCACACATTCGAATTGTGTTATTTGTGTCCAAACAATTTTTGTATACATATTTAATTTAAATAATTTGATGATTAAATGTACACAAAATATTTGTATATATTTAAGGGATGTTAAAAAGTACTACAACTCCCAATAAGGAAATATTTTTCAGCAATTTACATACGAGCATAAGCATTTTTTCTCTGTTCATATTTTAGTTTTTTCTAGTTATTAATTTTTCCCTTTAATTTTATGTAAATGTCATTGCAATCATAAATTCGATTTAATGTTTTTTATGCAAGTCATAAGAGAATAATGATTTCACATAATACCACACATTTTGATTTTAATGACTTAGCGTTAATACATAGCACCAACATTTAAGAAAAACAAATTAAGAATTTTGGGTTAGTATTTTTGCTTTCTAAAAACTTTACAATAATTGTGTGGCATAATTATATTAGGGCTATAAAGACAGAAAAAAAATAATGAAAAAAACACCCAAAACCATTACATTTGTGTTATCTATCAATTTGATTCTTTCTTTTTATACCCTTCACCACAAAAAAAGGAAAAAGGGTATAACTAAGTTGGTTATTTCGTGTGTAATTTTTACAATATACATTTCCGACCCCATAAAGTACATAAATATATTCTGACTTCTTATGCATAGCAAAGTCGATTGAGACATGTCCATCTGTCCGTCAAATAGGTCAATCGATCAGATATAGTGTCGAAAGAAGTACTTTTGGAAATCAGCATTGTCGGCCTACCTCTAATTTTTTCATGTCATTTGAAACAATAAAGTAACTCCAATTAAAAAAATAAATATATGGGGCGATAGAGAATTTAAAAAAAAGAAAAAAACATCCAGTGAAAAAATTGACGCTTTTAAAATATCAATATGGGTATCATTTTAAAGCTTTTGAAAAGAGCTTTAAGGAATTACTAAAATTTTTAAAAACTGCTTAACCCATTAACAGCCGATGGCAATTTTATGTAAAATTATATATACGAGGATGATGCAGTACCAATTTTTTTTTTTTTTTGTTGAGTTACTTCATTAAACTAGATTTACAAATGGTGAAGGGTATATGAGAAGTTATTCACTCTTACTAGTATGTCTTTTTTGTTTGCAATTACAAATAATATCATAAAAATTTAACATTTCTAATAAATCAACATAAATTCATTATTAAATTAAATCATTATTATCCTCGGGTAAAAAAATGAAATAAAGATAATATTATAAGAATACTAAGTGATACTAATTTTCCAATGCGATTAAAAAATAGTTTATTTATACAAGTTAGGTACGGCGCACAGTGGTCAATTTCGCGAGATAGCGGTCAAAACTCTATAACTTTTGACCGGATTGGTATTTTTTTACGCAATTTATTTTGTTTAATAGGAGGGACTTTAAGCTTCAATTTGCGTGTTCAAACGTAAAAATCGACTGATAGGAACGTAAGTAATGTGGAGTTAAAAATGCATTTTAATTTTTTGTTGAGTTTCCATGTAAAAGTTGAATATTTTGACATTTTAAATAGGTATTTTTTATAATTTCTTATTTTCTTCAATCGTATTTTACAACCAATTATTATTTATTATTCCTAAACTTAATTTTGGTTAGAAAATGCCAACATTTGGCCCCTGACATTTATTTTGGTCTAAATATTCACAGGGGCCAAAGGTTAGTTTTTTTTGGAAGAAAGCTAATTCTTGTGAGGATTAAACTGAAAAATAACACTGAAATTTCCAACAATATCAATACCATTTTGATATATTATATACAGAACACAACATCGATAAAATTTTAAGTAAACTTTTACTATTGATTTAAAGTGCACATATATTTTATTTAATTGTATTAATAAAAATTTATACTAAAATTAGAAACAAATTATAATCTTTAAACTAGTATTAGTTACACAATATTAGTAATAATTTCTTCCAAATAGCTTTGATTTTCATTTTGCAGTAGTTGTTTAGCTTCTTCATCTAACTCTAATGAGGTTGATTTCGATTTTTGTCGAATACTGGACATATATGGGTCTGATGTGCACAACAAAATATTCATAAGATCTTTATTAGTACAATATCTGCAAATTTTTCTTGTATTGTGCTCGCGAAAGAATTAAATTAAATTCATTAAATTCAAATATCACTGGTTGAAGTTCTTTAATTTCATCTCTTATTTTGCCAACTTTTGGCCGCTATCTCAAAATATTGACCACAGTGCGGCGGAGCAATTAATAATTTTTTAATTAATTTTGTATATTTTCTTCATTTTTTTGGAATTTTAAAAATAACTTTAATGTTTTTTGATATTGAAAATTCATGAGAATGTAAGTATATGTTAGAGTATTTGATTTTGGTTTTTTTTTAATTTTTTTAGTTTTCTTTCAATTTATTGTTGTGTTTGAAAAAACTTTATATTAATATTTTTGTTTCCTGTTTTCTGAAGATGTCACTCAGCGGTGTGGAGAAATATTGAAAAAACAGAAAAATAATAAACAATATTTTTATTTTGAAAACTGACGTTGTGTTTGAAAAGGAAACAAATAACGAATTTTTAAAAGCGTTAATTCGTCGCTTTAAAGGGAACCAACATCTTAACTAGTATAAGGGCCATTATTACTAGAGATCTGCATGAATGCATTCAAAACGCCATTTAAATCATACGCGTTTTTAAAGATCTGCTTTTTCGGTGCTTTTAGAGAAAAAATACTGTGATGCCCTTTGAAAGAAAAAGGTCAATTCAAGGTAAATAACTTAGATGGCAATTAAAATTTAGTAATGCTAAAACAAACATTATTTTTTCACATAATAAAACGCCTATTCTGAAATTTTTAATATGTTATCTTCGAAATTACTTTTTCGCTTACGAAATATTGTTTCTTATTAAGGGCGCTTAGTTATCCACATAAATGAGTTTTTTTTAATAAAAAATTTTATTTTAAGACCGAAAATTAAATTTTTGGTCAAAAAACGTTGGGCTTTGATTTGAACAAATGACGACTTAAAAAGAAGAAGGTTATATATATATATCAAATTATAACGATCCCTGAAGAATTTGCAAAATACCAAAAAATGAAATTAATAATGTTTTATTAAATTTTAATTTTTTGTATATGACCTTGAAAGCTATAACTATACTTAAGTGGTTGTGGTAGCATTATTCGGTGACATTTAATATTAAACAGGCTTCCAAGAGCATGTCTCTAGAAAAACCAAAACGAAGTAAAAGGGCTAGTATACGAAATGAGAGTGGGTAGAATAATAAAACCATGTTCATGTCCTTCTAGCTCGCCAAAACATATTATATTGCTGTGTTAGAAGAACAAAGGAATAATTAGAAAGGACAAAAACAGAATCAGTAAAGCTTCAACCCGATACGTTCAACTTATGATTGACAAATTTAGATGGACCTTAAATAGCTTCATTAGTTTGTGCAAACCTTGATCAACGAAAAATAAAACCAGATAGAACAGAGCAGAAACTTCTAAAGAATTGTATGGTGGACAATTGTTTTAAACGTTATGAGTTGTATGTATATTGGAAGGCTCTCAAGGTTGTTTTCAAAATTTCATTATTATTATTTTTTCATCATGTGTGTAAGACCAGCGAAGATTTCTAAACCTTATGGGTATGAGGCCAAACTACAAACACAACAACAGTACACAATCTAAGGAAGACACATGCAAAGAATGCTGATGAAGAATGTAGAGATCCAGAAAATGCATCATTAGATTCTGCTGGTGTCTAACTTTTCTTGTTTTCTGTGAAAAACGTCCGCATACATTTGTAAAAAAATCTTTCTTTCCAAATATAGGTTTTTAGAAGTAAAAAAAGTACACAGTTCAACTCCTAATTTCATAAAAAATTAAAATATTCTTCTTTTTTTAAAGGCTATGCTTACAGACTGGTCCTGTTTTAATTTTAACAAATAAGAGTGCTATATTCGACTATACCAAATCTTATATACTCTTCACCATCTATGTAAATCTAGTTTAGTGAAGTAACTCTAATCAAAAAAGCAAATTTTGGGGTGACAGAGAATGAAAATTACATCGGCCCTTAATGGGACAAGCATTTTTAACAAATTTTAGTATTTCCTTAAATATCTCTTCAAAAGCTTTACTCGTAAGTCCCGTAAGTCGGAAGATATGGGTGAGCGACAATTTCTTTGCTTGATATTTGTTTCTTGTTTTTTAATTCTCTATTGTCCCATATATTTATTTTTTTGATTGGAGTTACTTAATTGTTTCAAATGACATGAAAAAATAGACGCACGCGTGGTGCTCTGCTTGCTGCCTCGAAGGTCATGAACCGATTATTCTGATTTCCAATATCATCTCTTTCGACACTATATCTAATCGATTGACAGACGGGCAGCGCTCAATCGACTTGGCTACGCGTAATAAGTCCAATTACATATACATACTTTATGGGGTCGGAAGTGGATATTGTAGAAATTACACACGGAATGACAAACTTAGTTATATCCTTTTGCCACTTTTTGTGGTGAAGAGTATAACAAGGATGTCCCATTCCAACAACTTATCGCTCACTTACTTCAAGAACGACATAACTCAAAAAAAATCTTTTCAAAATAATCGGAGTTAAATTTTTTGACTGGTTCTCACCATCGATTAAAATATCAGACTGCTTAAGTTCCGATTAAATGTGAAAAGTCGATACACTTTAAAAATACTTTTTTCATGTATAATGTCACAACGAAATATGACAATGTTTTAGAAAGCGATGTAATCTTCACGGTATGAAGTTTATTCCAAAACCCATAATGTTTCGTTCTTATTGACGAACAAAGTTTTCAAACATGAAATGAAATAACGACTTATTCTCTTAAAACGTGGAAAGTACAAAAGACATAAAGTTGAAACTTATACAGAATACAAAGCATGAAATTGCGAACAATTCTGTATAATTAACTCCAAAATTTGAAATTGTGAGTTATGACGTTTTTGAAGTAAATTTATTTATTTATATTTATTTATTAATTGTTATTAGGCTAAAAACAACAAGATAAAATATCTTATAAGTTACAGTGCTAGTGAGAGAAAGTAAACATAGAGCAGAAGCATAAACAGTATTAAATAACAATTAAAACATAATTAATTAAACAATTTAAAAAAGTAATAAAGAAATAAATAAAAGGGATACATAACAATATAATACTAGAAAATATCTAACTAAAGTGTTTCAATAACTCAACTTTAAACTTTTTTGAGTTGCCTATAATTTGAATATTATTAGGAAGAAAATTCCAAAGACTAGTGCAATATATAAAGAATTGTCTTTGCGATAATGTAGTTCTGTGCTTTTGTTGAGTTAATTTCTTTCCTCTTGCAGATCTGGAAAGATTTATTTTGTCAAAAAGATAGTCTGGTTGTTCATTATTAATTATTTTGTGCATTAGTATCAAGCATATAAACTTAATAAGATTTCCAAAATTCATCCTATAAATTTGGTAGGAAAAAACTAGATATTGATTCATGGCGTCCTCGCTTGTAAATATATATTGCGATACTGTTATATGAAACATTGAGCTTGCGGAAGTCAGAGCTGTCACAGTTAGCGTATATTTCACAGCCGTAGAGAAGAACTGGTGTGATGTAGGTAGGTTTTAGCAAGCAGCATACGTATACTGAAAGATGTCGAATACTTGACTGCCCAAAGATTTCGTAACATACCATATACTCTGCTTACAAGATACGTTATATGGTAAGACCACATTAGCTTGTTGTTAAATATAACGCCGAAGTTTTTTGAGGAATTAACAAACTCGATGATTGAATTATCTATTTTTATTTCTATATTTTCATTTACTGCTGATCCACCTTTACTTAAAAATATGCACTTAGATTTTGATGGATTAATCCGTAGTCCATTATTCGCGGCCCATATGCATATCCTGGATAAATCATGATTTATATTATTTGCACATGAACATATATCGCATGTTGCAGTACTCTTGTAAATTTGCACATCATCGGCATACATTTGTATTCAAGAGTGTTCTATTATATCCGGCAAGTCATTGATATATAAGCAAAATAATAAAGGTCCAAGTATAGATCCCTGTGGTACTCCTCTGCTTAAGTTAATTGGATCTGATATTTCGCCTTTGAGACAAACAACCTGAGACCGGCCCGTCCGATAAGATCGTATGAGCTTACAAGCTGATTGCGAAAGTTAAAAATATTTCTCAAGCGTCTTGATCACGATATTGTGGTCAACCGAATCAAAGGCCTTACTATGATCAAGTAGTACAAGGAAAGAGACCATATTTTGTCAAGGTTCGCTCTAATATGTTCTATCACGTCCGTTAGAGACGTAATACAGCTTTTTCCTTTAACAAAACCAGACTGCATGCTTGTCAAGAGATTCTGATTCTTAACATATTCATTAATTTGACCACTCATAATTTTTTCCAATACTTTCGATATAAAAGAAAGAATTGATATAGGTCTGAAATCGTTATCTGATTTTGGAATGGGAATCATTTTGAACATTTTCCAACCTTCCGGGAATTCAGATTTTTTAAGGATAATATTCAAGATATGCGTAATGTAAGGTAAAAGGTTTGGCATAAGGATTCTTAAAAAAACTGGATCAATTCGATCTACTCCTACAGCATCCGACTTTACAGAAGAAAAACTTGAGGAAACTTCACATTGGCTTACGCATCGAAAACTGAATTTACCTTCAATAGAGACAGTACAGAGATCATCATATGTATTGTGTGTTGGTTCGGATATATGAACGTTCGCAAACTTATTATTTAATTCATTTATATCAGCATCTATTTCATGGGTACTAGACTGTGCTATGCCTATTTTTCTAATTTCTTTCCATTTAGAGCGGCTGTCAAGAACAGAGGAGAATCTACTTTTATAATAAAACTTTTCTCATTTTGAATACTTTTAACAAATTTTTTCCTGGCAGAACGAAAAATAAGGTGAAGTTCAGGATTCTTAAATCTTGTCCACCTTCTATATGCAGAATTACGTTCGTTGATTAGTTTTGTTATTTGTGATGTAAACCATGGTACCTGGTGTACCCTTGAACGTTTTGTTTTTAGGGGCACAGATAGGTCAAATAATATATTAATGCTATTTTGCATGAAGCGAAGATGATCATTAACTTTGTCGAAAATAAAAATCTGGCGCCAATTAATATTTTCAAAGTTGAAGTACATGAGGTTGTAGTCTATGTTAAGATAATCTCTATAGGTAAATGACGTATCCTGATGCTTGAACCGCAGATCATACGTAACAAATAACAAATCATGGCTGGAAAAGACGGGTTTTGAGATTTGATCATATAGCAGAACACTTGTTTTATTGTTTACGAATACTAAGTCTATCAGACTATTTGAAGACCAGTGATAGTGTGTTGGTGTGGTTTTATTTAAAGGCATTAGACCCAATGATGAGTAAATTACAATTAAAATCACCGATGATGATGATATAATCATACTATACTGCAATGTTTTCCAAAACACTCATATATGAGTCAAGACGTATGTTTCTATGCGGCTTATATACACTTTCCACCAAAAGTTTTCGTTTTTGTTTATTTGATATTTCAACGAATAAATGCTCACTTCACTTCCGATACTCGTTTTCTGCTTTACCGTACAATTGATGCCACATTTAACATAAATGGCGACTCCACCACCTTTAGATTTAGATTCAATTCCATTTTTTTAACTTTTCTCTACGTTGCATCGATAAGGTCTAACGGAAACCAGGTTTCGGAAACGCATATAACATCAATGCCAACTGATGCAGAAATATACCTGAATTCGTCTATTTTGCTGTGTAAACTTTGTGCATTAATATGTACTACATTAAGACCAATTCTTTGCTTTGTCAAAATCTAAAGCAAGTTATGAACAATGTCTTTGGAATAATTGTTATTATTTATGAATGACATTTAACATTAGGTTCTCAACGCAAGCGATTATTGTGTTATTATAAGTTTGAATATTAAACCTTACAATAGTTATTTTACAATGGTTTATTTTAAACTTCGTATTAGGAAGTTTAAAATAAAGAAAAACACGCTGTTAAAGTTTATTGTAAAAAATGGAATATTAATTGAGTTGCGATCAAGCTGTAGACGGATGTAAATCACAGCTGAAATTTATTTTTCGTTTATTCTTGCTTTACTTTTTTACATATCTACATTCTTGTGTAAAAGTGTTGTTAATAAATTCCAAGAGAAATACTCTTATCCAAAACCATAAATTAATCATGAGTGAGCGTAATGCTCCATACTCATTATTTAAAAACAGTGACAAAAATAATGCAAATGATATGTCTACTGATGCATCAACAGTAGAGAGTTTAGGTTAAAGAAAAAATGTTACAAAACTTAAATCATTATTAAACATCTAAAAAATAATAATTGGGCACTTCTTGCCGATGGAAAAAATTGTAATGTAATGCAATAATTTAAAAAACATGTTCAAGATAAAGAAGAACCCACAACCACTCAAAGTGTAACAATTAATTCTCCGATTAGCGAAAACACCAACAACAATACCAATGATGAGCGTACGAAAGCTAATCAAATTAAAAAACACCTCCACTCTATATATTTGATGTGGATCCTAACGCTCTTATAGAATTCGTGAAGAAAGGTCTTAATATAAATGATTTCAAAATAAGAGAATACAATAATAATAAAATTCAACTCCTCACTTCATCTATAGATTGCTCTAAAATAAGAGTGTATTTACTCGAAACCAAAACTAAATTTTTCACCTTCACTCCGAAAAATCTAAAAACGAAAACATTTTTATTAAAGGGGTTAACTGCCAATATGGATCCCAACTTAATATTAAATGAATTAAAAAAAATGAAAATCTGAAATTTATTAAGTTCAGTCCTTTTACAACTAAAAGGGCTATTGCTAACGACCATAATTTACCAATTTACATGGTTCAAATAAATGAAGATAGTAAAGTTAACGAGCTCAACTCAATTAAGGGGCTACAGTATCGTTGCATACATTGGGAAGGCTTAAGAAAATCAGAAACAGCACAATGTAGAAATTGCCAAAGCTTTTTACATAGCGCTTCAAATTGCTATTTACCACGTAGGTGTGTTAAATGTAAAGAAAATCACGAAATTGGAAAATGTTCGCTACAAGATGTTCCTAAAAACGAAAGGGAGAAACTTTTTTGTGTTTTATGCAACAATAATGGGCATCCAGCATCGTATAAAGGCTGTCCAAAATACAAAGAACTTCAACAAAAGTTAAGGGCTAAAAGACAACAGTTGTCGGATAAAAAAATGAAAACTTCTCCAGTTATTGTTAATGATAATTTAAGCTATGCTAACATATTAAGAAATAATTTTACAACACAAAATCCAAACAATACAATTAGTACGTAATATCTTGGAACAACTTAATAATTCAGTTCAGGCCTTATCAAATTATAAATTTGAACAAACAATTACAATCATCTAGAATAGATACACTTTTCTCTATTCTAGAAGCTTAAATACTAATCATGGCTGAAATAATTGTAAAAGAATTAAATATTATCCACATAAATGTAAATTCTCTAATTAAGTTAAATAGAAGATATAACCTTAGTGTATTCCTAAATAATCACAATCCAGATTTAGTTCTAATTAACGAAACAAAACTTAATTCTAAACACAAGCTATATTTTGAAAACTATAATTTTATACGAAGTGATAGAAAGGACGCTAAGATGGGGAGGGGAGGAACAGGAATATTGATTAAAAAAGGTCTAAAATTTAGTCACCACAAAAATTTAAACTTTTTTAGGCACTTTGAGACATCAGTCGTAAAAATACCAATTTTTCCAAATAAGACGCTTTTCACTATATCCGCCTATTACCCTTCCGGAAATAACTGCAGTCTTTTTAAATCTGATCTTTGTTATTTCTTCCAAACACTAAATCTCGAAAATACAGAAAATTATTACACCTTAGCCGGTGACTTAAATTGCAAACATATTGGCTGGAAAAGCTCAGCGTCAAACACTAAAGGGAATCATTTAAAAGAATGGATTGAGGATGATGATATCAGATACAGATGTAAACTATGTGCAACTTGTAGTCCATCATACCCACGGTGCAATTCTTATCTAGACGTATGCATATTTGATTCGAGACTGGTTATTCATAGGATCAATGATTCCATAAATTGCTAGAGACACTTGATTACGATAGTGATCACGACGCGATTAAAATAAAATTATTAGGTGTGGAAAATGAGCACCCATTTTCTCTCTTTAAGGAATCTTCTACGACAATACTAAATTTTAAAAAGACGAATTGGAACAAGTTCAATAGAATATTGTTAAGAGAGACGACTGATAATATAATAATTCCAGGTGATAGAAATCTGAGTAACAGCGAAATAGATTTTTATTTGCGTCAATTAAACAACTATATTGTAAGAGCTATGGATATTGTAGTTCTAAAATATAAAACTCATGATTCGACTGAAAAATTCGTCAAATCGACTATTAAGAAACTACAAGGAGAGAAGAGCAAATTTCTATCCTTAATTAAACGTTATAATAAATTAGAAATAATTTTAACACAATCGGAAATAAGAGTGCTTAAAGCCAAATTGAAGTTAATTAGAAAGCTTTAAAATGATAATTTTATAATTTCGGTAAATAAGTACCGAAAAGTTAGAAAAGAGTTTAGGATAGCACGGCCTTTTGAAATAGACACTCTAAGAATTCCTTTAGGGTATGAAAGATTAATAAGAAACGCTGGCATTTATCACTTAGATTTAGAAAAGAAAGATGACAACTACATGATTTACGGCGAAGAGCAAAACTTAAATATAGTTTGTTCATTTTTAGAATCGGTTCATTCTTTTCAGGAGATTGACCCTGATAATTCAGTACATCTGGAGATCAATTGCTGTTTCAATGAACTTTTGGAGGAAAAAATTCAATATGAACAGCATATCTCAACCTTGACCACGTTTTCAATGTCACAAAGAGCAGATGACTTAAATGAATCCCAACTAAATAACATTTTTATACCAAAAGACAAAGTTTTGTCAATCTTTAAAAAATTGAGGCCAAAACTGTCAACAGGTGTTGATAATATGCCTAACGTTGTGTTGCGTAAATTACCTGATAATCTGATATTCAAATACGGAATTCTTTTTAATAATATGTTGAACAATGCTTACTTTCCTAGGTCTTGGAAGCATGCTTAAGTAATAATTTTTCCAAAGAAAGATAAGGATACGACAAATCCAAAAAATTTTCGTGCAATATTTTGCTTCCAAACATCAGCAAAGTATTTGAAGTTTGTATGAAAATTAACGTCGTAAAATTTTGCGAAGACAATAATTTAGTGAGTGATAGACAATTTGGTTTTAAATACAAGCACTCAACAATTCATGCAATTCAGTTACTAGTTTCAAATATTCAATGGAATTTAAATAGATCGTTATATACAGGGGCATGCTTAGTAGATTTTGAAAAAGCCTTTGACAGTATTTGGATTCCGGGCCTTATTTATAAATTACTTAAACATAAATTCCCAAAAAATGTTATAATCCTTATACATAACATGCTCAATAATAAAACCTTTACTGTTTATGGGAAAGGTACAGTTGGTACTATGAAATTTACAATGGACTGCAACAGGGAACTGTAAATTCTCCAATATTATTTAGTTTATAGCTACTTGATTTATTAGACAAAATAGACAATGTTATAGCTTTCGCAGATGATATTACTATATATCATGCTGACAATACTGTAGAAGGAATTAATAGTGCTTTGCAAAATAAATTTTTATTAATTGAAAAATATTCAAAAGCTTGGCACATGAATATTAATTTAAACAAATGTGAATCTATTCTTTTTAGGCCACCGATTGGAAAATGCAATAACAATATAAGAAGAAACTGGAAATCGTTTGGTATTAGATCCATGAATAATATAAGCGTCCCAGTAAAACAGACTGTTAAGCTATTAGGGATTGAGTTAGATAAATTTCTATACTTTTACAATCACATAAACCTGCAACTTATTAAAGCTAGGAAAGCATTATTTTCGTATAAAAGATTATTTTTTTTCAAAATATATACAAACAAGGGTTAAAATTAATATATACCAGTCTTTAATTAGACCAATTTTATCATATGGCTGCTATATATGGTTTAATATATGCCCTTCGTATATGAAAAAGATACGCATATTCGAAAGGAAATGCCTCAGATGTAGTACTTCATTATACAAGTCAAAAAGTAGTAACTACAAGAAATATGTATCAAACAAAATCCTGTATGAAAAAGCCGAAGTAACTAGATTTGATAATTTTATTATTCACTTTATAAGAGATCATATTCTAAGCAGTACAGTACCACTGTGAATAATCTAATATTGGCTCCTTACTACGTTGGCGAGGAGTACACTTCTAAAACACTTGAAAGTGGATTCATTTCACCTGAAGCATTTCCTTTTCTTGATAAACATGGTTTTATTCAAAACGAAGAAGGTATTCCTATATTTTATCCTATTTATAGAAGATCAAATATAAAATCAGTAAATTGTAGTGAACTAACACCTGAAAACTGTCGCTTCGACAGAAGTATTTATTTGGAAGATAAAAATATTAAACCTAATTTAAATCCAAATAAATATTAGTGGCTTATCCAATAATAATCCTTTGATTTTAACCCTTGACTTTATCTTTTATTCTCAACAATAAAAAAGTAAGATTTTTTAATTCTTTTGCTTACATTTAAAAACAAATCAAAACTGCCATGTACATATATAATATCAAAATAACAGAAAAATTAACTTTATTATTAATAGAAATTATACTTGAGAGCTCTATAAAATGGGACTTTGTATATCAATAAGTATCAATATACTTTTTGTTTATTTTGAGTTTGTAACTTTTTCTGTAACTTTCAACCATTAATGCCTGATTTTTAGGCTCGAATTTGCAAAAAAATATCTTGATTGGCCAGTTAAAAAGTGGAAAAGTGTGCTCTTTAGCGACGACAGCAAATTTAATTTGTTCAACTCGCATGGCATATGTCGTGTGAGACGCAATACTGGTGAAAGGCTTAAACCCCGATATTGTAAAAAAACTGTTAAGCATGGGGGTGGCAATGTGATGGTGTGGACGTGTTTTTCAGGTCATGGTCTAGGGCCGTTCCACAGAATTTCTACCAAAATGGACAGATTTGTGTATAGGGACATTTTAGAAAATAAGATGTTGCCATATGCCGAGTGGAATATGCCACTTCGATGGGTGCTTCAACATGATAACGATCCGAAACACTCATCGAAGTTAAACTGCATTAAAACATTGAATTGAAATATGTTCGTTTAAACATAATTTGACTCAGAAGCTAATATTGGACAACGTTTCTTAGGTTTTGCCCAATACTGTATGTATATTTTCTCTTCCTTTCTGCCAACCGTCGCACAGTGGTCCAAATGCTCAATCTAGCTGGAAGAAAGTCATAACTCGCTTTTAAAAAGCCGCAGTGACATGAATCTTTGCATGTACATATATATTATCACTAAAAATACTCACCAAAAAGATGGGTGCAATCTGTAATGGGCGTGGCAGATTTTTGTGAAATAAATAAAAACAAATAATATTCCTTTATTTATGTAAAACAATATTTATTTATTTATCTAAAATTTTGAATTTTTATCACAAAAATTTATTAACATTAATGAATGAAATAACTCGGTTGTTCAAGGTTCGTTAGTTATCAAAAATTATATTTTCAACAACAAAATAAATAGTGACAAAAATATTTTTCAATATATTTTGTTGTTGGAAAAATATATCAAAATATATAATAAAAGGATAAAAGTCCAATATTTAGGAAAAAAGTGAGAAAACTAGCTAAAATGTCTTCTGAATTCGAAATATACATCTGAAATTGATCAATTGACCAAGTCTCCAACTTTTTTCTAAAAATTCTTTAGAGGGGGTGCCATAGCTTAATGATGACAGCCCATCCAGTAATCCGAGATGCGGAAGAAGGCTTATTTGGAATTACAAAACTTCCATCTAGCCAATATTTATTTGTAGTCTCAAAAACCCTCTTTGTTCGCTTGGCTTGAGCCCACTTCTTAGCCAGAAACTCTTACAAACGTTCACTTGTTTGCAATAGCTATTTGTTTCATTATTCTCAAGCCCGATTTCAGCAAAAACATGTTATACAACAACATTAACTTCTTGATTTTGTTGTTTTTCACTACAAAAAGCATCAAATAGTTCCCTCTTAGTAATAAAAATTTTAGATTGTAAATGAAATAAGAAGAATTTAGGCAAAAACTGGCAGCTAATTTTCAAAATATTGACAAGCTACCATCGTACAGATTACAAAAACAGAAATAACAGAATTAGAGTTTTATAGATTCAAAACTCTAATTAAATTTGGCCATTGAATAAAATGTTCACATATAAGACACACACGTAGAAAGCTGCATTACTTTTCTAAACAAAACATTTTATTTTATATATAAAAATAACAAAATTTCTTCCTACCTTTGTTAAATTAATTTCAGCAAAAAAATATTTTAAAAACTTTGTTCTGATTTTTTCAAGACGACCTTAATTGCGGCACTAAACATCCACTGAGCAATTGATAGAAAAACACTACAGCAATTACTTGTGTTTAAAAGAAGAAAGCAAACCTGAAACAAAAGTAAAAAAAAAAATGTACTGTTATGCACTGTGGACACTTGTTAACCTATTTTAAAACTAAATATTTAATTTCGAAATAATAAAAAAAATTACTTTCTTCCGGCTAGATTGAGCATTTGGACCACTGTGCGTCGGTATAGCCGCGAATGCAATTTTTTTTCTTTCATGGGTTTTTCTTAACAACATTGCAGATAATGTTTCAGTATCATACTGATTGTAAATAATTGAAGTAAGCGTGTAATTTATTTTTATAATAATAAGTTAAACTGTTTGATATTGAAACAAATAATTTCATTAATTCGGCTTAAGTTCACTTTCATTTTAATTTCTAAAATTCTTTATTAAGAAAGAAAAATTATTTACATATGTAAATAGCGACATTTTCTGGATCGCTACTTTCGTTATCAGCATTCTTTGCATTTATCAAGCTAACATCATATATTAAACCCCAAAAATCCCGTGTAATAAGTTTGAAGCGAATTCGATATTTTTTATTAAACTGTCAGCTATATTGGATCCCCCATTTTAAAGTTTTTAAAACTTATGTCGTAATCAGCGACCCTAAAAAATGTGGTACCTAGTTTTATTAAAAAATTTTAAATCCATATGACGTAAATAATCTTATCGCACTAAATTTTCAATTTGTTCCTGTTTGCACCGATTGTAATAAAGTAAAGGGATTTTTACAAACTCATAAAAAGTTTGAAAGCACCATGGTTAATATTAAAACACAATTTATCCGTTTTGGAAATCAGGGTGTCAAAACAAATAGTATCAAATTTCTTTTAACCCTTTGTTTAAATCCGTTGCTTCTATTTAGTTGACAATTTTGCAAGGATATTTTAATCCGTTCAGATTTTGCTCTACATCTGCCCGTTATTTGTTACAATTATCAATATTCAAGTGCTGCTGCCTAAAGGCCGGCTCATATTTTTAAATTTTTAGTCCTGATACATTAGTTAGTTATTTTAGAAAATTTTCGTCACAAAATTAATTAGCTAACTGTTCCGTGTATTTATCTCATCTAAGATAAAATTGGGAGACGAGTCGTTTGCTAATTAGCATTTTAATGAATAAACTAATTTTGGATGACTTCTTATTTTCATACGCACAACTAAACCTTAAGTAGGAGGTAGAATTGTATTTGAACCAGCAAGTGATTTAACTGTGTGGAAGTTTGTTAAAACAAAAACAACACACTAATTGAAATGATTCACTCCTGTTTGCCTTGCCCCTTCTTTTGTTTGATACTTGGTTTTACTTTTTCATTTTAGTAAAAGACCCTTTTAATGGTCATTTGGTGACATTACCAATAAATAAAACAACAGCATTAACGACGTTATAACAAACAACATTTAATCTGAAAATGTTCACACTTCCGAGTGACACGTGAACAAACTGATGCAAAGTGGAACGCACAAAACCATGTTGATGAAACATTACGATTAGAAAAGAACGACTAATTTTTTATACACGTAAAGTTTGTCTATATATACATACATACATTTGTATTAATGCATGCATGTAGTCACAAATGTGTTTATAAACTTACATTTATATACACAGTATATACATACACATGTTGCTACATATATTTATACACACAAGTTTCTTGAATATGTTGATCCAAAGGTAGGGTCAGACGGTGAAAATGTAAACAGGTTTGATTGTTTTAGCTTCCTCCTTTTTCGCCTGACGGATCCGTAACACATCGATATTTTCAGACGTTGTATATATTTTAATTTATTGGGTTAATTTGTGTTATATAATAATTAGTGGTTTAAAAAAGAATCAGAATAGAGCGCTTGATAGTTACTTTTCTAATTATATTTATTTTACAGTGGGATGTTAAATAGGATATTAATATTAAACAATAAATAAATAGGATATTTAAATAATTAATATAAATAATATTTTTAACCATTAGTGCACAAAACTCAGCTTCTTGACCAATCTTTTTAACCGACTCCAGAACTCAGTCATTTCTGATCCGATTTTGAAAATTTTTGGTAATATGATAAATTACAGATTGGTCCCGTTTTAAAAACAGCTCATAATCTTAAAAATTAAAGGGTGTCCCCATACAATATACACATTTTTCACGTGTATTATGAACTGTAAAGGTCGATTCTGTAAAATTAAAAATGTTTGCATATTACTATAGCTTCTAAAAAAAAAAAATTATACAAAAATAAATCTAAAAATTAAAGAGTGCCCCCATGATTGATGTTAATTTACTTATATGGGCCTACCTTTTGAATCGTTATAGACAAACGCTTGCAAATTGGACAGAATGTCGATTGCTATGGCCGTTATAGTAACAAGTATTAATATTATAAAATAAAAATTAAAGGGTAAGCCAATAGTTCATTAAATATGATGTATATGGCCATACTTTTGAACAGTTGTAGATAGACGATTGAAATTTAGAACGAACCTGTATTGCTAAGTTCGCTATAGCAACAAGTATAAAATTTGGATTTGGAAGTTAAAGGGTGTTCCCGTAGTTACTGTAATTTTGTGTGTGTGACCAAACTTTCCAACCGTTATAGACAGAACGCTGAAACTTAAAAGGAACCTGCATTGCTAAATCCGCTATATCAACGAGTTTATAATTTGAATTTAGAAATGAAAAGGTGTCCCATAGTTGATGAGCCTATCTTTTGAACCGTTACAGACAAACGCTTGCAAATTGGACAGAATGTAGATTGCTATGGCCGTTATAGTAACAAGTATTAATATTAAGAATTATAAATTAAAGGATGCGCTAATAGTTAATTTGATTTGATGTATATTGCCATACTTTTTAACAGTTATAGACAGATGTTTGGAATTGACAACGATATACGGTAAGTCCGCTATAACAATTAGTATAAAATATGGATTTGGAAGTTAAAGGGTGTTCCAATAGTTGATGTAATTTCAAGCATGCGGCCGTACTTTTAAGTCGTTATAGACAGAACGCTGAAACTTAAAAGGGGCCTGTATTTCTAAGTCCGCTATATCAAGGAGTTTATAATTTGAATTTAGAAATTAAAGGGTGTTCCATAATTACTGTAGATTTACTTGTATAGGCCTATCTTTTGAACCGTTATAGACAAACGCTTGTAAATTTGACTTGATGTTGATTGCTATGGCAGTTATAGTAACAGCTGATAATATTTAAAATTATAAATTAAAGGGTGCACCAATAGTTCATATAATTTGGTATATGGCCATACTTTCAAAAAGTTGTAGACAGACGATTGAAATTTGCAGGGAAACTGTATTACTAACTCCTCTATAACAACAAGTATAAAATTTTGATTTGAAAATAAACGGGTGTCCCAATAGTTGATATAATATGGTGTATGTGGCCGAACTTTTGAACCGTTATAGACAGACAGCTAAAATTTACAAGGGACATGTTTTGCTAAGTCCGCTATAACAAGAAGCTTATAATTTGAATTCATAAATTAAAGGGTGTTTCCAAAATTAATGTAAATTGTTCTATATGGCCGTATTTTTTAAACCGTTGTATACAAAAACCTTAATTTTAGACAGAATGTCCACTACTTTATTTGGTATAATAAGAAGTATATTACAAATTAATCTGATGTATATGGGCAAACTGTTGTACCATTACAGACAGATGGTTGAAATTTACACAGAACCTGATTGCTAAATCTACTACAACAGCAAGTATATAATTTGAATTTGGAAATTAAAGAGTGACCCTATAGTTTCTGCAATTTGATGTATGTGGCCAAACTATTGAACAGTTGAAAAAGTACAAAGTTGGAAATATAAGTGTGTCCCAATAGTTAATATAACCTAATAACCTATATTAGCACACTTGTGCTAATATAGGCAGACAGATGAAATCTGTTTTGAAGTCGGTTTTTTGGCAAGAATTATTTACTTTTTATTTTAAATTGCCATTAACAATATTCCATGTTGCAACCCCATTTTTCCCATACAGTGTTTCAGTGATGATCATAAATCAATAGTTGGGTGTAATATAAATTTGTATACACTAATTGGTATGGAATTCTGTTCCTTGGGATGAGGTCGGAAATTCCTGAAAACCTGCTTGGCGGTATTTAGTTCAGCAACCTATCCGGCACTGTAATTCTTCATCTTTCTCATCGTCGGAACTCAATTTGTTTCATATACAAGTTATTTTCAGCATCGCATGCATTGTTTTCTTTTTTCACATAATCTATATAAATATACCTTACGTCTGCACATAGTTTAAATAAAAACTCTTAAAAGGTCCCGAGTTATATACGCAAGTCAATACGTCATTAATTTAGGTAGGAAAATAAAAATGTATAAATTTTTCAAGCGTTAGATAAATTCTCAAATTTATATCAAATGTAAATAAAGTAATTTACAGTAATAGCTCGGTTAACTTATTTTAAAGCGAAAAAACTAGAAAGATGTGCTATGAAAATCAGCATGATCGGTCCGTCTCCTTCCCGGCAGCACGCAAAACACCACGCATACAATTTTTTCATATCACTTGCAAAAATAAAGTAACTCCAATAAAAAAAAAATGTATAGGTCTATAAACAATTTAAAATTAAGAAACAAACATCAAGTGAAAAAATTTCCGAATCGTATATGCCCTTCACCATCTATGTAAATCTAGTTTAGTGAAGTAACTACAGTCAAAAAAGCTAATATTGAGGTGACAGAGAATTAAAAAATAAAAAAATTGGTACTGCATATTTATATATATATTTATAATTTTACATAAAAATGCCATCGGCTTTTAATAGGTTAAGCATTTTTAAAAATTTTAGTATTTATTAAAGATCTCTTCAAAAGCTTTAAAATGATACCCATATTGATATTTAAAAACATTTTAAAATTTCGGAGCCATTTTTACCGAAATCAGTTTCATGATAACTTTTCAAAACAAACACAGATATCTCTGGAACTACTGCATAAATTTTCTTACAACCTACTACATTACTCGTAAAAAATATGTTTATGTTTTTTTTCTTATTTTTTAATTTTCTATCGCCCCATATATTTATTTTTTTGATTGGAGTTACTTTATTGTTTCAAATGACATGAAAAATTAGAGGTAATAATTTTACATAAAAATAACATCGGCTCTTAACGGGTAGGCAATTTTAAGATATTATAGTATTTCCTTAAAGATCTCTCCAAAAGCTTTAAAATGATGCCCATATTGATATTTTAAGAAATTTTTTAAGAATATCCAATCTTCCTCTTGTACTTTAATTTTTCTCTTTTGGTATACAGCTTTTTATTGTTCATTTTTTCGTAGAACAGTTTGTTTTACACTTATTTTTCCAAAATTAGGTATTTAACTAAAAAGTGTTGTATGCTTTCCTACAAAACATAATTCTTGAAAAAAATCGACTACAAAGCGGATTTCAGTTATCTTTCTATAACAGTTCAAAAGTCTTGTCAAATACATCAAACCAAAATAACTATTGGGATCAATTTTAATTTACAAATTAAAATTTTATACTAGTTTGAATACCATACTTATCAATACAGCTAGAACATCTCAGTCCCCTGCCTGCAACAGTTTGGCCATATACACCAAACTACATCAACTATAGAGGCGCCCTTTAAATTAAAAATTTAAATCTTCTGTCTATAATAGTTTGGCCATATACACCTATTGGGATACCCTTTAATTTCCATATCCAAATTTTATACTTGTTATTATAGGGGTTTCTTTCTTTGTAAATTTTAACCGTCTGTTTGGCCATATACATAAAATTGCATCAACTATTGTAACACCCTTTTATTTATATTTTTAGATATTTGGAGCAGAATCAAAATATTTTCGAAATAACTTACCCATTTGCAAACGGCAAAGCCGATTGAACCAAAATTTCACATGAGTGTATCAGAGGACTATTTGAACTTAAGTTTTAAAGCTGGTACGATCGACTTTTCAGGGATGGCGCTATGTGGTCTCAAAGTGGCCTGATTTTATACATCTTCTTGAGCGCCTAGTCGATAACTACAAAATGGTGCCTTAATCTGAATGTTTATGTTTTAAAATGATCGAGTAGTAAGCACTTTTAAATCGAAATATATAGTTTTTCCATACTCTGGTCCTGTTTTTTTTCAAAATGTTGGGTACAGTTTTCAGTAATTTTTTAAAGATTTATTATCGTAGTAAGCGATCAAAATTTAAATTGTTTGGAAAAAATTTGAAGTTCATATTTCTTCTGACTTAGAAACTATACGATTTCAAGTTTCAAATTCTAAAAGTATTCAATTTTTATGTGTTTTAGCTTAAAAGCGCCATCTATCTTTCTTTCTGTTTTTTTGTTAATAGAAAAAAAATTCTTATGGTATATACATATAAAAATTTGTTTTGTTAAGGCCCTTCAAATAATATTGGGCTACGTGGTCCATTGTGACTGAAATGGACTAGCTACAACATGGTCCTATGTAATGCAGTCATGGACCATGTTATTTTCCTATAGGAGTTTGTTGTTAAATGACAAGTGTTCCCGTTTTGACGATTGCATAAAGTGTTGCCATGAGCTGTACAGTTCGTGCAGTTAGAACCACGTAATATGATATTTGTTGAAAGATTACAGAGTGGTAACTCTGATGCCATCCGTTGTTTATTTTCGTATGTGCATTGTATAATACAAAGTGCTTAAATTAAAATTTTTTATAAAAGTATTTAATTAATATAAAAGTACTAGTTATTATTAATGAAAAGAAATATGAACTGTAGTGCGCGAAATAAACGGCGACTTGTAAAATTAAAAAAATAAAAAAAAATTATTTAAAAAGATTAAAATGTGCAAGTGAATCAGTTGTATGCCTAAATAACTTTTTAAATTGCCAACACGAAATCTTCGGATACCGAGGATTTGCATCACGATTTAGATGAGGAATACGGCAATAACAAAATAGATAGTGAACTAGGGCAATGGCAGTTAAGCAACAAAACTTTAAGGAAGAACATGAGAGAACTTTTGGCTACACTAAGAACTCATGGTGTAGATGTGCCTCTATCTCCACTGACGCTTATCGAAAACATTGAAGCACTAACAAACATAGTGACTCTGCAGGTATTAAACAAAATTTGATGAAGGTGGCACAGTTAATTTAAAACGCATTATAATGTGAATATGTTTCTTGTTTTTTTTTCGTTACAATAGAAAACGAAGGTTTTTCTTATTAAAAACACATGTAAATGTAATTTTCTTCTTGTTTTTGATACACTTTTCAAACGAAAAATACTTAAATTTAACAAATATTTTTAATAAATCAAAAAATAAACAACTTTCAGGTAAAATTTTCATTTTGGTGCTTAATGGAACAGTAGAATAGAATAGCATGGAAACTAGCCCTCCGGGGTGTTTCATAGAGTAGTGATATGGAGTAGTTATAAAACAAACCGTCTGGAGTGTTCCATCGTGTAGTGACATGTGTAGTTTTGAAACTACTCCCATATAATGCAAAGCTGGGTTATATGGTGCAGCCCTAGGTCATGGTAATGTTAAATGGATCATGTTTTCTCTATACACTTGAGTTACCTTTGGACTAGTCCCAGGCTCCTATGAAATATAAATTACATGCGTGTATGGACTAGTCACGTTATTTTCAGGGGTTGACGGAATTAAACATTTGTATGCGTGTGTAAAAAATTCGGTAAAAAAACAATTATTAAAGTATAAAGATGTAAGGGTTATGGACATTGTGTTCTTTTTTGTGGACTGATGCTACAAAGGGACTTGATAGAATTAAGACCATGGCGAAATATATAAAGGCTATATACAACTCTAGAGTTGATGTCATTGATACTGTAAAATTTGGATGGATACTGTTACGAAATTCTCAACCTACATCGTATTAGGTAAAGGTCCCTGCAGTTCTTCAGTTTCAAAAGATAAAGTTACCGATACGTTCAAGGAATTGCTAAACAAAAACCGCCCTGCCGAGCCAGTACACATCGCCAATATTTTTTCTAGTTCATCTCTAAAACGGTTAAATCGAATTGTTAACAGCATGCGTACTCCGAAATCTCAGTCAAATTTTACGGAGGAAGAAGCTATTGCCCTGTTGTTGGAAATGAGAACAAGCCGAAGTAAGCACCAAATTTTGAAAAAAGCTTTACTTGAGAAATAACAGTTGATAAAACGAAAGCTAGTATTAGACTATTTTCTTGGCAAGAAAATACGGTGTGACGGATAATATCAGATTTTTTTCTGAACAACTAGAAAAGGTTAAAAACTACGATGTAGTAATAATGTGTAATTGGGATTATGATGGAATATCAGCCAGCATAGCATCCTTAGTTTTACTAAGAATTCATTCATACTTACTGGTCCCATCTTCATCAGCACATGAAAACACCTTTGAAGATATAAGGAACAACCCCAGGTTCAAATTTGTTTTGAGTATGTGAAGGAATAAAATACTAGAACAAGTAAATTAGTCGAGCATATCAAAGACGAAATAAGAACTTAGTTTAACAATAATTGATGAAAAAGTTAAAAGTTAAACTAACACAACTTCTTTTTTGAAATGTCCCATAAAAGTTCTATCTTTCGAAATCTCCTCCCTTCATGCTAGATGATTCTTGGAGCATTTTTTGCATATTACATACGGCTTAATATACAGAAGTACAACAGAAAATTTAATACAAAAAAAAAGAAAAACAAAAAACGACGATGAACCAATCGATAAGTCTCTTCGTAGTGGGGAAAACACTAACGACGGAATTACTGCAAAAAAGTTTTTTTTTTTGCGAAACTATGTAAGCATAACTGGAATTGACAAAGAGTTGCTTAGAATGGTTAACGTAGTTTTAGTGGCAATTAATTCAAAACTCAAATACTTTTTACAGCAAAAATATCTCAGCTACTCTTCACCCTTTATCCATGGAGGGATATACAATACATAAAATATGTCATGGTAAAACAGTTATAGAATCGAAAACTCTTCATCTTGGAGAACTAAAAGAAGAAGCCGAAGAAGCAAGAAACTGCGATTTCAAGTACATTCAATTATGCAGCTCTCGAAAATGTTTTACGCAGTCACAAAATGAAGACACTTTCTATAGCATATCCTGTACTCTCATCAATAAAGAAAACGTTGGGTTAGTTATGAGGTTTCTTTACCATCTAGCAAAACAAATTAAAACGATTTAGTTTATCTTTTAGACATGCATCATAAGAAAATAAATAAAAATTTTAAGGCAACAAAATACACTTTTACGGAATATTCATAAATAAAAAATAACCAAAAAGCTTATTATTACGAGGGCTGCTCTATATATTTCTGGCCTAATAGTGAAAATGCGAATATTTATAATCAAAAATGGTTTTATTGTTTTTCAAAGTATTCTCCAGCATGATTTATACACTTTTGCATGCGCTCAAACCAGTTGTCGAAGCACTTTTTCCACTCCGATTGAGACACCTCTAAAACATGGTTTTTGAACACTTCAACAGCTTCTTCTGGCGACGAAAATCGTTGACCACGCATTTTTTTGTTGATGTGCGGAAACAAGAAGAAGTCATTAGGTGCCAAGTCAGGGCTGTACGGCGGCTGACCCATTAATTCGACGTTTTGGAGGGTTAAAAACGCTCTGGTTTGAGACGATGTGTGAGAGCTCGCATTGTCATGGTGAACAATGATTCGTCTTCTCTTGTTGGTTTTTCGAATTTCTCCGATGACTTCAGGCAAACAAATTGTAGTGTACCACTCAGAAGTGACCGTCCTACGTTGCTCAAGCGGAACAGTCGCCACATGACCAGTTTTGCCGAAGAAACAGGCGACCATTTGCTTCGAAGTGCTTCTTCCACGAACAACTTTCGTTGGATTTTGCTCGTCTTTGAAGACCTACACGGTCGATTGTTGTTTCGTTTCGGGCTTATACGCATAGATCCATGATTCGTCACCTGTGACGATCTTATAAACGTCTTTTGAAGCACCGCAATCGTATTTTTGCCACATTTCTTTGCACCAATCGACACGAGCCTTTTTTTGAGCGACTTTCAAATTCTGTGGGATCCAACGAGAACAAACCTTTTTTACGGCCAGGTGTTCATGCAGTATCGAATGTATGCTGGTGGAAGAAATGTCCAAGGATGTCTCTATCTCTCGGTATGTCGCATGTCGATCTTGCATTATGAGTTCACGCACGGCATCAATGTTCTCTGGCACAACAGCCGTTTTTGGACGACCTTCACGGAATTCGTTTTTGAGCGAGCTTTGGCCACGATTAAATTCATTATACCAATTTTTCACAGTGCTATAGGATGGTGCTTCATCGCCATACAAAGATTTAAGTTCATCAATGCACTCCTGTCGTGATAATCCATATCGAAAGTTGTGAAAAATGATGGCACGAAAATGTTCACGAGTTAATTCCATTTTTTCTATATTAATTTTTTCAAGTCACTGTAAACAACACAAATAATGGTCGTACGTCAAAACGTTTTGAGTACGATTATGCTTAAAAATGACAAACTTTCCAATGGAAATGTCAGATTGCACTTGGCAGCACTCAGTGTTGCCAGGCCAGAAATATATATAGCAGCCCTCGTACGAGTATATAAAGTTTTTAAAAATGATTGTTAATTTTAAAATTGCCTCTTAGTATATTGGAACGCTCATACTTAAGGACACATTAGAATGATATTAAGGTGAATCTTTTTTTATTTCATAAAGAATTGCATTGCAAATTACATCAACTATTGGGACATCCGTTTATTTCAAAATCAAATTTAATACTTGTTGTTATAGCGTAATTAGTAATACAGGTTCTTTTTAAATTTAAATCATCTGTCTACAACTGTTTAGAAGTATGGCCTTTTAACTACAATTTTAAATATTAATACTTGTTACTATAACAGCCATAGTAATCGACATTCTGTCCAATTTGCAAGCGCTTGTCTATAACGTTCAAAAGATAGGCTTATATAAGTAAATCTACATCAATTATGGGACACCATTTGATTTCTAAATTCAAATTATAAACTCTTTGATATAGAAAGCAGGTCCCTTCTAAGTTTCAGCGTTCTGTCTATAACTCTTCAAAAGTTCGGCTTCATACTCCAAATTACATCAACTATTGGGACACCCTATAATTTCCAAATCCAAATTTTATACTTGTTGTTATAGCGGACTCAGCAATACAGGTTCGCTGTAAATTTCAAGCGTCTGTCTACAACTGTTAAAAAGTATGGCCATATACATCAAATTAAATGAACTATTGGGTCACCCGTTTATTTATTTATTTATATATTAATACTTGTTACTATAACGTCCATAGCAGTCGACATTCTGTACAATTTGCAAGCGCTTGTCTATAACGGTTCAAAAGGTAGGCCCATATTAGTAAATCTACATAAATTATAGGACACCCTTTAATTTCTAAATTCAAATTATAAACTCGTTGCTGTAACCGGCTTAGAAATACAGGTCCCTTTTAGGTTTCAGGTTTCTGTCTATAGTGGTTCAAAAGTTCTGCCACATACTTAAAATTACACAACTGTTGGGACACCCTTTAACTTCTAAATCCAAATTTTATACTTGTTGTTATAGCGGACTATAAGTAAATCTACATCAATTATGGGACACCATTTGATTTCTAAATTCAAATTATAAACTCTTTGATATAGAATGCAGGTCCCTTCTAAGTTTCAGCGTTCTGTCTATAACTCTTCAAAAGTTCGGCAACATACTCCAAATTACATCAACTATTGGGACACCCTATAATTTCCAAATCCAAATTTTATACTTGTTGTTATAGCGGACTCAGCAATACAGGTTCGCTGTAAATTTCAAGCGTCCGTCTATAACTGCTAAAAAGTATGGCCATAAACATAAATTTAAATTGACTATTGGGGCACCCTCTAATTTATAATTTTAAATATTAATACTTGTTACTATAACAGCCATAGCAATCGACATTCTGTCCAATTTGCAAGCGCTTGTCTATAATGTTTAAAAGATAGGCCCATATAAGTAAATTTACATCAATTATGGGGATACCCTTTAATTTTTAGATTTATTTTTGTATAACTTTACATTATTGGGAGCTATAGTAATAAGCAGTCATTTAAAAAAAAGAAATACTAAGCTTAAATACACAAAAATGGAACATTTTTGTAATTTTAAACTTTAAAGCGTATAAGTTCTAATTCAGAAGAAATATAAACTTTAAACATTTTTCCAAAATATTTTAAATTTTGATCGCTTACTACGATCATAAATATAAAAATATTACTGAAAACTGTAGCCAACATTTTGAAAAAAAGCGCAGTACCAGAGTATGGGAAAACCTATTATTTTAATTTTAAAGTGCTTACAACTCGATAATTCTAAAACAAAAACATGCAGATTAAGACCATGTATAATTGAAGAAATGCGAACCATTAGAAAAATTTGCAGGTGCATAGCGCCATCCCTGGGATGTCGATGAAACCCAGTTTTAAAACTTAAGTTCAAATTGTCCTCTGATATACTCGTGTGAAATTTTGATTCAATCGGCCGTTTACAAATGGCTAAGTTATTACGAAAATATTTTGATTCTGTCCCACTGTGCTTTGTCTGGTATATGAAGAAGTATAAATATCTAAAATTATAAATAAAAGAGTGTTACAATAGTTAATGTAAATTGATGTATATGGCCAAACAGGTGGTTAAAATTTACAAAGAAAGTCTGTTTTTAAATCCGCTATAACAACAAGTACAAAATTTGGATTTGGAAATTAAAGAGTATCCTAATAGTTAATGTAATTTGGTATATATGGCCAAACTGTTGTAGGCAGGGGACTGAGATGTTCTAGCTGTATTGATAAGTATGGTATTCAAACTAGTATAAAATTTGAATCTGTAAATTAAAATGGGTCCCAATAGTTATTTTGATTTAATGTATTTGGCAAGACTTTTGAATGTTATAGACAGATAACTGAAATCCGCTTTGTAGTCGGGTTTTTTTAAGAATTATGTTTTGTGGGAAAGCATTCAATACTTTTCAGTTAAATACATAATTTTGAAAAAAAAAAATAAGTGTATAACCAACTGTTCTTAGAAAAAATTAACAATAAAACACTGTATACCATAATAGAAAAATTAAAAATTAAATGATTTTAAAAATTCTGCAGAAGCTTAATTCTGGCGCAGTGCTGAGACTTTAATTTTTTTAAGGATGAATTTTTCATATATTATCTTCAAATGTTGCTCATTGTACCTTGAAAAAAATCACTCAGTTTGTGCTCTTTACGATGACTAAAAAACAGAGCATAAGAATGTGTGTGACTTTAGCTAGCACAATAGAAGTTGAACAAAAATAAAAAATATTTAGCAACTACTAAGCTACTGTTAAAATTCTGATCTGTGATTCGCAAACTATATTTTGATTTTAAAAAAGCCCTTTTGCTTTATTAAATAATTGCATCTAAGTTTTTACGGAATTTAAAAAAATTTCGGGAATTTAATTCACATCTGTGAACAAAAATGGAATTGAAAATACATCAAAATAGCATTCTTTACTGCTGAAATTCAAATATTAATATATTTTTGTTTTTCGTAACTATTTCTTTAATTTAATTCGAATACAAGACAAAAAATATATATATTTTTTTCTTAGTTTTGTTGTGTGACGTAGAGCATAGTGATATAGATTATGTGCCAAAATAAAACGACATGCATCGATACTGAAAATAATTTAGATATGAAACCAATTGAGTTCCGACGATAAGGAAGATAAAGAATTACAAAGCCGGATATATTGTTCAACAAAATATCGCCGAGCAGTTTTTCAGAGATTTCCGACCTCATCACAAGGAAGAGAATTCTATACAAATTAATGTATACAAAATTATTATATACCCAACTATTGATTTATGATCATCACTGAAACACTTTATGGGAAAAATGGTGTTGCAACATGGAACATTTCTAATTTTTATGTTCTAAAATCCCAAAGATGAGTCAGAAAAAGAAGACTACTATAAAAAAGTTATATATACTCCAAATTGCTCCAAAAAGTATTTTATGAGCCCTACTCCATATGTGGACTTAATGAGCAAAAGAAAAAGAAATTCCAATTTTGGGATTTTTTGTCTTTATTATGGGAATCGTGGGATTATTTATCTCAATGTTGTAAGTTTTTTGCCATTTGATTCAGTTGACAAACTACACGTGCATAGAAATTTTTTTTATTTGATCGATTTTTAAAAATTTTATTGCATATTTAGTATATTTATTTTGTTAAAATTGGAGCGTTTTAAACATATTTTCAAAAATATTTTGGTTCTGCCACACCAATATATTTTTACACCTTAATTGTCTTTATATAATATCAGATGGCTCATACTACCTTCAAAGAAAACAATTTAATTGTCTCTTTTCAGTATAGAATAGGCTTACACCACTTAAAAAGAAAACATTTTTACTTAGTTATTTTTACTTTTAAATTTTACTGTGAAATTTTTCCGTAGAAATTTATTAAGTATTGAAAAATAAAGAAATGTTTTCAACAAATTTATTTTATTTTACATCCCTCCTATATTAAAGCTGTAATTATTAAAAAAAAAAAATAAAAACGGCACAAAATTGCCAAAAATCTACTTTTCAATGACAATTTAGTAATGGCATTTGTAATTCGTAAAGTTTGTTTTATAACGGTACTTCTTCTAGAGATACGAATACTTTTGCCAATCTATTACTGTCTAACAATGGAATTTTATTGGTTGCTTCAATTCTCTTCAATTTAGAATGTACTCACTCCTTCTGGCAATTATAAGTACTTGTACTTGTTCCTAGCAGCACGTGTGCAATACGTATGTATGCGTTTAAGTGTTTGTGTTTGTGTATTTGGATCTGTTACTGTTTGTTACTCTTTATTTAATATTTTGCTCTTTGTGCAATTAATGTTTATTACTCGTGTAAATCTATTAATCAGTGATGCCATTAAGACATTGTTTTCGACTTAAATATGTTTTCCCTTTGTTTAAGGAGGTGGGGTTGTTTGGAGGGGAGTGAATAAATTTGTTAGTTTCCTGTGCGAGGGTTATATTGATGTATCAGCGAAATCATATAAAAAGCAGTAAGAAAATCCTGTAAAATGTCAACTTTATAAAAACGACTTAGGAAAGGCTTAGGAAAGTTATTCCTTCCGATTGTTTTACAATTTATTCAATTGGACATAAGTGCATTTTTTAGCATATCCCCCTATTGCAATTAAGATTATGTATATGTACTTGGATAACTTTATTTTTTTACTAACTTCATTTTTGACATCTATTTGAGGCACTTACTTTGTTAATTATAAATTAATATACGACATTATTTAAACGTGAAACAACCGTCAATTCAATGGATTTAACCAGTTGCCAAACCTTACGATTTTAGTTTAGAGTCGTTGCCACAATTGCCTAATAGTGTAGGTTTTTATATTTTTTCTGTTTCTTAGTTTAATCAGCAATTAAATCCCGTTGCTCGGACCTTCAGAAACCTTGCTTTGTGATAACCCTTAAAACGTTGAACGAACTTTTTCTACCGAACTAAATGCGTCCCTCGTACAATCCGTCATATTTGTTAAATTAACGATTGCTCTCATATTTTGAAGCCAGCTGTAAAGTTTTTAGCTATTGTTAGAAAAATATAAATTTTACTTTAAGAGGCTCTTCCTACTTAAAGGCGTAATTCCAAAAGAAACGAAAACAAAGTTAACTAACAAACGATATCGTTTATTAAATTATGCTATAAATTTTTAATTATTTTCCAATTATTTCTTATTGAAATCCTTATACTGCAATGATTCATTTGCAGATATAAAATATCTTTTCAAGTCATAATTCTTTATTACATTTATTTTTTCATTAATATTTATGCAGAGTACATACGTAGATTACTGCAAGGAATAGGCATGCATGCAGCCTACTTTCAAATTTGGAATTATGGATTCTACCACAAAGCAAATTCTATTAGATTCTTTTACGGTTAATTAGTAAATGGAATAAAACTACGGCTATATTGATATTGTTTATTGTTTATTTTATAAAAATACGCATTTAGATGTGTGTACGTGAGTAAACAGCACTCATAAACATAAGAGGGGAATTATTTAGCCCAGTAAACAAACTCGTTTGTATTAAGCTTACTGTTACATAAAATAAAATACACATATTTTATTTTATGTAAAAAAAAAGAATTTTATTTATAATTTTTCACTATAAGAAAACATCAATTAATTTAAACGACAGCTACAGATTTTTTTTTTGTCCGGAGTGTAAGGTGTAAGCAATCACCATCCCCAGCTGTTGGCTTCATTAGAGTATACAAATTTGGGGCAATTTTCAGATGTATATCACGAAAATCAGAAATTCTTGTTTCCCTTCTCCATTTTCTTTCGTGTTATTTTATTCAAAAGTCAGTTTTATTTGATTTTGCGACGTGGTATTATGGTAAAGATTGTCTCAGAGAATTTCAGTATACTCATATATGGACGAACACATTTGTTCATAAAACACTCATTACTCAAAATTTTAAACTTCTGAGTTGTACATGTAAAAACATTCTACAGCATTAAAAAACACAGACTTATCTATAAATGTGTGGATTCAACAGATAAAGATGTTTTTATGGCCTCCTAAAAGTTGAAACTAAATTAAAAAGTTGAAATAAAATTTTAGTACGCATTTATCTTTGTAAGGTTTTTTAGATATGCTGTTAAGTTAATTTCCTTCTTTTTTTTTCTTGCTATGACCAATACTTAGGTTTGTTTACACGACCAGTTTTTTTTACTAACACAATCCTGCCAAAATATCTATACGACCTCTTCGTCAGTTTAATTTGATCTATGTGTATTGACCATAATATAAATTTATTGTTTTCTTTCTAATACCAGAAAGAATTATTTATATTATAAACAGTGAATAACCTGTAAAACATTCTTGTTTGAATTTGTAAACACTGGAACCAAAGCTTGGGCAATTAGAAATTGTAAACGTCTCATTTGTCTTTCCTTTGTACTTTCAGATCCAAAGCTTGTTTCATCATAAGTGGCAACAAGTGCTGCTCAACTGACTTATTGCTTCTTTAAAAATTTCTTTGAGGATCGTTGCTTGCCCACGATACAATGATTCGGATAAATTTTTTTTATCTTATTTCATTTTTATGCCTTCCTTCAGCCAGGTTCCACCTAAATGGATAAAAAAAATGTCTACTAATGAAGACGGTCAAATGCTGTGGTGATCGCAGAAAAAGTTTTAGATTCTAAAAATTTGCACATTATTCGATAAAAGAGCCGCCCAAACACTCCCTTACCAATGTTTTGCAATAATTGTGTTTTAGTTTAAAATTTTGTAACCTATTTAAACAGCCAAAATCCGACCGAGTCTTTATTTATAACAGCTCAAAAGTTTGGCAACATGCATCAAATTATATTAACTATTGCGACACCCTTTAATTTCCAATTCTATATTTTATACATGCTGTTATAGCGGACTAAGTAATACAGGTTCTTTGTAAATAAAATCCGTCGATCTATAGTAGTCCTCCGTCTAATTTTTAAAGGTTTGTATATAACGGTTCAAAACATAGGGCGATATAGGTCAAATTACATCAATTATGGGAATACCCTTTAATTTCTTAAATAAAATTGTATACTTTTTGTTATAGAGGACATAGCAATGCAGGTTCCTTGTTAATTTCAACTGTCTGTCTATAACGTTTCAAAAGTTCTATCCCATACACCAAATTATATCCACTATTGGCACACCCTTTGCTATCCAAATCCATACTCTATACTTGTTGTTACAGCGGACCTAGCAATACAGGTTCTTTGTAAATTTCAACCGTCTGTCTACAAGTGTTCAAGAGTACGGCCATATAAAAAAAATTAAATCGACTATTGGGGCACCCTTTAATTTGTAATTCTGATAATCTGTACTTTTTATTATAACGGTCATAGTAATAGGCATTTTGTCCAATTTTTAAGCGTTTGTCTGTAAGATAGACCCATATAGGTCAATTTACGTCACCTATGGGGATACCCTGTAATTTTTAGATTAATTTTTCTATTACTTTTGTTATTGGGAGTCATAGTGATACTCAGTGTTTTTAAAATTTATAGTGGTGCCCTTCACGGTTCATAATAAACTTAAAAAACATGTATGTTGTATTAAGCACCCTTTAATTTTTAAGATTATGAATAAAACAGAACAAATCTGTAAGCAAATTATAAAAAAAAAATTCAAAATCGGATCAGTTAGTTCTGCAGGCACAAGCATTAAAAAAAGCAACATTCAAACGAATTGATAAACTCCTTCTTTTTGTGAAGTCGGTTAAAAACTACAAAGGCATGTATAACGAGAAAGTAGAATATTTATATCTGTGTATGTACGTATGGATAATAATTGTTTGTTATAAATTTTTCATATTAAGAACCATGTAATAAATATTTTTTTGTGAATAAAAATACAATTGAGGTTTAAAGTTTTAAAATACGTATGGTTCTTTTTTTAACAGTGTTTGGTACCACATTGCAAATGTGTTTTTGGTGCCTTTAAAAATTTTGTTCAGTGAAATGCCAAAATCCGAAAAACAACTGAACAAACTGCATCCGACATGTAAACCTTTACTTGTTTTTTAAAGTGTTTCAATCCAAAGCAGATCATTTTAAAGTGTTGAAAGCGGAACGCTATATCAACAAAGAAAATTATTTTAAAGTTGACAATTGTTATTAATGAGGGATTTTAACTGCAAATTATAGTGTTTTTTTCTTCCTTGTGAAGATGGATCTGCATCTAATGATAGCAATTAATATTTTAAGTCATAACAATTAATACTCCATTAACAAATATATATAAATTTATTTTTGGCCTTAATTTCATCAGTAAGCAATAATAATAAGTTTAATTATGTGTACTAAAGTTGTACCATAATCCATCCATGACCCATAACACTGTACAACAAAATCAAATTTTTTCAAAAATTACAAGGTCCGGGCTATAAATTCTGATAGAGGAGACAAAAAAAAGATATACGTGTATCGGCGTTTTGAAAGTTTACATCTGGATTTCATTTGAGAGGGGGTTAAAATTTCCCAGCTCTGGCACATTCTTATTGTTAAACGGCATAAGAAACCATGTGACCCTTACCTTTTAGGTAAAAAATGTGTTCAGCAAATTTATGTAAAATGTTACGGAGAACATTTTTGTAGAAATTTTAACCCTCTAACTCCTCAAGATATGGGTCTTTTTTGTCCTTCTTTTAAAAAATAGCAAAAAACACCATTAAAACAGGGTTTTAGAGGGTTAAAATGTTCCACAAAAATGTTACCCGTTAAATTTTACTATAAGTCCCTGAATACACCAAAAAGGAAAATTCAACCATATAGTCAGAAATAAGGCGCAACAAAAGAGAGCTTAGGGTTAATTTCGCATTTATTAAGAATTTTGTTTTAAATCAAATTTGGATAGCATTAATTAATTTTTTTTTAGCTTTAGGCAATTCCACTTCATTATCATACAATGTCCAGCATATTTCAGCGACAAGCGAATGAATGCTTTTACCTTTACAGCGTTCTTCAACGAGTGCGCATGTCTGATGTAATTTTTCACCATGCTCATCAGATTCTGTTGACAACTGGTTCTCAAAGTAATACATATGGAAATTTAAAAAATATATTTTTGTTGACATATGAACGTAATAAAAGGTTCGTGTTTCAGCGATTGTTCCATCAACATAATGACTAGGACTTCGAAGTTGTAGCACAGGTACTGGGAGTTCGTCAGAATGCGGAAATGGCAGCATGGCTGATGGCACAGTTTTGTATACAAAACTCTTTCGCCTATATCTGTTCAATTTTAATATGGCACACGTAGCACGTAGCGTCATTATGTTCATCTGGATCTAGCCACCGCATAGGAATACCAAACTGCATTGAATTTCGTTGACCTTCAGCGAGAGTTCAAAAATAAAACTATAGTTTTAGAACAAAAAAAAAATATTACCTTTGGACCACAAAATTAAGCCATTATAACAAATAAAAAATAAGAAAAAAAACATCAAGAGAAGAAATTGGAGCTCGCCCATATCTTCCGAGGTACGGAGCTTAGAAATTTTCCAATTTTTTTAAATATCAATATGGATACCATTTTAAAGCTTTTGAAAAGATATTTAAGGAAATAGCATTAAGAGCTGATGAAATTTTTATGTAAAATAATATATATGCAGTACCAAATTTTTTTTAATTCTCTGTCACCCCAATATTTGCTTTTTTATTGGAATTACTTCACTGAACTAGATTTACATATACTATATGGTGAAGGGTATATAAGATTCGGCATAGCCGAATATAGCGCTCTTACTTGTTATTTATAATCTTTAAGAGGAGAAATAATTTTGCGAAGTAATTGAAAATGTATTTGTGGCCTCAATAAGGTGTTGTTTTATCATTATTCTGAAAACAATTATTTTACGATTATAAAAAATACAGATTCAAGGGGAATACTCATATAATAAGTGCCTAGGACCACTACTTCATAGAATTAAGTATTCTTTACATAATTTATATCCAAAACGGGAACTGAAAACAAATTTTTTTGGTTTTTGTTTTAAATGTAAATTGTATGTAGAAATTATCGTTACTAATCTGTTAGTAAAATAAGCCTTTGCTGAATATGGTTAACACCATCGTTAATCGTTCTAGTTGCCAATCATGGAAGGAATGGCCCCGTTGATGGAACACTAAAATAATTTATAGAAAATATTTTAAAGCTTTTTCAAGTATTTAAAATATGACTTGTAAAAATGGTTTAACAGTTTGTTATTCTAATACCTGGTTTTATTTAGGGGCATTCCCAAATTTGTGGAATTTTAACAACCACAATTACTAATTACATTATTTTGTACATCCAAATTGACCTGATTTATCATAAAATTTAATTGCTTTTTCAAATTTGTTATTCTAAATGAAACATTTTCCTTTTAATGTTCAATTGAAATTTTTTTTTATATTTACCTGTTTGTTTTTTTGGTCTATGGACATTCTCGAATTGGTTTTTTCTAAAACAGATTTTTTAAAACCACAATTATTATCCCTTTTCACACGTAATAAAATGTGGTTTATAAAAGGGCAGTAAGTAATAACAATTTTCGTAAGATAAAGGTAAAAGCATTCATTCGCTTATCGCTGAAATATGCTGGACATTGTATGATAATGAAGTGGAATTGCCTAGAGCTAAAAAAAATTAATAAATGCTATCCAAATTTGATTTAAAACAAAATTCTTAATAAATGCGAAATTAACCCTAAGCTCTCTTTTGTTGCGTCTTATTTCTGACTTTATGGTTGAATTTTCCTTTTTGGTGTATTCAGGGACTTATAGTAAAATTTAACGGGTAACATTTTTGTGGAACATTTTAACCCTCTAAAACCCTGTTTTAATGGTGTTTTTTGCTATTTTTTAAAAGAAGAACAAAAAAGACCCATATCTTGAGGAGTTAAAGGGTTAACATTTCTACAAAAATGTTCTCCGTAACATTTTACATAAATTTGCTGAACACATTTTTTACCTAAAATGTAAGGGTCACATGGTTTCTTATGCCGTTTAACAATAAGAATGTGCCAGAGCTGGGAAATTTTAACCCCCTCTCAAATGAAATCCAGATGTAAACTTTCAAAACGCCGATACACGTATATCTTTTTTTTGTCTCCTCTATCAGAATTTATAGCCCGGACCTTGTAATTTTTTGGTGTGTTGTACAGTGTAATCATAGTCAGATGCTAATGTCAGCTTCTGTTAGAATATACATTAGTTTTAACACTTGTCATAACTTTTTTGATGGTTTATTAATGAATAAGACATATTTTAAATTTAACCAGCTTAAACTAATTAACACTTTAAATAAAGAAAGCTGTAACAAAAGAAGTTTAAGTATATTATCTATAGCTGATCAGCTAAATTAATTTTACAAAAAAACTCGAAACGTAAGCTTTTAAAAGTATACAAAAAGTACACTTTAACGTTAACTGTGCTGAAAAATAAAGTTTACTTAACATTGGATTTTTAACACTTTTATTTCATTATGTGTTGTCACTTTTTCGCTTCACTCCTCAGAATTGGGTCCCTTGACAGTCGGACTTTATACCATTTTATTTCATTTTATGAATTTATTTCCAGTCAAAGGACTGTGAAAGCAAAGTCACAATAACCCGTGAACTGAAGGAGGAAATTCAATATCAAGGTAAGGTGTCTTTCAGCAATTTCATTTTGCTCCCTTACATCCAAACAAAAAAATATTTAATCAGGATAATTCTTTGGTACATAACTGTGCAGTTTCAGTGCTAAAGAAAAAGGGTTTAAGTGGCGTTGTTTTGTTTGTAATCAATTTATATTCTTCAAAATTTAATTCCCAGCTATTTTTCGTAGCTTTCAGTAAAAAATTCCAAAAGCATTGAGGAGACATATATGTAAATCTTTTTTGCGATGATCTTAGAAAAATGAAGAGTTGATAGATAAATTTCATTGAGTTAAGAACATTTAAAATTAATAAGTAAACCAGGAACTCTCATTTAAATATATTTTTTTAATTCTTCTAAAAGAAATGGGGAAGATTAAATTAAATGCGGCAGCGAGATTTGTTAAATTTAATGTTGCTTGAAATTTTCGTATAGAAAATATTTTACTCAATGTTTTGTTTGCTGGGTCACATATATTCTATTTTAACATTGTATGATTACTCGATTTTTAATCTAGTTAGATGTGTGGCAACTGTGGTTTTATTTCATAATTATAAACATGCCAACCATTCCCAGAGTTAGAAGAACGCAAGAAGACAACAAAAAACGTTATTAAATTGTACGTTAATAACATTTACTAGACTAAATCAAATTAATTTGTTTAGGGGAAATCATCATGAATTCTTATCATAAAAACAAACTACCCTTGGAATACGTGATGGCATGTACAGATATTGTAATAAAGTATTAATTCACGTATTCATTCATTGATTACGTATAAAGTATGTATTTATAAGTTCGTTGCATATGTATGGATCAGGGTTTGCAAACCAACAATGGAATAATCGTAATGGCGATTATTTGCACCATTTAGTCCTTTGACATTATTGATTTGCATTTATCGTTCAAGTAAAAACAAATTGCAAATGCAACAACCAGTACAATAAGTATGCGTTTATGCTTCTCAATAATTGAAGCAAAGCCGCAAATAACGTTGTAAAAGACAAATTTTGTAAAACCTGTTTTTTTGCAGATTACCGTTAATTTTACTCTCTTACATTTGTTCCAACAACAAAACATTAAAATTATGAATTTTATCACCGTCAAAACGCAATTACAATGAAACAGTCAGTGGAGATAATCAAACCATTTAAATACGGTTTTTTGCTCTCCTGAAAAATTATTATTTTGTCATTTGCAACGTTATTCGCGGCGATTCTTCAATTCTCTAATGGTTGTAAACTTTGTTTCTAAAATTATAATACAAATTACTAAATAGTTAATTCTTATTTTTTATTTTTGTTAAAAAAAAGCTAAAAAATAAAGAAATTTCTTGTTTTTATAGAGATGGTTTTGTTTATAATTTATTTATTTTTTTGTGAAAATATTTTCTGTACCGAAACTTTGATATTTAGTGAACCTTTGCAATACCGGTACTTTTTAGTTTTTTTTTTTTTTGCAATTTCGGTTTTTTAATGAAAATTATTTTTTTTTATAATTTTTTAGTGAAATTTTAGTGAAAATGTGATTTTTTGGTGAAATTTAAAAAAGTCAGCAACATGAGAAAACTTAACAAAATACAGGTGCTCGTATTTTTTGAAGCATTTCTCAACCGCTAATAAACCGATTTTACTGATTTCCAATAGCAAAATCCTAAAAATCTATCTTGTAGCTCCTCTAGTGACTTAGGAAAAGACAAAAATCAGTAAGTCGACTTTCAAATAAAGTTATTAAATCTGGACTTACAATTTTAAGGTGATCCATATACAAATAAGAATACAAAAAAAAAAATAATAATAATAATAATAAATTATACCGTCTAGTGTAGCACACATTTTAAGTTTTAATGTTATGTTTTAGTGCGTGCTTCAAGAGGAATCTTCGTTAACCCAGACGGTTAACTTTCAAGTGTCTATCTATTACATTTTCACAATAACTTGGTCACATTTAAAAAAGAACCTTGTGACTTCACTTCAAGAAAACTGTGTAAGATAAATAATTATATTTCAAATGATACATACCATCTCCCTTGCAATACTATACAAAAATCGAATTAAACGTTATTTATTTTGCGAGACTTATACACATGTTCGGTTTTTTTTACACTAAAACTTTCAATATCTGAGAGTCTGTAGTTCGACTTCAATAAATACTAGGACTCCGATCTATAGCATCTTGCGACTATAGGATCACAACTTATAAATTCGAAACGTTTTGTTTGTTGCTATTTCTGAAATGGATTTGAATGCAAAACACTTTTTCATGTTGGCTATCTGAAGAGTATTCAGTGAAAAGTAATAAAAACTGAAATAGTGATATTTAGAAAGACCTGTCGTATTCGACCTCTGCAAATTTCGTAGAGAGGAGGATGGACGAGAAATAATATTGAAAATGGGGCAACTTCTTTGTTATACATTTGAGAAAGGGTTTTTCTCAAATATATCGACTGATGTTACCACGCGGCTTGGGAGGTTTCAATTACATATGAATTAAAATTACAAATTATGTGTAATTAGGTAATCTCAATTATACATTACAAGTAATGGTAATTGAAATCGGAAAGTAAAATTATTTACAAATAACTATAATTGAAAGATGTCAATTACAGCTACATGCATACAATTCTAATTAGAATTTTTTAATTCCAAATTACAAGTAAAGTGTAATGGAAAATTACATATAATGTGCATTTGAAAAAATCTCAATTACAAATAATTGACTGTAGTTTTAATTAAAAAACTCCAATTAAAATTACATAACGTATCTTAGGTCAGGTTACTAACTATAAATGTTAAAGCAGCAGTGGCGCATATAATTGATATTCAAGATATTCTAAGGGCAGTTGCTGACGTAACTCCCCTTGTTTTGACAGCTCATGGAGCTGCTTCATGTACCAGTCAAAATTTATTTATTTTTTTTGACTTAATGCTGTACTACGGCTTGACTGCTACCTTGCAGAATGGAAGTTTTCATTGCAGCCATGTTTGAGTGAAAAATTATATATTCCGAACCATTAAAATAGATATAGAAAATAACATAATAAATTTATAGATAATTTAAAAAATATGGGAAAAAAGCCTTGGAGGAGTGCGATGCTTTTCAAACATTTCTCAAGGTGTGGAAATAAGGAAGACTATGACGAAATTTAAACTTTAGAAAAGAGATTTTTCTGTTCCCCCAGCAAATTTAAGTTGATGGTCCTCAACGCAATATACTCATATTCAAGCCTCCAAGTAACATTCTGAGAAAAGCTTTTGCCTTAGCTTGGACTGCAAAATACTACGATTCTAAAACTTAATGGAATTAATATAAGACGAAACACACAATCTTTGATTTTTTTAGAGTTTTTACTTCCGTTCAAACAAGAGCAAAATTACCAAATTTTTTTAAAATCCTTAAATTTCCCTCAAACAATCGATTGATAATCAATTTTTTGTGCTTCTTACACGAAACAGTAATTATTCGATAACAGTAGCTCTTGTATCATATTTTATTCGTAATTACAACTGAATGCAAACCCTACAATAAACGTATGGGCTTATTTACCAATTTGCAAATGAAAAAGGAAGTGCATAACTTGCGCACGTTGATGGTTAATTTCTTACCGCTAAAGTCAAAGTCAACATGTAACTTGCAACATTTAATAAATACACTTAACACACTTCACACCCCCCATTCATTGGCGATGATTATTTGGATCAAACAAAAACGGTTACAACTTGTTAAAGCGATTACAAATGTTGTTGTTTCTTGTATTCTTTGTATTAACGCTATACTAGTTCATTCATAGCAATCATAATGGAATCATTAAATTTCCCCAACAACCCCTCTGATATTTACTTGCAAATTTTTTCATTTGTCACCGTTTTGGTTGATAGTGTTTAGGTTCAGCTCTCCAATATACAACAAAATAATAAAATGATATTTAATCAACATAAATTATTTTTCTATTTATATTATATTGTAAAACTGTGCAGGAATTTGTGCTTTAAAGTGCGGGAAAAGTAAAGACTCCTCAACAAAAATGTAAATTAAGCCCCTTTATTTAATCGAATCTTTTCCCACTGGAGAAGTTCATCAGGGATACAGAAAGAAGTTGTTGTCCAAGCCACTTTTTTGGCTAAATTATTATTACCCTCCATTTACAAGGTTTGTAACACAAATGCATGGCCTAGTCTGGGCGTATTGAACGAGAAACATCTCAGCCAATTAGTGGTATTTTTTTAGATGCAGGAAGGTTGGCAGACTAGAGCGAGTCATTTATTTGGCTTTTCGAAATACTCAATAGAAACCTCTTTATTTGTAGCAAACGTATAAATACTGAACTTCTTCAACAGCACAAATTATATTCTGACACTTATTTTCTCAAGGATAGGATAAATATGAAATCAAAAGTGTGCAGAGAATTATTACACATATAAAATTTAGTTTGACAGTTCCTTTAAAAGAAAAGTGTATTCAAATTCACACATTATAATCAGCAGAACTGCATACACTTTATGATTGAAAGCTATAGGTATAATCACTGGCCACTGTTCCATGTGTGAGGTCGCGGACATTACTCTGAACGCATTATATATCAATTTATAATTTAGTTTTGATATTAGAAGCAATGTTTATAATTAATTACAAATGCCGGCGCCTTCAAGTTTCTTATTAGCTTATTCGACTGTATATTAGTTTGTCAGTATGTTTTATAAGTTAATTCGAAACCCGTAACCGTATATACAAAAACTTTGTGTCTCAATTAAATGGTGTCAGATATCACAGATAGCGAAGGAATTTTTATAAGGAAATAATCTGTGAAATATGTACAGTAATGTGCAATAAAATAGAGCCACCTGATTCCCTTGTAATTCCTTTGTACAAAAAAGTACGCATAAAAGAGTTGTTCCACTAATTTAACACATCTTTTACAAATGTAATCCCGTTGTGTTTAAATAGCTTTAGCGTCATTCAGCTTAACTTTATTATCGGTATATATTTGGATGCGAAAACGGTTGAGCAAAAAATGGAGCCGGAGCCAGATTTGAAAAGTCATTAACTTTTACAAATTAATTTCTTTTTTTTATTAAAAATGTATAAAAAGGTAAGCTTAGTGTTTTTTAAGTACAATTCGAAAAGAATCTCACAACATTTGTATATAATAATATTTACAATGGAGAGAGGAAAACATTGTACCTTTGAGAGCCGGGAGACAATATAAAAATTCTATAATAAAGAAAAAGTTATAGCCAAATTGCCCAAATAATTGGATGCTCTAAAAAATGGTAGAAAACACCGTCAAATATGAAAGCAAGGCAGAAAATAGAGGAAGACCGTCGAAAATTACACCTATACTGGAGCGAAAAATTTGGGTCTTGTAAAAAAAGATCCTTTTGTTACATCTTCCATCCTTAAAAAGAAGCATAATCTAGATGATTCTACCTCAACCATAAGATGGCTTTTTATTAGAAATAATATGAAGGCTTGAAGTAGTAGAAAGGTCCTATACTCAAGTAAAAAGCACCTACAGAAAAGATTAGAATTTGCCCAAAATCATGTAGATTGGACTGTAAGCAAATGGAGAAATATTCTATGGTCTGACGAAACGAAAGTCGAATTATTTAATTTAGACAGAAGCATATTTCCTGTACAAAGACCTCCCAACACCGAATTCCGTCCACAATACACCACAAAAACCATTAACATGGAGGCGGAAACGTAATAGTATGGGGAGGTTTTTCGTATAGTGGTATTGGGCCTTTATTTCGGATTGAGGGTAGAGTGGATGGCGCTTACTATACAAATATTCTTAATGACACTATGATGCCTTATGCCGAATTGAAAATGCCGCTTCGATGGGTGTTTCAAAAAGACAATGACCCGAAACACATCGAGGCGGGCAAAAAGCTGGTTTAAAAAACATAACGTCAAGGCCGGCGCAGTCCCCAGACTTTAATCCTATCAAGAACTTGTGGCAAATAGTAAAAATGTGTCTTCGAGGAACAGTTATATCCAATAAAGACGAACTTTGAACTTTAATTCAGCATGCGTGGAAAAATAATACTGTAGAAACCTGCCGAAACTGGTGGACTCAATGCCAAAACGATGCTCAGACGTTATAAAAAATAAGGGTTATTTCACAAAGTACTCTGGTAAAGAAATAATAATTAATGAGACAAAATCCAGTCAGCAAAAAAAAAATTCATTTTAGGTAGTTAAATTTGCTGGCTCTTTATGCACAGGCAGGACCTGGTAACTTGTAAAAATTTAATGGCTAAATTCTTATTTAAGTTTTGAATTTCCACATTTGCATTATTTTTTTATCTTTTAGTTTATGAGTAAACCGAGATAAAAAAAAGAAATAATTATAAAGTTGGTTGTACATTATTTTTAGTTTCAAAAATGCTAGATCAAGGTGGCTCTATTTTATCGAACACCACTCTATATCCTTAACATTTTTCTTGTTGAAAACCAGCCAAATTGATCAACTAACAACTCAGAAATAAAGTTTTTGCTTCGACATAGATATAATTAGGAATTCCCTTCTGACAAAGTAACAGTGAAGGTAGTAACATATTCAACTAGTATACATATTACCTACTACCCATGTATGTTGCTGCGCAAAAGCTGCTTTCAGACGACATTTTTTTATACCCTTCACCACAAAAAGAGAAAAAAGTATATATATATATAAAGTATATATATATATAAAGTATATATATATAAAGTATATATATTCTGACTTCTCATGCATAGCGAAGTCGATTGAGCGATGTCCGTCAGTATTAGTGTTTTTTTAATGCTTAACCTTGTCATTTTTATGTAAAATTTGTGTATGCGGTACCATTTTTTTTTTCAATTCTCTATCATCCTAATACTTGCTTTTTTGATCGGAGCCGAATATAGCACTCTTACTTGTTTTACATATGATATGTTAGTTTGAAAATACATATGTAATTTTACATGTCTGTCAAAATTGTTAATTTACACATGGTTTATAATTTTTGCCTTCAAAGAATTGTTGCTGTTTAGTTACATTTTTTATATTTTTTTAACTTTTAAAGGCTCTGCGTAACTAATTTTATTGAATGGCAAGAGCATGCACTTTTCAATCAGGGAATATTAGTCCTGATTTTAATGTTCATGGAAACCATCGGGCTAAAATTTTTTTAATTATTTTTATTTTATTTTTGTAAATGAATTTGTTGCCTTGTTATTTATTTGAATAAAACTTTTTCCTATATTTTGTATAAATCAATTAAATTACTATTTTTATAAGGAAAATTACAAAATGTAACTTTTAATGAAAAAATGTCATTTAAAAAAAAAAGCGTAACTTTTTCCTGTCTTTCCCTGACAATACTTATTCAAACGTACATTTATGAGTAATTACATCTGATATAACCTTTTTTGACTCAAGCAATGTTTCAGTTTGTTCGCACGGCATGTAATTTTTAAATTTTAAATTTATTAAGTAAACAAATGTTACTGTTTAAATGTACCCAAAGCATTAGTAAGATTATTTGTAATAAACTGTAAAAAAATACATAAAGTAAAACATTAATAACAAAACGAGTTTGTTATGGCCGTATCGTATAATACCTTAAGGCCTTCAAGGACATTAGTATCTAATAGAAAGCGACAGAGATATGGCCAAGGAATGGAAACTGTGGAAACAGCAGTTCTAATATTTTTAAGTAGCAACTGGAGAGAGCACATCGTTGTATTTCTAGTGGAGGAAAGATAAGTCATTATATTGCCAACGTTTTGCGGGCCTTTTTCTTTACCTTGAGGATAACATCGTTGTTTGGTCTACCATCAGGTTTCTCTATTTATTCTTCCGATTTAAATATAACCTTTCCGTATTCCATCTTTTTTATATCTCTAAAACACAATTATCTACCTTTTTCTCCTTCTATATAACCTTATTTTGTTGCTTTATGTTACAAATAATAAAAATAATAAATGAAAATAATAATTACCAGCAACAAATTTATTCCGTTATAGTTTAACAAACAAGTGCAACCGGCATAATATGCAAGGGGGTTGTAAGCTAAAAACTATAGCATTTTTTAAAGAAGAAGTTGCACTTTAGGCAACAATGTCTATTGAATTATTTTTGTAACCTGCTACATTTTTTAGAAAAGAGATAGAGGAGAAATAGAACACGTGGTAAAAGTAGAAAAATAGAGAGAAAAAAATTTTTTTATTAAACAAAAGACTTTAATATTTTTAATAACCACTCTACGGTTAACAAGCAGAAATAACCTTGGGTTAAACTGTTTAATGCATCAGAATTAATTGGAAACTTTGTTTTCTGGACAATAGTGTCAATGCCATGGCGGAAATAACTGTGGACATTTTTTTGCTTGGATAAAAAATTTCATTCCATCTAAGTAAACCTGCGTTAAACCAAGAAAGAATTATTGTTTTAATCTTACACAAAAATGGAGTCTGATCCATGAGGGAGCAGCGGTGCAACAAACACACAGGTACTGATTTGCCAAAAGTCGAGTTCTTCGTGTGCTAAAGTACTTCGTGATAATGTTCTCACTGCTCCTCAGGGTGGCAAGAGATTTTGGTCATTCATTAAAAGAGTGAAGGGTAATGCTAGTTTCTCAATTCCAAATCTTTTAAGGGATGATCAAATTTTTAGCGACCCGGTTGATAAAGCTTACCTCTTTATTTAGAAAAGACATAGATGAGAGATAAGACAAGTGGTGAAAGGAGAAATATATAGCTATTTTAATAATTATTTTATTTTTCCGGCGAATATGCTACAAAGAAGTACCAACGAAGAAGGCTGCATGTTGTAATGTTAATTCTGAAGATGCCCGCTCTGGAAAGAGTATCAGTAAGTGTGCTTTCGAGCACGTGCACTTAAAACCGTTTCGGCAGATCTCAACATAAACAAGTCTTCTGGTCCAGATCTAGAAGCAGTGCTCTTCGACTTTAGCACGTCCATTAGCAAAACTTTTGGGCATTTTCTACAATGTAGGTAAATTCCCATCATGTTGGAAATTTGCTAATGTAACACCAATCCTCAAAAAGAGTTCGTCTTCCCAAAGCTAAGAGCAGTTGCAAACACCATGACAAATGTAGTGTCATATATTGAAGGTATCCAGTAAAAGACAATGGACCCTTTGGCGGACAATGTAAAGTTGTGTTTTTCTTCTTCTGATTTTTTTTTAATGCAAACCGCACGAGAAGCACACTCGGATATGAGTAGTAGTAAATGGTATCGGACCTCAACTGGATGAATGCGTCTAGTAAACATCAAGAAGTGCAACCATATTTGGCTGGACTTTTACGTTTTCGTTTACTTTTATATAAGAGATCAATAAATGAGGTGGTGGATGTCAAAGGCCATCAAGATAATCACGAGGAACGGCAAATTGTCCATCGCTCTGTTTCGTTTTTTGGTTTTTATGTGGATGAAAAATTATGATTATTAGATGCTGCAGTCTACCTCGAATGGTGTCTAATTGACTACAGATGGCACTCAATGTGTCACTGGGTGGCGGCAAATAAACTTTACAGGACGGCCAGTGACGGCCTTTAAATGTTAAATGGGACTAGAGGGACAAAGGGCATATTGAGTGTTCAAAACTATATGTTTACTTTGTTCCGGACGTTTTTTTAATTTTTAATTTTTTTTTTAATTCTTATGAAAATTTATTACAGTAAAGACAATAAGCTAGTCAATATATTTTTCGTGATTTCAAGTGCTTTTAGTATCAATACTGAGAACAGAGTACAAAATAGCTATTGCTCAGACATGCTCCTTTCGATATTCGACATTAATTGTTTGTTATGTAGCTAATACTATTTTAATATTTAGTATTAAATTTTTTATTACTAAAAAAAACTAATACTTTTGGACTGCTATTAGGTATGGTCAGACCTACTGTGTGAACCAGTGATATATGCAGAAGGTATTAAAACAAAAAACACATTCTGATTTTCGTCGGCTCTAATTGTGATGTTGTTTATGGAAATTTATCAAGCTGGTGATATCTTTTAGCTTAACGTATTCAAAATAAAATTGAATAAAATTATTTAATTTTTTTTAGTTTTGTTTTTTTTTTTTTTTTTGCTTCAGCTATTGTTGAAGTTTTTGTGATGCTGTTGTTACTCTTACTGTTTGTTGCTTTTTCAATCATTTGTTTCAACTAATCTACAATAATAGGGCGAAAACATTTTTCTTAGAATACTCAAAGATCGTGTGTACTTCTTTTTAATAATCCTGAACAATACGATGATCAGCAAGCAAAAGAAGCAAAAATGAATTCCTAAAATAAAAATACAAAAAATAACACAATCAATAGCAAGATTTTCAGACGATTTTTTATAATTTACAATTTCAATTTACTGCAGTCATCATATTGTTTTATTTTAAATTTTCGCTTTTTTCGTTTTCGTTTTGGTTTTTGTTTCTGTTTCTTTTTTGTCAAAACAAAAAAAGTTTAATTTTGAATGGTTCATTATGATTCATAAAGCCTCATTGATATTCAAGGTTTTCTTTAATACAATTCTTTTATTTGTTATTATTTTTGGTTTTTATTATTTGTCTTACTTTTGTTACTTTTTTATTTTCTTAAAACGTTAAACGTAAATTCATTTTTTTGACAGTGACAATGTTTTTACTCGCAACATAAAGAATATGCTCTGTTTATACCACCATCGTCATCATCATCCGCATCAACAAAGCAGAGTCATCACAAACAAACAGAGGCAGTAATGCTCGTAACTGCAGCAGTAACTAAAACACTAAAACCAACACAGCAGCGTTATTATATCAACATTGTTCAGAAGTCGCGCGTTCAAAGTACTATCGTCTTAAGATTCGAAATAATGGTGGCTTGTGTGTTTGTATAGGTAAATATACCATGTAGCAGCATACGTATGGAGACTTGATGCTTGGTATTGTATGTAAAGGATTGTCTTAGGATAAAAGTTATAATCATTTATATCCATTGTTTATGCGTGTCTTTTTAATAGTTCCTCAGAACGCTTTGTGGCTTCTAAACACATGTTGTTCGTAAATACTTTTGCTGCATTAAGTACGGCTTACGGGACATATAATGCAGATAGACAGACGGACACAAGGACAGTCAGACAAGCTTGAATTGAAAGCGATGAGTAGTTTCAGAACTAAAAAAGACAATTTTTCGTTATGTTTTAATGAATTCCGTAGTTGCTTTTAATCAATTGAAGTGTCTACATACGAACCAAACCAAGACTAAAAATGACCGTAAGATTCTTTTCCCTGCACAAAAAAAGAAAGGAAGAGTGAGAGGGAAAATGAGAGAATAAGTGAGTTATATATTTACATACATGCAAACAACAAAGACACAACTGGTTAGTCTTTTCGAAACTCCTTAATCACGTCCTTCAATCCATCCATCTACCAACACATGTGTACCTGTGATTAAAGCAGAGCTTGCTATACAAAGTTCCTCATTGTTTTTGTCACAAAGAAAACCCATAAATAGTCTTGTCCATGTACCTTCTTTAAAAAATTATTATTAAATCGACAATAATGACTTGTTCTCTACTCTTACAACGATAAAAAAATACGAAGGTGTAATATTTTGTTAGGAAAAGACATTATTTTTTTACCCTTTTACTACCGACGTGTGTGAATAAATAATTTGTTATTGGAAGAAAATTGAATAAAATTCACCCATTTTTCACAACCAAGAAAAAGGTAAACTGCAGCTTACACTGCTAATAAAAATTATCGCTTAAAAAATGTTTTTTTTTTTTTTTTTAAATAGCGTAAAGTAAAACTAAAAATTATTTTACAGTGGAAATAATTATTTAAATATATTGCAGTTAAGTGTATAACAAGTTAAATTTTTAGGGCAACCATTTCACTAGTTGTAACGAGATTAGTACTAATCAAAAAACGATGAAAACAAAAATAAAACAAGTAAGGGTGCTATCGAATCTTATATACCCTTCACCATATATGTAAATCTAGTTTAGAGAAGTAAATAACCAAACAATAAACAACTAATATAGGGGTGACAGAGCATTAAAAAATTAGAAAAACCTTAAGTACGTTAAACATTAAAAAAAAAATTGTGGTATTTTCTGATCCCATATTCATTATTTAAAAAATATGGTGCAAAATCGTACTTTTGTAAGAAAACTTTATAGTCTCATAGCTCGGAAAATCGGGCGAGCGCCAATTTTTTTCAGTTGATGTTTTTTTCTTACTTTTTAGTTGCCTATCGCCCAAGAAATTTTTTTTTTCACAAATGATATGGAAAAACTTGAAGCAGACGTAATGTTTTGCGCGCTTCCTCGAACGAAATGGACCGATCTGCTGATTTTCAATAGCAAAATTTTCGTAACTATCGATTGGTGTATCTAAATTTTTTCTAGCACACAGACGGACAGACAGAAATCGTTCAATCGACTATGCTATGCATAAGAACTCAGAAAATATACAGTCTATGGGGTCGGAAATGGATATTGTAGCAACCACAAACGGAGTGACCCTTTTCCACTTGGTGTGAAGGAATTAATAAATATTTTTGTATATTTCAAAGAATTTAAGCACAATTTAATATTATACAAAAAAATCTTTTTTGCACTTCACCTTTATACTAAAACTCAGCTAAAAATGAAAAAGTATTCTAAGGCCCCGTCTTAAAGTAAAATGAAATTACGCATTTAAATTTAATACCAAGCCTTCCAGGGTACTCAAAATAAGAAATAAATTGACACATAAACAGCCGATTCTGAAGATGCAGTAGAAGTTAATGATGATAGTACTTAAATAATTCGATAGTTGCTTAAAATTATATTTTCGCAAATGAAAAAAGAAGAAGCTCTTTTAAACTACAAAGCTAATGTACTGCATGGCACTAAGGACCCCAAGGTAGAAATTGTCGGGTTTTAGGCAGCAAATATTTCTCATAGGGATTTTCACCATAACTTTGTAATCTCTTCAATTTAATTTTTTTTAATTTATATTGAAAAAACAGCAGTAGTGCAATTCACTACTCTTTTTAACGATTATATCTTCGTTAAATTGACTTAACTTTTTGTCGATTTTGCTATTCAGTAACACTTATAACGATATACGCTGTTACTAAAAGCCTGCTGGTATAATTAGCAAGTTGCTAATCGTTACATAAGCGACAAAAAATTTTGAGTTTTTAAATACATCGATAAAATTAACGACGTAGAACGAGTATTCATGTATATTCATACATACATGTAAGCATAAACACAGACCATACATATTCGAACACAAAATAAACACAGTTTATTTAATGAAATAAAATATACCTGTTTAACTAAGTAGATATGCGCACATTTAAAATTTATATTAGAAATAAATTTCTTGTTAAAACAAAAATTGCCCATAAGCATACGTATGACTTGAAAGTATTAAAAAAAGGTAATTGCAACTCCAGAGCAATTTTAATTAATATCTTATTGTCATACTCCATGCATGCATATGTGTGTAAATTGCCATCTAAGAAATAACATATGAATTCACACGTTTTTACTATTCTCTTTTGTGTTTTTCGTTTGTAATTAAGATGAAGTCAGTGAATCACGTAATCGTTACTGCAAATAACAGACATTGTAGACAAATATAACAATGTCAAATGTTTTAAAGTTAGTGAATCGCACTGCGGGATTCAGTTTCGTGAAAGCCAGGGTCCACAGTGCTAAATCGAACATTTCGGGCATTATTGAAATGTTTTTATGCACCAAACTGTTGTCTACAAAAAAAGTTCTTGTTGTAATTGATTTTGGCATAATAATTACTAGACAAACCGCAAAATCGAAATACTTTCAGAACGTTCACTCACTATTGTTACTATTTTCAACAATCTTAAACTTGCAACCCAAATGCTGAAAGATTATTAATAATAAAACTAAATAAAAAGTTCAATTTTATTTGGCTAAAGAATGAAAACTACGAAGAAACAAGCACCTGAACAGATCGCCTAAACTTAAAAAAGTAAGAAATTTCCCTTATATCTGGAAAAAGTCGTTTATTATTTTGTTGTACAAATCTGGTGCTAAGTCTGACATCCTAATTAAAGAGGGATAGCTAAACTAAGTATTATTCCAACTGTTTTTGAGAAAATGATAACTGAATACATTTCTCAGCATGTGAAACTTAACTCGATGGGGTTTTCATATAACTCTCCTAAATGGTTTGAGTCTTATTTAGCACGTCGAAAACAAATCTAAATCCACAGATGTTTTATCTGAAGTTCCACAAGGAGGTCATCTTGGACCTTTGCTGTTTACTCTCTTTATCAATGATCTTCCCAACGTGGGTAAATTCGCCAACGTTTTAATGTATGCGGATCGGATAATTTAAAAATTTCCCTAAGTTTTAAACAATATGCTGATCATAGTCATGGTGTAATTTAAATTTGATGGAGTTGAACTTGTTAAAATTTAAACATATGTCTTACTATAGAGGAAACCATATAAATGTAAATTATTATTTGAAAAACTATCAGCGGTTGTGCCGAATCTTATATACCCTTCACCATCTATGTATATCTAATTAAGTGAAGAAACACCAATCAAAAAATGATGACAGAGAATTAAATAATAAGAAACAGGTTAAGTATTTCATATAATTGTACATAAAAATGTCATTGGCTCTTAATGGATTAAGAATTTAAAAAAAATTTTAGTATTTTCTCACTTCAATCCAAAAGAAATCCAGCATTAAATAATCTATATTATATTCTTGTCATAAGTAATCCTTGCCAAATTCCTGCAGAGTGGAGCAAAAAAGAAACGCCAAGAGAAAAGATGTTTTTTTTCTTGACTTAAATAGAAGTATTTGGGGTAATAAAAGGTTTTTAAATAATTAAAAACACTACACATTTTGAAAAAAAAAATCCCAATAATTTCTATATTGTAAATGATTTTTTTAAATAAATTCCCTGAAATTATTTTTGGCTGTAAGATAGCTCCTATGGCAATTTCGTCGATTGCAAAACTCAACTTAACAAAATTTTAAATAAGAAAAATGTAAGGTTATGGTTTAAATTAAATTGATCAAATCAGAAATATCATTTCCATAAAGAACATTTCTAGACAAGTTACTTGTTATATATTTTAAATAATTGCAATAAGAAAATATTTTTATGGTGTCTTTAACTCTGTTAGGTGGTGTATGGTGCTTTTTTGACAAAAGATGTATTAAAATGATGCATTAGGTCTGTTCAGTAACTTTACTAGCAGAAACTAGCAAAAAAAAAAAAATTCTTGTGTCTTTGGAAAGGAAATGTAAGACTAAAAACTGTACGTTATAAGCATTAAAGTAAATGTACTATATACCACACAAAACCCCAATCAAAAATAAAAATATATATAAGAAGATAGAAAACTAAAAAATAAGAAAGAAAAACACCAAGTAACTCGCCTATATTTTCCGAGTTACGTGCCTCTGAAATTTTCAAATTTCAAAATATCAATATGGGTATCATTTTAAAGCTTTTGAAGAGATCTTTAAGTAAATACTTAAATTTAAAAAAAAATGCTTAACACATTAAGAGCCATTAGAATTTTTATATACAATTATGTATATGCGGTACCAAATCTAGATGGTGAAGGATGAAGGCACAGCCGAATATACCACTCTTACTTGTTTTAATTACTAAGTAATTTTCAAAAGCGTTTATGATGTTTAAGCGCATCATAAATATATATATGTATATTTTTTTTTTTTTTTTTTTGTTTGCAGTGAGTTCGAATAAACATTGTTATTGTGAAGTAAATGCAAAAATATTTAAATTAAACATAATCTAAACTTCATACATATTTATAAACAAAATTTTTAAATTAACACAAATATTGGACCAGTCTTGTTAAAATAGTACTGAAAAATGTCCATTGCATTGAATGTTTCATCACTAGTTTGTTTACTTTTTATTCGTAAATAATTCTTGCAAAAAAAAAGTCCACTTCAAAATAGATTTCATCTGCCTGTCAAAAGTATGTCACATACATCAAATTATATTAACTATTAGGACACCCTTATATTCCATCTGCAAACTTTAAACTTGTTATAGCAGACTTAGCACTAGAGCTCCTTGGTAATTTTAACCATCTGTCTGCAATCGTTTAACAGTTTGGCAATACACCTCAAATTACATCAATTATTGTAAAACCCTTTAATTTATAATTTAAAATCTTTATAGTTCATATTATACCAAACAAAGTAGTGGACATTCCGTCCAATTTTAAAGTGTATGTATATAACGGTTCAAAATATACGACCATATAAGCCAAATTACATTAATTTTGGGAACACTCCTTAATTTCTAAATTTAAATTATAAACTTGTAGCCATAGCGGACTTTCAGGTCCCTTGTAAGTTTCAGCTCTCTATAATGGTTCAAAAGTTCGGCCACATACATCAAATTACATCAACTGTTGGGACACCTTTTAATTTCCAAATCCAAATTTTATACTTTATGTTATAGCGGACTTAGCAATATACGTTCGCTGTAAATTTCAAGCCTCTGTCTACAACTGTTTAAAAGTAAGACCATATGCATCAAATTATGTGAACTACTGGGGCACTCTTTAATTTATAATTTTGAATATTAATACTTGTTACTATGACGGTCGTAGCAATTGACAAGCGATTGTCAATTTATGTACCCTATGAGAACACACTATTTTCCATTGGGATCTATTCTGATATCCAATTTTTTTTTTAATTTCAAAGTGGTGTCCGTTACGGTTTATAATACATGCAAAAAACTTGTGTGTTGTATGGAAACACTCTCTTATTTTAAAATTGTAAACCGTTTTCCAAACGGAAATAATCTGTGAACAAAATCTTTAGAAATTGCAGATTTACTTTTAAAATATTATGCCAAAGCTCCGTTGTGCACCGACGCAGATATAAAATCGCCTTTTTCAATTTTTTTACTCGGTTTTCTTTCATTCGCATGGCTTTCACGAAGATGTGTTTTGGGTCAACACTAACAGTTTTCGAAGTTTTCAGTTCCTTAAACTATTATCTCTAAAGTTTTTATGCTTCTTGTTAAGGTATTACCGTTGTATAACATTAAGTGTTTTACAATTACGTATTTTTAAACAATTCGATGAACTGTGTATTAACAAATCAAATTAATCTAAAAGACATATAAAGTGCATAGTAGGAGAAACAGTAGGTAATTCCTTGTACGAGCTCATAGGTCTAGATGGCAGAAAAATGGGGGTATATCATGCAAAAGATATTTTTGTAGCCTAAAAAGTAATGGCCCGGCATGTAGCGGTAGAGTTGTGGGTCGAGGCCACACGTTCAACAAAAGCATGTTTCGGTTTTTTTTACGCATACGTTCCATGATACTGGTATCATCGACGGTTGCGAGCCTGTTGTGAGATCCGAACCCTGCTTTTAGGTGTGTTCATTATCGTACGTAGCTTATTCGTTAAGAATACATTAGGTGGCAATATGTTAATTACTTTTTTAAATCTGGCATTCTACCTTCTAAAGAGAGATTTTTTTTTGGTTTGGGTGATGACTTGCAAAAGGAGGAATTAAGAAGTTTCATAAAGAAAAATAATAAAATTAGTTTTTTTGATATTAAAAGGGATAACTAAACCAAAAGTATAAATAAATGAATTAAAACAAAAAAAAAAAAAAAAAAGAAAAAAAAAACCGAAGAGAAACAAAAGCAATTAAAGTAAAAATAAAAGAAAACTAAAGCATAAAATAAACCTTAAAAATACACGTGTAGCTGCATGTATAAATTTGTTTTGCCAACATCAAAAATTGTAGAAATGGTTAAGAATTCATGCAGCCGAAAAGAAATTAAAGTTAAAGCCGGTGCCCTAAAAAAATATATAAAAAAAGGAGCTACCATTATCCTCCTCAATATCCTCATCCTAATGTTTGCAGTGCCGCCATTATTAAACCATTAAATCCACATTGCATCATTTTTTTCAACCGTTTATTATTCGAGACAGCTTTAACAGTTTCGGAAGTCACCACAAAAAAAAAAAATAAATAAATTATAATTACTTAACCTAAGTATATAATATAAATATATAAGTTCAAATTTACATAACTTATTTCCTAAATTAATAATAGCCTAGCTTAAAGAGAATAACAACAACAACTCTTGTATGCATATACAACACAACAAGGCAAAAATTATAATAAAAATAAGAAAAAATTATATATTATATATAATATATAAAAAGAAATCTAAGATAAAAAAAAAACAAAAAAAAATCATCATTAAATACATAATTACATTATATATACTTATGAATGTATTTAATTGCTCATATACCTATCGAAACCTTTGCATAAAAAAAATTAAATTAAAAGAGTAAAACTTGCATTTTTTAAGAGAACTGAATGCTGGCGCCAACATTGTAGCGGTATTAAATTATAGGTAAGTTGAAGAGTTGAGATAAAAGATCAGTCATAAGAGAAAGAGAACCGTTCTTATCACACTTTTCATTTTGCTTGAAATGATTTATCTATGTTTTTTTGGAGCAATTAAATAAATAAAAGTAAATGTTTTCCTTTGAAAAAAAAATAAAAGTTAATAATAATGACATTATAAAATCAATTTTATTTTTCTTCATTTATATTTATATATATATATAAATATATATATGTATATAGATATTAATACATATTACTTTTTTTCTACTATATAAGAATAAGCGAATGAATTGGCGCATTAGTTCGATAAATATTATCATTGTAACTTTAATAAAGTGAAGCTAAATGAATTTTATAATTATTTCTTTGTGTTCTTGATTTAAAGAGGAAGGCTAGATTCGTAAATTAACTAGGTGGTGTTGATGAAATGTTGCATGTGATATATTAAGGAATGGCTGATATATTAATGCATTGACTGTTTATTAGACAATTTGGACATGCCTTGGTTTCGGGGAACTGATCTCGATTCTTTTGGCCTGTGAGGCAGTTCAAGGCTACAATGTTCATTGTAGAGTGGTGGGTTGGCCAACCAGGGACTAACGGACGGACGTACAGAGATGTTGACCAACATTCAACAACGAAGACATACTGACTTAGGGGACTATTACTTGGACGATTAGGGTTTGAAATGTCGTAGTTAAATGTGTATTTCTGTTTGTTTTCTGGGCACGAAAACTTTATGTTGTACTGCAGGCAACACTGTCTTGGCGCAACCCTGCCCTTTAGCCGACGAGTAGCCTGGGACTATGCCACCGTGTCCTCTGCCAACACTAGACGTGTTCCTAGAACTGACATTACAACATACGCCTTGTATTTTCAGAAAACAATAATTTTCTTTTAGCAACGATTCGTTATTTAGGCATATAAAAAACAATAACACAAAACCGAATATTTATAAAAATCACAATTAAAATTAAAAATTTTTTCTCCCTTAATAGAAATAGAAAAATACGACGCACAGAGGGGTATTTTTGCAATCTATCCGGATATTAGGCTAAAATTAAATTTGAGAAATACAAAATTTTCCGTACACAGCTCGACAGACAGCAAAACTCTACATCGTAAAGTAAATTAAACTCTTAAAACTCTTAAAATCAGGGAAGCTGAGTAAATTGCAAACGTTTTTGTTGACTTTTTACGGTTTAGAGATTTTTTTGTGTTTTTTTTTTTTTTGTTTGTGGAAATATGAATAAAGATATTTTAATGCTTTTTTTGGAAAAGGTTATATTAACAGCTACTTATATTAATATTTAGAAAAATTTCAATTCAAATTTTAATGTTTTCGTTCGAAATTAAAAAAAAATAATTTTTTGTTCACCATTTCGTAAAAAAATGTGAAAAGCTTTTAGATAGTTCACTATTCATTCAGTCGCAATCCTGCAAATGATTTAAGTCGTAGAAAAACAAGCTACGCTTTTTTGCGTAATTTTTTGTGATTTTTTCATTTATTATTTTTGCAAATTTTACGTTTTTTCGGTTTTACTCATCTTGCATAAGTAGATACGAGTAAAAACCATTTTGTTAGTCATAAAATGTTTTTATTTTTAACTAGCAGTGCACACGACTCCATCAGCGTGTCATTTCTAATTTTGTTAAAATTCAAATTTAGAAAAATGTGTTTTTAAATATTTATTTCAGAGTTCTGTAGACAGTGTTAAAAATTTTCCATTTACAGAAATAAGATGTAAAATGGGTATTTTTACATTTGTATTTTTATTTTCTCTATAGAATAACTTAGTTTTAAGAAAATAGTATTCTTTATTGGAATCAAGGTTCTAAGGGACCTCCTCATAAAATTTTGTTTAAATGTATCCAGTAGTTTTTACGTTGTGCGAACACAGATAGACGGACAGACAGACAAAAATTCCAAAAATAAGTGTTTTGTATTCCATATCGAGTACTATTATTTTATTTTTTTATTTATTTATTTAGCTATCATGACTTTAAGAATAAAATTCTTTTACAGTCCAGTGGTATTACATAATGGCCACCATACGTTTACAAAAATTTAGTTTTACAATTAATAAAACAAATAAAAATTACAATATAGCAATTTGTATTAAAAACTAACAAAAATTTAAATACTTAAAAAAAATTAAATTAAAAAAAATAAATAATAAGGAATGGAATAATAATAAAAAAAAATATTTAGCATGAACATAAAAAAGTATTGGAATAGAATAACTTTACTAGAAAATTTAGTTGATAAAGAATAAGATAGAAATAGGGAGAATGAGTTAGACTATATATTTTTTAAAACTCTGTCTGTCAGCAATGAGTTTTGTGTTTGCGGGTAATAAGTTCCAGAGCTTTATGTCATTGATAAAGAAAAACATACTTGCGTTTAGATGGTTGTATCTTGGTGGTATTGAAAACACATCCCTGGCTGACCTTCCACATGAGATTTTGTTAAACAAGTAGGTAGGTGATTGGACACTTATTAATATGTGTAGAAAAATCAAATTACGAATTTTTAGATAGTCCAATAGGTCACAACCAAGAATCATATTTCTCCAGGACGAGATACTACTAAATCTGTGAATACCATATACATATCGCGTAGCATTGTTGAATGATACTTCTAACTTATTAAGCTATTAAGCTAGATAATAGGTACAATTAGTTGTAATACAAGACGTTTTTCTTGACATCTATTGGTGTGTAATTTGAGGTTATTCTTAAATTATGTAGTGTTAGATACACTCTGCGTACTGTATTGTTAATGTGATCACAGCATGTTAACGACGAGTTAATGATAAATCCTACATATTTAACTTTTCCACATAATCAAGTGGAATATCACCTTACTTAACAATGCGGCAACATGTGTAAAGTTGGATATCATCAGCTTGCGCATGAATTTTAAGAAATTTAACTACATTTAAAATATCGTTTATAAAAATACCTAACAGCAAAGGCCCAAGAGCCTTGTTAAACTTCAGAATTTATGTACACAAAGCTTGTCATTACTTGAACCAACAACCACTTTCTGTAAACGTTCAGACAAGTAGTTTCTTATTAGCAACACTGCGCAGTGTTCAAACCCAAAGAAGCATTCTAGTTTTCTACAAAGAATTGCATGATTAACTTTATCAAACGCCTTTGAGAAATCTAATAAGCACATAAGGGATAAGTCACCCATATAATAGGCCGGGCTGATATCATCAATGACGTTTACTACTGCAGTAGTACAACTATGGTTTGAACGAAAACCAGATTGCAGCGGAGACAGCAAACGATTTAAATTGATAAAATTAATAATTTGTCGAGACATTATTGTCTCACAAACTTTCCCAAGAACAGAAAGTATATTTATTGGCCTAAAGTCACTAAGTGCAGACGATAAGTTCGTTTTTGCAACCGATATAATCCTGCCAATTTTCCATACTTTAGGGAAGGTAGAAGTTGTGAAGCAATAATTTATGATATGTTTAATAAATCCAACAACATACGGTAAAATTATTCTTAGAAATCGTATACATACACCATCCTCACCAATAGCATTAGATCGAATGCTCATCACAGTTCTAAAGACTTTGTCATCACATACAGTGGAGAACCGGAACTTATTCGAGCAATATTAAGCAGGCTGAATAGTAGGTAAGCCCGGTTTGTTTAGATCATTCACAGAAGAGAACTTGTTTAGAGTTTTAGGATATAAAAGGCAATCCAAGTTTTCACTCAAAAAGACACCTTAAATTTTATATTTTTCCAAAGCTGACCAGATGAAAATAAAAAATAAAGTTTCTTTGCTTCTCTTGTAGCAAAGTTAGCGCGATTTATAGCCCTGTTATATAAAGATCTGTTAGAATTGGATGGATTTTTTCCATCTATTATAACACAAATTGCACTCACGAATTGACTGCTTCACAGTTGCATTAAACCACGGACAAGAACAATTTTTTATGTAAAAGGTACGCACTGGTAAATGTTGGTTATAAATTTCTAGAACTGATGTTAGAAAAACATCTAACTTATTATCTACTGTCGACTCATACCAGCAATCAGTTAAGTTGTAATTGAGAAGGTCAGAAAATAACATATGATAATTAATTGATTTAAAGTCTCTATACAATATCAAACGTGAAGTCTCAGTATTGTTGAGATTTATATTAACGGAGCAAAACAAAAAACTGTTGAATAGTTTGGCAATATACATAACATTTCAGCAACTATAGGGTCACCCTTTAGTTTCCAAATTTAGAATTATATAATTACTGTTGTAGTAGATTTAGCAATCAGGTTCTTTGTAAATTTCAACCGTCTATTACGGTTAACAGTTTGGCTATATACATCAGATTATATCAACTATTGTAAAACCCTGTAATATACATTTTAAAATTTTTATACTTCTTATTATACCAAACATAGTGTCTAAAATTCAGGTTCAACGGTTCAAAAAATGCGGCCATATTTGTCAAATTACATTAATTTTGAGAACAACCTTTAATTTCTAAATTCAAAATTTAAGCTTTTTGTTATAGCAGACTTAGCAATACAGGTGCCTTATAAGTTACAGTTGTCTTTATTTAACGATTCAAAAGTTCGGCCACATATACCAAATTAGTTCAAATATTGGAACACCCTTTTATTTCTAAATCCAAATTTAATACTTGTTGTTATAACGGAGTTAGTTATACAGGTTCTTTGTCAATTTCAATCGTCTGTCTACAACTGTTTAAAAGTATGGCCATATACATCAAATTAAATGAACTATTGGCGCAACCTTTAATTTATAATTTTGAATATTTATACCTGTTATTATAACGATCATAGTAATCAAAATATTGATCAATTCAATTTCCAAGCGTGTGTCTAAAACGATTCACAAAATAGGCCCATATAAGTAAATTTACATCAATTGTGGGGGCATCCTTTAATTTTTAGAGCTAAAGTAATACGCAGTCATTTTAATTTTTACAGAAGTGCCCTTTACAATTCATAATACACGTAAAAAATATGTATGTTGTATGAGGACACCCATTAATTTTTAAGATTATAAACTGTTTTAAAACGGGACCAATCTTTAAGCATTATCTATCATATTACCCAAAAATTTTAAAATCGGTGCAGAAATGACTGAGTTCTGCAGGCATAAACATAAAAAAGCAACATTCAGTCGATTTAATCACCTCCTCCTTTTTTTGAAGTCAATATCAATAAAACACGGGATAAAATTGCCTTGTAGTTATTCGAACATAATTAATTTATCTACTCAACAGCTTTTTTAATTATTAATAGGTAAGTTACGCCAAAAAGTTTTTCATGTAAAATTCAAAAAGTTCTACGTTTAAAAGTTTGCAGAAAAATGGAAATAACAAAAATTTACCATTTTATTTAATTAATTTTTCATTAAGGTTTTATATTTTATTAATACAATAAGCCATATATCATTAAAATTACAAATAAAAAAGGAAACCTATATTGTTAATATGGCACTTAATCGTTTAGAATATAACGCGGCACGCGAAATAGCATAAGGAAAATTAAAAATCTTTCAAGTGCAATTTAAAAAATTTACAGCCGTATTCACAAAAATTTAAAACACTGTTAAAATAACTTTTAAGCAAAATTTGATAAAACTGTACTCATAAACAAATAAAAGCCTTTAAGATAAATCGGCCAAATTGGGTAAGTAGTTTAAGTGGACTGAAAATTGTGGATGCACCTAAATTAGAGATAAGGTTTCATTAATTTTCCCAATGGGAGTTTAATGAAATGAGATTTGGATTTAGAGAAGTAAAAAAAAAGAGTTAGAATTTCAATAGTTATAAATCAAAGTTTATTGATTACCGTTTGTTTATTTATTGGTTGGTAGATAAGTAAGTCTTAGTTTGTTTTTAAGCTACCAAGAAACTGCATGTTGAGTTCATTTAATATTTTTCTAAAATATTTATGGTAGTATATTAGTACAAGTCAATAATATAATTCACGATAATAAAATTCATTAAGTGCAGCTTAATACTAATAATTATGTTATGACAAATTATTTTGTAAAATATAAATTCATTTATGTTGCTAAACTAAAAAGGAAAGGAAAAAAATTGGATTTTACTAAAGCCTAACACATTTTGTAAACCTTTTTTTAATCTATAAAATTTAATTTTGATGACATTTTGTTATTTTAGACATAATAAAAAAATAAACAAATGTAATTTTAAAATACATAAATGATGTATACATAAAAGACTTGGTAAGTAGCTCTGTAAGTAACAAATTTGTGACACTTTAATTATGAAACAATTTTTAATAGAAACTGCAACCCAACGAAAAATTTACAAAAACAAGAGCGACCCTTTAGCCAATGCAGACAGCCAATTACCGATTAGTAAAAAAACATAAGGAAAATTCTTATTTTTATAAAAACGGATATTTCCTTAAACCGTAAAGGATGTGAAACTCATTAGAATTGCAGGTTGAAGTAGATTTACGTTGTTGGGGAAGAAGTGCAGTAAGTTGTGCATTATACGTTAAAAATGGTAAAAGGTACACTAGATCACACTATTAGTTTCTGGATAACCATGAAGGTCTTGCACAACCGACAGTGAGCAGGATTTGTTCAAAAGTTGCTCAATCCTTGGCTGGGTATAGCAAAAATTACATTAAAATCCAACATCTCTTGGAGAAGAGGTCAAAATTGTAAAGTAGTTTAGAGAAATAAAGAACTTTTCTAGAATTATTGGAGCAATAGACGGAACCCACATAAAAATTAAAAAAAAAAAATTGGCGGGGACTTGACGCAATACCATTAAAATAGAAAGAGATGTTATTCCCTAGATGTCCAGATAATAACAGTGTTACTTAATATTATTGAGGTGTTTTGTGATACGCAACTTAAAATATTGGATATAGTGGCTTAGTGAAGGGGCATATATGTATTTAACGAATCCAAATTAAAGAAGAGATTTGAAAATGGCAAATTAAGAGGCCGCCTGCTTGATGATTCGGGTTACAAGCTAACTCCATACTTGTACGCTCCTTTACAACGACCTCAAAATGAAATACAATATTGCTCATATAGCAACAAGAAATCCTGTTGAGCGTTGTTTTGGTGCGTGGAAACTACGATTCAGACGCTTGCTAGATGGAATGACTGTTACTTTTTCAAACGTAAAGTTCTGATTAAAGCTTTAGCTAACATTCTTACATTGCCATACTTCTATTTAATATTTTAGATAACACTGAGTATAACCCCGATGGAAAGACCCTACCTCAAAAAATGTAACAACACGATTTATGCACACAAGTGACAAAGAAGATAAAGAATTATTATGAAAAATGTCATTGAAAATTATAAAATGTAATACAACTATTAGTTTATTTATTAGATATGGTTTGTATAAGAAAATAAAACACATTTTTTCATCATAAATCCATTTATTTAATTAGTAAACTTAGTTCATGTTGTATCAACATATGTTAATATTAACAATAAAAAATAACTAATATAGTTTTTTATTTGATGATGCTACACAAGGGAGTAGCGAAATATTGAAAAAATAAAAAATTTAAAAATTAATAAAAAAAAAATTAAAAAATTAATAAAAAATAACTTAATAATTATGAACAAACATATGTATGTTTGTATGTATGTCTATTAAAATGAATAATTCTATTCAGGCTTGATAATATTATGAGAATATTTAGTTTAAAATTTATTATTGTCCTTTCTTCTAATTTTTTCAACATAAAAAATTTTTCTTGACTTTTGATCAATTTCTAATATTTATTATCTGTGACAGCGTCAATTTAACAAAAAATTACAAATGTGTCACAACATGCAGCAAAGTCAGTAAGTAATTATTGAAATTAAAGTTAAACTAAGATTTGTTGAAAACATCATTTAAAAGAGACTATAAGAAATATACATACATTGTATAAAAATTCGTTCGAAATTAAAGAAAGGTTTTTATTGTTTAATTTTTTGTCAAAAAAAAGTGAAAAGGATTTTGAGAGTGATCTTCATCGCGATTCCAAAAATGTTATATATCACTATAAAATTTATAATCCCTACTTTTATACTGTAACAAAAAGCGATTTTTTTATTATATTACCTTTTTCTGTTTTTTCTCATCTTGCATATACGAGTAAGAAAGTGGAAAAAGGGTATCTATGAGTTTGTCATTTCGGGTGTAATTTGTACAACATCTATTTCCGACCCCATAAAGTATATATATTCTGACTTCTTATGCATAGCGAAGTCGATTGAGCTATGTCCGTCTGTCCGTCCGCGTTAGTGTTGAAATCAAGTTTGTCAAGCGATCAGACATAGTGTTGAAAGATGTGCTATTGAAATTTAGCATGATCGGTCCATGTCATTCCTACCTCCTATTTTTTCATGTCACTTGGAACAATAAAGTATCTTCAATCAAACAAATAAAAACACGGGGCTATAAAGAATTAAAAAATAAAACATCAAGTGAAAAAATTGGCGCTCGCCTATATTTTCCGAGTTACGAAGCTCTGAAATTTTTAAATTTTTTTTAAATATCTATATAGACATCATTTTAAAGGTTTTAAAGAAATCTTTAAGAAAAGACTAAAAATTTTAAAAAATGCTTAACGCATTAAGAGCCGATGGCATTTTTATGTTAAATTATATATATTCAGATTCAGCATAGCCGAATATAGCTATCTTACGTACGTACCAAATGATTTATTTTCATTTCATTTATCTTAGCTTCGGTTGAATCATACTCTCTATCAAGATTTCATAACCTTTTCTCTTTTGATTCAACTTGAAGCTTATTTAATTCTTCCTAAACTTTCATTATTTTGTAGTCTTTCTCCAAATTTCTGATTTTTTATTTTCTGCCTTTTATTGTTGCTGGTGTAATTCTTTTCTGCACTGCATATCGAATTCCGCCAAATTTACATATTTTGTCATCTGTGACATTTCTTCTTCCAGGAACATCCTAAATATAGTCATATATGCACCTACATTAAGATCTTACCTGTTACTAAATTAAAAATCTTAATTTGTGTCGTTGAGATCTAATTTTTTCAATTAGAAGATGATTTTAGAAAACGTTCTTTATATTTTCCATCATGCAGCATTTCTTCTTGAAGAATCTAAAAAAAATTCAGCTAAACATTAGAATAATGCTTTTTTATGTTTGTGCCTGCAGAACTCAGTCATTTCTAAACCGATTTTAAACTTTTTTGGTTATATGATAGACTATGCTTACAGATTCGTCCCGTTTTAAAACAGTTCATAATCCCATACAAAATACATATTTTTGGGTGTATTATGAAATGTAAAGGGCACTTCTGTAAAATTTAAAATGACTGCGTATTACTATAGCTCCTAGTAACAAAAATTTATACAAAAATAAGCCTAAAAATTTAAGGGTGCCCCATAACCGATGTAAATTTACTAATATGGGTCTACCTTTTGAACCGTTATAAACAAACGCTTTTTATATTTGTGCCTCCAGTACTCAGTCGTTTCTGATCTGATTTCAAAAATTTGTGGTAATATGATAGCATATGATTACAGATTGGTCCCGTTTTAAAAACAGCTCATAATCTTAAAAATTAAGGGGCGTCCCCATACAACATATATATTTTTATGTGTATTATGAATTGTAAAGGGCACTTTTGTGAAATTTAAAATGCTTCCAAAAATAAAATATTATACAAAAATAAATCTAAAAATTAAAGGGTGCCCCCATAATTGATTTTAATTTACTTATAAGGGCCTATCTTTTGAACCGTTGTAAACAAACGCTTGCAAATTGGGCAAAATGTCGATTGCTAGGGCCGTTATAGTAACAAGTATTAACATTACAAATTATAAATTAAAGGGTGCGCCAATAGTTCATTAAATTTGATGTATATGGCTATACCTTTGAACAGTTGTAGACAGACCCTTGAAATTTACAACGAACCTGTATTTCTGAGTCCGCTATAACAACAAGTATAAAATTTTGATTTGGAATTTAAAGGGTGTCCCAATAGTTGATGTAATTTCATGTATGTGGCCGAACTTTTGAACCGTTATAGACAGAACGCTAAAACTTAAAACGAGTTTATGATTTGAGCTTAGAAATTAAAGGGTGTCCCATAATTGATAAAGATTTACTTATATGAGACTATCTTTTGAACCGTTATAGACAAACGCTTGCAAATTGGACAGAATATCGATTGCTATGGCCGTTATAGTAACAAGTATTAATATTAAGAATAATAAAATAAATGGTGCGCCAATAGTTCCTTTAATTTGATGTATATTGCCATACTTTTTAACAGTTATAGACAGATGCTTGGAATTTACAACGAACCTGTATTAGTAAGTCCGCTATAACAAGTAGAAAATATGGATTTGGAAGTTAAAGGGTGTTCCAATAGTTAATGTAATTTCAAATGTGTGGCCGTAATTTTGAACCGCTATAAACAGAACTCTGAAACTTAAAAGGGACCTGTATTTCTAAGTCCGCTATATCAACGAGTTGATAATTTGAATTTAGAAATTAAAGGGTATCCCATAATTACTGTAGATTTACTTATATAGGACTATCTTTTGAACCGTTATAGACAAACGCTTGTAAATTTGACGCAATTTCGATTGCTATGACCGTTATAGTAGCAGGTGATAATATAGATCATTTAATTTGGTATATGGCCATACTTTTAAACAGTTGTAGACAGACGATTGATATTTACAAAGAACCTGTATTACTAACTTCTCTATAACAACAAGTATAAAATTTGGATTTGGGTGTCCCAATAGTTGATATAATATGGCGTATGTGGCGGAATTTTAACCGTTATAGACAGACAGCTGAAATTTACAAGGGACATGTTTTGCTAAGTCCGCTGTAACAAGAAGCATATAATTTTAATTAAGAAATTAAAGGGTGTTCCCAAAATTAATGTAAGTTGTTCTATATGGCCATATTTTTTGAACCGTTGTATACAAATACCTTTACAGACAGTATGTCCACTAATTCATTTGGTATAATAAGAAGTATAAAAATGTTATATTATACATTAAATAGTTGATATTAATCTGATGTATATGGGCAAACTGTTGAACCGTTATAGATAGACGTTTGAAATTTACAAAGAACTACAACAGCAAGTATATAATTTGAATTTGAAAATTAATGAGTGACCCTATAGTTGCTGCAATTTAATGTATATTGCCATACTATTGAACAGTTGAAAAAGTATAAAGTTTGGAGATGTAAGTGTGTCTCAATAGTTAATGTAACCTAATTTATGTGGCCATACACTTGTGCTGTTATAGGCCGACAGATGAAATCTGTTTTGAAGTCTTTTTTTTCGCAAGAATTTTTACGGTCAATTATTTTAAAGAAACAATCTACAGATCAAAAATTCGTTTGCGTCACTGTCTTGAAAAATATCGTTACCACTAACTGGAAATACATTGTTATGTTTGGAACTCAAATTGATTATAAAGTTATATTCATATTTTAAAAAAACATTTTTTTCCTGGCGGATTAAGATATAGGGTGCGATCGTACATAGCCTTATGCATGACCTAAAACATAATTTTAAGATAACATAACCACACGTACCTAAACAATTAAGTCCTGCACCACAAAATCTGAATCAAACTCGTTAGAATCCGCTATGAGTTCGTTTGGAAGCCAAACTGAAATATCACTGCTACTAATAGGCACTTGAGAAGGTTCCATTCTCTCTTCAGTTTTTGACAGTTCCTTTCTATGTTCAGCAACTTGCTTTCTTGCAACAATTTTTGTTGCTGTCCATTGAGTTTTAAGCAGACAAACCGTCCTTTGAGCACCTGTGCATAAGTTGTTGAAACTATGACAAAACAGGTTATTAAACGAAATTGATTTGCACGTAATTATCAATGAAAAATGCATACCACACCTATCTTGGACTTCAAGCCAAGATTGTTTCATTGCTTGGTTAGTCTTTGTGTCAGTATTTTTCTTTCTCAAAGTGCTTTACTCTCTCTCTCTCTCTCTCTTATTAATTCCTTAAGTAACATCTACAAACATTTAATTTTTTTAAAGAAAAATTAAGCAATATCACATAATGATAAAAACGATTCCGTATTATTTTATTAATACCTACATCTTTGAATCTTTTATAACGTTTTAAGAATAATATAATCCAACAAATTAATATAATGTACACTAGTGATGTTCACGCCATCAAAACAAATAAAATAAATTTTATTCGAATCATATTTTTATGTATTATAAAAAAAATCATCTGAATTTTTTAAGATTTAAATTATTTAAACAGTTTTTCACCGCTTATCCTCCCCGTGCCTTAAGTGCAGTTTTTAAATAATTATAATTCATGTTATGAACATTTGCATAGATAGCTGGACATGTTTTTTTTTTACTAAAAACCAATACTTTTTCCTGAATGGTGGCTTCTCTTAAAAATTTCTCCTTCCATTTGTGATCAGTTAATTGTCGCGCACGTGCAATATATAACTTCGTTTCTAACTCTTCAATAAACATGGTAAATTACACAAGTTCTCCATAATTTTATTTTAAGGCCCTTAAATCAACACTTTTTTTTAAGGTCCAGCCCACTGCACATTTGTAACGTATTACAAAATAAAAATGGTACGGAAAATTTCAGAAAAACAGATCTTTGACCTGCTCATGGAGAGCAATATAGAGAATATGTCAGATGATGAAGAAAATGAGGAGGAACTTAACTGTTTGGCTTTTGAGGGGGAAGTAGTGGAAGAACAAATGGAAAGAGAAGAGTCACCAACGCCCGAAGTTTTCTTCAAAAACATTCAAAACCATTGGCTTTCAAAAAGCTTTCCAATTTCTCCTTAATGATTCGGAGAAGACTGGGAGGTTTGAAATAGGCGATTGTGGACACAATTCGACTATTTTCCTGGGTATTGTAATGACAGTTTTTAGAGGCTTATTTCGGAAAATAGCAGTTTGTATGCGTTGCAAAATGACCGAAGTTTGAACTCAACTCCATCCGAGAACAAAAAGCTTGTTGGTGCTCATATTGTTGTGGGGTGCATGACCTCAAATAAAGGTCCCAGCTATCATGCAAATTTCGAGGGATCGATTTTTTAAGTTGAGAAATAACATGCACTTTGTCAACAATATGTGTGTTAGCGAACGTACAAAAAACGATAAGCTCTGGAAAGTTCGACCAGTTCTTGATGTGGTATTAAAACTGTGTAAATTGATTCCTAAACCAAAAAAATGGTGAATCGACGAGCAAATGATTACGTTTTCAGGAACTACGAGCTTGAAGCAGTACATTAAAGGTAAACCAAATCCAGTAGGATTGAAAAACTTTGTTCTAGCGTCGCCTGATGGAATAGTTTTGGAGTTGGCATGATGGTAAAACTAATAAATATTTAGGAATTGGAGGTACTGTTGTACAAAAGATTGCTGTTGATCTGAGCGAAGGTAGCAAAGTATTTATTGGTCGATATTTTACTTCGATAATAAATATACTGATGTACCTGTTTCAAAACGGTATATTTCAGCTAAACAGGGTGCGCAAGGAATTTGCTTCAAAGTTATCTAATGACAAAACATTGCTAAAAATGGCAGGGGAAGCTATGAAGAGTTCGCAAAATAAGACGATAAAATCTGTGTAGTTAAGTTAAGTCGCTCAGTGCTAATGGCCATAACTTCAGTTGGATCATACCCCATCCAATCCGTTCGGCGCTGGGACAAAGTTAAAAAAAATACTCAAAAATTAATTGCCCAAATTCTGTGTATAGATACAACCAATGCATGGGAGGTGTAGACCTAGCTGACAGGCACGTGGCGTTTTACAGAAAAGCCATTCGAACTAAAACATGGGCTTTAAGGGTGTTTTGGCATTTTGTAGCCATTGCCGCATGCAACTCCTGGGTAGTGTACAAAAAAGATAAGTATGCATTTAGGGAGAGCAGAAAAATTCAATTGATTTGTTAGTCTTTCAATTCTATATCGCTTAATTTTTAATTGCTGATTGTTCTCAGAAAAATAAAAGAATTTCTTTTCCAGCGCTTCAAGAAGAACCACCCAAAACACAGCTCGGTCGATAAAACCTTTGTCACCGAAAGTAGTTCGTATTTTAGAAAATAAACATTTTCGTTGCAGACAAAAATAAATTTATGCTATGTCGTGAATAAGGATGCAACTAAAAACACGTTTTAAGTGCCAATGACCGGCAGTGCTACCTGGAGTTTCACTCCTAATCAATTAACTTACTTAATAGTTTTCGTTAGTTTTCCATTATTATAATTATTTTTATGAATTAAAAAATGTATGTACAAAAATTAAAGTTTCTCGTTTTACTTAGTTACAAGTGTCCGACCGCTGTACCTACAAGATCTTAGAATTCTTTAGTCCTTTAGGCCCTAGAAGAAAATATTTTTAATACAGTGCCTTCCAGTAGCGTAAAAAAGTAGTTTTTAAGACTTCTGATATCATTGCTCAATCGACTTTGCTATGCATAAAAACTCAGAATATATATACACTTTATGGGGTCGGTCGGATATTGCAGAAATAACAAACGGAATGACAAACATCTTCCACTTTTTGTGGTGAAGGGTATAAAAAAACTTGTAAAGATTTTTAAACAGGTTTACAGCTAACTCCGCAAATTAATTTATTTTCATTGTTTAATAAAGCCTAATTTCGCAGCTTCAAAATACAGTCATAATTGAGAGTCGCTTCTGGTGGTTTTTCTTCCTCTTCTTCATCTAAATATACCACATCTTCATACAAATCTTCATTTAGTTCCAATATCTGTCGATACTGATTTTTCTTCGCTTAACTTTCCAAAATGAACGGCTTAAATTCACGACTGTTCCTGAGCCCTGGAACCCTTTTTTTCTAAAACTTCAATGGTCCTAAAAGTGCACTTGTTAGTGTGAATGTGTCAAAAACTAAGAGTTCTCCAGAGCCTATCTGTAATCTAAAATATTTTGTGCCTCATTTATCTACAAACTGCTGAAAGGATTTTATTAAAAATTTAAACACAGGTAAATATTTGTCTATGAATACTATTGTACCTCTGTACTTATACGAGGGCTGCTATATATATTTCTGGCCTGACAACACTGAGTGCTGCCAAGTGCAATCTGACATTTCCATTGGAAAGTTTGTCATTTTTAAGCATAATCGTACTGAAAACGTTTTGGCGTACGACCATTATTTGTGTTGTTCACAGTGACTTGAAAAAATTAATATAGAAAAAAATGGAATTAACTCGTGAACATTTTCGTGCCATCATTTTTCACAACTTTCGACGTGGATTATCACGACAAGAGTGCATTGATGAACTTAAATCTTTGTGTGGCGATAAAGCACCATCCTATAGCACTGTGAAAAATTTGTATAATGAATTAATTCGTGGCCGAAGCTCGCTCAAAGACGAATTCAGTGAAAATCGTCCATAAACGGCTGTTGTGCCAGAGAACATTGATGCCGTGAATGAACTCATGATGCAAGATCGACATGCGACATACCGAGAGATGGAGACATCCTTGGACATTTCTTCCACTAGCATATATTCGATACTGCATAAACACCTGGCCGTAAAAAAGGTTTGTTCTCGTTGGATCCCGCACAATTTGAAAGTCGCTCAAAAAAAGGCTCGTGTCGATTGGTGCAAAGAAATCTTGCAAAAACACGATTGCGGTGCTATAAAAGACGTTTATAAGATCGTCACAGGTGACAAATCATGGATCTATGCGTATGAGCCCGAAACGAAACAACAATCGACCGTGTGGGTCTTCAAAGACGAGCAAAATCCAACGAAAGTTGTTCGTGGAAGAAGCAATTCGAAGCAAATGGTCACCTGTTTTTCGGCAAAATTGGTCATGTGGCGACTGTTCCGCTGAGCAACGTAGGACGGTCACTTCTGAGTGGTACACTACAATTTGTTTGCCTAAAGTCATCGGAGAAATTCGAAAAACCAACAAGAGAAGACGAATCATTGTTCACCATGACAATGCGAGCTCTCACACATCGGCTCAAACCAGAACGTGTTTGACCGGCCAAAACGTCGAATTAATGGGTCATCCGCCGTACAGCCTTGACTTGGCACCTAATAACTTCTTCTTGTTTCCGCACATCAAGAAAAAAATGCGTGGCCAACGATTTTCGTCGCCAGAAGAAGCTGTTGAAGTGTTCAAAAACCATGTTTTAGAGGTGTCTCAATCGGAGTGGAAAAAGTGCTTCGACAACTGGTTTGAGCGCATGCAAAAGTGTATAAATCATGCTGGAGAATACTATGAAAAACAATAAAACCATTTTTGATTATAAATATTCGCATTTTCACTATTAGGCCAGAAATATATAGAGCAGCCCTCGTATTATCAAACAGTGGCCAAGAAGCGGTGAAAAGGGAGAAGCTGGCCTTTCTATTAATCTGAACCGTTTTTAAGGAAGTTGGCCAAGCCGATTTAAATGAAATACAAAAAATAGATAGTTCCTTATCTATAAGGTTCAATATGCTATGTCTGTTTCTAAAGCTATGACACAAATTAGAAGAAAAGGGAAAAAGGCGACAGTTACGACTGCAACAATTTTAATAAAGTTTTAAATATATTTGCATATGCAGAAAGTCCAGCAGGGTACGTTTAGTTCAAAAAACTATAAGCAGGTGAGGAAAGTGAATCAAAACGAAATCTAATAGAATATAAAAAAATGATTTGTTATTGTTTTTTCTTTTTTTTTTATAAAAGTCAAATTTGAAAACAATTAAAATATAAAACATTTTGTAACCAGCGGACCTATATATAGGAGATGATGATGGTTCAACGTTGATAGTGAGGTCGCCCACCACGAGGTTGTTAAAATTCCACCAATAGTTGTTGACAATTGTTATAAATTTACTGAGGTTATAAATCTTATTAGTAAAATATGTAAATATAAAAGAATTTCCATCGGAACTAAATTAATACCGAACTCGAAAGTTGAATATGATAAAATTGTAAATAAACTAAAGATTGCCCAGATGAATTTTTCACTCATCCTATAAAAGACAATAAAAGTTTTAAGCTTATGCTGTTCGGTTTAACACAAATTAGCTTAGAAACCTTAAAAAGTAAATTTAAAGATGCATTCAATATAGAATTGGTCAACGTAAAAGAAATAACAACTACGCGCTCAAACACTGACGATGCATTATATATGGTGGAGTTCAACCGAAGTCAGATAACAAAGCGGGAGGTTATTAAGATAAAATATGTTTACCGTATTGTAGTACACTGGAGAAGTCCCCAACGTAGGTCAAGAGGTCCTACTCAATGCTCTAAATGTGCTATGTATGGCCATGGATCTTCAAATTGTTTTAGAGCTGAAGCCTGTATAGGATGCGGTGGAGCCCATGATTACACAAACTGGCAACTTAATAAAATAACAGAAGATGGTCAAAATGTTTCAATTGCATTAAAAAGAAATTAAAAAGTGTTAATCTCCGTGCTGACGATCCTCACTGTCCTTCAGGAAAAGAATATTTACAGCTCCGACAAAGAACTACTAATAGCAGGCGACCAGTACGACAAGTACGTCATCACGATATTGTTTCTATTTCATCAGAAGATATGCGGCATGAGGCCAGGGGTTACGAGATGTCATCTTTTTCTCAAAAAGTATCAGCTAAACGTCAAAATAATGTTTCTTATGCCTCAGTTGCTAGTTCAAAACAAAGAACTCAACAAGACGATAATTTGTCAAATGAACAAATTTTAGATATTTATTTCGAACCCTTAGACACATTAGAAAAATGCAAAACCATATACGATAAAATGAGAGTGCTTGAAAATATGCTTAGATATGTTATATAAAAAATCAATATGGAGCCTTAATGTTATGCATTGGAATGCCCAGGGCATAACGACTCCAGCCTCGATAATAAAACTTGAAATCGTGTTACATCAAAAACAAATAGACATAGTTTGCATAAATGAAACATTCCTCAAAGCTAATCACAATTTCAAATTAAGAAACTTTAAAGTCAATAGAGAAGACCGTACTACATATCGTGGAGGGGTTTTGATTGCAATCAAAAACTCCATTCCCCATGAACGGATTTCAAAATATCCAACAGCAAAAGTCGAAAATGTGTCCATAAAAGTTACCATAAATAATAGAACAATAAGATTTACTTCTGATCATTGTCCAAATTATACAAATGACTTTATTAATGATATAAACATTTTAACCACAGCTACAACTGATTATTTTATATTCGGAGATTTTTATGCTCACCATACAAACTGGAACTGTTTTAAAAATAACACGGCAGGCAACAAACTTTTCAATCATCAAACGACCTCTCGTTACTATATATATTCTCCAAATTTATTCACTCGTTTCAGTCAGTCGTCAAGTCCGACACGTCTATCTGTTGTTGATCTTCTTCTCACCAATTCCAACTTAGATTTTTCATAACTAGAAACACACTCAGAAATTCTAAATTCAGATCATACACCAGTGACTTGCACAATATTCGGTTCTTTAACAGAAAACTGCATTAAAATTCCACTTTATCATAAAGCTGATTGGAAAGAAATAGGAAAATGGATAAATAATGAACTTAGAAAAAATAACTTCCAAGGTATTGAATTATCAAACTCAAATAGGCAAGAAACACTTTCAAAAATTACTTACCTGGTACAAGAAGCATCTAAAAAAATTCCACTTGGTAATTCACAAGTCTGGCATAGAAAGCTTTCCAGTCAAACTTTATTCTTAATTTCGCAAAGAAATAAATTTAGACGAAAACGTCTACATTCAAATAATTACTCAGAGAGAAACATAATTACTTCTTTATTAAAACAGCTGACCACACTAATAAATTTGAACATAAGCAATGACAAAAATAACAGCTGGTACCAATATATACAAAAGCTGCCAATAGGTAATAAAAAGTTTTGGATGTTGACCAGCGTTGCCGCTTTGGTCCAATCGGACCAAACTTGGTAGTTTTTCGTTTTTAAAAAACAGTTTGGTAGTTTGGTTGGTTTGTTGCATTTTTTTTAATTTTTGGTAGGTTTTCCTTCTCGAGCAATTTTTTAGCAATAGTAAATTTTTCACCTTAAAATTTCAGAACATAAAATAAAAAGAAATGTAACTTTGAATTAAATAAACAATAACTTTGAATAGTGTTATCACTGTTTTCAAAAACTCTTTTAGGTGTAATAAAAAACATCTCTGCTTTTTTGTATAAAGATTATTAAAGCTTAAGCCATCTCTGGTTTAAGAAACGCGAACAATATTATGAAATTGAAATTAACATAATTTTTGAGTGAAGTTTTATTTTTAAGTGTACGTATTAAAAAAATTAACAGACATAATGGAAAAAAAGTAAACTTTTTTAATTGTAAATATGTACCTATTTATTACATAACTATTTACTAATATTGCATGTAAAGAAACAGTCAAAAGAAAATTTAGAACCGAATGGTTGAGCGAATTTGATTGGCTCCAGGAAAGAGATGGGTGTTAATTCTGCATAGTACGCTCTAAAACTATTTTAAATCATAACACCCATCTCAAAAGTCACCAAAAGACAAACTACCATCTCAACAACTACGGGGGAAAAAACCAAGTGAGTATAACAGAGTTTATGTGCAAGAAATGCATTTTTAAATTTTTGGTAGGCTGTGAACGATTTTGGTAGGATTTTTGAAAATTATTGGTAGAAAGTAAATTTCTTGTGTGGTAACGCTGATGTTGACGAAAGCAATAAAAAAAGCGTTTGTAGTTTAACAATAGATGGCGTTGTAAAGCATAACAATAAAGAAAAAGCTGAAATAATTCGGAAGTTTTCGAAAATTGTCACAGAACAACATGCAATATGACTCCCCAGTAGATAATATGGTAGAAAAACACATAGACTGGTTGAATGCTCAAAGTATCACAGATGACATGCAGCAAAACTTGACGTCAGTGGAAGAAGTAAAATTCTTCATGGGTACACTGAAAAACTCAAAAGCACCTGGATTGGATAGAATAAAGCCCATTGTATTGAAAAATATGACAAATACTTTTTACACACTAATTACTCAAATTTTCAACTGGTGTTTGACAAAAGGTTACTTTTAAAACAGCCAAAGTAGTCCCAATTTTAAAACAGGGAAAGGACGCAAAATCACCTAAAAGTTATCGTCCAATAAGCATGTTAAATTGCTTTGATGAAGTTTTCGAAAAAATCGTGTTACAAAGAATAAATGAATACACCGAAACTAAAAGTATAATACAAAAAGAGCAATTTGGTTTTCGAAAAACACATTCAACTGTGGCACCAAGTAAAGAGAATTGTAAACTTTATCTCAAGTACCAAAAGTAAAACGTAAAAAAACCTTTGATTCTATATGACGTAATGGCTTATTTTTTAAACTCCATTAGTTTGGTTATCCAATTTACATACAAAAGATGGTACAAAGTTTTCTGAATGAGACATCCTTTGTAGTGAATATTGATACCGAATACTCCACCAGCGCAGTATCCCTGCGGGAGTTCCCCAGAGCTCAGTGTTATCACCTGTTTTGTACTCAATATATACATCGGATTTTGAAATACTCAAAGATCAGTTGCACTATACGCAGATGACACTGCCATCATAACAAGAGGTAAAGTTTTAAACGCAATAGTCAAAAGAATTAAAAAAGATCTTTTACATGCTCAAAAATATTTAAAAAAAAATGGAAAATTAAAATAAATGAAAATAAAAATCAAACAATAATATTTCCCTTCAATAAATCACCGAAAAAAATACCCTCAATACCACTATCTGTGGAAGGAGCTGAAATTCCTCTCCTTGATACCATTAAATATTTTGGAATTGATTAAGATAAAAAAACTGACTTTCAGACATCATGTTCTAAGAACCTGTGAAAAGGCAATTTAATGTGGAAGAGCCCTTTTCGCATTATTAAATCGAAAATCAACTTTGAATTATAAAAACAAAATCTTACTATAAAAAATGTGCATACGGCCTATAATGACATATGGGTGTCAAATTTGGTCAAATAGATGTTCCAAAACCTATCTAAAGAAGTTGCAAATAATCCAGAATTAAAATTTAAAAATCATTTTTAATTTACTCAGAAGATACTCAACAAGTAGACTGCATCAAAATTTTTAACAAGATTTGCTTAAATCATTAATGTCTAATTTAACACAAAGATTTGAAGTTCGAAATAGAGTTTCAAATTATAATATAATAAGGAATTTGTAATATTAATTTTTTTCTTCAACTTCAACAATGAAGCTGATAGAAGAATTAATTCAGAATTTCTTTAACTCTTTACTAGGTTTTACCCTATCATTTTTTTCCTAACACTGCGTTAATGTACATAAATACTAAATTTAAGATAATTTTTCACAATAAATTAAGTTGATATTTGTTGCAATACTTAATTAAGTAAGATCTCGAAAAACGTAATTATTGTAAATATTTTAAATGTATTAATGATAGTTATAATAAATTAAAAAAAAATTACATCAACTATTGTAACACTCTTTAATTTATAATTTAAAATTTTCATACTTCTTATTATACCAAACAAAGTAGTTGTAAATAGCGGCTCAAAATATACGGCCATGTAACTCGAATTACATTAATTTTAGGAACACCCTTTAAATTCTAAATTCAAATTATAAACTTGTCGTTATGGCGGACTTAGCAATACAGGTCCCGTGTAAGTTTAAGCTGCCTGCCTGTAACGGTTTAAAAGTTTGGCGACATACGACAAATTACATTAACTAAGGGGACATTCTTTAATTTAAGATTTATTTTTGAATAACTTTATGCCATTGGGAGCTATAGTGATAAACCGCTTTTTAATTATAAAGTGGTGCTCTTTCTGTTCATAACACACGTAAAAATTATAGAGACTATCCACTACTTTGTTTGGTATAATAGGGAGTGTTAATATTTTAAATTAAAGGTAGTTGATGTAATTTTATGTACATGTCCAAACTGTTGAACCGTTATAGACAGATGGTTGAAATTTACAAAGAAGTTGATTGCTAAGTCTACTAAAAAGTAAGTATATAGGGTGCGCCTATAGTTGCTGCAATTTAATGTATTTTGCCAAACTCTTGAACAGTTTAACAAGGAGCTCTAGTTCTAAGATTATGTTATAGTTAATGTAATTTGATATTTTCTAGCATTAATAAAGGATGATTTTTTAAGCATGATAGATCTTGAAATTATAAAAAAAACACTAAAAAAAATTTCAACAAAAAATTAGTTCTTATTATTTCAGTAAACTCTGACAAATCATTATGAATAGACTCACCCTTGAGCAACGCTATAAAATCTTCCAAGTTTAAAATAGTCATAAGTTTGTGGATAGATTTCGTACTACATACTCTCTAGGGGATACAATAATACCAACACGTCGATGGAATGTGCGTACTGAGGAGAATAATCCTGCTGTAAACGAAAGTGCGGAAGAAGATTCATATTTAGCGATTCGTCGCCGTTCACAGAAATTGGGGCTCGGTCCGTCCACTACGTGGAAAATATTGCGCAAAAGATCTTACCCTACACCCGTATAAGATGCAGTTATTGCAGGAATTAAAGCCACGAGACCATTATATGCGTCGTTCTTTCGCCGATTGGGAGCTAGAGCAGTAGGTAACTGACCCATTATTTTATCGCCAAATTGTGTTCAGCGAAGAGGCTCATTTTTGGCTTAACAGGTTTGTTAATAAGCAAAATTACTGCATACAGTATAGAGTCTATTGCATCCAGAAAAATTCACCGTTTGGTGTGGCTTACACGCTGGTGGCATCATCAGACCTTATTTCTTCACGTAACGTTCAATCGAGATCGTTACCGCGCCATGAATTATGATTTTTTGTTTAAAAATATGGATGAGATTGATCAGGACGAAACAAGATGGCACTTCGTGTTATACGATGACTGCAGCCATCGAGTTATTGAAATCAAAATTTAGCAGTACTTAAAAAAGTCACCGAAAATTTGACGTCGTCATGAGCAGCCGCTGTGGCAATATACACAAAATCAATTTTTATTTTCATAGGGATTAAAAATGTTGCATTCGTTGAATTGAATGAATTGTGATGACAATCATTTTTGAATATAAGTGAATGAACAAAACTTTCACTATGTAGAGAGTAGTTATTGTTGAAATTCATTCCAGCGTCTTCTTCCAAACAATCACACACGATTTTATCGTCTATTTCTTTTTAAGACTTATTAAAATATAAATACTAAAATAAAAAGCGACAACGTTATACTTTTGTTTAAAAATCAGTTTATGTATAAGAAAATTTTAAAAGCTGTTAACTTTTTTACACTACATTCTTAAAATTTTCTGATAATCAGACTTCTCTTCCGTGTTGTTTCCAAAATCCAAACATATCTGGACAGTTGTCTGAAAATTAAATATATGTTTATTTTTATTTATTTTGAGATTGAACCCATTGTGCATCAATCTAATAAGTTATTGTTGAATAACCGGGTATACAACATCCATAATGTATGTATGTGTATGTGTATTTTTATTAATATTTTTAGTCTTGTTTATGAATGAAAACAAAAATCCATTAATATTAAAAAAAAGAAGTAATCATTGTTTTTAATACAAAAGAAAATGAAATATAAAAAGAATGAAATGAAAAGAACAAAAAATATAAAAATATATATGAAATAAAAGACACATACATATTTTTAAAAGAACACATTGTAATTGTTTGCTAAATCTTTTACTATTGTTTAATTTCCTGCATGTTTCTGTTTAAAATCCACTCTCCACGGTAATTCGTGTATAAATGCACCAACAACGAAACCATAATGATCATCATGTATTTGTACACGCATAAAAATTAAGGTGTTTAGTTGACTAAAATAAAGGGAAAGAGACACATACCGTATGAGGGTTTCGTACGATAAATGAAAAACAAAAAAGAAAATAGAAGTGAAACAACTTGAATAAGTACTTTATATAATGACATTTACCTGCGCTAATTTAAAGTATAATTGGAGGTTTTATTTCAAAAGATTGATGCCATCATCGGCTGCTATTTAATTCTATCTTTTAGGAAGAAAGCTCATTAAAGGCCAATGTGTACGTAACTATAAAATTTTTATAGATAAAAAACTTTCATGGCAAAACTAAATATTATTTCATGATGATGCAAATCGGGCAACTTATTTCCTGACTTATATACATATATATATATAGTCCGCAAAACTTGTGCGAATTTGATATGAACTACGTTTATCTTATGTTTCATTTCTTCAGGTATTTTGACTTGTGTATTGAATCAGTGCAAAATTCTCAGAAGAACTAATACGAGGGCATTAATTAAATTTTGTAGAGAGTATGGAAGCACGTCTTCAATAATCGAAAAGGAATAATTAATTTTTTAAAAACTGCTATTCTAGATACTGTTGTGTTTATTTTCTTAAACAAAAGAAATAATTTTGTTGGAAGCCTTTGCCTTCTGTAAGGATGCTCTACGAAACTGTCTATTTCTATAAAGATCGAGCACTATCTTTCTTCTTCACTATCGTCGTCTGAAACGGAACGGATTTATTGAGCGGAAAATTTAACTCGAAAAATGCTTAGACTTTTCCTACTTACCTGATGGCAGAAGTAAGAATTCCCGCAAAAATACCCCACTTCAAAACAAATTTTAGCTCTCTGTATATTACGGTTCAAGAGTTTGGCCACTTGCATCATTTTTCATCAGCTATTGGAACACTCTTTAATTTATTATTTAAACTATTTATACTTCTTCAATCTGTTTCATTTTCAAGTGTTTGTATATAACTGGACAAAGATAGAGGCATACAGATTAAATTACACCAATTATGAGAATACCTTTTTATTTCGAAATTCAAATTGTATACTTGTTCTGACAGCGAACCTAGCAACACAAGTTCCTTGTAAATTTCAGCTGTCTGTCTATAACATTTTAAAAGTTTGGTCACATATATCAAATTACTTTAATTATTGGGACACCCTTTAATTTCCACATCCAAATTTAATTCGGGCTGTTAAAGCGGACTTAGCAAAATAGGTTCTTAGTAAATTTCAACCGTCGATCTAGAACTGTTCAAAAGTATGGCCAATAAAAACAAATTAAATGAACTATTGGGGCACCCTTTAATTAATACTTTTGAAAATTTATACTTGTTATTAGAACGGTCTTAATAATCGGCATTTAGTCCAATTTTCAAGCGTTGGCTATAACGGTTCAAAGGATAGGCCTACATAGATCAATTAACCTCACCTTTAGAAACACCCTTTAATTTGTAGATATTATTTCCTATTGGGAAAATACACTTAAAAACTTGCATGTTGTGTGGAGACACCCTTCATTTTTTTAAAATTATAAACTGTTATTAATAGTCTGTAAATATAACCCTTAAAATGAAGAAAAAAATTTTTAAATCGGCTCAAATGAAATTAGAAATCATGAGTTAAAAAGCATCCATGTGCATTCATAAAGATTTAGACGTTCCAATGGTAAAAACTGTATTTTCTAGACATGAGACAACTTATATAAAGAAGCTTGATTTACGCCCTAACCCACTAGCCCGTCACATTCTAAATTAAAGAGATACACTGTCGCCGAGCATGTGAGACGTAAGAAAACCAAAGAAGCAACCGTTGAACATAATATTGTGTCTGGCACTAGACAGGCATAAGCAAATAATTATTTAAGTCTTAAAATTAAATACTTATTGATAGTTTAATTTATATTGAAGATTCAACAAATAAATTTATGAAAAAAACGATTAATCGCATTCACGCTTTAAAATCGTAAACTCACCAAAAAAGCTTAATTTCACTACATAACTTAAATAAAAAAAAAAAATATATTAGAAAACAAGTAATTTTTGTAATAAGTTGATAATTTTAATGTTAATAATAAGTATAAGATAGAACCTTAATTCGGCTAAGCCTAAAATAGCTCGTTTACTTGTTTAGCAGTTTGAAATTTGATTTACACTTAACTAATCAAGATTAATCAATCATTCATAAACCTTCAAAACAAAGATTTTTGATATTAAAGGTACGCTTATCCATACACATATTATATAAGCAACAGCGATGCAGAATTTCTTACCACCTTGTATTTCATTCCGATACTTTCTGGTGTCATATTTTTCTGAAAAAAAATGTTCTACAACATACAAAAACAACATACATTAGAAAAAAAAACTATGGGAGGGCAAACAATGAGCAACACAAGAGTGATTCTAATCCATCAATATATCTAAAATAAATACAAGTAGTTTGTGTAAGTGTTAATGCACATTTTCACAAGTCTCCTTTTTTCAATATCAAAAGGAAGAATTACTACTTTTTTTTTGCTTGTTCTTTCATTCTGTATTTATATTTACTTAAATTTTTCCAATTTTTGGTTTCCTGTTGAGCAGGTAAAAAAAATCAAATGATAATTATTTTACATCTGATTTTTCTTTACATTTATATATGCATGTATATATGTTTGTGTGTGTGAGGAAAAATGTAATTATCTTTTATTATTTCTCTGTTTATTTAAATATTAACATGGTACACAGGTGTTCAAAAATGTGTATTCATTCCCTTTACACGAAAATTACCTTTCGAAATAAAAATCTGGCGATTAGAAACATTTCACATCTAAAAATCGTTTTTATAAGAAAAGTATTGTTTATAGGATTTCTAATGGCCCAAAACCAGGAATTTTAGTTCCCCACACTGGTTAGAAAGGTATAACTAAAATCAACTATTTTTAACCGACTCAAATAGTTCGACTAAATTACATTTGAAAGGTGCAAATTGCTCCCGCTTTAAAACAGCGCCAATTTAAAAAAAACTGCGAATTAATACTAATCCCAATAGCACAAAGTAATACAAAAATAAATAAATAAATAGACAAAGGATTGAAAATTGGACAGAATGTAGATTACTATGATTGTTATAATAATAAGTATAAATATTACAAATTATAAATAAAAGCGTGCCCCAATAGTTCATTTAGTTTGATGTATATGGTCATACTTTTGAACAGTTGTAGACAAGCGATTGAAATTTACAAATAACATGTTTTGCTTAATTGATATAATATGACCTGTAAACACTTGAAAATTAACCAGAATGTCTACTGCTGGTATATAAAGAAGTATAAATATTTGAAATTAGAATTTAAAAGGTGTTACAATAGTCGTTGTAATTTGATGTATATAACAAACAGCAAGTATAAAATTTGTATTTGGCAATTAAAGGTTGTCCCAATAGTTAATTTTTTTATGTATATGGCCAGACTTATCAACTTTTATACCAGATACCTTCTGAATCTAAACCTGTTTTAAAGTCGGTTTTTTGCAAGAATAATTTTCTTTTTTAACTGGAAACAATCAAGCTAATAAAGGACTTTGGAATCAGTGGGACGGTGGAATCAGAAAAGACTAATACCTATTGCAAGTTTGTTATTAAAGTTTAAATATGGCCAGAAGAACTGTAAAAGACTTTAATATGTCTGCATTATTTTAATGTACGAAAAAGTGTCAATTGGGTAATATGTAAATCATTTCAAATACATAATATATCGATTCAGAATTCAAAACTTACTGTTTGTTTACCCGATATTGGTAGTTAAAGTGATTTTTTTTTTTTTTTGATTTAAAATCTAGAAGAATAGTTCTTCTGTTTCTCCAAATTAAAAACCTTTCTTACCAAAGAAAAAACAAAAATTAATTAATTAATAAATAACATTAACTTAAATTGTGTTCTAAACTTGTAATATAAATTAATTGATTATTTTATTTACTACATAAAATTATTTATTTTTATTTAAGCTCGAGGTCAATTCTTTATCGCATTTGAGTACGAGCCAGATATTGAATATGCCTCGCATGTAAAACTGCTACAATTAGTGCTATAGACAAAGTACGTCCCCATTGTCAACCGATCAAATTCCAATATGAGTCAGCTGGGCTGTGGTGCGCATCAGGAAAAGTGCAACATCCAGAAATTGAGACACCGCCAGCTATAATAATAATATACAAATAAATTAAGAAAAAAAAAAAAAAAAAAAAATATATATATATATATATATATATATATATATATATATATATTGGTAAAACTTGTGTTATGTATAAATTAAAAAATACATTTAAAAAATAAACCGAAACAGGTTTTTTAACCTAAAAACGTAAAACTGGTTTCTAGTTAAACCATTTTTAAAGGAACTTAGAAATTAATTTCAAGAAACAGCTAAAAAAGGTCTAGTGAAATTTTTCTATCTTCGTATGATCTTAAGATTTCATCTCTCATCTTTTCAAAGTTTGGCTGTAACTTGTTTTATAATTTGTTTTAAGTTACAAAATAATGTTATATAACCCTCAAGATGATTCATATATCAAAATATTGAATTATTTATTTAATTATTAGATAAGAAATATTAATATGAAAATTTTTTATTCTAAATCTTTTTGATTTTAATTTACTTAATCGTGCTTGATTCCTACAAACATAAATATATTCTCACGAAACTTTTTTTATTTAAAACTAAAAATTGAAATGTATTACTGCAGGGAAAACATATCCATATAGCCATTACAACTGAATGTTTGCTGTGTATTTTGTATAAAACATTTTTGAGTTGTAATTGTCTTTTTGTCTTATTGATTCAATGGAGTTCTCATTTAATCAATTTGGCTTTTAATATAAGATATTCAAGTTCTCTATACAAAATTTGGGTTAAATCCGCTGATGAGCAGTAGTGAAATGGACATATGGATATGCTTTCCCCGCAGAAATACATTTCAATTTGTAGTTTTGAAGGAATCAAGCACGGTTGAGATAAGGAATATTATTAAATAAGGAATTATATAATTTGCTTCAAACACTTTTAAACTTTACACAAAGTTAAAATTAGTCAGATGTCTTGTGTACAATAAGTAAAAGGTCTATTACCGTTATTACATACATTGTGATGTGGATTAATATTAAAAGTGTGGGTCAAATAACTTATATTCCGTCTCCGAAAATAGAAGCCACAAGTCTTGAATCCCATTATTGTAAACATCGTACAAGCGATCGCGTCTGCATATTGACACAGTACTCGTGTGAAAGCATCCAAGTAGCAACCCAATGTTTAGAGAATCATACATGGAATATAATTTTAATGAATTGCTTTATTTGTGAATTTAATAAATAATTCATAATATCTTAAGTATCAAAAGCCAAATATCTCGACATCATTTGGAGTTTTGACAGAAACTCTTGGTACCAATAATAAATCTGGGAATAAACACTATTTCTCTGATATTTTCTTGTATGGGTAAATTTCACGATTCATTTATAGATGAGGAAATGTAAAAACCTAAAGTAATTTTCCAAGTTTTCCTTCCAGAAGGAATTTCCGGAATTTTTGCAATGAGAGTAAAAAATTATATAACAAAATGAAATCTTAAACAGAAAATAAAGTGTCGGACATTGGGCGGCTGAATAAAAATATAGTCATAGCTATAACTAGCAAATCTTAAATTTAAACTAGTTTTGGGGTGAATAAAATTTTCAGATAAAGTTGGTGATTTTTGTTGCCTAGTTTAAGCTAGTTTTTCCAGCTTTTGCTGAAAATATGTGTAAATAAAAACTAGTAAGTACTTAAAATTGCTAGTTCTAACTTTAATTTTTGTAACCGTGTTATTGAGGTACTTGAAAAAAAATGTATTCTTGGTTCATTCGTCAAAAATTTAATTGTTGTTTGTTTTTTAACCGACTTCAAAAAAAAGAAGGAGACTATACAATTCATTTCATTTCTGATCCGATTTTGAAAATTATTGGTAATATGATAGATTATGCTTACAGATTGGTCCCGTTTTAAGTTCATAATCTTTAAAATTAAAGGGTGTACCCATTGTAAAGGACACTTCTGTAAAATTAAAAATGACTGCGTATTACTATAGCTCTCAAAAACAAAAAATTATACACAAATAAATCTAAAAATTAAATGGTGCCCGCATAATTAATGTAAATTTACTTATATGGGCCTATCTTTTGAACCGTTATAGACAAACGCTTGCAAATTATACTGAATGTCGATTGATATGGCCGTTATAGCAACAAGTATTAATATTACAAATTATAAATTAAAGGGTGCGCCAATAGGTCATTTAATTTGGTATATGGCCATACTTTTAAACAGTTGTAGACAGACGATTGTCATGTTTTGCTAAGTTCGCTATAACTAGAAGCTTATAATTTGAATTTAGAATTTAAAGGGTGTTCTCAAAATTAATGTAATTTGTTCTATATGGCCGTATTTTTTGAGCCGTTGTATGCAAACACCTTAATTTTAGACAAAATGTCCACTACTTTATTTGCTATAATAAGAAGTATAAAAATGTTATATTTTAAATTAAACAGTTGATATAATCTGATGCATATGGGCAAACTGTTGAATCGTTACAGGCAGACGGTTGAAATTTATACAGAACCTGATTGCCAAATCTACTACAACAAAAATTTCCCACTAATTACACAAACTTTTTTTAATCAAAGTGTTTTTCTTTTATCTGAATAAAGAATTCGTCATAAATAGGAGAAGGTTTTTATCAATTAAATTATTATTTTTAATTTTTATAACAAATAAATTAAAATTGATTTTGGGTTAATTTAATTTTGGTTTTGATTTTAATTTCTTAAAATATTAAGAAAGAAAAATTGTTAACAAATGTATGAAGACGTTTTCCAAAGAAAAGAGGAAAAATTAGACACTTGGAGAATGTAATGCTGCATATTCTGCATCGCTACATCCGTCATCGGCATTCTTCGCATCTGTCTACTTTCGGTTGTGTACATTGTAAACATGATCTTTTTAACCAAAAAACTTTGTAAATAAGAATAAGTTTGTTGTTTAAAATGACGATGTTTACAAGCACAGTGGGGCAGAATCATAATATTTTGTAAAGGGTTAGGCTGCTTGAACCAAAATTTGCCAATCTAAGAATAGCAGAGGAGCATTTGAGCTTAAGTTTTGATGCGGGGTACGACTCAATTTCCAGGAATGGCGCTATGTGGTCTCAAATTCGGGTACCTCGCACCTTCAAATTTTTCTAAAGCTTGGCATTTCTTTAATTTTTGTCTGATTTCTTAAACTATACATGGTCTTCAAGCCTAATCAGTATGAAGCTTTAAAATGGTGCTTTAATCTGCATGTCTATGTCCTAAAATGATCGAGTTTTAAATAAAAATCGAGTTTTAAATAATCAAAACTTAATATATTTTGAAAAAAATTCGAAGGTTATATCTTTTGTGGTTAAAATATTCAGGCATGTCACAAATTCCGAACCGAATAGTTTGATTTCGTATTAACAATTCCGATCGATTTTGTTTTACCTTCTCCAGATTCCGATCGATTTGCAATATTGCGCACACCTAAGCAAACAACATAGCTAATCTAAATAAGGACACATAATAAAAAAAATTTTGAAAACCGTTAGTAAAAAAATTTCAAAGAATCTTAATTCCACTTTGAAATTTAAAAGTGGTTTCATTCCAAAAAAATTTTTCTTTTTTCGTTTTCTAAAGAACCAATTTAAGGACTTGAAACCACTTTCGATTGGAATTGAGTTCTGTGACATGCTTGAATATACGATTTTCAATTTTAGAAATCCAAAATTACTGCATTTTTGTGTATTTCAGCCAAAAAAGATCAACAAATCTAACTTTTTCGATAGCAAATAATTTCTTACGAAATATATAAGGTTTTTTATTTTTGTTTAAGGTAAGTATGCGTGTGTACGTTTAAGCGAAATTTCGTATAAAATTGATCCCTTTTGTAGGAGATAGAGGTCCTTCAATTTGACCTATTTGATATCGAAATTTTTATATTACGCTATATTTTTCAAAATCCCATAGCTGGGTTCGAAGAAAGAAGACTACTATAAAAAAACTATATATATACTCCGAGTTGTTGCTTAAAGTTTTTCATGAGCCCTACTTCATATGTGGACTTAATAGGTAAATGACCAAAAAAATCGATTTTTTGGATTTATGGTCTTTACTTAGAAACTGTGGGATTTCCTTTAGCTTAATGTTGCATGTAATTTTAGTTACTGCATACTAGCAGTGCCCACGGCTTCGTCTGCGTGTAATTTCTTATTTTCTTAAAATTCAAATTTAGAAAAATGTGTTTTTAGATATTTATTCCAGAAATAAAAATGTGCTCACAACTGTTTAAGTACCATTATACCGGTAAAATTGGGTGCTTTCACACTTGTATTGCTAATACTCTATGAAATGACTTATTTTTACGAAAAGGACAGTATTTTTTAATTAATTAGGAGTTGTACTGTGGCTTGTTTTCTTTGGAAAACCTCCACATACGTTTATAAAATAATTTTTCTTTCTAAAAAAAAAGGTTTTTAAAAATTTAACAAGTAAGAGTGCTACATTCGACTATGGCGAATCCTAAATACCCTTCACCATCTATGTAAATCTAGTTTAGTAAAGTAACTTCAATCAAAAAAGCAAATATTGGGGTGACAGAGAAGTATAAAATAAGAAAAACTTATGTACTGCATATACTCTTGATGGGTTAAGGAGTTTTAAAAAATTTTAAGTATTTCTTAAAGGTCTCAACAAAAGCTTTTAAATGATATCTATATTTAAAAAATTAAAAAATTTCAGAGGCCCGTAATCCGGAAAATTTTACTTTTTTCACTGGATGTTTTTTTTATTTTTTAGTTCTCTATCGCCCCATAATTTGGTTTTTTTTGGATTTAATTTACTTCATTGTTTCATGAAATTTGGAAAAGTTACAGGTAGGCATGGTGTTTTGCCCGCTGCGTCTATGAAGATGGACCAATCCTGCTGATTTCCAATACCATCTCTTGCGACACTGTGTCTGATCGATTGGCGTATTTAAATTTTTGTTGGAATCAAGATTGCCTTTGCAAACTCGAACGGACATCGCTCAATGTATATACTTTATGGGGTCGGAAATGCAGATTGTAGAAATTACAAACGGAATGACAAACTTAGTTATACCCGTTTTCCAATTTTTGTGGTGAAGGGTATAAAAATGAACTTAACAAAAAATTCAATGTAAAAAAAACTCACAAAGTTTTGTTCAAGTCCATCCAGCAACTTTTACGTTATGCGAACACAGATAGACAGTCAGACAAAATTTCCAAAAATAGGTGTTTTGTATTCCATATTCATTACTATCTACTTCAAAAAATATTTCATGTATAGAAATGACCCCGTTATATTTTTACTTTTCTCAAATTGGACCGTTTGTACCATAATTTTTCGAAATTTTGGGAGATCAGCAACAAACATTAAAATTTTTTCTATTATTTTATTTTTTATATATTGAATATAGATGACGCAATTTCCTATCAAACAAAAAAGGTTCGCCTCAATATCAATATCTTACGTGCAAAAGTATGTGTTCTTAAATATGAGTGTTCCATGTATTTCAGTTCTATAAATTCATGTTACGGAAGATAAAAATCTATACCCGCCTATAAAAAAAACAAATATACCTGAAAAACGAGTTAAAAAATATAACTGCTTTGCTGCTTTTAAATTAACGTTCCAAAAATTTTACTGACCTAAAAATAAATAACCGCATGAATCTATTAGGTATATAACTTTAAAAACATCATTCCAATCACATTGAAGTTTGAGATATTGTGTTCTTTTTTGTTAACTAAAACAACAAATATAGGAATAAAGCTCAATCGGCGTAGCCCCTTTACAAATGGCTGAGTTATTTCCAAAATAATTTTATTCTGCCACATTGTGCAATGTTGGTATTTCCAAAACTATATCAAGCTTTTACACTAATTTCAGTGGAACTGAGGAATTAATTTTTGAGCTATCAGGTAACATTTACTGACGGTTGAACAAATCCTTAGTAGTTTCGTTTAATAACTCCGGTAAAGAGAGAAGGAATAAAAATACACCCTAGTCAAGGGTGAAACAGCATCGAATATTGGATTTCTACATCTTTATAGTTGGCATCTCTCTGCATCCTTCTACTGGGCTTGTCCAAGAAACAGACGGTAACTCACATAGAAGGCGAATGCCAAACACTGGCTGACATTAAAAATTTACCTCATTAAAAAGCAAAACTTTTTGATAAAAATAAGTATCGCTGGACTTAGTGATGAACGCTATGTTCTACTTCTTTGCAAGTAGAATTTCTGCTCATCATCATACTAATGATAACTTAGGAGCGGTAAGTATTTTGTTGTTGTCGACTTTAAAGCAGAGCATGATTCTTTATGCCATGTTAATGTAAAACATGTATATTTCTTTCTTTTTAATACATTTTTTTCAACTGGACATCTACAACGCCATCCTGCTTTCTTATGGTTAATTTGAAAAAATTCTCTTATCTTAAATTTTATCAGTTACTCGAACAACGAACAGGGATGTCACATATGGCGATTTCTTACCAATCGTGGCAATTTTTATAAGTTTTGATGAGTATTTTACATGTCTTGACAAATGTCGATATGAAAAAATCGAGTGGAGCTGAAGTATCGTTTTTCATTTTGCGAAATAGAATGCGCTATGAACTTCTTGATACACTTCTTTTATACGTTCTCAAGAAATGTTTATTAAATTCAGTTCGCATACAATGTATTTCAATGAAGAGGACGATGAAGAATGTATTAGAAAACAGTAAAATTTTTATTTATCTGATCTACCTATATATATATATATATATATATATATATATATATATATATACTCCGTCATTTCTGATCCGATTTTTAGAATTTTTGGTAATATGATAGATTATATCTACAGATTGGTCCCGTTTTAAAAACAGTTTATAATCTTAAAAATTAAAGGGTGTCCCCATACAACATACATATTTTTTACGTGTATTATGAACTGTAAATGTCGATTCTGTCAAATTAAAAATGTTTGCATATTACTATGGCTCCCAAATACAAAAAATTATACAAAAGTAAACCTAAATAGTAAATTTACTTATATGGGCCTATCTTTTAAACCCTTATAGACAAACGCTTGCAAATTGAACAGAATGTCGATTGCTATGGCCGTTATAGTGACTAGTAATAATATTACAAATTATAAATTAAAGGGTGCGCCAAAAGTTCATTAAATTTGATATATATGACCATACTTTTGAACAGTTGTAGACAGACGCTTGAAATTTACAACGAACCTGTATTGCTAAGTCCGCTATAAAAACAAGTATAAAATTTGGATTTGAAAGTTAAAGGGTGTTCCAATAGTTTATATAATATGGTATATGTGGCCGGACTTGTTAACCGTTACAGACAGACAGCTGAAATTTACAAGGGACATGTTTTGCTAAGTCCGCTATAACTAGAAGCTTATAATTTGAATTTAGAAATTAAAGGGTGTTCCCAAAATTAATGTAATTTGTACTATATGGCCGTATTTTTTGAACCGCTGTATACAAACACCTCAATTTTAGACAGTATGTCCAATACTTTATTTTATTTTAATAATATAAATTAAATAGTTGATATAATCGGATGTATATGGGCAAACTGTTGAACCGTTAAAGACAGACGGTTGAAATTTACACAGAACCTGATCGCTAAATCTACTACAACAGCATGTATATAATTTGAATTTGTAATTTAAAGGGTGGCCGTATCGTTGCTGTAATTTGATGTATTAAGTTTGGAGATATAAGTGTGTCCCAATTGTTAATGCAACCTAATTTATGTGGCCATACGCTTGAGCTGTTATAGGCAAACAGATGAAATCTGTTTTAAAGTCGGTTTTTTTTTCGCAAGAAATATTTTATTTAATTAAACTATAACTAGTTTATAGTAACATGTGTACCTTTCATGTGCTCATTAATTGTTTAATGTTTTGTAAATATCAGAAATTACATATGTATGTATTTTGGGGATTTTTTCAATTAAAAAATTCATATACTTTTAAAATTAGATTTCAAAAAATATTTTTATTTAAAGCAAGTAAGAGTAAAACAAAAAAAGCAAAACAAAGCAAGTAAATCTTGTTTATTAAAATAACTTCAATCAAAACAAAAAAAAAACAAATATTTGGATAACAATAAATAAAAAAGTAAGAAAAAAATTATAAATTTACATAAAAATATTACCGGTTCTTAATAGGCTAAGCATTTTTTAAACTTTTAGAATTTCCTTAAAAAGCTTTAAAATAATACCCGTATTGATATTTTAAACAGTATGTTGCACAATTGTACTTTTCAATGAAAAGTTTAGAGGAAAACATGGGGAGCGCCAATTTTTTACTTGTTGTTTTTTTTTCTTATTTTTTAATTCTCTATCGCTCCATATAAATTTTTTATATTTTTTTTTTATTGGAATTACTTCACTAAACTAGATTTGTGTGTCGTCCGCTGCCTTAGAGGACATGCACCGATCTAGCTTATCTAGTGTCTTGGCAAAATTGATTTCAACCCGAACACGGTCGGACAGGCGGACATCGGATATATGCAAAAGAACTCAGAATATATATACATTATGGGGTCGGAAATGGATATTGTGAAAACTTAGATATACACTTTTGCCACCTGTGGAGAAGGGTATGAAAAATATATGAATATTATATAATAAAAATATCAAAAAATCGTTTTGGCGATTTTAGCGACTTGTGATATTGATTTTCGCGAATTTCTTTTAAAAATTAGTCGACAACCCTAAGAACAATAGGTATCAGCTATTTTATAGATTCCTAATAGAGAACATATGACTTAAATCAACTGCATATTCAAATTCTGTTATGTCTTACCTTTCGAGAGTTTGAATAACACGCTGAACAGCCAGTTTAAAAATAGTGTAAACTAGTATTAAAGATATCTAAATCTGCTGTGGTACCTACTGGCATGTTTTCTTTAAAGTGAGTAGTAAATAATATCCTACACTTAATCCACTTTAAGTAACAGGTTGTTGGGGCTTCAAGTAGTAACAAAACATACAGTTCTTAAAAATTTTTAAAAATCACTTACATTGGAAATGCTCTGTCGATCTTTAGGTCTATAAATGGGTTCTTTAATCTAAATCACCTTCATATCTGCTTTACAAAATTGTGCATGTTTATTAACAGCAACATTATAGTTTAAGGCAAAAGAAATTGAAATTTTAATTTAAAAGAACGGGACCAGAATTTAAGTTGTTGAAAAATACTATCGATATTAGCAAATTCTCAAAAACAAGAAAATTAAAAAGTTTCTTGGTTAGTACAAAGTATTTACCCGCAACTAAGTGCGTAGATTTCCCTCCCTACTTGTAGACACTCCTTCATGTTGTTTCAGATTACTTAGAGTAGAAGTTAAGTCATTATAAAAAGAAATAATATAATTTATTGTACTGTGATTTAAATCACACCAAAAAAAAAAAAAAACGTTCATTTAGGCATAACAGGAACAACAATCAGTGGTAGTGGCGATGGTGGTGTTAGTCAATTATTATTAATTAGCAATTTATTTATTAAAGTGGAAAATAAAAACTATATTCAGTGGGTCATCATCAACATCAGAGTGTTAGTTTTATTATTCACTCAATCACTTGTTATGAAGTATACTCGTATTTTATGCTCGTACCTAAGAAATCTTTTTCTGTACAGTGGGTGAAATTGACACCAAAATTGACACTATATAATGTGTTTTAAAATTGGGCAAAGTCACCAAACTCTGCTCAGATACTCAAAATATGAAGGAAACTCGAGCTACAAAGGAAGTTTTCTAACCCATTTATCTAAAACCGAGGAGAGAAAACTTTAAAAATTGCGTCAACCTTTTCGCCTTCACCACCAAAAAGCTGTGAGTATCTGACATTTAAAAAAACTTAAGAAAAGAACGCAGCCAAACAATGTACACAAAGAAAAGCGATTACATTTTGCTAGAGAGCATATGGTATGGGAAATTTGTGTTACACTTTTTAATGACACACAAAAAAATATAATTTGCACGACTCAGATAGAATTAATTATTATTATCGTGATGCAAGAAAGAAGCAGCTATTTTGAAATCGTTATCAAAGCAGGAAATATGGAATTATGGTCTGGAAAGTTATAACGAATTAACACACAATAAATTTTTACTTTCAAAGAGCAACTTTTTAGGATCGTACTTTGTGTTAAGTTCGTTGCACTTCCTTTGCGAGTACTTAGTGTTTTTTCCACATTTATAATACACCATTTTTTAGAACCAATGCCCACTGTAAACTATTGTTGTGTTTTATATAGATGTGTGTATACGGAACAATATTCATTAAAATTATTAAACACATGCATAAAGCAACTGAAAAAATAATAGAAATTGAAATTAAATTATATTAATTTACAGTACATTCGTATACGTTTTCACATGCCCTCATGATTACGGTTTTAAGTAAATTCCCAACACACACTTGCACTTTCACATACACAAAAATTTTCATTATATTTTATAACGTTAAATGAACGAGCTTCTTTTAAATTAAATCGAACATTCATAAGAGAGATGCGCACGGCTCACGTGATTAGTTTGCGTTGAGAATAATGGTGAATAATTTTAATTTTTAATCACGAACTTATGAATATAGAAATAAATTGCGAGAGACCCAAAGCTTGAAAAAAGTATTAGCCTAAGTAATTCATTATTTTTGAAACTTCCTGCATTATATTATTAATATATCGTTAGCTGAAATCCAAAACGACGTAACTAATATTTTTATTATTTTTCAGTAGAAACAAAATATGCTTTGGAATTGTTTATAAAGCTATGATAAGATATATAATGAAAAAATTCAACACTTACTATGAATTCTTAAAATGCAATTGAAATAAGTATGTGTTAGTAACAATTTCCAAGAAACAAGTCTGTAGTTACGTGCTTTTGGTTTATATTATAATCACACTTGTGGTTACGTTCCTTCGGTTTTCACTTGTAAAACATGTAATTATTATTATATGAGAGTAAAAATTGGTGGTGGCATGGATGTTGATGATATGCATAATAATCAATCAAAAAACCGATTTTTCGTTTTTTTAATTACGTGGTTTTGGATTTTAGCTAACGATATTTAGTTTTAACCCACGAATAAAATTTCTATTAAAAAGTTTTGAAAATGAAATTACAGATTTTTCAGACTGAAACTTACGAAATGTTTTTTTATAATAATTTCTTTCACTACTTAAAAAGCAACCCCTAAAAAATAAGTAGACTTGCAAAGGATGATTGTGATATTTAAATCAGGCTTCTAACATATTTTGATTGAACCCTCATACAAGAACAATCGCATCCCATAAATTTATTTTATCCAAGTCCAAATTCACTTCAAAACACTCTTATAATTTCCTAAATGTAACTGCAAAGTGATTACTTTTGAATTCATTTACTTAAGATCGTTACTAATTTTTAGTTTAGAACAGAGCTCCATTTAATTTTTAAATATTTAACAATATGATTGATGACTTTAGAGAAAAGAATATGTCTATCGAATGGTGGAATATTCGGAATATCTTCACTATTATTTTACTATTAATGGCTTTGAAGAGGGAAAAAACTAAAATGCGTATTCCTTTTTGTCTCGGATTACCAATCCCACTCACAAAATACTTATTTAGTTTTTTTACGCAATCTAGTAAAAATAATAAACGATTTGCCTAAACTTTTTTGCAAAAGAAGTTTTAGACAAAAATTTTCATTCTGCTGTGGGTCTGAAGTCGCACAAAGTAATTGCATCCGTACTATGGAGAAATACAATTTAAGCAAAAGATTTTTATGTCAAATTTTGTAAAAAAAAGTTGAAACTTTATTGGGTATTCAAAATTATAATCCACAAAGTTTTGTTTCAGAAAAATCTATGCATTGCCTCTACCATTTCCAATTGGTTCTGTGTGGAAACGAAGAGTTTTAATTCCTTTCCAAAATATGAAAGGTGTAAATTATTCGACGTCTCTATAACATCGAAGCATATCAGCTTTTTGAAGGTAAATGAAAAAAATAATAAGTAATAGTTCTATTTGCGACTATGCCAAACCTTATATACCCTTCGCCATATACTTATGTATAACCACACAACCATACTGAAGATTTATAATTGAATAGTTTAAACAAAGATCTGCATAAGAAATTATTTCTTACATCAAAGTTTTTCTGTTCATAAAATTGTTTTTTTTTAATTGTAAGCCCCAACTTAGTAAATAATAAAAAGGTTGGTAATTTATTTATACAAAAGAATGTTGAAACTAGCTTAGTAAGTGATACCCAGTTTTCTTTCCTTTTATCATCACTTATAACCACCTGCAGGAATGCAAACGAAATTTGAAAAAAAAGATATGGAAAAATTAGGGGCCGACGTGATGTTTTGCCCGCTGCCTCAAAGGACATGGATTGGTCTTGCTGATTTTCAATAGCAAAGCTACGTCTGATAGCTTGGCGTATTTAAATCATCTCTAGCTCATCTAGTGCCTTTGCAAATTTGAATTTAATATGAACACGGGCAGACATCGCTTATTCGACTTCGCTAAGCATAAAAACTACACCCGGTATTTACATACAATACACATGTTAGTTTTGCTTTCATTGCATTTTTTTTATTTATTGAAATGAACTTGTATTTATGTACGTATGCATTAACGTATTATTAAAAAAATATTTAAAACAAAACTGCATTTTACCCCAAAATATCATCCCCGTCATGCATTATCGAGAATTGTTTTTGCTCGTGAATGAGCAGAAGTAAAATGATTCTCACGTTCCCAACTCCAATAAATACTTACGGGTGCTGTTGAAATTCAGATGTGATTTATACATCCACTCAAAATTTAAAATAATTATATTGAAGATCTTTGTTATTATTATGATTTTTTATTATTATTACTTTTAATTTTATTTTTTCTTAAATGAGTGTCACTAATAAACATAAACATTGCAGATTTATGCATGAATTCCTTACACCGCAAGCTGGAAATTAGTTGAGACCCGCATTACTTTTTGTAAAGAAACCATCGAATTTAATTTCCGCTTTGATTTAATTTTTTTTTAAGCGGGAGCGCTCATTTATGTATTATTAAATTATTAAATTAAGAACATCAAATGGATAAGTCGTGGTGATATTTCATTTTGTTTAATCATTATTTATTATTAGAAAGTAAGAGAGTGGTTTTAGAGTTGGCCGGGGTTGGAAAGAAAACAATGCAATACGAGTATGTGAAGAAGAAATTATAATAATTTTTGCAGATTCATCTTTTAGCTTTAAACACTTTAACGCGCAATTCTAAGCATAAAGTTGAGTAGAATATAAATATTAAAAAAAAAAAAATCTGCTATACTAAACGACTGTACCTATTGAAAGAAATTAAGTTGGCAATACTGCAGGAGTAGTTAAGGCTAAGTTAAAAAGAACAATTCACCTATCTGATTGAAACAATAACAATAAGTAAGTGGTAAATTTGTTAACTATTTATGACCCACTGAGGTCAGTTATTTTAGAGTTATAATAAATCAATAAATAAATCGTCCTAACAAAAAATAAATTTTAAATTTGATAGCTGAAATCCTTCAATGTTTAACACCTAGTTTTCTTTATTGATATAAGGGCGGAATTTTGACAATTATGAACAAAATAGTGTAGCGGGATATACACTAAGAAATAAATTTCAAAACACAAGTGGTTTAAAAAACAAGTACGAGTGCTATATTCGGCTATGCCGAATCTTATATACCCTTTACCATATATGTAAATCTAGTTTAGTAAAGTATCTTCAATAAAAAAAAAACAAATATTGGGGTGACCCAGAATTAAAAAAAAAATTGGTACTGCACATATATAATTTTACATAAAAATGGCATCGGCTCTTCATAGGTTAACCATTTTTAAAAAAATTTTAGAATTTCCTAAAAGATCTTTAAAGCTTTAAAATGATACCCGTATTAATATTTAAAAAAATTTTTAAATTTCAGAGCCTCGTAACTCGGAAATATGGGCAATCGCGACTTTTTTCACTTGATGTTTTTTAATTATTTTTCAACTTTCTATCGCCCCAAAATTAAAGGAAGGCGCGCTGTTTTGGCTGCTGCCTCGAATAACATGGATTGATCATGCGGATTTCCAATGCGGATTTCAACACTACATCTCATCGATTGAAATATTTGTTTTTTTTTTGTGAAATCAGTTTTGCCTCGGCAAAACTTGTATTTTTTGACTTGTAGACTATTTTACTAAAGTAAAATGCTTAAATAGTGGGTTCATCAACTGGGGCTGAAACATCTAATTCGCTTCGCATAACACAGACAAATGCAGTTTTCAATAGGCCCTAGTATGAAAAGATTCTTGGAGTTTTGGCAGTTAACTGATCTTTCACGTTCATGTCAATTTAAAGTTAATATGCGAATAATATTTAAGCTGATAAATAGCTTGTGTTTCATTCTTTTTATGGCATTTTTATGCAGTACCAAATTTTTTTATTTTTTTATTCTCTGTCACCCCAATATTTGCTATTTTGATTAAAGTTACTTCACTAAACTATATTTACATAGATGGTGAAGGGTATATAAGATTCGGCATAGCCGAATATAGATTGTTAAATCTAATCGCAACGCCCTACAAAATTTACCATCTACAACAAGATCTTTTCTTATTTCGTGCATAAAGTCTAAAGAAAAAAAAACAGCATTGTAATGTACATATGTATGTGTATAATATTTATTTCCAATAATTTTTATCAAGATTTCATGAATTTTATACTGATTGAAATGAATATTAATAAATAATAGAAAAAGAGAGAGTTTTTCTAGAAAAAGTCAGTATTGCAGCATCTAAGTTCAGTCGTCTGGAAACCACAGTTGAAGCACTAATGCAGTCGGTAAACAATTGCACCACCACCATATGCAAGCAGTCCTTAATAAGCAATAAACTCCTTTAGCATATGTTTTCAGAATACCAACGGCTTATGCCAACACAAAAATGAACTCCTGAATCAACAGATCGACATAATGCTAATTTAACACCAAGACAATCATTTAGCATAAACGGGCACGTTTAACATGATGCGTCGAATCCCCATGGTAGGGCATTTAAAAACTCAGCAATACTTATAAAATCGCAAATAAAGCGTCATTATGAAGTTATTCTCTCTCGAAGAATTTTATTATAGCTTAATTATTTCTTTGGTTTATAGCAGCTGGCGATTTAAAAGTCGTTATGTTAAAGATTTTGGAGTTTTAAAGGGCTTTCTCAGAGAAGCTATAAAAATTGATCGTTCACCCTCTATCATAATCTTATAAAATGCGATAAAAGTAGTTTACATAATTTGGTTAAACTACACAAAACACCTGAGAATCGAAACTTCGATTCTCTTGATGGGACTCCAAAATCTCTAAATTTAAAAAGACCGGTAATATGTCGGCTTCCTATGCGAGCCTCTAAACTAGGGTGGACAAGAATTTTAAATTTATTTGTCGTAAATTTACAATCAGGTTTTACTCAAAATATATCAACTAAAACCGTTGAGTTGTCCCTTTCAACGTTGAAACCCGATTAGGTTTATTCCTCGAAAAGTCGAAAAAGCAATTGGTGATACCTAAATTTGCAGGCAAAATAATCTTTTTATTTCCATTGCCTTACACCCCTTTATGTGCTTTCCTACAGAATAGAAGATCCATTGAACATCATGATCCCAAAGTCGAGTCATATAGACAAATTAGCCTCTTACGAAATATATTAAACCGGTTTGAACAACTATGTTAAGAAAACAAATAATGTTCTGCACTTTTTATAAAAACATCTATAAGCTAATTATACGATCACACGTTTATACTAAAAGTAGGAAATTTCCTAAGTTCGCCATAGTCGTTTAAAACTAAAGTTCTACAAGGTAGTATACATTTAAATTAAATTGCTACCTTCTGCTTTATAATACGGTTAAAAACATTAATGATGATATGAAATACTTCGTTTAAAACATAGAAAAAATTTAAAGGCGTATAATAAAATTATACGAATAATCACTGCAGCGCAAAGCATATAAAGACGCTTCAAACGGACCTCAACCCTCTAGCTAGCAACATATTAAACGATAGTGGTTACACTCGAGTAAGAAAAAGAAAGAGATAAGTTCTAACGTTTCAAGCTACAATGATGAAACATTACTTAATTTTGCACTGGCTGGACTAAATAAAATATATTTGTTTATTAAAAATTTGAGTACTTTTAAATATAAAAAAATCAAAACAAAGGTTTTGTGCGCTTATAGCCATTTTTATTCAAAGAATTCATAAGATCGCAGAGATTTATAACTCTAAAACATTTCTTTCTACATGCCCAATACAGAACTTTTACATTTTTCGTTATATTATAGGCTCGAAAACAAAGCTTTAAAACGAAGCATTCGCTCCGCTTTTTATAAATTAAATAATAAGACTTTCAAGTTTTCTATGCAAAATTTGATCAAACATTTTAATTTCCTGCAGACTGACAGAAACCTGTTAAAAATCGTTTAATATATGAAAGGTCCTTTCATATTCGGGTTGCCAAGTGTTGGAACTCTTCACCACGCTCCTTAAGAGAATTCCACTTAACACGTAATTCAACTGAATCAACAGAATATTTCTGTTGATTCAGTTAAAATTGTCTACTCTTTTTATTTTTTATATATTCTAACTATTATTATATATTTCTTTTATTTTATAATTGTTAATTTCTATAATTATTTCTTTCATTGCTTTATTTTGATAAATTGTTATCTATTTAAAAGTTTGTTGCCTACTTATATACACCTGTTAATACTTGTAGTTCACCAACTATATATGGCTATAAGGGCTCAGTTGGTTACTGTAATAAACAAATAAATAAATAAAACCCACTGATGAGCTATATGAGCAGTAGTGAAATGGCCATATGGATATGCTTTCCCCACAGTAATACATTTAAATTTGTAGTTTGTATATGAAGGAATCAAGCACGATTAAAGTAAACTTAAATCAAAAAGAATCCGAATAATAAATTTTCATATTTAATAATAATGTTAATTTTAAAAGCTGTTTTATTTCTCAATTTTCCTCAAATGTTACTTACAAAACCTGAACACACTGGTGTGGGAAACCATAAAAGCGTAAGTATCAGCTTTGTGCTAAGTACTTTAAAAGCAAATATCTTCCTTCATTAAATCACAACACAAAACTTAATTGAAATCAATTAAACGACCAGCAACGCATAGCAAAACAGTTCAGAGTAAAACAGAACAAAGCGTAACAAAGAAAGGAAGATATGAACGATAGAGTAACACAATGATTTATTTGCTATAAAAGTAGAAGTAACTGTCATTTTTCATTCATTTAGCCAAAGGATGTTAAGAATGGCTCTGAAATTTAAGTAACATAGAGTTTTAATTACCGTCCCTTGTAGTAGACGTGGGTAGTTCATAAACGAATTAGATGTATTGAACGCTATTGTTTCTTGGACTAAATGAATTACTTTAGATTTTAACGTCTACTTGGTTCGCTTACGTTTGAACAACTACACAAGATAAACCCAAAGCATGCATATTTTTCATTGTTTCGACACTATTAGTGAAACAACCAAAATATATTTTAGAACGACGTTTGCCTTGTTTCCTGAAATAAACAAAAGAATACGTTGGAAGAAAACCGCTACCATCTGTAACATTGCCTGATTCAGGAAAGCTGTTATCCTAATATGCGCTCTTATGTGCGATGAGAGACAAACTTTTCGAAACGTTAAAATAAAAAACTAAAAAGATTAATTAATTAAAATAATAATAAAAATTATAATATGGCAAAAACAACTGACGTCAAAACGTACTTCAAATGTCTGTCTATAATTTGCATTAACTGTCTATCAATTTCCATTAACTATGGAGACGCCCTTTAATCTTCAAATCCAAATTTTATACTTGTTATAGCGGACGTCGCAATACAGGTTCCATGTAAATTTTAGCTGTCTGTCTAAAACTGTTCAAAAGTATGGCCATATACATTAAATTAAATTAACTATTAGGGCACTCATAAATTTATAATTTTAAATATTTATACTTGTTATTATAACGGCCATAGTAATCGAAATACTATCCAATATTCAAGAGTTTAACTATAACGGGCTCAAACGATAGGCTTATATAGCTCAATATAGGTCACCTATGGGGACACCATTTTATTTTTAAATTTATTTTCGTATTACCTTTTGCCATTGAATGCAGTTTTTTTTTAATATAAAAGTGGTGCCCTTCATGGTCATTATACACATAAAAAACATGTAGGTTGTATGGGGGCACCCTTTAATTTTAAAAATTATGAACTGTTTTTAAATCGCTGCAAGTCTGTGAGCATCAGTTCAGAAATGACTGAGCTCTCCGGGCACAAATATAAAAAAAGTAACACTCACACGATTTGATTCTCTCCTTCTTTTTAGAAGTCGATTAATAACTAAAATATGGTTGTTTCTATATTTTTTTAAGATTTTAAAAACCTATTTACCTTCTTTCGTTTATTAAACTTGAAAATTATTTCAGTTCTACATGTTTCTTTGAGCTTCTTAGCTTCTGTTTGTCTCTCAGATATCCGCTTTTTGCCTTCTTTACAGTTCATATTCATAGGCTGATTGCCTGTGTATTACACCAAACTTAAACTAACAAGCTTTAAAGTAGTGTTTACTAAAAGCGTAGCCAAAAAAATTTAATTAATTAATTTAAATTTAATTAATTAAAATTAAAAATTAATTAATTTAGTATTTTTTAAGATCGTTGAGTGTCTCATTCAATAAAGGAAATGAATGATTCGTTTTCAGATTTTGGCTTTAAAACGTTGCAGAATTTATTGTTTTACCCTGTAGGAACAGCTTTTAGAATAACGTTCTTATCGTTATCGTTTTTGTATCGTTTTGCGTTGAAATGCTGGATGCTCGAGCATGTATTTAGGTGTTTAAAAACATGTTGAACATAACACATGTGTGTAAATCGTTGGTGTTATATACGGTCCATCCCATACTTTTGCTGTTAAGTTTGTTTAATACGAAGGCTGTTTGAAAAAATGTGCGACTTCGATGCTTGCGACTATAAACAAATACTGCAGCTCTTAGATACGTATAAAGGGTTTAAAAGTGTTTTATAGCAGTCCTCGTACCTTTTTTGCTATCTGTTGGCCAGTTTCTGGTTATTTTATTTGTTGCGTGTTTGTTATCGCAAAACTTTTATCACCTTGTAATAAACTCTGGCGCGTGCTGTAAGTAGTCAGATGTATAACACGATGGCTACGTCACATCTACAAACTTATGCACATATGTATTTATATTATTAAATGTATGCATGTAAATAAAAGCCTGTGAAATTTTTAAATTTTATTTCAAAATAAACTTACCATACATATGTATACATATCGATGTATATTTTTCACACAAATATATATCTTTGTTTTAATATTAATCATTAATTGCCTTCATAAAAAGTGATTTTCAGAGTTTAAATTAAAAGTTTGTTTCAGGGACATTTTTGTTTTTATCAAAGCAAACTTAAATTCAGTTTTAATTAAATATAAAACAATAAATGATATTCTATAACAATACGTTATAATGACTATTTTTTAATGTATTGTCTTTCTGAAAATATAGAGAAAAGAAATACAATTAATAACATCGCATATAATTTTTTAAATAATAAGACAAAGGTTAATTTTAAAAAAATTATTGTGCAAGTTTATTTTTCATTATCTTTTAACTGATAAAAGAGCCGAAAAATAATTCAGCCGTATACAGCGAAGAAAGAAAAATAGAATCATAGAATTTTTGTTTTTGCTTAAACTTTGATTTTTATCTTTACTTTGTTGTTTGGACAAAAATCTTTCTTTTATTTAAAATGTTTTTTTGAAGTTTCCTAAAGAGCCAAGTAAGCAGTAGGGAAATGGCCATCGAGACTTGCTTTCAATTCAAAATTCAATATCGGTGAATTTTTAATAAAATTGGGATCATTTTAAAAAACAGCACAATTATATTTTGAAAATTAAATTATTTAGTAAAAGTTTCCAGTGTTTTTAATTTAATAAGAAGGAGTTTAACTTGACTTTTCGTGAATTAAAAATTTACAAACATAAGCATGGTAAAAACCAGCGCAACTATCCAGGCCCCATACTAATGTTTTCGAAATAACTAAGTTCCGCCAAGTTTAAGACAGCGATTTTCATCTTTTACTTTACAGGCGCCTCAACCATCTCCATCACCACGGCCACTCAACAACAATTTTTAATTTTCTATACCTTTTTATCTGTTAGTATTTATCTCAATATGTCTAAGCTAGCATTTCCATTTCCTCTCTTCCCACACTGCACTTGTTAGTGGTTTAAGTAGATTATTCTGTTTGTTAATTTTCTAGGAAAACCCCGTAACTAAGTAAATATTTAAAAACTATTGAGAAATACTACGACTTAGCACATTTACAAAGGGACTTGAGCATTTAAGTCAGTAAACTTTTTACTCTTAGATGTCATTCGTAATGCTAAAAGTTTGTCTAGTAGAGACTTTTAAATACCAAGTCAATGAACTATCACTTTACTCGATAAATTTTTGTTCTCAATTCAATCCACTAAGGTCCACTCGGACAACATTGAAATATATTTGGGTGGGTCAATTATTATTTTTTTTTTTTTTAATAGGAGTATAGCAAAAAGGAAAACGAGACATTTATATTTATATTTAAACAATTTGATAGCATGTTTTAATACTAAACTGCTTAAAATTTGCATAAAATCTTAAAAATATTGTTTTCTATAACAATTTACCAAAGAATTTAAATTTGTGCTTTTTATTAAAAAATCTGTAAAAACATCAATTAAATTCTCACCTACCTTTTTAAGCGCGAGGTGTTTTTTAATAAAAATATTTTTTTTATTTGGCTATTTCGATGCCAACGCACACTACAGCCAATGATGTAGCAGTGGCATCAACAAAAGAGGTGATTTGATCTTTAATTTCGTAAATACACTAACGTTTAGAAGTAAGGTCAGATATTATTTAGATATTATTTTGAACAACAATAGAAACAATAGATTGGTTCTAAAACAAACCGTGTAAAAACAGACATAGATCATGTGCAAAAATAGGTGATTGGTTCCTTGTCTCTAAAACCTCTAAAACAATTAGTGAAGAACAAGGACTTAAAGAACAGGTATGTATTTATTTTTAATTTACTAAACTACATACTTATTTGTTTATTTGCACTCTTAGCTTAAAAGTAAATCATATTAAATGTTTGACAAGTTCAAGAACTGAAAACAGTTAGGTATATAAAATAGCTGAATTGTATGTAGTTAACAAAAAAGTAGTGTTGCCGCAATTAGCAATACCGGAAATAATCAACAATGTTTATAAATACAATGTTAAGAAAAATGTCGAAACCTAAAAGAGCACTTGAGCTACTAGCTCCCGCCATATTTTGTAACATTTGTAGTTCACAAAAAGTTTGTTAATTAACATGATTAAATATTGTTAACATAAGAACTCTAGTGGTTTCCATACCAAAAAGAATTTTCATATAAGAAAGCCAGAATTCAATAAATTATATTATTTTATAAGAATTTGTTTTTCTTTATTCAAAATCCCCGTGGAAGCCATTAGCGAGGCGATTTCCTCCCCTAAAAAATAGGTGATTCGATATATAAGAAAATAAATTCTTTACTTAACACGTCTGATTATGTTGATAGTTAATAAAATGTTAACTCATTTCAGTTGAACTGACCATAAATTTGCTTTTTTCTACAAAAAGGGAATTCTCCTGAATTTATGCTATTTACAATTGATCTAAGCAGTAAATATAATTGAATCCGGAAAAAGAAAATTCCCCTAAAATTGTGATATGGACGTACATTTATATGTGTTTCGCAAAAACTAAATTTGGCAAAAACTTTAATCACAAATACACAATAGATTGGAAAGTTTCTGTGAACTGCTCCTTTTTAGACTATAGCAGAATATACTTTAATTTGAACTTTAGCAAATTAAAGCGTGACCTTTATTTAAACCCCAGGAGGACGAATTGCGAGAAAACGGCTCTTCGTAGACCATTGATCAATAGGATTAAAGGTCAATGATGATTAACCTGTTTAATAAAGCAAAACTCACACGTTAGACTATAGATTGAAATAGTTATAGAACTGCCTTCAATAAGTATAAGAGCTCTCTTAAGAAGGCGAATAGACATTCATAGGCAGCGTACTGTGAATACATCGATTCGCTCTACAACCTATTAAGCATATGCAAACATATGGTTTTTCAAAATTTTAAACATTAAATTACATTAACCAAAATGTTGAATAAAGTTTAATTTAGCATCTAATAAAATACCCAAATCAAGGATCGAATCAACAATTTTCAACTGATAACCCTCAAAAAAGAACGGATTTTGGAAGAGTGCATATGTTTGCACTTATTTATATTAACTTCCTTAAGTTCATCGTGCACGAAACGAGAAAGCCGTCTAGATCCTGTTGAAGGGAATAGTCAAAGTTGTTGTAACTATGAAAATTTTTTACATCATCATCATATATTAGAACATTTGTAAATTTGATAGCAGTAGGTAAATCATTGATGAAGAGCGTAAATAAAATTGGACCAAGATAGCTACCTTGAGGAACACCCGTTGGTATCTGCCAGTTAGATATGAGCTTATCCAGTTCAAACAGTTTTTGGTGAAACCCAATAAATGACGTTTTTTTAATAACAAAACATGGTTAACTTTGTCAAACGCTTTACTAAAGTCAGTGTAAATGACATCAATGTATTGACCAATAGTGAATCCTCTGATTGTTGAGCATCCTTTACGAAAGCCATGTTGACAAGGTGTCAGTGGTGTTGAAACTTGATGACACAAGGCATAGGTAAGACATTTTCAAAAAGCTTGGGAATCTCACTTAATTTTACAACTCCTCTGTAGTTCACAATGCTTGACTTATTTCCTGATTTTAATAACGCAATAATGTAAGACTCTTTCTATAAATTGGGGAAAAGCCATATTTATGTAAAATGTTAAACATAATAGTTAACGGCGTCACCTAAGCATGTGCAAAATTAATTAATTGGCTGCTAGTAATGCCAGGACCTGAATGACCTGAATGATGACTTAAAATTTTTTGTAAGGGTGGAAATGATATTCGGTGTTAAACTAATTGGGTTTGTTCCGCCAGCAAATATTATACTGTTGTTATATTTTTCCGTGAAATCCGTTATCTCTGGCTGTATACTTCGTACGTTTAGCGAGCTAGAGACGACGATTTTCACCGAAAAATATAACAACAGGAAATGATATTGGCTGGATTTGAGTTATACGAAACGGATATTCACTTGAGTTATCGTATTGAACATAAAGTAAGTGGTGCCAAAGAAATCAGCAAACTTATTACTTATGACGAAATCGTCGGCAGAATCATTATTAAGTATTTCATACCAGTTGAGTATTCAATTACTAATCTTTTTGAGTTAACGAACTTATAAAAATATTTTCGTTCTCTTTAAAAATACAGTTTCATGTTGTTTAAGTATATCTTATATAATTAAGTATATAATAAGTTATATTCAGCACGAGCTAAAGAATATTTTCCATAATCTGTTACTAAACCATTTGTTTTGAAAATTTTGTACAGTTTATTTTTCTTGTTTTTGATTCGAGCCAACAGTTAAAGCTCCATGGGGTCCAGAATATTTTTTGACCAAGACCAAACATGGTTTAATTAAATAAGCTCACCATTGCATTAATAGAATCGGAAAAACCATTAGGTAAAGACAGTTAATCCAACCAGTTCGTATTGTATAAATACTGGGGGCTAATTCTCGCATTCGTAATCGAAAGAAAAGTGTTATCGAAATTCATTTCGATAGCGTACAATTTTCTAATGATGTTACTAGATACAAAATGAATCGCATTTTTAGTTCAGTGTTGTAAAGAACTTAAATAAATATGCTGAATAAAAGGGAGAAATTTGTAAACAAAAAACATATGCCTATGTATATCAAAAACCATTTCAGGCTCACAAAAGAAGAATTTGGATATACACTTGGAGAATTCGAGTTTGAGAGGCAACTTTCTACAGCTGTTCCACCAAAAATACAATTTGCGGCACCTCTATCGCTTTTGGCGTTTGGAGGCTTCTAATATTAATAATTAGTAATATTTAAATAATATTTTGAACCATATATTAAACCTAGATATATATTAAAAAAAAATTTTTAATTCACATTTATTAAAACCAAAAAAATTAAAGCCTATAAAAGTTTTATGTATATAGAGATATAGGTAAAAAATTGCTGTTTTAATTTTTTATCATATTTCGATACCCATATTAAGTGTTTCCAACTCCTTTCTTCGTATTTGCAACCCCATTTCTTTAATATGTTTGTTTAAGTATTGCTCCCATTCCTTAATTTTTAGTCTTTTCTTTTTCATTTCAGTTAACTGAATATTTAGTTAGACATTCTTTTGTTTTAACTCGAGGTCTATTTTTATTTCTATAAGGGAATCTAATCTCCTTCTAGTAGTTCTCAGTAGTCATCACATTTTTTTAAACAAAGTAGCTTTTGTTTTCCTTTTCTTAACGGTAGTTTTTTTTATTTTTTTTTTTTCTGGCGCTGACTCTTCTAAATCATCTTAAGACGAAGAAGTGCATGGCAAGTCATTATTGTGATCTTCAGGCGCTATTACACTAAATTCATCACCTAAAGGTTTTAGGTTTGACTTTGGCTCTGTTTATGTTTTTAAAACTGTTCCAAAGCTCTGCACAGCCTTCAGCAGCCAAGATTTTTCATGTACTTGAAAGAGAGTTTTTTCTTCATACGGGCCACCACCGGTTTCTTCGAAGATTTATTAAAAGAAAACTTAAAAAAAACAGAATTCATAAATTTGTAACTTACATTTTGTTTTCTGTTCAATTTCGTACCTTAAAGCGTTAACTCGAATGATGCTTTACTAACAAGTTTATACTCGCAAGGTTACATTCGAAATGTAGCTCTTCATCGGATGCCATCATTAGAAATTTCGATAATCGATATCGAATGAGACAATCCCAAAAGTAAGAAAACTCGCACATTCGAATATATTTGTATAAAATAAAAACCATGTGTATAAAATAAAAAACAAATGTGGTCATCTGGGTACGCCTTACAAATAACTTTTTCAGTATAGATCAAGTGCTCAGAAAATGGAGGGATGTAGGAACATGTTTTATAAATATTTTTATGACCAACCGTCATCACTACGGTAGCAAATTCAATTCCATGTTGATTTTTAAATATATTTCTTCCGATGAAAATAGCGAAGAGATACCTATGAGAACTCCTCTTCCAATCGTTTCAGTTTTTCTATCGAGTCTAAAGAAGTTATATAGAAGCTTTCTACATGCACTTTGGATAATTTAGAGTTTAATCCTCAAACATTTTGATATGAAACAGATATTTATAAATCGGAAATAAGGTCTAGTTTTTTGAATTGCTATTTTGATTTGTCAAAATGCGAACCACGTTATCTATTCTCCGGTTTTCTCTGTATTAGCCGGTCAAAAATGAGGGTTAACGATTTGCTCAAATATACCAAGGGGAACTGTAATTTTAAATGACGTTATACTTCTAGGCTGGGAGTAAGTAAACTTTCCAGCTAAAATATCGGCTTCAAAGTTAAGTTTAGATTTGATATATTATTTTTTAATTTTTTCTCAACCAGGATTTGAACCATCGATTTTATAAATGAATGAAAATTGATTTATTTTCGGCTTTTGGTTCATTTTTAACTTAATTTCTAAACATTTTTAGAAAGAAAAATTATTTACAAATGTATGCGGACGTTTTCCAAAGAAAACAAGAAAAAAATTATATAAAATCTAAACTTAACTTTGATATAATATTAAATACCTTCAACAGTTGTTTCGAAAGCAAAACGAGATACAAATACAGACTTTTTATTTGATGGTAATACCACAAGTGGTTTGATGGCATTTGAATTGTCAATATTATAAATATTGTTGGTATTGTTTAATAAAACGGGTGAAGATGGCACAACTAAGGAAGGAGGCATTGTGTTATCGTTAACCGAAGATAAGGTTTCTGTTCAGATCTATTGTTTTTGGAACCAGTCGGTATCGGGATTTGAGGTTGGTGATGATTGAGCATTAATTATCCAAAGGCCCTAGGTTAACTGGGTATATTAATTAAAAAGCGATATATTAATGAACAAGCCTAGCTCTGATTCCCAGGGCCTAATTACTTATTTATTTAGTTATTTATCGGAAAGGGGCGTTACCCCCCATAGCACATTTATTAATGCACATCTTTAGCGTATGTTTGATACGAAGTATTGCTTTAAATGTCTAGTAAGACAAGATATTCAAAACCGAAGGATTGTAGACCGATTAACCTATCGTCTTTTCTTTCGAAAACGCTTGAGTGGTTAAACGATCTACCATCGATATGCGCATTATTAGATAGGATTTTGCAGAAGACTTTAAGAATATTAAAGCAGGGGCTACTGGGTATATTAACATCCAGGGATTTTTGATGGAGTGGGTTATACGTATGGTTACTAGCAGAATCCTCAACTCGGATCCTCGAGATCGTTATCTTAAAAGATCAGTGACTGTAGGAACTATGCAGGATTGTGTATTATCACCTCTACTGTAGTTGTTAGTACTAAACGTTATTTTGCGTCAATTCAAGAAGAGTGGCTCGCAGGAAACATGATAGTATTGGTAAAGGGGAAATGTCTCCCACAACCATTAAAGTCATGCAAAATGCGCTTTTCGAGCAAGAAGCTGGGTCAATCTGAAAAAAAAACATTGTTGGTTCTTTTCAACAGGGCATATAAGGTAATAGGTGCTTTAGCTTCGGTGGCGTTGTGTTAAATCTGACAAAGAAGAATAAATACATATCTGAATAGCAAATTGCTATAGAAACATACACAATTGACTCAGAAAATATTCGTGTTTGCTTCGGTCGGCATCACAGGAGGCGCTGGACAGACTGGCTAACAGATTTTGGGGTCACTGAGCTTGAAGAGAAAATTCCTCTGCGTGGACCATAGAGAGGCAGGGTACCACCATTGGTAGTCTCGAACACGAAGGGCTGGTTAGAATCAGATAAACTGTTCGAGAGGGTTACGGAAATTTAGGATAGTTCTAGTGTTCACATTTTAGGAACTAGTTTGAGCAGGTCGTATAGGCTCCCTAATAAATTTAGTGTGTTCCAGGCAGAGTTACTGGCGATTCTCAAATCAACCGAGTTTTTGCCTAGTGCAAGTGATAGAAGGGGAGTAGGGGAAAAGGGCACAGTGCTAAATTGAGGCTGGAAAGAGGGTGCTAAAATGCTCTGCGTGGGCTGACAGACAAATATAGAATCAGATTTTGTTGGGTTCCGAGGCATTAAGGGCAACTTTGCAAAACATATTATAGGCTCCTGTCTTATTGGATATTAAGGAAAACTAATCAGTCCTGCAAAGATAGAGATAACTACCGGGTTTCACAAGTTATGTGGACAAGTCTAGATACTTCAAATAAGGCAATGTGTTCTGGATTTGCACAAGACAGTTCTATACAAAACACAATTAACCTGACGTTTACAGAAGTTTTCACTAAAAAATGCTGTCTATGTTTAATTATTGGACAGCTTATGTAAAATTCAATTTGTCAATTATAATAATTTTTGTTTCAAAACTCCGTACTCATCACTAAAATTCAAAACGAATGTGAATGGAGAATATGAGTTTTGATAATTCAGTATTTCAATTAAATTCGTTAAAACCGGCTTTCTAGAATTTGTTTTTATTTTATAGAAAACCCCTTAGCAGTTTGTTTAAGTATTACAAATAACATTTAAAAAACCACTACCAAAAATACAAATAAAAAGCGTTAATCGACTAGATGACAATTCTTTACTGATAGCGTTACTTATCCAAAACTAAGCGCTTAATTGTAGTTATTTTTCAAAGCTTAAATAATATGTATGTGTTTTTATTATTCGATAATAGTGATAAAATTGCTTAAGAGGACAGTAAAACTAAGAAAAAAAAAACACAAACATAAACACAAGATAGAACTCGTGTTTTATTTCACCTTGAAATTTTGCTTTTTTGTTATAAACTTGCCCAATTGACATGTCCTAGTTGAAACAATATGTAACAAATTCATGCGTGCATACACATTCATTGATACAAATACATTCATATCTGCTTCTATATATGTATGTACGAATGTATGAACTTGCAAAAGTCAAAAGACCTTTACAACATTATTTTTATTATTGATTGATGTAGAGGACAGGAGGGGATGACACTTGTTTGTTTGCTTGATTTGTTTCAAACAAAAACCAACTTGTTTCATTCAACCTTGGCAAAAATCATCGCTTTTTTAAAACATACCACATAACAAAATGGCTAAACTTTTGAAAGATATTTAAAGCTTTAAAGGAATTTATAGGAAACACATGTGTTGCCATTTCTTGATATTTATGAAAAAATTGTTTTCTTCCCTTTCAGTGTTTAAAATTAAAGTTCTGCAACTCTCTTGTCATACTACTAGCAAACAAACTAGGATCAGAATATAAATTAATTACAGAGGTAACTTACTCATTCTAGTCGGATATTTTCCAAAAGTATATCTTTGAAAACAGTGACGATTAATTTCAAAAGGGTTTCCGGGACGTATTCATCTGATTAACTATATTGTTTAATGTTTTATTAACAATTTTGTTTGTAGTAGTAAAATCATCATAAGAGCTCTTTACAAACTACCAATTTATTTTTGTTATTACGATTATTTTCGAATGATGGCAAAAGGGGCATCTATAGTATTAAGCTTTTTTATATAAATGAATGAAAATTGACTTATTTTCGTCTTTTTGGTTCATTTTTAAATCACTTAACAATGCGACATGCCTTATGCTCCGGAAAATCAAAACTAACTAGATCGTCTGTTGTATCAGTCTCAGCTGGACTTCCTGGTCGAGGTTCATCATTTCTGGATGTACGGTATAGGTGCATTTGTTCCCAGATGTGGTTGAAATCTTGTTTGATCTGTAGAAGTATTTTTTCAAATAAAAACGTTTAGTGACAGAAAATAGATGGTTTTGTATCCAAGTATTTGAATTATAATTATAACTAAAGACAGATATGCCAAAACATGAGTGGCAAATTATACTAATTTGCTCAAGTTTTTAGTGTGTCTAATATGAATTTGTTAAATTATATTGACTAACTATAGTAGTAGTTTAAAATGTTTAAGCGATTTTTAATAGTGGCCTATGCATATAATGACGTTACTTATCGTGATTAAGACACTAGGATGAATCAAACGGCAGCACTGTTTATTATGTGGTCCTAGTTGAGACGTTGTTGTTGCACTAATATACTGTTATAGTTGTTGTTGGTTTCTAGTTGGTGGTCACTAGTTTGTCTATCAAATATTTTTTGTCATCTTCTTAATTTTGTTTGTCGATGACCACCTAAAGCAAATTTAAAAAATACTACAGTGGAACAAAACTAAAATATTGTGAAAGTTTTTTTCTTATTATAGAAGCCTTATTTGTAGCATCTACTTATTTTAAAATTTTGTAGTTAAATAGAAGAGTGGTACTAGAGCTTATTTTAAATGAGCAACTCTTTGTTCTCAAGGTAGGATACTTTGTTATACACTCGAGTACAATAATATTCATGTTTTTCCCTTACAGTTAGAAGCCCAAATATATTTAAAATGCAATTTTGATTTGTATTTTTTTTTCATATTTTTGGCAAAACGGAATTTAAAAATACAAATCTATATTAGTAAGTTGAGTTTTTGCGATGCAACGAAAATTAAAATTAAATCTGCAAACATAAAAAACACTTCTTCTGAATTCTGTTAAAAGTACAAAAAAAAATTGCGTAAATCCAGAGACCATAAGTCATAAAACAGACGAATTATCTCTGTATAAAAAAGTTAATAAAATATTTTATAAGACCTAAAACTCTTGCACTCTTTTGCTATTTCCATTTTTAATTATGTAAGAACGGACCCGCCGGAATTATAAAAAAAAAATAATTTACTTTGGCTACTGTGCACACACCCATTAATGCATTCGGACATATAAACAAGAGAATATAAACCGTCACATGTCTGGAAGGATTATAAAACAACAAAACACAAACATGCTCACACGCAAAAACCCAGCAGGCATTTTTTTAATCTGAGAAATTAAAGATAACGAATAATACCTGCCATAAGAAGTTTTAATTTTAAGAAATTTAAACTTTAAAAATCAAAAGTTTCAAAATCATTGTTAAAATATCATTTTTTAACATTTATTTAATTAACCAAAATTTCCATTAAATAATCGAATTTCTTTGACCTGAAAAGTTTATGAAATAAATGTCTACAATTAAAAAAATGGCTAAATAATTTACAATTAGATTATTGATTTTAGAGGTGACCGTACGTAAACGGCAATTCTTGACCGTAACCAAAAAATACCGGCCGAACTATTATTTTTAAAATAGAAATTTTTCAAAATATTCATAGTTTAAAACTTTACTGCTTATAACATAACAGATATGTTGATCTAACCTCTTAATATCTCTTAAGTTGTAATTAGGAAAGCTCCTCTTTAAAAGCACCGCACATCTCATGTTTGTGCTGTTTTCAGGAGAACAATTAATAAATATTTAGAAATCCTTGTGTAAGAACGATTTTTATATGTACTTGGAAAGTTCTTGCCAATTTTCTACACTCATCTTTTAATAAAACTTATGAAAATTGTCGCTGGGACATCGAAAGTTTGAAATTAAGAAAAAATACATTGACTTCCATGTTATGGTATATTATTTTAAAGTATCCTTTTTCATTTTCAGATAACAAGGATAAAGTTTTGCTTGTATTTCTTGTAATCACTTGTCTTTAATTTATAAGTAAAATTTTGGGGGAAAAAGTTTCAGCACGAGAAAAGCCTACATTTCCTTGTCAATAATTGTCTTTTAATGTGACGAAAAAAAAGAGTTTGAATTACAAATGTATTAGCGTTTGTATTTCTTAATTGAAAGCTTGAAATATAGATTTTTCTAAAATACTTTAATTTTTATCCACATACATATGTATGCATGTATGTACTCTTCTATACTTAAGTTAACATAGCTCCAACATTTTTATTTTCTAAGGTACTAAAGTGTTAGCGAAGTAAAACGATTACCAGCTTCAAATTAACGTAGTAACTGACAGTCAGAGCTGCAATATTGTTTTAAAATTAAATTTAGGAATAATTAAGCAAGCATATTTGGCTATGCCGAATCTTATATACCCTTCACCATTTATGTAAATCTAGCTTAGTGAAGTAACGTCAATCAAAAAAGCAAATATTGGGGTGACAGAGATAAGAAATAAAAAAATTTTGGTACTGCATATATATATATATATATATAATTTTGACATCGGCCCTTAATGAGTTAAATTTTAGTATTTCCTTAAAGATCTCTTTAAAAGCTTTAAAATGATATACTTATTGGTATTTTAAAAAAAATTGAAAATTTCAGGACCCCGTAAGTCGGAAAATACGGACGATCGCCAATCTTTTCATTTGATGTTTTTTTTATTTTTTAATTCTCTATCGCCACATATATTTATTTTTTTGATGGAAGTTACTTTATTGTTCCAAACGATATGAACAAATTAGAGGTAGGAGTGGTTTTATGCCTGCTGCCTCGAAGTTCATGGACCGATCATGCGGATTTCCAATAGCACTTCTTTCGACACTATATCGGATTTATAGACATATTTATCTTTTGCGAGGCAAACTTGATTTGAACACTAACACGGACGGACAGACGGACATCGCTCAATCGACTTCGCTATGGTTAAGAAGCCAAAATATATATACTTTATGGGGTCAAAAATGGATATTCTAGAACTTACACACGGAATGACCAACTTATATATACCCTTTTTCCACTTTTTGTGGTGAAGGGTTTAAAAAGGAAGCATGGATTTTTGGGAATTATTTCAATTATAAACATCACTTTTGTAATATTTGTGTACAAGACTCAAGATAACTGTTTTATTTTGTTTGTGTAGAATTTTTTTTTATTTATTTATTTATTTTTTTGTTATTTTGTAATTTCGTTTTCCAATTCAAAACAAAACTAAATTGTAACTTGACTTTGTCTAACTATAGTTATTCTTTTTATGTTTTTTTAATCGTAAAATAAATAAATAAATTACAATTTTACGTTTTTTATCGTTTTCGCTTTTCATTTTCTTTTTTAACAATTTTAATAAGTAAATCCTTTAAAAGATCTTACTGACCATAACATAAAGCCCCTTGTTTTTAAGTGGCAAATTAATTTAAATCCGTTATTGTCGACCAACTCCAAGCAACATACAGTGGTTCAGAAAACACATATTTTGGAAACTAAATACCCACACATATAACTTTCATTGAGGCTTCGACGAATTTCAGTCGTTTGTCGTTGATTGCGTTAAAAACAAACTTGAAATTACATAACGTCGCATAAATTCTACCACTGGCCAACTCAATTCATTTTACTTAATTACGTCGAAATTAACTTGATGACATCACTGCTTGTGACGTACATATATTAAGAAGATATTTAGTTTCTTAAAGCGTATCTTTTTCATTATTACATATATTTATCTCTAACCGACTACATCGGGGTCTTCCGTTGTACATTCGGAATGAAGTCGTGTACCAGCGCCAGCCATAATTAGGCACGAATGGTCCTGAATTTAACTGTCATTGGGTCAAGTACAAAGCCTGGTCACACTTCTTAAATTTCGGGTGTTTATACAGAACCCCAAACGCGGGAGGGATAAATCTATTTCCAGCTTCGATGCCCTTTCTGATTCCATTTCGAGAGTCCTAAAAAGTTGTCCGAACAGTGAAATTGTTGTTGCTAGTGATTTCAATGTTTACAACTCGTCTTGGATTTGCCATTCGAACCGTACAAATCTTGAGGGACAATATGTTAAGCTATTCGCCGCGCACAATCACCTCGTGACGATAATTAATGAGCCAAAACATATTTCGTGTGTTGAAGGGTAACAACACAATACTCTCGACCTCTTTCTTACACCCCAGTTACACACCCTGTTAAGTATGAAGTAAGCATTCTTGACCCTCTCGGTAACTCGGATCAATGCACCATTTCCGCCTCCCTTTTGGTCGCTGAACTTCACAACGTTTCAAAAATGGCCACGAAACCAAAACGCCCGTTGGGCTGAGCTTAACGATTTTTTCTGCACTTTAATTGGAAACTTTGTTTTCTGGACAATAGAGTCAATGGCATGGCGGAATGGTTGTAAACATTATTTAGCTTGGAATAAAAACCTTCCTTCTTTTCAGGGTAGCAAGAGCTTTTAGTCATTCGTTAAAAGAGCGAAGGATCATGCTAGTTCCTCAATTCTGCCTCTTTTAAGGGATGATCAAATAATTAACGACCAGGTTGATAAAGCAAACATCTTGGCTGAAATCTTTGCAAGTAACTTTCACTTGCCGGAAAACAATTAACAACTGCACTGGAAAGAGTATCAGCAACTATGCCAGATGTATTCTTTCGAGCACGTGCAGTTAAAAGGGTTTTAGCGGATCTTAACATAACCGAGTCCCCTGGACCGGATGGAATTCCAACACTGATCTTGAAGCAGTGCTCTTCGACGTTAGCGAGTCCATTAGCAAACCTTGCTTGATTTTCATCTTGTGAAATATCTGGAGTCCAGCTTACTTAGTAACCGGGAGAACATCATCTGTAGGGTACGCTCTACAGGTGACTTACTGGCCTTCCTTTCAGAAAAATGGTGTCCATTCACCATTTCGACGAAAGTTAGGTGGTGGCATGGTGCACTCATATCAAACCTTTTTGGTTTTGGTAATAGTTTCTCTCGACTTATATCGAGCTTTCTCCGGGATCTCGTGTAGTGCAAGTTGTTATAGATGGAATCTCATCAAACGAGTTGAAGGTAAATTTAAGGGTACCGCAAGGTTCCGTTCCTTCTCCTACCCTAATTCTTATTTTTCTTAATTACATTCTACGTCAGAAATATGCAATTCATTTTCGTTTCGCAATAGACCAAGCCTTCGAGAAATAGGGGCTATGCGAAGGCACATGGACTATACCCATAATCGCGACCTTTCGGTTATGTCCGAATGGGGCCTTGCGAATAAGGTTCAATTTAACGCTCATAAAACCCAGTGCTGTGTGCTTTCGCACAGGCGTACGGCTAAATATGCTACCCAATCTGTAATTATGGGTGATATTTATGCTAAGGAATCAAAAGCTCTCGATGATCTTGGCATGAAAATTCAATGTGATGTTCATTGGAACCAGTATATTTTTCATGTCGCAAAAGAAGCATTCTTCTGAGACGGTGAAGGAATACTTCACTCCGTCAGATCTCCCTACTATCTATATCAACTTTATCAGACCAAAAATGGAATAGAACTCTCATGTATGGGCCGGTGCTTCAAAGTCTATTTTGGAGTTACTCGACCGCGTTCAGCAGAGAGCGAAGAAGCTCACCGGTGACAGTAGGGTATCCAGTTCTATTGATTCACTAGAGCATCGACGCAATGTGGTGTGTGTTTCACTGTTTTATCGCTACTACAACGGAATGTGCTCTAATGAAATTAGGGAACTTGTTCCTGGCCAAAAATGAAATACAACTCTCATGTATGGGCCGGTGCTTCAATGTCTATTTTGGAGTTACTCGACCGCGTTCAGCAGAGAGCGAAGAAGCTCACCGGTGACAGTAGGGTATCCAGTTCTATTGATTCACTAGAGCATCGACGCAATGTGGGGTTTGTTTCACTGTTTTATCGCTACTACAATGGAATGTGCTCTAATGTAATTAGGGAACCTGTTCCTGAAAACCGTTATTTCGTAGGCGCAACGAGCTCTGCATCAAGAGCGCATTCCTTTGTGGTCGATTGGCCAGTGAATCGCACTACGCATTACAGAGAGAATTCGTTTTTTAGCAGAACAGTTCGTATGTGGAATTCACTCTCTGCGTAAGTCTTTCCTGCCACTTTCAATGTGCAAAGATTTAAATCAAATGTCCACAAGCACTACTCCCTCTATCCCCCTTCCCACAACCTAATTATGCGTGCTAGTCCTAATAATAAAAAAAAGATTGACGTTATCAATTTTTCTGAAAGTTGTTTTTTATGTTTGTGCCCGCGGAACTCGGTTATTTCTGAAACGATTTTAAAAATTGTGTCTTCATTTAAAGGATATGCAACGTTTTTCTGTGTATTATGAACCATAAAGCACCACTTTAAAACAAAAACAGCAAGCTCCCAAAAGGAAAAGTTATACAAAAATAAATCTAAAATTTATAGGGTGTCTCCGTAGTTGACGTAAATTGACTGATATGGGCCTATCTTTTGAACAAACGCTTCAAACTTAGACAGAGTGTCGATTACTATGCTCGTTACAAGTATAAATAATTAAAACTCTAAATTAAAGGCTGCCCCAACTTTGTCTGGTATAATGAGAATTACAAATATTGAAAATTGTAAATTAAAGGGTGTTACAATAGTTGATGCAAACTGATGTACGTGGGCACACTATTACACTGTTACAGACAGATAGATGAAATCTGTTTTGAAGTCGGTTTTCTTGCAAGAAATATTTACAAAAAATTGAAAAACAATTTAAAATAATTACTTCATATTTATTATTGTAACTATGTATTAATCGATCAGATAGGTAATAAATATTAATTAACTACTTAAAAGAAAATCTCTTGAAATATAAGCAAAGCAATTGAAAAGGACGTTATCCGTGGCCAGGAATAAATAAAACATTAATTTGTACAGCAAAGCAAAGATTTGCCTTGTTGTTGATTAAACACCAACAGGTAACTGGTGTTTAACACACAACAAGGAAAAACGTTAGAAGTTAGAAACACAAAACAATTGTTAAAATAATGTTTTTAATACGCAAATAATATAATTTCGGTAATGTTAGATGAATTTTTGATTTGGTGGTAAAATTTTTTTTTTTTTGTGTTCAAAATCTCTTTTCACAAATCTTGATCTTATTGTGAAATTTTAATATTTTGCGCAAGTCAAAATATTTTTTTTTTGTTAAATTTCAAACCGTTCGACAAATCTGGGTGCTCAATTTTTAATATTCTCTATTCTTCTTCGGGTATTCAGCTGCGGATGAAATTTATATTTTAAAACGTAAAATTTTGGATTTAGAGTTTTCTTTAAAATTTAATTTTCAAGGATTTATCTACTTTTTAACACCTATTTTTCTCTCTCTCTCTCTCTCTATATATATATATATATATATATATATATATATATATATAGGGTACCTATTTTTTGATATTTCTTGTGGGCGTGGCACTTTCCATACAAAGTAAATATTTATCATCGTGTACCTTGAGAATTATAACACGTTTTTTCTACTAAAAAAGTTTCTTATTAATATGTATAGTCTAGTGCAATACTGAATGGATTGAGAGAGTGGGCGCGGTTCCTTTCATATAAAGTGAAAAGTTGTTACCTATGGAACTCTAAGCGGGAGGGTCTTTACATTGAGTTCAACTAACCTCTATTATAGTGGCTGCATTGAAAGAGTAGTCGTGGTAAGACTTTTGCATTGGTGTAGCGAAGCGCAACGAAAATTATAATAATTATTACTTTCAGAAATAATAATATTGTTGATTAATGTATTAAGAATAAAAAAGACAACTATAAATACAACAACATAATAAGAGATACGAAAGCACCTCTGGTAAGTCTACTACATAAACAACAACTGACCTCGGCCCAAAATGGAAAAGTTTGTGACTTTTTAAATTTTAGATACAACGTAGACCTTTTACTAATAGTTAAATTAAAAATTAACTTTCTGCTTGAGAATTCGTGTTCATTTTTGTCGTATGCCCCTTCGATATCTTACTCCTGTTAATGAGCTACCGAATGTTTTTAAAATTAGAACACTACTTAACCACTGTACGTCAGCAATACTCTCACATTAATTTGTATTTGTTAACACCAAGCCTCAAAAATGAAATTAAAAACAACAAAGCTCAAACCCAAAGTACTTGTGGAATCATGTAGCAAAAATCTCGTTACAATTATCTTCTGTTTTTACCAGGTCTTAATTAAAATTACCCCAAAATACATACACAGGCACATGCATACAAATTTTATACTAAGTACACATTTTTGTGTGTCAGTGTATCTTCCATATCGTTGTGTGGCACTTAGATTACTGAAATCATCCACCCTAGTAGATTTTTGTTTTTGTTTTTTTTTTTTTTGTTTATTTATTAAACGGCAATTAAACACAATTAAATGGGGATTCTTAACCATTTAACACTGGACTGGATGTGATTATTTCAAAGTTTGTTGTTACAGTTTTGTTGTTGCTTCAGCCTGTTTTTTTTGGCAACTTTATTTAGCTATTTTTACAGTGATTACAGAAGTTTCATAAAAATCAACGAGTCAACGTATTAAGAAAAGTTATTAACTGTTTTATTGTACAAATGTGCTTCCCACCTTGCTGTGTAGTCATGAACATAAGAGAAAGCAAAACTATTAAAATTTTCATTTGACTGATTCGACAACTCGTATTTAATTTATTATTCTTGCATTCGATGAAGGTTTTTTTTTATTGGGCAACAAATATATAAGGAAACATAGATTTAGCTCTATACAACAGAATTAAATTGATCAAACTACTAAAAAAAAGCTTAAGTTATTAAATAAAATCCATGCTTTACTTTATATCACATCATTTATATGGCATCAATAATACAAAAAAATATATATATATCACATGGAAGTGTATTTAAATTTCCACTGTGCACCGCTGAAAACTGAACTTCCCTTGAACAATCATGACACTTGTTAATTAATGAAACAGTTGTATGAACGAAAGAAAAAAAAATTAATTAAAAATGATGCAAAGACAAGTATCCCAGGATAACAAGATGTTGAAAGTGATTAGAATGCAAATTATTTATGTTAATGAGAGCTTTATATGCCAAACAAATTAAGACATACTTGAACTACGTGATTCTTTTTTTTCCTTCCTTTTCTATCCTTATTTTAGTAAGTTAACAGCCAGAAAACTGAAAAAAGATTTTGCTACTGGAAATTGAAGACTAAAGTTTAATGAAAGAAGGAACAATGTATCATCCGGTCGCTACATTTGTTGCTTAAATATTACATAAGCGACTTAATTACAAAACAGTGTCATCAATTACAAAATGAATTCAACAACAAGAATAGCCAATTCAATTCAATCTTTTAATTAAATATTTTCTTGTTGTGTTACACGCCAGCTATTGCTTCTGAGACAACAGCAAATGTTTGAATCTTATCCTCGGGTACAAAACTACAAAAAGGAGAGAGAGAGAGTCATTTAAAAGTTGTTTGGTATCGAATTGACTTCTAAAAGCACTATAATACCCTCAAAAAAAACAAACATTCCAAATGGTATGACACCATTTAACGAAAATCCGATATAAACAAAAAGCCAATTCGTTACATTAGTTACATGTTAATCTATTGTAGTGAAATAAATCTAATCAAAAACAAATAAGAGTGCTCTATATTCGCCTATGCCGAATCGTATATACCCTCTAACATCTATGTAAATCTAGTTTAGTGCAGTAACTTCAATCAAAAGCGCAAATTTTGGGGTGACAGAGAATTAAAAAATAAAAAAATTGGTACTGCATATACATAAAATTTCATAAAAATTACATCGGCTCTTAGCATTTTTAAAAAATTTTGTATTTCCTTAAAGATCACTTCATATAGATATTTTAAAAAATATGTTGCACAATCGTACTTTTCAATGAAAAGTTCAGAGGCCCATACTCGGAAAATAAAGGCGAGCGCCTTGTTGTTTTTTTCAGTTACTTCACTAAACCAGATTTGTTCCAAATGATATGGAAAATTTAGAGAACCGATCTCGCTGATTTTCAATAGCAAAATTTTCGAAACTATGTCCTATCGATTGCCATGTTAAATTTTAAATCTCTAGCTCAACTAATATCTTGGCAAAGTTGATTTCAACACTCACACGGACGGACAGAAAAACATCGCTCAATCGGCTTTGCTATGCATAAAAACTCAGAATATACATACGTTGTGGTGTCGGAAATTGATATTGCAAACGGAATGACAAAGTTAGATATATACTTCTTCAACTTTTTGTGCTGAAGAGTATAATAAAACAATATTTTGTTTCTTCGCATAAATGTGTTGAATACTAAGTTTTATCCCTAGGAAGTTCAAGGATTTTTTTAATGGGAATGCGCGTGTGGATTGAATTGCATACATTTTTATTGACTTTATATACATATATATATATATATATATATTTTTTTTTTTTTTTTTTTTTTAATAAAGATTTTGTATTGATTTCTTTCTTTTTTTTTTTTTTGCTATGAAAGGTTATACTTACAGAAATTTTTTACAAATTTTTTGAAAAACTCACTATACGGTGTAGAGATTTGCGCACTGTCGAGCTGCGAACCAAAATTTTTACATTTCGCAAATTTAATGTAATTTTAATTTTATATTTTAAGAAACGAAATGATGTTTAACATTTTTGTAAAATTAAAATCTGACTTGTATCGTAAAATAATTGTTATCTTTTGTATTTTAAAATTATTTTTTAGAGTATCACAAACTTGCAAAGTTATAGACCTTTTGAAGTATTTCAACTATAGTGAGCTTTGAGAAATAGGGCCCAGTTAAGAACTTTTACACCTCTGTGCAGCGGTCATAAAACGCACCACTTGATTTTACTTTTCTTACTTTTAAAAAAGACTTTATAATGATCTGATAAAAAGCTTTATCATTTACAAGATTGTGTTTCTTATTGTCTGTAGCTTTTATTAATGTACTAATTTTACGTGTCACGTAAAAAAAGTGAACTATTTGTCAGGCAATTGTGTTATGCAATTTTGCTTGCGGCAATTCTCATTATTGTGGAAAAAAATGCTCATTTACTTCTCTTTTATTCCTAAAAACGTCAGAATTTTTCTTTCAAAATTATTTAATTTGCAATAAGTATTTAAATCTTTAATAATATTATGGAAGGTTCAGTGTTGTAAGATTGGGGATTTATTCCCAAATCGGGGATTTTAGTTTTAAAAAGGGGATAAAAATTTCGGTTTGGGAACTGAGGAATTCTTCGAGGATACATTTTGCGTTCTGGGAATTAAAAAATTTTTTTTTGTGGATTTTTCTTTAATTTTATTTTAAGTTATTGTAATTTCACTACTATTAAATAAAATTTCTTCATAGTGTGTGTGTGCTAATAAAAAACATTGTTAAAATTATGACTGGTAAGTTACTCTACCTAAATTTAATAAATGAATTCACGTTTTTTCAGCAATAAACACAATGAAAGCCAAAATAAGAAATAAAGTGCAATACGAGCTGCTCACATTTTAAAAATAATACAATTTGTGTAACACCTTTGTTTCATCTTCAAAAATGCTTTAAATTTTTAACTTCAACAATATGTACTAAAAATTGCTTTAGACAACGAAATAGAACATTTTAGTTCAGAACTTTTCGATATATATACATGTGACAACCATTAGGATCATTTCTGTACATGAAATATTTTTTAAAAATTTTGTTGTTGATTTTGATTATAATCAATATGGAATACAAAACACGTAAAAACTGCTGGATGGATTTGAGTAAAATTTGTTTTAAAAATAGAATACTTTTTCTTCGTAATAATAGGTCATTTCGTTTAGAAAATAGAGACACAATTGCGAAAGAACCCAATTTTACCAATTTTTTAGATGCCAAATTTTTAACAATGGCTACCAAACTTTACAATTAATATTTTAAAACACATTCTTCTACATTTAAAATAAAAAAAAAAAAAAAAAAAAACTAAAAATGACAAGCTGACGAAGTCGTGTATATAACATATATAGCTTGTACAAATACAGTATGTTAATACTTAAATTATATTTAAAGATAAATAGCATTTTTAGTGGTGAATTTCGGGTTTAATTGAAATTGATTTTTGGGGAATTATGGGAATAAAATTTGGGAAAGAAATCTGGGAACCCTGAGAAGGATTAGAAGCGATGCAAAAAAATATCAAAGTGTGAATTAGCTCGTAGTATAGAGAGCATATATTGAGAAGAAATATGAGTGATAGAAAGCTTTATTTTCCCCAACCACGCAGATGCACTTTGTATTTATTTTTAGACTATTGTTTTAGGGCCTCTGGTCTTAAATAGACGAATTTCAATGATGAAGCTGGTACAGCCATTTTCTTTCTTTTTCTTTTTTCAACGATTTAATGATGCAGACTAATACATATTCTAAAAATGTATGCTCTTAATTACACCAAATTAATTGTATGCTTAGTAAACAACACGGTAACTATCTCAGCTACAGCATCCTAAGCATTTAACCATGCAAATGACGTTCTATCGTTTCAGTTCGCCATTTCTGCTTGATGATTTTCAAAGTAACTGCTTTTTTAACGGACTTCAAAAAGAGGAAAGTTATTTTTTATACCCTTCACCACAAAAGGTGGAAAAAGTGACGTGACGATTTGCATTAAAATTGTCTTAAAATTTCGGTTGAAGCTAAAGTTTTATTTTTCTTTAATTTTAACAGCGGAAATTATAAAAAAGCGCTAAATATTTACGATAAACTGTGTGATGAAAAAATGAGACTTTATTTTTAGTTTTTTTAAGTCCTATAGTTAATGAAATGAATAATTTAAACTTAGAATTTCAATCAGACAATGTGGACACACGCAGTATGCATCAAGGGCTGTGTTTTAGTGTAATTTTATCTTCATCAAAAATTTTGAAGCCATCACTTTTAAATATATACATAATTGTGAACAATTTATAAAGAATATAACCATATTCATTGATATGCCAAACAAATTCCTTCCACTTAATGCCATTTACTATGTGTCAACAATTGAAACTGAATTAAGTAATGATGAAATGGATGATGAAACCATTAAAACTATACGATAAAGATGTTTTTCATAATTAAGGATGCTTTGAATGTATTTAAATTTTACGAAAATTTTTCCACTGCAAAACGGTGTAGTAATTCATTATGACAAACAAAACAAAATTCGTTGTTGTCACAGATTATTTAAAAATTATAATGAGCCCTAAGATACCATTTAATTCGTATGAAACTTAATAAAAAAAATACTTTTTGTTAATTAGAAAGATTATTTCACAATTTTAAGGATATCGCAGGTACATAAAATTTTAAGGCCATACTTTTTGTGCTGGTAAATCCAACTAGCAATGCCTGAGTTAAAAGAGTATTTTCGATAATGAATTTTACTTAGGCCCGTCCGCGGAATAGAAATTACATAAGCACGTATTTTGGCGATTTTTTCTATTTTTGTCGAATTTTATTTTGAACAAATTTTATTGTTTTATAAAAAATATCTCTAAATGAATAAAAAGTGATTTTTTTCTATAACTCGACCATCCACAATTCAATTCCTGATTTCATAAAAAATTAAATTAAAAAATATTTTTATTTAAAAAAAAAAAAAAATATATATATATATATATATATATATATATATATATATATATATATATATATATATATATATATATATATATATATATATATGTATATAAATATTATGTACTAAAACTATCAAAAAATCCTTTTAGGCATTTTTTTAGCGAATTTTGATATTGCTTTTAGTGAATTTCGTCAAAAAGAATCTGACAATCATGATGGCGTTTTCTTTTCTGACAAAAATAGTTGTTTTTTTGTTTTCTAAAAAAAAATTCATGATTGTACATAAAATGTAGGTGCTTTTAAGATAACGTAGCACGAAAAAGTGTGAAACATGTTACATATTGTACCCTAAATTTTACGTAAGAATAAGAATGTTCCACTTGTGAGTAAGTGATGTTAACTTTTGCTGTTAAACATATAAATATGTGTATAAAATCTCTAAAGCAATGATAAATATAGCGTTATTTTTTAAACGCTTTTTTAACATCACTGATATCTACAGGTAGTCGAATATGCAATAACAGTTTTTGTTATATTGTAGCTATAATAGGTATAGCTGCAACAGACAAAACATGTTTAATGATTGTAGGGCAACATTTATTTTCAGAAAAGAAATCTCCATTGCTCTATTGTTTACATAGTAAAGTTGTGTTTATGGCAGTAACGGAATTATTGTAAGAATTTGTGTGCGACAGAGATCATTAATGAATTAAATGAATGTGATTTCTAAAAATCTTTTTTTTTTGTTTGTTTATTTGTTTGTAATAAAAAGGTCTACATGATATAGATATATAAATTCTATGCAATGTATTGTTGTTGTCTTTATCTGTTTATGAGCAAAACCATTAGCATCATTAAATATCTCAACTAAAACAACAATAACCGATTCATTCACTTATTATCTTTGAATTAGTGAAAAGGTATAAAAATGGTTAATTTTCTTAACAATCACAAAAATAATAAAAGCGATCAAACATGACAAGTGAAATTTTGAAATTGTTCTAAACAGTTTATACACATTTTTTCACGTTACAAGTTTATTCACATTCAGACAATTTACATCGATTTCAGGATTTTTACCTTTATTTAACCTTTCGCACAACATTTTTTTTGGTTTCGCGCTTCTTATCGTAAAATTGTGTAAAAATTTGTAATTCTTACAATATTAGCTTTCTCTTGTGTGCATATCGCGTTTGTTTGCGCGATTTTCAGGATATACCACTGTTATTGGAAGAAACTTATCAATTCGTCAAAATATTACTTTTATATATATACACACAAACCATAAAGGGCACCACTTCAAAATTAAAAAAACTGCGTATCAGAAAAGCTTACAATAGCAAAAAGTAATAAAAAATAATAAAAAATAAATCTAAGAACTAAAGAGTCTCCCCATAGGTAAGGTAAATTGTTACTATCTTTAGAACCGTTAAAGACAAACGCTTAAAAATTGAACAGAATATCCATTACTATGACTGTTATAGTAAAATGCATAAATGTTAAAAATTATGAATTAAAGGCTGCCCCAATAGTTCATTTAATTTGGTGTATATGGCCATACTTTAGAATAGTTGCAGACAGACGATTGAAATATATAAAGAACCTGTATTTACTTTTCTAATTTTTTTAAGCACCAGGTCAGTTAATATTAATATTTCGCCACACCGTTAGATGGCACCTACAGGAAACAAGAAACAAAAACATTAATAATTTTTTTTTTTAACACAACCTGCTGCTTAAAAACTTAAGAAAAGAAAATTAATTATAAAGGTCAAAAAACAATACTATTTCAGAACCTGTTTTACTAAGTCCGCTATAACAATAAGTTTAAAATTTGGAATTAAAAAATTAAAGAATGTTTTAGTAGTTGATGCTATATGATGCATGTGCCAAACTTTTAAACTGTTGTAGGCAGATAGCTGAAATTTACAATTTGAATTTGGAAATGAAAGGGTGTCCCAATAGTTGATGTAATTTGATATATGTGTCCACACTTTTTACCCGTTATATCTGTTTTAAAGTCGGTTTGTTTTTTTATACCCTTCACCACAAAAAGTGGAAAAAGTTTGTCATTCCGTGTGTAATTTCTATAATATCCATTTCCGACCCCATAAAGTATATATATTCTGACTTCTTTTGCATAGCGAAGTCGATTGTGCGATGTCCGGCTGACCGTCTGTCCGACCGTGTTATATGTCAATTGATGAGTGTAGTGTCGAAAGAGGTGCCATTGAAAATCAGCATGATCAATCCATGCAACTGCAATCAAAAAAATATATGTATGGAGCGATAGAGAATTAAACAATAAGAAAAAAACAGCAAGAAAATTGGCGCTCACCCATAGTTTCCGAGTTACGGGGCTCTGAAATTTTAAATTTTTTTGAAAATCATTTTGGGTATGATTCTAAATCTTTTGTAAAGATCCTTAAGGAAATACTGCTCAACCCATTAAGCCATTAAGAGCCGATACCATTTTTATGCAGGGTATATAAAATTCGGCATAGCCGAATATAGTACTCTTACTTGTTTTTTTGCAGAAATTATTAGTTTTAATCTTATAAAGTAAGCTATGAAAACGAAAATATGTAGAACAGCGCTCACGTTCTACAAAATAATTCCCAAAAATGATTACATAAAATATGTGTCCAATTTATATTAGGCCTTATTAAACTTTTGCCTTAGTCTGCTTTACTATATCCCTTGTGTAATATATTTGTTTAAAGACAAAGAAATTGATATTCAACAATTTGTCCCTCTTTGATTTAAAAGGAAAAACAATATTTACTAAAACATTTTATATTTCTCTAAAACACCGTTTTAAAAAGTTTCTTGTTAGTTTTTAGGACGGCTAATTTCTTTATATTTAAAATTTCATTTTGAAATTTATTATGTGCTGATAACTAGCAGAAAGAAAACTAGATTTTTGTTTTCATTCAAATGACTTCACTTTTAAATTGGTCTGCATGCGTGAGGTATTTTTATTTCTTTCTTCATTCTCAATCTGTTTTAACACATTAAAAAGATTCTAAATTTCAATTTTTAAAAGGCACAATGTAAAATGTTAAGGAAATAAAAAAAAGTAGAATAAGATTCTAGACATCTGTGTAGCTATTAAAAGTTATTTTATCAGATTAGAGATTTTGCTTAGCAGTGATAAAATCAACATTAGGCAAAAACGATAAGTTGAACAGATACCAAAATTATTCTACAAAGATAAAGATCTACGATTAGCGGTATTTCATCAAGCTATGATTGGAAGACATTAATTTTGTGTTCAAAAATAAATTTGTCAAAATAAACCTTCTGTGAACGTAAAATTTTTCGGAATGGACCTGTTAGCAGGCGTGTAATACAAGGAGCAATCCTATGCAGATAAAATACAAATCGTCATTTGGACAGCAATTAACTATATGTAATCTAATTTTTGTGGCCAGCTGAGTTTTACAAAATTATCTTTTAAAAAAAAATATAAAATTTAATAATCAATTTTTGTTTTCTAATTTTTTAAGCACTAGGTCAGTTTATAAATAATAAAACTTTTTATTTATATTTTCAAATAATATATTATTATTAATAATCAAGAACATTTTGCGACTTTCATTTTAGTTTACATATTTCCGCTTGAAATAATACAAAACACATATCTTTAGACGGAGGACAATTATTGCATAGGGACCCAGCCACTGGTTAAAGAAAGTATAACGTAAATTTTTAACGTTATTTGATTTTTTTTTTTTTTTTTTTTGTTTTTTTGTTTAATAAAAAGAAACGTAGACGTTTCTCATACATTTTTTTTTATATTTATACTATTTGTTGATTTTACTATTTGTTGTTTTTTTACAAGAAAAATAATTAGATATTGTAGAAACAAGAATTAATAGTAACGATCGCCCACCCTAATATGCGTACATAAAATGCAAGAAAAATTAAAATTTGTCAAACTAATTAGTCAGCGCATTCTAAATTATACACGTCATGTTAATTAATGTTTGCTTAAAAATTATACACTTTTTTTTATCATCTTGTTACGTGTTTTACCAATTATTTAGTTTAACGAGGGGAAGAAACATAGTCACAAACACAGAAACACATATTTGAATTTGTTTTTTTTTTTTTAATTTTCCACATAGTCTCTTTTTAGCTCAATACACTTTATTCAATGTTTCTCACAATTTGTTAAAGCCCTAGGAATATACAGGTTAAAGCAGGTTCTGAAAAAAGAGATTTTTTTTGTTGAGAAGAGGTCTTAATTTTTTTTCCGTCCAAAATTGTAAAAACTATGATACTTTAAGTGTGACTTGTATATGCAAGCAGATAAACTTATTCTAAAAAAATTCCTACATTTTGTATAGCACATTTTTATTTTCAAGAATTTTCTATTATAAGACCTTAAAACTGTTGCCAAACAGTAGAGCAATATATACCTGCTTATATATTAGAGAACAACTTGGAAAAAATATTGCACTATTTATAATTATTTCGATTGTTTTTGTAAGTAACCGACGCGGTTGGCTGGAAGAAAAAAAATACAAATTTAATGATTAGCAGGAAAAGTAAAGGAAAAGAGCTTAAGGCTGTGTGTGAACTTTGTCTGTTTAAACTTAATAGTGCTTGATTATGAGATATTCCTCTCATTTTAATTTCTTACATTGGCTCCTTAAATATGTTAATGATATTTAAAACGTACACTACATAAAGTAGAAAACCAAACAGACGCGAAATATGCTGTTAAAAGATGTAGCTATAATTAATAGTTTCCTTGAAAATTGACACGTTAAATAAAAAATAAATAATTAATTAATTAATAATATTAGAAATGAAAAAAGGCAAAAGAATTTGTTTATCTTATCATATTCAGTCGTACGAAGTGTGAAAAATTGTATTAGTGTATGTGTGTGACAGACTTTTTGACAGATCCGTACGATTTTATACTATTGTGAAATAATTCACAAAATGTTTTTCTCTATGCGAGAAGATAAAAACAACAAAATGTGAAAACCATATGTTTCTTCCATCTTTTTTTTTTATAATAGTGTGGCACCTACGACGCCATTTTGAAACGATTTTTAAAGTAGAAGAGAATTCCCTCAGATTTTTGTATGATTAAATGATACGCTTGTGTTTTCTGGCATTTATTTTGTTACATTAAAATAATTTTGGTAATTTTTGTTCTTATTAAAGATTATTGAAATTTTGTATTTTCTTTTTGCTTTATTGATGCAATGAAGTTCTCATTTAATTAATTTGGCTTTTGAAATAAGACTGTTAGGTTTTTTATACAAATTTTGGGTAAAATGCACTGATGAGCTATATAAGCAGTAGCGAGATGGCCATATAGATATGCTTTCCCCAGAGTAATACGTTTAATTTTGTATTAATAATAAATATTTCATGAGAAATAATATATTTCTTTAACTAGTACCAGCATTTTTTCTGAAACTAAGAAATCTGGTAACGGGAGGGAAGATAGAGAGCGTAGCGTCCTGAAAATTTATGTATTGGAAGTGACAGCAGAACATTATTTGTTTGCTAAAATAAAATAAAAATCAACGGGTATCAGGAATTTTTCATCAGAAGCTTACTGTGTTGTGATTATTATTTCATTAAAAGGTTAAGTAACCAAAAACCAATGCAAGCGAAATAGAGATGAAGAAAAATTTTATTATCAGTTTTGTTATAAAATAAACTTATAACTGTGAAAACATTATTTAAATTTTCAAGAACTATTTGATTTAACTTTACTGCAGTTCTTGAGCATACCTCGTTATTGTAAACATTTCCAAACAAATTTTTCAATAACAAAATACATAATACGTGTTGGTGGTATTGTTTACACACACGGCCAGTGTTGTTTTTTTAAACGTATGTTTATACAACTGTAGTGTTTTTTATTACTACCTTTAGGATCATTTTATTTTGCTCTTATCTTTAACATGATCCTCATTAGATTTTACATTTATTCTTATATTTTATTGATATTTTTAATTTATTTTATGACTAATAACGGAACCAAAACAAAAAAAAAACAAATTTAAATAATCACAAACTTTATGAATGTTAATTCTGATAATTATGCTGATAAGTTGTTTCCTATTTTGTGACACAATATAACAGTTTTCATTCATTCGTTTATTCACAAAAAAGAAGAAAGAAACTACGACAAGATATTGGTAATAAATAAAACAACAATAAGTTACATGGTAACAGTGGAACCAAATAACAAAAAAAGTGGTTATTGCACGATATGTATAATCCAAAAACAGGATTTTTTTATTTTATTTTAATCTGTATTTGGTCCGGTAAAAAAAAAAAGGAAACACAGGGATTTCTGTTACAAGTTTTTGTATTTTTATCTTTGCGCGGAGTCTTTGAACAAATATTCTATAATCAGAGTTTAAGGCCAATTGTAACATGTTTCGCAAATTCGATTTTAGAACTATCTTTTATGTTCTATAGACAAAAGACAAAAGCAATGCTTCTTTTTAAGCAATAATTCTTGCTGAAAAACCGATTTTAAAATAGATTTTAGCTATCTGTGTAAGTTATGGATGCACAAGTATAAAAAACAACAGTCAGTCGAATTGAAATCGGTAAAAAAAATATAAGAATCCTACAATTTTCTCTTTAAGTTAGTTGTTTCTGAACTCTGATTTTTAGAGCTTATATAATAATATGCGTAATAAATTTAATAAAGATTGACAAGCTCAAGTGATACAAAAGTTTAAAAAGTTTAATATGCATTAAAGTAGAACACGCTAGCAAGCTTACCGCAGGCTTAATAAGTCTTGAAAGTGGGTAAGAATTAAATGTGTTCAAAGCCTTTTAAAGACAAAAACTAAGTGGCGCTTCTGTAAGACTGAAAAAAAGTTTCTTATCAAAAAAATAATATTATAACCTGCGACCTGCCTATGCCTCTCAGTACAAATATTGATCGATATTGATCAACTGGTCTTACTCTTTTATTGCTTTTGTTATAGCGGCACTCGCAAGTAGCTATTACCAGTAGGTTAAAAAAATGTGTTGACCGGCAAATGGCAGATCTTAAACTCAGGCGTTTATTCTAAAAAAGCGTGGAAATTCGTCTAAACTAACATTTTATTCTTTCAATTGTACCCACTGTTATTCTGTCCATAATGTGTAAAAAGATACGTTGTAATAGTATGTATACTTGTCTCTTAGAAGTGCTTTAATGGTAGACAATAAACATTCAAAAGTTAAGAGAGTTTCGTAGGTTTTCTTCGATAATAAAAATTTTAAATAATCAGATTTTTTTTAACGTAAATATTATTTTATTTACGACCGAAAAACTTACAGAAAGATGTTCGTTTAATACAAACAAAAAAACCTTTTGTTTTGAGTTAGAAGTATTAAATTCTTCAGTTTTAATAAATTAATACCCTGATACTCAATGCACAACTAACTTTGATGTAAAAAATTTCGATTTTTATTTAATTCATTGCTTTGAATTAAATAAAATACAATACAATTCAAAAATAACACAACGAAGAGTAGAATCATAATATAAATAATTACGTTAAGTTAAATTTTACTATGTATGTGGCTAATTTCTTTTCAGTTTAGCCCAGCGACCAGCATTTATCCCAAACAGAATAATTCAAATTATCTTGGTTTAAGCAGGTGGTTGGATGAATGTTTCAGTTATGTAGTGGTTATTCACACAAAGAAAACGTAAAAGAAACACAGTTACAGTTAAATTCTGTCGCATTGTTATTAACCGACTTAAAAAACAGAAGGAGGCTCAACGGATTGGTCCAATTTTAAAAGCAGTTCAAAGTTTCAATAATTGAAGGGTGCCCCATACAACATACATGTTTTTTACGTGTATTATGAACCGTAAAGGCCGCCGCCCCTCCCATTAGCAAAAAGCAATACACAAATAAATCTAAAAATAAAATTAAAGGGTGTTCCCATAGGTAACTTAAATTGACGTACGCTTGAAAATCGGATAAAATGTCAATTACTATGACCGTTATAATAACAAGCATAAATATTTAAAATTATAAATTAATGGTTGCGCCAATAGTTCATTTATATTAATATATGTATATGGCCATATTTTTGAACCGTTGCAAGTAGACGGTTGAAATTTAGAAAGAACCTTTATTGCTAAGTTCGCTATAGCAAGTATAAAATTTAGATTTAGAACTTAAAGGGCATCCGAATATTTTATGTAATTTGATCTACGTGTGACCAAACTTTTGAACCGTTATAGACAGATAGCTTAAATCTGTTTTGAAGTTCGGTTTCACAAGATTTATTTTGAAGTTATTTAAAATTTTTGGAATTTTGTTTAATATTAATTGGCAATCGAGCCTCATAAGTAGGCCATATTAGATTGCTTACAACTACAAAATGATAAAAAAAAGTATAAGAATAAGTAAGTAATATTATAGCAAGATAAAATATTAATAATAATAATAATAAAATATTAAAATATATTAAATATTTGTTAGACCATATTTAAGTGTTTTATAATCAACAAAATATATAAACAGAGAAAATAAAATACTTAAAAAAATCGATTTAAATAACAACAAATAGTTAATGAAGTAATTAATTAAGCACAAAAGCTGTTTGAAGTTTTAAGAAAGAACCCTATAAGCCATGCCGAGCAATAAAGTGATTTGGAAGCCATGTTTAAATAAAGAAATGAAATAAGAAAAAGTTCTTAGACGTTTTGCGAATCTGTTCCATAGTCTACCAATGCTAACCCCAAATGATCTTTCATATCAGGTGTAATTAATTCTGGGCATAATTATTTGAGGATTTCGAGAACTTAAAGAAAAAGTAGAGGTCTGTTATAGTAAACTATCTTGTAAAAAAAATAATAGTGTTCTCATTTTCACAGCGTCTAAAAATCCACAACCAAAAAACCTACGCTCATAAGATGTAATGTAATCAAAAGCTCGTAACCTAAAAAATCTTATAACACGACGTACCAAACTTCATAGTTTAATGAGTAAATTTCTTGCACAACCTACAACCTTTTATACAATATAAAATCAGCGACATCAATATCGGTTTGGATGATATCTACCATAATTATTAAGACTTTTGAATAAAAAGGAGGATTAAGAAAAACATAATTGATATGTCTATTAAAGCTTAAATGCATACCTACGACAACACCCAAACATATCATATCAATTCGATGGCCCCCCATTTTAATATTGACAGAGTTATTAGTAGAATTGAATACTATTACTTTAGATTTATTCAAATTCACTCTCAAGTTATTTCCAATTAACCAATCTAGCGCCCTGTTGAGATTAAAATTAAGATTAAGTTAATCTTTTTTCATGTTTAAGTGATAAATAAACGTCATCTGCATAAATATAAATGTGTGATTTGGGAATAGTCAAAGACTTGCGAAGTCAATTAAAAATAGCATGAACAAGGTAGGGCCCAAAATCGAACCTTGCGGAGGTACACGTTTCATTAAACATATCTTTCAATCAACGATAGTATATAAGTAGATCTGTAGCCATTTAGCTTTAAATATTCATTAGCGACTTCCGAATGGAAGCTTATGCTAATGAAAATAATGAAAAGCATGGTGGGAAAAACAAGAAAAAAAATATCAAAAACTAATAACTTGTCTATTAATCGGGAGGATATAAAAAATAATCGGTAAGATATAATGATCGAGTTCGAATATCATGGTAAGTAGAAAGTGAATTATAAATTAATTTATGTCAATGCATATTACATAAAGTTCTAACTTCCGTAGCCTTATTCTGTTGAAATATGTTCCAATTATAATCTCCAGAACAAATTCATCTAAAGCATTTATGTTACCAAGAGGTAAATATGTTGACCATAAGCATCAGTAAGAATTCACATTTAAGTGAATCAGATATTGCTAATAATTTCCGCGATTTTATTCCATTTCATATTTAATTTAATGTATTTAACTTAATTAGTTTTGAATTTAATTAATTTAACCGTAATCATTTATTATTATTTTATATTTTGAAGTAAGCAGACTTTGCATTTTGTGTCAAAAAAAAAAATAAAAATTTATTGAAACTTAAATTTATTTAAATCTAATAATTTTCGTACTTTGTTATTAATTTTGTTGGAATATTAAAAAATATAACATTAACAAAATAAGTGACACCCCGGATCGAGGACAGAATATAAAGCTTTAACATTAATAACGCCAGGATCAAAATCTGGTAATGAAAAGAGTGAATAGTGAAAAAACATGGATACTACAAATTGCGGTGAAGTAGATACATGTAAAAAGCTTTTAAGTGGTACAATCCTAATTAAAACAAAAAACTATGTACAAGCAAGAAGTTTAATTCAATTAAGTTTTCTCTCTGCTACAATTGAGGTGGAGCTAAGTTTATTCAAACTACTTGAGGGGTATTCTGAAGAAAAAAATCTTAATGGAGTAAAAAAAACAAAATGTACATAAATATGACATTAAAAAAAACGAACAACGAACTTTAGGAAACCGGTTTAGACATAGTAACGTTTGGCTCGACCTGTGTTCCTAATGAATTTTTCATTGGATACGAAAAAGTCAGAATAAGACCATACATTCCTCTTCTCCTAAAATGTAAGAATTGTCTTCGCTGTGATCATTTATTAAAGTTTTGTAAAAATAACAAGATTTTATTTAAAAAGTTTGTGAGAAGTTTTCTGAAGTGCTAAGTAAGCGGTAGCGAAATGGCCACCGACCCTTAATAATCAATATAATTATTTCGGAATAATAGAAAATAGCACGAAAAAAGATATCTTATTGAAAACTAATAATTATAATAAAAAATTCCTGTTGTTTAATTTACTTAAACAGTCTTCAAATAGTCTAAGATGCATTATTTATATTATATAAAAACTACAAATTTCAATTCAACAGTTTTTAGGATTTAAGTAATTTTTAGTATAAATGGCCTTACTAATAATTACAATGAAATTTTGATTTTTACTTCAACTATTTATACACCAATTAACTGCGAAATGATTGCTCGAAACACATCAAGCACCCGATATGGTGGTGTTGCTTTACTTATTCATAACTCGCTGCAATATAAGAAAAAAGATGTAAGTAGTTATTTTGATACTGTATGTACTGAAATACATTCTAAAATGAAATTCAAGATTTTCTCGGTATATATTCCCCCAATTATAACTTCACTTATGAAAACCTCAGTACCGTTTTTTGCAATATCAATGAGCCACTGTTAATAACAGGATATTTCAATAGTTGACATAGAACTTATGGCTCTTTAGCGAACAACAAAAGGGGTAAGATTCTAGCCAACTTTATTAACGATAACCAGTTTGTCTTGCTTAATGACTCGTCTCCCACGCTTTTAAATACTCACTTCACTTTGTCTGCGCACTGAATGGAAGATCGGAAATACCTTACATGGAAGTGACCAATTCCCAATAACTATCTCTCTTTTTCGTCAACCAGTTACAAATCCAGTTTTTTACCCCAAATACAAAATTATTAAAGCGAACCGGCAGTTATACCAGTCGAAATGTTCACTCTTCGAGTCAGAACGAATAATAAGCGACAATATTAAGGACAGAATCTGCCAATATTTGAAGAATAATACACTAAGCTGCAAATGTAGCCATACCTCAAACAAATCCTTTGCTCCCTAAATCGGTGGCTTGGTGAAGAGAGTCTCAAAAAAAATAGAAATAAATCACGGAACACGTTTAAACAAAATATGACAACCAGTAATTTTATAGCCTACAAAAAGCAATAGATTTGTAGAGTAGGGTTTCCAATTTTTCACAGTGAATATTAATTTAATTATTCATCCTTATCGTGAATAAAAAGAGAAATTTATGTTCCTATTAAATTTTCATTTCCCACGAAGTGAAAATTAGTATCATGGATTTCCCATGAAATATTTGTTCCCTTTAGTGAACAGCTGTTTAAAATAAATAAGCTATCAGTCTATATTAAATATAAGTAAGAAAAATAACCTGAGTGAAAATTGTAAAGTTTAAAGATAAATAAAATTTTTGGATAAGAATTAACAATTTCATAACGAGAACGTGATGTGCAAGGCGCTTATAACCCCCTGAAATGACCCGAAGCATTGCTACTGACCCACATTTATATCTCAATTTTTCATTTCATTACATTTTTAATAAGTAATCTTCATAAAACAACTGATCTTAAATTAAAAATAATGTAAATATTCTAATTAAAATCGATTAAAACTTGCATAATGGGTGCAGTTCCCCAGCAAAATATAAGCGAACAAATACAAGGGAAAAGTGAAAAAATTTCAAGGAAAAATATCAATCACGATAAGGGGATTTTTTGTTTACGTAAAAATTGAAAAATTGAAAAGATATTAATGATAGGGGTGATTATTCTTCTATTTTCAAACTTCCAATTGCAATAATTTAACAAAATTTTTTCATTAAACTATAAGTTTATTTAAGTTCATCAGATAAAGTCAGTTCAGTAATTAATTGCAAAATTAATGGCCAATTAAAAAAAACAATAACATTTTTAGATAAGATAATATTAAATGACTTTTCAAAAATTCACACACATACTAAAACGAAAGGTAAAGATAGCGAAAAATCAGGCCTTGTACAAATTTACGTCCATAATTAACCAGATTTAAGAGCTTCCGTATTAGAACCAGAATTCCGTTTATTAGAAATTCAATCAGCATTAAAACTGCTAAAAGGGAAAAACGCCGGGGCTAGATAGGATCTGTTATCCTATGTTAAAACAGCTTCCAAAAACAATGAAACTGCGTTTGCTCCAATTACACTGTACAACACACCAAAAAATTACAAGGTCCGGGCTATAAATTCTGATAGAGGAGACAAAAAAAAGATATACGTGTATCGGCGTTTTGAAAGTTTACATCTGGATTTCATTTGAGAGGGGGTTAAAGTTTCCCAGCTCTGGCACATTCTTATTGTTAAACGGCATAAGAAACCATGTGACCCTTACATTTTAGGTAAAAAATATGTTCAGCAAATTTATGTAAAATGTTATGGAGAACATTTTTGTAGAAATGTTAACCCTCTAACTCCTCAAGGTATGGGTCTTTTTTGTCCTTCTTTTAAGAAATAGCAAAAAACAACATTAAAACAGGGTTTTAGAGGGTTAAAATGTTCCACAAAAATGTTGCCCGTTAAATTTTACTATAAGTCCCTGAATACACCAAAAAGGAAAATTCAACCATTAAGTCAGAAATAAGACCCAACAAAAGACAGCTTAGGGTTAATTTCGCATTTATTAAGAATTTTGTTTTAAATCAAATTTGGATAGCATTAATTACATTTTTTTTTTAGCTCTAGGCAATTCCACTTCATTATCATACAATGTCCAGCATATTTCAGCGATAAGCGAATGAATGCTTTTACCTTTATAGCGTTCTTCAATGAGTGCGCATGTCTGATGAAATTTTTCACCATGCTCATCAGATTCTGTTGAAAACTGGTTCTCAAAGTAATACATATGGGAATTTAAAAAATGAATTTTTGTTGACATATGAACGCAATAAAAGGTTCCTGTTTCAGCGATTGTTCCATCAACATAATGACTAGGACTTCAAAGTTGTAGCACAGGTACTGGGAGTTCATCAGAATGCGGAAATGGCAGCATGGCTGATGGCACAGTTTTGTATACAAAACTCTTTCGCCTATATCTATTTAATTTTAATATGGCACACGTAGCACGTAGCGTCATTATGTTCACCTGGATCTAACCACCGCATAGAATACCAAACTGCATTGAATTTCGTTGACCTTCAGCGAGAGTTCAAAAATTAAACTATAGTTTTAGAACAAAAAAAATTTTATTACCTTTGGACCACAAAATTAAGCCATTATAACAAATAAAAAATAAGAAAAAAACATCAAATGAAAAAATTGGAGCTCGCCCATATCTGCCGAGGTACGGAGCTTAGAATTTTTCCAATTTTTTTAAATATCAATATGGATATCATATTAAAGCTTTTGAAAAGATCTTTAAGGAAATAGCATTAAGAGTTGATGAAATTTTTATGTAAAATAATACATATGAAGTACCAATTTTTTTTTAATTCTCTGTCAGTCCAACATTTGCTTTTTTATTGGAATTACTTCACTGAACTAGATTTACATATACTATATGGTGAAAAGTATATAAGATTCGGCATAGCCGAATATAGGGCTCTTTCTTGTTATTTATAATCTTTAAGAGGAGAAATAATAATGATAAAATAAAAAAATAATAATAATAAAACAACACCTTATTGAGGCCATAAATACATTTTCAATTACTTCGCAAAATTATTTCTCCTCTTAAAGATTGTAAATAACAATTAAGAGCGCTATATTCGGCTATGATGAATCTTATATACCCTTCACCATATATTATATGTAAATTTAGTTCAGTGAAGTAATTCCAATAAAAAAGCAAATATTGGACTGACAGAGAATTAAACAAAAAATTGGTACTTCATATGTATTATTTTACATAAAAATTTCATCATCTCTTAATGCTATTTCCTTAAAGATCTTTTCAAAAGCTTTAATATGATATCCATATTGATATTTAAAAAAATTGGAAAAATTCTAAGCTCCGTACCTCGGCAGATATGGGCGAGCTCCAATTTTTTCACTTGATGTTTTTTTTCTTATTTTTTATTTGTTATAATGGCTTAATTTTGTAGTCCAAAGGTAATAAAATTTTTTTTGTTCTAAAACTATAGTTTAATTTTTGAACTCTCGCTGAAGGTCAACGAAATTCAATGCAGTTTGGTATTCTATGCGGTGGTTAGATCCAGGTGAACATAATGACGCTACGTGCTACGTGTGCCATATTAAAATTGAATAGATATAGGCGAAAGAGTTTTGTATACAAAACTGTGCCATCAGCCATGCTGCCATTTCCGCATTCTGATGAACTCCCAGTACCTGTGCTACAACTTTGAAGTCCTAGTCATTATGTTGATGGAACAATCGCTGAAACAGGAACCTTTTATTGCGTTCATATGTCAACAAAAATTCATTTTTTAAATTCCCATATGTATTACTTTGAGAACCAGTTTTCAACAGAATCTGATGAGCATGGTGAAAAATTTCATCAGACATGCGCACTCATTGAAGAACGCTATAAAGGTAAAAGCATTCATTCGCTTATCGCTGAAATATGCTGGACATTGTATGATAATGAAGTGGAATTGCCTAGAGCTAAAAAAAAAAATGTAATTAATGCTATCCAAATTTGATTTAAAACAAAATTCTTAATAAATGCGAAATTAACCCTAAGCTGTCTTTTGTTGGGTCTTATTTCTGACTTAATGGTTGAATTTTCCTTTTTGGTGTATTCAGGGACTTATAGTAAAATTTAACGGGTAACATTTTTGTGGAACATTTTAACCCTCTAAAACCCTGTTTTAATGTTGTTTTTTGCTATTTCTTAAAAGAAGGACAAAAAAGACCCATACCTTGAGGAGTTAGAGGGTTAACATTTCTACAAAAATGTTCTCCGTAACATTTTACATAAATTTGCTGAACATATTTTTTACCTAAAATGTAAGGGTCACATGGTTTCTTATGCCGTTTAACAATAAGAATGTTCCAGAGCTGGGAAACTTTAACCCCCTCTCAAATGAAATCCAGATGTAAACTTTCAAAACGCCGATACACGTATATCTTTTTTTTGTCTCCTCTATCAGAATTTATAGCCCGGATCTTGTAATTTTTGAAAAAATTTGATTTTGTTGTACAGTGTTATTTAATAATATTTGGTATTCCTTTATTCCACAACAGTTTAAAGTAAGCATAATCATTCCAATTTATAAAAAAAGGGTGTGACAAAACAAGTATCTGTTCTTACCGCCCCATATCTCTTAATCCTTGCGTATTCAAATTATTAGACAAAATTGTCTCTAACCGACTTTGGTGGTTCACAATAACCTATAAATTATTGGACAACAGACAGTTTGGCTTTACAGAGAATGGAAAGTTGGACCCAAAGTGGTAAATTATATTATCAATTTTATGAAAAATCGCAAATTTAAAGTGAATGTTGATTCTCATTTTTCAAATACAGCTCCTCTGTACAACGGCATCCCACAAGGATCACCCTATCAGTAAATTTGTTTCTAATTACTTATAATAAACTCTGCGAAATTATTTCCATTCACCGAAATATCGACTTTACCTCATACGCCGATGATTTTAACATTATCGTAAAATCTAACAAATACAGAAATCCAGTTTTAAACCTTAGTAATCTGTTTGAAGACATATTAAATGGGGGAAACTACTCCGGAGCTTAACTATCGCCAGCAAAATGTAAATCAAATCTAATTTTGTCTAATCAAATAAAACTAACGAAAGCCACAAACCTAAGAATTCTCGGTCTCTATATCAACAAAGGTACAGATAGAATGCACACATAGATATTTTAGCTCAATCTCTCCAACAACAACTTAAGGTCATCCAATGCCCCTACAGTTTTAAATTCAATTGCAATACTGCCGTTCTAGTAAAAGTCGCTAAAGCCCTTATTATGTCAAAAGTGAATTATGGTTTACCAATATATGGATTTACAGCAGAAACGTTGCTGGGTGAACTAAAAAAATTATTAACTCTGCCATAAGATGTGCCTTAGGTGCATTCCGAACGACACGTGTACATAATCTCTATGCTGAATTCGATATTCTGCCTCTGGAATGCCAAAGAGACCTACTTACAACAAAATTATTTAAGTGCTTTCGCGACAGAAAAGCTCTCATTTACCATATTTGTCAAGAATGAAGACATACAAAAAAAGTGCTAGAATACTCGCTACGATTGCCAGAACTTATGTGATGACCTCAGTATATCATCCATCTACTTATTCGTCAATAAGATGGAAAACTCATGCCCCCTGGTTGCTTATTCAAAATTGTGTTGATTTATTAATGCATCAATTCGCAAAAAACGACAACAACTCTCGTCAATTTAAATGCATTTTTAAGGACTTAACACAAAAATACAACACTATGATTTCATTTATACCGATGGCTCCAAAAATAATAATAATGTAGGATTTAGTGTTACAACAGAAGCCGATATTATTATTTAGGTAGGCAACCTACCAGTCTTTGACTACATTCGAAACAAGAAAAGTTAATTTGTTATTTGCAGTGATTCCCTATCGTCAAATTACTTGCTAATCCAGGAGAAGACAACATCTCTTAAATAATTAGTTATTTAAAATCAATAAACTTGTATAATTTAATTTAATTTTTAAATTTAATTTAACTTTTAAATTAATTTAACTTTTAAAACATTTAGTACGTATCTAAGTTTCATAATTTGTTTTTATACCCTTCGCCACAAGAAGTTTGTCAGGGATATTAATACCCTCTTGTTGATCGAGTGCGATTTGTTTTGTTTAAAAAGATAATTTTTAGGTTTTCAAACACTAGTTCTACTATAACAGCAAGTAAATTTTAATTTAGAAATTAAAGGGTGCTCCTACAGTTGCTGTAATTTGATGTATATTGCCAAAATGTTGAACAATTTTAGACAGACGGTTGAAATTATTAAGGAGCTGTAGTGCTATGTCTGCTATAATAAGCATAAAGTTTGCTGATGGAATATAAGGTGGTCCCAATACTAAATGTAATTTGATGTATGTGGCAATACTTTGGAACCGTTATAGTCGGTTTTTCCCCAAGAATTATTTTCTTTTTTATAAATTTAAATTTTCGAGATATTTTATAGTCTTTTTTTCTTATGATAAAAACCGTTTTTTTTTTAATTTTCCAAATGCATTAATTCAAATAGTTGCTCGAATAGCGGTATTTTTATTTAAAGTACTCTTTGATGGCCGCACCAAACTTATTAATGTCTCCAACAAATTTTCTTGTTGCCTTCTACGACTTTTAGGGGCTTGTTTTTTTGATACATAATTCTCTTTCAGGGCAACCTCATTATAGATATATTTATGTTAAGTAGCTCTTCACTTAAGGAAATAGTGTATGTATTATTCAAAACTTAAGACTTGTTTTTTCGTCCAATAAGCTCTCAAATCGAAAAGTAAGAACAAAGATTTAACCCTATCACTTATCACTGATTTGTTGTTGTTTCCTTATTGATAAGTTGTTACTTTCTCGTTGTTAATAAATACAACAATTTCGGGAATTTTGTTTAAAATAAATACAGGTGTTCAAATATGAAAAATTTTGTTATTTCTTTTTGTGTACGTTTTTTGTTTTTGCTTTTTTAATAAAATTTTAGTTAATAAGCAATTCTAATTAGATAAATTAACACTCAAAAAAAATTTTTTTTCTTTTAACAGGCTGTTATAAACATATCATTACTAATTACTTTAAAACGATATTGACCACCACTACAGCAAATAACTTTTATTACTTATACGTGGACACACATACAATCATACGTTCGTAAATAACAAATATAATATAGCAGCCTCTACCAGTTGACCGATCCTCCTTTTTGTATTAGGGTGTTAACCGTCCATAAAACAAAAAATTTATCAGCTTTAACTAAAATACTTTAAAGGTCTATAACTCTGCAAGTTGTTGACTCTCTAAACAATAATTAAAAAAAATAACAATTATTTAACGAATACAAGTCTGATTAAAATTCTACAAAAATGTTTAATATCATTTCGTTTCTCAAAATTAATAATTATTTGTGTTACAATTTTTTTGCTTTCATTTCAAACCGTAGAAAGTAATTTATTATTATGTATAATTAAGCCCACAACAATAGTAAGAATGAAAACTAAAATTAGAATTAAAGGGTGTCCTATAGATATCGTATTTACGCAATATAGCACCAAATTATAGTTCTTTTTACATAAAAGCTTCAAAATTACACAGAATGTGTACTTCTCTATTCGCTAAAACAAGTAATAAAATACAAATTGAAGGGTACTCCCATATAAAGAATTTTTTGACGTATACAGATTTATACTTTATCTGTTATCTGTAGAGGGGTATTCTCCCAATCAACACGGACATTAGGACGAAAATTATTTTAAGAAATTTAAAAATATAAGTACGCAACTATACAGACTGGAAAATTAAACATCGTATAGTGAATTTTCAAGGCTTTTGCTCTAGATTTATCGTTTTAGGACAGTCTTAAGATCAGGGAACTTGAATAAACTGCATAAGTTTTCATTGACTTTTTGTGGTTTTAAGAGGTTTGCAATATACGTGCATGTTCTCTTTTGAAATTGCATATAATTTCAAAAACGGCTACTTTTGTTTTACATGTTCTGAATCTCACGCGTTTTGCTTGCTGTTTGCTTTTTTCAAACTTATGTTCGAAAAGCAAAAAGCAAAAACATATGATAATTACAACAAAATGCCAGCAGCTGCCTTCCTTAATTTAATTTCTTAAAAAAACATGCAATTAAAAACAAAAACGAATTAGAAAACGGACGGTTAGAGATTATGAGAAAAAAAAACCAGCAAAAGCCAAGAAATATTTAGCATCTTTGAAGGAAAAGGTTACTTACGTCGTGAGAAACCAGTATTTAAAAAGTATTTTTGTTCATTTTGCTGATTATAACATACACGTTCGGTACTCATATCATCCTTAAAGTAATTTAAATAAATTTATTAAGGTACCTTAACACTTAAATCGCACATTTAAAAAGGACCGAATATTTTATAAGAATTTAAAATTACCGACTATATGTTCAACCTCAATAATACTAATATATTTTCGAACAACAATTAGAACAGCTGTTTTTATGAACTGCAGAACACCTTTCATGCGATTTCAACTCGCATCGCAAGTTTTAGGCGATTTGCGATTGTCAGAACATGCCTGATAGATTTTTCTGTCTAAACGAATAAAGATTTGTAATGGTTTTTTATTCTGGTAAAGGTTATACGTACGGGTGCTTTTATTAATTTTTAGAAAAATTATATTAAAAATTTTAAAATTTCTTTAGAATTAAAAAAAATAAATGGTTGTTCCTTTTTTGATTTTAATAATTGTAAATAGATGTAGTATGTAAGGAAAAAATGATTTTGAAATGAATTAGGGCTAATAGTGAATGTACTTGAAACTGGATTTGGAATCACCAACGATGGTAACAAGAAAGAAGAATATTTTTTCAATTCCGAAGTAGGTGAGAAATAACTGGAATTGATTTTATTTACTGAATGAAAGTTATTTTTGAAGTAATACAAATGGTCACAAAATCGATTCGCAGGACATTGCAGATTATTGGTTAGACACTGCAAAACTTTACGCTACTCTATATGAAAATCATCCTGTGGCACCTACAATGCACAAGTTTCAAATACATGGCCGAACTGTGTGGCATTGTTGCTTGTTCAGCAGCTATCATAAAAAGCGGCTTCAGATTTCTAAGAGGTTTTTTAAGAAACAGAAGAATAAGAAGAACAATGCCACTCATCATCATCGTAGTGTAAAAGAGAAATTGTTTTGAACAAAAATTTTTTGTAACTATTATAAATCAGTTATTTTTATGAATAAATATATATTTTTAAATTAAATAAATTCTTTAAAGAAAACATAATGAAAAACAAAATCACAGGGATATTTGGGAAATGGAATTTGGGAGATGGCTCCACTTGCCCATAGAAACTAAAGAATTTTGTTTTAATGGTACTATGACGTTAGTATTCCATTTCTTTTTAGAATTACATTTTTTAATAAATATTTAATGTCTTCGCCCACCAAAGAGTGCGGGGCGAAAAAGGAATTCTAGAGTCTCCTTGGTCCATATTTAGGTTTTTGAACTTTCGGTGACCTCTAAGTTTGCATTTTCTAAACAGAAATATGGAAAACTTCAAAGATAGGAGTAGTTCTTCCAAACCTTGTAGCAGGCAGCTAATGACTTTACATTTTCAATATGTAAATTTACCTCAAAATCATTGATGCCAATGCATAGTACAATTGTGCTAGCTAGAGTCGAACACATTCTTATGATCATTGGTTTAGTTGAAAGGGCACAATTTGAGCGAATTTATTCAAAGTTCATGAACAAAATTTAAAGATAATATAAGGAAAATCTTTAAGAACTCCCAACACTAGGGTTGCAGAAAAACTTTTAAAATCATTTTTGCAAAACATCCCATCGGTATACCTTTTTTTGGTATACCGTTTTTTCATTGTTCATTTTTCTTAGAATCGTTAATTACCCACTTAATTTTTCAAAAATATATGTTACTAAAAGGTTCTGTTTTGCTTTTCCATTTAAGTTATTCGTGACATATAAAAACAAATAATATTTTTTTTGAATAACTCAACTTTTCTCTTAGTGCAATTTTATTGTTTCCACCAACCAACACAAGTACATCATTTTCTATTTTTGGAGATCACTACTCAAAATGAAAAGTGTTTGCTGTTTATGTTTTATTAAATTCGTTGGAAAATTTGTCCTCCAGAGATTGTTTTCTTCTTAATTTGTTTTTTTGTGTACAAACTCCATGAAGATGAAATATGTGTGTCTTTAGGGCCAAACAAAAATTAGGAAGCCTACACAGTAGCTAAAAAAAATAAGATCAGCCAAATGATCATTGAATAAGACACAATAGAAAACAAATGCAACAATACAAATATAAAAAATAAAATAAATAAAAAATTAACAAGTCACGCCCCAAAATGTGGCTAAGCTAAAAAATATATTAACGTGTAAGTAAATACATACATAAGTATTTATGTACACACATATGTATGAATATGAGTACTTATGCATGTGTATGTGTAACTGTATATGCATCTTACGTGTAAACATACTATAGCGAGGTAATGTAATTTTCTGGCGAATTTTCATTTAAATTAAGGGAATAGAAACGTCAACAGCAGCCTTATAATGTAGTCAACTAAACGCGAATATTTGAACACAAAACACACATGAATGGGAAATAAAACCGAAGACTGGTATGAAATCATTGCCAAGCAAAATAAAATGAAGTAAATTACAAACGTAAGTGCACACTCACACACATTCATACATAAAAATACACACATGTGCAAAAGTTTGCATGCATGAGCGTCTTTATACATTGTAGATACAGCTTGACGGCGATGATGACGTAGGTATGTGAAAATTTTTTATGAACAATGAATCTGCCACCTTGCACATTAACAGATTTCACATGCCACTATCATCCCTTTTATATTGTCCTTTAAATTATAAATTCCTTAAAGTTAATCGGCCTATTCTCTGCCTCTCGTATTTAATAACATCAATAATAGCTTGAAAATACCAATAGATCTGAATAGACTATGCCACCTGTTATCTGCTAAAGACCTTTTTTAACAAGCACGGGCGTATCTTGGCCTGTCTGGAGTGGACAACTTAGTTACTTCAAGATAAAAAAAATAATTAATTAAAATTATAATCAAATTTCAAGAATATTAAAAATTTTACCAAATGCAAATGTTTAATCCCAAAACAGGACTCTTTATCCCCATTTAAAAAATGGGAAAAAATAACTGAACTGAAAACAACCGATACCACAGAGCCAAACTCGTAAGCGAATTGTATAGTTATTTTAACTTGGCTTATATTCTCTGTTAATATTAGTGCACAAAGTATAAGTAGTTCATGATATTTGAGTCAAAAATAAATGACCCAAGAAAACAACTATTTTAGGACCCAAGATCTCTCGGACTATTTTGGTGCTTTAGATACACAACTATTTAGATGGATTTGCGGAAATTTGAAATGCTTGCAAAGAAATGTTTTTTAGACTAGGTGAACTGTGGTACTTTTTTAGTAACCCTAAGTTTTTCACGAATTTACAATATTGTTCGATTCTCATGAACTTTTCAATTCTTCTCTTAGCGATTTATTACTTTCTAGTGCTTGTTTTAGGCCTAATTAAGATCATTTTTCCAGCTCCGGGCAACACTACCATCAGCGATAAAAGTGCTAAAATTTCACACGGCCACGTTAATTATCGACTTTGTCCTTTTGTATACCTGATTTTTCAATAAATGGAATGATATGATTAGACATTTTGTAAGGACCAATCGACATTACATTTTTTGTATTTCAAAACCTTACATTTTGACAGACATCAGTCCAACTCCTAAAGAAGAAAGGGAGCTTGATAAAATGCCCGAACCAAAAGTAATTTTCTTATATATCCCCCGCTACGTTTTATATTTATCTTATTTAATTAATTATTTATTTTTTATGGAACACCCGCTTAGTTTTTGTAATAAGTTTGACCAAGGACACCGAAATTCCTTGCCACCCAACAAGCATCTATTCTAGATAAGTAGCTTTTAGTCGTCGACTTACAATTGTCAACATCCCAATACATTATAGAGTCATACACAATTGCCAGCATTTGCTTTAGACTAAGTCATCTAAAATAGAAGTTGCTACCCGACGCCTTCATTATAATACTAACTAATGCAGCCAGCCCCTCTCTCTTACCAAATCTGTTGTTCCTTCGTTAACTATTGCTCCCTGCCACGACACTTGTGCGACGACACTGGCACTGGCACAAGTAGTTAAATAAAGGCAAAACTAGTTTGAATAAAAATAAAGTTTTATTTAAATTATAATAGGAAGAATTTAATAATAAACCAAAAAATTCAACAAATTCTTACCAGTTAACAAACTCTGTCTTAGAGAGATTTTCAATAATTTACCAGACAGATCATTTTGTCATCAATCACAACTAAACGACTGAACCGATTTTACCGAAATTTTAAATACGGGTAGATATATGTTTTCATGATAAAATAGAGTATTTATATTTTTAAATACCGGATCAGTAGCGGAGATTTTTTATCGCTTGAATCTATTTTGACAAAGCCTTGTCTAATGGGTTTTTATGAAACTCGAAATATAGATAGATCCTCATCTATATCTGTTCCCAGAGTTACGACCAAGAAAAAATGAGAAAAAAAACTTTTAAAAAGTTTTCGAAGAAGTTACAGTTGCGTAGCATGCATTGTCAGTTTTGTATTATATTTATACAATTGTACCCTGCCAACATTTGGCAGAACATTTTTCGAAAGAAGTAACTTTTTCGTTACTTCTTTAGATTTAAAACTCAATTTTAGAAAAACAAAAAACACCTGATGATAATAAGTGGATTGCTCAAAAATTTACAAAAACAAATTGCATAGGTATCGATTATTGATCTCTTATAGGTCACAACTTCGACTCTACTATGATTGCATTGATTAACGTAACAGATGAACGAAAACGTTAATGTTTTTAGTACGTCTTGTGTAGTGTTAGGTTATATTAAATAAGTGTGTTTTATAAAAAATGTTAAGACAAATTACAAAAATATAAATTGTTAAAAATAAAACGAAAAGTTATTTGCAGCTGTAAGTAGATTTATGTTAGCAAATTAGTTATTTAAAAATTGTAACAAAAAATATTTTTTGTTTTCTTCACATTCTTGTTTCAAAAATTCTTAAAATTTAAAGTAAACCTTTCTTTCTTTTAACCTTTCTATTATGGTAAAATTTACGGTTTCGAAAAGCAGAATTTTGGTGCTTATAGGAGTTTGATATTCGATCGTTGTATCACTGTAGTGGTACGTTCCTTCCCGAATATTTAGATCGGAATTCGATATTATTTGCCATGAAGTTTCGATGAAGTGGCTTTTTCGATAGAAAATGCGAGCAGGGTAAGAAGCCTTGTGCACTAGTGCAGATGATCCATGAGTTGGTCTCAAAATAGGCTTTTATTGCAAAGGTTCTACTCGAATCAATTTTTCCTGAATTATTTCTTTAAATTGGGAACACGGTGTACACTGCCCAAAAATATGAAATTCAAATCGTCTATTACAACCGGACATAACCTTGAAAAAGTGATCAGTTTGTTAAACTTAACCAAAATATTTGTGTATTTATATATTTTTAGTACTTCAAGTAGACACTATTGATTATTTCGCATTTCCGTCCTTGCTTTCTTTGGGCGGATTAACCTTGTGAAATCCACTTTAGGATGTGATAGTGAATACATGTTTTATTATTAGTTATGTAACGACAACCTACTTTATCAAACACGGTATTTAGTATAAATTTATGTGCAGATATCGTGAAAGAAGATCACTATTCGTGGGTAAACACTACAGACAATTTTAAGCGATGGTGTAGAGTTGTCAAGAGTTTCGTTGAACTTTTGTTTTTTTATTTTTATTTCTTTACGCGAAACTCATTTCTTAAATTTTTCGTAGCGAAATTTATCAATCGCTTGTTAAAAACTTGATATATTTCAGAAACCCATATAGAATTCAATAATGCCGTCTGGGCGCTGAGGCCAAAATTTAACAAATGTAATAATAATATGTGAAATTGAATTAATAAAAGTAAAAAAAAATACAAAATCTATTGATTATCCCTCGTAGACAAAGGTGTCATTGCTAGAAAGGATTAAACTGACCAACCCAATAAATTTTTAACACTACGCCTCTACCATCACGAACATAATGAGGTAGACCAACGAACGGTATTAATTTGTTGATGTTTTTGCATGTGGCGTTATTTCAAATTGAAAATATCAAAAGACGGCGAGCATGGCTGTTTAACTAATATTTATACCAAGTTAATGACTAATGTAGAACGCACTTAAAAGATCAATCTAGTAATAAAAACACTAAAAAAATTAGACCGTGAGTCTTCGTATAGTAATTAAAAACAGCTTCGTGTTTTGGCAGGGAATTGTGTAGTTGACTTTAGAGCACATGTGATAAGTTTTTAACGAAAAAGATGAAGTAGTTTAGGATGCAGTATATGGCTGCTATTTATTGAGCACCAAATAAACAAACACATATTCAAACGCAGCTACTCACACAAAACACTGCCACCGTTATTTATTGTGATGATTCTGTCGCACGGAGTAGATGGAGTAAAGTTTAGCGTATTATATTGCGATTTTGTTGTTGTTACTCATTTTTTACTTCTTACGTTTTTTATATATTTCATTTATTTTAAATATGTATATTGCTCCACCCTTTACATTTTAGCAAAGCTAAAAAATTTAATAAAATACTGTACCAACAAAAAAAAACAAAAAACAAAAAAAGCATCGCACAAAAAACGCACAGCATCATCCAATCCTTAAGTGAGGAGGATGCTGTCGCTGCTTCTTGCCACAGCTACAACTACATACTCGTACATCACGAGCAGCCTATTGCGCACACAAAGTACTAAAAAAGGAAAAATTATAAATTTTAACATAAGAAAAAAAAAAAAAATAATAATAAAATGAACTAAAAAACACAGCGACGTTACAAAATTAAACAGAACGAAAATTTTAAGTAAATGCTTTTTTTCTTTTTGGTGAGACTTTTTTATGTTTATAAAACCTAAAAAGTATTACAACAACAAGTATATTAGTAACATTATTCGCGTCTGCGTTACAACAGACAGAACTGAACGAACAAAATATTTAAATGGCGAAATTAAATCCCAAACGTATGACAAACATGTATGTATGTTGCATATTACATGCTACATGTATGTATTTTAACCCGAATAAATTTAATATAAGGGATTAATTAAATTCTTATATGGAGATGAGGGTGCAGAATTATTTGGTACGTGCGAATATACTTACCTTGACTCTTTTTGTTCTTACATAAACATTCTTAAAAAATCGCTTTTAATTTTAATTACTAAGTTTTCATCCTCGGCTACTTTTTACATTTTTCTTGAACACCAAGCGAATTGCTCTTAAAAATACTTTTTTGTTAAATGGTATCAATGTGATGCAAGAAAAAGATTTTAAGTAATCCACGCATAAGGAAATCTTATTTTTGTTTTTTTTTTTTGTGCATGAGTGCTATTCACAGAAAACTAACACCTTTAACATTGAATTTTCGCCACCCGTCTTCTGGTAGCTTAAATTTTATTTTCCGGAAACTTTTCCGCTCGGTATCACACAGTACATCGCTAAAAACTTGAACCAATTGAGATCCCCAAAATCTGAATTATTATCTAAGGTTTTTTTTTTACTCATTTTTTTGAAACTTTCGACTGGGGGTTGGATTTTAGTACTATTTTCAAAAAACATATACTGGTTCATAGGTCTATCTATACCTTGTGAACTATTCAAAATATTGCTTGTCTCTCTTTGGCGAATTTGTAGTTCTTAATCAGATCTAAAAACTTTACCTTAAGATAAAATTAAAAAAACAACAGCATCTTAATTAAACAAACATCTTAGCAAAACAGTCATAGATATTTTTTGTCGATGATAGAATTTATAAGGACACTTCAAATTTTTGAAGATAGATATATTGAGAAATTGACGATTTTGAACATAAGGAATGAGAAATAAATAAATAAATATATATATATAACAAACGTAGCAAAATAACAAACAAGATCAGCTTCTAACACGTTTCCATATAAACTCTTTCTTTCTGCAATCTATGCCGTTAAATTTAAATTCCCCAAATTTATTTAATTCGAACATGTTATCATAACAATGCAAATTTTTGACATTTGAAATATTCCGTTACTTTGCATCAAACAATCATTCAAACGGACGATGTTCACATGGTATAGATTTCTCTGCGACATGTCGACGGTGTTTACTCTGTGTATAAGTCGCTGCGACATGTCTTCAATAAGAAGCTCAAAGGACCCTAAACATTTTCAATATTTATTTCTATATTGTACCTATTACTTTTAAAAAAGCATATCAATTTTAATTTCGATAAACATACAATTGAAAGTGATTTCTTGGTCCTTTATTGAAATTATGATGACGTTGTGGGGCTATAACTACGAAAGGAGTCATCAAATGAAATCGGCTTGTTGAGAAGAGTTGTTTATTTTGGTTTTGGTTATCTTTTTGTACATGTTGTCTTGTCAAATTCGTAGAAATCTCTGAAAAAACAAAAATAATAGAAAAATATGGCGAAATTTTACGTTTTTTGACAGTTTTAAAGTAAGATGTTGTTGTGTTTTTTATTTTATCGCAACGCCAATTAGATCTAATTTAGATCTAATTAAGATGTAAAAGAAATTGCTGAAGAGAGAAAAGCAATATTTCGAGTAGTCCACGAGATATGGACTTAAGAATTAGTACATGTTCTTTGAAAAATATACTAAAATCCTCCTCCCAGTCGAAAACTTCAAAAATGAAGCTGAATTGAATTATCAAAACCCAGCTGGTATTTTACCATCATAAGCTTTAAGAGGGGTCTCAATTAAAATTTGTGCTACTGTGTTATTTTACAAATAGTTAAGACCTAGACTTGGACCTTCTTGAGATTTTGACCTCAGATAAGACAACATGCACAACTAGCAGACTTCTTATGCCCGATGTAAGGGCTAACTATTTCTCGTTTTTCATTTTGTTATTTCGTTTCTTTCTTGGCGTCCGATATATAAGCCTTTACTGTAGTATTACACAATTTCTTATCAAAAATTAATAACAGAAGATAATCCGAGTTTGTATCCTAATTATTTTAAAGTTTTTTCTATGGGTGGTGCCCATGATTTCTCGTCGAAAAATAATCAGTGACTTCAATATAAAAAAGCTTAATAAACGAAGTAATATGATTTAGATTGTTGCAGCTTGTTCAGAGATTTCTGTCACGATACGATGTCTTATCAATTTTTTAGCCAGTTTTTAATTGTTGGAAGAACGTGGTTTTTTTCTGAAAAAAGTGATCAACCAATACGGTACTGGATTTAAGTTTTAGTTATTATCGAATCAACTCCATTTCCCCGATTTGATTTTAACAATTTTAAAATCACCCATCTATGATTTTTCTATGTATTGAATTTCTCGCGTATTCTACATCTTTGCTCTTGATTGATAAAAATACCTGACCAGCAAGAAAAAGTCGAGAGGTGTTAGATCGCACAACCTTGAAGGCACGTCCATTACGAGAAAACATTTTATCACCAAAATTTGATTTGATTTTATACCTTGAATTTTGTTTATTAAATGAAAATCCATCGTCTTGCAATATAGAAAACGATTTTGATTTCTTTGTTACATGGTTCCTAATTTTAGTTCACGATAGAAATTACAAATGGTTTGTTTTTCAGTTGCACCATTTTTCATTAGTATGTGTGAATATGTTTTTAATTTTTGATAAATTTATCACAGGACTTTTTTTATTCTTATTTACAAAGTTAATTGGTTAAATAGATGATGTTTATAAAATACACAACTAAAGTAGATATATAGAAAAGTGCTGATGAAGGTCGTAGCGGTCCAGAAAGTGCACCATTTCATTCTTCTAGCGTCTAATTTTACTTGTTTTCTTTGAAAAACGTCCGCATACATTTTCAAAATAATTTTTCTTTCTAAAAAAGATTTTTAGAAATTAAAAATAAAAATGAACTTAAGCCAAAATAATTTCAATTCATTTATCACAGGACACTACAAATTGTGTGAGCTAAACAAATCAACTTGATTTGCTCAATTGTTTTCTGCTCACTGATCGAGCAATTGAACTAAAAACAATTGAGTTATCATGTCAACTGAATTTGATCATTTGTTTGATTTCACTAAGTGAGCTTTAAACTAAATGAACGAACTAGATCGTTCTAATGAGCTGAGCTGAAAAAGATCGCTCACTTTAAGGAGCAGATAAACCCAACTCTATTAAAGGGTATAAAAAATATATAACAAGATGCCAAGAAAAATACAATCACGTACCAGACACGCAAAAATTCTATTTATGTAAGAACACTCACGACTTTTTCTATGATCACTTTAATCCAAGCACAGTGAAAGAAATAAAATAATAATAAAATTAAAAAAATTTAATTTATAAGTATCTAAGATAAAATATTCTAAAGATTATTTTCATTAATATGACCCTAGTGAATAAACCTTGAAACATTAGTTAAGCCTTGCAAACGTTGCAAAAAAAATTTGTATGTTAGGTGAAATTTTTTTTCTCTTACTTCCTCTAACGTCTTAACGCGAGTTACAACAATATGAGTCAATTTACACTTCGAAATTTTTCACGAAACTAGCAAGAAATTTTTGTTTAGGGGTGAAGCAAGGGGGGTAAGCAATATGGCATTGCTTCAATTTTGAGGGGTTTTTATTGTTGCTTGTGTTTTGTTTAAAATAACGCATATTGCTCCCACTTAAAAAGAGGATTGAAAAAAGTTGCATTAAAAAAATGTCATGGTATAAATCTGGACTATCTTTCAGAAATTTTTCAATTTAGAAGAGGTTAGCTGTCCACTGTTTTTTTGAAATTTATAATATTACTTGCACTAGAGACGCTTACACCACAACAATTTACAAATTTCGAACGATTGAATCGATTCGAACCAAATCCGTAATGCTAGTAGGGATAAAAAAAGTATTCCAAAACTTTAAGACTCAAGCACATACTTTCTTAAAATACATATTTTACAGAATATTTCCACGATATAACATCGATTTATAAGGCGAATTTGAGTTGCTTTTTTGCCGCCCAGTAACCAAAACCTGGGATTCTTCTCTACTCTTTTGTTTTTTTTTTCGTTTAAACCCAACCTAAAACCAGGGCTTGCTTAGTGCCTTTAAGATCCCCTCGCCGCTATGCGACCCCTTCGGTGTAAGAGCAATGTTAAATTTTTTTATAATAGGACAATAAGTTCTTAATAATTGGTATGCGCGTTATTTTCTCGACTTAATAACTTAAAATCGAACGAAAAGTGCTTTTAAGAAGCAAGTTCCCAAAATTAGTTTAAAGAGGGAGAAGCTTAAGCTCGACAGCCTTTTAAATGAATCTATACCTATGCCTGAAACACCACCTTGCTCCGATTCTTCAAAATTGAAAACGAATAAATAAAATAATTTCATTGTAAAACAGTTACAAGGCCTACTGTTACATTCAATATAGTCTACCTACTAAATGCTGCTAAAAATTTTAATAGAAAAAAATTTGGATGTACTAGTACCAACAAGTCTTGGCGGCCTTTTACAACGAAAAGTAAAATATATTCATATTGGATGAGGTAAACAGTTGTAAATGGCGAAAGATATTTTGTTGCGGAAATGATTTAATCTTGGATATAGGCATTAATACACTACATAAAATTTGTAAAAATTAAAGGGTGTCCCCTTACTACATACTCGTTTTTACGTGTATAAGGATTGTAAAAGGCGGCGTTTTAATATCTAAAAAAAACTATGCAATACAAAAATAAATCTAAAAATTAAAGGGTGTCGTCATAGGTAACGTAAATTGAACTGAACGCTTAAAAATTGCTATGTCCGCTAAAACAACAAGTATACAAGTTGAATTTTAAAATTAAAGGGTGTTCCCACAATTGATATAATTCGACCTATGTATATGGCCGTATCTTTTGAACCGTTATATACAAACAATGCTCAGTATAGTAAGAAGTATAAATACTTTATATTGTACATTAAAGGGTGTTTAATTGTCCCAATAGTTAATGCTTTTAATGTATGTGGCCATATTTACAGATGAAATCTGTTTTGTTTGTTGTGTTTTTGTATGTTTGTAGATATTGAAACGGAACTTCGGTTAATTCTAACATAAGAGATGCTTTAATGTTAGCATAAAACAAGTAAGAGTCCTATATTCGGCTATGTCGAATCCTTTATACCCTCTCCATCTATGTAAATCAAGTTTAGTGAAGTCCCTGTAATCAAGAAAGCAAATATTAGGCTGATAGAGAATTAAAAAACAAATAAAAACATTGTACTGCATATATTTTATTTTACATAAAATTGCAATCGGCTCTTAATGGGTTAAAATAATACCCATATTGATGTTTAAAAAAATTTTTTAAATTTCAGAGCCCGGTAACTCGGAAAACATGGGTGAGCGCCATTTTTTCACTTAATGTTGTTACTTTATTGTTCCAACTGACATAAAAAATTAGAGGTAGGAGTGGTGTTTCATATCGAAGGATATGGACCGATCATACTAATTTCCAATAACACCTGATCGATAGACATTTTATTTATTTATTTATTTTTTTTTTTGTGTGAAATGATGTTTGCCTCGGCTAACTAACACTAACACGGACAGCCAGAAAGACAGACGGACATCGCTCAATCGACTTCGCTATGCATAAGAAGTTAGAATATATATAATTTACGGGGTCGGATATGGATATTGTAGAAATTACACATGGAATGACAAACTTAGTTATACCCTCTTTCAACTTTTTGTGGTGAAGGGCATACAAAAGTTTTTTAAAGAAAATCGAGTTTGCAAAAACCTTGTGAAAAGTTATATTTCATTGGAAACGGATTTTAATAAGGACGTGGTTTCCCATGATGAATTTCACACGCAAGTGAATGACCTATTGTCAAAATATCCATCTACTTTTTATTTATTGAAATACGATTCTTTTATATTTTTGCAATAAGTGGATTATTATTTTATACCAAGATACAAATGTAAATTTTTAAACCAAAGGAATTTATGCCTCTTTTTATTTGTGTTTATAAAAACTATTATTTATAATTAAAAAAAATATTTAAGACTTTATAATGAAGGAGCGTTTGCATTAAAATCATTTCTTCAATCTGCAATTTAGTCACCTTGTAGTAGTCCTGTTTACTTTTTTGTATCTTAAAACCATAAATAATCCAACAAAATTCAACTATATAAAAATAGAATCTTACAAAGCTGTTTAAAGGAACTGAAGTGTTGTTAAAAGCGAACAGGATGCCTTCAGTTACACGTCAGTGTAAAATGTATTTATTTTTCAACCGAATTTAAACCACTTCATTCTGTGCAGCATGTGTTTTATTCAAATATTTTTCGTTACCTTTTTACATGCGAGATAATGTGTGCAACGTTCAGAACCAAAAATAAATACATAGATGATAATTGTTGCAAAAAAATCGAAGTCAACACAGATTTCATCTGACTGCCTATAACAGTTCAAGTGTATGGTCTCATAAATTAGGTTACATTAACTATTGGGACACAATTATATCCCAAACTTTATACTTGTTCAACTGTTAAATAGTTTGGCAATATACACCAAATTACAGCAGCTACAGAGGCATCCTTTAATTTCCAAATTCAAATTATATACCTGCTGTTCTAGTAGATTTAGCAATCAGGTTCCTTGTAAACAACAACAGTTCAACAATTGGCCACATACATCGGATTATAATAACTATTGTAAAACCCTTTAATATATAATTTAAAATTGTTATACCTGTGACTATAACGGCCATAGCAATCCAATTTGCAAGCGTTTGTCTATAACGGTTCAAAAGATAGGCCCATATGAGTCAATTTAGGTCACCTATGGGGGCACCTTTAATTTTTAGATTTATTTTTGTATTACTTTTTGCTGTTGGGAGCTATAGTAATACGCCGTCATTTTAAATTTTAAAGAAGTGCCTTTATAGTTCATAATACACATTAAAAACTGCATGTTGTATGGGGACACCCTTTAATTTTAGGATTATAAACTGTTTTTAAAACGGGACCAATCAGTAAGCATAATCTATCAAATTACAAAAAAATTTACAAAATCAGTTCAGAAATGAACACAAAAAATTTTTAATCATTTATTTTTAATTGAACTAAAATTGGATGAAAATTTTTCATTTGGTTATAATAGGAAAAAAGTTTGACCAATAATTAATTTTAGAAATTAATTTAATTTTTTAAACAAAATTTTACAAATGTAACATGCTAATTTTCCCAAAGCTATGGTTAAAAAAAATTTACTATTAAAAGCCTTTAACAAACCCTTTAGAGCCAGGTATAAATCGTAAAGTTACAATGTAGAGTTGTTTGTATTTGAAAATTTCAACCTTTTTTTTTCAAAAATTGTCCAATATGTTTTCTTGTTCTATCTATCAAATTACAAAAAAAATTACAAAATCAGTTCAGAAATGAACACAAAAAATTTTTAATCATTTATTTTTAATTGAACTAAAATTGGATAAAAATTTTTCATTTGGTTATAATAGGAAAAAAGTTTGACCAATAATTAATTTTAGAAATTAAACAAATATTTATTTTTTTAAACAAAATTTTACAAATGTAACATGCTAATTTTCCCAAAGCTATGGTTAAAAAAAATTTACTATTAAAAGCCTTTAACAAACCCTTTAAAGCCAGGTATAAATCGTAAAGTTACAATGTAGAGTTGTTTGTATTTGAAAATATCAACCTTTTTTTTTTCAAAAATTGTCCAATATGTTTTCTTGTTTTTGTGTATAAATTGTGTATAAATGTTGAAAATTTCGTTGTTTGAAGTAAATCCATTTTTGCATATTTCCGTTTTTATAAGAAAATATTATCTACGATTATGGTCTAACACTAGTCTAATATATCACAATCCACCGCATTCGAATTAGTTAAATTAAAGTCAGGAGGAAATTTCAAGTTGACTCACGTTATGAAATTGTAAAACATTTCAATACATAATTAATTGCTTAATATTCTGCAAATGAATTAGGTTAATGTATTGGAAATTTATTTAATATCAAACAACTAAAAACTTTTTAATTGAAAACGTACCATACATAATCATACTTTTGGTAACTTCCCTTTATTTCATTTTTACCTACTACACTGATTTTACACGATGGCATTTTGCATGAAACGAGTTTCATGAAATTTTTGTTTGTAGGCAATAGGTGTAGAGACACAAGCGGGGTGGACAAAATGGCATGGCTTGAATTTTGAGGGATTTTTCTATACTTGCTTCGGGTACGTTCGCTGCGTATGGTTTGTTGTCTGTGTATTATTTCAAATAACACAAACAACTACAGTAACGAATATGAAATTAAAAGCGAAACGTACAAATTCCAATGCCATGAAAAATTTTATAGTATAGGGACGCAATGAAACTCGCTGAAACTTTTAAACAGAATTGAAAATAGACGGCGCGAAATAATCGCACGTGTAAATTTCGTCTTATTTCTTTTTTTTTTTTTTTTAATTTTTTGACACTGATTCTTATCACTCAAAACCTGTTATGGCAATAGTTAAAGTTTTCAAGAAGGAAAAAAGAATAAAGTGAGATTTTGAAAAATAATTCAATCGTTTTTACGTCACTTTACATTATGTGAAATGGCTTCAAAAGTAAATTTAAAAGAGATGTTTATAACTTTCGCTCTATCAACTCCATTTTCCAGGAAGCATCACCAAGTTATCTATGTTTGAACAATGTTAAACTCGCTAGCAATATTTTTTGTAACAGCTCTGAAATAAGATTTTTGAACTCTGTGCTTTTTCACCAGTAAATAAATAAATAAGGTCTGACAGACGTAATTAAAGCAATTTCGCCGTATATACGCTAAATATTTGACTTATAGAAACCAAAAAAAAACCAGTGCTGCAGTGTTAAGTAAAAGTTAGCTAAATGAATTGTTATTTTTAGATTCTACAAATAGTATCTTCATATTAAAGATTGTTCACAAAAATTATTCAATGAGGTGATAATGGGGTACTGATTCTCCCTCTAATTGCTCATTATCAAATAAAAAAGGGAAATGTGTTATTTTGGATTTTAATTAAATTGAGAATCAAACAAAAAAAAAATACTCTACATGAAGATTAAGAATAAAAAATAAATTCTTCGAAAAGTCTTTACACACATAAAAACGTATAAAAATGTAGTGCATTTTAGATGCCGCTGCAGAATTCTTTTTAATGAATTATGCTCACATGTATAACAATAAAATTAGGAAGGAAATAACGGAAACAAGCCTGCACTATCTTCACATATAAGAAAAATCTAGATGCTTTTACTCGCCAATAGTAAGAATGGAACTGGTTGTCGTATTAATTGAGGACTTCTACAGATAAAGACCCTTATTTTTAATTACTTATACATTTAAACTGATAATTTTCTGATAGAAACTGTAAGCGTGGTACCTACCAGACAAAGTAAATTATGATCATCATATTCTGGAGTACTATAATAGGTAGAGTACCGTAAACAAGGCTGAATAGAAACAAAATTTTTTTTATTCAAGAAACAGTGCAGCACACCAAACAAAATAGTTTCTACCTGTTGACAAAAAGTGTTGCACCTTAAGAAAATAATATTTATATTTATTTATTTTCGCATCATTATTAAGGAATTTAGTCTTAATTTAAATAAAAACGAATTAAAAGTGTTGGTTTTAGCAGCAAAAGACTGGACAGTATTGGAATCCAATAACAGAAGGCAATTAAAAAATTTAAAAATAGTGTGTGGAACCTCTGACTTTAACTTGAACAGATTTGATGAGATAAACTTTTAAGAATATGATATCGTAAAAGGTTTTCTCTAAAAATAATTAAAAGATTGCAAAGCTTAGCACAAATTTTGATTGGACAATGATTTCACATTGCGTTTGATTTACAGACATACGTAAAAAAGTACACATTATATATATAATTTTATATAAAAATGTCATCGATTCTAATTGGACTTAGTATTTTTTGTAAAAAATTAGTAAATTTCAGGAGCTCTTTTAAAGCTTTTAAATGATACCCATAAGAGGCCCATAACTTGGAAAATATAGACAGCTCCAATCTTTTTAGTTGATGTTTTTTTTCTTATTTTTTAATCCTCTATTGCTCCATACACTTTTTTTTTAATTAGAGTAACTTCACTAAACTAGATTTGTTCCAAATTATATAGACAAATTAGAGGTAGGCGTGGGGTTTTGTCCCACAGCAAAGTAGTGCCTTGGCAAAGTTGATTTCAAACCAAACACAGATAGACAGACGGACAGACAGACGGACAAACAGACATCGCTCAATCGTCTTCGCCATGCATAAGCACTCAGAATATATATACTTAACTTTACTTTACAGTTGCGAAACTTTTTGACCCAGCTGGGTGGGTAGCTCCCATAGTCATCAGAGCAAAATTAATCATGTATTAGCTGTGGCTAATGGGCTTAGAATGGTATGAAAATGTTCCAGCAGAATCTCTCCGAAATTAGAAAAAGTGGCTGCAGGGCACAAGGTCTCATGCATAACTCTCTCTGGCAGCATGGATCATTGTGATTACATCAATCTCCGTCAGAACGGCCAGAGCTAAATCCTCTAAGAACTGCGAAAAGCCCCAATAAAGAAACTGTTGCTCTACAGACAGAAAACATATTTCTAAATACGTTTTCTTTCTATAACAAAGCTCTTCGCATGATAAGCAATATTTTTCGATTCTTTACCAATGGAAAGAATTTCCCCTTCCCATTTAAAGAAACAGGATAACTTAACACATCAGGAAACGAAATTTGTGAAATCACAACTCAAGGAAATTTTAATAAGAAGAGTATCAATTTTATATTCCAAAGCTCAAGTTTAGGGTGAAAACTTGTATAATTTACAAGCAACAGCCCTGTTTGCAGATCATGGCTTCTTTGCCATCTTAAAGATGAAATTTTTCCACTCTTTCAAATAAGAGAAGTTAACTTTGCGGGCCCGTTGAGTGGCGGGGACTTCGTCACTAGTGGCGAAGAATTGAAAACACGTTCATAAGTGATGATAAAACGAATGTATAACAGACGTACGTGTAGCTTACTGAGTGTTAACGCACTGTGAAATTATGCGACCTTCCCTCTTTGAATGACTAAAGCTTACCCTATAATTTAAATATGGTTGATCCTACCCTAAACTTAAGCATTATAGAATGTTTCTAATTACTCTACCAATTCTTTAAAATTATATCTTCGTGCTCACAAATATTTATAAAACTCCCTATATTTTATTACCTCTAATTGTTTTGTTTCAAATTATTCTTTTTTCTTCCATTGAAGCCGACTGGCGCCGTGATTCAACAATTTTTAAATGTACGATACGTAAAAGACATCATGTATTTTGGTATTGTAAAAAATTCTTGAAGAAGCATCAAAAGGCGACAAGAGATGGTTGAAAGGCATAACTACAGTGTCAATTGCCTTGCGAAACGCCACACTATTAGATCTTCTTCATCCATGGAGACATGTAAAAAGTGCAATAAACTAAATCAGACCTTACGCTACCCATCCAAAGAAGCTTAAGACGCCCTAGAAGCATAACTGTAAAACAAGTATCAGTCTCAGTTATTAAATATGAAAATTCTTGCTGAAGCAGAAAAACATTCTGCACAAGCTTCTTGCGTCATCTAGCAGACAGTATCTGCTGCTTAATGGCAAGGCCATTATGTTCTTATGTTATGTTATGTTCTTAACGTCAAACCTAGAAACTAGACAACTCTGCTTTGACGTGCTGATTTAAATTTCCTTGTTACGTTGTTTCGTATAATTCAGAGGTGTAATAATTCGTAGTATTGCCAATAAGTTAACATGTGTTTTTGTAATCTTCACTACAAAAAGTGGAAAAAGGGTATATCTTAGTTTGTCATTCCGTTTGTAATTTCTACAATATCCATTTCAAACCCAGTAATGTATGTATATATATTCCGAATTCTTATGCATAGCAAAGTCGATTGAGCGATGTACATATGTCTGTCCGTGTTAGTGTTGAAATCAATTTTGCCAAGGTACTATATTAGATAGAAGTATAAATACGCTATTCTATCAGACATAGTCTTAAAAGAGTTTCTATTGAAAATCAGTAAAATCGGTCCATGTCCTTCGAGGCAGCGGGCAAAACACCACGCCTGCCTCTAGTTTTTCCATATTATTAGGAACATTGATGTAACTCCAAACAAAAAAACAAATATGTGACAGGGAATTAAAAAAAAAGGCATTAAGTAAAATATTTGGAGCTCGCCTATATTTTCCGATTTATGGTCCTCTGAACTTTTCATAGAAAAGTACGATCATATATTAAATATGGGTATCATTTAAAAGCTTTTAAAGAGATCTTTAAGGAAATTCTAAAATTTTTAAAAAATACTTAGCCCATTAAGAGCAAATGACATTTTTAGGTAGAATTATATATAGTACTTAGTTTTCTTCTTACTTTTAATACTCTGTCACGCCAATATTTGGTTTTTTTTTATTGGAGTTTCTTTACTGAACTAGATTAACATATTTAGTAAAGGGTATATATATTACTCGGCATAGCCGAATATAGTACTCCTACTTGTTTGTTTTAGTTTTTACATTTTATATCATAGTTAAAACGGACAACGCATCTTAGATGCGAATATGATTTCTGACGTCAAGAAAACTTGACATTCACATGTTAAAGACGCAAAAGGAAAAAACGTTCATTTTTCCGTTCGTACAAACGGAAAATTGGCTTTTGCAAAGAGACTTATTATGTTGTTAACAGTAAAGCTTATTTAAAAGTTTAGTTATGCGATTTAATTATGGAAAGAATAATAAAATTTGCTAAAACTCGATTTTTGGGGAAAATCATATTCTTATAAGTTGTAAAACATGATCTTTGGTTTCTAAAATATTACCATAATTATACACTTGATTTAATGACATTCCATAAATTAAACAAAACTACCCTTTGCACTAACAAATAAATTCTACTTTCAATCTCCATGCTATCCACATGCTCAAAATTGTTTAATAAACGTAGTAGTGAAGCTCGCTTTAATCGCTGTTGGAGAATAATGCCAATATTATTTTTACATAAACACGAGTATGAATAAACAAGTAGAAAAAGCTACCAGATCGTTCAATAAAAAAATAATCTAGGCACTTTAACTCGTCTATTCCGTCAAATATTCCGTCGTCATTAAGCATGGCAGTAATCGAAGGAGAAATTTGGCATCTGAGTCATTCGACAATGATTATTTGATTATTTTTTATTTTTTCGCTACTTAAGGTACTGTCCAAGGCGAATTAATTTTATCAGGTGGCATCGTTGCGGCAGCTGACTATTTTTTGTTAATTTTCTTATTTTACACATAAGCTGACAAAAGTGTATTATTTTATATTACAAAAGTTCTTTTTTATGTTCTTTTAACACGTTAACTGCCGTGTCACCCGTATTCGGGTGACAGCAAAAGTTCTCATTAGTGTTCTCATCAGGCCACGTCGGGTGACTCCTTCCAAAGGATTTCCGAACATATTTAGATAAATATATGACAGGAGATAATAATACTGTTGAATTTTTTTAAAAATCGTTTATTAACAAAATTATTTACAGTGCAAAATATTGAAGCATTCACTGCAAAGTTGCGGTTGAGATATTAGTTGGGCAGAGATATTAGTTGTACTACTCAGTACACGGCAAAGATTACAACTGCTCGTGCAGAGTAATAACGTAATAAATGAGGATCGTAATAGATATCGGGGTGAGAGTACCGAAAGAAATGTAAACAGACATGCGGTAGCAGAGCACGCATCTTACAGTGGCACGGGTGGCTTGACGGGGATTTTGTTGTAAACACGCGTGGCAGTCAACGTGTTAAATAGAATTAAAAAAAAGGGTTTTAACTCAATTTAAAAAGCAAAACTTATTGAAAAGGGTAAGAAAAAGTGAAATAATTAATTATGTTTTGAAGTTTCTTATACATTTAAGTACCTTATTTGCTTTTTGTTGTTGTATTGTTGTAGCGGCGCTGCCACCTGGTATTAATTCGCCTTGGTACTGTCAAAATTGAACAAAGAATTATAATATGCTTAAGGAATTTATAAATAACTTCTAAACGACTATAATATATTTAACTTTTTTTTTTTCTTTATCTTTATTTGCAGTCTATTTTAAAATAATAGTCAAATTTGAGAATAATATGAACATTAAATAAATTATCGATTTTCAGCAATAATATAACAGAGATCAAAATTCAAAATAAAAAAAAAATCCAAAATCATTAGTTATTAACATTTATATATCTGCATGTTTTACACATAATAACAAATTTATATTTATAATATTTTCATGTTTTCTATATATTAACAAAATTGATATTTACATAAGATTTAACTAATTTCTAAATGGCACGTCAGGTATATAGTTTCTCTTTAATTTTCTAATTTCTTTGCTTTCATCTAATAAATATATGGCTAATGAATTGACGCAGTGGTGTGCACAAAAGTTCCTCTTTGGTATGGCAGAATTTTGTAGGGATGCCAAGTTAATAAGAATAATAATAATATTAATAATAATTTAAACATTAAAAATAAGTGTAATAATAATTAATATTATACAACAACAAAAACACAATGTATTAAATATTTATTGATCACATATTACATATTTTTAAATACAATAATATGGATTTAATTGTATATCATTTTGTAATAGGTTAAAAATTCATAATTTAAGTTGTAATTTCCTTTTCGGACCCATTTCTGCAAATGTGTCTGTTACATCTCCCGCATCAAGTGAATGTTTGCTAAACGAAACCCATAAGAAGAGGATCTAAGCGTTCTTACTTCGTTGTAGATCTTAGTGTAGTGACATGTTTTTGTAAATTATATTTTTGTACTCATGAAAACTTATTTGTTTGGATTATTAAATTGTAAACTTTTGCCTGCACAACATTAAAAGACTTCTTTGTGAGTTTATAAGAAAATTACATTAGCTTATTTTTGATGATCGTTAATTTAGAAAATATTCTCTCACATGTGCAACTAGTTGCTTTGAAAGAATTCTATGGTCATCAACACTGGCTTTGAATTGTATTAGTTTTTCCTCTCCATAAATAACGTCAGTCGTATCCTGAGAATAACGTTCAGGTACAAAATATCTTTTCAAACTTCATGTTCTTTGGAAGTCTCTACGAATGCAGATTCAGGACGAGTTTTTATTCGGCAAGAAACTCTTCTGTTCTTTGCAGTAGGGACAGGTGTTTCAAGTTTGCTGAATTTCTCAACAGCCGATGCAAATATACGTTTGAACTTCTCCTGATTCCTTTCATCAGATCCATGTTGGTGGACTGCAACTTCTTGCTCACAATAACAACCAACTTTAAAAGTGACTCCATATTTTGCAAAGTAAACGATATGAGTTGACAGAAAATGCCCATTCTTGTTGCTGTGACTGAAAAAACAGTGGTGGTGTCAATTATTTCCTGTATAGCTTCTACTATCAATAAAAATTGTACCTGAACTGCGGCAACAGCTACATCTCGAAAAACCCATCTCGTTGTTGACAACGATATTAAAGTCTGAAGTTTGGCACTTGCATATTTTACGAGTTCTTCCAAAATAGCGTGACGTGTTGGACCTCCTTCTAGGAAATTGTAGATTAAGTGAAAAATTGCGAAAAAGTCAAAGATGCGCTTGTTTTTTCTGCGATTACTGCAAGCAGCGACAAGAACGAGATTCAAACAATGTGCATAACAGTGCGCATACAATAATGCTGGATTTTCTTGCATCTAGCCTGAACACCGTTGAGGCGCCATCGAAGCAGACAGCTGTAATGTTGTTCCATTCTATTTGTAAGCTTTTAGAAATATTGAAGATAGTTTCAGCATCAGTCTTCAATATTTTTTTTAAAGCTACTAGTCTCTCTACAAGCTTAGTGGCATCGACCTGAAGATACCTTATAGCAACGGACATCTGCTTATGATAGCCTACGTCACTCCTGTCATCATAAATGAATGATACAGCTTTTCCAGCAACTTCAGTCCTGACTTTCTGTATAATAAGCTGTCCGAAAACTTGTATCATTTCATTTGTGATCGATTGATAAGATATATTTTTATAAATATGATTGGTCATTGGATCATCATATTTACATTTTTGTTAAACTAGTTTTAAAAAACAATCTGCGTTCATAACTTTGTACACTTTCATTATATCCTCGGAAAGCGCTTCCTCCTTTCATTCTATTATTTTTAACTTCAACTTTTTTTCTCTTCCTAAAAATTTTACGAAAGCGTCAATGGCGTTGTCAATAGGTTTGACAAGACGATATTCATCCCAAGTGCATTAGGCTTGACGTATGACACTTGGATTTTTCGTTTTTGGTATACGCTTAAACACCATATTTTGGGGTGTTCATATAATAGGGTATTCATATTATCGCGAGTGCACAGTATTTTTGATATCTGTACTTAACAGCGGACGGCACTCCCTCTATGTACTGCCGTGACAAATTAACGCATCCCCTCCATCCACGTGCACGCCCGTCTGTGGGCAGAAAATTTATCGCGGCCAAGGGCGCACCAGCAAACCCGTGTTACCACACCGTGTTAAATTGTCTGTGTTGAAAAAATAGTCCGCACTGTATAACTGACGTTTCTAAACTGAAGTCAGAGAAATAAAAGTGTTATAGTTAAACTACAATCTTCGTTAAATAAAGACATGATATTTCACCCTAATTTACGATAAGATAGAGTTTCATGTAAACATTTTACTAGCTTTTTATCGCCAGGCGCGTTATATGAGTAACTTGATGCTCAGTTCCTTTTCTAAACAGCGAAATACATATTGCGTAAAGTTGAAAATACAGAGAGCATAATTTTCCATTTGTATAAACGTTAAAATAAATATATATAGTAGTAGTTCTTAAATTAATACTTAAGAAAATTAAAATTAGGAAAATAAAATTTTGCGAATAAAATTATTATTATTATTAATATTATTATTTATTTTAAACAACGGGATTTTTTTATAAATAATTATATTAATTAATTCTCAAATTTCGAAAAATTCTTTTTTTCTCATGCTATTCTCCCGATTTATTATTTAAATCACCGATATTGATTATTGAGGGTCAAAGCACGTCTCGATGGCCATTTCGTTATCACTTACTTAACTCGTCAGGAGACTTCTGACAAATATTTTAAATAAACTAAAGATTTTTGTCCAAACAATAAAGCAAAGACAAAAATCAAAGTTTAAGCAAAAACAACAATAACCAATTGTAATTCTATTTTTCTTTCTCTGCTGTATAAGGCAGAGTTTTTTTCTGCTCTTTTATACAGTTGAAAGAGGATGAAAAATAAAATATCACAAAACACTACGATAATTTATTTTATGCACAGGCACTTTGCCTGGTAAAAAATTGAAAAGCTCTACTGTTTTCAGAACAACTTAAATATTTTTTTTAAAAAAGGTCAAATTTCTCGGAAATTTCCTACATCATAGAGCACAACTCCTGTGAGTCAAGCTGAGCCAAAACACAAATTTACTATTTTGTAGTCCTAATTCTCCCCTACATTCCTATATATACATGTCTATGCATCGGGACTGCAATTTTTGAGCTACAGCAATTTTTCTGACCCAAGGTAAGATATTCGGTACAAATGAACGTCATATTTTTTGATAAGTTATTTGTATGTGAAAGTGGCTATTATGCATATATTTTGATGAAATTTTGTACAAGAGTTCTTATTGACCCAAAAACTAATTCTGTTGAAATTAGGAGAAGTTGGCCCATATTTGGACCTAGTCCACATAGAAGGGTGTATCAAAATTTTGACAAAAATGATAATGGAACTCTCAAATTATGTGGTATCTGGCAATTCATTTGGAAAAGGTAAAAAATGGTATTATTGCCATCTAATATTACATATATATAATGAATAATCCATTCTTCAAAATATGCGACAAACAAGAAATTAAAATTCATAACTTAAAAATAAAAAACTTTTTAAATACTTTAAGAAAACGCTACAATCAATGTTCTAGAAACAAGAAATTGTTTTACTCACGCAACCAAGAATGGCTAAGAAATAAACTTATTTTTAAAAAGCCATCAGTAACTACCACGGAAACTGGAAAAGATGGTCGACCAGCAAAGCCAATTGATAATTGTAGTGAAAGATCACGAAGATGCAAGCTTAAACATATCAATGAAGAAGTTTCTTGTAGCATCATAAAGGATTCATTTCTGCATCAAATTCAACCATCGAAAACTAAAAAGAGTAAAATTGCTATCATTAAAAAAATAGTGGAAGCAAGGATTTTAGAAAGTATGCCGACACCAACTGAAGAAAATAAATTTACTCCAGAAGAAGCATTTGCACTATTTTTGGATTTGAAAATGACTAAAAACCAATATACAGAATTGGGGAATCGAACCAATGGAAAAAATTGTGGAATTTTTCCATCATATCGAGACATAGTTTCTGCCAAAAAAAGATTGCTTACCTTCACCAACTGCTATTAGTGTAACTTCAAGTTCAGCAGAAATAAAATTGCAGGATCTTCTTGAAAACACTGCAGAACGATTATTAAAGACATTTGATGCTAACTATTTAAAGAAGTTTAAAAATTGCAGCATGACTTTAATTTCTAAGTGGGGATGTGATGGGTCCTCTGGCCAGAAACAATACAAACAATGTAATACGGAAAATACATCAGATGCCAATTTATGCATGATGTCTTTCATTCCATTACGTTTAACAAAAACTTATATTGGTTCAGAGCCGTCAACTAGTAGAGCTGCAGAGATAGATGTATGGAAGAATGAAATTCCCTCGTCAACAAAATTTTGTAGACCAATAAAGTTTGCTTACAAAAAAGAAACTAAAGATGTCATAACTGAAGAAGTTGGCAAAATAAGAGATGAAATTAAAGAACTTCAACCAGTGATATTTGAATTTAATGACCAATGCATCGAAGTTAACTTTAAAATATCACTTACAATGATCGATGGAAAAGTTTCACAAGCTTTAATCGAAACAAAGTCTTCGTCAAGCTGCACCATATGCCAAAAAACATGAAGGCAATTGAGCAAACCACCAACACAAGAAGATAGTTTTAATGAAGCATATGAATTTGGAATGACACCTCTTCATGCTAGAATTCGTTTTATGGAGCCTATTCTTAAATTGGGATACGATTTGGAATTTGGCCCGTTTGGCGAAACAGTGAGAAACAACAAAGAAAATTTGGAAAAAAGAAAGCAAAAAAAGAGATATTCAAGAAAAATACCGTGAGATAGGCCTTATAATTGACCAGCCAAAGCAAGGAGAAGGAAATTCTAATAATGGAAACACAGCAAGGAGATTTTTTTCCGATCCAGAAACTGCAGCTTCTATAACTGGAGTAGAATATGATTTAATACGACGATTCGAAATCATATTAGAAGTTATAGCATGTAGCAAAAAGATAGATGCAAAAAAATTTGGTCAGTATGCTAATGAGACAGCAACCCTTTATAACCAAAAATATTCTTGGAGACATATGCCAACCACAGTTCACAAAATTTTGTTCCATGGGGAACAAATAATTTAGCACAATATGCTTCCAATTAGAGATCTCTCAGAAGAAGCGCAAGAAAAAAGGAACAAAGACTACAGATTCATTCGCGAGCAGAATACAAGAAAAATTTCCAGATATTGTACTAATGAAGATCTTATTAATATTTTGTTGTGCACATCAGACCGATATATGTCCAGTATTCGATAGAAATGGAAATCAACCTCATTACAGTTAGATGAAAAAGCTAAACAACTACTGCAAAATGAAAATCAAAGCTATTTGGAAGAAATTTTTACTAATATTGTTTAATTAATACTAGTTTAAAGATTATTATTTGATTCTAATTTTAGTATAAATTTTTTTAATACATTTAAATAAAATATAGGTGCACTTTAAATCAATAGTAAAAGTTTACTTAAAATTTTATCGACGTTGTGTTCTGTATATAATATATCCAAATGGTATTGATATTGTTGGGAATTTCAGTTTAATCCTCACAAGAATTAGCTTTCTTCCAAAAAAAAAAACCAACCTTTGGCCGCTGTGAATATTGAGACTAAATGTTGGCATTTTCTGACCAAAATAAAGTTTAGGAATAATAAATAAGTATTGGTTGTAAAATACGATTGGAGAAAATAAGAAATTATAAAAAAAATACCTATTTAAAATGTCAAAAAATTTCAACTTTTACATGGAAACTCAACAAAAAACTAAAATGCATTTTTAACTCCACATTACTTACGTTCCTATCAGTCGATTTTTACGTTTGAACACGCAAATTGAAGCTGAAAGTCCCTCCTATTGAACAAAACAAATTGCGTAAAAATCCAATCCGGTCAAAAGTTATAGATTTTTGACCGCTATCTCGCGAAATTGACCACTGTGGGCCGTCTGGGAAGTGCTACGCCATCCCTACAACTAATGAAGCCCACTTCCCCCCCGAAGTTTTTTCCTCTTGTGGAATTTAGCGTTGGTAGTTTACTACTTTCTTTTAAAGCAAATTTTTATGGCCCGGTGGAGTCATTGGTTTATATGTCTTTTATAGTGATGATAGTTAGAACTTTGCAGCAAAAACGAATTCAAAACAGATTTCAGCAGTCAAATTACATTTATGATTGAGATACCTTTATATTCCATCTGCAAACTTTATACTTGTCATAGCGGACTTAGCACAACAGTATCTTGTTAATTTCAACCGTCTGTGTACAACTTTTCAACAGTTTGGCGAAATACACCAACTATTGTAACACGCTTTAATTTATAATTTAAAATATTTATACTTTTTATTATACCAAACAAATTAGTGGACTTTCTGTCTAATTTTCAAGTGCTTGTATACATTAATTTTGGGAACACCCTTTAAATTCTAAATTCATATTTTAAACTTGATTCAGCTGTCTTTCTATAACGGTTCAAAAGTTTGGCCAAATACAACAAATTACATGAACTATTGGAGCACCCCTTTTTCGGCTTTGGGGAAGTTTAGACATTTTGATTGATTTTTTTTTGTGTTTTACACAAATTATTTTATAATAAAAAAATATAATTATTTTTGACAAAAAACTAGAAAAAAACTTTATTTTATGCTGTTTTTAAATATTTTTTATTTTATAAAAAGCTATAGAAAAGAAATGCGATTTATAAATTTTCAATTAAAAGTGTTTTTTTAATACCCATGAAAAATTAATTGAAATTTCATCAATAAATATCGCTTGCATTAATGTGTTTTTCTTTAATTTTAAGTTTTAGAAAACCAAATGGCAGTCTACAGGTACATATAGCTTAGCTATACCCAAAAATACTGCATACAAAATTTCAGCAAGATGGGTTCAGATTCTGTTCATGGAATCAAAGAAGTTAAATATTTCATGTTTTATAGATTTTGAGATGGGACACGGCAACACTACATGGAAATAAAAACAAAAGGAGGCATTTCCTTGTTGCTTCAGAAGAATCAAAATATTCCCAAAGGTTTTTTTTCTCTTTGATTGATGTAAATTAATGAGCCTTAGCACACAGTCTTAACGAGAGAGGAGACATTGACTTTGTATTTTGCATGACTTTGGCTCAAGCGTCGACGTCACTGTTGGCAGAGACATTAGCGCCAACTTCACAGCTTGTTTGAACAGTCGGATGCTTTATGCGTTATGCTTGCTGTTTAATTTTCATTTTTAATTTGAATAACATTGAGGGGAAATTTCCTAGTGTGCATGTGTGTGCATTTTTTAATTTTTTTTATTTTTTTGTTTTTACTAGCAAATGAGCGGAGATGTTTACAATGTTTGAGTGTTTTTTCGTTACTTAAGCAGGTGACAGAGTGAGAGGTTATTACTTTGTAATATTTTCCTTCTTTTTTTATTTAAGCTTAATGTCGTTGTTGTTTATTGCAATTTTTCTCGTTCCTACACCCCAAAATAATATCTTTATATATATTTAAAATATACATAAATGTATGTACAATATATTATAAATATATATAGAAGCAAGCAACAAAAAAAATATTCTAATGAGACATTAAAATTAAAACATTAACTCACGTCCTTTAAACGCAAGTACATGAATTCATTGATACTATTTACAGTTCTTACCCAGCCAATAAAACTCTACCGTTTCAAAAAAGATAATTTTATTGATATACATATATGTAACTTTAACAGATTTTCTTAATTTGATTAAAATTGGAACCATAACTGAAAAATAATAATTTTACTAAGAAATATCTATTTATTTAGTTTATTGTATTATATAAAGGTACTATACACCTACATATGTAAGTATTCAAAATATTTTCAAACAATCTTCGTATATTCAAAGGCGTACTACCTCTATTGGAGAAAAGTTTGATTTAATATCTTATGTGACCTAAAAACATACGAAGACGACTCTAGTATTATTTGGGTTCTTATAAAATTTGACTAGGAAAAATCGTTTGAATTTTCTGTTTCTCTATTTTTTTCTTAGTTTTCCTTAGCCTGTTGGTATAACACCAATTTTTATATATTTAACCCTTAATAACTCCGATAATCCTCCCAAAAATGAGATTAATAATTTTGTAATCAACAAAGAACAGGTCCTGCAACACGACTCCTTGTTAATTTTAACCGTCTGTCTACAAATGTTCAACAGTTTGGCAATATACATCTAATTACGGCAGGTTCTTTGTAAATTTCAATTGTCTGTCTATAACGGTTCAAATCTTTGGACGTGTACATAAATTACATCAACTAATCAACTATTGCAACACCCTTCAATTTATAATATAAAATTTTTTTTTATATAACCGTTTAATATATGGGCCCATATAGGTCTATTTACGTCACCTATGGGGACACCCTTTAATATTTAGATTTATTATACCCTTCCCCACAAAAAGTGGAAAAAGGGTGTAAGTTTTTCGTTGGGTGTTTAATTCCTACAATATCCATTTCCGACCCCATAAGGTTCTTATGCATAGTGAAGTCGATTGAGCGATGTCTGTCTGTCCGTACGCCCGTACGTTTTTGTGTTGAAATCAAGTTTGCCATGGCACTACATCAGCTATAGATTTTTAAAATGTGGCAGTTCATTCAAACTCTTGAATTTTTTACGTATCAATCTATTTTACAGGTGTAATGCCTGTTTTACCCTTTTTCTCTCTCATATAGGCCCTAGCTATGGAAATAGATATAAATGAGGACTTATCAATGTTTCGAATTTGTTAAAACTGATTCAGGCGCATAAAAATGTCCGCTTCTCTATTTTTTTTTCTCCCCTCCTGGCGCGCTTTTCAAAACATAAATACCCTATTTTACCATGAGGACAAACATCTACCCGTGATTGACGCACGCAAAAACAAATAAACAAATATATTATTAGTTTAATGATAATATTTCGACTTAACTTTACTTAAAAGATAGATAAAAGAAGAATGTGTTCCGGCTTATAAAATTAAAACTTAACACAAACATTTTCAAATAATTTTTTACTTAATAAATTTGTAAATTTCAGCTGGCTGTCTATAACGGTTCAAAGGTTTGGGCACATACACCAAATTACATCAACTATTGGGACATCCCTTAACTTCCAAATCCAAATTTTATGCTTGTTGTTAGCAATACAGATTCGTCGTAAATTTCAAGCGTCTGTCTACAACTTTTTAAAAGTATGGCCATATACTTCAAATTAAATGAACTATTGGCGCACCCTTTAAATTATATTATTAATAATAAAACATGTTACAATAACGGCCATAGCAGTCGACTTCTGTCCAATTGGCAAGCGTTTGTCTATAACGGTTCAAAAGATAGGCCCATATAAGTAAATTTACATCAATTATGGGGGCACCCTTTAATTTTTAAATTTATTTTTGTAAAACTTTTTATGTTGTTGGGAGCTATAGTAATACGCAGTCATTTTAAATTTTATAGAATCGCCCTTTATAGTTCATAACACACGTAACAATTATGTATGTTGTATGGGAACACCCTTTAATTTCTAAGATTATTAACTGTTTTTTAAGCATAATCTATCATATTTCCTCCTTCTTTTTTTGAAGTCGGTTAATAAATTCATAACTTAAAAATTAGTTTTACAGCTATTCATATGTTTTGTAATAAACATTAAGTTTGAATAAAAGTCGCACCCACTGTAGCAATCACTCTAAATTTGGCTCCTCTACACTCTTTAAAAATATTTTTTAATTCGGGTCAGCTTCTGGACTAGAGAAACGTAAAGTAATTTTTTTTTGGGTATCTTGAGGTTTTTACCAATGTTGCCAGGAAAAGACAAGAAAAAGTTACGCTTTTCCTTTAAAAAAGTTACATGCTTTTATTACATTTTGTTACATTTTGGAATTTTTTTTAAATAAATAGTAATTTATATAAAATACATATAGTAGAAAGTTTTATTTCATATTACAAAGAAAACAACAAGGCAACAAATTCATTTACTGAACAAAAACAAAACGAAAATAAATAAAAGTGAAGGAGTGAAGTACATAATTTTTAAAAGAAAAAAACATCAAGCGAAAAAGTTGGCGCTCACCCATATTTGCCGAGTTACGGTGCTCTAAAATTTTAAAATCTTCTAAAATATCAATCTGAAGTGGTCTTTAAGGAAATACTAAAATTTTTTAAAAATGCTTAGCCCATTAAGAGCCGATGTCATTTTTATGTAAAATCATATATATGCAGTATTAACATTTTTTATTTTTTAATTCTCTATCACCCCAATATTTGCTTTTTTGATTGGAGTTACTTCACTAAACTAGATTTACATAGATGGTGAAGGGTGTATAAAATTCGGCATAGCAGAATATAGCAATCGTACTTGTTAAAAATTATTATTATTTCCTTAAAGATTTCATCAAAATCTGTTAAATTATACCTATGATACCTATATGGGCGAGCGCCAATTTCCAATAGCACCTCTTTCGACACTATATCTGATCTATTGAGATATTTATTTTTTTGTGAAATCATATTTGCCCAGGCTATGCCGAATATTATATACCCTTCGCCATCTATGTAAATATAGTTTACTAAAATAACTCCAATTAAAAAAGGAAACATTAGGGTGACCGAGATTTAAAAAATAAAAAAACAAAAATTTGGTACTGCATATTTTTTTTTTAATTCTCTATCGACCTGTATATTTGTTTTTTTTTTATTAGAGTTACTTCATTGTTCCAAATAATATAGAAAAATTTGAGGTAGGCTTGGTGTTTTGCTTGCTGCGTCTAATGGCGTTTTCTTCTCTGAAAATAAGTGTTACCAAACAATCACACAAAATGTTTTACATGTTGCCTAAACCCCGAAAAATTGCTACACATTTTGTAGCCACAATAGATCAAAAACTGTTATCGAAATTTTCTAACTACCTCGTCAGTAATGTTTTACTACCATTTTAAAAATAAAGTAATATAATAGCAACAAAAGTAAATATCACTTATTCTGATAAGAACTACAAAAAAAAGTGTAACATACTTACCCTTAGATAAAATTGAGGGTAAAATATATTGTTACGAATATAAGATCTGGCAACTCTTTTGTAGTTATCTGTATGAGCGTGGTAATAAGTTAATTCTACTAATGGCGTGTATAGAATAAATAATACCAGAATTAGACATCAAAAGCTGAGCAGCCTCAATGGCTGCGTTGGTAGAGGTGCGTCCTGCTAAACAGGAGGTCCTGAGTTCGATACCGCATTCGGACATGCATGCAACAAAAAATAATAATTGTTATAATGCAATTAAAATTAATAAAAACAGCAGTACAAACCTCCCGAGAGGCAAAATACAATAATTGTGTGTGAAGCCATGGCAGACAATTTATTGGAGAGGTCCAATTTAATATAAGAGTAACAGATAATTGTAAAGAAGCCCTTTATAATAAAATGTAAGAGCAATAGCGGTTAGCGCAGGAAAGTGTAACAGCATAACAACAGTGTATGGCAGACGTGTGTTGTGGCTACTGGATTAAAGGAGATGAATACTTGGATAAAAGAAGTAGTGGAGATGTCTGTAAACGGTTAAAGGTTACTAAACAAGGCATCGAGTAGTTCATGTCTCGCCGGAGTAACACATTAGTGTAGCGTGGATGGCTGCATTTGTAGTAATAACGCATATTTAGTAAATACAAGACCAAGGATTCACAAGACCGGTAGGATCAAGAAGTATATCCAGAGAAAGCCATAAAGAAAAAGAATACAGACATTATAATGAGCCACAGTGGTATTTGCAATCAAAAGAATCCGTACGTTCGTCATCATAAAAAGGAAAACCGTAACAATATTTTACATTGCAACATATTTTCAACATAGTTTTAGTTTACACTCTCGAACTTTGTTTAGAAAAGAAATCAAAGGTGTAAAAAGTGTTGAACATATGCAACATTTTTGTTATAAAAGAAAACGCCATAAGGAAATGGAACGATTTCGCTTATTCCACACGATTTTGCTCTTTCTGATGTCTGATTGATTGGAGTATTTAAATTTTTTAACGCTGACGAACAGACGGACATCGCTCAATCGACTACGCTATGCTCAGAACTCAGAATATATATATATATATATATATATATATATATATATATATATATACTTTATGGGGTCGGAAATGAATATTGTAGAAATTACACATGGAATGACAACCCTTTTTCCACTTTTTGAGGTAAAGGGTATAAAAAGAGGAAACGTGGGCTGTGTCATGACTAGAAGAATCCTGTCTCCAGTTAAGTTATTCGCAATAAAAATAGGGAACGAGTCTTTTTAAATTAGCCTATCGATGATCCGATAGCACCCAACTTTGTAACCACAAATCAAATGACATTTAATTACTTTTAGCATCTTATTAAAGTATCGTCAGACTTATAGTATCTTGACGGTCTAAGTCCCAGAATAGTCGCCTACTTGGAAACCTTTCTCGTTTAAGGTTTTTTGGCTTTCGGCTTAGATATTTTAGTTAAGCAATCCATAAACTTTTTTTACTCCTGTATTATATCTTTGTACTTTACACTACTTGTTCATATCGCTTAAATGGCCACCGCTAGTGGCATTCTTGGCTATATTTTTAATAATGTTTCGACGCTTGAGTTTATAATGTCATCTTCTGATGAGTGAGTTGAGGTAAGGTGAGTGTTTAGCTGGAAGGAAAAAAGTGATATAATGGGGAAAAAAAAGGACCAGATTGAGCATTATCCTATGTTTTTTTTTTCTTTCAAAAAAATCAAAGTCTTATCTTGTCAAAAGCTTTTTACAGCTTTTAAGAAATGGCATAAATCAACTATTTTTTATTTTTAACTTTAACTATATATATATATATATATATATATATATATATATATATATATATATGTGTGTTTCTTCAACACAGAGCGAAAAAACCGGGAGAGCGGGCATTTAATATTGCAAAACCTAACCTTTACCTTGATTTACCTTTTCCTTGATTTCGAAACTCGAAAATATAGGGGAGAAAAAGGTATGGAAGAGTCAGTTATGTATAAGAATCACGGTTTACAGTATTCGTACATGTGATTCCGTGCTAGCACCGAACCAATTTAAGTAAATTTTTTAACCTTATACTCTCTACTCTCAATACTGCTGCTCTTTTCTTTCTGTCACTATGACCCTTAATTATTCGAGCCTTTGTTTTAAATTACTTTCTTATTGATTCTGTATGTTACACGTAGTGACAGCGCAAGTTATATGCAAGTAATGCATATTTAATCTCTTTGTAAGTTTGTTTGTTTATTTCTTGGTTTTGTTTGTTTAATAGTGCGTTCATCACGGCTAAAGACCTGCCATTGTTCTGAAATTTTTTCTCAAAATTATCGAAATGTCGATTTTCAATTTTCTGCTCCAAAAATGCTGATTTTTCGATAAACTCCTAAAACACGGAAAATTTGTTTGTTTTAGTAAAAACATATTACTTTTGGGCATCATTAGAATTCAAATATCAAAGTATACATATATTAAAACTGTAACGGGGTCATTTCTCTACATAAAATATTTTTTGAAAATTTTGATGTTGGTGTATATAGATAGTAGTCGATATGTCATAAAAACACCCATTTTTGTCTGCCTGTCTGTATTTGCATCACGTTAAAAATGCTGGATGGATTTGAATAAAACTTTGTGAGGACGTCCCTTAGATATAAAAATAAGTAATCTCGTAGAGAGACAGATGTAAAAGCACCCAATTTCACCGGTATAATGGTACCGAAACAGTTGTCTGCACATCTTATTTTTGCAAATGTAAATTTTTAACACTGTCTACAGAACTCTGCGATAAATATTTAAAAACACATATTCCTTAATTTGAATTTTAACAAAATTAGAAATGACACGTTAATAAGTTCGTTGCTTCCTGGAAACTGTATTCTTAATAATGATAGTGATGTAAGTCAAAATAAAAAATTGCTTTAAACTTAATAATTTAATGTGATTTTCATGGTATTATCACAAGAAAATTACCCCAGCAAAAAAATTTTGAAAAGGTAATCGAGTGTGGAATTATACATTTTTGGCAGAAGTACTTCCCAACTAGATTGCTAACTTAATGATTTTAACAATGCATGAGACTTTTATAATCAATTACTGAGAATCGAATACATTAATTATTGTAGGAAATAATGAGTACCATTAGTACGGTAGTCTCTTTTAACATAAAGAACTAGTTCAATTACTACTTCATTTTTTTGACACTAATGTAATGTGTTTTGTAAGCGAGTAACAAAATATGGCAATCACAAAAGTAAGTCTTTATATGGCAAGTACTTTTTAAGGTAATGTCTAATTTTTTCTGGGAAATTGATTTTATAATTTTGAATTTATAGAATTAAACTAATAGTATTAATTAAATTAATTAATTAATTATTAATTAATTAATTTAATTAATTGAACACTGCAGCAAAAGAATAATGTTTGCGAACAATGAATGTCACTTGTCTCCAAATGCAATGTAAGATGATTTCAGAAATATGAACCGTATGATATGTTTTATAAAAATGCTTAAAGTGATTATAAAGACCCAAATAAATGGAATTATTGGTTTATTTCCACTATATATACGACCAATAGCCAATGACAGAAGCAATTTCTTTGTAAAACGGTTATTTTTATTTATTTTTTGTTATTTTATATCTTGTGGATATTATGTAATACAGAATGGTTCTGTTCTGTTTTGTTTTTTGTTAATATAAATATTTTTAATTGTATTTAAAATGGTTATTTGTAATTTGCAGATTTTTTTTAAAAGAAGTTGCCTTGATTTTGTTTTAAAATATGTATGTCGATTTTCTTATCACCCCTGCTTGATGGTGCAACAGGGTATTTATATTTTCAAACAGCATACTATGAGGTGAGAAAACGGGTTAACTGTTATTTTTATGTATCTGATTCAATTTTAATAAAATCTGGGCCGATCGATTGTAATAAAATTCGAGATAGGAGCTAGATGAGAGAAAAGGGGGAAAACGTCCATTTACGGATGTAAATTAAATTTTAAATTTTGTAGGTAAATAGTTCGATATTTACGTAAAAGTTAGAATATTTAATGTTTATAAAAAAGGACAAGGACAAAGAAAATTGTTAAAGTTAAATAGTTTAAGTACAATTTGTTGCAAAATATTTTATTACAAAGTCGGAGACAACAAAACGGTGGCTTCGTATTTATATTAAGATTAAGGATTACAAAATATTATTTCTCAATTGTTCGGAGTGGAGCCCCATAGTTAACAAAGATATACATGATTAATTAATTTAATTTAATAATTTAAAATTAAATACACAATTAATTTTAACTGAGGCATTATTTAGCAGTTTTTACTTCAATAAATATGTAAATAAATAAATAAACGGGTCTTTCAAATTTAACGAATTTCTTTGATTTTCTTTTTTTTCGTTTTCGGTTGTTTTAAAATATACAATTATACCACTTTTGCCATCTCTGGTCGGGAATTTATTAGCTTAAGATTTTTTTATCAAGGCGTTCAAATTATTTCCCTATTTAAAACAGGGCCTACTTAAACATACATACATGTATGAGTACAAATTTATTTATATATGTATGTATGTGGGTTTGTATATTTTCCCTGTTGTTGCATTGCATTTTTTATATTCTCTTCAGATTTTTCCAGCTTTATTTGCCCTTCAGTCATTGCAACGATTATTATTGTAGCTGTTTTTGTTGTTGTATTTATAATTTGTCTTTTGTTTTACTTTTTTGTGTTGCTTTAAAACGAGAGTTTTTTAATCTTATTGATAATGAGCATTTTTTCGAAACGTTCACGTGAGCGTCAACGTCAATCTGTAACTAAACTAAATGAAGTAAATGAGTGCATTGTAGTCATTGTCACCCAGCCAGTGTATTGCTGTGTGTGTGAGCCAGTGTGTTTGTGTGTAGCTGTTGTTTGCATAGTAGTAAGGAATGAGAAAAAATGGTTTCTTTAATTTCATACAATAGTATCAAAACGGCGCTGAACGATAAAACGTCGTAGCCCGGTCGCTCGTTTTGTACATACGTTCGTTTGTACGTACATTAGTTACGTTTTTTTTTTGTTTGGGTTCATTATTATAATTCTCATTACATTGTTTGCATGTATGTACGAGTTATAGATACGTTGTTGTTATTATATGTGTCGTCTAGCTACAATAGCGTAATTGTCGGTCGTCTTCGTGCCACAATGATGATTGTTTTGTTTATCCGAAAAACCGTACGCAATTTTTTAATTGGCGCGGAAAACGCCGTGTGAAATTTATTTATTCATTAATATTTTATCCCTTCTTTGTTTTATTTATGTTTGTGTTAAAAACAAAACAAAAAGTGATAAAAAATAAAAAAATAAATAAAAATAAAAAATGTTAACTAAAGCAAAAAGTGATAAAATTTGAATTAAATTTCTTAAAATTAAAGAAGAAATGAACTACAATTGGTCTGATTTGGGGACTGCAAAAAGAATGTTTGGATAAAAAAAGGAATACATACAATTAAAAATGCTTTGAATTAAACAAAAAAATAATGTGACGAAAAAAATATTCAAAAAAAGTTATGTGTAAAATTTAACAAAAAAGACCGATTTTATTTTGTTAAAAAAATATAAAACTTTTTTCTGTTTGAATCAGAGTTGTGTATTTTAGTACATTATGGGGCTTATTTTGAAAGGCGACAATTTTAGTTTTGCACATTTGTATTTAGCGGATAATTTTTGTTAATTAGGTTTTTTTTAACAAAAATTTTAACAAAAAATTCAAATCTGGCGAGGATTTCAATCAATATTAAACTTTGTGTTTGTTACCCTTACCACCTGCCGGCATAATGAGGAAATGATTTAAATGTGAATGTATTGGTTTTAGTTTTAAATAGGTATTTATTATTATTTTTATTTTTGCCAGGGTTGTCATGACACCCACAAGTTTTTAATTCTATATAACTTCAGAACTGCTGTCCAAATAACTTATAACCATTCAATTAGAATAGATTTCGGAATATGTAAATAAAAAAATTAAAGAAAAGAAAAATGGGGTGAAAAATAGACACAAGTCATTTTCTTTTATTTAATAGTATAAAACTTGAAGATTTTCTCGTCTTTAGTTTTTTCTTAAGTAGCTTTACGTTTTGCTAGTCCACTGGTATTTTTATAAATTATCGACAGGTATTTTGAAAATTGTTCATCTTTTTTATAATGAGTATTCGCTTGTTTTAGATAAAAAAAATAAGGTTTGATTTTGGATTTTTTTTAATACTTCATTCAGAAAATATCTTAAGCATTTGTTTAAAGAAAAAATTAATATAAAAAAGTTTAAAACCACAAAGTACTTCATTTGTTGCCGGGTTACTGTGGTGGCATTTGCCTACTTCCAAGATTACAATAGAACTGAAATCGCTATCTATCATTGATGTAACGTGAAGATGCATTCCCTATTTCCCTATTGTTCTCATATATAACACACGAAATATCCTAATACGTATCTGAGTTTTTCAAACAAAATTTATGTTTTTGTTACGTTTTATGTTTTTACCCCGGCCGTTATGTGAAAATCATTAGTTTGCATAAAACTGTTTGAACAAATTTTTTTCTATTATTTACCTACAAATCCAAATAATATTCTTTAATTAGGCAATTTAACTATCAAAACCCTTGAAGTTTTATTATTTTAAATATTTATGGAATTGGTATCAATTTTCTTAATATTGAAATCCATTACACAACTGCTCTTATCCTTGTATTTTTATTCGTAATGAGTCTAATAAATATGTTTTACGTTATAAGACTTTAGGAATTATATTCACAATAAGTTGGATTTTCAGTACCAAGTGATATTAATATTGTACCTTCTTAGGTTCCATTTACTTTAAGGAAGATACCTACATATATAGCTTAGGAATTTTTCTAATTGTTATGTACGAGAACGTGTGGCAATATCTTTGTGTTTTCCAATGGTTACCATTGGATTAGGATTGATTTTTAGTTGAGTAATACGCGTTATAGGTACGTATATGGTCTCCATTAGGATCGAGCTTTCAAGTTTTGCCGATCAACGGGTTATGTTACAGTTTTATAAAATATTTAACTTTGGACGTTTTACGTTCAAAACTTTTTTTTATGAGCAGATCTTTTATTGTAAGAGTATAAAGAGTATGGAATATTCTACTCTCTTATAGAGTTTGCATTTTGATAGATCTATTCTTGAATTTAATAAGAATACTTATGAGATAATATACTTTAAGCAAACTTCGCTTTTGGTGCAAATTGGCGGTTAAATAAATTTAGTGTATTAATGTTAATATTTTCTAGAACTGTTGAATTACGAATTATTTAGCCTTTTTTAGTTTGTCACAATGTTAAATAAAATTTAGCCTTTCTAATAATATAAAGGAAAAAGAAGAATAATTCACGAGGGAAAATAAAAAAGAATGCAGGCTCTTAATTGACTGAAGTAGGTAAAAAAATTAAATTAATTAAAATGGCAAAGACAAAGGCAAACTTGATTTCAACAAAAATTAAAATACGCCAATCGATCAGACATGGTGTCCAAAAAGGTTCTATTGGAAATTAGCAAGATCGGTCCATGTTCTTAGACGCAACGGGCGAAACACGACGCCTACCTCTAATTTTTCATATTATTTGGAACAATGAAGTAACTCCAATCAAAAAACATTGGCGCTCGCTTATATTTTCCGAGTTACGGATCTCTAAAATTTAAAATTTTTTTAAAATATCAATATGGGTATCATTTAAAAGCTTTTGATGAGATCTTTAAGGAAATACTAAACTTTTTCTAAAAGGATTAATCCATTAAGAGCCGATAACAGTTTTATGTACAATTATATCTCAGTCACCCCAATATCTTTTTTTTTTTTTTGTTGATTGGAGAAACTTCACTGATCTAGATTTACATATATGGTGAAGGATATATAAGATTCGGCTTAGCCGAATATAGCAGTCTTACTTGTTTTTTGATAGATTTAAAAATTTTAATTTAGCATTATCCTTTTTATCATACTTTTTTCAAAATCAATCTTTTTTAAATTTTTCCTTACATAGCGAAATAAAACATTTTAAAACGCCTTATTCGTTTTCCAATTTTATTACAATTTTGAATATTATATCCAAATACAAAAATCAATTCGTAAGAATCGATAATAGTCTTTGTGCCATTTTATTGAACAATTACGTAGTCAACTACCAGCAGATTTTGTTTTTAATTTTTTTTTACGCAGAAGTAGAGCAAATACTTTAATTAATAAAATTCAAGCTGTATGCTTAGAAGACATTGTGGGCTGAAGCGGCAAAATGTAAACCGATTTGTCGGAAAGTGAATAAAAGGCAATGACTTATGTTAAGAATTATGACGAACAACCTTTTTTTTTTTAAATAGATATGTGCATATGTAGCTATTAAAGTAGCGTAAGCATTTGATGTATATTTAATACTGATGTTTTGTAATAGTGCAAATTATTTTATGTTTATTATTATACAAAAAATATACTTTTAAATAATTAGATTTACCGTCTGAAAATTGATTACATTTTGCTAATTTCTGTTCATATTTAATGAAAGGCATATAAAGTAAAAAAATAATAATAATAAATTCTAACTTTAAAAAGCGGCCATTTATTTTTTTAGCCCTTTTTTAGTTTAATTTAGCCTCTTTAAAAAAAAAATCAGAAAACAAAAAACAAAAAAAAAAAAAAACATGGACAACAGTGCACTTGACAGACTCTTCCTTAAAGTTAAATATTTTCAACTAAATAATAATTAAATAATTTTTATATTTATAAAATCTATATATAAAAAGTCAGAGACAAAACTGGAATCCTTTTTTTCATCTGTTTGTCAACCGATTTTGTTTGTAGATACAGTGCACCGTGTTCATCTGATTTTAATAGGCTGAGTATTTAAAAAATAAATAAGTCCTCAAATTGTTACAAAACATACATATATTAAACATACATATTTGATTAATGTGTTCAATAACAAATTTGGTTGAATTTTGACAACATTTGTACTATTAATGTTATGTTTTTTCCGTATGAAAAAATTAAAATAAATTTTTGTTTTATAAATTTTAATCCTATTTATGGAGGTTATAATATTGAACGATTCATAAAAATACGCACAACAATTGTTTTTTGTATATAATTTTGTGAAAAATATTTAAGTTTTATTAAATTAATTAAATCATTTAAGTTCATTTAAAAAATAAAAATGATATTACATGTTTAATAATTTTGAACATTATATTAAATATATGCTGTTTATTTATGATTTATGCTGTTTATGAATGATTTTAAATATGAACATATTGACAACACTTTTTATTAATGTAACGTAAAAGCGTAGGAAAATTCGTTTATGAACATGTCCTGACATCAGCATAAAGTATAATAAGTCTAAACAAATAAACAGCTATTCGTTCAACGTTTTGCTATTTCTACCTTCACTGATTTATTGTTTTTGGCCTACATTAAAAATTGTTGAACAAAGTTTTATCCATTGCTACAACTTCTACCGAAAATTTATCTAAAACTCTGCATTGATTCTTTGTTCTTTTAGTTCATTCATGAAAAAAGTGATAAACGCAAAACCTGCTTGCGGTTATGCGATTACGATCCTTTTATTTAAGCTCCGGTTTTTTTAATTACAGCTGTCTTTTTATACCCTTCATCACAAAAAGTGGAAAAAGGGTATTAATAAGTTTGTCATTTCTACAATACCTATTTCCAACCCCGTAAAGTATGTATATATTCTGACTTCTTATTCAAAGCGAAGTTGATTGAGCGATGTCCGTCTGTGCGTCCGTGTTAGTATTGAAATCAAGTATGCCTCGGCAAACAAAACAAAAAAAAAATTTTTTTTGTCAATCGATCAGATGTTCGACACTATATCTAATCCAGGTGGAGAGGTGCTAATGGAAATCGGCAGATCGGCCTATGTCCTTCGAGGCAGCAATCAAAACACCAAGCCTACCTCGAAATTTCATTTGAAACAATAAAGTAACCCCAATCAAAAAAATAATAATATGAGGCGATAGAGAATTAAAAAAAAAAGAAAAACACATCAAGTGAAAAAAGTGGCGCTCGCCCATATTTTCCGAGTTACGGGACTCTGAACTTTTCAAATTTTTCAAAATATCATTATGGGTATCATTTTAAAGCTTTTGAAAAGATATTTAAGGAAATACTAAAATTAAAAAAAAAAATGCTTAACCCATTAAGAGCCGATGGCATTTTTATGTAAAATTATATATATATGCAGTACCAAAAGATTTCTTTTAAATCTCTGTCACCTCAATATTTGCTTTTTTGATTAGAGTTACTTCACTGAACTAGATTTGATGGTGAAGGATATATAAGATTCGGCATAGCCAAATATAGCACTCTTACTTGTATTTTTTTTTTACTTTTGATATTTTTAATGTCAAATAAAGTGATTATTTTATTCATAAAATCCGATTATTTCATTCATATTTTTCGTAAAAATTATCAAAATTTGTTTGGTAATATTACTTTAACGTTCTTTTATAAATGAAATCAAAACACTTTCAGTTCAGTTATATAATTACTGTTTTAATAAAGAATAGATAGTGTATAGTGTCCTAGAATCTGAAGATGACAATTAAGAAAAAAAATTAATTAAAAAATGCCATTAAAAACTAAAAGGCTTGATATATAATTTTATTCTTTCTTTTAATTTGCCCGACCCATAAATGTAAAAGAGAATTCTCTTCATCTACATTGTATCTTAATTTTAATACTCAAGGACGACAAATACTTCGTTGTACATTGCCTCACCTTGAAAAACCACGTATGTAGAAGCAAAGCTGAAGCAGATGAAACAAACGGGGGTTCTAAACTAAGTCACACTTCAAACTTCCACTTGATAACGGGATCCTAAATCCTAATTTGATCTTACGGAATTTAGTCAAATGCGGTAAAAAAAATTCTACGAATAATTTGAACCTTCGCAAAAATCTAACGTGTCATTAGTTACAGCCTTAATATTGAAATATGCACATCCATATCCCTAGCTCGAAACATATTAAGCGATCGTGCTTAATTCGACTAAGAATGTATTGTAGGTTGAACACTAGAAAAATGAAAATTTATAATTGCAGCCCTTATGTGAAATAATTTTCTTCTGTCTAGCACTGGATGGACTTAATATTGTAGCATTCTTAAAAATAATATTTGAAAACTTGTTGTCATTTTAATTACATATGCACATACATATATTTAAGATCCGAGAATTATTTTGAAAAAAAAATATATATATATAAGAGATTATTTGACATCGAACATATTGTCAACAATAAGTAAGGTTGCCGTCGTCTATTAATGTAGAATTTTAAACACAGACTCCTTTGCTAAATTATATTTAAATTGTTAGATTTAGGTATAAAAACTACGATATGTAGTTATAAGAAATTTAAAAAAAAGTTACTTTAAAGGAAATAGAGTGTAAAGTAAAGTTATCGCATGAGCTTTAATTTAAAGTCGCTTAACTTTTTGGATTGTGAACTGCAGAACACCTTAAATTTCATTTCCAGCTGTAACCTCGAATGCTATTTACAGCAACAAAAAGCATTTATGCATTTTGTCTATTTCTCTAAATCCCAAAGAACATTTCTTTTGCATTTTCACATTTCGTTTGCATTTAAACACACCGACTTTGTTTTATTTCCGTCGGCTGATTTAAAGCAAAATGTAAAAAACACAAGTGAAAAAAAGAAATTAAATATTTAGTTACTTTTTTAAATCACTTCTCATCAAGCAGTGAGCATGTGTAGGTTTTACGGGTGGTAGTGGTAGTAATTACTGATGATGATATGCAAGCCAAAAAAAAACTCTCTTTCAATGAGTGGAATGTTTAATTTAATGTGTGTGTTTAGTTAATGAGTTTTTTCTGTTCATAATGCTGTATTTTGAGAATAGTACAGTGAAAAAGAGAGCAAGAGAGAGAGACAGCATTGTTTTTATCATAAAGTAAAATAATGAAAAAAAAATGTGACAAAATAATTAATGCATTTTCAGAATAGTAAAATTCGTCAACGGGCGTATGAAATAGGGGTGCAAATTGTGAGATTGTATTTTGAAAATAGCTCTTTTATAAACAATTTAGATTTAAACTTAAAAAAGTACCCAAAACTTGGTATCTAAAAACATCATTAATGCTTCAAAGGTTTGTTTTCAAAACTGCCACTATTTATCAAATGTGGAATATAATCAGTTTTCTTATGTTCAAGATGTATATTATTATATTTTTTTATTTTTCAAATATGAAGCAGATACGGTAAAACATTAATAATTAATACGTATTTAGGCTTAGTTTTCGAAAAAAAGGAGTAACGAAATTTATTTTTTCAAAGAAGTTACAATTTCTTAAAATATAAAAGCCTTTCGATTGCGATATACCGGTTAAGTTAAATTTTGGATTTTAATTCTGAAAGGAAAATATGCTGCTGCAGAAAAATAAACTCAGATAATTAATCAACGAGGCCATTTTGAAATTTGGGTATAATTGTGTATTTGTGTTACATTATCTCAGCAGTCATGTTGATTTCTTGAAATTTGTATATAAAAAATAAATTTTTACATAGATAGACTAAAGACATTTTTGCTAACAATAGGCAGTTGCGAAAACAAACACACAAAAGTGTTACAAGTAGTATCAATATCTTTTCCATTTTTTGTCATGATTTACTAAGGTTTTCTGGTATTAATTAAGTACCGCTTTTTCTGTGCCAAAATAAAAAATTCATGTTATTATTGAGGGACGTTCCTTTTAAACAGATTTTTTGCCATTAAATATTTAACTATTACACAGCTTTAATGAACATACATAAATAGTGTAGTACTATTCTCTTAACTTAAGGGGAGAATAAGTCTCATCACTTATAATGGAGAATGCGTCTAAGCAATAAAATAAAAACGAAAAAAAAAATTGCAAAAATTACTACTTGCAGAGTAAATAAATTTAACGCTCTCTTACACTTCTCTCTAGCCAAATCTCTCGTTCTCCCTCTCAATCCTCAAAAAAAAAACACATCTGCTTTCTTAACTTTTTTGTCTGATCTATAACCAGCTTAAAATGCTACTGCTTGTTCTTGATCTGCTGCTGCGGATGTTTATAATTCACTCATTTAGCTGTTGTTAAAAACAACTACAGTAAAGAGTTGAATTATTTTTAAAGTGTGTGTGGGTTTGAAAATAGCAACAAAAACAAATCATCTGAATAAAAAAAGGTGTTTGCAGTGGCGAATTTTTTAACTCATTTCTTTTTAATTTTTTTATTTGCTTGTGTTGTTTTTATGATTGGCGTGTAGGATGTGTGAGGATGCTCTGTATGGGTGTGTGTAACTTTTTTGTATATGTATCCTACTACAATCATTAGCGAAAACCGCGCAATGCGTGTACTCCTTTCATTATTTATTCCTTTAAAAATTAAAAATTTGTACATAAGTATCTGTATAAAAATAATAAAACAACAAATCACCTAAATTGGGAAGCTGAAATTAATTTATAAAAAGAATGTACCTAGTTTTGTTGTTTTTTTTTTGTCGTCATACTGATGAAGCAAACGAAAGTTTTTTGATCATAACCAAAACTGTTAAAATAACACTTTAACTGTTGTGCCAGTGCTGTTTACTTTTTTTTTATTTTTTGGGAAAAGTGTTTTAATAATAAAACTCAATAACTTAAATTCTTTTTAAAAATCTTTATAGTTAAAAAATAATAAATAATAAAATATAGCAAAATAACTACAAGTAATAAATAAATATTTATATATATATTGAATTGCTTGAAAGAAAAATAAATAAATCAAACATGAAATCTCTAAAGTTCCTATAAATTTAATTAATTAATACTTATAATGTAAAAAACAACCAACGACAAGCTACTAAAATTTAATAAAATATTAAAAATTTTAAAAACAAATTCCAAATAACAATAAAAACATAATTTATTTTATTATTTATAAAAATAAATTAATTTATACAAATAAAAAATTAAAAGCTCAAATTTAAAATTCATTATATTTGAAACATAAATTCTTTAAAAAGAAATTGCCTATAAAGACACCAAGAAATTGATAGCTAAAAACTACAAAAATAAATTTTACAATACGAATGAGAATCACAATTTTTCGTTAAAAAAAAAAACAATATTTCAAAAAATTTTCTGTGACTGCATTTGCTCAAAACCATGAAAAAGCTTCTGTAACAAAAAGGTAAGCGAACACAAACATTTAACTAGAAAAAGGTTAACAATTCGTAATTAAAATTTTTATGTGGCACGAATTGCACCTACACAAATCCTAGTGGTATATCATTATTTTTTTCACATAAGTATTTTGTTAAAAATGGTAAAAAATTATATTCTTAAATCCATCAAGGGGGTTATAACTTTTGTCCGATTGGAGTAAAAAGTGCTGTTAAATTGGTTTATTTCATAGATAAGCGCTTTGTTGCAGTAAAAATAATTATTTATTTATTTGCATTACCAGTAAATTTTTATTGGTTACTGAAAAGTTTTGAAGTTATTAGTAAATTTAACTGAAACGAAATTTTATTTGCATTACCAGTAGAAAACTTTTCGTTTATAAATGTAATAAACATGTCGTTCTTAAAATTTCATGACACTTTTTGTGGTCAACATGTGCAAGTAAAACTGACTAAGTAGATTTAATTAAATTAAATTTATAAAAAAGCAAAGTTATGAGTACATTTTTACTAGTTACCGAAAAAATTTCAGATGAAATTGGTAATGAAAACTTAATTTCATTATTAGTAAAATTTACTGGATACTTCATTTGTATGGTGTATTTATTTATTTTATAACATGTTACAGAAATAGTCCTTTGTAATTTCAAAAATCAAATTGCAATAATTTAAGACGAGATCACATACTTAAGTGTCTTAATTCTATCTGAAACCTCAAAATGAGCTACATATTTCAAATCTATCTCTGCGCAATGTTTGTCAAATACAATACGCGCGCCCAAATTATTAATATATTATTTATATTAATTTAACAGAAGTAAATTAGCTTACTTTTTCAGACCATAAAAAAAAAATAAAAATAAAAAAATAATAATAAAAAAGTTTTGTAGAAGTGGGTAGCAAGTATTAAATATCTAAAATGTTTTTTTTTTTTTTTGTACTCAATACTCGCCATAACCAGAGTGTTAAACTCGATTTTTAATCCGACCTACAACTTTCCTTAGCACTCATTTTGACTCCTTTACTTCTGTTAAACGAAATGCGATAATCGATTGCTTAAATTAAATGATGGTTAAATTTATATACCCTGCAGCACTGATAGACACCAAAATTAAAAAAAAAAAAAAAAACTGTAAATTACCAGGTATTTGATATTTCATTATACCATCTAAATTTCACACAAAAATATTACATTGTCACTGTCACCAACTTTCAACAAAAAAACTATATTTTAAGAAAATTCGTACACAGTTTTTCTGTTGACACAGCCGAAAATAGCAATCTCACTTGTCGCAATTATTATTTATCAGTAACAAGAAGAGTAAAAGTTATAAAGGAACGTTCTTAATGCAAAAAATTTTTTGGTTCAGCTGTACCAATAATTTTATATCTGCTAATAGCCAACACAGTGATAAAGATCGGGAATAATCTTTAAATCGGTAAAAATTGTATGAGAATAACTTGTCATATGTATGATACATTTGAAGAAGACTTATTTATAGTCACAACGTAGTCTCTAAATGATAACACGCGTCTTGTAATACGCAAAATAGTATGCAGCCAACGATTTTTATTTCAAAGAAGATGTATTTCAAATAAACCAGAGCCACTTTAAATGCTACATTCGTCAAAATATTTGAAAATTTGAACACCAGGTCGCTCCATGTCTATATGTGCAATGAAATAAGCTTGTTTTCCCATACCCATACCCATACATTAGGTATAAATTGAATTTCGAACCCATAAAGTTTACACATATATACAGCCAGTTAGCTACCGAAGTTTCTCCAAAATATCACATTTTTACTGAAGTTTAAAAAAAATCTTCATCAAAAATTAGAAAAAAAAAATCCTGCCTAAATTCCACAAAAGTCATCTTGAAAAATAAAATACAAAAAAGACAGAATTGAGTGTCAGAAAAATTTCCGTTTGATCATTACTTATTTGTAACAAATGTTCATCAAGTTCCTCGCTTTTTCGGCAGCTGCAGTTTTTTGGACACCCTATATTTATGCAATTTTAACAAATAAAATAGAACATGTCTAAAAATGGTGCCACCCATATTTTCTAAGCACTTTTCCTATTTTCTGAGCACATAGACAAGTTTTCTTAAAATAAGAAGAAAGCTGTAACAATCTCATAGCGAAATCGCGAATAATTTTTTCCCATTTTCAAGTAGTAGTAAGATGTGTTCGAGTCACCTGTTACGGAATTGTTCGAGTTGTTAAGAGACTTAGATAATGAAGCTGTATTTAAATTAACTATTGTGGAAATGTAAGTCGATTTACCAAGATACCGCGAAAAGGAAAGAGGAAGTTAAACTTAAAATTAATTTCGTTTACTTGAAAATCAATAAAAAATTGCTTGCCTTAAACCGTTAATCTTTATGAATAATTCTTTTAAACAGGTTTCACTGTCCAAGAGTATGGCCACACACATCAAATTACGTTAACTATTTTCACACCCTTATATTCCATTACCAAACTTTATACTTGTTTAACTGTTCAACAGTTTGGCAACATACATCAAATTAAAGCAACTATAGGGCCGCCCTTTAATTTCCAAATTCAAATTATATACTTGCTGTTGTAGTAGACGTAGCAGTCATATTCTTTGGAAATTACAACCGTCTGTCTATAACGGTTTAACAGTTTAGCCATATATATCAGATTACATCAACTATTGTAAAACCCTTTAATTTATGTTTTAAAATTCTTATACGTCTTATTATACAAAATAAAGTAGTAGGTATTCTGTATAATTTTCAAGTGTTTGTACATAACGGTTAAAATGATACGGTCATATAGGTCAAATTACATTAATTTGGGTAACACACTTTAATTTCTGAATTCTTTTTCTAAATTTTCTTTTCGTTATAGCGGACTTAGCAATACTGGTCTCTTGTAAGTTTTAGCTGTCTGTCTGTAACGGTTCAAAAGTTTGGCCACATATATCAAATTACATTAACTATTGGGACATCCTTTAAATCATAATTTTAAATGTTTTTACTTGTTATTGTAACGTTCAAAGTAATCGACATTTTTTTCATATAATATTTATGAAACAAACTAATAACTTTCATTATTCATTTATCGCCCCAGCGCCGATATGGCTTAGAAGGGGCTATTTGGCAACATATTTCATATATAAAAAAAAATAACAATAATATTTTACGTACATATGGATTTATAAAAAAATATTTATAAATAGCAAATTAAAAAAAAAATAATGCATATATATATATATATATATATATATATATATATACATTTTAATATAAGTGATTACATAAGAAGTGTTTGTATATTTTGCAATAAATAAGACTTCACAAAACTTATAAATCTTAAAAGAACTGGAATGTTTCGTATTAAATTTAGCAATTGATTAAATTCGTGTGGTCCAGCAAACGCAATGCGCTGCTTTGTTAATTGTAAACGGCATCTTCAAGATCTTATGTTTTCCGATTGTCTGGTGTTTCTGTGAGTTAAAGATATATTTTGTGACAAATGGTAAGTATTTTCTCTTATTGTTTTGAACATATATGTATATTAACAGTTTATGTTTGTAAAGACCTCGAACTGGCAGACTATCTTTAGCATAAATATTATAAAGATCCACAGTTGAAAAACGTATTGGCAAATTAAACACAATCTTTAATGCTTTGTTCTGTGCAGAATAAAGTGATTTTAATGTTTGATTGTCTTTACGGCCGTATATAATTGGTTGGTACGTCAAATGGCAATGATTTAATGATTTATAAATAAGTATTTTTACATTACAGGAAAGTTTTTTCTTAAATTTGAAAAGTATTCCGATTGCAGATAAGATTTTTGTCTTGATCTTTTTAATGTGAACATCCCACAGAAGGTTATGATTGAGCTGTAGCCCCAAAAACTTAACTTAATCTGATTCTGATCCCACCAATTTCCAAGCGTTTGTCTATAACAGTTAAAAAGATAGGCCCATATAGGTCAATTTACGTCACCTATGGGGACACCCTTTAATTTTAAGATTTATTTTTGTATTACTTTGTGTTATTGGGAGCTATAGTAATACGCAGTCATTTTAAATTTTTAAGAAGTTCCCATTGTAGTTCATAATTCATGTAAAAAATATGTATGTTGTATGGGAACACCCTTTAATTTTTATGATTATGATCTGTTTTTAAAACGTAAGCATAATCTATCACATTACAAAAAATTTTCAATATCGGTTCTGAAATGGCTGAGTTCTGCAGGCACAAACATTAAAAAGCAACATTCAGACGAATTAATAACCTCCTTTTTTTTCAAGTCGGTTAAAAAGACCTAAGACTTGTAGCTAGTCGGAGTAACAGCTTTTGAAAACATCGAAGAACCGCATTGAAGACCTACAAAAACTATAAACGGTGTTCGGGGTACACAAAAAAACGTAAACTTTAAAATTTCACAAAAGGTATGTATAAGTAAATCGGATCTTTCTGAAGCATTATGTCTAAAGTACCTCAAAGATAAAAATCAAGGTCTCACATAACAAAAGCTGTTGCGCTTGCAAGCTCAAATAGACTGCAGAGGATAAAAGAGAGTACTTCAACTCCTCCAATATTTTACCCACAAAGGATAACATAGAAGAAGCCTTAGCGTTGTTTATGGGCTTGGAATTGTCAAAGGAAAAATATTATATTTTACGAAGCCCCTTCAAGAACCATAATGTGAATGAATATATTTTCTGGATGAATATTTTTCTGTTTAATTAGGAAAAATATTTCTTATAACTTTTTAGACGTAGGTACGTACGTGGGTATGTATAGATGATGATAGAGTGAATTAGTTAATCCTCCGTACTCAATTAAGTGTAATTAGCAGGGTTGGATTTACGGAAAGAAATAAAAAAACCATATAAGAAAATGCTTGGAAATCCAGTAATTTATTCTTCTGTAGTTGATGCTTACCAGTTGAGGATAAATAAAAGAGTGACTTAAAATACTTAAATTGCTTGCAGCAAAACTATGTTTTTGTTTTTTGACATTTTGTCGCACGGATTCGTTTTAGTTGACATTTCATTAGAGCGAATATAAAGTCTTATATCTGGTATACAAAAATTCATTGGCCGTTAAATTCAAATATGGTATAAACAGAGTAAGCTTATAAAAGTAAGAATAATTATAATAATAATTCAGAGACTGACTATGCTAATGATAATTTAAATGGTAATACTAAAAAAACAAAATAAGTAAGTGTTCAAACTATGTTTGGACACTGGATATAAAAAGATTAAATCTGCCAAAAAAAAAGGAAGCAGTAATATTTACTGTAAAAGTTACTAAAGTATCTGCAGTGGTAAAAGTGCAAGACTTAATGGATAGTACAGCCAAACGCCTTATTCAAAGTTTGCCTAAAAAGGAAGCAGTATTACTTCTACTTCTCTAAGTGGGGATGTGATAGATCATCAGTCAAAGCGACAAATGAGACAGCTATTACAGATGCAAATATGCATATGGCTTCTGTAGTTCCTTTACGATTTGGAAGTGAAATCTCTGTCATTGGAAAAATCCTCGCCCATCATCACTTCAACTTTGCAGCCCAAATCTACAAATTTCTTAACTCGTTCTTGAGATAAAGAATGATTGCCTGTCCTGTAATAACAGATACTTCGCCAATTTTGAAGTGTGCGATTTGTAAAAAGTCACAGAATGACTTTAAAAATCTTGATGATTCAAGTGATGAGCAAAACTATGAATATGTAATTTCTCCGCTACATGCCGGAATTTGGTACATGGAGTTTATTTAAAAATTAGCATATACAATTCTGCGAGAAGGCGAACGTTTTGATCTGCTTGAAAAAAATTTCTACTAAATGTATTTCTGAATGGCTGACAGTAGACTGCCCGAAGCGGGGTATGGAAGTACTAACATTTGTAATACATATAACAGAGAGAGAGAGAGAGAATTTATTATTATTTATTGTTATCCTAAATGTCATTAAGTCTAGAGAAATGGTAAAAGTCCCAAAGGTTGATGACTATGAACAAAAAATTTACCAACTTTTGGCTCCAACGTAACCTGAGAAAAATACTTACTCCTACGGTGCATATGATTTTGGCTCATGGTAAAACTTTAATTGAATATCAATGCTTATTTTTAAGCGGATGAGAAGATAACCCTTCCTTTGCTTTGAAGATTGTAAATATCTTCATTAGTTTTAAAACTTATGATTTTTGCAACGAAAAAAGTCAAAAGGCCCCACGGTGCGGCGTTGCACTGTGTCACAAGGGTGGCCAAAAATGGTTAAAGTTAATGTTAGAGTTTGAAGGTTTTTTTTTAATTTTATTTTTCTATCATCTTAAAATGTTTACAAATTTTAAAGCTACAATGGATAAAAATTAAGGTTTGTTTACAGCATACGAAATACTAAGAATTTTAGTATTTGAATATAACGGCTACAAAAATTTGTAACAGAGCTGTAAGTGATACTTCTAGTTATAATAACAACTCTGTTTTGTTTACAAATATATATCAAATGTCAGATACCGTTAGAAAGAATATAGAAGTGAGGCATTATCAAAATTTTTTAGCAACCGTGACTTTCTTAGAGAATTTAAAAGAAAGCACAAATAACATTTTTCCTGTTTTTTGTACTTTGTAGCATCAAGTATGTATTTAATTCTTTTTGTAATGGTTTTTTTAGTCTCAACCTCGTTGCGGATTTGTACAATTTTTCAACCGTGGCTGGAGATAAAGAAAAACAAACCCTGCCATGATACGCATCATATTTTAAGGATTTTATAGAAAATCATTTTAAACGAGTATTATTAAAAAGCAAACCACAAAAAATAAGGCTCACTCTTTTAAATATTTCTAACAATTGGTCCTAAATCATCGCATGACATATAGATTTGAAACTGCGTGAATTCATTTGCAATGAAAGTTTCCGTATAAAGTTTTGGTTTTGCAATAAAACTAAATTGTGCCATATACCCATCCAATTCTGTTTTTACACAGTAGATAAGTTCCAGAAAAACCGTGCAAAGAAGACATTGATCGTGTGCAAGAATATCTTATTGGTTCCTTGTCTTCAATTTTTTTATTTTTATTTTACTAAATCACTAACATATATATTTTACGCTTATTTGCACTTTAAGCTCAAAATTAATTTAAATTAAATAGATATGTTGTTACAAAATAAAATAGGTTATTTAATTAAAAAAAAAATTACTAAACATGTCTGATTGCAATGATAGTTCACAAAATTGCACATGCATATTCACACATTTCAGTTGATCTGACCATAAATTTACTTTTATTTACAAAAAGGGAATTCCCTTGAATTTGTGCTATTTACAATTGATCTAAACAGTACATTTGCTCGTATCCAGAAAGACGAAACTCCCCTTAATTTGAGATATGAACAAAAGTATTTCGCAAAAATTAAATTTGGCAAAAAAAAATTTTTTTAAACAAAAAATTTTGAATCGCGCTAAATGGAAAAAATCGTGTTAAAACATTTAAAAAGTTTTTTTCTAAGCCGTGTAAAAAAGACCGTGTAAAAACAGAATTATTTGTACTATCTTAAGAGGAACAAGTGGCACAGGCCGACCGAATGTTTCTTATGAGGAGAGTTCAATGAGAACAAAAAGGAGGCGTCAAATTTATGACGATTTTAAATTTTAATTGTATGGGGGTTGGAGTGGCGTTTGACCGATTTTTTTTAATTAACAATATGTTACAATATTTCTAAATATATTTACATGCAAAGTTTCAATCTTATCGGATCGCTAATTTCTAAATTGTTACAATTTTTAAATTTTAGTTGTATGGGAGGTGAGCGTGGCACTCGTTAGATTTTCTCGAAATTTTGCATAAATACTTCCTTTTCTAAGAAAAAAATTTATGCCAAATTTACCTTCTAGCTCTAGTTGCTTTTATTTTTGTTCACCCATTGTATAAAATTGCGACACAGTGCGTTGTCTAGCTCTAATTTTAGGGCCTTTTTAGGCACTGGATAACCTATTGTAGCATTATTTACTAGGAGGCTCCACTCCAAACAAAAAATAAAAACCATATTTCGTAGTCGAAAGGCTAACTTCGGAGATAACATACATATTAAAAATTTCAGAATAGGGGTGATCTATCAGGTCAAATCTTTGACCACAAGTTGGTTGGGATTAGGTTTGCATGTTTAAAATTAGTATCACGATTTTTCAACAAGAGGGAATTTTTTTTTTTAAATTAATGTTTTAATTCGATAAATAAATCTGTATTTTTCCTTCATCAAAAGTTTATCACTTTTAAATTTGTTTTGCTCTGCCCTTTCTTTGGAACTTATTTTTAAAGGATTTTTTTGGCACCTCCTCTTACTAAATAAACTTTAGGTATCCGAGGCATCCCTGTTACTTTTTCTCTTAAAATATCAAAAAAAAACAGCTCTTAATATATCAATGCAATATCGTGAATAAAGGCATTAGTGTAGTCTATCCATTTATTTTAATTGTTCTATTATCTGCGTTTGAAGTTTCATTAATATTGGTTTAGCCGTGATCCTGTTAACATCAATTCAGACGCATAAAAATTCCCGCTTCCCCCTTTTCTCCTCTCATGGTTCGCAGTTTGAAAATATAAATACCCTACTGCACCTTCCAGATAGATCTTTACCTGTGGTTCAAGTTTTGTGCAAATGTTGAAAATTGTTTGATTAGATATTGTATAGCAAATTTAATATTTCTTTTTAATTAACAAAAGAAAAAACAAGTAAAAGTGCTATCTTCACTAATTTCGAAATACACTCAAACATGTAATGTTTTTATATAAAAATAAACGTAATCAGTAGTCAGTTTTAAAAACTTGTCTTCTCGGCCTGAAGCAAGGTCTTGTAACGGTTACCAGTTTTGTGGAAAACTACTTTCAAATAATTTTTTTTTAACATTTTCCGAGTTTTATTTTTTTATCCAAAATATAAAAGGTATTTTTTATTAAATAGGAGAAGGTTATCAATTTGCTTGTGCCCGCAGAACTCAATCATTTCTAAATCGAGTTTGTTTTTTTTTTTATAAAAGTTGATCCTTAAAAGAAATTAAAGGGGGTCCCAATGCAATACACATAATTTTGACATGTCTATTAAACCGGAACGGACACACATATAAAATTTTTACAAAGTTGTTATAATTATGGCTCATAATAACAGAAAGTAATAAATAATAGACTTAAGAAATAAAGGGTTTTCCCATAGTTGAAATATTTTGCTCTATATTTTAAACAGTTATAGCGAAAAACTAAAAAATTACACAAAATGTGTACTTCTCTGTCGGCTTTAACAAAAAATATAATTATATAAAATTAGGAATAAAAGGGTGTCCCCATAGGTATCAAATTGTTTGTAACATTTCTATCGTGAAAATTTATATGAATGCATTGGTATTATGTTTTTTGTTTATTATGATTTTTAAATTTTTAAAATAATTTGAATGTTTTTTGAGTTTAAAAATTTATGAGAATGTATATGTTTAAATATTTGAATTTTTTGTATTGAATGTTTTCTGACCCAGTAGTTAGCATTTGGAAGATTGTTTTTACAAAAATCACCAAAGTGAGTCTTTTAAGACTACCCAAGTTGACTTAAAACTGATTAATCAGTTGTATGTTTATAAAGGGACTCGAATATAATTCCGACAAACGCACTCGTGACTCGTTAAAAAAAAAACAAAAAGTACCAAAAAAAAATGCTTGAAATTTGACTGTTTTTAGAATTATTGTAGAGACATATTTATCGCAGCCTAACGATTAAAAAATGATTCAATTATTTTATTTTTATTTTTCGGTAAGATTGTATGTCATTTCGTAAAAAAATAGGGATACTAACGTTAAATGAATTTTTGTTTTTTTTTTTAAATAAAACGTCGTAATTACAGAAATTTTATATGGCTGTTAGTTTTGCAAAATATGAAAATGTTGAAAAACCGTATTCAGAAAATTCCAAAAATAATGAAACAGAATGACGAAATTTCCAAGGAAGTGATGAAAAATTTTATCATGTTTTTAATATCCTTAAAAGAATGAAAATCCAAAAGAAAATCATGGTGGCTCGGAAGAGCATGAAGACCATCACCCAATGCAATATGTTGCTATATCAGCAGATGAAAATGCAGAGAATTATATTGAAGATTTATTTATGGTACACTTGGAGGAGAAACTACGTGATAATGAAAATCAAACTTAAGTCAGTTCAACCGTGTATAAAAACGATGAAACCGAATATTATGAATATGATTTAAATATTGTAAGCAATTGAAGCGAAATAGAAGAAGAGCGTTTAGTGGGTAAAAACTTTAATAATTGTGATAACTCAAGCAGCAAAGCATCATCGCAGAAAATTAGTGAAGAAAATTTTCATGTAGGTATATATGAAATGAATTTGACACATGTACCAAAGGAGAAAAGAAAGAATCTAGTAATTTTACCTAGCCGCAAGATAAAACGAAATTCGTCTAAATCTGCAGGATATGCGCCAGGCAAAGTATGTGCTTGCGAAATATGCGGCAATCAATTTACTAATCGCAATCTCATGAACATTCACATAAAGGTTTATTATCAGCAGAAAAATCATCAATGCGAGTAAGTTTAATTTAGGCAACTTTTAAGAAAAATAAATAAAAACAATTTAATATTTTTTGAACTTTTTACATTATGTTTCAAACGTTTTATTAGCGCCTGTAATCTACAAGCTTATATGAGCATACACACAGGTGAAAAACCTTTTGTTTGTAAATACTGAGACAGAAGTTTTAACGATCGTATCTCTAATCTAAGGTATGTAAATTTGCACAAACAAAAACAAAAATCCATTAAAATACCTTCTTTCTTTTAAAGGACTCATACCCATGAAAAGCCTATTGACTGTTTAAGTTGTGGTAAACACTTCTTTGGTTACGAGCTTGCAAAATCACACGAAGGTCCATACTAACAGGAGATCATATATGTAACATCCTTGATTTTTTGTTAATGCACCATAATAAGAAAAACATGAATTATATTTATTTTGCATTTTTGCAGATGTGAACCTTGTGGAAAATCTTTCAAGTTACCGCATAACTTAAAGACTCATCAAAATACATCACTGTACAGATCTGTGCTACGAATAATAATGAAAATATAGTTAATGAAATATTTTTGACATTGTTTTCATTTAATAAATTGGTCGTTTTAAGAAAAAATTGATTTTTTTTAATAAGTTGATTAACAAATGTAATAAAAAACAAGCAAAATGTTATTTACCATGATTGATTTTAAGAAAATACAATTAAAAAAGCTTCGAAGAAGACTCGCATACGGCTAGTAACATGATTTAAAAAATGACTCGAAAAAGTTTCGTACTTGATTATAAGTACGATTGAAAACAGTATCGAAAATGAAACAAAACGCGAGTCATAAGGGACTCGTTCAGAAGAGTTGCGGCTAGGTTACCATTTTCTCCCGACAAAACAGTCATTTTTGACTCTAAAACGAGCGCATAAACGATTATTTTAATCGTGTAGAAGAGTCAAAAAAGACTCGAATATGATCAATAATTAAAAAAAATTCTAACTGGGGAGTTTTAAATTTATGAGAATGTATGTTTTAATATTTGAATTGTTTGTCTTTTTGGTTTTGAATTTGTTTGAGTTTAATTGACAAAAATTTTTTTCAATTAAATATTTATGTTTGAAAAAAAAACGTATTATTAATAATTTTATTTCCTTTTTCCTGAAGATGCCACCCAACGGTGTGGCGAAATATCGAAAACCTGACCTAGTGTTGAACAATTAGAAAATAAAATTAATTATAAAGGTCAAATAGACTATAATGTTTTGAAGTTAAAAGTAGTTTATTTAATTCATGGTAAGATGATTTTGTTAATGTTTTTTTATTGCCCAATATTTCTATAATGTTATTACTGATTTTTATTTTTTCTTTAGCATTGGATTCATATCAGGCAAAAGGCACATGTACGCACGCAAATATTTTTAAAAGTATATGTTATTATTGCACTAGTTGTGGCCTGAGTTTGATCTATGTCTACACCATAAAAGAATTCAAAAAGATGTTTAATGCTTCATGTGTTTTTTTTTTTTTTGCTAATGGTGAAAAAGGAGATAGTTTGCTATGTATTATCAAACTAATTTACTGTTTGACGACTTTAGTTGGTTCTGATTAGTGAAACGTATCTCTGAGCAGGCGTGTAATGAATATTTATATTAATATGTTCATAGTAGCTATCCACCCCATTATATGGTTAAGTTAAAAAATGCCTGTCTTCTATTTGTCTCATTGCTCTTCCTTAATTAATTTGACGCAATCAAATCACTCGACTCAATTAATTAATAAAATTATTAACAGAAAGTACAAAAAACACCAAAGTAAATGTTAAATAAAGCACTAACCCACCAATTAGAAGCAAACATTTATTGTGTGCATGTAGGCTTTGCTGATTAAAACAAAAAACCGAATATAAACGAGTTAAAAGGCTTCTCTTTGCAAGCACACAAACATGCATTCATTATGAATGAGTGTAAATAAATCTACTCGTATGTATGTAGGTTTGTTTGTCCGTTTATCTCGTCAGCTATGTTCTAATTACACATCTTTGTTCCTTCGTTTTTTCTCTACTTTTGCTCTTGTTGTTTGGCTTTTGTTTATAACATCAGCAAAACGAAAACAATAATTAACCAATGACATTCAAGCTTAAGATCCAGTAGCCAAAGAAAAAAAGAGAAACTTTAGCCAGTAATTGGTATTTTTATTCAACACTTTTGTTGTTGATAGTACTCTCATGTGAAGTAATGATGTTGATAAATGGTGGTTCTTAAAAGAGTAAAAAAAAGAAACCAAGGCACACTTAATATTTATTTCTCTTTATTTATAAACTTAAAAAAAATTAATAATAATTTGAAGCAAATAATTGATTTATTTCGTATAAACAATACGAGGTAGAATTAATGTCTTTACAAAATCAGGAATAAATCACTTGGATTTAAAAACAGAATAAGCTGGTGTTAAAAATTTAAATCAAATTATAGTTGCTAATTTCCTGGTGCGTTTCGCTACCCCAATAGGAATAATTGTATATCTACTATTCCAATCCAATTTACTACTTGTGCAGATCCCCAAGCACACGATGAGAATTATTTACTTTGCATGGAAAGTGTCACGCCCTTCTGCAATTTAAAAAAAATATATATACCTATTTTACCATCGAGATAGCCAGTATAACGAATTTTGAAAATTTTAGAAAATCAATGACATTTTAATATGATAGCTATTAACAATGTGCAAAACCTAAGTAGATGTAGTGATCGAAAAACGCTTTAGAAAACAACAGCTTATACCTACTTGTAATTTTTCTTTCTTATTACAGAATTAAAACATTGATTAAAAGTTAATTTTAACTGAAGCCAAACTAACTACTTTTTATTTTAAGGCAAATTAATTATTAGGTGGCCCCACGGGTACAAAAACAAAAACATAATGTAATTTTGTTGTTGCAGAGCACTACGTTGATGTCAAAAATAGCTGACTAAACAAAAGAAAGGTAAATTCAATCTATTCCTAAATATTCTATTCTTGAGCAAAAATCAGCTGGACTACTAAGACCACATGTAAATTAATTCGCTTTGAATACCTTAGTTACAAAATTTTTTTTTTTTTTTTTTTTTTTTAAAGAGAAGTAGCACTTCAGGCATCAATACCTACTTAGTTCGTTCCCTTTAGGAAAGGGATAGATGAGAGAGAAGAAAGGTGGTAAAAGGAGATAGATATAGCCATTTTATTAATTATTTTACTTCGCCGGCGAATATGCTATAGAGAAGTATCGACGAAGGAGGCTGCACGTTTTAATTTTAGATCTGAATATGTATATATACCATTAAACAGAAAAAAACATTTTTATTTTTTGACTACCGCAAGGATTGAACCCAGGGCAGCTGGTTTGTAGTCAACGTGTTTACCACTTAGTTAGTTGTGATAATTATGATCCCCGATTAATCGATTCATTGTTTGTAGTTAATTAACTCTCGATCAATAATCAGATTCATTAAGCAATTAATATCTTTTTTGCCATCAACAACCATAGATTATCATGACTAAATACTTTAATTAAGTATATTTGTAAATTTCAACCGTCTGTCTACAACTGTTCAAAAGTATGCCCACATACATCAAATTAAATGAACTGTCAGGGCACCCTTTGATTTATAATTTTGAGCATTTGTACTTGTTATTATAATGGTCATAGCAATCGACATTCAGACCAATTTTCAAGCGTTTGTTTATAACGGTTCAAAAGATAGGACCATATGGGTCAACTTACATACCTTATGGGGACACCCTTTAATTTTTAGATTTATTTTTTTATTACTTTCTGCTCTTGGAAGCTGTAAAGGTACACAGTTTTTTTTATTTTAAATGGTGCCCTTTACAGTTCAAAAAACACAAAAAAACATGTATGTTCTATGGGGCTACCCATTTTCAAATTAATTTTCAAATAAAGAAAACATTTTTAAAATCGGTTCAGAAATGACTGAGTTCTGCAGGTATTAAAAAAATGCAACATTCATACGAATTGATAACCTTCTTTTTTTGAAGTCGCTTAAAAAAGGCTTTAATCACTAAATAAAGCTTGTTGAGCAAAAAAGTGAGTTGAAAAATAATAAAAAAATCAAATAAAAATTGTTTCATATTTTTGTGCAGACATAGACAATGATAATTATTTTATTTATTTATATTTATAATCTTAACTTTTGTATTCGATACCTCTGTATATGCCTTTCGTATGCTTAAATTCTTATTATAAACTAAAAAGATTTAGAACCAATGAATTAATCGATGTGGTTTTAATCACCAACAACAAGCTCATGGGCAAAATATTAAATCCTTAAACATCCAAGTGGTCAATACTAAAAGTCTAGTGTGTGTCATACATACATATGTACATACATATATACAGAGAGAGAGAGCGAGAGAGAGCGACAAAGAATGTGTCTATGAGCGAAGCAACCCTAAAGGCCGTGTCAGATAAAACTTTTGCTTTGCGTTGCGTTGCAAATTCGCTTTGACATCTAAGATAAAATGCACGAACTTATATGAAGTATGTCACATAAAGCACTTTTAACGCAAAGCAAAGCACAAAGTTGGGCAACACTCATCTTTTTGTGCGCTTTGACAATTAGCTGCTATACATTTGTATATTATTTTTGCCAAAATCGAACGTAAAAGAGTTAAGAATTTTAAAATATTATTTTTTTGTTATATATTCTTCCTTTATTATTTTTTTTAGAAAATTATGGAGAAAAACTTATAAAAACAAACAATAATTAGGCGCTGTTAAAGTTTTTATTGTGACATACCTCTTGCGTTATACGCTTTTTTTTTAAAGTTTGAAACGTCACGCAAAGCGATAAAGTTTTATCTGACACGGCCTTAAATAACGGCTACTTTAGTTTATTTGTTTTATTATTCCTTGTTTTTGGTATGTGATTTGTTAAAATGGTCAAATGGTTAAAAGGTTTGAATTAGAAAAAATTAACATCGTCATTACCACCACCAACAACCACCTTCAATATCGCACCCTTACAAAGCATACGTACATACATATATGGATGTACACTATTATCATTAGGTGATGTTGATGGTGTAATTTGTGGATGCTGTAGCCAGTTGCTGAAATTTAGCCAATTAACCAACCACAAACAGGAATTAAAAGCCAAAAAAACATTTTTGTTGTTACTGTCGCAGTAAAAGTCCTTAATTATTTAATGCTACCAGTTAAAAGTCACATCCTTTCTTAACTTTCTTCTTTTTTCGTTTATATTTTTAGCTCCAGTAAATCTGGCAATAGAAATGTTCTTTGTGTGTTATGTCTTTTTGTGTGGGAGTGTCGTTGTTTATCATTTTTTAATTGCAGCTTTGTTTAATTGATATCTTTTGTTACATCCAATTTAGTTAAATATTAATTTAACATTAATTACGCAAATGTAGAATTTACGGAGTTATTAATAATTATTTTTTGACTGACTTAAAAAAAAGAAGGAAGTTATCAATTTATCCGAATGTTGGCCTTTTTATGTTATGATTTAAATTTTTTTGTCTATTTGAAAGGTGATGCTTACAGATTAGTCCCGTTTTAAAAACAGTTTATAATTTTAAAAATTAAAGGGTGTGCCCATACAACATACATGTTTTTTGCGTATATTATAAACCGCAAATGACGCAACTATAAAACTTAAAAAAAACTGCGTATCACAATAGCTTTCAATAGTAAAAAGTAATTCAAAAATAAATCTTAAAGTTAAAGGTTGTCCCCATAGGTGACGCAAATTGACCTATATGGACCTATCTTTTGAAACATTATAGACAAAAGCTTGAAAATTTGACAAAATCTCGATAACTATGACGGTTATAATAACAAGTATAAATATTCAAAATTATAAATTAAAGGCTGCCGTGATAGTTCATTTAATTTGTTGTACATGACCGTACTTTTAAACAGTTGTAGACTGAAGGGTGTCCTAATAGTTAATGTAATTTGATGTATGTGGCTAAACTTCTTAACCGTTATAGACAGATCTCTGAAATCTGTTTTTAAGTCGGTTTTTCTTTGTAGAATTATTTTGGAATCAGCATTAAATATTGTTTTAATTTCTGTGTCATTTTCCTACTATAGTTTGTTTAATTCTTCACTTATGGCACTGTTACTTCAGAGCGAAACCGTGAGTTGGATAATCTGGATTTATTGTTTTGCGCTAAATTTGCTTTTAGTTTATAAGCGTATGAACTTTGGCTGGTTGCAGGGAAACACATTTAGTGTGCAGTGTGGTTGCTATACTTTTTGATCTTTAAATAGGCTTGGGATGTATTAGTTGATGTCATTCGTGAAAAGTTTACCTATAATAAACACTAATGTGGCCAGCATGTGTTAGATATTGATAATTAGTTAAAAAAGAAAGTCATTATCATTGACTAATAATCAATTGGTTTCAAAGCATTGCCATAAATAAACGCCACTCGTTATCTTTGCACAATAAATAAATAACTTAGAGTATAGTAGAGCATTATTTTTAAATTGCATTTTTATCACAAAAATTTGGTGACTCATGTACGTTTTAACATTCTCAGGAAAATAAGATAATATGAGAACATATTTAGGTATTACTGCAGGTAATAAGATTTGCTAACTGGTGTTAGATGACTTTAGACCTGAGATATCAAGTTTTACAGCAATCTCACTTAAAATTTAAAAATTTTTAAAAACTTAAAATTTAGATTCATCTAGAAAAGTTTTATTTCTCATTAAAACAATGTTTTTTCAATTATAACACTGCACAACAATATGGCAACTTTTGCCGGGTGATTGACTTTTATGATTTACTAATTTGACGTTGCTGATTTCAAATATGCCCTTAGTTTTTTTGTAACAGCTCTAGTTTACGAGATAAAGCTTTGAAACTGCAATGATCTGGATTGAACCCTTGAACCACCACGACAACTATTATTTTTGTTTAGTGAATATAACTGGCATTAACCGAAATAATCGAGCCAAATGGCAATATCCTTCCATACGGTCGGCACATAGACGTGTTTCTTGTCCTAAAATATCGCTTGGATCTGAAGCTGATGCCTCACTGGATGAGCCTATGCACCTTGAAGCGAAATCTGAGAGTACTGATAGCGATTTTAAATGTGACATGAAAGTGCCAAAACTATTCAACCAAAATTGTTTAAACGATCTTGTCAGAGATTTGGGACTGTCAATGGCTGCCTCAAAAATTTTGACGTCTAGGCTAAAAGAAAGAAATTTTGTAACAAGAGAAACCAAAGTTTAGTATTACCGAACAAGAGAACCAAACCTCATTAAATATTTTGTTGAAAAAAAATGATTTCGTATTTTGTAAAGATGTACCTGCTTTAATGCTTGTAATGGTTGCCTTGATAAAAATGGAAAGTGTTTCCTTTTCCTATCAAAAAAGTTTCCAAAACTGAGTGCAGAAAAGATAAGAGCGGCGATTTTTGCCGGCCACAAATAAGATCAATAATAAAAGACACACACTTTACTGATACTATGACAGAGATTGAGAAAGCGGCATGGAATGAATTTGTTTGGCTTGTTGAAAATTTTCTGGGAAATAAGAAAAATTTTGAACAACTGATGAGTCACTTTCAAAGGCTCTGATGTAACATGAGTATCAAGTTGCTTTTTTATTCACAACCACCTGGATCATTTTCCCGCAAATCTTGAAGACTTAACTGAAGAACAAGGCGCATTCGGAATAGCTCTGTGCCTTTAACTTTTGCAAGAAAATCTTATAAAAGTAAGTTTTTATCATTAAAGGAATAAAATAAATTTAAATTGTTTCTAAAGTTATAGTGTTTTATTATGAAAAAACCTTCGATTTGCAACATTATTTGCAAAGTATTGGTAACTTTTATCCACATGAATCTGCATAACCATCAAACTGCATTTCCTTAAAAATTTTTTAGACATATTATTTGCTAATCTTAGGGACTTTAGTCAAGAAATTGACGAGCTATTTATATACATCTTTTTTATTAGCTAATAGGTCCATTGGAACGCGCAAATGATGACAGATTTTTTCTGGAACATACAGAGAAGCTCTAAGCATTTTAGTTATACACGAAGGTCTTTAAAAAAGAATAATTTTTAATTAACTAATATAATAATATTTACAACGAAAAATATTTACAACGAAAAATATTTACAACGAAAAATATGGTGTTTTTGTGTAAAACAGCTTATGTGCCACATTTTTTGAACTAGAGTTGATAGAAAAATTCTGACTACAGATTTGAAATCCTCATTAAAAACTAGACTACAATCATGTATTGTACTCCAATCATGTATTGTACTCCAATCATCAGAATTCCTGTTGCACAGTGTAATTAGTAATTTAACCATTTCATTAACATTTTGTTTTCATCAGTAATAATTAATAAATTAAAAAATTAATAATTAAATAATTAAAAAGCATTAAATGGTAATTATTTCAAGCAATGCCAATGAAATTTTAATGGTAATAAAAAAATCCCAAGTACGATGTGTAAAAAACAAATCAATCTGGTTTTTTTGTAAAGAAGATAAATAAAAAAATTTTTTTTGATTTTATAAATTTAAAGGGTTTTAAGCACTTGCTTTTTTGTAATAATTATTTTTCAAAGTATCCCTGATAAGCTTATCACAAATCCATAAATATTTTTAATTACTTTCCTCCTTGACAAATGCGTTATGCATTTGATCGGGACTTTAAATGCAAGATTAAAAAAATATTAAATACTTGTTATAGCAAATATGTAAAATAAATAAAGGGACAGTTATTTTTTTTTTATTTTTTTTTTTCTGCCAATGTAGAAAGGCAATGAACGTATAAACGCTCATATACGACTTTCTACAACTTCGTTTTAAGAACACTTAGATAAATCAACATTATAATCACTGGCATTGAAGGCAAAACTGGAAAAGGCTCTGCTAGGCAAGAAAGTTTTTTCTTATGAAATTTGTACTACTTGATTTCCTAATGTATAAGGGGTAGGTACCCCTACAGAATAAATCTAGTTAGACTTATATATCACGTCTACCTTTATAGCGAAAATTATGATTATCTAATTAATTAACCTATTAAAGGTTAATTTTAAGAAGTTTCTGTTTGGGTGTATTTTACTGCGCTACAATTTCAATTCGGATATTAGTTGATTAGTGGATCTTCAAAAGGATCACTTAAATAATTAATTTCTTTAGGCGTAAAATACTTATTGGTCTCATGTTTTTTGTTGCTTTAAATCAAAACTTATTAAGAAACAAATAAATAAAAGTAAATATATAAATAAACGCTTCCTTATTACTGTTATGTTTACAAATATTATAGAATAAACAAGCAATTTGAATCTGGATGTATGAATCGTAAAAGAATTGGCAAAAAAAATTCCTAAAAATTAAGAATATAAAACTTATTGTTAGAGAAGTAATTTAGCCCCAATAGACTAAATTAAAGTTTAACTCTCTGATTATGATTTCATATTCAAAAAAGAACTTAACTTTATTGTACATAAAGAACACACCCAAATTATAATTTTCTTATTCCTTGCATGTAATCCTTTGGTAATTATATGTATGTATGTGTACATACAAATGTAGATTGGTATATATTTAGATATCTACATATTACATGTGTAATAACGAGTAGATGAACGACTATACACATAGTCATATACATATGTACATACATACATTGAGTGATACTCTAAGAATGTCAGAAACGGTGGAGTAGTGGGTGAAGAGTGTGTTGGGTAGTTATGATTTGCGTGGAGCTTTGGGGGCAGGGATTAATAAAAGAAAAATATTATTTATTACAGCAAGATGTACAATTAAATAATTTTTTGTAAAGATTCAAGCTTGCAAGTATATGCAATAGAGCGCAAGATGTTGAGAGAGAGAGAGAGAGAGAGAGAGAAAGAGCAAACAGGCAGCAAATTAAATTTTAATGCTGTATAAATGTATAAGTATATATATATATGTATATATATATGTATGTACGTATAAAATTTGTTTTTCAAAATCTCTCACACCAGACTAAAGTAATTATTCCTGGATGAATGTCCCAAAAACCACTAGTATGTATATCCCACCCTTCGTAAGCATAAAGGAAATGCTTTTTATGTTTAAATATAATATAAATTTGTACAAGGTTCTTAAGCTTTATTAATTAAAATTCCAATAACTACCTACCAACTAATAAACAAAATCGGAAAATTATATTTATTAAAACATTTTCCTTTTTCTTCTCATCATACCAAACAACCACTACTTATACGTTTATATCAATACAATACAATATACCTATTCAATGAATTTCATATAAACAACATGCAAAATATGTGTGCAAACATTTGTATATACTTAACACAGCAGTGGTTTTTAAAAAACGCTGTGATAAAAAAAAAATTTGGTTATTTTTTATTACTGAAAACATAAATATATTCATACGTATATATATAAATATGTACATGTAAATATATATTTTATAAATGGGTATATATTTTTTCTCATTAAAATTGCTTTTTTTAACTCTTTATTATTTTAATGTCTCTCATTATACACATGCGCTCTTCCAGATCTTAATTATACTCCTATTATTTATATATTAAGCTGCCAAGGGTGTTGAATGTGACGATTTTATTTTAACGATTTTCTCTACAAATTCCACATATTGACGATTTTTATATTTAACCCCTTTACATTTGACGATTTTCTGGTTGGACGCATACTATGGCACACTATGATCAGCGTTGCCGCTTTGGTCCAATCGGACCAAACTTGGTAGTTTTTCGTTTTTAAAAAACAGTTTGGTAGTTTGGTTGGTTTGTTGAATTTTTTTAAATTTTTGGTAGGTTTTCCACCTGTAGCAATTTTTTAGCATAGTAAATTTTTCATCTTACAAATTCATAACATAAAATAAAAAAAATGTAACTTTTAATAAAATAAACAATAACTTTGATAGTGTTACCACGATTTTCAAAAACTGTTTTGGGTGTACTAAAAAACATCTCTGCTTTTTTGCATAGAGATGATTAAAGCAATAACCATCTTTGGTTTAAGAAACGCGAACTATTTTATGAAATTGAAATTAACAATATTTTTAAGTGAAGGTTTATTTTCAAGTGTATGTATTAAAAAATTAATAGACAAAATGGAAAAGTAATTAAACTTTATTAATTCTAAATATGTATCTATTAATTACATAAATATTTACTAATATTGCATGTATTTTTTTCAGATTTTTATCAAAAGCTCCAAAATTAAATGAAAATAATATAATAATATAATTTCAGAAACGACATTCCATCAACGAGGTAGAACCACTCTTAAAATTTTTGTTTTAAAACATTTTTAAATAATATAATACTTTTAGTGAACATTGTAAAGAAACAGTCAAAAGAAAAATTAGAACCGAATGGTTGAGCGAATTTGATTGGCTCTAGGAAAGGGATGGGTGTTAATTCTGCATAGTATGATCTAAAACTATTTTGAAACCAATGAATTATATGTGATATTTTTTGTATTTTAAATTCCTTTTTGTTTTTTTATCTGTATACATTTTGTATACACATACATACATCCGTTATTTTAAATGAAATATTGCTTTTATGTTGTTATTTTATGTATATTTTTATGTTTTTTATAAAAACTGGAATTTTTTATTATATTACTATATAAGCCAAAATAAAAATTTTGATTTTATTGAAGAATTGCATTTTAAAATTTTTGGTAGGCTGTTAACGATTTTGGTAGGATTTTTGAAAATTATTGGTAGGAAGTAAATTTCTTGTGTGGCAACGCTGACTATGATAACATAATTATTACTTTTATCATTTTAATTTGTGACGAGTTGCTTTTCAGAACAAGAGCTAACATTCCTGTTAGCGGCATTAAAGTGAGAGTAAGAAATACTTTGTAGCCACTTAAGGCCGTGTCAGATAACACTTTATCGCTTTGCGTGACGTTTCAAACTTTGAAAAAAAGCATATAACGCAAGAGGTATGTCACAATAAAAACTTTAACAGCGCCTAATTATTCTTTGTTTTTATAAGTTTTTCTTCCATAATTTTCTAAAAAAAAATAATAAAGGAAGAATATATAATAAAAAAATAATATTTTAAAATTCTCAACTCTTTTACGTTCGATTTTGCCAAAAATAATATACAAATGTACAACATCTAATTGTCAAAGCGCGCAAAAAGATGAGTGTTGCCCAACTTTGCGCTTTGCTTTGCGTTAAAAGTGCTTTATGTGACATACTTCATATAAGTTCGTGCATTTTATCTTAGATGTCAAAGCGAATTTGCAACGCAACGCAAAGCAAAAGTTTTATCTGACACGGCCTTTACAGTCAAGGCTGCTGAATAATAGTTACTAGAAAGGTATAAAGAGACAAACAAATACATGTAAAATACGCCAATTTTGAAAAAATTATGTTTTTCAAATTTAAACTAAGGCACATTTATATTACTAAACAATAATAAAATAAATATATCTGTTTAAACTGTAAGCGAAAGGAAAAATTATGCACAGCCAGATGTTCCTTATAAGCTTTCTTATAAAACCACAATATTTTTTAAATGTGAACCCTTAGCCTGACTGACTTATCTTTAGGTTTCCCAGTCCCTTGAAGAGGTCGTTCAGGCTTTATACAGACTTAATAAAATTAAGGATGGATGTTCTTATGCTCGAGAATAGCTGGCAAATTTTTATCTTTTAGTGTGATGATTAAATGTTTCGGTGTCAATACGGTCTACAATCAAAATATTCAGAGATATTAATAATAAATGATATTTCTTATTGACTATAAAACCTTTTAATAAGCACTAAAAATGTACCAAGTTCTAGTAACCAAAGAAAACATAGGCAAACTTTTACATATCCCTAAATGTTAAATGTACAAATATTTTTTGCTAAAATTAGTTATTAAATACCATAATTCAGTTTGTAAAGTGCATTTAGGCTCTTGAATTGATTTTTCCACAAATTTAACATAGATAAAGGCTTTCAAAACTTAAGGTGACTACTTTAATTATTTTTTTTTATTCTAAGCTAGATATCAATCAGTTAATAAATTTCTTCAACAAATTGGATTAACTCTTTATCGTTTATCGTTGTATTCATGCCAATTAACTCAAAAAAAAATTTACAATATTAAATTATAAATTAAAACTATAAAAAAATTTAGAAATTTTATTCAGACTATGAATCTACTACAACAAATAATTGCACTCACATGATGAGCCCTTGTGACAACGGTAAAAGAATCAATAGATTTTTCGCTAATAGCTAAAACGTTTTTACTAACGCTTAACTAAAAATCGCTAGAATTGACGCAAAAAATATTGAATTACCATCACTACCACTGGCTGTAATCAAATGTCTTGTGTATTTGCAATACTACTTTATATGTACATATGTAAGTTTGTATACCTTTAAGTTGTTATTAGCACATGAACTTCTGTGAGTATGCATATTTACCAAAGATACATTCACGATTCTCTGATTGGATGAAAAAATATAAAATCATTAACTAAACTAAAAGGAAAATGTGTGAGAAAGAAGAACTTTTGCACTAATTAAAAACGTTGGAAAATATCAACAACAAAATTATTTGTTTAACAAACACACCCCATTAAGAGGAGAGATGGAAAACAAACCAAGAGCTATAGCAACACTACCACTAACACACATACGCCCACAGGTTGGTGTCTATTATTCCCAGAAAACTTAAGAGAGATGGTGACATTTTAACTGCTACTGCAGCAAGCAATGCCGTTGTTTTAATTCTTGTCTGTTCTGCTGGCTTTTTTCTTATTTATCATAAACATCATCATAATGTAAAAACATCTAAAGGGTGGAGCTAATGCTTTAAGCACTCATTTAACACATACAAACAGGGAAATGAAAAATAAATAAATATAAGCAAACACAAAAAATAATGACAAAGAATAATACCTACTAAGATAATGCATTTAGTCAAACATCGTCGACGTTGAGTTGTGCTGAGCTGCGACTTTTACCACTTGCTGCTACCAAAAACTTGCTAGTAAAGCATACAACCAACACCCATCATGTTGATAATCCTGCTGCTGTATCTCAGGTCCAGACTACAGCAGCATTGGCTGCTGCAGCTACAATCACTCACTTCTGCTTCCATTACAATGTTAATTAAAAGCAACGCTCTTCTCATGAAAAAATGAAATGGAAAAAATACAACAACGTGGTGAGATAATAATGATGCTGTTACACGAAAATTGCAAGTTTTTTCATAGTCATCCTCTCCTACCGCTCAATTAAATAATTCCCTTTTTAGTAACAAAACTTCTCTTTAATGAAGAATCTTGTAGTGATGCCAGAATATTACTTTACATTAGGTTTATAAAAATACTTGCGATTTATAATTTTTTTTGGAAATTTCTTGCTACATGCTTGCAGAAAACGTTAACTTTATTAACAAAAATTCTCTATTCCTATCCTCAAAAATTGCTAAATCACAGCGTAGATAAATATTTATAACCAAAACGCGACATTCCTAAACTCGCTCCAATATTTATTGAAACTAAATTATAAAACTATCTAGATACATATTTGGTTTTAAATTTTATTTATCTACAAAAAGTACGAGGGCTGCTCTATATATTTCTGGCCTAATAGTGAAAATGCGAATATTTATAATCAAAAATGGTTTTATTGTTTTTCAAAGTATTCTCCAGCATGATTTATACACTTTTGCATGCACTCAATCCAGTTGTCGAAGCACTTTTTCCACTCCGATTGAGACACCTCTAAAACATGGTTTTTTAACACTTCAACAGCTTCTTCTGGCGACGAAAATCGTTGAATACGTATCTTTTTCTTGATGTGCGGAAACAAGAAGAAGTCATTAGGTGCCAAGTCAGGGCTGTACGGCGGATGACCCATTAATTCGACGTTTTGGCCGGTCAAAAACGCTCTGGTTTGAGCCGATGTGTGCGAGCTCGCATTGTCATGGTGAACAATGATTCGTCTTCTCTTGTTGGTTTTTCGCATTTCTCCGATGACTTCAGGCAAACAAATTGTAGTGTACCACCCAGAAGTGACCGTCCTACGTTGCTCAAGCAGAACAGTCGCCACATGACCAGTTTTGCCGAAGAAACAGGCGATCATTTGCTTCGAAGTGCTTCTTCCACGAACAACTTTCGTTGGATTTTGCTCGTCTTTGAAGACCCACACGGTCGATTATTGTTTCGTTTCGGGCTCATACGCATAGATTCATGATTCGTCACCTGTGACGATCTTTTAAACGGCTTTTGAAGCACCGCAATCGTATTTTTGCAACATTTCTTTGCACCAATCGACACGAGCCTTTTTTTGAGCAACTTTCAAATTGTGCGGGATCCAACGAGAACAAACCTTTTTTACGGCCAGGTGTTCATGCAGTATCGAATGTATGCTGGTGGAAGAAATCTCCAAGGATGTCTCTATCTCTCGGTATGTCGCATGTCGATCTTGCATTATGAGTTCACGCACGGCATCAATGTTCTCTGGCACAACAGCCGTTTTTGTACGACCTTCACGGAATTCGTCTTTGAGCGAGCTTCGGCCACAATTAAATTCATTATACCAATTTTTCACAGTGCTATAGGATGGTGCTTCATCGCCATACAAAGATGTAAGTTCATCAATGCACTCTTGTCGTGATAATCCACGCCGAAAGTTGTGAAAAATGATGGCACGAAAATGTTCAAGAGTTAATTCCATTTTTTTTCTATATTAATTTTTTCAAGTCACTGTAACCAACACAAATAATGGTCGTACGCCAAAACGTTTTGAGTACGATTATGCTTAAAAATGACAAACTTTTCAATGGAAATGTCAGATTGCACTTGGCAGCACTCAGTGTTGCCAGGCCAGAAATATATATAGCAGCTCTCGTACCAAAACAAAAGTAACTAAAATGAAGAGTTAAGGCTCGTCAATAAAAGAAAAAAAATACTTTCATTTAAACAATCTTGCTCATAATCTGGCCACAAAAACGAATGTATATAATACTTCGAATTGTTATAAGTGTACTTTGTATTTATTTTCGTATACTTCTAATAGAATATTATAATTTTTAGGCAACGTATATTAAATAATAATACAAATAAAACAAAGTACTTTAAACGTTTGTAAAAAATATTACTATAGAAATGCACGCCAAAAATTAAAACGTTGAATTGCAGACAAATGCAGACTACAAAATAAAAATAAAAAAAAATATTAATTAGAGAAGGAAAAGTTCAAAATTGTAACTTGTGGCTATTTACCTAACGGGTAGCCGAAAGTCGGCTAATAACCGCCGTTGTATATTTTATTTTTTCAAGAATTAAGTAATTTTACTGAAATTTTCGGCTTGAAAATCTTCCCGACTGTGTAAAGATTAGGCATATTTTTATCCTCTAAAAAACAGGGATGTTAAAATACAAAAGTAAATTTTTTTGATAAGTGTATCTCGAATTTTTTTCCATTGTAAATTGCATCCGCGTGAGGTAATACATATAATAACTACCCATGTTCTGACAAACGCTCGTTTTCAAATTGCAAAACGCTTAACTTATCTGAACACGGTTTGCCAGATTATCGCTAAAAGTATAATTGTAACAAACTGCTTCAGTTCGTCTTAGTATATATGTACTTGTGGATTAAAGCCGCCAGACATTTCCAAACTTAATCGAAAATTCTTAGCGATATGCGCTTGTGAGAACATGGGCGAAAGTAAAAATAATTAATTTTTGTAAAATAAGACAGAAAGAAAAAAATAAATAAAAAACTACAATCGGTTATTTAGCTTGTGGCCTCGGTTTTTAGGGACTATGCTCGGAAAGAGGAAAACCAATAAATGCAAAATATTTTTCTATCAATTTTGGACGAACCAATTCTAATTAGTAAAATTCCATCAGGATGATCATTGGTTAACCCATTTCAAATTTTTGATGGAAAAAATCACCACGTGAAAAGTTTCGAATTGTTACCATATCCACCTTATTGTTAATCTTTTAATTTTTTCTACATTCAACTGTTAAGAAACGTACCTCTGGAGAAAGATCCGATTTTAAAGAAAAGATAAACTTCTTTAAAAATTTTCGATGGCCTTAAAACATCTCTCTTTGCTTTTGATAAAAATTACCTTTAGCGATTTTTTACGCAGTATTGCTGAAAAACCTGGGAACTCTTCTATTTACTTGTTATAAATTACTCTTAGACCATAAATAGTGTGACCAGATCTAAAAAAAATTTAAGCGCTGAATTAATATCAATAAGTACTTATTAATCTCCTTGTTAAACATAATTTTAAAAAATTAGCGAAGTAATGTCGGGTTAAATTAAAAAAAGAGTTTGAATAAAATCCTGACAGTTTTTTTTTTGAATTTTTAAGTGTAATTTTGTAAACAAATGCATTTCTAATTAATCAAATTATCATTTGAATACTGAAATTTTTGTTCAAAATCTCAAAGCAACAAAAAACTGTTTAAAATCCCATTATTAAAAGTACAGTGTAACAACAAACAAACTTATAAATAAACATATATTTAAAGTACATATATTTGTCAAATGAAAAAAAAAAAAAAACGTTAAAAAGCTATTTTCCAAATAGTAACAGGAATACGTAAAGTACACATACATATATTACCATACAATAAAAGTTATCGTAACTTATCTAAATTATCACAAGCCCAATCGCTTAAACGAAAAGAGCTAAAATAGTTTTGTTTATTTGATATTGGATTACTTACAAAGTTATAATCATAAAAATAGTTAAAAAAGTATAGTGTTTTGAGGACAAGACCATCTTTACTTAAATATGCTGTTTAAATATTAATTTCAATGAATATAACAATCGGTATAAAACATCATTACTAATTAATATTTGGCTCAAATGCAAACTATTGCTATATAAATGGTATTTGAAGATACATAAAATACATTGAGCCACACCACATAAGTACAAAGAAAAATAATTTTAAGAAGTTAAATTCCAATATCTCATTTGTTTTTTATAAGTCAAAAGTCATCGTTTATCATTGCAGATGGCTCGAAAGTCACCATATAATGAAATATTAGAGAAAAAGCGATTATCATTTGTACTACAAACAAATTACAAACGAAGAAATTTAAAAATATTTTTTTAACTACATACGGCAACACGGAATGCCGCACATCATCATTTACAAAAAGTAGGTGGGAGATTTAATATTTGTTTTAATGTTTGCGATACGCTTACTGCTAGCGTGATGCATTTGCTTTGCTGCTCACATTTCTGTAACGGACGCGTCGAGTGTGTGAGTAAGGGAATTAAAGAAATCTTGAAATATGCTCACTTCAAATGTAAATGAGAGTAGTGATTCTCATATACAGGTTTTTACAGTAAAATCTATTTAAAACGCAGATTATTTGATGCCTTCGAGTAGTGTCAGTTACACTTTCTATTTTTAATAGTGATGTGATTTGATCGTCGTTTAATTTAAACGCAATTATTTATATTCTTATAATTCTTCTTACTGGTATTATTAATAATGTTACTTTTATTGTTATAATTTTTATTATTTTTATCACTAATATTATTAATTTTATATATAATGTCTATTTGACCTTTTCAATTAATTTTTTTTCTAAGCAGTAGGTCAGTTTATAAATAAAAAAATTGTTTATTATTTATTATTTTTTTATTTATTTTTTCAATATTTCGCCACCCAACAGTCAAATAAACAATTATATATAATTTAAAATTGAGCACGCGGAGACAATATAACCATGAGTTAAAACTTTTTTAAAAGAAACCGGCGATAAGAGGACTTATAAATCGTTTTAAAACTTTGAGGGATGATATTTTTATTTATAAACAAACCTAGTGCTTAGAAAATTAGAAAAGAAAATTATTATTTTTATAGCAGTTGTTATTGTTATTACTATTATTATTGTTATTCTAATTATTATGATGATTATTATCATCAGTATTATTACAGCTTTCAAGTTTGTCATTCTATTTGTAATTTCTACAATATCCATTTACGACCCCATAACGTATATATATATTTTGAGTTCTTCTTATGTATAACAATGTCGATTGAGCGATGTCCGTCTGTTCGTCTGTCCGTCCGTGCTAGTCTTGAAATCAACTTTGCCAAAACTATCTAGATAAAATTAAAATACGCCAATCGATCAGACATGGTTTCGATAATTTTGCTATTGAAAACTAGCAAGATAGTGCATGTAATTTAAGGCAGCGGGCAAAACACTACGCCTGCCTCTTTATTTTTCCATATCATTTGAAACATTGAAGCAACAATAAAAAAACGTATGGATCGATAGAGAATTGGATAGAAAACTCTCTCACATTTTCCGAGTTATGGGCTTTGAATTTTTTATAGAAAAGTACGATTGTGCACCATATTTTTTACGATATCAACATGGTTATCATTTAAAAGCTTTTGAGGAGATCTTTTAGGAAATACTAATTTAAAAAAAAAAATGCTTTACTCATTAAGAGCCGATGTAAAATTTTATGTGAAATTATACATATGTAGAACTAAATTTTTTTCTCTGTCACCCCAATATTTGCCTTTTTGTTTGAAGTTACTTCACTTAACTAGATTTACATATGGTGAAGGGCACTCTTACTTTTTATGCTTATTATTATTTATATTATTATGATTTTATTATTTTATTATTATTTTATTTATTTATTTGTTCTAATGTTCTAATAACCCGTCAAATAAAAATATTACAATGGTATAATATATAAATATACATTACTATACAATAAATTACAAAATGTAGGAAACAAATTTAAAAATTATACACGGCAATAATTTAAAACGATACTTTATTAAAAAGGTATCAAACTACAAGAATAAACTAATACCGACAATGCAATAATCCATAAAAAGAAATCTTTAATTTTTGCGATATTACAATACAGTTGGATTTAAACATTATATTATTTATCGAACGAAACATTCTATCAACTTTGTTACAAGAAAAGATCTTTCAAACAGTCAACATTTGTACATTCCTAGAAGAGTGTATAAAACCTATACGACAAGATTACAAAAAAACGGTTACGAGTTTTTGACAATGGTGTAAAGGCTCATCAAAAGTTTAACAGTTAGAAAATAAAAAAAACATATTAGAAACAAATAGACAAACATTGAAACATGATCTCTGATCCTGAGCTGAAATACAAATCACATAATCTTATATAAAATGAGTTGAATTCTGTGAATACTACTAGATGTGGTACAGGGAATTCATCCATGTATAAATACAAAATCCGAGACATTAGTAACGCGTGAGCTACCTAACACCTAGCGTGAAATGGCAGTTAATCTTTAAGTGATCGGAATAGCTAAGTTTATCATATAATGTAACATCTAAAATTTCCGTTTTACTATCATATTGTATTTCAGTATTACACATCGAAACTATAATATCCTTAGACGATTGCGGACCGAATCTTATTAGCCTTGTTTTGGTTGCTTAAAAAGATTATTTCACCTCATCCAAATTTCAACGTTGTTATTATGACGATAATTATTATCAGTATTATTATGATTATAATTATTTTATTATTATTATTATTATTTTGATTATTATACATTATTATGATTATTATAGTTATTATGTTTATGATTCCTAATATTGTTATAAACATTTTTATTATTATTTTTTAATTACTATGATTATTTTTGTTGTGGTTATTATTATTATTTAATTTTAATGAACTATTTATTGTTTTCGAAATATGTATTTATTTAAAAATTTGCTACACAATCAATGATAAGCATATTCATATAAATATTATAGACTCAAGAAATTGAATAAAAAGTTAAAAACCTTAAATGTATTTTGATTGCGACTGACAAAATTTGATACATATAGGTGGATTAATTCTATTTCGTATATTTTAGGCAAATGACTTGATAAGATGTAAACCCACTTATTTCTTAATTTTACTAGTATTAGGGTTAAACAAAATGTACTATAGTACTGTTTTTTTCTATTTAAATATTTAAAGAAATGAGTACTCTTCTGGGAAAAAGGCTTTTAAGTTCTAGCCAGTAGTGCCAAAAATTTTCACAGAAAATCTTTATTTGTCGAAAAAAATCTTAATGTTATATAAAAAATCTTCAGTACTCTTTAATTTTTATTACGTTACCATAAATAAATAAAAATATACATACAAACGTAAATTAACATTACTAAGTAAACATAAAAATCAAAATCTTTATCCACTTTTATAGCTAAATATAGTTGTCATGTTGCTTTCAAATGTTTTTATAGCACAAATTTTTATATTACAGCACGAACATTTGTTAACTAAGAGCTAATTTACACTATGATACTTTTCATGAAACTAGCATAAAATTTTTTGTTTGGTTGTAAAGCAAGAGTGTAAGCAACTTAAAAAGAGGATAGAAAAAATTCAATAAAAAATGGAATGGTATAAATCTGGACCAACAAATAATCTTGAGTGTATACTATATCCTCTGATGTCGCGCTGGCTAATCTATTCAGTTATTTCTGTATTTCGTTATATTTAAGTTAACTGTTTAAAACATCCGTTCATCCGTTTGTGTGCCAAAACTTTACAACACTAACATTTTCTAAATTTTTTAAATATTTACTAAAGTCTATGTGGTAGAGTTCCCTTAATTTTTAATCTTAATTTTGTGTCTAAGTGACTTAAATTAAATTTGGAATAAGTTTTATTAGATCTGCTAGTGAAAAAACTTTTTTGTTAATAACGTTTTGTGGGTCAATATAAGAAAACTTTTTTAAGGTTGCGTCGTTAAAGTCAAATCGTTTTGTTATTTGTTTACAGAACTCAATGTAAAAGTTTTTAAAAATATACCTTGGTAAACATCATAATTTTTTGTTTTTTTATCCATTAGCGGCAGTGGAAAAATTTTTTGTTTTCGAGTATTTTTTTACAATAAAATTTCTTCAAATAATTAATTTTAACAAGAAGTTGTTTTATTAGATGTCAAATAATTAAAAAATTTTTAAAATTAAATTAAAATCTTCATTCTGGCATCGCTGGTTCTAGCTCTCAACTAAAAAGACGTTTTTGAAGTGTGTGTGTGATGTGTTTGCTCTCTTTGTTCAGAGATATTTTGTGGTTGAATTGTATGCGTGAGCTCATGCGTTTCTTTTATGATATTTGTACTTTATATAGGTATTTTTTATATTTACAACAAAGTATTACATTTTTATAAATAAAATGAAAAAGTAGTTTTCAAAAAGAGTCAAATTATTATTTTCTTTTTAGTAGGTATATAAGAACAAATGTAGACAGAGATATGTTCTTATATAATATTTCGAATTGATATATATTTTATTTGAAACTTTTATGCAAAAACATTTGGTGATGAGCAGTTAACTGAACAGAAAGTATTAGCAGCAATAGTTTATAGGTATAAATTAAAGCCATCGGATTTTTATAAAAATTTATAGCCCTTCAGCATTAGAGTATATCAATGATAATAAATCTAAGTTTATACCTAAAAAGAATTTTTAATTCTTGAATTTTTGAGGTGATGATCCTCAATCGTAATATATCAGTTCGTTCTAAATTTTTCAACGTTATATTATAAAAACACTGTTACGTTTGCCTACTTAATAACAAAAAAAGAAAACAAATATAGAATTAATAAAAAGTTTAACGGAATAATATATTAAAAGATACAAAAAACGCCAAACGCCTTGTTTATGTGAATAAAAAGCGCTGTGGTAGCTCTTTTTTTTTTTTTTTAATAGTAGGACAAATTTCGCGTCAGCGGTAATCAAAAAGAGCTAAAAATAGTGTGAAAAGAAATAGTGTGGAAGTTGGCACAACTGTTTTAATTTATAATGCTCTAATTTGTTACAAATAAAAAATGTTTCTATTTCATGTTTTAATTCTTTTTTGTGGCAGGCAATTTCCTGAAAATAGCAAAAGAGATTGTTTATGTATGAACACACATGCATATGTATGAGTATGCATAAATATTATGCTATTGTCTTATAGTTTTCTTACAAATTCTTTTAACCACCGTAAAACAGCTGCATATTCCTTTTTTTGTATTTCATGTGTATATACGTATGAATATTTAGAACGCCTAAAGGAGCTTGGCCATAATAAAAAATTCAAATAAATCCTAGATGGGTACACAGTTTTAAAAAAGTTTTAACTACGCTAAAACAATTTTTCCAAGACTTTACTTTTCCTTAAAATTACTTGCTATTTACAATAAAAAAATCTAAAATTTTGATAATATTTATGATTGTTGGTGTTGTTATTAAAACGTTACGACAACGATCCAATTTAAAAAGCTTTCTACCACTTAGGTGTCGCTATAAATTTTATTATGCTTTCCTTTATAAAAGGTTATCAATTCGTCTGAATGTTGCTTTTTAATATATTTTTGACCGCAGAACGCAGTCATACAAAAATTAATCTAAAATTAAAAGGGTGTCCCCACCGTCGACGTAAATTGACGTATATGGGCCTATCTTTCAAACCGTTACAGTCAAACACTTGAAAATTGGCCAGAGTATCGATTACTATGATCGTTAAAATAGCAAGATTATAAATTAAAGGGTGCTTCAATTGTTTATTGAATTTGACGTATAGGGCCATGCGTTTGTAGACACACGGCTGACATTTACAAAGAACCTATATTGCCAACTCCGCCCTAAGAACAAGTTGACAATATGAATTTAGAAATCAAAGGGTGTTCCCATAATTAATTTAATTTACTTATATCGCCTTATCTTTTACACCGTATAAATATTTAAAATATAAATTAAAGCGTGCTAGAGTAATTGATGAAATTTAATGTATGTTGCCAAACTTTCTTAAACTCACAAACTTACATACTTTCCTGCTTACTTTCTTACTTAATTACTTTGTAACTAACTTCTAACTAACTATCATATTTATTAATTTTTAGATTTATTTCTGTATTACCTTTTGCTATTGGGAGCTATAGTGATACGCAGTTTTGTAAATTTGAAAGTGCTGACTTTTACGATTCATAATGCACGTAAAAAGCGTGTTGTTGTATGGGGATAACCTAACATTTAAAATAAAGTAAAAATTTAGGTAATGTAAATTAACCTACATCGACCTATCTGTAGAACTGTAATAGATAAATGATTGAAAATTGAACGGTTTTTGCTGTGACAAATTTATAATAAACAGTTTTTCATGTTGTGATTACCCTTGTAGTTGTTAAAATTTGCGTTCAAGCAGCTGACAAAATGCAGTGTGAACGTCATATTAAATGTCGTTCTCGTCGTACTTCTAATGTGTATGTGTGTGCATTGCTCCTAATAATATATGTGTTAGTTTTGTGAAGTTTGCATTAATTTTTGTGTTGATGTTGTGCATATTGTCAGGGGTTGCGTTTTTAAATCAGTGAATTGAAATTTCTCTTCTTTTTGTTGTTAGTATTTGAGCTGTTTGAGCTATATTTTCAAATATTGGCGTCGCTACGATTTGTAATGTTGGTACTCGTGTTGTTGCTGTTTTTGTGTTGTTCACGGTTGTGTTGTTGAAACACTTTGCCGACTGCAGTGTCGTTCGATTTGTATTGTTAATTTCTGTTGGGTGTAAAATTGGATTTTTGCAGTTTGCTAAATATTGCTTTTCGGTGAGAGTTTGTGTTGCCACTAGAGATTAAGTTGTTGGTTTTAATGTTATTAATATTCGTGTTGTTGTTTGGGGTTCTTGTTTGAATCAATCATTACATGCTTTATGCTACCTTTTCCAATTTCTTATATATTTTTTATCAGTCATCAACACTCAGTATATTTATAAAAATTAACAATTATATACATATGTAAATGTACATACATAGCTAACATATAAAAATAATAAAATTCCTAGTTTCTACAGCGTTTAGAACTTGAAAAGGCTTACCACTTTTAATATAGATGCAATCGCAATTGCTTTTACTTTTGCTTTGTATAAAAGTACTGAATTTTATAGATGTTTTGGGAAAATTTTACTTTATTATATAATTGAAATTCCAATGCACGTTAGATATTTTAAATAAAAGTATTTTATGAACACATATGTTTGTATAATATACGTTGTGTACACATGTACATTTTATAAGAAATAATTGTAAAATATAATCTTTTGGAAATTTCACCTAATTTATAATTAAAAACACATAACCTTCCATTTTAATTGTAATTGAATCCCCAATTTCATAGCACTCCATTTTTAAAGTTTAATTTATCTACAATACTAAATATTTATTTTAACTAATATTAACATACACTATACTAAAACTATATAATACTAACTAAGTATTCTGGTCAAACCTGTGAACGTTATTAGCAACTTATGGTACGGAAAAATTGTCAGTAATTTAATGTTGAAGTTTTAAGCGAATAAGTCTCAAATTTGTCTTGAATAACTGTGTTTTAAAAATAATTAAAGTAGTAATTTTTTTCAGAGCTCAATCTATCAAAGAATAAAGTCTAATGAATTTATTAACAAATTTTACCTCAACTAATTTTATTGAACGGAGAGAGCCTGCACTTTTCGTCATTCGCTTGCAACACTGAAAAAAACACAAGCACGTTCCTTTGTCTATTTTGCTCTTCCAACTAAATGAGAACAACAGCCCTTTTCTCTGCTTTGAGTTGGTAGAGCAGATATTTCAATAAATAAAAAATAAAATTAAAGTCCCTTATTTTTGCATTAGACTGTTTCTTTTGTTGATTTTGAAATTCCGTTGGGTCATTTAATAATTTGAATTACAAACATACATACGTGTATGTAAATGTGTATGGATGTGTGTATGTATGCATGTGTCTATGTACACACATATGTACATATATGTACATATGTGTGTAGGCAAGTTTGTGGATTATTGTTTGAAACATTTTCAAAAATTTTTTTTAATAGTGTGAGTGAGGTTTGTACGATTTTATTGTTTTGCTTCAAATTTAACGTTTCATTGTTAAATGACAAAAATATTTCGCATTTAACAACAAAAAAGCCTAAAAACTCCTAGATTTTGGTCAATTGAGTCAATCGCTTGCAATACTAGAATTAATAAATAAATGCAAACGCACATACAAAGCTTAATTTGTATTTAGATATGGATATGTATACAGTAAATTTGTTGTTTTTACGCCTTTTTCATTACTCCTGTGTGTCCGTCTACATGGTAGGCTTGTCTGCTTTAGAATTTCTTTTTATTTTGTTTTTCTTCCATAGTGTTCACCTGTTTAATAGGTCACTGTTTAAAATACAGGTAGTAGATGGGTTTGGTTTTGCGTCAGGAAATAAATAAACAAACAAAAAAACATATGTTTATATGTGTGTACATATGAACATACCAACATAAATACTCAATGTTTACCAAAACTGTTTATGTTCGTAGAAATATTTTTCAGTAAGTTTGTATCCTGACTGAAAGTCTACAGAGTTTCGATGCAAAAACAAAACAGTTGTGGGTGATTTAAACATGTGCATGTATGTTTTACATCAGATGGGTGATCTTCTAAGAAATTTTTTTTTTCACATTCCAGCACATCTTTTTGCACAAATTGTATTATCTATTATAGTGAAAAAATTTAAAACCAAATCGCTCTATAAATAAAAAATAGGTCAGATATCTTTTTAGCACCGTTCTTAAAGTTATCTAACAGCTATATATCGCCGGTCTCATGTAGAAAGGTCCTCACTTGAATTTTTATGAAATTGAGTTTTTCGTGATTTCAATACATTTGCAATTTACATTTCAAATATTAAATGGTGATAAATAAAGTTTCTACCTTATTCTTTAAGATCACAAATATGCGAGTTAGGGCCTTTCTGCATGAGACCAGCCATAAGTATATTGTAAATTTTTATGAAACCTCGTAGGTTTGGTTTCATGGGTTTCTTTAAATGCAGGTAGGCTTTTTGTACTTTTCGCAAACGTTGTATTGAATGAAAATATTTATGTAAGAATATCAAAAAGAATTTTCAACTGGTTTTAATGAGTTATAAGTCTACTTTATTATTTTTTCAAATACATAAAAACCTTAAGACTGAAAAATTTTAAGAGTACTTTTTTTGTTAGAAAGAACTTCAGAAAAAAAATACATGGAAATTTTACTCCAAAAATTCTTCAAGGATTTCTTTAAATAAAATTTACACCGAATAGAAACACATTGTAAGTACATAATTTCTTACTCAACTCAGTCTTTAATCTACATTAATGTTGTTTTTGTGTTGTCTCTTAGCAACTCTTGTATGAAGTGCCTCAATTGTTTGTATTAAACAACTTGTTAAAAATCAGCCAGAGTATCTGTTGCGAAGGATTGATTTACTTTCGCTGAAGTTTTTAATTAATCTTTGCTCGGTCAAGGTAAACCACTCAAAAAAAGTTGAAAATTAATTTTTCTTAATAGTTTAAATATCTTTATGTTGCTGTAATTTCGTTCCATTTCTCTTTTAATAATTTTTGTGATTTAAGCCTGAAACATATATGTTTCTAGCTAACAACAAAGACAACTAAGCTAACAACTTGTATATCCAAAAATCGCCTAAAAGAAAGTTATTTGCAAAGGCAATTGTTTTCTGAAATTACATTGGAATAGTTTGAATTTGGCCTAGTCCAAAAAAAGGTTATTATTTCTTATTGCATATTTATTGACCGTAAAAGAAAAGAAAAACAGTTGTGGTCTTTTGTTTGCTTTATTTGTTTTGAACACATTTCCCTCTTTCTTAAATAATTTAGCTTGTAAACCTTGTACTAGTTTTTTTGCTGCTGTTTTGTTGTTCCTGCTGTTGTTTTAAATTTTTGTTGTTATTGTATTTTATTATGGCTCTGGTTGTCTCGGTTTCGTGTTTGTTGATGCGAGGTGCCAAGTAAACAAACAAACCTAAAAATATATAAAAACAACAACAACAACATCAGCAAGAAAAAATAAAAAAGAGTAAAAAAGTAAAGGTACCAGTAGATTTACAAACGTCTATACATACACACATACAAAATATATTTATGTTCGTACAAGAAACACATGCTATAGTTTGTATGAAAAAACAATCCTTCCTTCCGGTGTACGAACCCTTACCTTACCACTAACACTAAAGTAACACGTACATTAAGAACTTATACACACTGATGTATCTACGTTTTATTTAACGGTATTTAAAAAACAACACCTTAATTATCATAGGATGTTAATTTTGTGTTAAGCTGCTGCTGCATTTAATACCTTCAAATGATATTTTTCCAGCTCATAATTTGAAGTTGGTTTTTTATAGGTTAAAACGTTTCAGAATTATAAAAACCTGATCTTTAAGGCTAAGGTCAAGGTTTGCAATACCTTGATTAAAAGCTTGAGTTGTACGAAAAAATACAACCAAAAATTACAACTCTAAAAGCCGCTTGGATTTAAAAACAGGGTAGGAAAAAAACGCAGCGCGGCGCCACTATTTTCGCTCTTTTCTGCTCTTGGTATTGCGGTTGCTCTGCACCAACATTCTGGCTCTGTGCATAGAAAAGAGTGGCGCACATAATACGTATTTTCAATTGCGCCTTTTTTTCTCTACGCATTTTAGTGAGCAAAGAGCCAAAAGCGCATAAAATGCGCATTTACAGTGGTTTTTTTTTCTAAGTATCCTTTTATATACCTTCACACGTATATATTATATAATTTGGATTTAGAAATAAACGGTTGTCCCAAAATTTGATATTATTTGGTGTATGTTGCTGAACTTTTGAACCGTTATAGACAGAACGCTGAAACTTTAAAGGGACCTGCATTTCTAAGCCCGCTATATAAACGAATTTATAATTTAATTTTAGAAATTAAAGGGTGCCCCATAATTGATGAAGATTTACTTATATGGGCCTATCTTTTGAACCGTTATAGACAAACGCTTGCAAAATTGGACAGAATGTCGATTGCTATGGCCGTTATAGTAACAGCTGATAATATTTTAAATTATAAATTAAAGGGTGCACCAATAGTTCATTTAATTTGGTATATGGCCATACTTTTGAACAGTTGTAGACAGACCTTTGAAATTTACAACGAACCTTTACTGCTTAGTCCGCTATAACAACAAGTATAAAATTTGGATTTGGAAGTTAAGGGGTGTTCCAATAGTTAATGTAATCTTGTGTATGTGACCAAACTTTTGAACCGTTATAAACAGAACGCTGAAACTCAAGAGGGACCTGTATTGCTAAATTCGCTATATCAACGAGTTTATAATTTGAATTCAGGAATTAAAGCGTGTCCCATAATTGTTGAGGATTTACTTATATGGGCTTATCTTTTAAGCCGTTATAGACAAACGCTTGCAAATTGGACAGAATGTCAATTGCTTCGGCCGTTATAGTAACAAGTATAAATATTAAAAATTATAAATTAAAGGGTGCGCCAATAGTTCATTTAATTTGATGTATATGGCCAAACTTTTTAACAGTTGTAGACAGACGCTTAAAATTTGCAACGAACCTATATTACTAGTCCGCTTTAATAACAAGTATAAAATTTGGATTTGGAAAATAAAGGATGTCCCAATAGTTGATGTAATTACAAATATGTGGCCGAACTTTTGATCCGCTATAGACAGAACGCTGAAACTTAAAACGGACCTGTATTTTTAAGGTCGCTATATCAAAGAGTTTTTAATTTGAATTTATAAATTAAAAGGTGTCCCATAATTGATGTATATTTACTTATATGGGCCTATCTTTTGAACCGTTATAGACAAGTGCTTGCAAATTTGTCATAATATTGATGCATATGGTCGTTATAGTAACAAGTGTCAATATTTAAAATTATAAATTAAAGAGCGACCCAATAGTTCATTTAATTATGTATGTATATGGCCATAATTTTAAACAGTTGTAGACAGACGATTGAAATTTACAGAGAATCTGTATAACTAACTTCGCTATAACAACTACAAAATTGGGATTTGGAAATAAAGGGATGTCCCAATAGTTGATGCAATTTGGTGCATGCGGCCGAACTTTTGAACCGTTATAGACAGACAACTGAAATTTACAAGGGACCTGTTTTAAGTCGGCTATAACAAGAAGCTTAGAATTTGAATTTAGAAATAAAAGGGTGTTCCCAAAATTAATGTAATTTATTCTATATGGCGGTATTTTTTGACCCGTTATTTACAAACACCTGCATTTTTGACAGAATGTCCACTACTTTGTTTGGTATAATAAGAAGTATAAAAATTTTAAATTATAAATTAAAGAGTTTTACAAAGCTGATATAATCTGACGTATATGGCCAAATCGTTGAACCGTTATAGACAGACGGTTGAAATTTACACAGAACCTGATTGCTAAATCTACTACAACAGCAAAAGGGTGACCCTTAAGTTGCTATAATTTGATGTATATTGCCAAACTATTGAACAGTTGAACAAGTATAAAGTTTGGAGATATAAGGGTGTCACAATAGTTAATGTAATCTTATTTATGATGTCATACTCTTGAACCGCTGTAGGCAGATAGATGAAATCTGTTTTGAAGTGGGTTTTTTTTGAAAGTATTATTTTTGTATCAATTTTAGAATTTTTAAATTAGGAATATTACTCCTTAACTTGAAAAAAAATAACACAATTTTTTAGAAGTGGTCTAAATATTAAAAAAAGTAGGTATTTAAATTTGAATAAATTTAATTTTTAATTGCCTATAACTACTTCATTTAAGATATAGCAAGAGCATTAAGATGATATAATGTTAAAGAATTGATTAAATATAAGGAAATGCAAAACTCTAAAACAATTTGCAGGTACAAGATTCGTAAGTTTGAAACCGCATATCGCTGCTCCTGATAAGTGGATGGTGGCCAGAGGCAAAAGTTAAGATCAAATACTCCTTTACAAACTATGCACATATCAAATTTTGGTTCAATCAGAGTACAAATGGCTGAATTATTTTCAAAATATTTTTATTGTGCTCCACTGTGTAAGTAAATTCAGTATTCAGTTAGATTATACTGGTAATGCAAATTGACTTTTGTTAGAATAAAAAATTTACTCGTTACAGCAGATTACAGATCTGAAAATAGTATTTTTACTTGTTTCGCGTGCGAATCATACATTAGATGGAATGTAGGAGAACTTTGTTTATATGTTTCTGTTCTGGTTCGAACTAGATTTTTGTGTATGTACCCACGTCCCAACATTTGTAAATCTGGCGTGACTCGAAGTACTCTAAGTCTGTATAGCAAGCAGACTGTTAAATCAACTTACTCACTAGTGCCACAATCTGCCAAATCTTATTTTTCCCAGCAATACTCATGTAATCTAAATATAAAATCAATTTTTAACCGACTAAAAAAAAGAAGGAAGTTATCAATTCGACTGAATGTTTTTTTTTTTTTAATATTTGTGCATCCATAACTCAGTCATTTCTGGAGAGGTTTTGAAAATTTCTCTTATATTTGAAAGGTGATGCTTTCAGATTGGTCCCGTTTTAATAACAGTACATAATCTTACAAATTAGAGGGTGTCAATAGTTAATGTAATTTGATGTATGTGGCCATACTTTTGAACCGTTAGAAGCAGTCAGATGAAGTCTATTTTAAAGTCGTTTTTTTTTTTTGCAAAAATTATCTTAAGATATTTACTATGTAGAATTATGTACATAATTTAATTGTGCAATACGTAAAAATTACTAAAGATTCAAAATCGCCAAACGATATTATTTCAGCTCTAAAAAGTGATTTACCGATGCCTTTTCAAATACTCACTTATTTTTAGAGCTAACACAATATAACGAAATTCCGAGTCAATTTTAATTTTGTACTCAAGAGTGTACAAATATCATAAATCATGCAAATCTCGACAATTTAAATTAGTAGAACACATATGTACATTTCACTCAGAGCTGATATTTCTTATGCATGTGACTTGATACACAGAAAAATGCAGTGTATGAATAACTTAGCGGATGTGACAACAATGGTTATTCTCAACTAATCACAGAGATATTGGAACTTTATATTTCATTTTTGGATCTTGATCTGGTATAGTAGGAACCTCATTAAGTATTTTAATTCGATCAGAATTAGGTCATCCTGGTTCATTAATTGGTGATGATCAAATTTATAATATAATTGTAACAGCTCATGCTTTCATTATAATTTTCTTTATAGTTATACCAATTATAATTGGAGGATTTGGAAATTGATTAGTTCCATTGATTGATGAGCGACATGATGTTATCTATTTATTTGTTCTCTATTTATTTGTTTTACGACACTAAAGCTTATTTCAAATATGAAAAATTGTTATATTTTGTTTTAGTTCAACTGGAAAAATGGGTTAGCGCGCTACGTTCACTTGACAGCCGGCACAATAGTCCATTGGACTAATTCGATAGAATGTGGATCATTTTCGCATTACATTTACTTCAAATTTTTATTCATAACCGCAAAGGCGTCGTACATCGGTTGGAGCAGTTCAAATTCAGTTTATGGAAAATTTTACAAGATAAAGTTGTTGCAAAAACTAAGGCCAAATAACCATTTATCTAAATTATATTATTCAAATCAGTAAATACTACCATTGGCCAGGGGCTGCAAATAAAGTGGACATTGAAAGAAAATACGGATGGAAATTTGACAGTCGTACGGCTCTCTTTATTTTTTGAAATTTTTAAAAACTATTCTACTTCATTTGTTCAGAGTTGCGTTTTTCTTAATAATGCTAACTTTTCAAAGACAAAACTCGTCAAAATAGCACAAAAACCGCTGAATATAGTTCGAAATAGACTCAGTTGGCGTCACAAATATTTTTGTAAATAGTTATTGCTTTAACAGCAGTTGTTTCAATTTTACTTCATTTTATTCAACATAAATGGTGTAAACGTAAGAAAAAACCCACTCGATTTATAATCTCTATTTTTTCATACAGATGGATTTTCATTCTGTTTTCTCTTAGATTTTACGTACGTCTTACCGTCTAAGCTGCCCTTAAGTAGAAGCTTATGGATGTTCCCCCTTGAGTATTTTCATAAACAGACTACACAATAATACACCAATAAAGGTATTTCAAAGGCTTTTAGTGGAGTGTGGGCTCCTACACGTCTGCCAAAGTACACTGCTGCTGGTGTGGGTGGTACTTTTTCTCTAATTACATCCAGCTTTCTTAGGGATTTCAATATACAAGTTGTTGAAGGTGCGATTTCATCAAAAGGGCTTCTAGCTTAGTTCAGGTGTGCCGCAAGGCTTTCTCCTACACTTTTGTTTCTTTTTTGAATGAAGATGACTTAATCAAAATCTCGTAATAATCTATGATTTTATTTCAATATGATCGAAATCAGGGTTGGCATGATCTACTGTCGTTCAATCGAGCATGCTGCTGTTCTCAGTTATGGTTGGTATAATTTATCGAAAAAGCTTTTAGTTCTTGGCATGCAAAATCCAATACAATGTTCATTGGTATTAATACTTATTGTGATTCCAAAAGAATTTTTTTTATCTGAAACGATGTAAAAGAACCTCCGGACCTCCCTTTTTATTTATATCCTAACTATTTTAGGTCAAATATGAAATATGCCGCTTCTGTACGATTGGCTCCCAAAAGTATGTGTTAGTGCTCCTCGACTGGATGCAGCATGCGCCTAAAAAGGTTATCGGTTATACGGTGGCATGTCATAGTGTCCTAGTGTTAGCTATTTGATGTAGGGAACATTTTTGTGTAATATGGCAACACGGTTGCCATACTGTAGAGGCTTTATTTTTATACAAACACGTTATGTATACATGTTTCAATCGTTTTATACCTACACACTTAAGACATGCTAATTTTTACTTTTAATATAGACTTACAAAATTAATCAATATTCTGACCACCGGTGGCTAAATTCACCTGTTATATTAACCTCAACGTGCGAAAATGATTTATAGCGCTGGTGCCAACACGCCACCAGTACAGCAAAACAGCAAAGTACCACCGCCAGCAACTTTCTTTGAGTATTCAATGGCACACCTTTATGCAATTGGACCACAGGAAAACGACAGCAAATCAGCACCCAACATCACACTCGGGACTCAGGAAAGCTTTTAAACAACCGCTTATTTTCTACTCGGAAAATGTGTTACCATATTACAAAAAAATGTCTCCTGCATCGGCCATCCTATTCGGAAGATCGGCCTTGATGGGCTATAGTATGTAGTCTTCCAAACACGCTGGGGTTGATTTTATGCGAGATGACCTCTTTGGTTTGGGGTTGTCGCATTCAGCAGACGAATCACTGCCTAGGTAATCTGGTGGGGTAGTAACTTCAGAAGAAACCTTCATGAAAATGTGGATTTCTCTGGGCATCAGGAAAATCAGCAACACGATAACGGCCATTGGGCAACACCCCAGTCACCACATATGGACCTTTATACAACGGCACATCTCTTCTTGTTGAAGTATTGCCTTTGTTTTTCTTGGTCAGTTCTAATAAGATAGATTGATTTTTGGCGCAACGAATTGGTGTCACTTTCTTGTTATTTCTGAATAACATTGCTAACATCGTGGTTATGGCTCTTGGGGTTGCTGTGGCATTCAAAACATGGACGATATTTTTCTCTTCGCAAGATTTTCGGAGTGGCGTATCGGTAAAAGCGGTTCCTTTATCTGATATAATACGGGTTGGGGTTCCAAATAAGGAGACGACATCGCTGAGAGCACCTACGGTGGTTTCGCTTTTTACATTACGGAGGGGGTTTCAGGACGCAAAATTTGCAAAACCGTCAATCAGAACTAAAATATACATGTTACCGTATTTACCTTTGACAAACGGCCCTAGATGATCAACATGGATAGTGTGAAATGGCATGCCAATTTTATCGATTGAGTGTAAGAAGCCCTGTTTTCTTCCAGCTGGTTTTTTGGTATAAAGGCACTTCATACAAGCGACAACAAATCTTTTGACGTAATTTCTAAGTCTCGGAAACCAATGCGCCAATATAACCTAGTTCGTCATGGCAAGACAGGACGATCTTTTATCTAGCGCCATCTGGAATATACAAGAGCTTGTTGTTGTTCTCCACCTAGCAGACTCGACCGTTTTCAACAACGAACTCGTTCTGAATTCTCTTGTCATCTTGCGAAAGCTCAGCTTTCTTGTGTAATACATCCTTTATGTAAGTAATTTTTGGATCAGTATTTTGTAGTACTTTCACCCAGCCAAACTCGAATGAAGAACGTTAACATCAGCAACGGCGTTTTTTTCTTCAGGCGGGCTAACTGGATTATGGCTCAATGCATCAGCATCATATTTAGAGTTCCAGGCGTGTGCTGTATTTCAAAATCATATTTAGACAATTTTAGCCACCATCTTCCAATTCTGGGTAAGATATCTTTCTTTTTCAACGAACTTCTCAGGGCATTACAGTCGGTAAATACGAAAACGTTCCAGCACTCATATAACTGCTAACGCTTCCAACTCAGTAGAGTGATAGCGCGATTCTTCCTTTGCGGTTTGGCAGCTGGCAAAGGCTATCGGGTGAAATCTGCCGTCGATCTGTTTTTGCAAGATTACACCTGCCAAGCCGTCTTTACCCGTGTCCGTGTGCACCTCCGTCACGGCATCCTTGCAATAAATTGACAATACAGTATTCTGTGTTTATTTTCTCTTCAAACAATTAAACGCATTTTCTTTGATTTCAGTCCATTTCCGAACAATCTCTTTTTTCGTCAAATTTGTTAACGGTTTTGCATAATTTTCAATAAATTGTCTGAAATATATTGTTAATCGGATAAACTGACGGACTTCATGTATGTTAGTTGGCCGTTTAAAATTAACAACAGCGTTGGTTTTTAGTTTACTCGGGGAAATAACTCCATCAGAGATCTTGTATCCCAAATATTCAATAGTTGTCATCAGAAATTTGCATTTGCGTGTATTTAACTTTAAATCGGCTCTTCCCAGGGCTTCCAAAATAATTTTTAAATTTTCTATACACTCACCAACACTTTTCGCAGGTATAAGTACATCATCAAGGGTCCTAACGCAGAATTTATAAGTTTCTGAAAAACGGCAAGGCCATTAGCCACACTAAACGGCATCCGGAGAAACTCATAGTGGCCATCTGGAATTACGAATTACGTGGCGAGTATCTTCAGCCACATTTATCTGATAGTAGGCACTCCGCATATCCAGCATATTAAGATATGGCATTTCATATAAACGATTAATTCATAAATCAGCGATGACTGGCAAAGGGCACTTCATCTTCTTCGTAACACGGTTTAAAGCACGATAATCAATGCAAATTCGCCTTTCTCCGTTCTTTTTGCGCACTTTTAATATTGGGCTAGCATAATCAGAATTCGAATCGACTATAATACCAGCTTCTTTTAATTGCTTCACAAATACTTTAACAAGAAAATTTTAACAATAATAATAATTTTAAATAATAAATTTTCTTGTGTAATTATTTGTGTGTGCACGTTGTATATTTGTAAAAATTGTTTGCAATTTTAATTTTTATTTTTTCATTAAATCTTTCAAATACATATGAATGAAAGAAAAGATAAATATAGTTACTCAATGGTTACTGTGATTTTGTATTAAAAAATTTGAGTTTTTTATTGCTTTTTGTCTCATTGATTCAATGGAGTTCTCATTTAATCAATTTGGCTTTTGATATAAGATTCTGAGGTTTTCCTTACTGCTTTCCCGCAGTAGCATTTCATTTTTTAGTTTAGTTTAAAATAAGAGAATATAATGAAATATTTATATTCGAAGGAATCTAGCACAATTAAAGTAAATTAACTTAGATTATTTCAATAATTACACCTACTACAGTCCGGACAACTTGTTAATCCGACCGACCCTAAAACTTTATGTGTCCGTATTGTGGAAGTTGTACTGTATTCGTGTTTTCAGTTTAATGAATCTGTGATCACTTCTGATGAATTTCTTTCTGTATGGGCTAAATATAGAATTACCAGTTTAATTTAATAATTGCACGATTATCCTTAAATTACATCAGATGATTTTTATTAATTAAAAATAAAAAAAAAATATTGTTAAACAAATTTTTTTTCTAAAGTTGCTGTACTCTTGCGAGCGACAGTGTATTTTTTTTTTTTTTTGCTAATAAGTATAATTAAATGTTGGTTGGTTAGTTGGGTGCCTTAACTCTTTCACACACAAAATGTATTTGTACTATTTAATTGGTGTGTGCTTTGGAAAAAGGGGAAATTTTCACTTAATATGTATTGGTGACTTTCTAGTTAGTAATTTCAGTGACTATGCAATTTGTTATGTAATCACAGAGGGTTGTTGAATACATATATGAGAGCTTTTTCTTTTGCTTATTAGTTGGTTGGTTTATAAAATGACTAACTGACTAACTGTCTGACTGACTGCCTGCTTGGCTGATTTAAAGTTGTTTTATTGTTGTTGTAATGTTTTTATTTGATTTCCTTCTACTATATCTGAATGTTTTTCTCTATTACTAGCAGTTGTTGTTTTGAGAGTTTGGTGTTAATTAAGCACCAGCAGTTGTTACTGTATTTGTAAGAATGAGCTTATGTGTATGACAAAAAGTCTACTGAGTTTTGGTTGGTTGAAGAATCATTTTTTTATTCATTCCGTTCTTTTTATTTGCTCGCAAAGCACTCGAACAATGCGACGTACACATGTGAAAGATGTATGTAATTCTAAGTTTATATCTTATACAACTACACTGTTAAATATTTTAGTTTTAATGAAAAAATCTAAGAGAAAATTAGTAAGATAAATCAAAAGAATAATCCCAGCGATTGGCTAATATTAAAGTAAATAATTACATAACATATATAATTTTATATCAACAGCTTTGGGTTAGAAATTTTAGTCTAAAAGATCTATATTTGTATTTATTTGTTTAAAAAACGGACCTAATCGCTTAATTGAGGGAATAAATAATTTGAGATCAAACAAGTAAGCGCGATAAATATGTAATTTGATTTATGTCGCCCAACTTTTCCACATGTTATGTAATTAAATTTAAAAATTCTATTGTACATGATTCGGATCTTTACCAAATGGCTTATTTATAGAATTTCAAGATGCAATTTCTGTCTTAGAAAGAACGGGGATAAAACAATATCTCTGATAGTCAAACTTAATCAAGATCCAATTTCTGCTACTTTTACTATGCATAATGTAACCGAAAATTGGTTGGATTAAAACAGTGAGCTAAATCGGATTGTCGGCAGGGTGGAAGTAGTCTTAAGTTGTTAAATTAGCAATATCAATTCAATTTTTCTTGAATTTTGTTTTTTATTCCCCTCACCAAAGATGAAAAAGGATATATATTTATAAGTTTGTCATTCCATTTTTATTTTCTACTATATCCATTTCCGACCCTATAAAGTATAAATATTCTCAATCCTTATGCCTAGCCAAGTCGACTGAGCGTTGTCCGTCTGTCTGTCTGTCTGTCTGTCTGTCGTGTTGAAATCAACTTTCCCAAGGCACTATATGAGCTAGGAAAAATTTAAATACTTAAATCGATCAGTAAAGACTTGCAGTCTTATTCACAAAAATTTCTTATTGTAAGCTTAATGTATACTTTAGTTATTAAACACTTTTTGTTTTATTAACCATTAATAACAATTTTTATTCACAAACGTTTAATAACGCAAAATTAACTATTAAACGGTTTTTATAGTATTGTAGTTTTATGTTGGCAACTTCATGTCATATTATATTTAAATTTACGTTTAGTGATGCATACAAACAATGAACCAAATACCTGAATAATGTTTTAATAATTAAAAAAGAATAATTAAATCAGCAATAATATTATTTGTCATAACTTTAATTATCATTATCTTATTATTATTTATTGTTTTATATCAGAAAAAAATTTAAAGTAATAAAAAAATGGTGTTTAACCCTTTTTTATAAAATGATTCACTGAACGAGTACAAAAAAGTATCCAAATACTGAGCTTGGCATTACTGTTTTTACATCACTATATTATTTTGTTTATTTATGATACAAATATGTAAATTTTTTATTTATTATTTTTATTTTCAAATCAATAAATACAATGCTTTAATTATGAAAGAACAATTAATTAAATTATGATATTTTCTCTAATATAAACATATTTTCCACAAATATTAATAGTTAATTTGGTATTTATTACCTGGAAACGTATCGTTTTCTTTAATTGCATAACAGATAAAGTGATAACTAAATAAAATAATTTGGGAGTTATTGTGTTTGATTTCATTTGCATTTTGTGGTCTAAATGGTGTAAATAAATACATATAGTTGTAATTTATATTTAAGTATGTTTTAAACACCTATTGTAGAAATTAAATTCGTTATATTTTTTTAATAGTTTTTTACACTTTTACAGTAAAAAATTTTACGGGAAAAATGCTTTTCAAAACTTATTAAAGATTTAAAGAAGGGTAACTGCTACATTAAATATTTGAAATTTATTAATGATTAATAACAGCGTAATAGTGCTATTAAGCGTTTGTGAATACTACTTTAGCGATTTTTTCTTATTAACCTCTTATTAAGCAGTTTAAAATTTTTGTGAATAAGGCTGTTAATAATTACTAAAGGCAGGAATGCTACAATAGATATTGTACTAGGTACCATATATGGTTATACATATATGGTGAAGGGTATGAGGGATTTGCCATAGCCGAATATAGCATTCTTATTTGTTATACCCTTTACTACAAAAAGTGGAAAAAGGGTAAAACTAAGTTTGGCATTCTGTTTGTAATTTACAGTATCCATTTCCGACTCCATAAAGTGTGTATACTCTGAGTTATAGTGCATAGCGAAGTCGATTAGGCGATGTCCGTCTGTCCGTCCGTGTTAGTGTTGAAATCAAGTTTGCCAAGGCACTGGATCAGCTAAAGAAAATTTAAATCGCCAATCGATCAGACATAGTGTCGAAAGAGCTGCTGTTGGAAATCAGCATGATCGGTCCATGTTCTTCGAGCAGCGGGCAAAACACCACTCCTGCCTCTAACTTTTCATATCATTTCGAATAATGAAGTAACTTCAATCAAAAAAACAAATTTATGGGCGATAGAGAATTATAAAATAAGAAAAAAACATCACGTGAAAAAATTGGCGCTCGCACATATTTTCCGAGTTATGGGCCTCTGAAATGTTCAAATTTTTTAAAATACTCGTAGCACTCTTGCTTGTTAGTTGCTAAATTTAATTTAAATTATTTTTATTTTTATTATTATTTTTAGTTTAATTATCCCCAACGTGGGAATAAACAACAAATTATTAAACTTGAATTAAATAAATCTAATTATGTTTCTCTTCTTTCTGGGGTAATTATAAAATAAATTTCTTCATTTTACATTGGTCACCAAATATTTTTAAAATACCTAATTTTTTTCTGTGTGTGTTTTTTTTTTCTCATAATTTTCCGAGCTCTGTGCGAATTTCCAATTGGGTTGGTATAAAATTTGTATTTTTTTGTTAAACTTTTCAGGTTTTGTAAATTTGCCAGCATTTGGTAACTGTAAAATTTGATTTACTTTCTAAATTAAATTCTTATTCAAATTTGATTTTTTAATTAATTTCTTATGCAAACCACATAAACCACAATTCCCGATTCACCTTTGAAAGTACGGTGCCACAAATGCCTTTTCTACATAAACGTAATCAGTCGATTAAACAGATAGATCCATCATAATATACTTCATCATCTTACGAATAAAATGTGTATTTAGACATATCAAATGCAATGACAAGCTTTCATAAACCCTTTCCACTTGTGAACAATGAAAGATAGAAATCAACATTTAAAGTTGGTAAATAAAAATAATTAAAATTATGATCACATTTACGCAATTAAATTTCATACCAAACATTCATTAATCGTGTAAAAGGAACAAAGAATACAAATGAACACAAAATTATATAAAATTAACAGCTAAGTTACACATGTACACGAACAAATAATTGAACTTAATTGGAATCGTATGAATACGTGGTAACAAAGTAATAAAAAAAATATTTTTATATATACATATAAAAAAGGCAAAAGAAAGCAAAGAAAGAATATTATAAAGGGAAAACTGGTTACGATTCTGTTGCTGACTTTGTTGTGAGAAGGCTGATTGGACCGTAATAATTATGATGAAAACCAATTGCAGGTTCAAGTTGGATAGAATTGTTTGCAAGATAGAACAGAGTTCATTTTTATGGCCTAACATTTGAACTCTTTCCTTTATTAATCCACCGATATTTACAAAATATTACTGCTTTAAAAAGTTAGATAAACCAGCAAGAATATTTAAATTGAATAAACTTAAAAAACCATTTCGTTAAAAAAGTGACATTTACTAAAATATTAAAAAGAATTTTAATAATAATGTTGTACCAAAATAGTCGTTCTATACAAGATTTGTGGATCAAAATTCGTAAAACTCTCGGGAAATCTTACTTAATCGTCTGAACGGTGCTTTTTTATGTTTGTGGCCACACAACTCAGTCATTTCTGAACCGACTTAAAAATTTGTGATTTATTTGAAAAGTTATGTGCTTACAGATTGGTCCCGTCCTAAAAACAAATCATAATTAGAAAAATTAAAGGGTATCCCCACACAACATTCATGTTTTTAACGTGTATTATAAACTGAAAAGGGCAACACTTTAAAATTAAAATAAAAAAACTGCTTATTACTATATTTCTCCTAATAGCAAATAGTAATACAATAATAAATCTTCAAATAAACGGGTGTCCCCATAGATGACGTAAATTGACCTATCTTTAGAACCGTCATTGATGCCTAATTAAAAATTGAACAGAACATCGATTACTACGACCGTTATAATAACAGGTATAAATACACAAAATTATAATTTAATTGGTTCCCCAAAAGTTCATTTAATTTGATGTATATGGCCATACTTTATAAGCGTTATAGACAGTCAGCTAAAATTTACAAGGAACCTGTATTGCTAAGTCGGATATACGAGCAATTTGAATTAAGAAATTAAAGGGTGTTCCCACAATTGATGTAATTTAACCTGTATGGCCCTCTGATTTGATCCGTTATATGCAAACGCTTGAAAATTAAACAGAATATTTACTACTTTGGTAAAGTAAGAAGTATAAATACTTTAAATTAAAAATTAGAGGGTGTTACAATAGTTGATGTAATTAAATTTATATAGCCAAACTGTTAACTGGACATTAAGGACAACATTAAAGTTTCGAATTTAAAAGTCTTAGGGCCAGTTTCACTATGTCGCAATCGTTCGTTCGTTCGCACAATTACATTCAAAACAAAAACAAATTCTAAAATATTGTTTTTGTTTTAAATGTAATTATGCGAACGAACGAACGATTGCGACATCGTGAAACTGGCCCTTATTCTTTGTCTGCTTTATTCACTATAAATTGAATATATCTAATTGCCTTTGTGTTGCAAACTGTAATTTACTATTTTTGCAAAAGTTCTTAGCAGCCATATCACTGATCACGAATCTTTTTCAATCTAAATACGAAAGTTGTTTTAATTATAAGCAAATTTTGTTATTAAATATAACGCAAAACATTAATAACTATTTGGCCTTTTAACACTAAATACTGTTTTTAAATTTTGCCTTTTTCTTTTTTTCGCTCTTCACAAAATTATAATGGACTTAATTATTTTTGATGAATATTGTTGTTTTTTCTTATTTTGTAAGATTGTTAAGTCAAATAAAGAAACAAAAGTTTAATATTGCTTCAGTTGTTGTGGCTGTGTGTGAAAAAGCAGATTTTAATTATGAATGAAAAGCGTCTTAACAACTTCCGCTATTGCCGCGCAGAGTTGGTCAGTCAGACTATATTGAACCGAACGACGTCGTGTTCAACATCAGCATTGGGCGAAGAAATTACAAACACGCAATCAACTACAAAAGCACTCTACACAAATAAATAATTAGCGGTCACTTATTTCAAGACAACATAGATCTTTGGGTTGCAATTCAATTCCATTCGCCCACAACAATCACGCCTAATCGTGCATTTTTTTGTCGTATATAAGTGTAAAGTATTAGTTACTGCAGAGTTGGGAGTAGTTCGTGAAATGTTAAAACATTGACACAAATTCATATTTTTGCTACTTTACTTTCAAAATGAGTCGTCTGGTCCTGTAATTGTTGAATTATAAGTTCTCCGTATACTTCTACAAATAGGCGGCAAAAGAAATAATTTTCTTCTTATTAGGCAAATGTTCCTAAAACTCAGCTCCTTGCCCTCGTGAAGGACGTGATGTATTCACTTAGGATATTGCATCTATGTTATTTCCATGTGATTGATTTTACCTTTTTCTAGACAGTCAAATCCCAATAATTCGTACCCCAATAATCCGTAATTCCCGATTATTCTTAATAAACTGTCGGTCGCTTGAAAAAATCTCGTCAATTCGTAAAATTTGCATATATTTTGGTCACCTCGCTAATTCGTATTTTTTATTGCAAATAAAATCTTCTTTACCTCTTATAAATCGTAACTGTTTGCTAACTACAATTTGTAGTCCGTAATAAAAACAACAGAAACATGAAAAGAATGATTTTTTGTTTACCTCTTCTTTGCGTGGGTTTTTGTTTTTGCTTGTGTTTATTTTCTTAAGATCAGTTTGTTACATGAATAATAAAGAAAAATGTCAAAGCGCACGCATAAAAGTCTGTTGGTGTTACAAAAACAAATTTTTGGACCCATTGATGAAAAAAAATAAAAGTTCTTTAGCGATTTGAAATGCTCCATCAAATCTTACGTCAATTCTTCAAAAAAGATAATTTAATATGCAGAAAGCGCGAAAAACTACATGAATATCCTATTTTATTATATGTATGTATGTATTTTATTTTATGTATTTATTTTAGTTATTTTGTATTTTTAACAATTGTTTTTTTCCTTTTTATATTGGCGTTTTAGTAAATAAATTGAAAAAACCCGTCAATTCGTACTTATTTTATTTTAACCCCGTTAAATCAAAACCCCGCCAAATCAAACACCCCAAAAATTCGTAAATAAAGGCCGGTCCCTTGCGATTACGAATTATCAGAAGTCCACTGTATTATAATGAAGTTTCGCTTAACATTTCTTTGTTGCTTTAACTTTACTAATTGAATTTTTTGCATTATAAAATTTTATTGAAGAAAGACATGTTGCAAAATACTGAAGAAGTTTTTTTGGCATTGTTCTAATGTTAATTTAAAGGAAAACTATCAACGCCACTGTTAATTGGGAAGTTTATTTTTTATAAGTGGAAGTGGAAAAGATAGTGCACTAGCCCCAGCTCCGTTAGTATGCATGTATGCATATACATTAACAAATGCTCGAGAGAGTATGTGGTTTATCAGTGGTATTGGTAATGTATGAATGTGAATACCTGCATGTTTATTTGTAATTTCCCCTTTAGACCAAACAATAATTTTTAAGCACTTATTATCAATAATGTGCTTTGTAGGCCAGAACAAAACAAAACACTAATATCGGCGATGACGATGATGGTGATGGGAATGATAGTGGTGGTGGTGGCGGCGGCGTTGCTAAAACAATTATTTAAAAATACACGGTAACAGCAACAAAAACAAAACACAAAACGATAATTACTTTAAAAAAGGTAAAAAACAGCTACAAAACAATACAACCGCAATATTATTAAGCCTTATGTTGTTCTGTGTACTCACTAGCAACCTTTGCTAATCAGAGACTATAAGGACTTATAATAGGCTCGAAAAAACTAAAATAAAAAAATGTTAACCCCTTTTTGGAAGGAAACCTTTTAAAAAATACAAAGCCATTATTTGAGTCAAGTGATAGTAGTAATAGATGTTGCTAGTCCAATTGAGTACAAGCACTTATTGATTTAAAATTACTTAATCTTTTGTTTTTTGCCTACCTATCTATCAGTTGCGTTGCAATTATTACTTCATTGATTTCTCGTCGCAACTAAAGTTTTAAATCATTTATTTCAGAACAACTTCGTGTCATGTCAATTGAAAAATAACAGAACAAAAATACATAACATTTGTTCTGTTTTTTCGTTCAAAGTAAGTTTTATACCAAAAACTTTGTCTTTATTATAACACTCACGCATCTTAATGGGTTAATGTATTAAAATTGGACTTTGTTAACTGAAACAAAAAATCAAGATTCATTTTAAAATTACCTTAAATTACTTTAACAAAAAAAAAAAAAAAAATACCAATTATGTGTTTTTTCTGTTTTTGTGGTAAGATATGGAGAGTTCAATAAACACGTCTGCTTTTCTACACACACATACCATTCATTACTCTTTTACAAATTAAAGCAAAAAAAAAAAAAGTTAAAAAGGACTGTTTTGCAATTTTAATTCGATATTGCAACAACAAAAAAAAAAATGTTATATACATATAAAAAAACCAAACAACGAAAGAAATCAATTATTGTTGATTTATATTAAACTTTTATATACTAAAAAAACAAGAAACGAATAAATAAAAATTGCATTTTGAAATTAGAATGAATGATTCCCATAAATAGTGCATGTGTTGTAGCACATTTTTTTACGCTGCTGGTAGGAATTATTGTGGGTATAGAAATAATACTTTAAACGATCTTTGTTTCTTTTTAATGCTTCTTAAACAAAATTCAAAGTGTTCCATAATATACGTGTGCATGTCATGTCAGTCAGTGGGTCTGTCCGTTTAGTCTGCGTTTTTATGTTGTCTGACCATAATAATTATCTTTGCACTTATACTCAGGATGATTTAATTCGTATTAACATTAATTGCTACATAAAACATCAAGTTATACCATATCTTTGCCAGTGACAAAATGTAATAAAGAATTTAGGTATCAACAAATCAAATGTTAATAATTCTTAAAAAACAAAAACAACACAGATTTTAGCTGTCTGTCTATAACGGTTTAAAAATTTGGCAGCATACCTCAAATTACATTAACTATTAGGACAGCCTTTAATATTCAAATCCAAATTTTATACCTGTCATTTTAGCGGACTTAGCTCCTTGTAAATTTAAATCGTCTGTCTAAAACTGTTTAACATTTTAGTCATATACTTCAAATTACATAAACTATATGGGCACTCTATAATTTCCAAATCCAAATTTAAATTTGTTGTTATAGCGGACATAGCAATACAGTTTCAAAGTAAATTTGAATCATATCTTCATAACTGTTCAGCCACAAATTACATGAACTAATGTAACACCCTTTAATTTATAACTTTAAATACTTCTACCTATTATTGTACCAGATGAAGTAGTGGAAATTTTTTCTAATTTTCGAATTAAATTCCAACAATTATGGAAACGCACTTTAATATTTACATTTAAATTATAAAGTTGTTATTATAGCGGGCTTAGCAATAAAATTTCCTTGTAAATTTCAACTCTTTGCTATAACGGTTCAAAAGTTTGTTCACACACATAAAATGCATTAACTATTGGGACAGTCTTTAATTTTTTAAACAAAATCTTATACTTGCTGTTATAGTAGGCTTAGCAACACAGGTTCCATGCAGATTTTAGCTGTATGTAGATAACGGTTCAAAAGTTTAGCCACATACATCAAATTACATTAAGTGTTGGGACACACTTTAATACACATTCTTTGTAAATTTCAACCGCCTGTCTGCAACTGTTCAAAAGTAATATCGGCTTAGAAATGACTGAGTTCTGCTGGTACAATTATTTAAAAACCAACCAACCAGTTAATAATCTTCTTTTTTTTAAAACTGGTTAAAAAAGGCATAGTTTTTAATCTGGTACAGATATATTGGTATAAATTTCGGAGAAAAAATTAATAGAAACTAAAATGATTGACAAAGCTGGACTTTAAATGATAACTTTATCAATATTTTTAGTCACAAAACTTTTTTGTCAGGAGATGCCCCTCTTTTTAACCCTAATGAGCAGCTCTTGAGCGATCGAAATAACTTACTATACATGTGTGCTTAAGTTGTACTTGCGCAAATTTTCGAACATTAATCTGGACCCCATAAACTGTCAACACCATTATATTTAATAGCATACCACCAACTTCAACCATCGTTGAAATCGGAGGCGTAAACTATAAACTTTTTAACAGCCTTGTGTTGGCTGTTTAGAGAGTAATCTGACTTTGTAGACTTCGTCGATAATGCAATAAAACAATAGTGTGTCTGTCACCTTTAAAAAACAAAACCTAAAAGAATTTGCCACCGTACATTTTCTAAAGCCCGTGTGAAATATCTATACGAGTATCTACACGATATTTTGCGATTGTTTAACCAACAAAATAACAATGGAAACGCAACAAAAATATCAACATGGAAATGAAAAACTAAAAACTTACAAACATATGGACAATGAAAGAGATCATCATTTATAAAATTTATAAAAAACAGAAATGAAAAGAAACAAAATTAAATAAATAAATGAAATGCAAATAAAAAGGTATGTTTAGGTATGCTGCTGCCATTTAACAATTGAAATTAAATCAAAAACATTGGTACCGCACCCAGAAAAACAACAAAAGTACACAGTTGTGGTCAAATTATTATTACATCTGAAATCGCGGATTGTTTTAATCAAAAGGGATTTTGTTTTATTTTTTGTATTAGTTTTTATTTAACTCATTTATACAACTGTTATAATTTACTAATATTACAAAAAAAAAACTTTTTTAAATTGAATGTTAATTTAGCTTAAATTTAAGCTATTTTTATTTCGCAAATGAAATAATGCATATTTATATGATAGTTGATTTATCAACCACAAATTCTATGCAAGATCTCTGAGGGTCTGGTATAATTTTCTTAAGAGTAACCAGGAGAAGGTTAAACACAAAGAAAAATACGGTCATTAGGGCGAGCGCCACCAAAAAATATTAAAATTATTAATTAATTAAAAATACTTTTTAACCCACTAAGGATTATTCTAATAGAATTGAAGAGATCTTAATGAAATTTCACAGAGGCAAAGCAGAGGAGTGGAGCTGCGAACGTTCGGCTGCAAAAGGTTAAAGGGAGATTCTGAGTAAAGACGTGCACAGATATATTTGTTTGTATCAGTTTTTGTGTGTCTACTCTTATGAGTGCGTATAGATGAGTACTTTTGTGTTTCTGATATAAGTTGATATTGTTACTTTTTCTGTTTGGATGGATGCGAATGAGTAAAGAGTGAATGAGAGTAACATATCTGTTCTCCTATGTTTTGCACAAACGGGTATAAACAGATATTGATGGTTGTACCATAAGTACTTATTGTGTGCTGCGAATTAATATCCATTCATACGTACATATGCATTGGTTTATTAAAATTAAAAAATAAAATTATTGTTTCTAAACATGATCAATATTTTTAATTGTTTTATTGAAGTTGAATATACAAAACAGAATTCTTTAACGAAAATTTATGAATCTAATGCATATAATTGTATTTAAATTACTTTTATGTTTTTTAACAACTATTATCAACAATTACAACAGTTCTAAAGATACAATGACTAAATAAATATATGTATGCATGTTTCTATATTTAGAGAGACGAAAAGCCTGATAATTTAAAATCAATTAAAAAATATTTTTATGTTAAGTTTGCTTTAAAATACCTTTTGAATCCAAATTATTTTTAAAATTTTAAAATGAAGTATGAATATTTAAACATTTTTAGCAAAAATAAAAAAAATTTTTATTACCATTAAAATTGCATTGGCATTAGTTGAAATAATGAAAAATTTAACTACGATATCATGCTAATAATTTTAATTTAATTATAATTGTTTTAATAATGGTAATGATTTGAAATTACAACCTTAACCCTTTCGTTGATAGATATGCATTGAAAAATTTTAATAACTAATTAAATTTAAACGAGATAGGAATAAAACTTGATGTCTGATATCTAAATTTAATTCTGTAGGACTTTTCTTTAATGCAGAAAAGATAGTTTTTTTTTAGTAAATGTTAGAAATTTTAGAATAATGCACAAATAACATAACTATAATATTCTTCTAAGTGCATAGAAAATAAAAATTGCGTTATTTAATACGTACATATATAAAAGGGACAAAATTACTGGGTGTATTCTAGAAGTGCAAATGTTTTCCCTAATTTATTGGAAATTTTCGGAACTTCTATTTTTATGTACATAAGCATGTACAGATGTATGTAATAAACCTTTTTACATATTAATTTTACCTCTTTACTAGTTTTTATCAAAAAGGAATTAATTTTTTTAAATAAACATACAATAAAATTCCCTAATTGAATTAATTCTATCCTTTTAAGTCAACGCGCAACTAGACAAGAATTTATTAATTTTTCATTTATTTTTATAAAATAAAATTATCATTAATATTACAAATTTAGCTAATTCTACCTTTAAAATCATAAAAACTAATTACTTAAGCTAAACATTAATAATTACAATTCGGGTTATTACTACGAAGTTGAAATACTGCTTATTAGTTCTCGCCTCTATCATAAGCAGCACACAAGTATCTAAAATATCTGTTTCATAAACAGATATATCCAAATATACTCATGGTACAACAGATCTTTGAGAGTAAAAAACTGATAATTTGCTTACACTATGCAATATCATAAACAACTGTATGTGTTTATATCCATAGTGTGAGTACGCACAAGCAAAAGCATACAATATCAACTACACTCATGCGTTCTTTTGTATCTGTTTTACTTGTTATGTATATGATATATCTGTTTTTGCCATACTGTTGGATATACTAGTGCACGTCTTTAATTCTGAGTATGTCACCAAAGTTGGGTACCTCGCGCATATGATTATTTGGAAATGTTAAAAAAGTTTGTTTTAACTCAAATGTTAAGATTTTTGAGTTTTAGAAGACTTATGAAAATTAGAAAATATGAAAATTACTACAAAAAATGTGCTTACATGTGGTTTTTAGTTTGGGAGAAAAGTGTTTTACATTTTTTTTTTTAATTTTAACCGACCTTATTTAAGTAGTTTTGGCATGGTGTACTTATTAATGATTGGATTGTTATTTTAAGATATTTGCTATATTCTTAAAAAAAATTTTGAATGAATAAGTTTTAATTTTTGTTCTGATAGCGCTTTTTGCCAAAAAGTTTTTTAGAATATTCCCAATAAGGTGGTATTCTCTTTTTGCTTATTTCAATTAAACTTACTAGCAAATGTCTTAAACCATTTTAAAGACAACATACAGCAAATGCGAATAAAAGAAAAATGAAATAAAAATTGAAACGGTTTTCTCTCCAGCCTTATCCAAACATGGCCAATTTTGATAAAAAAATTAATGCATTATTGTAAAATTTCTCGGAATGCAAAACTTAAACGAATTTTTAAACCCTCAATTGTTGGCTGCATACATCAACGAGTATTAAGTAAAAAGGATTAATTAAAAGGATTAATAAAGGCAGGGACATCTTTTTCCCATTCCGAGAATTTATGTGTTAAATTAAAAAAAAAGAAATAATTAATTTTATTTTAGCGTTTGATTAAAAGCTTTCTTGTCTTAATGCGTTTTGATTTTGTGGCAATTTAAATTCTTTTTTTTTTTTTAATTTCTTAAAAACCACCGTAATGTTATTTTATCAGTTATTGAGATAAATGTCATTTAAAAATGGAGCGCGAAAAAACCTAATATTTATTAATCTAGAAGTCATAACATTTCTTCTGATACCACTTGCATGTCTATCGAGCATACATATACGAGTATGTATAAAAGCTATAGGAGCTTCCTAAACCTCGCCTCCTCATGATTTTTCGTCCCACTTTTTATTTAAAAAATAAAAATGTGTATAAACGTTTTGTGCCAAACATTATAACACAAATAGCTGAAAAAAGTGTTTTTGTACACATTTTTAATTTTTTTTTAGGAGGAGGCAAGGTTTAAGAAACTCAAAGTTCTTTTAACTGGTTGCTATCAAGAGAAACTCTTTTAGACGATTTAACAAACAAGGGTATACTGTTGTTATATCTTTCGGTGAAAACCGTCATCTCTGGCTGTTTACTTGGTACGTTTGGCGAGCGCTTTCGATGTGAAAATATTATTTATTATTTAGGGTGTACTTTTACCAGCGTATATAAAAAAACACTTAGTTGAAAAAGAGTCTTTGCTATTATTATATTTCTATATTTCTAGTGGCGCCTGCTTTTTACACCATGTGTTTCATTACACTTTTTAAGATAATTTATTGTATTCTGGGCATGTATATAGACAAGCTAACCAGTGCCAGACAAGGAATTTCTTTTTCATCATATCAGTTCAGTTATGGAAACCACAAATGTATGTTCAACATGGTTTTTGCTTCTATCTGTTACTATTGCTATCAGAAATTTGTTATTTATCTTGTAAAAAATTACACTCATCAACGAAGAAATTCTTGTGCGAAGAACTATGACAAAACTGCTGTTGTTTAATCCCCAAATCAGCATATGTTCTCCTCTTTATGTCCAAAGGTGGACTCAGATTTTGTGTTAGCTAAGTCATGTAAACACAAAGTGTCAAAATGTTCAATTGTTCGTAAATAAATCCAATCTCAAGAAATTCATCATTATAGTTAAGAAATAAGCATTCATTCGTTATCACACAATTCTTATTCTTATTGAATTCGGGTATTTTGATAATTATCTATTTGAGATAACATCGACACGTGTACAAAGCGCCTTATATAGGCTATCGAATTTAAGAATACAGTAGATTTATAATTGCTGGTAATTGTACATTTACTCATGCCCTCCTCATTCTTAGTGAAATAAATTTGAATTTTTAATTCTTGAAAAAAAAAAAAAGATTTTAACTGTCTGTCTATAACGATGCAAAAGTTTGATCATATACATAAATTATATCAACTATTGGGACACCCTTTTATTTCCGAATCCAAATTTTATACTTGCCGTTATAGCGGACTTAACATTACAGGTTCTTTGTACATTTCGGGTTCTGTCGGTTCAACAGTTTGGCCATATCCATCAAATTGCACCAACTATTGCTTTTTATTTTTAAATCTTTGTACTTCTTATTATACCAGACAAAGTATTGGGCATTCTGTCTAATTTTACAAGTGCTTCTATATAACGATTCTAAAGATTTTATTTAGGTCAAATTACATCAGTTATGCAAACATCCTTCATTTTCTAAAGTAAAATAGCAATCTGTCTATAACGGTTCAAAAGTTTGGTCACATACATCAAATTATATCAACTATTACATTTTTAACTTAAAATTTAATGCTTGCTGCTATAGCTTAGAAATACAGGTTCTTTATAAATTTCAGCAGTCTGTCTACATTAAATAAAATGTACAATTCGAGCACCCTTTAATATATAATTCTGAATAGTTATACTTGTTATTTTAACGGTCATGGTAATCGATATTTTGTCCAACTTTACAGTTCAAAAGATAGGCCCATAAAGGTCAATTTACGCCCCCTTTTGGGAACACCCTTCCATTTTTTAGATTTATTTTTGTATTACTTTTTGCTATTAGGAGCTATAGTTTTTTTTTAGGACGGTGCCATTTACGGCTCATAATACACGCAAAAAACAGGGTTGTTGTATGGGGGAACCCTTTATTTTTGGAAATTATGAACTTTCAAATAAAGAAAAAATCAGTTTAGAAATGACTGGGTTCTGCAGGCACAACAAACATTAAAAAAGAAACATTCAGTCGAATTGATAACTTCTTTTTTCGAAGTCGGTTAAAAGTAGCGTTAAGCTATTTTTTATGGGGTATCAAAAATTAAAAACTGCTTCTTTAACTCAACGTCTACGTCTTTAAAAAAGTCATTCTTCATCCAAAGTTTACAAATAATTCTTAATAAATATAAATTTGTGTAAATTTACAGTTCTTAATATTATGACCACTACTGTGTATATAAATATAAAATATCAACAAAAAATACAAATAAAAAAAAATATAATTATCATCGAAAAGAAACAAAAGCTCAAAACATTAAAAAAATCATTAAAATAACGTAAAATAAAAAACAGAGCAGTCAGTTCGTGGTCATCGTCAAAAGAGTACTGGCATAATACAATTTATATAAAAACGCACAATAATACATACGCACATGAATATATGTATTTATGTATGTATGTACAAAACTAGAACCCAATTGACAATATCTCCGACGAAAGGTTTTAAGATTCCTACTTTTATTGCATCATGTTTTTATTGCGTAATAGTAAGGACGATTCTAGCAGTGCCTAAAACACAATGATGTCAACTTTGCTCTTTTAGCGCGATGGAAAAATTTTAAAAGGAGCTGAGAAATTATAAAAAACTCAGTTAATGAAAATTGTTAATTTTAATTTTTAATTTTATTTACACAAAATATGCCTTCATTTCGAGTAATGATTAACTCCAAGTATTTTGAAAAAAAAAATTCAAATTAAACATATAAACTGTATAAAAAAAAATATATGGCTAAAAGAAGAAAATAATTTTTATGTTTATTGATATTTTATTTTTCGGGTTAAATTAATCAGTTTGAAAAGATTCTTTATGGCAACGATTAAAAATAAAGTCATTACGTTCTTGAATTACTATCTATCGAAAGTTGAGGTCTATTTAGCGATAATTTAAAAAATGAATGGGTCAACTGGGCTTTAAACACGGAAGTCGTTAATTATTGCTGTGCGCCAATTTTAAATAATTCTACTTAATGCTGATACAGATGCGTCATGAACTTGGAAATATTGAATAAAGTGGCATTTCAATCCATCTTTTAAAAACGGAAAAAGTTGTCCAAAAGCCATTACTGAACATATAAAATTTGCTAATCGTCTCTTGAAACTTGAAACTTTTCAGAAACTCCCTTGTATATTAAAAAAAAGTACCAATGTTTTCTAAAAACCTTTGAATTAAAAATTTTGCACTTTATGCTTTTACCCTTTGAATGTTACCCTTTACGGTTTTTTTTTTTTTAATTTGTGTATTGTTAAAGATAACTTATGTTAAATAAATTAAACCCAATTAAAATATTGAGAAAGAAGACCAAAATAGAATTGTGTGCCTTGATTTGCTAGTTGGGTAATTCATTTATTTCTGTGAGCATTATATTGAAGGTGTATAGGGCTTTAAACAATTTGAGAACGTATGGGTTTAAAAGCATCCGTATGTGTAAGTATGTGTACGTGAAAAAAATATAAATTTATTTTTTGCCTGAGTAAGCGTGTTTTTTAGCGGTAGATTCTTGCGTCTTGATTTCTGATTTCTATGCTGATTTATGATGTTTTTTTTCTGTTTTGTCTCCCTGCTTAAACTTATTCTTTGTATTTGTTTATATATGCTTTTTGTTGTTCTTGTTGTTATGAAGTTTCAATAACTCAAAGTAAGGGCGGCTACAATAAAATCAAATAAAATTTTTCTCCATAAATGTTGACAGTCAGTTTCAGTGTCTGACAGTTTTTTTTTCATAAAAAAAAAAATAATAAATTGAACTCCTGTGTTTTTCGGCCCGCTCATTTACAATTAAAGCAAATAATTGAATTTAATTGATGAAACAGTTGGTAGACGTTATGATAAAAGCAGGTCAGAAAAAAAAATTATATTATTTTTTCTAAATGATCTTGATGTTTTGTCCACTTTTTTTTAATTTTAACTTTTAAACTCTTATCATCATGTTTAATGTATGAACGTTTATCGATTATTTTTGAGGTTTGTAATCTTTTAGATCTTCTTTTTTCTACACAAATTGAAATTCAAGTCTAATGTTAATTTGCAAAACAAAAATTTATAATAAATTTTCTTTAAGTTATTTAATTTAATCATATATTTATTAACTAAATCTGTGAAGAGAAAATACAGAAGCTTAAGTGTTTTCCAAGTATCGAAACGTAGTCTTCATTACCCAATAAGTGTTCCCTATTATCTTCGGGCTAATAACAGCCAGTGCAAAACTTTCAAATACATCTTGCGCTGTTCGAGCTTTTACCAGCAACGGCCTACAAAATATCATCTACTCGGGTTTGGTTAAGTTTCTTTTATCACCTGCATACATATGTATGTTATGCTTGTGTAGCACACATACATGAGTAGCTTTCTTTTGCCATAATTTGAGGTCTTAATAGAATTTCGTGGTTTGATCGGGTCCCTAATTTTTAGTATATTTGCCACTAAAAATATTTTTTTTCCAATTTCTGCAGTAGTTCCTTTATTCCACTGAAGTATTTTTTGATTGTCGTGGTTGAACTGGCTCGAAGTTTACCGAGTTTTCACTTCTTAAACTTTTTCCCGCTCTTCGTACTTACTGACTTAGTCTCAGTATCGGAAAAAGCAGGTCTTTCCTGTACAGAGATTTGCATCGCAGTCTTTGTTAAAATTTCAAGCTATTTCTTTACCCAGCCGTTACTGTTTTTTTGAAATTATTTTACTACGGTTAATAAATAAAGTTTTTCATATCACATTATTTGTCTCATTATACAATTTTTTAAACGCAAAACTTATACTCCTCTATATTTTCAGTAATTTATTTAGAACTATAATAACTTAAAGCGTTTTTGTGTGTCTGTGAAACTTGAAAAATTCTGTATGAATTTTTTTTATCAATATGATATGAAAAAAAAACATTTTCATTGTTACTTTATTTATGCCAAAAATTTAAGAAAAATCGTAAAGAAGAGTATCTGCCAAATTATCCCTTATTTTAAAGCAAGGTACGTCTATCCACCTAACTTCAAGGCCATTATAAAAACATCGCTTTTTATTGTGGCCTTGAAGTTGGAGTTGTCAAAAGTGTTTATGGTTTACAAATAAATCGCCCTTTTTTACAATTTTCAAGCAATTCTCTCTTATAAATCTTTGTTTTTTGACATATCCAACTTCAAAGCAACGCGAAAAAGCCATGTGGTATTGCAATGTTGTATTTGTTGTAGAGACACTACTATATAGTTAAATAAATTTGTCGGTAACTGCTTATGAAAGAATTTGCATAAGTTTTTAGCTTGATTTAAGCAAAAAGCAAGCTAGAGAAGGTTACTTTTCCATTTTGGATGCTTCTTCTACCAGGTGTAAAATTTTTTTTGTAAGAACTCATGGTTTGATTTACAAAAATGTTTTCTAGAAAACACCAGCAAGCCCATTGGATTAAAGCCCCGTTGACATAATTGGGTGATATAAAGTTATCAAAATAGAGCACAGTGGTTTGAAAATGGATTATTTTAGACAATATTCGGTATCTGATGAACTGCTACAGACATCCTAATGAAATATCACAGAAGCAAAGCAGAGGTGTTTTTAAGTAAAGCTGCTAACGGTCGTCCCCATAGGGTAAAGAACGGCTTCTGGGTAGGCCCCCAAAGTAGGGTACATCGGCCATAAAATATCCTAAAAAGTTTATTTTTAATTACGTTGAAAATATCTTTAAAAAATGTGCTTTCATGTGTAGTTTGGAAGAAAATGGCCTAATTTTTCTTTTAAATTTTGGTCAACCTTAACTCAATATTTTTGGCGTGCTACACTTAGTAATGATCGGTTTATTACTTTAAGACATTTGCTATATTCTATTATAAATATTAGAATAAATAAGTTCTAAATTTTGTTCTGATAGCGCTTTCTGTAAAAAAGTTTTTTCCCAGGATTTTTCCCAAAAAGGTGGTCTTAAACCATTTTAAATACAACCTATAACAAATGCGAATAAAAAAAAGTTACGTAAACAATTGTCACGGTTCTCCCTCCAGTCCTATCCAAACATAGTCAATTTTGAAACAAAATTTATAAATTAACTAAAATTCCTCGGTGTGCAAAGCACCGATCAAACAAAACGTACACGGATTTACAAATCCAAAAGGGAAAGAACTGTTATTAATAAAGGCAGGATAGTCACTTTTGTAAAAAAAAAAATTTTTTACCCCGATCCGGGAATTTGTATGTTAAAATAATAAAAATTTAATTTAATTACACCATTTTATTAAATGCTCTCTTAAGGCTGGTTCACCGGCAAAAATTTTGTTCCGAAACATTTTTTTTTTGTATGTAGTTTGACATTCTATTTTTTGAGAGAGAGAGAAACTACATATAAAAAAAATGTTTCGGAACAAAATTTTTGCCGGTGAACCAGCCTTTAACTGTATTATCTCAAAATTTCGTAAGAATATCTTGATGCGTTTTGATTTGGTATTAATTTAATTTTTTTAGTTTTCGATATAAATGTCATTTAAAAAAACGAGCAAGAAAAAAGTAAATATTATTAATCTATAAGCCATAAGTTTTTCTCTGATACCACTTACAACATATACCTTCATAATTGAGCTGTAGGAGCTTTTTAAATCTCGCCTTCTCATGATTTTTTTTTCTCATTTTATATGTTTTAAGTTCAAAACGTATTTGGACACAAGGTTGTTATATTTACTTAAAAATTATTTTAGTACCTTTTAGACATCGCTGTATATATAATGTACCGTTATAAAAATATAATAAGGAAGCGCATAATTTCATAAAACAGCAAGAAATGCAATTTAAAATGAAAGAAAGCACGATTGAAGATACAAAAATTCTTGCAAAAAAACCGAACCCAAAACTACTTTCATCAGTCTGTCTATAACGATTCAAAAGTATGGCCAAATAAATCAGATTACATTAACTATATTATATTTTCAAATTTTTGACTTCTTATAGCGTGCTTAGTACTACAGCTCCTTTTTAATTTTAGGCGTCTGTCTACAACCGTTAACAGTTGGGCAATATATATCAAATTATATCAACTATTGGGACACCCCTTATTATCCAAACCCAAATGTTATACCTGTTGTTATAGCGGACTTAGCACTTCAACCGCCTGTCTACAACAGTTCAAAAGTTTGGCCATATACATGAAACAAAATGAACTATTGAGGCTCCCTTTAATTTATGATTTTAAATATTGATACTTTTACAATAACGGTCATAGCAATCGATAGTCTGTCTAATTTTTAAGCTTTTATCTGTAACGGTTCTAAAGATAGGCCCATGTATGTCAATTTACGTCACCAATGGGGACACCTCTAATTTTTATATCTAAGTATATCTAAGTTTATCATTCCGTGTTTCCGAGATCTTTCAGGAACTACTAAATTGTTTTAAAAATGCTTAACTCATTAAGAGCCTATGTAGTACTTAAGTTTTTTCTTATTTTCTATTTTTTTATTTTTTAATTCTCTGTCACCCCAATATTTGTCTTTTTGATTAGAATTACTTCACGAAACTAGATTTACAAATATGGTAAAGGGTATATAAGATTCGTCATAGCCGAATGTAGCACTCTTACCTATTTATTTCAAAGTATTGCCCTTTATGGCTTATAATACACGAAAAAACACGTAGATTGTGTTGGGACACCCTTTAATGTATTTGAAATGGGACCAATCAAACCAAAACAGAAATACTATAGAAGAGAGATTATGATTTATCGCTACATGAGTTTCATAGTAAATAAATTTTTTAAGCAAATACGCTGCCTTCCACAATCAAAACAATGTTCTTTCTATTATTTTAATAGTCTCTGTATTAATTAAGCGAGTTATATAAATCGTCAAACAAACAAAGCTGATTTTTTAAATAACTAATTATCGATATTTGTCTCAAGCACTAGTCCCATTACAGATTATATCTAAAGATGTCTAAATATTGTCACTTACATTATGTGAGAAACTTACATATTTTAGCATTGGAAGAATTTGTTGAATTTTTTAAAATATCACATTTAATTGTTAAAAAATTTGGGAAACTTTAATGCATCGAAAGGAACCGAATAACCGTTTAATTTGAAAACACTAATGTGATTGTGCTTAATTTATTATATTTTTATGGTCGTTATTTTTTATCTTTTTTTTAGATACACTCATGCATACATGAGAATTCATTCATATATGTATACTCGTATGTACATACATACTTATGTACATAAAGATGTACCTCATTTGAACACTTTTTGGGATTTTCTTTTTTTTAGTTAAAAAATAAATAAATCTCATAACGTACACCACATCACGTTGCTAATTAATAATTAGTTTGTGTCGATTTAAAAAAAAACATTTTTTTGCTTCTTGTGCGCATTTTAAACACTTTTAACACCTTGTTTATGTCCAGCATTTGTTAATTTATTGTATACACACACATTCACACGTCCACACACACTCACACTAACGCACAAGTTCTGAATATAAGTACGTACGTATATGCATACATTTTTTTGTGCTTGAAGTGTTAAATAAAATATTTCTTGTTGGATTTTTTATGTGTTAATTTTAACTGTACTGTCATTTGTCCTTGGCTTAGTTACAGACAATCTGAACCGATAAAATTGTAATTTTCTCTTATTTTGTTCTTGCAGTTACTATGTAATAGTGCGGAAATGCGGTGTTAACATCATCAGATTCTTTTAATGACTTTGGTAAGTTACTTAAGAAAATTGACAATTTCAACTTTTCCCTTTAACGAAATTCGAGACTTTGTTGTGAGAAAAAAAATTAAAATAAAATAAAATAAATTAGGTAATAAAAACAACAATTATAGAAGAAAAATTGTAGCGAGGCTGTATGTCAAAACCCTAACAAAAAAACAAACAAAAGCTAAGGTAACCCATTATCTAAAGAATTTTAGGTGACTACAATGTACTTACATAAACTTAGTAACTAATTTGCCTATATAATTCGCTCTTTTGCCAAAAATAACTTCTATATAAATAAAAAAAAAATTAAACAAAAAGGCATTTAAAGAACATATTTTATATATTTAATAACATTCGCATACATATTTAATTTGTTAGTTCATGTTCTACAATAAATTCCTATAAAAGTATTACAATTTTTTTCTGTTTTTGTATTTGTGGCCAACCATATTAACAATGCAACGTGGTACATCACCTAATTCATGTATGTATAATTAAAAATTTAATTTTAGTTACTTGTGTTTGTTAAAAACGGACAAAAAATTAAAATGTTCTTTTTTTCCACATTTTCCATTAAATTAAAAACTAAAAATTTAAGATTGTAGGTCTTCATTGCAATTTTTCTTTATGAATGTATAACACAAAGAGTAAATAGCTGTTAGCGTACGGAAAGTGCGATCAGTTTCTTACTTTGCTTAATGAAACGACATTTGACGAAACTCGACGAAAAGTTTTCTTTAGTACATTATAGTTTACCACATACATATAATTTAAGGTATTTGCACTGTTGTTTAAGTTTGCTTGATGTATCTTATGCACATTATAGTTAAGCCTTCAAGCATGAATGGCGTAAGCAAGACGAAGATGAAGATACAAAGAGGTTTTTTTGCGTTATCCACTTGCTTTGCAAAACGATTTTTTTTGTGTAGCTTTATTTTTATAAAACGAACTTTTGCGTCACTTTCGGATAAGTCCCAGTGACAACATAACTTTTGGTTGTGAAGATACTTTACAGCGATAGCTTTTTAACTTCTTAAATAGTTTGTAACGCTGGTATTTTCTGATGGTACATTTTCTTTAAAGTAGAGATGTTTAGCGATAATACTATAATATATTTGTTAAAAATCTTAGTGAAACGAAATCTTAAATTATCATTAGACTACTTAATCTTTATCATGGTTTTTTAACAAAAACATTTGGGTTTTGTGGTATTTTAAGATGAGCTTAACCCTCATTACTTTCATTTTGTGCTTTGTTTTATTTCATTTTGCTTTTTATTTGTATTTAAGGTAAAGTTGTTTTTTTTTATCCATTTGAAAAGATTGGGGTCGGGCCCCAGGATGACAAAAACTGAAAAATGAACTGATGAAATAACTAATTTTAGATGAAAATAATCCTGACAGTTTGTTTACTAAATGTATTTGTTTGCTTGACACATGATTTGCTATTACTTTTTACAATAGAAATTTGAGAATATTCCCAAGCAATAAACGGTATACTTTGCTTTGTATTGGTACTGTTTTTTTTCTCAAATCTGCTTGCTTTACCACACATGCGTCTTTTAATATCATAGCTGCTCTTAAACCTTAAATCTATGCTCTGAAGTTTAGGCTCCCACATCAAACTATCTTCTTGAACAACCCATCCATCGTGGGTAATTAACAATAAATATTTTGTTTATACCCAAATCGCAGATGAGAGTTGAACTCATAATTTTCCGTACACCTTCAGGATCTTAATAAACACCTTATTTTGTTACTTTTGTAAGCGATGGAAGTAATGAACTTTAGCTCTAGATCTTTTCTTAGCTAAGACACGCTGTAACATTTTTAACGGACAATAGTAACTTTTTGTTAAAACAGGGTTGTCAAGTCTTAATTTCGCAACAGCTTCCCCTCTTATTAAACGTTTATACTAAAGATTTCGATTTTCAATCCAATGCTTTGTTTATTTGAAAACCTGATTAGTGTAAATCAAGTTTAAGAGGCTTTGAGCACTTGAACGTTTATAAGAATTATAAAAACAATTACACAAGGTTTTCTAAATAAAATTACGTCCTTAATAATTTTATCCGCAGAGAAACGGAAATGTTAAAATTTTTAAGGGTGTCAGGAACGAAAGAGAATGTTTTATGTACCGGCACCCTATTATGGAGAATGGAGAATACGAAAAAAACAAAACAAACAAAAAAAAAAAAAATACATTTATATAAGAATCATTAAATTGTGTTCAACGCTACAGAATAAATTCTGTACATCCTTTGCGATCAGTTACTACAATCTTTGTTTTATTCAATAACAATAGACAATGCCGAAAAAGTGATAAGCGCAAAAAATATGTATGAAAAATAAAACAATCGTAGTAAATTAAAATAAAAAAATTAACCAAAGCAAAAATACTCAACAAAAGAATTCTGCGAAAAAGGTTTTGAAGGTAGCAACAGCATGGAACAAACACAGCCATATTAACGTTATTCGTAAAACATCAAGCAGCTATTATTATGAGGCACATGCACCAGCAAAAGCACCCAAAAGAGTTTTAAAACAAAACGAAACTGAACTAAACTGAAGACAAAAATCCACAAATGAAAACAAAAACAACTGAAACATTGCTTACTTCTTAACAGATTACTTTTGCTAGTGATTGATTTACAATGTTGGTACTTTATTCGCAAATTCTCACATACGAGGAAGGTCTGAACGTCAACACAAAATAATTTAAGTATCTAGTTGGATTTTTTTTTTTTTTTTGCATTATATAAAATTTTAAGCGCTACTAAAAATCACCCATATCTTATTACGAGTAAGAAGAGGTATTGCACTAAAGGCCCATAAGATAACTCGAGCAAACTTAAACAACAGTGAAAATACATTAAATTATATGTGACAAACTATATTGTACTAAAGAAAAATTTTCGTCAAATTTCGTCAAATGTCATTTCTTTAAGCAAAGTACGAAATCTATCTCACTTTCCGTACGGTAACAGCTTTGCAATGAATACCTACACTGTTAAATATCTAGTTTTTAATTTAATAGAAAATGTGGAAAAAAGAACATTTTTATTTTTTGTCCGTTGTTAAGCTACACGTCACGTTATTTACATCTAACTTTTTAACTGTGTAAGTCATATGTAAGTCTGCATGTGTGTCAAAAATCGTTTTAAAATATTTTTGCGTGCGTAATGGAATTCCTGAAGACTTCTCAATTTTAATTATTATCTTTTTAGTCTAAATATGAACAAGATCAGTTTGCATTAAAAATGATAATTGTTATCAAATAGTTAAAAGCCATTTCAGATTTTGGTCATATAAAAAATTACCATCAGCCGGCTAATGCTACCGCCAATGGTCAACCGCCGTTGATTGTTTTCATACTGCATAGGTTTTTGGTAATACTTTTTAGAATTATAAAAACAGCTGATGTCAGATGGTTTGTCAGATCAAAATAGAACACGTTCTAAACGAAATTTTGTCAGATGACTTTTTACATGTATTTTACAGAAGCAATGTTTCAACAGCTCTACACGACATGTATGTATGTGTTTAACAGTGGGAAATTTGAATGTCAGATGTAAAAAACATGTCGTGTATGGACAGCTTTAACAAACGCAATTAATTAAAATTAAGTTTTTAATTGTACATACGGTTGCTCAAAATGAAACTGGGACATCTCTTGATACTTTTGTTTCTTTCATAAAAAACTTAAAAAGAACTATGCATTTTTTTTTTAACTAAAATGAATTATCGTAGTTATTTTGTGATTTATCAAAACCACTAACAAGCAACACCAAAATTCCGTTACTTTTTTTGAAAAAGCAACAACAACAAAAAATTACTAAATTCAGTGTCAAAATAAAAGTGGGACAAACATTAAATTTGTTTGAGATTTAAGAGAGATTGGTGTTTTTTGCCAAAAAAAAATTGCAAAAAATAATTTTTACAGTCTTTTAATAATAATTCAACATAATTTTATTAATAGATAGTAAAAAAAAATTAAACAATGGGCAGACAGCGTGGTCAAACTTCAGTAGACAATAAGAGCCATTGGTGAACTAGTAAATAGAAGTCACTCCACCGGCCGCAATATTATTAAACGGCTCAAATTAACAGAATCTGTCGAAAACAAGACAAAATTAGGAAAACAAAGGATATTTTCCGACTCAGAGGAGCGGTGGATTGTTCAAAATATTAAAAAAGACCCACGAATAAGTGCACCAAAGTTGGCAAAGGTGGCATCGCTACACCTAAAAAAAGACGCTAACCCGCTAACGCTAACGCACTTTCCATGGTATAGTGCTTCGTAGAAAGCCACTGATCAGCAAGCAAAACAAATTAAAAAGAGTTAAGTTCGCTAATGAGTTCAAAGATAAGGATTTTTGTTTCTGGAAAACGGTTTTGTTTGCTGATGAGTCGAAATTTAATCTCTTTCGATCTGACGGCCCTTCATACGTGTGGAGAAAACCAAATCAAGAACTTCTACAACGTAATCTCCGGCCTACTGTGAAACATGGAGGTGGTCCAATAATGGTATGGGGTTGAATGTCGGCTGCTGGGCCGGGAAATTTGTGTATTATTAATGGAAATATGGACCAGATGATGTATTTAGAAATTTAAAAGAATCTGCAGAAAAATTAGGAATCGCGAACAATTTTTATTATTATCAAGATAACGATCCTAAGCACAAAACCCATAACGTGCGAATGTGGCTTTTATACAACTGCCCCCACGTGTTAGAAACACCAGCCCAGTCGCCCGATTTAAACCCCATAAAACATTTATGGGCTCACCTTGAAGAAAAATTAAAAGCGTACAGTTTTTCGAACAGAAGTCAGTTGGAAGCGGGTATAAAAGAAAAATGGTCAAAAATTGACCCACGGGTTTGCCGTAAATTAGTGGAATCTATGCCGCGTCGACTTTTAGCAGTTAAATCCAGTAAAGGATTACCTACTAAGTACTGAAATTAAAAAACCAATCCAAAAATACAACGTTTCTGCTGCAAAACACCGTTAAGTTTGAAATGTCCCACTTTCATTTTGACATTGAAATATATCTATTCTATTTTTGTTATTTTAAAATAAATACTAATAAATTTTTTGTTTATGTTTTAAAATCATTATAAATAAAGCTTTAAAACAAATTTATTAAAAAAAAATTATTTTATTTTTTGTTAGCTTTTTCTTAATGCTAATAAAATATTAATCTTTGTCCCAGTTTCATTTTGAGCAACTGTATGTATGTATATGATTTAGGTGATGTACCAAGTTGCATTTTTTAGTATGATTGGCCAGAAATACAAAAACTTTTTTACAAATACAAAATATTTTTTATTGAATTTATTGCAGAACAATAACAAAAACTGTAAATATGTACATATGTAAGGAAGTTTTTACTTAAAACTAAAACTGCGAAAATAAAGTTTATTAAAGAGGGTTCATGTGTAAGCAATTTGAATCAGAAAAATTGATTTTGGCCACTTTAAAGTTGAACTTGATTTAACAACGTATTCTTAAATTATTTTCCGTCCAATGCTTTCACCAAACGATTTTGTATCTTTTAGATTTTCTTATACGTTTTAATAATTATGGAACCTTATTTCTTCAATAAAGCTCTTATATAAAACTTTTTTTTAGTTATTCTCATCAAAATACAGGACACTTTGCATTTTCATTTATGTATGTTACATAAGCGTTGAAATCAAATTTTTGTTATCAATCTCGTGAATAATTATTTTGAATAAGAAAGGCAATGACAAGCCTAATATGTGGCAATGACGCCATTGTAATAAACACTTATACTAATTTTTAATTCAAAAATAATTTTTTTTCGTTTATTAATTACTTGACGCTTAATCACACAATCGAAGCAATAAATATCAGTTGTTTTATTTGTTTTATTTATTTTATTTTAACACATTATCATACATAGTGGTGTTGTGATTTAAACAATTATCGTTATACAATTTTTTTGTACCGGATTCCTGTAATATATTTTTAATCCAGAATTTAAATTTTTTTGTAAATGCTGTTACTAATAATTAATTCTAACATAATAGATTTTAGGAAACTGTTCCATCATTTCCAAACAGCAAATGCGTTGCTTCCTTCAAAAGTCTAACCTCGTATATATGTGTATTGCTTAAATACGAGGGTAAGTTCTAACAAAATCATGAGCAAAGCATATGCAAATTGAAACTGAAACAAAATAAGTTTTCGGAAATTGTCGTTTGTCAAATTTTCATTCTGCCCATACACGTTGCAACTTATTGCACAACTGAATTGAATAAACCCACTGGTAGTTATGTTTACAGATCACAAAACTTCTTATTTCAGTTTTTGCAATATTATTTGTACCATTATTTTTTCTTAGATGCGTTTGGGTTGGTTTTTGCATCTGTTTATATTAATTTGTAATTTTTTTCTGTTTTGTATTTTATTATTCTGTCAGTTGTTTTCCTAGTTTCATTCTTAAGTTTTGATTTATTTATCAGAAATAAATTTCGGAAAGCAAAGGAAAAGAACGAAAGCAAAAAATCGAACTCATAGGAGCAGACCTATTTAGTTGGTAAGTAAAATTGCCCAATTTTTGCTGTAATAAATTACCTTACATTTTTGAAGTTGTTCTAATGATATTTTTTTCAGTTACATAATTGACCCATTGTGCCGTTAAATGGCAAAAAAACAATTTGGCAACAATAACTGCCGTAGCCTAGACACACGGTTATGAATTTTAATCTATATATAAATCTGCAAACACAAAACTTCGAAATACTTTTTATCCTCTGTTTGACAACCGATTTTGTTTATTCTTTTACGTATTTGTAGATACTGTCGAGCTTTAGTGCACCGTCTCTTTCTCATTTAAAGAAATGTAAAAATGTTGTTCTTCCACACCCAAAATAACTTCACCGATTTTAGTGTATGACCACAATGATTACTTCTTCCTTGTTTTTCGCAGGTGTTGTGATTCAAAGCTCAGGATTTACTTCGTCATTTCGGTGGTCCTGAAATCATATTTCTTCACTGAAATCTTCATTGGAATTTATTATAATTATAATATGAAATGAATTTAAATAATTTGTACTTACAAAAAATATTATGAGTATATACAAAGAACAAAAATTTAAATTGCGGCGTATTGTTAACTTCTTATGCCGCACAAAAAAAATATTGCAGCATTTTTATCATATCTATTGCCACATGGTTTCATATTGGCCAGTCACACGATTGCCGGACCAGAGTTGCATTTTATTTGGCAAAACTATCACAATATTGCCGCATGTGCTAATTTATTGTGAATTGGGGCATAATATAAAACAATATTTGGTACATTGCGGCAATCATGTGATCCTACCTGAAGAGTTGTCTATGATTGTGTTTTCTATAATTGTCTAAACTTTGGTTCTGGCAGTGGATTAGAATAACATAGATAAATTCTATAGGTACATTACCCAATATAGTGATTCCATATTTGAATGAAAAATCGGATATGAAATATGTTTCAGCGATATGGAAGCCCATGTTAAGTAGTGTCCAACCCAAAGCTGATTACATATAGACAAAACTTTCACCTTTATCGAAAATAAAATAAAAATCAATTAAAAAATGTGTTTTTATGATTTATAGAGACTTATTAACTTCCCCTCGCACTTTAAAAAGAACTTACGTATTCTTAATATTGTATTAAGGAAGGGGTCATACGCGTTTCCCAAGACACAACAAGAACTGGTCAAATTATTGTTTTCTGTTTTTTTTATTTTTATATTTGTATGTATTATCACAAAAAACAACATCAACAAAATTTACTGAGAAAAAGGAACATATGCTGCCATCACATTGTTATTGTTTTATGCGTAACTTTATGTTGTTAGCTTTTATAACTTTATGAAAGTATTGAATTAAAACAAATAGAGTGAAGAGAGAAAGAGAGTGATTGATAGAATGAGGGAGAGGGATAAGGGAGGTAGTATGGTTAAAGATGTCCCATGTTGAAACTTAAATTAGCTTAAGAAAAGTCAACTGTGTGCAAAATTTATTTTTATTTATTATTATTCTGATAACATTTTTTCTTTTATTTTCTTAAGAACACAGTGTCTCAGTGACTTTCAAAAACAAGGAAATAAACTGCCTAAAAATACAAAAGAGTTTTTATGAAAAATGCGAAATAAATGGCATTACTGGTATAAGAATACCTTTGTCAATTACTTCATCTTTATGCTAAACTTTCTTGAAGTATTGCAGTTATGTTCTGTAATAATTGTAAAGTAAAACTGCTTACTGCTAAAAGCCTTGTTAAAGGGCATAGCACTGGATTTAAAGCTTTGTAGAGAAACCGAAACGTTCACAAGATCTCAGGGCTGTTTAGGACATAATTTTTTTAACTATTTGTTCATTTGTTATGCTGCCAATTTAAGCAAATTTTTAAATGTTCTAACAGTTTTATAGAATTAAAAAAAAATCTTTATTCGAGTGATGTTTGCTAAGATTTTTATTTTGGCGTCATAGCTTTTAATCGTATGGAAGAGATTCCTATGAATGTTTTTATATTTTTTTGCTTATTTCAAAATCATGTTGAAGGTATTAATGCCACTAATTGCGAAAACTGCTATAGTGTTAAAATCAAGTTTGCCAAGGCAATAGATCAGCTAAGAGCAGATGACATTTTTATGTAAAATTATATATAGTACTTAATTTCTTATTTTTTTCTTATTTGTCACCCTAATATTTGTTTTTTTTTTTTTGATTGGAGTTACTTCACTAAACTAGATTTACGTATATAAGATTCGGCATAGCCGAATATAGAAGTCTTACATGTTTTAATTAGAGCTAACGCTTTTAACTTTCACTACACAGTAAATAATTTTCATTTAAAAAAAAATGCTTTCTCAACCAATATAATTTTCTTTATCTGTAAAATTATTTTGGGCATTTTTATAATATTATTTATTATATTATGCTAATATCCCATAACATGTTCAAATTTATTTATTTATTTGTTGGTTTGGAATAGCAGGTATCAATACGTGTTTCGCCTTTTGCTAAATTCAGCTCATAGAAATGCCAAAAATATTTTCTTTTAGTATAAAAACTTCAAAAACGACATGAGAGTTATTTTAGAAGCCAATACCAACACAGTTATTTTTTAAATTTCTCAAGAGAAAGAAAAAAAAGTATAACAGTGATGCCAACAGTTTGCACACGCAATTGCATATAATTTATAATTATTATATTACTTGTAAATTTATTTTGGGAATTTTTATAATATTATTTATTATACTATGCTAATATCCCATGATTTCCAATATCCTGATGAGCTGGCTTTATCAACCGTCGAAACACGTATAGGTACCGGCTATTCCAAACCAACAAATGAATTGCATTTTTATTTTAAAATTTTATGGGATATTAGCATAATATAATAAATAATAATTTTCTTTTATTTAACAAATGTTTTTTTAACGAGTCTCACACTATAATACAAATATATGTATGTATTTCTTTTCATGGCAATACGAATAAATCTACGTATAAATAGGCAAAGACAAAACTACAGGATTATTTTTCTTCTCTGTTTGTCAACCGATTTTGTTTATTCTTTTACATATTTGTAGATATTGTAGAGCTTTAATGCATCGTCTCATTTAAATCGTTCCAGTATTTAAGAAATTAAGAAATAAATGACCATTTAAACTGTTACCACACACATACATATATTCAAAACATGAATGTGTACATAAAATAAACAATGAAAAAAGTGTTCAATAATAAACTTGGTCAGATTTTGAGCAAAAGCAAACTCTACTTGTATATAAAATAAATAGAGAATTAGTTATTTTGGCTTAATTTAGTTCTTATATTCTTGTTTACAAAATTGTTTAGTTTAACAAATTATGTTTACAATGTACAATAGCAAAATTTTGACCACAAGGCAAACTCTCCGTCTATTTGTACTTATAATAAAACTGTGGCAGGGTTATTTCTGTACATAAAATTAAAATTTTTTATGTTGGTGTAGATAGTAATCGATATGGAATGCAAAACGCCTATTTTTGGAATTTTTTTCCGTCTTTTCGTCTGTTTGTCTGTGTTTGCATTACGTATAAACTGCTGGATCGATTTAAATAAAACTTTGTGAAGAGGTCTTGTAGAACCTTGGATTAAACATAGAATACTTTTTTTTTCGTAAAAATAAGCCATTTCGTAGATAAAATAGAGATACAAATGTGAAAGCGCACATTTTTACCGGTATAATGAAAGAGTTGTTAACACATTTTATTTTTGTAGATGGAAAATTTTGCGCACAGAACTCTGCAATAAATATTTAAGAACACATTTTTCTAATTTTCAATTTTTAGAAAATTAGAAAACACACGCTGACAATGTCATAGGCACTGCTAGGAAATTAATATAAACATAATTCATTTACTGAAATTTAAAGAATGGTTGTTTAAAGTATTAAACAAGAGCAGTCCGAAACAAAAAATGCATGAATGTTATATGTTATATGTTCAGATGCTATTATTTAATTAAGTTGTAGCAGCTAAACATTTTCTCTACTTAGCACTGACCCATAATTAAGTTTTTGAAAAATTTTATGATTTTAATATCCCTTCTTATCTTTTTCTTCGGACATTTAATATTTCAACCATAAACTATGTAACAACAACGTTTTTTTTTTTCTTTCCTATTAAGATTATTCACAACACAATACAGGAATTTTTAAATTTATTTTTATATAATAATTATTTTTTACAAGATCATTAATGTCAACAAAACGAATAGATTTTATTTTCTTTTAATTTTTGATAATTGATCAAATATTTTTAAATTTTATACATATTTTTTTAAGAATAATTTTTTGATATTAAAAACAAAACGAGTCTTGATTAGCGAAATGGTTTCTGATATTTCTGGTGGCTTTAAGGAGTAACCACGCAGGTACAGTTTGATAGAAAATTTCGGTTTGTGATGAATTATGCTCAAATCACACATCTTCAAAATAATGTATTTTTATGCTGAAAACTGTCAGTCTAAGAATACAATGCCTATATATTATTTGCATTTGTATACTTTAAAACTTTAAAGAAAAACTATTAAGCAAATTTATATTTTATTTTCTTGGATTGAACAATTTTTTAATGCCAGTAGCGATTAATAAGCTTTAAGCACTTTTACATCAACTTAAATTTCAAAATTTAAGTTTTATTTTTGCTGTTGTAGCGGACTTAGCGATACAGGTTCTTTGTATATTTCAACCGTCTGTCTTAATCTGTTTCACTACATACATCAAATTACATAATCTGTTGGGACACCCGTTAATTTATAATTTTGAATGTTTATACTTGTTATTATAACGATCGAAGTAATCATTCTGTCCAAATCTCAACAGTTCAAAAGATAGGCCCATATAGGTATATTAGGTAACCTATATGGACTCCCTTTAATTTATATAACATGTTATAATATAACACTTTGACGAAAAATAATAACGCAATTTTTCAATTTAAATTCAATTGATTTGATTTTTACCTATAATTCTTTTTTTTTTGTTTGTTTTTTAAGTAATGATTTGCTATAAATATTTAATTACAGAAGCATACTTTTTAACCACTCTTTTTCTTACTTCGGTTTTTGTTCTTATTTCAAAAATATTAAAAAAGACAAAAAAAAAATATATATGTATATATCAAAGACAAAAACACACAAAGCGGGGACCGCGTGTTTGTTATTAGTGATGGCCATACATACCTCAAATACATCACACCGCCTGCAAGCTGCATGCTTACGTGCTTACGTTTTTAATAAGTTTTGTCCACAAATAAATGAATGATGTGTTCGTTTGTTTTTTTTAAGAAGTTTAAATATAAAAATGAACTCAAAAAAGTAAAATAAAAACAATGGGATTTCGCATTGTTTGGCATTGTTTTTAATTCTTGGCCATTTGTGCCAACAAAAAAAAAATTGTGTTTTAATGCTAAGCTGCGATCGCTTCAATTGGTTTTAACAGTTCGCAATACCATCTATATAGTAAACTAAGTGTGGCTGTTAATATCCAATATTATAGTTTGAAAGACTTTTTGAGTTTTGTTATGTTTAACAAAAGGTTTCTCATATTTGAAAGTTACCTCTCTAGCACCGCCTTATATCATTCTTTTAGTGTTAAACGAAACCCTATTTCACTAAAGGTGTCTTAACTAAAACTATTTCTGATATCATCAAAGAACAACAAAATTCTTTATATCGAAGCTGTGGATTCCTGCAGGCTTATACCGAGTAATGTAAAAAAGAGTTTATGCCATAGATTCCCAAGTTTACAGCCTGACTGGCAGTTATTATGAATTTTTCAAACGGAGTAATAAGTAATTGTTGTCAAAACTAAAATAAGAGCAGTAAAGGATAGTTTTTCACTTCGTAATCAAATGTCAAATTCACTTTTACACGTCACACTCAAATGAAAGTTTAATGATCAACCTGCTGCTTTCAAGCACTATTAAAAAAAATTAAAAATTAATTAAAGCAAGTAAGAGTGTCGAATCTTATATACCGTCGAATCTTATACCATCTATGTATGTTTAGTGAAGTAACTCTAATCAATAATGCAAATATTGGGGTGACAGAGAATTAAAAAAAAATTAGTAGTGCATATATATCATTTTAGATAAAAATGCCATCGACTCTTAATGGATCTCTTCCAAATCTTTAAAATGATACCCATATTGATATTTCAAAAAATTTAAATCACTTGATGTTTTTTCTTATTTTTTAATTCTCTATTGCCCCATACATTTTTTTTATTGATTGGAGTTTTTTTATTGTTCCAAATGACATTAAAAAATTAAAGGTAGGCGCGGTGGTTTGTTTATTGCCTCGAAGGACATGGACCGATCATGCTGATTTCTAATAGCACCTATTTCGACACTATATCTAATCGACTGACACATTTATTTATTTTTTGAAATCGCATCACTAACACATCACACTAACACGGACGGACATCTCTCAATCGACTTTGCTATGCAGAATGTAAATACTTTATGGGGTCGGAAATGGATATTGTAGAAATTACACACGGAATGACAAACTTATATATACCCTTTTTCCACTTTTTGTAGTGAGAGGTATAAAAAGGAAAGATTTACCATATGATTTTACCAGTATTTTTTGTTGCTTTGTTTTCTGTTTAAAAAATCAACAATTTTGTAACTTTTTATAAAACAAGTGAATTACAATACGTAGTGTGTTCGTAATAAAAATATAAATTGATTGAAATGAGTTTAGATGAAGAAGATAGACTTACAATTGTGCGTGCAAGCAGAAGTCAGTCCTTTCTGAACCTACTTTGAGATTTGTTTCTTTATTCGTACAGATCATACAACATACGTGTATTAAAAAAACTGTATATCACTAATAGCAAAAAATAATACAAAAATAAATCTAAAAATTAAAGGATTAGCGTATAGGTGACTTAAATAGGCCTGTACGGGCCTATCGTTTCAACCGTTACGGGTATATGATTAAAAATTGGACAAAATGTTGATTACTAGGATCGTTGTAAGAACAAGTAAAAAAATTCAAAATCTAAATTAAAGGGTGCCCCAATAGTTCCTTTAATTTGATGTATATTGTCATGCTTTGTAGACAGACGATTTATATTAACAAAGAACCTGTATTGCTTGGTCCGCTATAACAACAAGTATAAAATTTGGTTTTGGAAATTAAAGGGTGTCCAAATTTTCGTTACTTCAGTACTCCGTCATTTGTGGCCGCTTTAAAATTTTTGTTTGAGCCGCTTTGATTTTAATATTTGTGCTTTTCTTTTAAAATGAAAACGATGAGTATAAAAATTTTAAAATTTTTATCACAATTTGCTATCGTGATAACTTACAAAACACCCGCCATGGACTCAGGACGCGAATTTACTTGGGAGATCAAAAGTAAAAGCCTGTAAGTATTTTTTTGGTGACGGACAGATTGAAAGATGCATAGGCATATGCATAAAAAACTGGTGTTGATAGACGTATCAGCAGTATATTTATTTTAAGCCGATTTCTAACTATCGATGGGACCGAGAGATTTCAATTTATATACATGAGAAATAACATAACAGGCAACCAAGTCGTCCTGGAATTATTTAATATCATTTATTCCTATTAGAATAATAAAGAAAACAATAAAAACAATCGCCATTTAAATAAAAAAGCGATCATCAGTATAATCAATGTTAAGAGTTTAACAGTTTAATGTTTTCCAATTTAAATAAAAAAATAAGGATCGGATAAGGATCATGTTTACAACAATAGCAAATATTACGTATCTGCCGTATTCTAACAAAGACCACTTAATCTAGATAAGTATTATGGAGATTAATCTACTTAAAAATTTATATTTAAACTATTTATTTTAAATTTGTATACGAATAAAAGCAGCGAAAGCATAATTCTGTATTCCTAATTTTGAAATTCTTTTTATTCTAATAATTGTTAATTTTGAAGTGTCAAATTGTTTAATCAACCACAAGAACAGTTTATAAATTAAGTTTAAGTCTTTTTCTTATCATGTCTTTCACTTTTTACAGGAATTCTTTAATTATTTATACTTTTTGGATTGTATTGAAGAACTTTACCACATATTAAAGCAAAATATATAGAACTTTACGCTCTAAAAATTAGAATTTTCATTTAAATTGATTACAGAGTGATTCTGAATGACAGCTAGAAAAAATCATACAAAACAAGCAGTGCTTAACCTTAACCCTATGCGTATGACCGAGTCTTTCATACAAATTTATTAAATATTTCTGAAATGGTCAAGATAATTGTGTCTTTTCTACACAGCGTACGAAAAGTACGACATCAATCGTTTATATAACTGTTTATTTCGAAACCTATTGCCTAAGCTTTTTATATTATGTAGTCTCTCACAATTATCGTTTAAATGTTGTTAGTAGTTTACTAAAAAAAAAAGCAAAATTACATTAATATTGATTTTGGAGGTAATATCGTAAGTGACTTTTCAGTCACGATCATGCGCACTCACAAGAAAATAATTAAACACGACCTAACTTTTTGCTCATGTTTAGGCACTCATGCGCTCACTTGAGTGTGAAAAAAATGATTTGCGATCAAGAAAATTCACGCCAACGATTGAACAATTACCATTTTTACTTTTCCGAAAAAAAAAACAGACAAAAAAACATTATTTAAGCCGTTATCTTTGAACGTGAAATAAAAAGATGAAGAACTCCTTTAAATAGTTCCCAAAAGCTTCATCGTTTTGTCAATATAAATTTTCGTAGTTTTTGAAATCTCAAATTGAAAAATCAAATTATTAATTAGGAAGAGGTTGACGTCCCTCCAATTCTGAGAAATTTATCCATTAGCTTCGATACAATTAATAAAAATTTATTTATTTTTAAAATTCTTACTTTGTTGACTTCTAAATTAGTGTAAGCACACCTGGGACCATCAAATAAAAAATGATTTGGTAGAATAATAAGAAGTTTAAAGATAAATAATTAACAATTCTTAATGTCAGGAATGCAAAGCAACACTTTTTAAATTACGTATCAACAGTTGAGGAAACTTTAAAGTGCAGAAAATTTCTGAAAATAATTTAAAATTTTAAAATATAGTTTTATAATTATGATATGCAGTGGAAAGTTATAATATTTAAATAAGTCAATCTTGAAATGTAATTTTTGCATTTGCAACTACGTAAACGTTGCGGACGTTAAGCAGTTATTATTTATGCGTAAGCATACCGCATGTTTTCTAATTTGTAGAAAATAAACAAAACACTATCAACAAGTGATTGCGATGATTTAAGAAAATACTTTTTATTAGTTTAAGTTTTTGTTATTTGGGTATTTTGATTAATTTTCCCCCAAAAAGTATAACAACATGACTAAACACATTATGTGCGTACCCGTTATCAAAACTGTTCCCTTACTACAAGTTTGGTAAAAGAGAGAGCTTTTAAGGAAACAAAATTCTTCTTCTTTCTGTATGAAACAGCCTAGTTTTTTTCATTGGGTAGATTGTGTAAACTGAAATACAATCAGCTGGTTGAGAAGTGAAAAGTATGAAATACAAAAAAATTTATGTTTCATGCACGCAATTGTCTGCCAAAAGTGTTATTTACAAGTTTTATAAAAATAAATCAATAAATAAAATAAACTTGGTTTTTTGTGTTTCCGAACTTTTTGTTTTCCATTGAGAATAAAATATCTTTACTCTCATTTTACCAAACTTTACCCAAAAATTACGGGAACGGAACTTTTTACTTTGCGCAAAACAGTTTAAAATAAATTGGTTTGATTTTTTAAGCAAGATTGCTTCAACCAATGTTGTCACTACTACGATAGAAACGCTAACTTGAAAAGTAGCTAAATAAAGAATCACACAAATATCATTGTTGTTATTGAACTATTATTGTTCAGATAGGATTATATTCGCTGTGATTGTCTGTAAAAAATCAAAAAAAAAAAAACTACTAGCAGCATAAAATGCACCTTTTGATTCCCTTCAACCTTTGTCAGCATTCTTTATATCTATTCAGAAGAAATAGAATATACGAAATTTTATTTTTTCATATATTATTTTTGAAAGAATTTTTTCTGTACGAGTCATCATTATTTTGTATAGTAAATGGTTGATAACGAATTATTTTCAAACAATAATTATTCTAACACAATTTATATTTTTCTATAATCGAAGCTAACTAATCTTTGTTTAGCAATTTTAGCATTTATTTTTTTCTTTATTTATCAATTTCTATAAATTGTAGAGTGTCACAATATTGAGTTGGCGTAACTCCTTTATTTGAGCATCTATTCAACAGCTGATATTTGCTTTTTATTTCGTTTGCTTTGAAATTACACTATGAATCGACTTCTACCAGAACCAATTCGGCGAAACGGCTGGAGCTCAAATTAATATTAATTTTAAATTCCATTCAAAATTTTCTTTTCCGATAAAGCCCATTTCTGGTTGAATGAGTACTTAAATATGCAGAGTTGTTGCATTTGGCATTAGGAGAATTCGCAAGCGTTTGTCGAAACACCATTACATCCACAGAAAACCACTATTTAGTGCGCTTTATGCGCTGGTGGAGTCATTGGCCCATATGTCTTTAAAAACAATGGTGATCAGAATGTTACTGTCAATGGTAAACGGTATAGGAAATTATGAAAATTTTTTTCGTATCTCAATCGCGTGGCATTAGTTTTGGTTATATGTGGTTCCAGCAGGAAGAATCTGTATGCAACACAGCGGGTGCTACAATAGACTTACTCAAATAAACTTTTGATAAAAAATTAATTTCACTAATGACCCAATTAATTGGCCACCAAGGTCGTGTAATTAAATCCCATTGGATTATTTTCTTTTGGGCCATGCTAAGTCACTTGTTTGCGTCGATAAACCACGCTTTCTTTCTAAATTAAGCTGAAATAATTTTATTTCATTTGATAGAATTAAGGCTGGAAAGCTTCTGCAAATCAAAAATACTGAAATTTATTTCTATTTAAGAGTTACATGTATGTTTTTTGGTCTCTTCTTTTAGGTTTAAAATTGTGTAGCTTTATAACATAAACGTACAAAAGATCTTTGAACATTAATAGTTTTCGCAATAATCTGCAGATCTACTTGCGTTGGGAATTGCACAAAGATGTATATAATAGTGCATTTTAATAATAAAAAAAATATTAAACGCATCTTATATTGTGGATGTACATATAAATTATATAATTAACTTAAATAATTAAAAAATAATAATAAATTTATAAAGCAGATCATTGGGCCATTAAGTTCAGAGGGAATGAATGTTGATGACCATTCAGTCTTAAGTTTTATTTTTTTCTGCATTATAAGAAATGCTACAAACACACCTCTGTATATAGAAATAAACCCATTAATGCCAAAATGATATGAATGTTGTTCTTGCGTGAATGTAAGAGAATAATAACGCGCGTAGGCCGTGTTAAAATTCGTAATAGCGACACAACAATTATTACGCAGTCAAATGCCTGCCAGCCAAGAAGCATGTTTGCTTGCCTAAATATGTTCACTGCCTGTCGCACAACTTGGCAGTCTACCTGACTGGTTGATTGGTTTTGTTGGTAACTTTAAATGAATTTTTAGGCAAATGACTTTCAGGACAGAAAGGGCCAATCGTCATAATTGTATGCCCACTATTTTGAAATACTTTTGAAGTTACTCAGTTTAAGCAAGCAATTTTTACTAGCATTTTAAAGTAAAAAATACCCAAATCACCAAAGTCAAATACATCAGTATACATCTTTATAGGTATTATGGGGCACCGGCGCCGTATCAAATTTAGAAAAAAATTAAAAAAATGAAAGGTGCCAAAATATCAATTATTCAAAAATTCAAAAAGATAATAATAATGCAATTGTTTTAAGCACACTAGCCGACACATTGCCTTGGTTGAATATTAGGGACATGCTTGGACTTGGAAAATATATTCGTTATATGTTATATGTATGTTATTGTTGGTTCAATTATATTGAACGAAACAAAATAATTCTACAATATTAATATTTATTTAAGATTTTCAATATTAATTCATGAGTGCAATTCATTGTCGCTTGGGTCTGTGGTTGCACAATACTGTAAGAGAACTTTATTCAATTCTGATTTACATTTTGTGGCTTTTCTTTTCAACGTCGAGGTTTTTGTCCCTTCTTTGATTGTGACGTTTTTGCAAGGAATTTTCGCGTGGGTGTAACAAAAGCACAGAATGAGTAAAAAAGAAAAAAAAAACATTTAAAAACTATACTAAAAATGCAACAAAAATAAATATATACGTATGTATGTATATATAAAAAATATGCTAATTATTTTCAAATAGTTTGCGGTTTAATACGAGAATAATTTTCTTAAGTCCCAAAAAGATAAAAATTAATTTAAAAATGCAAAAACTTTAAATAGGTCTGAGTGAAATTAAGTCTGCAGTTGCGAAAATTAAGTATTTGATATTTTTACTTCAATAGAAAATTTATTAGTTGCTACCATTGAAATATACGCTGTTTAGGATATTTTACTTGTGTTGCATCATAAAATTATTTACGTCTTTTGCGGGAGGCTTGAGTGTTCAGATGAAGTATATGGAATGTGTATGAAGATAAATACGTCAAGTTAAATACGTTTTTTAAAAAATGTAGCATGCGATAATTTTTTTCTCCCATACATACAGTACAATTTGTATAGTAAATTCCGGACTTTTTTTTAACGAATACGATTACAGCTACAAAACCCTACGATCTCGGAGAATCAAACCTATTGGGAAATCAAGGGCACATATAATGCTATTAAACTGTAAACACAGTTTATTCAAATTGAATTTGTGAAATTTTTTATAAGACGCGGAAAATTGACTTAGTGCAATTTGCTCATATACGATGAGTTCTGTGAGGGATTCTGTCAATGTGGCCAAACCTTCGATCTCGCGGAATTACACCTATTGGGAAATCAAGAGCACATATAGAGCTATTAATCTGTAAACACAGTTTATTCAAATTGAATTTGAGAAATATTTTATAAGACGCGGAAAATTGACGTAGTGCAATTTTCTCATATACGATGAGTTCTGTGAGGGATTTTGTCAATGTGGCCAAACCCTTCGATCTCGCGGAATAACACCTATTGGGAAATCAGGGCACATATAAAGATATTAAACTGTAAACACAGTTTATTAAAATTGAATTTGAGAAATTCTTTATAAGACGCGGAAAATTGACTTAGTGCATTTTGTCAATGTGGCCAAACCCTTTGATCTCGCGGAATTACACCTATTGAGAAATCAAGGGCACATATAAAGATATAAAACTGTAAACACAGTTTATTAAAATTGAATTTGAGAAATTTTTTATAAGACGCGGAAAATTGACTCAGTGCAATTTTCTCATATACGATGAGTTCTGTGAGGGATTTTGTCAATGTGGCGAAATCCTTCGATTTTCGATATATATATATATATATATATATATATATATATATATATATATATATATATATATATATAATTTTTATTTTTTAATATACCATAATATATATATATATATATATATATATATATATATATATATATATATATATATATATATATATATATATATATATATATATATGTATATATATATATATATATATATATATATATATATATATATATATATATGTATATATATCAGCCTAAGTAATACACACTGCATAAGCCTTGTGAATATACATACATCACCAGACAAACTAGTGGATATTCTAACTAATTTTCAAGTGTTTGTATGTAACATTACAAGAGTTAGGGGCATATAGTTTTACATCAATTATGGAAACATCCTTGTATTTATAAATTCAAATTTTATTTATTGCTCTTATAGCGGAACTAGCAATACAGGTTATTTATAAATTTTAACCGCCTGTGTAAAACTGTTCAACAGTTAGCCATATACATTAAACTAAATGAGCTTTTGGGGCACCCTTTAATTTATAATTTTTTGGAATATTTATACTGTTTGTTATAGCAGTCATATCAGTCAGCATTCTGTCCAATTTTCAAGCTATTGTCTACAACGCCAATTTTGCCAAAAATTAATTTTGAGAAATGTAAAAATTTCAGCTGGACAGATAATAATAAAATTCTTCATCGCATAGTGAATTTTCAAGGTTTTTGCTTGAGATTTCTTGTTCTGAGACACCTCTAAAATCAGGAAAGTTGGATAAATCGCATACGTTTTTATTGACGTTATACGATTTTAAGAAGTTTGCAACCTATTTTTTGTGGCTAAACGAATAAAGATTTTTATTGATTTTTTTCTACTTATATAATTTTTTAGAAATATCTGGTTTTAAGTTTTTATGATAAAAATTTTTTGTTAAATTTTTAGGAAAAAAAAGTGAAAAAGTTTTTGAGAGTGGCCTCCATCGCGATCCTAAAAATGTGATATATCACCATAAATTTTACGTTTTCTTCTTTTATACTGTAGAAAAAAATTTTGCGCATTTTTGCACCTAACCCACTATTTACTAGTATTAAGCTCTGTACAGACGGTTGTCAGATCTTACAATATTGTCAGACCTAACAATATACTGACAATGACAAGGCAAATAAAAATTGTAACCACAATTTAGATTGTCAGTTCACACGATTGCAAAGCATTTGTCAGAAAACTGACAATTTCATTGTAAGACAATTATCTGACAACATTGTCAGACAACAAATTGTTAGTTTACACGGTAGTAAGAATTGCCAAGTGTCAGAATTAAAAAATTCAAAAAACAATTTTTATTTGTAATTCTTTTAATGTAAATTATTATAAAAGGTACAAACCAATATTACAAATCTTTGTCAAAATAAATAGATATTATTCAAAACGAAGAAACTGCAACGATTCTAACATCTTACGTTTTTAGGGAGGATTAAAAGGAATAATTCTTGCAAAAAAACGACTTCAAAAAAGATTTTAGCTATTTGTCTAAAAAAGTTTGGCCAGATAGGGGACGCCCCTTAAGTTTTAGTTTTAACTGTTTGTATTTTTTAATATACCATACAACTTAGTGGACATTTTGTCTAATTTTCAAGTATTTGTATAAACCGGTTCACAAGATAGGGCTATATACATGTAAAATTACATCAAGTATGAGCACACCCTTTGATTTATAAATTCAAATTTTATATTTGCTCCTTTAGCGGACTTAGCAATACAAGTTCCCTGTAAATTTCAGTTGTCTGTCTATAACCGTTCAAAGTTTTGGTCACATACACCAAATTACATTAATTATTGGAATAGCCTTAAATTTATAAATCCAAATTTTATTCTTGTTATTATAGAGGACTTAGCAATACAGGTTCTTTGTAAATATCAATCGTCTTTTTACAACCATTATATATGTACATAAAATTAAATGATCTCTATAGTGAATATTTAGGAACAAATCTAGTTTACGGACGCAGCTTAAAAATTAAAAAAGTTTCCTACAGGGTGGAAAATTTAATTTTAAGCAAAAATGTTAAGTGACAAATTTGGGACTGACCCTTAGTTTCCGAGTTACGGGCCTCCAAAGTTTTTATGTACAGTATGGAATATATCCAGTATTTTTTGTAAGTCAATTTACATGAAAAATTTCGGTCACTACAATACTTGTTCCGTATTCCAGTTTCAACTATTCGAGCTTTGTTCCTGAAGAACTATATGCCATTTTTAAAGTGCTTCAAAACATGCAAGTTTTTTCTCACCATCAAAATTATCCCGTGAAATACCGTCGCTGTCCATTATTTTAACTTTTTTTTCTGCTTTAATTTTAATTTTATTTTAAGTTTTTTTTAAGAACTTTTCATTTTTTTTCATTTAATTTTATCTGACAATGATATCGTTGTCAGATGTTTAAAAATTCCAACATATAACAATTTATTTTATACTGACAATGCCTGACAATAATCTGACAATGCAAATAAAAGCGTTCACACAATTGTAAGATAATATTATTGTCAGGTAGAAGTCTGACAATTTTCTGACAATGATTTTTCTGACAATATTGTCAGACAACAATTGTAAATTCACACGATTGTATATTATTCTGACAATATTGTAAGATCTGACAAGCGTCTGTACATAGCTTTAGACCCTCTCCAAAAAAGGGGTTATTATCTGTCTTTCATGACTTCACCTCTACCTAACGCTGAAGAGGATTTAGATTCGGAACAGGTCTTTAAAGAATCAGACGAAGAAGGACCAATATCTTAGTTTTAATAGATTTGTTTTATATAAGTTATTTGTTATAATTATAAATAAAATTTACCGTTACAACAATAAAAAAGTTACTACTATAAATAAAAAGGACAGTACTTTTTAGGCAGGAATTTTCATACGGACGGCAATAAAATATGAATTAAAAAATGTATATGTATGTATATGTTTATTTACCAGGGATTAAATGAACGAGTACTTTAACAAATTAATTTCAGTAAAACTATTGTATACTTCTTGACATGCAAATTTGCTAACAATAGAAAAATTATTGTTAAAGGTTTTAGCTTAAATAATTAGTTTATACTCAATTAACGTGCAAAATGATTGTATCTTTCCACATGGTCATTAAAAGTTTTTAAATTTTTATTTTGTATTTATATTTTACTTTTCTCCACTTTTCTAGGCTTAATTTATAATTTGCCATCTGCTACTGCTGGTGCCGCTGCGTTTCTAATAAGCCAACCGGGCAGCCAGGCAGCCAGCCAGGTTAGTTAGTCAGTCAGTCATGTTTTTATTATAATTTGTAATTTTTGTTGTAATTTGTGGTTAAAAATGATTGCATGCTAAAGTTCTTAGTAACGTTTTTGGTAGGAGGAACGTTTGAATGTGGTGTGTGTGTGTGTCAGATAATAAGAATTACTGAATTCTATAATATTAAATACAAAATATAAAAACCTTAAAAAGGCTTTTATTCTCAGTATCCTCCTGCTAGTACACGCTAAACAATATGTATTTTTTAAACTAAAAATTCAAAGTTACCTTTTTTACTTTCGCCAGCTCGGCATAATTTACAAATATGTATAACAACTTAATACATCGTTTTTATTTTGTTTCCAACAATATGTACCGATCCCCGATACCAAGTGTAGGAGGTTGGAACAAAAACTACTTTAACATTTAAGCTTTATATTTAGTTTTGTTGTACAATTTTCGCTTATAGTGTTAACAGAAGTCGGTTTTAACTTATTTTCTTATAAAAATACAATCTAAAAAATACATACACACTGTTTATAAGTACATTTGGGTCTGTGTAGGTTTTTTTCTTATTATATGTAACCGTAGTTATTATGTGTAATTATTAAAAAAACAGAAAACAGAAAAAAAAAACTTATGTAGTTAATGCTTTGAAGTTATTGTCATCAAAAACCACATTCAAATTACAAAGTTATTATTTCGTACAAGTTCTGGTATTGTAAGTGCATTTAATTCGATTTTTCTTTTTTTAAGGACTTAATTGTTGTTATTATAATTAAAATAGTAACTTTTAATGAGAGCTTTTCATAAACTATCGCCACATGAATTTTATAATAGTGGGTTATTTTGACATCAAAGTAATTAGGGAAAACATTTCCAACGGCTACGTATTTAAAAAATTAGGCACTGTATGTTTACTTTCGAAAATAATTGAAACTAATTATACCAAAAATATAAAGCAAGCGAAGGAGAATTGATTTTTTAGTTCAGAATATCAACAAACAGGCTTTATAAGCGGGAATGGCAATAAGTCAAGTCCCTTCAGTTTTTCTTAATAGGTTTCTTTAAGCTAAATACGCTCCATCCAGCGATTCTCCATCAAGCCACGCTATCAAACTAAGAAAAAATTTCATCTGCATAAAAAATCACTTTTCTTCTTTACTTAGTTTTTTCTTTTTTACTTGCTAAAAAAAGTTTATGTTTGTTGTTCTATACTGCGTTAGCTAGTTTAGCTATACTTTAAAATTTCAGGTACAGGTATCCCTCCTACAACACGGTATCCCATAACACGATTTCACTCTAACACGATTAAAAAAATTTTCGAAAACCTCTTATAACACGGTACTTCTACAACACTGTTTTGTTAAGAAAATTTGGAAATACCCTTATTTTATTATTTCAAGAATGCAAGTCTTAATCTATTTTTTGTGTATGTACACAAATTCGCTACTACAAAAAATATCAGTATATGGCTTAGCATTTTGTGCAGCCCATCGCAAGAGCGCAGACGATATTTTGTAAAACAGAAAAAATATTGTGTGGAATTGTGAAAAATATTAAAATAAATTTTAATTTACAGGAATCTTTTTGAGGTAATTAATAAGGAGTTAATTTTTTGTAATTAAGTAAGGTCATTTTTTTTTAAATAAATTTCAGTTCTAAACTATGTCTGGTGAAAATATAAAAACAATTCGGAAGTTTAGATCGTCTGCTAAAAGGAGAAAAAGCCTCACACATCGCAATGACCCTAAATTAACTTGGATTTATATTTTTTTTTATATATTTAATTGAATTATTATTTATTTTGTTGTTTTTAATAGAAATAAAATTTCTTCTGTGGCATAAAATATTTTTTTTTAACTTAACCCCTGTTTTAGTACCAGCTTCTAGTCTCCTATAGCAGGGTTTCACATAACACGTCATATTATTGGAACATATCGACCATGTTGTAGAAGGGATACCTGTACTTAAAATTATATCAATGATTTGGAATTTTGAAATGGAATTATGATTCTTTTGTAAATATCCATATACATTGATGCAGTCGAATTATAAACTTCGTTTACCATGGTTTTCGATTTCAATACCAAACAACAAAATGTATTCCAGAAATTTACCTTCTTCTTTTGAAGCCAATTTTTAAAGAGATCCTTGACAAAAAAAAAAAAAAAAAAGAAAACTAATTTCAGTTTTTTCACGGTTTTTCGAAAAACAATTGTTGTCGATTTCGTTGAAACATTTTTGAACGTAGATATTGATTTTATGTTCCCCATTTTATATTATTGATCTGCCTTATTTTTTTAGTAATCTTTTTATTTACTGTTTAGTATTTGTTCTACTTCAAGCCAACCTAGGCCTGATTCAATACTAGCAAGGATGCTGCAGAATGCCATGTTTACATTGAATACTTAAACTTCCGTCATGTTTATCCTGAAACTCAATATATATGAGTCTAATAACGTCCTTAATAATGCGAATACTCCTACAATTCAACAGGCTCTTACTAATCTAAATCTTAAAGAGTACGTCGGTTTTTATGTAAGGAATAGCCACCGCAAATCCTGCTAACAGCGTTAGGTCCAAGAAAGTTTGATGAGTCACATTTTTGGATAGCTTGATCTCCCTATTGAAGGATGATGTAGTGATATTATATCCAATCTTCGACAAGTAAACTGTAACTAAGAAGATATAGTGTCCATAGACCTGTATGCATTTGGATTACTGACGCACAACGAATCTGAAATTAACTTTCTTACTATGTCACTGCATACGCGGACTTTGATAGAGTGTGCAAAGAAGTGAGTGGTCGAATGTAGCGTTTTCTTAAATGAACTTGACACAAATGTCTTATACTTTCAGCCTTAGATATTTGCTATCTGCGATGCATGTCAAATACATTGTGATAGCAATGTTAGAGGGAATATATATGCGGCATATTTTTCGACAGTCAGGCGTTACTTCTGTCACACTACTATTACGTATGTACTAGGCTGGGTCGGCTTTTTGACGTTAGTTTAGGTCCTTGTTATAGGGCCTAGATTGCTACTGAAACGTAACTTTCCATTTCATCAGAGCTACAGTTGCCATCAAAATAGCATAAGTTGATTCTAAAGGGGATCTTACAAGCTTCAAGACGGACCCGGTATTTTGAACACTCTTCGATCCGTCACCAGTACTGCCTCTATTTTTGGAACTGTCACCTACAATTCGTTTCTCAAAAGATATCTATTACAACGATATAAGCTATCATTCGGAACTATCTCGATTACTTCGGCAGTTTGCTGATTTAAAACAAGAGGGATTTCTTCGGCACAATCTACTTATCATGCTGCTTCTTCTAAATTCAAGTTTAATAACCTATGATGCACAACATTCTATAAGAATGGTGTTAGTATGATCCCTAAGGCAATTCGGCCATTATACCATATTCCTCTTTACCACGTAGAATGTATTTTCTTGAATATTTAAACAGTTTTTCTCCTTAACAGGCATACCTAAACAAGAACGGAAAGCGTATTTTTGCTGTCACAAGTTCTAATGCCTGTAAATTTTGTATCTGACATACCGAAATAACGCGGCAATGCGTTTCATAATTATTTTTTTTTTCAATTTCAATTTATTGATATATCTTTATTTACAGCTTGTATTAATATACATATACTTATGTTTCGAGATTTTATCTATTGATATTACAACGAATAAAAATACTAAAGCAAAGATATTGCTTATTACATTTTTAGTTTTAACATAACTTAAATGAAAAATAGAAAAATAAAAATAATTATAATTAAATAAAAAAAATTTAAATATTTCATGTTCTTTTCTTATAAATTTTTAATTTACACAATACAAATACCGAAAATGTTATTCTTGTTAAAATTATCAAGGAATTTATAATTATCTTAGAACAAATCTAGTTACCGACGATGTTTAAAAATAAAAAAGTTGTCTACGGGGTGTAAAAAGCAATTTTGGGTGAAAATTTTGGGTCTGGCGCTTAGTTTCGGAACTACGGACCTCCAAAGATTGTATGTATAATACGACATATAACGAGAGTTTTTTGTCGGAATAAAACAATATTGGAATCATTGTAAAAGTAAAAATTTGTTTCTCATAACCCTAATTTTAGAATTTTGACAAAGCTTTGGCGCTTTTGTTTAGGTATGGCATTTCAGCGTTAAATCTATGCGGAAAAAAAGGTTCCGCTTTCCGCTTTTATTTAGGTATGGCTGTTACTGTTGGATTATTAACAATATGTTGTCTCTATTTACAACACTTTCTATCTAGGTCTTTACACCAGGATAGAAATACTTTCTATCCTATTCTGACTCTCCCTTCACGGAGAAGTTGATATGCCTGGTGCTTAGAATATTGGACAATCATCTGCTTAGTTGCACGTTCTAAAAATCCACATTTTGAAAATAAGTCGGCACTTTCTGTTGATTCGTCCATGTCTATAATGTCTAGCACACATCTTTTGGTAATTGCACTAATCACGACATCTTCGCCAAGTGTGTTAATCTATAAATATTGAAATTTTTTCTAATAATAGCTTCTCTTTTTCTTTTCAAAACTTCCCTTTAACTGTTGCCGTCTTGCAATCCAAATACAGAACTTACCATTTTAATAATAATTAATAGTCATAGTTATTGTGCTTTATTTTGTTCGCATCGGACACCTTGACTCATAATTGGATAAAAAGTTTTTCTTGTGATACAAAGAAAATATAAAAATTAAATTTTAACTCTTGTTTATCGTAAAATTGTATGCAGCAATAATTAATCTTTATGTATCGCTCTTCCTTTCAGAACATTTATACTGATGACAGCTCACCAATGTCCACATCTGATGTTGAAAATTTTACAGGCAAAATCGTTTGTAACATCGATGGCAGCTCATATATAATCGATGCAGAAAATGCAACATTATCGAGCTTAAACGATAATTTTTTAAGTGGTAAGTAATGTTTTTAAGCATAAAAAATTAAAACAGTATAAACCTAACTTCCCTTTACTGTTTGGCTGTTCTTATTTTTATTTGTTCAAATTTTCTTATTTAAATTCAAGAACCAAAAGTAGAACAAATTTTATATGAGATTCGAATAAAATAAATTATATGTTCTCGTTGAAATCTTAATACGCGAAGAAGTTTTCTATTGTCTTTTAGTGGCACAAAAAAAAAAACAATATGTAATTGCAATATATATTTTTTTCTAATGAAAATTATTTATTATCAAGCTTTCGCTCAAAGTCTTAGACTATTGTATATAAGCTTTTTATCAATTGCTTATCATCGTTCTTACCAAGTGACCACGAATGGTTTTATTTGAGCATAATAAATTCCCTTTGTGCTTTTTCCTAAATTTATGTATATTTTTTTTATATAGACACTATAAAAAAGATAAAATAGGAAAGATAATTCTTTATTGAAAAAAAAAAAAAATATTTTATATTCCAAACAATATTTCAGAGGTTTTTAAATAATTTTACATTGGTTTAGTTGCAGCTATCTCTGTTACCAATGAAAAAACTTCAGCTTCATTGCAAACAACAAAAACATCGATAAAATCTAGTGTTAATTTGAAACCAAACCCGACAAAAGGCACATCGATATCATCTAAAACAGCGACATCTTCATCACTAGCAGGAGCAAAGAGTAATTCTTCTACAACGTGTAAAGAGGACCAGAAGCAGACGCAGGAACAGGAGCAAAACCAGCTGCAAAAAGGTATTAATCCTAAAATTCATACGTTTCGCGTTGTAAGCGCAAATGATGCGAACATACAATCGCGCCAGGAGAATAGTTTTTTCAAAATACAAAAACCAATTTTAATGTGCTTTATCTGTAAACTTTCATTTGGCATTACTAAATCATTTAGTTTGCATGCAAACACCGAGCACGGCCTAGATTTGCAAGACCTGGAAAAACATTTGTTAATGCAACGTGAATACTCTAGTGCCATTATACAAAGAAATATGGATGAGAAGCCTCAGATATCTTTTTTGGAACCTGTCGATAATGATGCGCCACCCGTGTTTGCCTCATCAATGAGCGAAGATTATTGTGGAATAGAAACACAACTGGACAATGAGACAACAAATACAATACCACAAACGGTTGTCACTTCTGCTTCCATCACTTCCTCTTTGTCATTAACGTCTAAAACCTCTAGCACTTCATCATCATCATCATCTTCTTCTTCGTCGTCGTCGTCATTGTCGCCTTGGTGTACGACCAATAACAATACAATCACTACAACAAGTACCACAGTTTCCCTGGCAACGAGTGATATGGCTCAGACTGCAATGTCTACTAACGCTGACGAACAGCAATCTCAATGTGTGTATGATAGAACAACGACAACAAAATGTCAAGCCAATTTACAATCAGTAGAAGCTAATAGTACTTCCTTAGATTCCTCAAACTTAGATACATCAAAAACTAACACCTACTACACTAGGGAGTCAGCCATAGATAATTTATCCACTTTGTCAGGTGTGACAATGGCCACTTCTATATCCACCGCCGTTATCCAAGCAACAGCAACGGAAGCAACAGTAGCAACAACCACAGCAACAACATCATTATCATCATTATCACCGCCACCACAACCACCAGTACCACCACCTTCGTCATTATCCCTGACTCCTGGGGTAGATTTATCGGCCTCTGTGGGAAATTTATCAACAGATGCTATAAGTACTGATAGTTTAGTAAATATAAATATGTATAATAATGATAACTCCAACAACGACTCCATTGAACCTCAATCACAAGATATCACAAACATCACAACATCCTCAACTCTAAGTCCAAAATCAATCCATTCTACGCCACACCAACCCTCAAGTCTTAACCCTGGCATTATGAGTGATTTCTTGCAACAGCAATTACAGCGTCTCACAGCGGCCCGGGTAACGGCTGAAGAAGATTGCCACCATAAAAACCTCGAAAATGATAACTTGAGCTGGTCTCAACAAACGGCGAATACATTTTCATTACCTACAACAGCCTCAAATGCCTCAGTCGCTCAAATAAGTTCCTTACACGCCTCATTGACCGTTTTAAATTCTGAACAAAATACTAGTAGTGTTAAGTTAATTAGTAAGTTCCTCCAACATCAACTGGTTGCTGCACAACAACAGCAACAACAACAACAACAGCATCAAAAACAACTCATCTCTCACACACTAAATCAATCTGAATCGTATTTAAATCCAGCAGCTGTATCAGCTCAAAACACATCATCACTGCTCAACATATGCCCAGAACACCCTGACTACAAGGGTATTGACTGTAAGAGTTGTGAAATGTTGGAAGCCAACCAAACCTACAAGTCATCACCGCAAGTAACACCTCAACGTTCGCCCACGAATTCCGGAATAGCAGCAGCTGCAGCCGCTGCAGCTGCCGGTCTTGGTCTTCTTTCCGCTGCCAACCAACTATCAATGTCACCAAATCACTCTATAAATGCAAATAATTTACCACCCGGTCTCAACGTCTCTCTTAATACGCCGCCTCTCAGTAATCCCGGTAGTGGAGCAAGTTTTACAATTGGCGCCTGTTCGGATCACATTAACGGTCGCCCTCTAGGTGTCGAGTGTGCTAGGTAAGTTTGAACTACATTTGGAAAGACCAAAACCATTTATTGAAACAAAACTCAATGCTGTTAACAGCTCCCTGCTAATCAGTTACTAGTAAAAGTTATGATTACTTTGCTTTAAAAAGGATTAACTAGTTCTATACAGGTTTTAAAACATTGTATATATCACACTATTATTATTATTATTAAGTACTCCCTGGACTAGTTTTTGTGCCAGCTTCGCACCATTTTTGTGCAATCACAATGAAGTTGTTGAAAATTACTTTCACAAAGAATAAGGTTTTAGAAGCTAATAAGCTACATTCTGGGTCGTGGTTTTAATATGGTGTGCAGTACTCACCAAAAAGTTTCAGCAGCCGACACATACGCATTTTGCATTAGTTTCAATTCAAAAGATAAAACCGTATGCCCCAATATAACGTTTTTTTAATTACTAATTTCTATGTAACACTTTTTGATATGCACTCCGTTTTATTTGTCTTTCTATTACAGTTCAAAAGATAAAGTCGTGAGAATCGTATGCTGTTAACTGCAAAACGATCTTTGTTTAAAAGTGCGTTTTTGTTGTCTCTTCCAGATGAATTCGACATTATCCTTAAACACACAATTTTTGGTTTGTCTGCATCTGTCTTATCTAATCTCATATAATTAATAAAATAGAATGTCTTTTTACTTTTTATCCGACTTAAGAAAAGAAGAAGGTTATTAATTCGTCTGAATGTTGGTTTTTGTATAATCTTTGTGCCTGCAGAACTAAGTCATTTTTAAACCGATTTTAAAAAAATTTTCTGATTTTAAAAAATTGTTTCTATTTTAAAAAATTAAAGGGTGCACCCATACAACATACATGTTTTTTATTTGTATTTTTAACTTTAAAGGCCACCACTTAAAAATTAAAAACAAAATACATTTCAGTCATTGTATTAAAATATTGATATATTTGCCATTTTGTGTCGTAACTCCTTAAATCGAAGCTCACACTTAAAGTGTTACATTGCAGTTTTCGTATTTTTTTTTCTTGTTAAATAAATTTTCAATACTTGGTTGACTTTCCTTTGCTGACAGTAACAACTGGAAGGCGTCGCGGTATACTTTCCACCAAATGTTTACTAAAATCCGGTTCAATATTGTACCACTCTTCTGTTACTGCTTCCTTCAATGCGGCAATATTTTTTGGCCTCCGCTTAGATAAGATATGATAAGATGGATAAGATATGTTCGATAGCATTCAAGTATGGGGACTTGGGAGGACTCCATTATTATAAAAACCAATTTCGTGCATTCAAAGATTTATGTTTGGGATTACTGTCTTGGTAGAACACGAAGTTGTCTTTTATGCCTAGGCATTCAGCATTCATTATATAATACTTTGAGTCTAAAGTTTGTTTGTAAAATGTATTTTCGCAACTCCAGCTGCTGATATAGTACCCCATATTATAAGAGACCAACCACCATACTTGACTGTTTTTTTAATGTTCTTGTCTAGAAATTCAGTAGGGGGTTTTCTTTAAGCGAATTTGTTTCGCCTGTAAAAATAACCTAAGAAGATAATATATGCATCGAAAAAATCGGAAAAACATACAACAACAGAACTTACCTTTCACTAGAATGATGCACCTTTATTTGCATGCTCTTCAGCAAAAGCGTATTTTAGTTTTTGATTTTTCTCTGATAATAATGGCTCTCGACGGCAAGATATTCTATGTAAATTATAACTTCTAAGGATTTTAGTTTGATCCTTTTGTACCATTTTTAAGAAAACAAAATTTTAAACAATATGAGATATTACAAAATACTGATTGTATATTCCAAATTGAACGGTATTTCAAAAAAAGTAAACCGTCCCACTTTGATGAGAGCATTGTGTTGGACATTCTGTCTAAAATTCAGGTGTTTGTATATAACGGGTCAAAAAATACGGCCATATAGAACAAATTACATTCTAAATTCACCCTTTAATTTTGAAAATTATGAACTATTTTTTAAACGGGACAAATCTCTAAGTATAATCTATCTTATTACCAAAAATTTTCAAAATCGGTTTAGAAATGACTGAGTTCTGCAGGAACAAACATAAAAAAGCAACATTCAGTCGAATTGTAAACCTCCTTAATTTAAAAAAATGCGGTTAAAAATGCATATATTTTTATATTCGCGCTATACAAAAACTAGTGATTCCGATTTTGGAACCGCTTAGTTATAATTTATAAATTAAAAGAAATTTTAAATTTTTTTTGTGTATACTCGTATATTGAAAATATTTTCCGTAAAAGATTTAAATTTAAAAATTATTGTTGTGTCACACTTTTACTGTGAGTAGCTTGTCCCAATAGTAAAAAGTAATACAAAAATAGGTCCTTATTTGTCGACTATTAAATAATATTATATTCACTCAACCAATCACTCATCAGTTTAAACGGATGGTAAATACTATAAAAACAGTTATGAACTAAAGTCACACATACAGGAGTGCTTTTGTTTTTTGATACATTACTTTATTCGACATTATAGTCGTGTCTATTATAATCAATAAAAATAGTCAAAAACTTTCTAAAATATCCTTACAATACGTATAGATATGCTTTCAAGATACCGCAGGCAATAAGGTAACTTTTTATCTCGCATTGAAAATTTTAGACTTCTGTCAGAGAGTATATTAAGTAGCGATGTAAAATAATCGATAGTACTATCGATAATATTGATAGTTTTATTTTTGGCTAACTATCGATAGTTTTTTTTCCAAAAGCGATTCGCGTTTAAAAATTCGATAGTATCGAATATATCGAATATACCGACTATCTATAGTTTTGCAGCTCTACAATTAGGTGCTGTTGTTGTGTTGTTTTGTTGTCGAGAAATATTTGGCGGTCGAGCCACATAATTCTCAAAACTAACATCTGCGAAAATATCTAAGTTTTTCCGCTATATTTTTGCTGTAAAATTGATAATTTAAAAGAAACCAATTTTAGATTTTAAAATTTGTTTAAATTTGCTGTAACATTTTGAAATATTTTCCTGAAAATCTTTATTGATAATAGGTAAATAAAAGAATTAAATTGAATTAAAAACACTTTGCCTTATGGCCTATTTTAACTGCATTAAAATGACTTAAATTTACTGTGAAATTCCAATTTATAATCTTTTGCTTGATTTTCTATGCCATCTTTTGTCTATAATATAAGAAACTATCGTATGTACTTAGCGTTACTTGGGTCCCTTTTTAGGGTCTTTCCAGGCACTCGCTGGTCCAATACCTAAAATTTACACAATTTCTAGTGTTGGGACATCCATGCGTAATTGTAACTGACTTCTGTGATGCAGTTTGGCAAGATATTAAGCCTGGTATGTTTGCAGTTTAGAGATATTTAATGCTTTTGGTAAGATCAATCTTTAAGGCATGTTAAGTGCTTAAATATTACACTAACAAAAAATAGTTTTATATTAAAAAAAATCCTTTAGTATATAAATCAATATGAAAAAAGAAATTAACAAGCTAAAATATAAAAACTTGTAGTGGTTGAGTTGTTTGATCTAAAACTAAATCCTTTCATTTATGTAGTCTAGGCCGAGGTAACAATTGGTCACTTAATATCCACATTTAGGCGAATTGGCCAAGTTGGGGGTAGTGCACTTAAATTGAAGTTTCCACTCACAGCAAGTAATTTTTCACTGCTTCTATTATTGTATATTGTTGAATTGGAAAATATCAGTCTCTCTCAACAAAAGTAATAATGATTTTTTCCACTAAAATATATTTAGAGAAGTAAAAACATACATTGGTAATTTTAGTTCAACTCAGTTTAATATGTTTTACTCAATAATAAAATGTAATCTGCATTTATTAAAAAAAACGCTCAACTCGAAACAAACAGACACAGCATACACAACATAATGCTTGCAAAAAAAAAACAACTTCAAAACGTATTTTAGCTGTCTGTCTATTACAGCTCCAAAGTTTGGCCATATACATCATCCTAAATCAACTATTGGGATACCCTTTATTTTCCAAATCCAAATCTTATACTTGTTGGTATAGCGGACTTAGCAATACAGCTCCTATTAAAATTCAGCCGTCTGTTCAAAAGTATGGCGATATACATGAAATTACATGAACTATTGGGGCACCATTTAATTTATAATTTTAATTATTAATATTAATACTTGTTACTATAACGATCATAGCAATCGCCGTTCTGTCCAATTTTCAAGCGATTGTCTATAACAGCTTAAAAGATAGGCACATATACATAGATTAATTTATGTCATCTATAGGAGCTCCCTTTAATTTTTAGTTTTATGTTTGTATTACTTTAAATTTTAAATTTAAATTTTAAAATAGGGACCTTTACTGTTTATAATAGACGTAAAAACTATGTATATTGTATGGGGAGACCCTTTAATTTTTAAAATTATTAATCGGTTCAGAAATGTCTGAGTTCTGCAGGCACAAATATAAAAAAGAAACATTCCGACGAATTGATAACCTCCCTCTTTATTGAAGTCGGTTAAAAATAGCAGGATGATTGTGTACTCGCTCCATAGATTACACGTCCAACTGGGAGCAAACAGATGCTGTATGATTTGGTGTGTGTTTCTTCTAATGGATTTTCGTGTTTGTGCAGTACTCCTTTTTCTTGTATTAATCATGATGTAAAGATTTGAATTTTTTATTTAATTATTAGTTGCACTGCAGCATTACAACTTTAAGATCTCAACTTTCAGATCTCAGCAGATGCGGACTACTATGATTGCTATAGAAAGTGAACCTCTATTGTTATAGAATTGATTTTATAGGTGCAAAACGAACAAACATAGCAAAACGATACAATAATTCATTTGATTTCGTTTTTAAATATGAATTGTTTTTAAAATGTCAATTTTTTGCCGCTCTAACTCTACTGGCTGCTCCTGTAATTGAAGCATTGTTTCATCTATCATGCATTTATTATTATTTAGAAAACCTTCTTTGCTTTCACATATGAGTAATTCATTTCTTGCGTTTCCATCAATTACTTTTGTTCATACTTTTGTACCAGCTACATCTAAAAAATGTATCTTTTTCATTTGTCTGTATGAACGAATCAATCAATATATATATATATATATATATATATGTACATAAATTGTCCTTCGTAAGCTCTAACTCTCATTATATCTTATATTTCTTATTTAGAGTTGCTTTATAATAATGTGGTCATGTAGATGGGCTTTCTCTCGATGGATCAAATTGTATCTTTTCCATTTAATATTGAACTAAAACTTTGAATATTGACCAAAACTTTTCATCTCTCTGTGTTTTTTTTTGTCAGTTTTCAATATTTTACTCCTATAACTGCATCAGTATTTTGCGGCTATTTTAATCCCATTTTACTTTTTCTTATACAATATTTAGGAAGGAATTTTTTTTTTTTGTTTGTTATTCCGTACGTATTTTCTTAATTCTTTTTTTTTAACATAACGACTTTCTAATTTGGTTTATGCCTAAGAACAGAGCTGTACATTATATTTTCAACAGCTCAAATTGAAGAATGCAAAATTATATGGGAAATGACTAATTTTTAATTTTACTGCAGGTTGAATAGGTTAATTAATGATACATCTTCTTAAGTTTTTGTCTTCTTTTATTCAAGTTTTAGCTGATGAACAGTGAACGGTTTAATACTTATTAAAACAGCCACATTTAACTTAGCTAAATGTTTTTGTTTAATCATTAATTTAAAGTGCGAATATTTCGATTCATCCAAAAGCATACAACCCATTCTTTATACCCTTTGGAAAATGATAGCCTCCCTAACCGTCGAAAGTTCCGTTTTATTTTTAATTTTTTTTTGTGCATTGTTACTTATTTGCTTTTTTTCTTTAGTGTACAAAACTAGAATGGGTGTAAAAAATTTCTTATTTAAATATTTATACCGCATACACTTTATTTAATGAGAATCTTAATTCCTATCCTCTGATACTTGCATGTTTAGAATCATTCGAGTTTTAAGTAATTTTTACCTCTTGAGTGTTGCCAGTTCAGTTTTTTTTCGTAATAAAATATCGTCAAAGAGCCTAAAATTCATAATTTTACAAACAATGTATTTTCATATCTAAACAAAGTCGCACTCTTTTGAGATAAATTTAACAGACTGAGGGCTTTTTACTTTTAATTATCGATAGAAACAGCCATCAAGTAAGCCTACGCCTTAAGCGAATTGTGTAGTGATTGTAATAATTGGCTTACCTTTTGTATGAAACAGTACTCAAAGAACTATATCATTATATATGAACCCAATAGTTAATAATTCTTGAAACAAAACGACTTCAAAACAGATTTTAGCTGTCTGTCTAAAACAGTTAAAAAACTTGGCTACATGCTTTCAATTACGTTAACTGTTAGGACACCCTTCAACTTCCAAATCCAAATTTTATGTAAATTACAACCGTCTGTCTAAAACTGTTCAGCAGTTGGCAGTACACATCAAATTAAACAACTATTGTAAAACCCTTTAATTTACAATTTTTAATATTTGTACTTCTTATTATATTAGACAAACTATTGGACATTCTGTCTAATTTTCAAGTGTTTCTATATAACGGTCTAAAAGAAACTCTTATTTATGTCACATTACATCAATTATGGGAACGCCATTTAATTTCCAAACTAAAATTGTTTGCTTGTTCTTATAGCAGCCTTAGCAATATAAGTTCCTTGTTAATTTCAGCAGTCTGTCTATAATGGTTTAAAAGTTTAGTCTGATACATTAAATTACGTTAACTATTAGGACACCCTTTAGTTTCCAGCGGAGTTAGCAACGCAGGTTCTTTTCAAATTTCAACCGACTGTTTACAATTTATAATTTTGAATATTAATACCTGTTATTACGTTGATAGTAATCGAAATTTTGTCCAATTTTCAAGCATTTGTTTATAACGGGTTGTATAACTTTTTGCTATTGGGAGCTATAGCTCATGATACATGTACTGTACAACGTACGTACAGTATTGTAAATATTTGAAATTATGAACTGATTTTAAAACAGGACCAATCTGTGGGAATATCCTTAAAAAAAAGTCTGAGTTCTGCGGGCAAACACATTAAAGAAAAGCAAGATTCAGCGGAATTGATAAACTCCTTCGTTTTTGAAGTCGGTTAAAAAAAATGAAAGAGATTGACCAAATTATTATATTGATGACATGCGTTTCATATTCCTTAAAAAAATGTTAGAGAAATGTTACTGACTCTTGTGATACCATAAAATTGTTATACCTGCTTTATAAACAAAATAAAAGCATTTGAAAAAGGCTAAAATAAGTTTCCTAAATTTTCTGCAATTCCTCTTTTTAATACAAAATATATATTTTAGCTTATATTTTTTATAAAGTAAAAAAAATTAAATTAAAATTAACTTCCATTTTTAAGGTTATATTTTATGCCTTTGTTATTTGGCTGTACATCCTTATGTTTTTAGAGTACCTGGCAACACCGAGTAGCATATAAAGAACAATTGCTACATTAAATGCTGTGTTAAAGGGCATGCTATATGTTGCTTAAAAAATATCCCAATGGGATTTAGAATTTACTTTATTTTTCTACCCTCAACCCTTTTCATACGTAACGCTGTGCAACATATTTTTTATTTTTATTCGTATTGGCCTTTCTTCAAACAAATATACCCTGCATTCATTACTCTATTTCAAATGGACTACAAAAGGGGTTTCCTTTGATTACCCGGCATATAAAAGTATCTATTGATGAACTCATTCGTGCGTTAATCAAAGGTTTAATTAATGTTTGAACACAAAATTATTCAAGTGTTTTGAAGAATTTTAGCAATAATGAAATTACGAAAAAGGTTTATATAAAATAAAGCAGACATGGGTTGAGCAAAAACTAATAACTTAAATAAAAAGAACAAATATTCTAAACTATTAAACAACAGAAATTGTACACTCGAAAATAAATAATGTTCTGTTTAAACATTTTGCTTTTGTCATTTGTTCTTATTTTTTTTCGATATTGTTAAGACTTTTACAAATGATCATATTTGCGAAGTGATCAGTTGCTTGAATAAAATTTGTTAATCGTCTTTTGGATTTCTTTGATTAAAAACGGTTCATCTGTTTAGGCGATTTAATAATATTTTTTTTTTGTTTTTATTCAGCTAGCCAGGAGGTGTCCAATTAAACAATCGAAGATTTTAAGGACGTCATTAGCTACACGTAGTTTATAGTGATTGCGTTTTGCACAGAAGTTTTGTCTGCGATGGGCTTGTCACAGTTTTAATGCTCGCCTGGTACACATTTGTTCGCTTATATTCAGTTTTATATGCTCCATTAAAGTTTCAACTGACTCTGTACTACATTTTGTCGTTAATGAGAAAATATTTTTAAGACTTGCAACTGTTTGTAACAGCTTTCCCTTCCATTCTTTTTGCCTCTTTATGACGCATATTAGAGAACCTTGCCTCCTTATTGCGAAATGCTCAGAGTACTGTAAGAATATGATTGACTAGCAATCGGGATAAAAAAAAAATAGGGGGTTTGAAACAATGAGTATGAATGTCGTAGAAGCTTTCGAAGGAATTATTTTGATTTTAAATTTTAAAAAAGTTTTGTTTGTTAATTAATATTATTTGTTAAAAATAAAAATATTTTTTTAAGTTATTTTTTTTAATTATTATGTACTTGATTTGTGCTTCATTCCTTCAGAGACGTTTTTTAATTAATAATTTATAATATTCTCATGCCAATGCGCTACTGCTTAAATAAAAAACAATCGAAAAAAAAACGATAAAAAACAACAACGAAATCGAAAACTTTCAAGCAAAGATACGAAAGGAATTAAAAGTTTTAATTTTTTTCCTTTAAAATATCATTCAATTCACAAAGAACGTTGATACAGTTACAATCCACATAAATGTTCTCATTGATCTAATATAGACGCCTAGATTTTCTATGCGAAACCTCTGATGTATTTGCCTTTTTCTGATGAATTCCGTAAGATTAAACTACTTTAAATAATCATTAAAATATTTCTCTGAGTGAAAAAAATTTTAAAATTCTTCAAAGGTTTCATTATTTGGGGTTAAATATGACAACATCTGGCTGTTATACACTTTTTTATTAGAATTCTTGAATGGCTTCATTTACACGGTCAAGTGGTCAAATTAACATTTCAAAGAACTAAAGAAAATAATTGAAAAATTTTTTAATGTTCCTTAAAAATATCCTTAATTTTCCTAAGTTGTTGGATTTCATATACTTTAATAAAATTTTCTTAGTTTTTTTATAATTCCTTTATGTAGACTAAATTAAATCGCACGCTTTTAGATGTAAATAAATTATTGTTCTGCATTTTCACCTTTGTTTCAAAATGTCTTTTTCTAATTATTAAGTTTTTCACATTTTCTTTTGTTATTTTAATTATAGATGTGAAATGATTTTAAATTCCGCACGCCTTAACAGCAACGTGCAAATGTCAACACGAAATTCTTGTAAAACTCTTAAATGTCCACAATGCAATTGGCATTATAAGTATCAGGAGACTCTGGAAATTCACATGCGCGAAAAGCATCCGGATGGAGAATCAGCTTGCGGATATTGCTTAGCAGGTATGTTCTAAATATTATTTTGACATTCTGAGTTCAGTGCAAGTAAATCAAAATATTATGAGATCAACTGACCCCTGAGTTTAAGTTTCATTAATTTATTAAATATGCATGGTACAAAGACTAACAAAACTAGTAACAGAGAGTGTAAAATAACCAAAGTTTAAGTCAGGGTTTTAAGTAAAATCTTCTGTTTGATGAGCTAAAATCATTTTAATTTACAAAAACTACTTTCAGTTCGACGCAATTTTTCCAAAGATTTTTTTAAAATTATTTAAAGATTAAAAAGTTCGTCTTTCAAATAAAAGCAGAAAATGTTGCCAGAAATCAACTAGAGAAAATAAAATAATTGCGCCAAGTCGAACCTTAACTCCTTAATTTTTTTATAGAAGCGTCGTAAGTGACTTGACTTTTGATTGAGGACTACTTCTGTAGAAAAATGAGAATGTGTATGTTTTTTTTTTTACCTAATTGTCTAATAACGAATAATAATCGAAAAGGGTTCGCCAAATAACTTTTTTTTTTAAAATGCTATAAAAAAACTACTACAATTGGACTTTTTATGGCGTCATACCAAGATCTTTATATAAAATTCGTCTCAGTGATGTCTCCGAAATGTTCAATTGTTGAGAACGACGGTGAATTAATGTTGATGGCGCTTCGCGCACACTTTCTACCACAGCAGCAGTATTTTCGGGTGTACGCACTGTTTTTGGGTTTTCACGCTTTGGTTTATGGATGAGGATGCCGGTTTCTTTTACTTTTTTCACAAGATAACGAACATACAGAGCTGACGGTGCTTCTCCTCTTCCAAAATCCGTACGCAATTTTCGCACGCATTCTGCAACATTACCAGGGTCGCAATATTTCCCAGGGTTGTTCAAGCGTATTCACAACCACAGCGGAAAGTTAAACTAATTATCTGTCAAATCATACATGAGCCATGTGTTACCATTCACAAAATAAGCACTGGTTGAAAAAAACGTTAGATGGCGTACCCTATATAATAAAGTCATTGCCTTTTCCTTTCTAAAGGTGACAATATTCTTTACATTTTGACGTTCAAATTTATTTATTCAATTGTTGAATCATAATAATATAAGATATTCCTTTTAGTGCAATAATAATAATGATAATAATAATAATTCTTGCACAAAAAACCGACTTCAAAACAGACTTGTTCATACTTGTTCAACTGTTCAATAATATGGCAATAAACATCAAATTACAGCAACTAAAGGGTCACCCTTTAATTTCCAAATTATATACTTATTGTTGTAGCAGATTTAGCAATCAGGTTCTGTGTAAATTTCAACCGTCTGTCTATAACGGTTCAACAGTTTGCCTACATACATCAGATTATTTCAACTATTGTAAAACCCTCTAATTTATAATTTAAAATTTTTATATTTCTTATTATACAAAACAAGGTAGTGGATATTTTGCTTAAAATCTAGGTGTTTGTATCTATAGAACAAATTACAGTAATTTTGGGAACACCCTTAAGTTTATAAATTCAGTCAATAAGCTTCTTGTTATGGTGGACTTAGCAAAACAGGTTCCTTGTAAATTTCAGCTGTCTGTCTATAACGGTTCAAAAATTCAGACATATACACCAAATTACATCAACTATTGGGAAACCCGTTTATTTCAAAGTCAAATTTAATACTTGTTGTTATAACGGAGTTATTAATACAGGTTCTTTGTAAATTTCAATCGTCTGTCTACAGCCGTTTAGAAGTATGGCCATATATGTACATTAAATTAAATGAACTATTGGGGCACTCTTTTATTTATGGTTTTAAATATTAATACTTGTTACTATATCAGCCATAGCAATCGACATTCTGTCCAATTTGCAAGCGTTTGTCTATAACGTTCAAAAGATAGGCCCATATAAGTAAATCTACATCAAATATGGGACACCCTTTAATTTCTAAATTCAAATTATAAACTCGTTGATATAGCGGGCTTAGAAATGCAGGTCCCTTTAAAATTTTAGCATTCTGTCTATAACGGTTCAAAAGTTCAGCAACATACTCCAAATTTCATCAACTATTGGGAAACCCGTTTATTTCCAAATCCAAATTTTATACTTGTTGTTATAGCGGAGTTAGTAATACAGGTTCTTTGTACAACTGTTTAAAAGTATGGCAATACACATCAAATTAAATGAACTATTGGGGCACCCTTTTATCTATAATTTTAAATAATAATACTTGTTGCTTTAACGGCCATAGCAATCGACATTCTGTCCATTTTGCAAGCGTTTGTCTATAACGTTAAGGTTTTGAACTGTTTTTCAAACCTCTTTCGACACTATGTCTGATCTAGGTGATTTAGTGCCTCGGCAAACTTGATTTCAACACTAACACGGACGGACTGACGGACATCGCTCAATCGAACTCAGAATATACAGGGAACGCCATCTACTGTTTTTTTTTAACTAGTTCTTATTTCCTGAATGGTAACACTTAGCTCATGTCTGATATGACAGATAATTAGTTTCATCCTTCCGCTGAACGAATATGATTGTGTATACGCTTGAACAAGACTGCAGAAAGTTCGCACACAATTGTGTACGAATTTTTGAAGAAGAGAAAAAATAAACGAAACTGGCATCTTCATCGACAAACCAAAGCGTGAAAATCCAAACACAGTGCGTACACCAAAAGACCATCCAATGCGTTTTCGCTTCGCTAAGTGGGCCTGCGATCGACTTACAGAAAATGCCGACCTTGCCAAAAATTCATCATTTCAGATGAAGTTCATTTTGATCATGGCGGTTATGTAAACAAGAAAACTTGTCGCATTTAAGGCACAGAAAACGCGCACGCATACATTGCAAAGCCGGTGCACCCAAAACGAGTCACTGTTTGGTGAAGATTTTGGTCCAGAGGCATAGCTGGGCCATTTTTCTACAAAAATGAGCAAGGAGTGGCCGTTACAGTCAATGGCTATCGTTATCAGGCCATGTCGAACGAATTTTTGTTCACAAAAACCGGACGGCGCTACGTGCCACACAGCCGAAGCTACACTTGATGTTTTGCACCCTGTTTTTGAAGATCGCATTATCAGCCGCAGAGCTGATGTCATTTGGCCACCTCGAAGCTGCGATTTGACACCGTTGGACCATTATTTGTGGGGTGTCGTCAAGGATAAGTATTACGCCGACAAGCCACAGACAATTGACGCTTTAAAGGACAATTTGCGTGAAGCCATTGGTGAAATACAGCTGCATATAATGTGCTTAAAAATTGGACCGATCGTGTCGGCTACTGCATGGCCAGCCGAGGCAGCCATTTGAATAAAATTTTTTCTATTTTTAACCGGAAGGATTGTACTTTCAAATAAAAAAAGAAATTTGCGAAAATATTCGGCAGTTTTTTTATAGCACTTTCAAAAAAGGAAAAGTGATTTGGCGGACCCTTTATGTATTTTACGGGGTCGGAAATGGATATTGTAGAAATCTGAACTTTTTGAAGCTTAAGTTTTTTTTGACGTACTCCATGCGTGTTATGCACTTTCACCATTAGAATTTAAATTAGAGGAAGTAGGTTTTTGAATGAATTTTAATTTTAAGGAGGTTATCAACTCGACTGAGTGTTGCTTTTTTATATTTGTGCCTCCATAACTCATTCATTTCTGGATCGATTTGGAAAACTTTTTTAATTTTAAAAACAGTTCATAATCTGAAAAATTAAAGGGTGTCCCCATACAATATATGTACATTATTTTTTCCTGCAATAATCAATGTAGTAAATAAAAGTTTCATGCCTTGTTAAAATCATTAACTCGGTAATCTAGTTGGGAAGTCCTTTCGCCAAAAATGATTAATTTCACACTCGATTACCTTTTCTAAAATTCTTTTCTGGGTAACTAATTAATAGCTTCTGTCATTTGACACCTTCCCACCTTAAATAACAGAGTTTCTATTCTAATCGGTTAATTGGGCAAATGTTATTCGGTTAAAATTGAGTTAATAAAAAAGATAATAGAAAAAAGTAGATTTAAAATAAAAAAACACAATAACATACTTATTAGTTTTCCCGGCGTAAGTTACAAGTGCGGGATTAATTTCCCTTTTGTGGACGGTATCAATAGATAGTTTCCTAAAAACGTGGCTGTCGAGGGAATACGAGAAGCGGCGGTCTGCTATGCAAATAAAGTCGTCATTCTTCTTAAGGAAAGGTAATCGAAGTAATTGTGAGAAAGGGCCGAATAGGCGGTTGCTATAGTAAATAACTGGGATAAACTAAGAAGAATTAAAATGTGAAAGTGAACCCGGACGAAATGAAAATTTATGTATGTAAAACAGGAACAAAGATCGCCTGACAGAATGCGATTCATACCTCTGTATTATACTAAATCAGAAATCTGGCAAATAAGACTTATTGGTGCTGCTCGCTGCAGTATTTCAGTACCTTAGTTCACTTAGGTGTTATTTAAAAAAATGCAATTAAAATCGTCAATACTGTTATAAACAACGATGGAAAACGGCGTTTAAGTACAAATTGTAACATCCCTACTGGAATGGACCGAGTAGTGTTCTAAAACTTCGTATTATCATGTCAATTACCTATGCGTGCGACAACTAATACTGAGTGCTGAACCAAGCCCAATGTTCTTTCCTCAATAAGGTCATGCGTTTACATAACTTTTCGAACCTGGAAGGATAAGCTTCTACATGTACAAACACTTAAAAAATATCAAATTCGTTTGGAGAAAAATCAAAAAACAGCAATCGCAAACTTCATCTTCACTAATATCTATTTTGAATACAATCAGTAGGCATACTAAAATGTTTTAAATTAGCCAAAGACGGGTCACTAATCAATTGATATTATCTAAACGATGCCTAGATATCAGATAATTAAAATCCTTTCAATTCATCTTTAATTTCCAAACTAAGATCATCAGTTTTGAAAGCAAGGGGTAGATGGCGCCTTCCTTCGTCAGCGAAATAAATTTGGCTGTTCCAAAAACAAGCATAATGTAAAGTTGCAGGATACTAAAAGCATAAAAGTAATTAACTTAGAGTAACTTCTCTTTAACCAAATTAAACAATTAATTTTCAAAGGAAAAATAATTTAAAAAACAAAAGTCATGTTTATAACGATATTGCAAGTCCAAATTTGCCTCAACCATTTTTGAAATATGGAGACTTTATGTGTTATTGCGGATATTTTTGTTTCGTAGGATTTTGCCTCTATCCTTTTCAGTCGCAATTTGTAGTAGATTTGCAAATGTACGCATGCAATATTTTAAAAGCTTCTCTAAAAGTATTGTATTTGTTTGCATTTATTATGCGATCATTCCCACTGTGCAAGGTAGTTGAAATTTATTACAGATTGCGGTATATAATCTTTATTTACTTAGCCAAATATATGATGTGAAATTTCACACCAAATAATTCAACACCAACAACGAACATACTTCTATATACTGACAATAATAAATGCTTGGACTCATGCATCATCATACTCATTTGACGTGTAAATTAAAAAAAATGAATAAACGTCACTGATATGTATCACAATTAGAGTTGAACAAATTGTATCAACAGCCTACATTTGACATTTACCCTTTCTAATGCTTTTGTTATCAAATTGCTTTCTTGTAATAACGACATCATCATTTATATGACCATCATGTCAGAATTAACATCAGCATAATTTCCTTCATTAGTGTTTCGACTATACATGCCTATAAAATATTAATGATAATTTCACAGCAGAAACTCTTTAAATATGTTTTTTATTCAACATTTATTTCCTTTTTACAGGGGCAATCATAACAGCATACGCACTTTTATTCATAAAAAGCTATAAAATTTATAGATATGAATTTGTATCCAGTCGTATGTTTGGTTTAAAATCTGTATAATCTACTGAATTGTTTTTAATTATTTGTGTTAATTTAAATATTCATGAGTAAGAATATCATCATAACCACGACGCACAGATGCGAAAAAAAAACACACGCACACAATCTAACATTACAACTTTAAAAAGGGTGTAAAATGCAAATATTCCCCCTTTCAAATTTAACACGTTCACAATGATGAACTCGTATTAAATGGTTTCATTTTTCAATGTGTCATGGGGAAAGTTTTGACAAGTAATAATGTTTGGTTGGAGTTCAAGGCGGTGATTATCATTTCAATTCATTTGAAGTTATTTAATAGTTTAAAATTTTTAAAAATTCTTTTTTTTATCATTTTTAAAATCCGAAACTGTTTAAGTCTTAAAAAATGCAAATCAAAATCATTAGTATCATTAATTAGCAGAATCTAACTAATTAACTGAGCGCATTACAATTTATATTTTGTGTAGTTAAACCCAATAAACTCTTCAGTCAATCTTCTTCTGAACTAGCAGTTTATGTGATTTAATGTTCATGTTTAAAAAGTCTTTATTATCCTGACATTGGCAAAAATCATCTGCTTTGAAATTAAGTTGTAGAATATGGACAACAATCTTCCATATAAACATTATTACACTCCGAGACTACACAGAGAAAAGAAATTCGTTATAATAACCGAATTTGTTGCCAATCGAATTGTAGTAACTGAATAAATATAGCAGTCACAACCATTTTAAAAATGATTCTTGGGTGATTATAAAATATTATTGTGAATTAAACAAAACAAAATAATTTTGTAAAATTTACTTTTATTTAATAATAAATTTTAGGAATAAGATTATACATTATAAATTTCATGATTGAACCATTGAATGCAGCTTTCTTCTTCCTTGACAACATGATTTCTTCTTGTCCACATAGTATCTTTAACTTGCTATCCCCTACCGTACGGTTTGCCCTGCGAAATAAATTAAATATTATAAAATTATTTTTATATATAAATGTCTTTCTGAGATAATTTTAAACTTATCATTTACCAACATTGGAGAACTTTTCACCACTTTAAATAAATCTTTTTATTTTTGAACTAAGATAGTTGTGATTTTTGTAAAACATTTTTCGATTTCAGAATATACAATCGAGTTTTATGATTCTTACTTCCAAAATTTGGTTTTCAGTAGTAATGTACTGAATAAGTTTAGTTGCATCTTCCATTTAATAGAATAGATTTTAGTAAAGACACAAATCGGTCATGTTAACTTTTCTAAGAGGTGTTACAACTAACATTTAGAAGCAATTATCATTTGTTAGCTCTTAATATAAAAAATAAATCAAGACTATAAATTATTAATAATAAAACTCAAATTATTATATTAGTAATTGAATTTTTAACGTATCAAGCGAATTGTTACCAATCTTTTTTCTATGTGTACAATACTGTATTTTTACAGTGATTTCAAGAAATGAAATGTATTGCTGTGAGGCCAAGTTTACAACAAGCAATATATTTCCGAAACATCCTCTTAGAATGGTCACAGAGTTTTTTTTTGGATATATTTTTCTTTGCTGAATTTATTATTATCAATGTTTCCAGTTCCATGATATTGTGGTTGGTTGTGGTAATTAGTTGAAATTATTGATATTATTTGTAAAGAAATATTTTATAGATTTTTATTTTTTATAAGAAGTCATCTATATTCTACTTTCACTACAGGGCAACAGCATCCACGCTTAGCACGAGGCGAATCGTATTCATGCGGCTATAAGCCTTATCGCTGCGAAATTTGTAATTATTCGACCACTACGAAAGGCAATCTCTCTATACATATGCAGTCGGACAAGCATTTAAACAATATGCAAGAATTAAATAGCTCACAAAATATGGTTGCAGCAGCCGTAGCAGTAGCCACCGGTGGTGTGGGAAAATTAGATGCGACACCAAAGATAAATTTAGCAACAACAATGGGCGGCATGGCTTCACAGCAGCAGCAACAACAACAACAGCAGCAACATCAACAGCAGGCGCAACATGTACATAGCAATGTGGGTAATATTGGCAACATTGGTGGCAATTTATCTACGTCTAGTTGTAGTACCTCGTCGATTAGTTTGCAAGCGGGTAACGGCAACAGCGGCGCAGTTAGTGGGGGTTCGAATAAACCAAAACCATCATTTCGTTGTGATATTTGCAGTTATGAGACATCAGTAGCGCGTAATTTACGCATACACATGACCAGTGAGAAACACACGCACAACATGGCCATTTTGCAAAACAATATTAAACACATACAGGCCTTGACTTTTTTACAGCAACAGCAGCAGCAACAACAACAACAACAAACCCAGCAGCAAAGTAATAATTTTATGTCAGAAGCTGCTATGGCTGATTTGGCTTATAATCAAGCTCTTATGATACAATTTTTACATCAGAATGCCACAGCAGCGGCTGCACACTCCCAAACTCAACCGCCAGGTCGCAGCCCTCTTCCTACCGGTAGCTCGCCTGTTCTAATGCCCACTAACCAACCGGGAATTAAACTGCAGGCCAGTTCTCCACCAGTGACCTGCGAGTTGTCAGCCTCACCATATTCGCCAAAATCAACGGACTTGAGCTTATCGGAAGTGACCGCAAGTAATATGGAGCCCCCCGTTAAACTTGACTTATGGCCAACGACTTTTTTCAGTTGCCTGGTCTGTTCCAACTTCAATACAAATTGTCTAGATGAACTAAGCCAACATTTAATGTTAGATCGCTCACGCCAAGCTACACCTTCCTCCAGCTCAACGAGCTCAATGTCTCCAACAACCAGTAATATGTCTCTTAATCCAAATAACAGCTCGTCTGGGTCAGCGTACTTTGCTGACATTATGATCTTTCAAAATAACAATTATCTATGTCGTTTGTGCAACTATAAAACAAACCTTAAGGCTAACTATCAGTTGCACAGCAAGACCGATAAACATTTGCAGAAGTTAAATTTTATCAATCATTTGCGTGAAGGTATACCAGCCAACGAGTACAAGCTGAAATATTATCAACAACACCCGCAACAAATTGGTGCCAATATTGTGCAAATCAAATGCAACTGTTGTGACTTCTACACGAATTCCATACAAAAGTTGTCGCTGCATACGCAGCATATGCGGCACGAAACCATGATTATGATATTCCAGCATTTGAACTACTTGATTCAACAACAACAACAGCAACAACAACAACAACACACAACTAGTAGTTGTACTGATGATGACTCTTCTTCAAACCTTAACAGCATAACGGCGCCACTTAGTCTGGTTGATGGTAGTACACCAACATCATCAGCAATTAAAACAACAGCTACATCATCCATATTACCATTATCATTATCATCATCATCAGCACCATCAGCAACCGCAGTAAAACCAGCACCATCTATTGGCTGCAACAAGTCTCTGCTCTGTCATCTGTGCAACATTAAAGCCAATTCATTGCTTGAAATGATACAACATGTGAAAAGTATACGTCATTTGCAAGTTGAACAATTTGTTTGTTTGCAAAGACGTAGCGAACAACTGGAGACACCCAGCTTGGATGATGTCTTTCAGCTGTGCAATAAATCTCAACGCAACAACGATTTAGCAACACCATGCTCAACCCCAACTAATACTTCTAACATAAACGATCATAAAACATCAACTGCCTGTTTTACAAATTTAATTGAATCTGAAAATGAAGGTGAGTTTATAATTCCATAAAATAATGTCTCATTAACACAACTTTATTTATTTAGTTGTTTAATTAATTTATTATTATTATTTATTTATTTTTTGTTGCATTTTTTGAAGCTTTAGTTAATAATAATTTATTTTTTATATCTTAAAGCTATGTAGATACTGTATGTAATTGTCCTACATTCCATAAATTATTTTTGATAGATAGAAATTGTTTTGCTTCATTTAATGAAAACAACATTTTTATACATAATAATACTTCCATAAAAATTTTAAATATAAATTGATTAGTCATATCAACGACGCCTTTTCATTAAGATTTAATTATTAAAAAAGAACATCCGTTTGATGCTGCAAAATTAAACGGCTCTTTTGCTGAGTTCAATAAGACGGCTTTAGTGGCATGAAGTGCTTCGTAGTTTCGATGCTTCTAAATGGGTAGCTTTTTAACAAAAAAAAAAAATAAAATTGACATCTCAATTATTTATTATTCAAAAAGCCTATGCCAAGTTAAAAAATAAGAACAAAAATTAAGTACTATATATAATTCCACATTAAAATATCATCGGCTCTTAATGGGTTAAGCATTTTTAGATAATTTTAGTAGTTGCTTAAATATCTCTATAAAAGCTTTCAAACGATAAATATATCGTGAACAATCGTACATTTCTATTTATTACTCAGAGCGTTAATTTTATCACTCGATATTTGTTTTCTTATTTTTCCCACTATATATTTGCTTTTTAATTAGAGATTTGTTCCAAATGATATGGAAATCTTAGAGGCAGGCGTGATGTTTTGCCCGCTGCTTCGAAGTACATAGACCGCTCTTGCTGATTTTCAATAGCAAAATTTTCGAAACTATGTCTGATCGATAGGCGTATTTAAATTTTCTCTTCTAAAGTTGATTTCAACCCGAAAACAGACGGACAGGCGGATATCGCACCATCTACTTCGCTATGCATAAGACCTTAGAATATATAAACTTTATGGGGTCGAAAATGGATATTATAGAAATTACAAACGGAATGACCAACTTAGATATACCCTTTTCCACCTGTTGTGTAGGGTATAAAAAACCAGATATGGAAACGAATTAACAGACAAATGGAAAACGACCTGTGTATAAAGAAGCTTTTTTCGAATACTCACGATTTCCTTGGTGCGTTGAGAAGAGAGTAATAAATTAGTGGTAAATTATAGAGACATTTGACATACGTCAAAGAAAATTATTTGCGGCTTGGTAAAACTCATTTTGCTTAAACAGAATTTCACGAAATCTTTTTATTTTTTGCCAATAACACATGGTCTACATGACCAGCAAGTTTGTTTTTAAAACGTTCATCACAGTTGGAGTGTGCACCCTACACACACGGTCGCTGGTTGCAATTCGGTTCGAAGGACCATATAGAGAAAAGCTGGCTTGACTGGGGGTTAAATGATTTAGGCGATGAGGATGAGTAGATTAAGTGGAGCCTTTTACTCTATGGTTCAGTATTCGCTCCAATGAGAAATTAATTAAGGAATTAGGGATTTTTAATTAGAAATGTTAGAATTCCAATGGTAGTATATTAGGTTTTATTGTGTTTACCGATTGCTGGTTTGCAGATAAGTGATTTTTAAGTACATTTTACTCACCAAGAAATTTCATGATTTACAAGGTTTCAAATGGTAATGGATTAACATTATTTATATATATTTGTTTAGTTTAAAAAGAGAACTTTTAGATTCTTAAACATTCTTTGAAAACAAATAAACAAATAAATTAAAGCAAAAAAAAAAACAAAAGTTCCTTATTTCACAAAAAATTAACTTTGTTACGAATTCCACTTTTAATAATATATTCATTTAGTTTTCAATTTTATCAAATGGATGGAACAACGTTTGTTTTCCATGTTAACAAAAGAAGCATCCGTCTTGCTAATAACTATTATTATAATCAAAATTTTTTTTTAGAAAAATTTAAATCACTTAACCATGTCATATGCCCTTATCTTTAGCAAGTTTTGAAATCAGACTCATCAGTCGGTGGCCGGTTAAAAGAAGCAACGCAATATCTGTGGTTTTTAGTGTCATTAATTATTGTTGTGTTATTGCAATTTTTGTTACAACGAACTGCTAAACACCTTCTAGAATAAAGTGATTATAAATAAACCATTTTTCAAAGGAAGACTTTTTTTAAACGTGTATTGTCCTCACACAAGTTGTAGTTTTTTCATTGGTATTAATTGATCATACAAATTCTGAAATGCTGTTTTAAGCTTAAAACGTGGTTAAAGATTTTTATTTTGTTAAAAAAAATTTTGCTTTTCTTATTGTCATCCAATTTACAACAAAAAAAAAAGAAAACAAAAAACAAAAACAAAATAAAGTTATTCTTTTAACAATGAGCATATTTATAAGGTTCTGATTAAACCAAAAGGAAACGCAACTAGCCATGGTTCTTGTTCTTCATTTGGCTTTGACGAACTTAATACACCTTAAGCTCAAAAAAAAAATTTTTTTAAAGGGCAGATTAAAAATGGATTTTTTCAGGTTTCTAGTTAAAAAAACAACAAGAAAAAAAAGGCAAAATTTCTATAAATTTTTACATTATTGTTTACTTTTTTTCTATCGTGGAATTTTTGTTATTAAGAAAGAAAAATTAATTTTTCTTTGCAATAGTACTAAAGTGAAAAGTATGTCTGACCAATAATCTCCACAATTCATATAAACAATGGGTTAGGGATACAAACGAGGCATTAAACCACCACCTTCATCACCCATGGATGTGTCCGGACATACTATATAATAACAAAAGTAAAGAACAAAGATCTTACATACATGCATACAGAGACATAAATTTGAAACAACGAGTAAGGCTCGTACATTCACATATTTAATTCCTTGAAATGATAATGGCATTGGCGGTAATCTTGGAAACAAAAAAACAAAAAAAAACAAAGGAAAAAAAAAACCACGTGCAAACATACGAACATTTATACAAATATATGTGTATCCCCACAACAAGAACTAACATTTTAGACACGGTAACCAAACCATCCAGTTGCTATAAATGTACCTTAAACAATGTATTTTAAAAATCACCATCGTCATCATCATCTTCATTATCATCGCCTTCATCAATGTCATCATCGCAACGAATATGATAATTGTAAAGAAAATTATAAATGCAACAACCTACATTATTACCACTGTCATCATCATCATCATTATCATCATCATGTATAAAGGACTCGAAAGTAACAAGACAATGTCATGAAAAAACATACACAGGCTTTTACCCATAATTCAAGATTTACAAACGCTTGTTATTATTGAAACGAGAAAAGAGCAAAAGCTAAATCAAATTACAAGCAAAACTATATTATTCATTAAAGATTATGAATGGTTTAGCATACGACGACGGTTAAGAACAAAACAAAAATGAAAGAAGAAAAACGAAAATCACAAAACACAACTACGGCAAAAACATAAATAAATTAAATAACAAAAAAAGAAAGGAATTTGTTTTTTTAAGTCAATTCATTCGATCATTTCCCAAATATTTTGCTTAAGGGGAGATGTACAGTGGGGGCGAGCGTTAATAAATACCTATGAGTTATTAGAGATAAAAGAGGAGAAAAGTTTTTATTCAAAATTTAAAAATTTATTTTCAAAATATTCATAAATTATAATTTAAATTCTTATTCCATCTTCGCTTTTTTATAAAAAAAAAGTAAAGAAGTAAAGAAGTTGACACTGTAAACTGTACTCCTTTCGGTTTTGCTGATGATTTTTTTCTTTTGTATAAATGTTGCAGAATAAGTAATAAATCCTTTGGGCGGGACATAAATTCATCTCTTGGGCGGGTCCAAGCTTGGACTCAAGAAAATTCTCTATTTGTAAGTTCAGCTAAGACTAAAGCAATAAAATTTGGGCTTGCTTTATGCCCTAATTTTCATATTGATTTATTCCTTGGAAATGATAGAATGCAAATAGTTGATCACCATAAGTTCCTAGGCAATGTTCTAGATAATAAGTTATCGTTCTGTAACCACATTAATGTTTTATCGGGCTGAATCTGGTCTTCGCTACGCCAACTTTACTGCACAAATATATACATGCCCTTTCATGTTAGGAAAAGTTTGGTTCATGCAATTTTAATGTCACAAATTATCTATGGCTTGGAAGTCATTTCTGGGACGGCTGCATTTCTTATTGCAAGACTTAAACGTTTAATTAATTCTATTGTTAGGTTTGTTTATAATGTAAGGCGTAGTGACCATATTTCAGGATTTGTTAAAAGCTTTCTAGGTTGTTCATTTGAACATTTTATTCAATTTCGTTAGCTACTTACATTCTATAAAATTGTGAATAGTGGGAAACCCGCTTAAATTCGCAATGCTTTTCTATTCTCGTTTCGCAGTAGAAACCCTAACCTGATATTTCCCAGAGTTTTTAAATCTAGTTTTTGCAGATCTTTTCTTATTAGAATTATTCGTAACTGGAATACTCATTCTAATAATGTGTTTAGACTTAAACTCATAAAGTATTTCTCCTATGATGGAAATTAATCTTTTAAGAAAATTATGTATTCTCCCTAACCTGGACCTTCTATTCTATTCCATACTGTTCCTTTTTAATGATTGCTGTCTCTATGTATCTTTAATTTGTGACTTTGCGAGTGGAGTGGGGATATTCAGGAATTCATTTATATATATTTTTTTTAGTATTATAATTAAATTTAAATTTAGTATTTTATTTTTTTTAACTCATATCAGACTGTGAGCTATATTGAAAATACTTAGGTGTCATAACTTGTAATATGTAATTGGCCATGAAGGCTTTTTTATTACAAACTTTGAAATAAATAAAAATAAAAAAAAAACAAAAAAAATACAATGAATGAAATCATATAAACTAAAGTACGAGTGCGAGCAACTAGGCCTTCGACTCTGGATTTAATGATTATAATTTTAAACTATAAATACATACATATACTTGTATATAATATTTATAAGTTTACCTTACTTTAAAAAGGTAATCATTTTATGAATATGTTTATGTAATAATACTGTGAGCAGTAAACTGGGTTTAGTGGATATAAAAATTGCTAATCTTTACTAGGTAAGCAGTTGACATCGGGCCAGGATGTGATTTACATGTTTGTAGGTATTACACGAATTGCATATTGGTTTGTCTTTCTTTGATAATAAATAGTCGTGTGTTGTTATAGTATGCCCAAATCTCAGCCTGAAAAAGTTTTGATTTTCTCTTGGGGTTAATTGCTTTATAACCGTGAATAATTACGTTTAACTGAATACATATGCTTTAATATATGTTTGAGATTGAGACATTTATAATGGCGATCGTTAGGCATCACTTGTTTTATTTGGTTATTTTATTAAATAATTACGGAAATCGGATATTATATGTTCTGAGTTCCCTGCATGTGAAATATCAGATATTGTAGTTTGACTTTCCGAGCAAATTATGAATTTTCCTTAAGTTTTTGAGAACATTCAGCGGCTAATTTAAGTGCAAAATTTCCGCCGTACAAATACTGCAATGTTTTTCTAGAAGTCCATTGTAAATTGTAGATGGTTCTCGTTTATTATGGCGTATGACGCATATAAATCAGTTTTTTGACCATCAGTAAAAAAAAGTTCCAACCCGCGAGAAAATGTTGGATTGCTGTGAAAGCTTTACAATATATTAAAGCGGGTTTGTTTTCTTTTAAAATTGTAGAAGATCAAGAATAAAAGACGAAGATTTTAGATGCCACATGAAAATAAGTCTTTTGAGGATTGTATTTTATAGGGTCTATTATGTTTACAATCATATTTTAAGAATTTTTAATAAATTTGTATTATTAGATTTGAAAAATTTTGGTGTAAATACATTCCGCCATTGAAAGGAATCCAGCTTCCATTAACATATTTCTTATGCTGATTGTATGAAAAGCTGAGTGATAGGGAGTGTTTATGTACTTTACATATGATTTATACCACCGACAATTATTTTGGAATGAGCTTAAAGTAAAACAAGTAAGAGTGCTATATTCGGCTATACCGAATCTTATATACCCTTCACCATCTACATACTGCATATGTATAATTTTACATTAAAATGCCATCGGCTCTTAATGGGTTAAGCATTTCTATAAAATTTTAGTATTTCCTTAAAGATCTTTAAAAAAAATTATACCCATATTGAAAAATTGGAAAATTTCAAAGCCCCGTAACTCGAAAAATATGGGCGAGCCCCAACTTTTTCACTTGATATTTTTTTTTTTAGAGGTAGGCGTAGTGTTTTGCCTGCTACCTCGAAGGGCATGGACCGATCATGCTGATTTCCAATAGCACCTCTTTCGACACTTTATCTGATCGAATGACCCATCAATTTTTTTTGTGATTTCAACACTAACATGGACGGGCAGACGGACATCGCTCAATCGACTTCTCTATGCATAAGAAGTCTAAATATATATACTTTATGCGGCCGGAGATGAATATTGTAGAAATTGCACACGAAATGACAAACTTATATATACCCTTTTTCCACTTTTGTGCCAGATTAAGCATGCTTTGAGTTACAAAAATGGGCGATAGCATGCTTTGAGTTACAGAAATGAAACCTAAAAAAACACTTTTTATTAATAAAAATGTTTTTAAATTTGATTTATTACAGTCGTGGCATAAATGTCATACATCATTTTTCCGAACAAAACAAATATGTTTGCTGGGAAAGCACGTGCATTTGCCGCGTGTATTTTTCTTCATGCGTTACTTTTGTTCATTAGTCTTTTACGAACATAATCGTACATACAAATAAAAGAAAACCAAGGTATTATTATTATAGTTATTATTGTATTATTATTATTATTAGTATTGTTTTTAATGTTATAATATTGCAGAGAAAACATGATGGACACTGTGAATCCCTGTTTGTTTTGTTTGTCCACCCACACCTTAATATTCAATATTCATATGTGTATATGTGGCCTTGGCTGGTTAAAATTAAAGTTAGTTAGTTAAAGTTGCTTTCAAAACAGTGACTTTTTAAAATTGCATATCGATTTATTTAGGAGAGTTTGTGTATTATAAATCCGAGAGTTTGAATGTTTTGATGTTATTACTAAGTCAACCCTCCACGGCGAAAAAGATATTGAGGAAATTTGGATCAAAGGTAGTAGACTCTACTCGGATTTTTTTTAGCTTACTTTTTTGTTTTTAGAAGTTAAAACAAGAGAATTAACCCTTTCGGGACTACTGGGATAATACGTCCCAGCAATTTTCAAACTATCTTTTTTCTTTATTTTCAACGCAACTGCCAGGGAGGTAGAACTCCCAAACGTCCAAAAACGGATAGCATTAATATTGGAGACCAATTGCCAGTAGAGCAAGAGAAGCGTTGTCGCTGTGTCCGCTGTTCTTCACTTGGCATAGAAAAGCGAAGAAAGATGATATGCTCAGGTTGTAACAACGCCTTATGTTACAAGTGTTTTGGGCCATTCCACAAATAAATACCTAATTGCATTCCTAAAATGTTAGAAATAAATGTAAGCTTTTATCTAAATCTAATAATATTTATATTTTAGTTATCTTTTTAATTTCGAATCGCTCTTCGAGAACACTGATTGGGATTTTAGCCCCATGAAAATACTTGTTGGGATTATATGTCCCAGGATAAAAGGACGAATTTAAAATTTTTAAGTATGGAGAACATAATACTTTTATCATACCTTTTAGAATATGAAAAAAAATTTACCATACATAATTTGGTTTGCAAAATAAAACGAGTGAGTAATCCAATTTAAGATTCTTTTAATAAATTTAATTAGTCTTACGTGAGCCATAGAGACGAAGAAGTAAAAAACATACGAGGTCCTGTCAAAAAATAAACGTAATTTTTCAAAAGGTATTTATTCATCAACAACTATCTTGTCCCTTTCAAAGTAATCCCCCTCAGATATACTACACTTATGTCAGCTTTTTTTTCAATCCTCGAAACACGTCTAATACAATCTTTTTGGTATCGCCAACAGCTATTGTTTCGATTTTTCTTTTATCTCCTCAATCGTAGCAAAACGCTTTTCTTTCATCGGTGTTTTTAGTTGTTGGAAAAGGGAAAAGTCAGCGGGGGCCAGGTCCGGTGAATACGGTGGTTCAGGCATGATAACGGTTTTGTTTTTGGCCAAAAACTCGCGCAAGTTGTGCATATCTTCAATGTAGTATTCCTTATTGACCGTACGACCTTGTGGCAAGAATTAATGATGCACCAGGCCATTGCGGTCAAAAAAAAAAAACAGTGAGCAAACCCTTCACATTTGACTGAACTTGACGTGCTTTTTTCGGTCTTCTGGACGCTTTCATTGGGATGATTGTGCTTTGGTTTCAATGTCATAGTCATACACCCATGATTAGTCACCAGTTATGACCTTTTTAAGGAAATCTGGGTCGTCGTTGACGATGTTTAACAGCTCCTGAGCGATGTCCATGCGACGTTGTTTTTGCTCAAAATTTAGCAATTTTGGAACAATCTGCCGCACATTTCATGCTTCAAACATCCGTAAAAATATCTTGACATGAGCCGTACGATATGCCAGCGTCATCAGTAACCTCTCTGATAGTGATTCGACGATTATCAAAAATCATTTTCTTCACTGCTTCAATGTTTTCATCGGCATCGACATTGGCATCTTCTCGGCATTCCTTAAACTGGTTATACCACAATTGAACTTTTGTTCTGCTCATAGTAGTCTCGTCAAACGCCACAGTCAATATTTCAAATGTCCTTGCTTATTCAATTTCATTTTTTACACAAAACTCAATACAGTTTCTTTGATCCATTTTTTGAAATAGTAAAAAATCGAAAAGCACACCAAAACACGACTAACCTTTTTATCTGTCAAAAATAAACTGACATGTGTACCAACATAACAAAAAAAACTAACGAAATTTAAAATTAACGGATATTTTTTTTATCAGATCTCGTACGATGTTTGTTTTGCTATCGTGCCCAGAATCTTCATTACTTAATAAACTCAACTTTTTTCTTGTTTTGTGTTGATAAATATTTATTATTTTCAAAACTGAAAGGTACTGAAAAGAAGCTAAAATTTCAGCCTTCTTTAGATAGATTTGCGACAAGCTTCAATATTTACTAGATCATTAAATAAGATCCTGCGGAATACATTTAATTCCGGAGTTTTGATGAGATTATTTTATATTGTCGATTAAAAAAACAATCCTTTTTACATTCACGCTAATCAACTGTTAAGAACTGGCTTGGTGACCATCGCGTTCACATTAAAATCGTTTGTATTAAAACCCATACTGGAAAAGCGAGTGCGTTTAAGTTTAAAAAAAAAAAATGTTGTCAATTCATGAATATAATTCTATGCCCATAGACTAAACTTTTGGAAATTAACATTTACTAATCGTGAAGGAGACACAAATTTTTAACCACATCTTTGTTTAATGTTTAGGAAGTGAAAACTATATTTTAAACACTTTTAGTATTATGGTATTTTTGAATTCGAACGTATAAGAGCCAACAAGCTGTAATTGCGATCGCAAACAGCGTTTTGGACTAGAAAGAGTTAAAGATTAACAAAATTATTTTTACGGCTTTCTTTAAGTGAGTAAATTTTTTGTCGAAGAAATTAACGTTTATTTTATATAAAGTTACGAGAGATTTAAATATTGAAAAACAAATTTATTCTTTTACCTTAAACATCATCTAAACTAAATCAAACGTGCAAAAGGGGGTAAAATATTGTTTGGATTTTTAGTATTTTTTAAAGATAATATAAAAAGAAATGGGTGCATGCCCCGAGTATTATCACAGTAAAAGTTCATTTCTTAACAATTTATACATATTCTATGATAAAATGGTAAACATATTTCATTTATCAGTATGCCAAAAAAGCGGCTTTTCCAACATCAATTGGCTTTATTTTCAAATTTTGGTCAAACTGTAGTAATTAATGACTTGAGTAAAACATCAATTAGAATTTGTTTCGCTCAGTGTATTTATAGAAGGTGTGTTGCCGTACTTAACTTTGGAATCTCTGTTACAGAAAACTCTTCCCGTACTGCAAGTTTGGGTAGAAGAGAGACCTTTTGAGAAAATAAAATTCTTCTTCTTTCTGCACAAAATAGCCCAGAATTTTTCTTTGGGTAGATTGTGTATGCTCAAAAACAATCCGCTAGTTGAAAAGTAAACAGTAGCAAATACAAAAAATTCTATGTTTCATGCACGCAAATGTCTACCAAAAGTGTTATTTACAGGTTTTATAAAAAAATAATAATAATAATAAAATAAATTTAAGAACATACAAGATATTTTGTTTGACATCTTGTTTTGGAATATAAGTTTGGTTTTTGTGTTCACGTACTTTTAGGCATTTTTGTCTTCAACTGGGAATAGTTTATGTTTACTCTCATTTTATCGAACTTTACTTCATTTACACTGCCCTTAAAATGTAATGTTAATCCAAAGATTAGTTAGACGATATGTTAAATCAACATATATATGCTAACAACTGTATGATTAAAAAATGCAGCAAATGCCTACGTCATCATATATCATATGCTAGGTGTTTACACTATATGCTGAAACTACCAAATTTTTTAATTCAACATATTTCAGCAAATGAAATGGCAACATATGAGTTAGCTTACAATTTTTGCCTTTATACGATATGTTGATTTTTATATGGTGGTATATATGCTGAGTGAACTATGAACATTTGCTTGTGGAATAAGAGAGTTTGACACTACTTTTTATTTATACAACGCATTATTTTAATTAAAAGAAAATTATGTCTTCAAAGAAAATATCGTTTGCTATTGCTTCCGCATACAGAATATATACACAAAATATGTTGATTGACATACCTACGAAGGTATGTTCATAACCTACTCTAAGTACAATGTACTTTTATTATTCTCTTTTTTATAAAAAAAATTATTTCATTTAAAACAAGTAAGAGTGCTATATTAGAGTAAGCCGAATCTTATATCAAAGCAGCAAATATTGGGGTGACAGAGAATTAAAAAATAAAAAAATTTGGTACTGCATATCCATAATTTTACATAAAAATGACATCGGTTCTTAATATATGAGCAGTAGCAAAATGGCCATATGGATATGCTTTCCCCCCAGTATTTTTTAAAAATAATGAATATTTCATGAGAATATCATGAAATATTTATATTTAAAGGAATTAAGCACAATTAAAGTAAATTAATATAAAAAAGATTCCAAATAATAAATTTTCTTGTTGAAATGTTTTTACATTAAAAAAAATGACCGGCGACTTGACTATGCCATTCGGCAAATTTGCTTATAAATTTGGCATATGCTAAAAAGATCAAATAGGATTTTCTACATATAGCATATCAGCTAGCATACACAAAAAAATTGGCAAACAATCATAATGTACTGTTCAAACGATATGCTAAAATTGTCAACATACGTTTGTTGATATTGTTAACAAATTGCTTGCATATCTTGTTAAGCATACGTATGCTTATAAAAATTTTGCGTTTACACGATATGGCACTTTAGCAAATTTTTAAGCATAAATATGCTGATTCAACACATCGTCTAAACTAAACGTACTTTTGAAAACATCCAGTTAAAATCTTGTTAATATCGATATACAACAAAGTACATTTATTTATCAGGTAATTGCATTATTTATGAAAGGTATATGAAACAAATTTTTATTTGGAAATTGGCAGTAAGAAACAAACTACTATTTTAATATTCTATTTGCTTTAAAAATTGAAATGTAAATGATATATATATATATATATATTATTATTATTTTTTTATTAATGCGCTGAACTCTAAAAATATGGTTATCAAATGCAAACGATACGCGTTAAGAAAATAATTAACTCAAGTACTTTCTTATGAGTCAACAAATAAATAAATTCAAAGACTTACTGAATGACAAGAACCACGGTTGTAGGGAACATATTGATCAAAAACACTGATAATCTTTCATTCTTTAAATCGAAACTTAAAAAAGAATATCAATCGCGTTAAAAAAACTTTTGGTCTAAAAGTAAGATTTTTTTTCATTTAAATTTAAAAACAAACTAAAAGAATTGCTCAGGTATCTACGAAAAGCCTTAAAAGTTACGTGGACAGCCACAATTTCGTGGTAGTAAAAGCTTTTTAAAGCTCTGCCATATTAAAGACTCCGTAAAAAAAATTGTTTAGTGGTTGGAAAGAAATGGCACTAAAAAATATATCTATTTGTTAGTTATTTAGTAAAAGTTTTGACCTGAAAGACATCGGTTGTTAAATTGAGTTGGCACCTGCCGATATACTCTGAACTATTACTTCTGATTGTGAAGAAAACATAGTATTCAGTAGGTCAAAAGTTCTTTGAAGAAAAAAAAAAATTTAACCAGCGGTTTTAAAGTATTTAACAAAGCAATAACACTTAAAAACTTATAATAGCTGTTAGAGAACTATTTAACTGGTCGAAAGAGATTGTAAAAGTTTACCCAAACCCAATAAAGCTATAGTTCCCGACAATTGACAATTGCTGATGACACAGCTTATTCAAGCATTTACGAATGCCTCTAATTAGAATCTCTATGTTTACAGGAGCGTTTATTAAACTTTAAGAAGATGTCAATGATCAAAAGTGTACGAAAAAAAAAACATTTAAATGAGAACAAAATCATGTCCTATTCGAATAAATAATCAGATAATACCCCGGCTATAAGAAGCTAAACACCTAAGAAGTTAGTCGGTGCCATACTTGACAAAACTAATTAATGGTTCACACAGATGTAATTAAAAGCAGAAAAAATAAGCTGGCTTCTTGACAGAATCCTTATGATTTGATCAATCAGTTAGCTACCACATGGTCATTAATAGCATCTTTGGCACAGTAATCGTAATACATGTATACTAGTGTAATTCTAAAAAAAATATATATAAAACCAATACGAATTTATCGGATTCAGGATTAAAACATCGAACTTATATATGCTGCAACGTATGTAAAGAAGCTTAAAGCGCAAGCAATCCTGGCTAAATAAAATGCAGTTTTCACACTTGAAATATCGAAAGTTATTGTTGTCACAGAAAATTAAAAAAAAAATTTATATTACAAAGATGCAAAACATTAGTCAGGTATTTTAGACCCAACAAATGAAATAATACAGTAAAATTTAAGTGTTCGAAATGTATTGCAGTCGGACTGCTACCAATCTAAATAATAAAGCAGCGAGATTGGCAACTAGAAAAAACTTCTTAATACTTTCAGTTAGCGATTTAAGTAAAAAAAAAAAAAAAATACTTTTTCACAGCAATAGGTGAAAACGTATCTCTTAAAAAAGAATAATCCAAGCTAGCTATCATATCGGGGAGGCGAAGCATACGAGGATGTAATTGCGCCGTTTTCTCTGAAAGTGGTGGATATCCATTTTAGTACTAAAATATTAGATTAGTATTAGTACTAAAATATTAGATTAAATTGATGTGATTTTCGATCGTGATCGTTTTTAAAGTAAGAGGACTTATATCACTTTCAAAGAAAACGGTTCATACAATGCGTTATGAATATGCTTGATTTGCTTTATAAATTTAAATATTATTGTAGGATTGTGTATGCAATATACACACATACATATATACTAAGATTATTGGTTCAACATTTAACATTTTTAGTTCAATCGATGGTTCGTTGGATGGTTAACTTGACCGTAAAGAAAATTAATACAAATTACTAAAGAATGCAAAAATAATTATGTGTATCCAGCATATTTACAATTAGTATCGTTGTGCACACTCGTAGGTTCACGCACTTGCTTACAGACACACACACATACAAATGGGTACCCACACATGCATTAAAACATACACATATTTTCACAAATACATATCAAAACAATAGCATCGATCGATTCCACCATGCATATTATTCAAGCTTAGATTTTTGGAAAGAAAATTGGCAGACTTACAGATAGATTTAGAAGCAAAGGGTTATGATGATCTTCTTGCATATTTCTTTACTTAGCCACCACCATTATCACCATCACTATTGCGGCAAAAATTTCAAGAGTAAATTAATGCAATCGTCTATCTAGCTATCCGTCCATCCATCCATCCATCCGTCCATCCAGACTCTACATACAACAAGAGCGTACAAATGAAAAGTAACTTGTAATCATAATGGAACAATAACGTGTAGGTGCCTAAGTAACAATATGAAATCGAAATGCTTGATTTTATTGCTTGAGGAAAACCAATTACATTTACAATAGCAGTTCAGGAACAAACAAAAAAAGCAAAAACCGTTCAAAAATGAAAAAGGAATTAAACAACATTTATGTTTTCTTCCATCTTTTTTTATTTTTTTTTTCTTTGTCATGAGAGCGTAAATCACTTCGAAATGCTGTTCGTTTATTCAACTTTTGGAAGTTTTGATTCGATTCAGAATGCACAACAATATTGATTTAGCATTATTTACATACTTTTGGTATTTTAATGCGAGTAATTATTAACACTAGCGAAGAACAAGAATTGAAATGCTCATTTACCTTGAGGGAACACAAGCATTTATTAAAATAGCTTGAGGCATTGATACATTGATATATCTCCCATCGTTTCTTTGCTTTTAAATAGAATGGATAGATATTTTAAATATTTTGTTACTTACATTACTTTTTAGTAGTGGGTAGCTGTTTAACGAAGTGATATATACTTTTTGAATCTGGGGCCAAATGTTCGCATTCGTGTTCGAGTCAACTTCTTAATGTTAACAATTTTAGGGTCATCACATAGAAGTAAGCGCTCCCTCCGCCAATGCCAATCGGCAGGCTTTCTCCGATTTCCTTTTGCTAGTAAGTTTCTAAGCTAAATGGCAACTAACTATTGATGAAGAAAATAAAAGCCTCTGACAAATAATAAGAACTTCGCAAAAAATATGTGGCTTAAATTTTTAAGACATCACCTTAAAGAAACCAGCGTCAGACACTTAGCAGCTAATATTTTCAAATGCTTATGGTTGCTACACTTAAAGAATAGAAAAATGAGTAAAATGAAAAGGATTTAAAAGATTCAGAGTTGCAAAATTTTTATTATGTAGACTTGTGATAAAATCAAAAATAATTGGTGTAATTTTTGGAAACGACGAAGGTATTAAGACATCGACATGATTTAAGATATCGACATTTGAATTCTCTGGCTTATAAGTTTTTGCCTGGTTTGGCATGTATGTAAAATATTTTTCTCCTGTGTCGACCTTACAATTTTTCTTGGACATTATTTATTATTTAATGAATTTTTCGCTTTTTTATTTTTTTAAGGATCATTATTACAACTTGCCGTTAAGGGTCAGATTTTATATGCCCGATAAATACATTGCATTATTAAAACTTTCATTTTTTTTTATTATACAGGTAGAAAAAGGGTATATTTAAGTTTGTCATTCCATATATTATTTCACAAGTCAACATTTCAAGGAAATTTGAAATGTTGACTACATTTCAAATTTCCTTGCGCATTTCATTTCATTTTTTACACAAACCTGATGCACCAAAATACGACTAACCTTTTTATCTGTCAAAATCAAACTGACAATCCAAAATGGCTGATATTGCCAACATATATAACAGACATGTGCACCAATATAACAGAAAAAATTGCGAAAATCGAACATACGTAACTCACGAAATTTGAAAATAACAGTTATTTTTTTTTATCAAACCTATATGGTGAAGGGTATGTAAGATTCGGCAGAGCCGATTACAGCAGTTTTACTTGATTTTGTTATTATTGTTATTAATAATAATATTAAATGGAAAAAAAATAATAAGTGGAGGGTTCGAAATGCAATGCCATAAATCGGTGCAACAAAATCCTGCCTTTAACAAACAACCTTCGTTGTCGATCCTTAGTCACTCATTGGAATAAGTGCAATACAAAGAGATAAAATAATTTTTTCAGAATGGTAAAGCCTGGGTAACATTGGAATGGCACAACCTATCTTGCTGTATTCTTTCGAGTATTCTTCTTCAATAAATAGCGAACGGCAACTACTTTGCCTTTTATAGATATAAACAATATTGCCTGGATCGTAATCGCTTTATAGTAGAGCATTTTTTAAAGCGAGCGGTTTCTGATGGTGGACAAAATTTTGTGTTAGTAACTTTTTTTTAATAATGTGCGTTGTTGAGTAATAATTAGAGACAATTCTTGCAGTGGGTGAATATAATTGTTAAAGCCTGATTATCGGACTATACTGATTTCTCTTTATATTTATTGTTATTGGAATAGTAAGCAGCAGGTAATTAGGTAAATAAATATTTAAGTAAATATATAAAATAACACTATAATTTATTATTTTTCATATTTCATGCCGGGTCCTAGCTGATTACAAATATATATTTTTTCTTTGCTATAAACAATTTGTTGAATGGATGCTTCTAGTTTTCTATAACCTTTCCAGCAATTGTGGATTCAGATATAATTTTAAATAAAGGTTTTTTTACATTTTATGTTTTTATTGGATTATGCTGTAAAGTATTTATTTTTGTTTATTTAAATCTTACTCACTAACGTGAAATGGTAAAGTTTGTCCGTCGTACAAGTAGAAAAGGTTTAATAGGTAATGATAGTAATCTTGTTGCAGCAGTCATAAGTTGAATAATACAAGCAAGAACTTGAAAGCAAAAATATGAAAAAAAACGAAAGAAAAAATTTTAAAAAAACGAAAGAATATGATGAAAAAAAAGAATTTATAACATGCCTAGAATCTATGCATTGTTAGTCAGTGTTCCAAAAGTATGCTTTCGGTGAAATGTGGTGCAGTATGGATGGATGGATGGTGTGGTAAAAAGTGTTATTGTTTGGTGTTTGTCTTGGTTGCTATGATTTCGTTTTTGTTATTATTGTTGTTGTATAAGCGTTGGTGTTGCCAATACCATTGCCACTGATTATTACTGGTACTGCAGATGCGTCGTTATTTACTGGTTGTTCCTTTTGTCTTCTTAGCCAGCTGTTTATTTCTGTCTTTTTGTATGTATATCTGTGTGTATGCCTGTCTGTCTTGCTGCCCATGAATATCGTTTGCTGCTTAAAATGAAACTTTAAATTCAGGCGTTTGAATTTCAGGGATTATTTTTTTCTTCACTAAAATTTTTTCCACTTTAATTTCCATTTAGAGTTGCTTGTATTTGACATGGTATTGAATTGGTTAGGTTAGCTTTTGCGGTTATTCAGTTGTGGCTGCTTTTATTCTTTTTAATTCGATGCAATCAGGCGATATGGAAATTGTTTTATACACATTATATTTTTCATTTCTTTGTTGCACACATAGACGAATACATTCATTAATTTATACTCGCAGGAATCCTATAGTTAATCAAGATAGAATAGTAAATTTAAATCCTGGTTCGAAACCTCAAATACTGAAAAATACTTTAATTTTTAGTTTAGAATTGGCATAAAAATATTTGACTACATTTTATTAATTCATAATTTTAATTTTTTCGTAATCTATACAAAATTACACATGAGACACAAAATTCTTAATTCAGAAATTAATTAAGACTAAAATGTAAACTTTCAATAGAATTTCTAAGCAGTCGATTAGTTGGGACACCTCTTTCTTTTTTTTAATGTAAAAAATACGTTGACACTTTTACTTAAATGGCCCTAAAATATAAGAATTAGTAGAAGAAAAAAATATCACAATTTCGCCAGCGTTAAGGAGTTTTAGAATGAATTTATACCCATAGATGCCAAAGATTAAATTATTTAAATAGGGTACAATAGAGATGGTTTCCACAGTTTCGGTGATGAAATATGAAATGGACATAATTAAAAAAAAACACTTTACAAGTAAAACTACAGTGCAATGAATTGTACTACATTTAATTGCCCCGAAGAAAGTAAGAGCAATGCACCGAGTTGGTTTAGAATTTTTTCCTCAATTGCCGATTTGGAAAAAGAAAAAAAATAATGGAAGCAGAATATTATTTTTCATTGCCAATTAAGCGAAGAAATCAAAGAGTGTTCTAATTTATCAAAGTAAAAGAAAAATATTAAAAAAGGTAATGTGTGAGTAATATCTTGTGGACATTTGTCTTCACTTACCTCATTCATCAAATTTAGCTCCCAGAGACATCGATTTCCCATTTGTTCTCTGAAAAACAATCAAGTTTGGCTACCTTAAAAGCTTATTTTGCAAAGTATCTAGTAAAAGGATCCTACGTGAAAAGGCAAAAAATAATGAAATCAAAAAAGTTATTTTTACTCCTTTTCAGGACTCCCTTTCGTGTAATCTTGGTTTCTGCCATTTATAACTTTCTAGCAAAAATTTATTCAGGCTCAATAAAAAAAAGTATATTTTTTATCATTTCACTAGCAGGAAAATACCTTCCAGCATTTCTTAATATGTAGTTACTTCCTACATTACCTACTTTTTGCTTTCAAAATAATTTTCATGTTTTTGCACCCTTGGAAACACATCAGTTTACTTGTCTCTTGAACCAAATATGCTATTCTTGGATAGCTGAAACTATTACGAAATGCACTTTTCTCAAACCGTCTACAAGTAGTAGGCTGAGCCCAGAATGCAGAAAACCAAAAATTTATTACTTTTTAAACAAAAAATGTTTATAATGTGTTTAAGGTAATTTTTTTTTTTAATTTTCATTAAAAGTTTGCCATAATAATAAATATAAAAGTATTTAATGTTTTATTTGAACAGTCCTGCGGCAGAATTGAGACAAAATATTTTTAGATCTGCTTATCCGAATTAAAATTAATATAAAATTTGGCTATAACGTTTTACAAGATAGGCCCATAATGGGTAATTTACGTCCCTTATGGGGACACCCTTTCATTTTTAAATTTATTTTTGTATTACTTTTTGACACTAAGAGCTATAGTGATACGGCGTTTTTTTAAATTTCAAAGTGGTTTATAATACACGAGAAAATCGTGTATGTTGTATGAGGACACCCTTTCATTTTTAAAATTATGAACTATTTTTAAAACGGGACCAACCTGTACGTATAGCCTTTCAAATAAAGAAAAAATTTTCTAAATCAGCTTAGAAAAGACATAAAAAAGCAAAGCGGGCAAAAATTAAAAAAATCAACTTTCCTCTTTTTTTCGAAGTCGGTGAAGAATAAGTTTATTTCTTATTTACAAAATGTTATGAAACCGGATCATACTATTTATGTTCAATATCTTCTTCGTGTAAACAAATAAATAAAAAATATTTTAGTATTTTCTACATTATATATCATTTAATGAATATGTTTTTCTAAATAATATTTAATTGAATTTATTTAGTAATATTTACACAAATGCCATAAATGTCATACCTTCCTTGGAGGTATGACAACAGCATTTCATTTACTGGCCAAACAAATCCAGACAATATGGCAACGATACATTAACATCAGTATAACCGCTCTTACTGCTTCCATAAAACAAAAGCGGTCCGCTATTTCGTTCTGTTGCGAGAACGTTAGTCAATGTATAATTTTTTCCAACTACGATTGTGGTTTTTATCGAATGTGACCAAATTGGCTATTGGACCCTACGCAAAATACTCTACTGTTAGTTCTGCCTTTAAAAAGCTTAATACTGCACTAACAGTATTAATTTATTTTATTTATTTTTAATTTCTCCGGCTATGTATAAAAATCTTAATATATATCACAAAAATTGATGTAAGCAGAGATGTAAACAGAGGTGGGATTCAGTGGAATAAAAGGAAATGACCAAAGCACCTCAAATAAGTTTAGAAGGATAAGGGAATTCTTAGGTGGGTAGTTCGTTTTTCTTTTTTGTTTTTTTTAAAAGAGGCATGGGAACCCAGGCGCCTTTTGGTGGTCGGAGAACAGGCCCCGAGGCGACATATAAACATGTCAAGTATCATCACAAACAAAATCTTCATTATATCGAAGATATATACCAAGAACAACCCTATATTAAAAAAAGTAATATCACATTTCCTTTTGTGAAGGATATATAAGATTGGGCACAGCCGAATATAGCACTCTTACACATAATACCAATCTACTAGAGTACTAAAATATGTCTGGGTATGGGATTTTTAAAAGCCTTTTTCTTAAAAAAAAAGTACAATTCTAGACTAGTGATTTTATTTCTAATAGTATTTTTATTTTTAATTGGCAACATATTATCTAAAAGAACAACTGTGAGGCTGAATAACCAAAAAAGAGCAGACACTGATTCTGAGATTCGTTCGATAACAATTTGACCGCCACGGCTGATTTTTTCAAAATAATCTTTTTTTGCCCACTGTGAGTTGCACCTCCAATGGGTGTTGACGAATAAATGATCCAGCAAACAAAAACGTAAATTTTGATTAAAAAATATCTTTGTAAATAAGTTAACAATAATAATCGATAAAATAAACAAAAGAAGTACAAAAAATGAACTGCATAACGAGTCGCTAAAAGTTTATATTTAACCGTTATGATAATTAAATTTTTTAATTTTGTAATTTAAATTATTTTACAAGCTTATGGTCATTCACAACCCAAGAGAAATACTCGAAGTAATTAAAATGATCATTTATGTTCGCTGGACTTAGCATCCAAAATTCTGCATATGTTCATATGAGAGTTTGTCTTCTACTTATTGATGTTATAAGTCAAACCGTTGTTATTATCATAGTAAGCTATCAGTTTTAACTTCAAGCAATCCAATCCAACTCAATGCAAACCAATGCAGTAAACACTATGCTCTTAGCATACTGAACCAACACATAATATAACAAAAATACGTAGCAACTAACACCAACGCCACCACCACTACCAACAATCTGCTGCGATTATTTCTTCAGTACTGTTTTTTAAGTTGTGGCATATTAATTTTGTAGTAATTTAGCTTCCAGCTATAAATACGAGGAACAATTTTTGCAATATTGGCTTCGCTGTACTTCGTTATGAAGACAAAGTAATCTTCTTTAATCACTAATACAAAATTTGGAATATATGCAATTACTAAGAAAAAAATATTTTTGCCAACATAAATCGACCAAAAATAGAAAATAATATTGAACAGAAACAAATTTAAAAACTAATTGCTCATACAAATTATAAAAAAACATTAAATGGATTAAAAACATATTTGCTGCTATGGAACATTTTTCTTCAGCTAATTTTCTTTTTTCTTCTTTTTTTTTTTTTGTTAGTTTGATACTTTTACTTTGCTGGCTTTTGCTTCCTACTGTAAGAAGTGGAAAGTATAAGTTTTTATTCCACTCGTACCTCTTTATAACCTTAAATTTCGAAACACTTAAAAGTCGGCAACAACTCGAAACTCAAATCGTTGTTTGTGCCAGCAGAACTCAGTCACTTCTAAATCAATTTTGAACATTTTTGTTAATATGATAGATTATGCTTACAGATTGGTCCCGTTTTAAAGACAGTTCATAATCTTAAAAATTAAAGGGTGTCCCCATAAGACTAACATATTTTTTACGTGTACAATGAACTGTTTTTAAAGAGAAAGCGATAGACAGGTCGTGAAAGGAGGTAGATATAGCCATTTTATTAGTTATTGTACTTCGCCGGCGAATAAGCTATGAAGAAGTATCAACGAAGAAGGCTGCATGTTTTAATGTTAATTCTATACATGTATTTGTATTTGATTGTCGCCAGGGTTGAACTCTGGGCAACCAGATTTGTAGTCAACGTGCTTAACACCCTGACTACAGCAGTTTACAGCCCTTAATTGTGGAGCCAAACTTCTAAATCAAAAACAAAACTGTAAGAACTTTATCTGTAAAACTTAAAATGACTGCGTATTAGTATATCTCCCAATAATATAAAAAAGTCACAAAATTAAAGGGTGCCTCCATAACTGATGTAAATTTACGTTTACGGGCCTATCTTTTGAACCATTATAGACAAACGCTTGCAAATTGGACAGAATGTCGATTGCTATGACGTTATAATAACAAGCATTAATATTAAAAATTATAAATTAAAGGGTGCGCCAATAGTTTATTTAATTTGATGTATATGACCACACCTTTAAACAGTTCTAGACAGGCGCTATAACAACAAGTATTAAATTTGGATTTGGAAGTTAATGGTTGTCCCAATAGTTGATGTAATTTCAAGTATGTGGCCAAACTTTTGAACCATTATAGACAGAACGCCTAAACTTAAAAGGTACCTGTATTGCTAAGCCCGCTATATGAAAGAGTTTAAAATTCGAATTTATAAATTAAAGGTTGTCCCATAATTGATGTAGATTTACTTGTATTGGCAAATTGGATTGCTATGGCCATTATAGAACAAGTATTAATATTAAAAATTATAAACTAAAGGGTGCGCCAATAGTGCATTTAATTTGATGTTTATGGCCATACTTTTTAACAGTTCTAGACAGACGCTTGGAATTTACAACGAACCTGTATTGCTAAGTCCACTATAACAACAAGTATAAAATTTGGATGTGGAAGTTAAAGGGTGTCCCAATAGTTGATAAGATTGCAAGTATGTGGCTAAAAGCGCTAAAACTTAAAAGGGACCTGTATTTCTAAATCCGCTATATCAACGATTTTTTAAATTGAATTTGAAATTAAAGAGCGTCCAATAACACAGTACAACAGCCAATCTCGGGGGCGAGAAATTCCAAGTCAGGGTGATGGTATTAGGTCAGTATAGTAAAACCCTCAAAGGGTTTGGCGTTCGTATGTGCCAGTTTTTTTTTTATGACCTTTTAAATTTTTTCCTTATCTTGATGTTTTTTCGCTTAGTTGTAACAATTTGACAAAAACGTAGTTTAACATAACTCGAGAACCACTTGTCCGATTTTGATGAAACAAATTTTGAAAAATTAAGAATTACAATTTCTTTAATCTGTTTCTATACCGTTTTCCTATATGTGCAACACTTTCGAAGTTAAAAATGAATTTATGAAGGGAAAAAAATATTTTTTGCCTTAAAATTTAAATATATTTTTTTTTAATTCATAAAAAATCCAAAATGGAATAAAGTGCCAAAACTAATTACTTCCGCGTAAAGTCACATAACTCATGAGCAAGAAAAGGCATATATCATGAAAATCGATGCATGCGTTTCTCATTTATTCACAATTAGGTAAATGTATGAATTTCAAAAATTAGCTCCAGATATGCACGACATTATTTGGAGAAAACATTGACAGTCAGAAGCCGAACTCTCTCATATTTTTCTACTGTACTTAAAGAGAAATATTGATGTGACAACACTGGTTCTGTAATGTTCACATAAAACATTCATTGTCATTATACTTCTTCTCTTTCTCACACTGGTTCTGTGATTTTTGTCATTCAACAAGTGCCGACGAACACGAACAGTAAAAGTGATTTTTCTCCAGTTTTTTAAAAGTGAACAAAAGAGAACAGAATATGGAACTGTGCAAGCCAGATATAAATATAAATTTGCTACTGCTGTGGTCAATATGTCTCAACACATAAAAAAAAGAGGAAATTTCAGTAGTGATTTTGTTCAAACATACGAGATGTACTTCAACCAAAATGTTATAGTGAACGAAAATTGGGTACCAAATATAGTGTGTAAGAGCTGCTACAACCGTCTAATGGATTGGAAAAATAGAAGACGTGAAAGTATGCCATTCGGTATCCCAATGACTTGGACTAATCCTGGCGAAGGTCACAATCCATTGAATTGCTATGCATGTGCGAATAAAGTAGCCGCAAAAAGGATAAGAAAATCGTATAATTACGTTGGTGTTGCAAGTGCCGCAACAACATTGCCTCATTCGGACCACATTCCTGTGCCAAAAGCTTCTAGCCAGATATTTTCTCTTCAACGACTGCTCCGACATATCATGCACATGATGATCCCCCATATGAGCCATCAGTATCCAATGAGACAATTTTAATAAATCGGAAGAGCTGGCTTTCATTTTGAAATCAAACAATTTGTTGGAACCCGGTGTGCAAGTCGCAGCTTATCGAAGTCGTCAGGCAACACTCCAAAGTTAATTCCTTGTGAATGATGAAAAAACTTCTGCATATTGCCCGGATCCAGCCAATATTTATTAAAATATATAAAAATAAATAAATAAAATAAAAATAAAAAATTATAACAATGTTTACTTAATTTTTTTAGTAGTTTATGGCCAGAAGTCTGGAGTTATTGGGGAAAATGTATAAAAAAGGCGATAAATGACACTTTTTTGAACAAAAACAAATATATATTCTTGTCAAAATGGGATACTTTCACTTAGTTGTAAATAAAAGCAGAACGCGTTAATCGATTTCTATGATCTATGTCGCATTTTGTTTATAGGTTATGTGACTTTACACGAAATTAATAACACTTGATCCTTTTTTCCTTTTTGGATTTTTTATGAATTTAAAAAAAAAAAAATTTAATTTTTAGGCAAAAAAATATTTTTTTTCTTCACAAATTTATTTTTACCGACAAAACAGTTGATTATAAAGAAAAACGTTATATGAACGGATTAAATTGTAATTCTTAATTTTTCAAAATTTGTTTCATCAAAATCGGACAAGTGGTTCTCGAGTTATGTTAAACTACGTTTTTGTCAAAATGTTACAACTAAGCGAAAAAACATCAAGATAAGGAAAAAATTTAAAAGGTCATAAAAAAAACTGGCACATACGAACGCCAAACCCTTTGAGGGTTTTACTATACTGACCTTGTACCATCACCCTGACTTGGAATTTCTCATCCCCCAGACAATAATCCCAAAAATGTTCCACAGTGTAATTTATAGATTTATTTATATGGGCCTATCTTTTGAACCGTTGTAGATAAACGCTTGCATATTGGTCAGAATGTCGATTGCTATGACGTTATAGTAACAAGCATTAATATTAAAAATTATAAATTAAAGGGTGCCCCAATGGTTCATTTAATTTAATTTATATGGCCATACTTTTAACAGTTTTAGAAAGACGATTGAAATTTACAAAAAATCAGTATTACTAACTCCGCTATAACAACAAGTTTAAAGTTTGGATTTAGAATTAAACGGATGTCCCAATAGTTGATGTAATTTGGTGTATGTGACCGAACTTTTGAACCGTTATATACACACAGATGAAATTTACATGGGACTTGTATTGCTAAGTCCGCTATGACAAGAAGCTTATAATTTGAACTTAGAAATTAAACGGTATTCCCAAAATTAATGTAATTTGACCTAAGTATATGGCTGTATTGTTTAACCCGTTATATACAGACACCTGAATTTTAGACAGAATGCCTACTATTTTGCTTGGTATAATAAGAAGTATAAAAATTTTAAATTATAAATTAAAGGGTTTTACAATAGTTGATATAATCTGATATATATGGCCAAACTGTTGAACCGCTATGGACAGACAGTTGAAATTAAGACAGAACCTGATTGCTTAATCTACTACAACAGCAAGTACATAATTTGAATTTTTAAACTAAAGGGTGCCCCTATAGTTCATACGCAGTAGGGCCAAACTGCAGCTATAATAACGGCATAAAACACATGTGTGGAAAAAAATTACACTCAGTTGGTTGTTCGCTTAAAACAGAGTGGGACTATATCGTTTTAAATATTTTAAAGAGAGCTAAGCTTTTTGTTGTTGTTTTTGCTCGTATTTTGTTTAAAAGGTGATAATTGAGTTATACCCAATAACACTCTTCTTGTTCATTCTCTCTATACTTTAGAAGCACTTCAAGTCAAGGTACATTTATTATACTAGGTAGTGACGTCTCTACAATAAATCAGCATTGCAAAAGCTTTTTATTGATGTTTTAAATTTGAATGTCAAAAACAAAAGAAAACTAAGGGATAATTGTTAATCGTAAACAAGTAAAACATAAACACTCTTGACATTTCGAACATCAAAAATACTATAACAAGGGAAAAATTCAGACCCTACCTAGTAAAATAAATGTACCTCGACTTGAAGTGCTTCCAAAGTATAGACTTGGTATTTAAAAAGCGATGCAATGAAAAGAAGTTAAAAAAATATTTTAATGCCAATACTTTTCTTTTGTAAGGCACAGGTAACGTTAGACATGGAACTTAACCTATTATCGTAGTCCGGTCCCATAAAAAAAAATTTATGCTTTTTAAAAATTTAGCATACCTGCAATTTTTATGTTTCTATGCCTTTCACCGTTTTCTGTAATTGATTTAATTTTTGCAGGCAATGAGCAGCTGCCGTAACTGTATTTCGTTTCATGTGAAATCAGCTGTGTCGAAAGCCCGGTTGTATTAAAGCATTACTTTAAATAAATATTAAATTTGTTTAACTTTTATCCGATTATTGTCCCTTAGGAGAAAATAAAAAAAATAGATAACGAAATTTGTCCTTTATTCATTGTCAAACTGTTTTCGATAAGTTCTCAATGTAACTTTGTGATGTTTCACTATAGGATCGTAAAGCATGTAACGCTGGCTTCTTTCTTAAAGAAAAGTTGAACAAACAAATTATAATATTCAAAACACTGCAGAACCTTAAACTTAATATTTAATATGTTGAAGTTTTCAAGGTCTAAATCTTTTAAGATAATCCTTCAGCCTCTTAATTTGGCTTTCCTATACTTCCTTATTGTTTATTCTTATGAATTTTCCTTCTTTATACAAGCTTGAGTTCTTAATATTTTTTTATTTCTACAGTTGGCAAAAAATTAAAACAATTAATTTTTTTTTGTTCAAGATTTTCCAAATAAAATGTTCTTTGAGCAGAACGACCAGAATGAAAATAATGCAATCCTAGAAACCAGAGGAAATCTGGAAGCATCGGCTCCCTTACCGCATCAGCTTCAAACTATTAATAAAACACAAGCCATAACAGAAGAAAGTGCAAATGTTACTCCCAGCAATATACCAGCCATAATTTACAAGTGCAACAATTGTGATTTTTTTGGACAAATAAAACAAGAAGTGGAGGCACACATAGAGGCGACACATCCCAACGGCGATAGTAGTGATGTTATAAGTATACCTACGAATCCAGTGGCGATACAAGCTTTTCAAGCTGCTATGGCTGCAGCAACGTTAGCTGCTGTCAGTCGAGCTTCAGAAACATCTCATACTCCGTCGCCTGCAACATCACCGAACTTAGCACAGACCAAAATGAATGCAGCTAATGAAGACAATGAAAGTGATCTCTGTCCGGTTGCAGTTAAACGCGAGCGCATTGATGTTGTGGAACCTGAAATTTCGCGTGAGGAACCATCAGCTACAGCAAGTGAGTCTGATACGTCTATAAAAATTGTCGAACAACAAGATATAATTACGCAAGGCAAACAAAGTAATAGTGTACAGTGCCCTTTGTGCCAAGGTTTCTTCACGCAAAAATCTGCATTAGAACTTCACTTGATGACTGTACATAGCGTAAATAAAGATGGCTTATCTCGCCTTTTGTTGTTGGTTGACACAAGTGTGTGGCAATGTGAAGAACCTCCAGTTGCGAATCGGTCACAATCTTTAGTTGGTGAGTCAACCTCATCTTCCTCAACGAAAGCGGTCGGTGATACTGCAATAACGGGTAGTAAACCTGCTCTAACCGGCTATGAATTGTTACTGTGCCAACAATGTGGATCCAGTTTTAAACACGAGCAACAGTTATTGCAACATGCTCAAAAAATGCAACATTACACCATGCAAAAAGGTGAATATCTCTGCTTAGCATTTAATTCTGTACGAAATCCCTGTAAAACGTACTATCCAAACCTTACGGCTATGTTTAATCACTATAATGACACCCACATGAGATTGGTCATATCTGAACGCCATGTCTATAAGTATCGCTGTAAGCAATGTTCTTTAGCATTTAAGACCCAAGAAAAGTTGGCTACTCATACTCTTTATCATACGATGCGCGATGCTACAAAATGCGGTATGTGCCAGCGAAACTTTCGAAGTACTCAGTCGCTGCAGAAGCATATGGAGCAGGCCCATACTCAAACATCAACTAGCGGCAATAATATAGAGTGTGCAAGTCCACGCACAGTCTCTCCATCAGGCAGTGAAACAGAAAGACCGGCACCAGAGTCTAGTCGCACGACAAGTGCAATTGATAAATTTGAAAGTGAATCAAACAGATCAGTTACTCCCGGACAAGAGATAAGTGCACCAATACAATCACCCGGTTCAGCTCAAAACGAACAACAAAGCACTCCTTCACCATCTACTCACCAACATCTGTCGACCATAACTAGTTTAATTAATCAACAGCAACAAAATTCGGCACCTTCTGAGTTGTTGCATCATTTACAACTACAACATCAACAGTTCCAAAATCTACCTGCTCTACATAACCTACAACAAATGCAGCAACAGTTTCCTCAATTTGCCGCCGCTGTTGCTGCTTCTGGCATGCCAATAAATCCCGTCGAAATGCTGAATCTCATGCAATTTCATCATCTCATCTCATTAAATTTTATGAACTTAGCACCTCCGTTAATATTCGGCGGAAATGCCGCAACAAATGCACCCTCATCCGTTCCCGGTTCAAACAGAACAACTCCAACAAATATGTCAAACAACAACGTAACACAGCCGCCGACTCATATCGCTCCAACAACAGATACTACCCCAACGGCAGCAGCCTCCACATCAAATATTGCTCCAACATCTGTACCAGCTCTACCAAATGTCGATGTAGGTGTACAAATTTTGCAACAACAACAGCAGCAAATTTCTCCTGGAGCATCCAATTCGCAAGTAAGTAAATTATATAATATTTTTTTGGACATTTTTTTATTGAAAATTTTATTGCCGACACAGTCCTAGAGAGAAAGAAAGTGCAGAAAAACTTCGTAGTAATTTGGCTTTTAGTGGCGAGATGAATTGGGTTTCTTTTTTATCTACTCTTACCATTTGATTGCATTATAAGCGATTGGCAGTACCTGTGTTTTTGAGTCGCGATTTCCCTTCTATCTTCTATGATCTTTAACATATTTGTTTAAATAGCTTAGAATTCAGATTTCAACGTTTACATCATGTTTGGGATAGCATTTACAGCTGACAACATATTGTCATATCTTAAAAAAGAAATTCTACAGATATTCCATAGCATTGTTTACAATAGGAATAAGAAATTAACTAACGTGCTTCATTTATCATTTCAAAATGCTTCTACATATCTTCTTTAATACCGATTAGCTCGGGTGGCTAGTTATAAAAAACTAGTGTTAGATTAATAGATTGTAATGCAAACGTTGATGTTAGCTATTAAAAAATTTTTTACTGCAATAGTGTAGCCGCTTTCCTCCGATCTAATGAGAACAAAATTGCCCTTGCAGTCAAGGAAGTCAATTTGTTAGACCATCTAGCTTGGACTAGATCATAAAGAGTAGCGTCAATACGCTGCCCGCCAGCAGTAAGGGGCATGCCACACAAAGAATATTCTTTGCCAGTTCATCCGCAACGTGCCAAGTATAGACCCATGTCCCCCCACTACGTTAAAGAATGTCCTGTACTCAGAGACAAGACATGATGTAGTAAACACACCTTTGAGGGATATGATTGCTGCTCTATTAGATATCCTATGATACCTTAAACAGTTCGCCGCCTTCTAATATCAGATATTTCTGCCTGTAAGGCACTACAGTTTTGTAGCAAATTCATCTCTGTAGACTCCTCCTCCTACTCTCGTGCCTCTTTTAGAGCAAATAAACACACAGTGCTCGAGAAACATTTTAGCGATGGAGGGCTTTGGGGTGCAATCATTATTTGTGCTAGGTATCATCCTATCATTTCAACTGCCATAATATGCCGTACTCTCTGCAAAGTGAAGATGTACGCCAGATTATCCAATGCCTTCCATCAGAAAAGAATTCCGCAGAGTATAATTAGCCTTATAACCGCCTGGAGCCAATTCACATCCCTGAGGTTGGTTCCCCAATTCTTGCCATGTCTCTTTCTGCATGTATTGCCGTAATGGTCTTAGACGCCATAATCTGGATATTCAATCTAGGTAATTTAAAGGAAGGGGGCTTTTATTTCCTAGAGAAAAGTACAAGTTCGGTTTTGTGACGGATTCACATGCAATCCGCTCAGCTCCCCCAGATGAAGGTCGTTTGAGTGTGTGTTCCACCCACTGCCATCAGTACATCATCTGCAGAGGCGAAAGTTTTAAAGCTCTTCGGATAACCACAGTGAAAGTAATGCCATACCTGTACCGGGTATCAACAACCGCTTAGTACACGGTTGGTATACATTTCGCCGCCTTGAACAATTTATCATAGTTTTCGTCTTTTTACTGATTGTTGGGCGAATAATTACCAGGTGTCCAATAACTCCGAAGAATAAAATTTCCAGCCAAAATGATGGCCTTAAAAAAATACAATTTAAACAAGTAAGATGGTTATATTTTGCTATGCCGAATCTTATATTTCCTACACTATCAATGTAAAACTAGTTTAGTGAACTTCAATCAAAAAAGCAAATATTGGGGTGACAGAGAGTGAAATAATAAAAATTAAGTACTACATATGTGTACATAATTTTACATAAAAAAGACATTAGCTCTCTAGTTAATTATTTTGAAAGAATTTTAGTATTTCCTTTAAGACCTCTTCAAAAGCTTTAAAATGATACCCATATTAATATTTTAAAAAATTTGAAAATTTCAGAACTTCGTAACACGGAAAATATAGGCGAGTGCCAATTTTTTCACTTAATTTTTTTCTTACTTTTTAATTCTCTATCGCCCCATATATTTATATATATATATATATATATATATATATATATATATATATATATATATATATATATATATATACATTTTTTTTTTTTTTTGATAGGAGTTACTTTATTGTTCCAAATGTCATCAAAAAATTAGAGGTGGCGTGGTGTTTTGCCTGCTGCCTCTAAGGACATGGATTGAGCACGCTGATTTCTTTCGACACTATATCTAATCGATTAACATATTTAATTTTTGTGCAATCAAGGCAAATGGACGGACAGACGAATATCTCTTAATCGACTACGCTATGTATAGCCAGAAATCAGAATATATATACTTTATGGGGTAGGAAATAGATATTGTAGAAATTACACGGAATGACAAACTTAGATATAAAGGGTATAAAAATCTTATTTTAATGAGATCTGTATGCTATTCGCTACAGTTTGCTCTTTAATGGAGAACCAACATAAAACTTTTTTAAACGAAAGTTACAATTGTTTCTCTAGTTCATCGGTAAAACAAAGAGCTTTCAATATAATTTATTTATTAAATTGTTTATACATTACCTATATGAAATAGTTTCACTCCAAAAATGACATAATATGATTGTTGTCTTGAAACCGTTTTATTTAAAAATGAAATACCTTCATTTTTATTATGAAATTGCTGCATCCATCCATGAAATGAAATCATTAACTTTATGACTTTTTTTCATTGCTGTTAAATTAAAAACAGTGAAAATTCAAATCAAAAATTAGTTTTGTTTACTTCTTACAAATGTGTTAAATATTAGCTTTTATTAAAACAACAATAACTTACAAGAATAATTTTTGAAATTTATTATTTAACTAAATGACTAAGATTTTTTCATAAACATAAGTTTTCTATTTGATTAATCAGTTAACGAATTAAAGCAACTAGCAAGAAGAAGAAACTTTCATTGTTTACTTGAAATGTTTTGCATTTTCTTTTTGCTTTACTTGACAACTTCAACTAAAATCGAAGGCGTTGCCTGATGAGATTTTGAAGTGAAAGATAAGAGGGATTTAAAATATAAACTTTACTTTTAAATTCAAGTATGAAGAACATATCACTGTACTCGTGCAAATGAAAATATTTTTTGATGTTCACACTAAGTAAACATGTTGACTAATGAGACAGTGATATTTTTATAACAATATAACAATTGTTTATGTTATTAATGAACCAGTTTCATTGATTAAACGATTAAATGTTAATGTTAAAAATCATTAGTTTTATTGAAAATTTCATAATATCAATGAAACCACTTTTATTAATTAAGTGAAATACACAAAAAAACGAGAGAGTGAGAAGTTTCGCTCTTAAACGAAAATATTCATTTAAGAAACATTTCATTCATATAATGAAAAATTGTTAATGATGCTTTATTTTATGTGCAAATTACATATGAAAACGTTTGATGTAGTATTTCTAAACTATAATTTGTTTAATCATTTAAGCTAATTTTCCCATAGAAGCGAAATAAGGAAATATGTAGATATATAAAAAATTTTTAAATAACCAGTAAAAATTTAAATATGAAAAAACAATAAAATTGAAGAGAACACAATAAGCCAATAATTAAGACTAAATGTCTATAATTCGAAGCAACATTATCTCTATCTGCTTTATAAATAATTCCTTGATTTATTAAAACATTGATAACATCAAGTCAGAACAAAAAATTAAACTATAATTTACAAGATCAATTTAGTTAATCGAAAAGGCATTTTCGGCACAACGGCCTTAAGTATAAACTTTTACTTTCTAACATTCAACGACATCTCACATTATTTTTCGTACTTCAGACTGATGTATTTTCGAACCATAAGAAGAAAAAAATCAATTTTTTGTTGATTATTATTGCATCTATATATTTGATCTATTTATGCCCGGCTTATTCTTGTTTTAAGTTTTTGATAGTACCCACATATACCTTTTTATAATTGAAAATCAGCAAGATCGTTTTTACATTTTTTGTTTGTATTCCTGCAGGTAGGTTTCGTTTATGATAAAAATTATTGGAAAAAGGTAGGACACCTTGGTAATTTTTCACCTTATACAACAATATTTTCATTTACTAATTTGTGCTAACAACCCTAAGCAAAACTTAAAATTTGCGGAAAAAAAGCTTTTTGAAATGCATTAATGGTTGGAAAGAATTTTTTATGGCGATCTTTAATTAAACTGATCACTGGGAAATCATCAGTATGGTACGTGTGCTTATACATACATATATGGTGAAGGGTATATAAGAATTGGCATAGCCGAATATAACACTCATACTTGTTTGATTTTATTTTATAAATTTTTACCGGCTTCGCATAATTTTGTGAGTCTAAGAAAGGGTTTCTTGTTCTTGAAGAAAACACTGCCTTTGTTCTTTTGCTGAAATGCAGGCAGCTAAGATTTAATGCCAAACATAATTTTAACTATTGCGAAATACTGTCGTTAACTGTTAAATTTTTCTTTTCTTGCCTTCGACCGTAGCTAACTGCTGATGTCCACTATTTTCTTAACATCTATCGCTATTCGCTTAACTAGAGCACTTCAAAGCTACCAACGACAATCTAGTCGGTTTGTGTACTATTTGAGGCTTAAAGTTCTTCCTTTTTGGAAGAAGGCACCTCAGTTAAATATTCGTTTTGTATTAGCGCTTACGGAGGACATTATTAAGTCTTCCCAATTCCGTACAAAATCTAATTCTACCATCTCTTTTTCACCTATGCTAATATCGAGCTGAACAGAATTTCTTTTACTCAATTTTTTTCACCAGGGAGAGGGTTCCGGTTATCCGTTTCATTAGCCTGGTTGCGCTATAATTCAATTTTGTGTTTCATTTGTATTTATCAGGTGGTGCTAGTTGTTTTAATAATCTGTGAGGCAATCCCATTATCTGACGTATAAGGTGTAAGGTTCAAGCTTTAAATCTTTGACTATTGTCTTTGCTGCAAAATATTGACTAATGACCTTTCGCAGCCTAATAATTTAAAAACTACTTAAGAAAACTCTTTCGCCGGGGAAAATAGTTACAAGAACCTTTGCAATAAAAACGATCTTTTGCTTTAAATCTTCTCATAATCAAATCTTAGCCCAAAATATGCACAATTTCATAACTATAAGACATAAATAGTAACGAAGGATTTAAAGACCTTTAAAAGTTTTTTTAATTAATTAAAAATGACAGCCATTTGAAAATCCTCTAGTATTTCCATGTCATTTTAGTTTAAATACGGCCGATTTTTCCCATAATGAATTCTCTGTATAAAATGAATGACTAATATAAACAATTTTTTACGGTTTTTTATTTTACAGCTGCTTAACAATCAAAAACGTGCTCGTACCCGCATCACAGATGATCAGCTTAAAATTTTACGGGCCCATTTTGATATTAACAATTCACCAAGTGAAGAGAGTATTCTGGAAATGTCTCAGAAAGCAAACTTACCAATGAAGGTATTTTAATTGCGTCTTAGTTATTAATACTTTTGTCTCTCAAAAAATTTGCACTAGAACTAAAAATGGAAAAAAGACGGATCGGTATTAAAATAACTATGCATATGGCAATATAACTTTTTAAGCCAATCTAGTGATGTCAAACGAAATTTAAAAAATTTTTACATAAAAAACCTTTATTTTTTCCTAGATTGCAGATTTTTTTGTTTCAGCCAAAGCGACAGTTTTCTTTTTAAACCGACTTAAAAAAAAAAAGAAGTTATTAATTGCTTTTTTTAATGTTTGTGTCTCGATAACTCAGTTATTTATGGATTAATTTGGATTTTTTTTATAAAAGGTTATGCTTACAGATTAGTCCTGTTTTAAAAAAAGTTCATAATTTTTAAAATTTAAGGGTGCCTCCATACAACATACATGTTTTCTACGTGTATTATAAACCGCAAAGGGCGCCACTTTAAAATTGAAAAATAAAAACTGCGTATCACTACAGATATGTAATACAAACATGAATCTCAAACCTAAAGGATGTTTCAATAGGTGACGTAAATTGACCTATATGGGCCAATCTTTTGAACCGTCATAGATAAACGCTTGAAAATTGGCCAGAATATCCATTACTATGATCGTTGTAGTAACAAGTATAAATATTTAAAATCATAATTTGATGTATGACTGTTACACCGTTACAGACAGACGGTTTTAATTTACAAAAACCTGTATTGCTAAGGCCGCTACAACAGTAGGTATAAAATTTGGATTTGGAAATTAAAGAGTATCCTTATATTTAATGAAATTTTATTTATGTGGCCAAATTTTTGAACCATTATAATTTTATCAGCAACAAACAAATTTCACAAAATTTGAGAAGCTTAGTTACTTTTAGTTTAAACTACAGAAAACAAATCAATTTAAAAGTGGAAGTATTAAAAATTACAAGCAAACGGTTTTTCTTAAAAGGCCCAAAAGCTAAGTTAAAAAACTTATAGAAAGTTCATGGTACTTCTGTACAATTGGGTAAATGAAATTAAACGTGTCCGTACACCTACAAATAATGTACCTTGCGCAGGACGTTCAGTTTCGGCAGTTACTTAAAAACTAGCACACACAGTTTTGAGCGACCAATGAGTTAAGCGACATGAACTTGTTGAGACTATAAAAAATTTGGTGTAGATAAACTTTCGACTGGATGGATGCTGTGTTATTGATTCGAAAGTTTGTTTAGAGTTCTTTTGTCTTCCTGCTGTTCTTTTTTCGCTTATAAAATGTCAACAACCAAAACTATATTTTATCAAGTGCATCTACCCCAATTAATGCAAACATGGTAAAATCGGCTAGCAATTTTAGAACTACATTTCTTGGGATGTGCATCGAGTTATCCTTCAATGAGCGGAATGAAAAAAAGCAATCAACAAAAACAGAAAGAATGTTCACATGCTTCACTTGCAAAAGGACAAAGTGCTAGTACTTTAGCTTTGTTGACTAACAAATTTTGGAATGGCGGGTTAGAAAAATATTTAAGTCCATTGAAAGGCCATAAAGAAGTTGTAGAATTAGTTTGTGAAGTGCATCGAGCTAAAAGAATTTAAGGAAATAAAACTCAAACAAAATTTGATTTCGTAATATAGCACTGTTTATTTAATACGTTTTAAGTACACCGGGAATGCATCACTACTTCAGATACGCAAACAAATTAAATCCAATTTACACGATAAAATTTTTTAAGGAAACATGTTGCATGAAACTTTTTTTGGAAGCGGAGTAAGCAAATTGGTTTTGACTTGAATTTTGAGGGAATTTTTAGTAATTGTCTTAAGTACGTTTATTTTATACATTTTGGTTTTCGTGTATTATTTACAATGACACAAACAAGGTAAGGTACATATGTAAAATTAAAAACTAAATATAATGAAATCTACAATTTCATCGTTTAAAAGCACGATGAAACAACTGCAGCATTTAAACAAATTTGAACTAAGTTTGTGATTCTGATGCCGATGCGTGGAAAAAATAATCATTTACATTGAGTGAATTAAAGTTGTGCAATCGGCAAAAAAAAAAAGAAGTAAAGATGTAAAAGGATAACCACACAACAAGTTAAATCTTCTCTCCTTTAATGCTGATCCAGTTCCGGGATGCATGTTAACTGCGACTATTTGTACATCATCTACTTCTGTAATGCATTTAAGAATTTATGACTTTTGGAAAAATATAAGCTTATACTTTTTTAAAAAGCACTGTGCATCAGTTGCAATACAGGCCTCTTACGTTACAAATATTTCATTGTTTATGTAATCACGAAAGGTATCATAAATTGTTAACTTTAGGTATTGGACCAAAATCAACATACATATGTATGTATGCAGGTCTATATAATTACAGTGTCTTGGAAAATACAATAAAAGCATACAAAAATTTTAGTTTTTTAGATACTACTGTAAACGTTGCGCAAAAATACTTAGGCTTCAAGCTTTTTATTTTTATACAGTGTAACGAATTTACCTGCATTAATTATTTTCTTATGCTTCGTAGGTGGTTAAACATTGGTTTCGCAACACATTGTTTAAGGAACGTCAGCGTAATAAAGACTCACCTTATAACTTTAATAATCCACCTTCGACAACCCTTAATTTAGAAGAATATGAACGCACAGGCCAAGCGAAAGTAATGCCTCTAACAGAACAAGTTCAGCATCCGCAACTGCAGATGCCGTCTCGTCCATCGTCTGCTCATTCAATCAGTAACATTAGCGAATACTCAAACCAACAGCATCAACAAATACAGCAGCAGTTGGAACATAAACAAAGAGAAGAAGTTGAGTCATTGCAACCTCATGTATCGACTATGGCAAGCTCAACACTTCCTTTAGATGTTCAAATAAAGACGGAACCTGGTGAAGATTTAGCAAACATACCAATTTCAATGTCGGAGGAAAGCCCTGCTGCAGCAGCTATGACAACATTTCTTAAACAGCAGCAACAACAACAACAAAAGCTACGCTTTCCTAGTTTGGAACAACAAGAACACGACTTAATGATGGTGTCAGAACAACATTTATCTTCAGCTGCAGTTGCTCAACAACAGCAACATGCTGCTGCCGTAGCCTCATTTTATAACAGCTATGAAGCCAAATCGGAAAGTGAGAGCTCAGACATTCATTCGCGTCCACACACTCCAAACAGTAATACAACATCGAATTTGTATGCTAGTATGAACGATTTGCTGAGTCAACAATTAGAAAATATGCCACTTAATCAAATGGGTCCTCCAAAAAAATTTCAGCACAACCCAAACTCTAATCCGAGCAGTAACATTAGTAATGCCCCTAGCGAACGCAACATACAAGTTGGAGCTGGTGGCACTAGCAGTGGCAGCTGTATCATTGGTAGTTCTAGCTCAGGCGGTATTTCAGTTAGCAGTAAGCTATTTGAGAAACACTCTCCATCAGCTCAATACGACAACAATTCCAATTCATCAAATTCCTCTACAACGTCAAGCGGCAAAAGAGCAAATAGAACTCGTTTCACCGATTATCAAATTAAGGTCTTGCAAGAATTTTTCGAAAACAATTCTTATCCTAAGGACAGTGACTTGGAATATTTAAGCAAGTTATTATTACTTTCGCCTCGAGTTATTGTTGTATGGTTTCAAGTAAGTTGACTTTTTTGTGTTTATTCAATTTAATAAAACTAAATACACATTAAGAATTTAAGCCCTAATCAGTAAAAAAAATATTTATCTTTGATTTTAGAATGCTCGCCAAAAGCAGCGTAAAATTTATGAAAATCAACCAAACAACTCACTTTACGAATCGGAGGAGAAAAAACAAAATATAAATTATGCTTGCAAGAAATGTGGTTTGGTATTTCAACGTTATTATGAGTTGATTCGGCACCAGAAAAACCACTGTTTTAAAGAAGAGAACAACAAAAAATCTGCAAAAGCACAAATAGCAGCTGCTCAAATTGCACAAAACCTAAGCTCAGAAGATTCAAACTCATCAATGGACATAAACAGTGCAGCTGCGGCTGCTGCAGCTCTTTTGGCTCAACACCATCCAGTGGTCGGAGTAGCAGGAGTTGCTGGCTTAGGCAAAAATACTCCAACAGCCAGAGAATTTAGTCCGATACCAAGTAATGCAACTACTTCTCCTCGAGATCAGTCCAATAGCAATAACAGCGACCATCGTAAATTTGCTTGTGAGAAATGCAAATTAACCTTTACACATTTTGATAATTTGCGCGAACACCAATTGATGCATTTGGTCAATCCAAATTTACATTTGCAAGCAGAAGCACACACAACAGCAAGTGCCGCCGCAGCTGTTGCTGCGTATGGCCCTTTTGGCAGTATTTTACAAAGCCTTCAACAGGCTGCTCATCTGCAGCAGGCGACGGCAACAGATTCAACGACCGGACAACCAGCAACAAAGAAACGTAAATACTCAGAAACTTCATCGAATGCAGATGATGTGTCATCTCTTGGAGGCTTCTCTCTAACAGGTGCTGACTATGATAGCCATGCCAAAAAGTATAATTTTTTATACCAATATTTCCTTAAAAATGAGGGTAACTCTGAGCTACGACAACAGTTTCATAATATGGACAGTGCCGAATTAAATATGGAATATCTTGCCAACTACTATCAGCAGGCGGAACTTAAGAAACGCAGCAACTATGAGTTTTTATTTCAATATTATGTAAGGAATGAACAGCAAACAAATGTCAACTTTGAACTGAACGACAACAAGCCCAATATAGAATTCTTATTACAATATTATCAACTGTGTGAATCGAAAAAGTTTTTTCAGTTAGAGGCCTCGCCCCAACGAATACATGATGGACCGTTAATGCAGGGTGTTATCAATACTGCCCAACACAACATGAACGCCAGTAACAGCAGCAACAATAGCAGAAGTCCTGCTTCGAATGGCAGCGATTGCAGCAGCAGCAGCCCTGGTGGTAGTGGCATTAATGAGGAGAGTAATGGGGGTGGGGTTGTTACAAAAAATGAAACTGAACACTCTTCTCTGTCATCCACATTCAACACCGAACACAAAACACGTTCAAATGGCCAACACTGCAACAACAATAATAATAACGAATTGTTAACAACAAACGTTGAGCTCAACAATCACAATTATTCTCAAAACACGATTATAAACGAAAGAATTAACAGCAGTAATAAAACCAATCTCGAAGAACAAATGGACCAACTGGATGGTTTGCAAGAAGTTAATAATCAATCCAATACAAATCAGGCTGCCAGTGACGTTGCTGCTGCTGCAATAACTGCACCGGACTCTTCACCACAAATACCACCAGAAACAACGGGCGGCTTAGGTACCTATTACCAAAATCTAGAAGACTTTCTCGATGCCACCATGATTGAAAATCACAACCAAACCCTCACCTTTCCCGTAGAGTCAAAAAATCATAAAGATGCCCAAAAAGCATCAGCCAAATCTTTCAACTTAATTCCACAACAGGAGGATGCTTCAAACAACGCTTCCAATACTACTGAAAACTCCAGTCAAAAACAAGCAAATAAACGCCTACGCACTACAATTTTGCCAGAACAATTAAATTTTTTATACGAGTGCTATCAAAACGAATCAAATCCAAGTCGTAAAATGTTGGAGGAAATCGCAAAGCAAGTCAATCTCAAAAAACGAGTTGTACAAGTAAGTTCATTCATATTAACCTGAATTATACTCAACGTGAATACATTTACGACAAATAGTTAACTTTTTATTTTTATATGTACATTTTTTTTTATTATTTTCTTATTATAATTTTTTTCTCTTTTATGTTTTTAGTAATTTTACGGCCGGCTCCAAAATATGCGTCTAATGTCATCTGACTGTCTACAAATTAGTTTATATTTTTTGTAGTTGTACTTTTTATTTTATTTTAGTTATAATTACTTTTAAATTGTTTTATTATTTATTATTATTTTTTTATTTTATTGTGTTGTAATTAATTTACCAAATTCAAAATATTGACGAACAAAACCACAAGTAAATCTCATCAAAATTTTGTATCAAAAAAGAATATATGTAAGTGTATACTTACATATTAGAACATTTCAATTGAATTGATAAATAATCAGCGACAGTAAATATTTGACTGTGTTTTTTAGAAGTAGTACGAATTAAATTCGAATTTGTAAAAAAAATAAAACAAAAACCAAGTTGCCTTAAAAAAATTTCGTTTCATGTAAATTTTTCTATAAATTTTAATGTTTAAGTCATTTAAAGTAGACTTGATAGTTTTCCAATATACAAAATTTATGATCAAAATTACATTATTTAAATATCTTCGAATGCTAGGTTTGGTTTCAAAATACCAGAGCCAAAGATAAAAAATCTCGCAATCTACAGAGACAACATTTTTCAAATATGTCGGATGATAATAGTAATAGCAGCAGTATTACAAACAATAATCTTAAAGCAAGCATCTCAGCCTTAACGAATTTAGCACCAGCTGTAACTGGCAATGAAGGGTGTAGTGATATTATAAGAGATTGCAATTTATGTCAAGTATCGCAAGTAAATATGCAACAACATGCTTTTACCGGTGAGCATATTCGTAAAGTAAAAGAGCTTTTAGCTCAAACTACAGGGACAGCTGCTTCTTTGTTACGACAAGGTGATGCAGAAGATGAAGAAGAGAAGTATTCAATTAATGATTATGGCGATCAGCCGACGATAAGAATTGGAGATCAAAGTCAAAATGTACAACAACAGCAACTAGCTCTGATGATGATGGCTTTACAAACACAGAATATATCCAATTCGATGATGGCCTTTAACCTCTTAGAAGATAACTCAGAAGCTGAATGTGACAGAACCAGAGGCAAAATCGAAAACAATGTTTCTACCATATCCTCCACAATAAAGGACAAAAAGAAAGCTAAAAGTAATACTATTAAAAAGAAAAAGTTTTCCATTAAAAAACCAATTGGTGGTAATCTAGCAAATCATAATGAGCTATTGTTCAATATCAGTGCCAAACCATTAGGTACTTCTGATCATACTAAGTCCACAGCTGGTGGAAGGCCAGCGGAAAACTATAAAAATGATAGTTTTAGTTTAGAAGCACGCGAAGAAAATGATGGCAATAATAATCATGAAGGACGGGTTGTATTAAACGAAGACGGGGAAGATTTAGTTAAGGCTAAAAGTGGAAATATTGGAAATAGTATTAAGGCACCTTCAAGTCAATTGTTGATGTCAAAAATATAACGAAATCTCAGATATACAATTAAAGAACCAATACTGGTAAGTAGATTTCCCTCATGCCACAAAATTATCGTTTCTTTGAACAGCTTTACAAAGCCGGTCCCAGAATTAACCGACATTGCTATGAAATAAGTAGTTAAGTAGATAATTAGCACCTTTTCTTATTGCATATTGTAACAGTTTTTAAAATAAGATGTACCTCAATAATTTTGAACATTGCAATGCAACTATGTAAACTGATGCGCGAGATAATTAATATTTCACCAAATGCGACATAATACTTCTATTCGGCCAGGCAAACGCAGTATTTAAATGCTATTAAATTGTCTCTCGATGAACTTGCTTTTCAGTGTTATTAGTCAATATTATTACGATTAACTCCTTACGAACCGCAATTTTAATTGTGCCTTCGTCTTAGGTGCGAAACCTATTTTTTATACAAGGTTAAGTAAAAACTTTCGAGCACAAAGACATTTTCAATTAGAGTTTTTATGCCATTACATTAAAAGAATAACTGTACTATTAAAGAGCAACTCGTTGAAAAAAAAATATTTTCAACCTGCAAACTCAGGCCTTAAAATGTTGCCATTAAGAATTGTCGGATACTTCTGCGGTCCTCTTTTTACATTATTGGTTTTAACTTTATAAACTCTTTTGGTTTTGTTGGTTTTTTGATTTCAAATTTAATTTGTTTTTATTTATCTGTATTTTAAAAATTAAAAAAAAAATTTATAATAAAAAAATGTCTTTCAAATTACATACATAAATGCATTCCACTGCGTCGAACGCATTACATATGTATGTATATTATACTACGTATGTATATCAGTAATGCAACTGTTTTAAAAGTATTCCATACATTTCTAAGATATCTCTAGCTTTTCGTATCGTTTTAAACAAATATTTTTAATTTATTACTTTATTTTTTTTTTTTTAATAATTTGTTTGAAATGCAAAAACCCTAAATAATAGTCTATCATAAAATTATATAGAACAAGACTAATATGTTTCAAACAGAACTTGTCTGTTTGCTATTTTATTATAATTTTATTTTTATAATAATTAATATAAAAAAAGAAATATAAATACACATATACTATATATATATATATTTTTTTTTTGTTAATCTCCACCACTTAAACAACACCTCGCATTGAAAATGTTAATTTCCAAATAATCATTTAAGTGTAGACATTAGTTAACGTTATAAATAATATACGTAATTGTAATAATTTACGAACAATTTAAACAATTCAAAGTATAATAAACTACACACCAAGTACAAAAAGCTTTTTGTTTATTTTAAAACTTATTTAAATTTGATCCAAAACATTAGATTTAGTTTAAATTTTTTCATTTGATATAAAATATGCTTTAATTAACTTTAACTTCGTTGTTTTGCCTACAAAATTTGACTAGGCTGTATTGTAAAAATTCGGTTTCCTTGACTTTTATTTTTCTTTTTTTATTGACCCACAAATTAGTTCACTTCATTAGATAATCTTTATTCGCAACATGGAGAGTAATTTCTACATGCTACAAATTTACTTAATCGTATTTCTGTTATTCTCGTTTTAAACCACAACAATCTCTACAATATTTATATGATTTTTTATTGATTGTTAACCCTTCTCTAATGTTCATGCTAAATATTTCTTCATCAGACAGGGTCGCTTATTGTGTCATTAAAAATTATTTTTTTTTTTTGGTTTACGCTGCCGTTTTCAAAATACAAGTAATAATGATATATTCGGCTACGTCGAATCTCCTTCACCATATACAGATTTATGTCTAGTAAAGTAACTCTAATTAAAAAAAAAAAAAACAAATATTTGGCTGACTCTCAATTGACTTGGCTATGAATAAGAAGTCAGAATATATATATGCTTTATGGGGTCGGAAATGGATATTGTAGAAATCACAAACGGAATGACAAACTGCTGTTAAACTGAAACGTTGATTTTGAAGAAAAGTTTTTAATTTATTCAGTGCCATTACATGTAAGAGCAACTGTGATATTTAATCAAATCAATTATGATTTTATGTAAAATTGTCTTAATAAATGTCTAAACTCATTGTGTCCTATCTATCTTTTTCTATCTATTTATTATTATTTAACACATGTATATAGCGAAAGCAAAGTAGGCCTCTTCAATAAAAACTTTCGGTGAGAAGTATATTCAACCTTAGCGTAGACAGAAACTACCACAGAAGAACATGTGTATTTTATTAATTGTTTATAGGTTTTCTAGTAAATGCTTTCATGTTTATTTTGTTTTTTTTTTTTTTCTTTTATTGTTCTTGTCTTTATTTACACACACCCTTATAGACGTTTACTTATATCAACTGAAAATTAATTTTTAATATTACCATCTGTTAATATCTTCACTTCCGCAACATAAGAAGCAGAGCATATTCAAGCAAGAAGATCATTAGAGTTGACGCAATGACACTCCTTTTGTTTTACATTTAAAGCTAAACAACCTGTTCGATCGACGAGAGTGAAATTTTTTATGATAAAATATATCACGCAGATCCGTCTTGCCTTGGCACCAGTATCAGTGAATTGACTCCTCATTGATCGTTATAAATCCTACATTTAACGCAAGTTATATTCTTATCACATCATTGTCTATACACGACTCACTCAGTTGTGGTCTTTTCCCGAAATTGACGTATGACTTGAATTTGTCCCCATTTCTTTAGGTGTTTGTAGCCCATACATACATACATAAAAAAACAGGATTAGTTAAAATGGAGCGTTAAAAAAAACACTGCACTTTCACTGTTTGTAGATATTTCAATGATAATGGAAGTTTGTTGGAAAGGGAATAGTAATTCCCTCAAACTCATCCTAATGAACTATAGCTTCTCTAAGCAATTAAATAACAAGTGAAACAACAACGTATCACCAGTTAGTTGTCAATTCGACTGAATGTTGCATTTTTTATGTTTGTGCCTGCAGAACTCAGTCATTTCTGAACCGGTTTTTTTTTTTTTTTTTTGTAATTTGACAGATTATGCTAACAAATTGATCTCGTTTTAAAAATAGTTCTTAGCCTTAAAAATTAAAGGGAGTCCCCATACAACATACATACTTGCCCCAAAGAAGGCAAAAACAATTTAATCGGCTGGTAAGGTTATGGCAACGGGTTTTTGGGACTTCAAAGGTATTTTATTGATTGACTATCTGCAAAAGGGTCAAACAATAAATAGGATACTATTGCAATCTTTTGGATCAATTTAATGTACAAATTCGAGAAAAACGTCGTGGCTTACAACACAAAAAAATAATTTTTCATCAAGACAGCGCACCAGCACACAAGAGTGTTTTAACAATGGCTAAAATCAACGAATTAAAGTACGAGTTGCTTGACCACCCACCTTATTCTCCTGATTTAGCTCCCAGTGACCTTTACCTGTTCCCAAATCTAAAAAAAATTCCTCGCTGGCAAGCGTTTTACCTCAAATGAAGATGCAATTACAGTTGTAAACCACTATTTTGAAGACCTTGAGGAAAACTATTTTAATCAAGGGATAGAATTGTTAGAAAAGCGTTGGACTAAGTGTATTGAGGAGATTATATTGAAAGATAAAAATATATTTGAAAAACTAACTATTCTCTTCCATTGATAGGCTAAGAAGTTTTCGAACCGCCCTCGTAGACAGACGATTGAAATTTACGAAGAACCTGTATTACTATCTCCGCTATAACAAGTATAAAATTTGGATTTAGAAATAAAGGGGTGTTCCCAAAATGATTGTAATTTAACCTAAGTATATGCTCGTATGTTTCGAGCCGTTATATACAAACACCTAAAAATTAGACAGAATGTCCACTACTTTGTTTGGTATAATACTCGTAAGAAGTATATATTGTAATCTATTGTAATAATGTATATTTACCTCTTCATGTAAGGTATAGACTTGCTTATGCCCTATTAATGCCTCAGATCTTCTACTGCCTCGAAGTTATATCTGGTACACTTGCTACTAATTTATCTAAACTTAATCGAATTGTTATTTCTATCGTTCGGTTTGTGTATAATATTAATAGGCATGAACACATTTCTAATTTTATAACACGGTTTTTAGATTGCTCTTTTGATACCTTTGTAAAAACTAGGTGTATGTTACTTTTCTATAAAGTTATTAAAACCGGCAAGCCAACTACTTTGTCTGAAAGCTTTTCTTTCAGTCGCTCAACCAGAAACCCTCAACTTTTTATACCCAGAATTGGAATAAATTAGCTTATGAATTACGTATGTTTTCTCATTCAAACAATGTCTTCAGACTTAAATTGTTAGAGTACTTTTCTAGGGATAATACATAAATTATTGGAACATGCACTTTGATTTTTTTCTGCCTTGTACTTTTGCACTTTTAACGTCAATTCATCACTAATTTGGATCTTTTCGCTCTATTTTATTACTATTGTATCGGTTTTCGTTTTCAACATTACGGCCGGGGAGCCTTTTGAGGTTGTTAGGATTTTTTTCTCTCAATATTATTTTTTTTTACATTTACTTTTCTTTGTTACGACAAGTTTATTTATGACAGTAAAGCATACCGGATATCCTTACGAATACTGCTTTTCCCCATATTTGTTTGCGGGTTTTCCACTTGTTTCACAACTCAACTTGTCTCTCTGTTAACTAGTTGTAAATTATTAATGCATTTTTATGCTCAAGAAACTTTTTGCTTTGTAGGCCTTTGTAGGCCTTATAAAAATATTTAAATATAAAATTATTTCATTACATGAAATAATAAAAATTAAATAAAATATAAAGTTTGTAGACATAAGGGTGTGCCAATGGTTATTGTAATCTAATGTATGTGGCCATACTCTTAAACCGTTATAGGCAGACAGATAGGAAGACGAGGACGACACTTCTGCAGTCTCGATAATGTCAGAAGTTGATATCACAAGGGCGACAAACCTTAAGACGAATCGAAGAGTAAAAAAAAGGTTGTCTGTCCTCTTTGTACTTCTGTACAGCGCTATTCAAACCAAAAATTAAATACATAATTTCTTAAACTTATACTTTAAAATCAAATCGTACAGCAGCACAAAACCGTGGAAAAAGTCAAGTTTGGCAACTTTCTTGAAATCTAAAGTAGAAACTCCAGCTTTCAACTTAAACCGCATTGAGAACACTGATGCGATATTAATAAAGATGAAATTAATGAAGACGATAAATAATTTTGCAAATTCCATGGGCGAAGTATTTTAGGCAATAATGAAAAAATCGATATTATTTCGGGGAAAAAAAAATAAAATAAAAATATGTTACTGAACAATAATACATGGCATAAGACAACATAAAAGTGAAGTTTCAGCCATACATACATTTGCTTTCATCGAGGCTTAACCGTTGTCTGCAATATCGAGATTGCGCTTCCCGGCCTACCGAATTGTCCTTCCACTCATCTCTGCTCTGTATCTTAACAACAAAACGTTGTTTAAATTTAATAACAGTAGCTATAAATCCGTTTGTCACCCCACCTATCCGACGTAAGATCGCATGTTGCAAATACACTATGCCTTCATTCACTCGATTCCCTGTGTAAAAGGGACGAGATATCAGATACGTATTTGATATATACTGGCCTGAGGGTTAAATTATTGCGCTAGTGATGTCGAGAATCTTTATAATTTTATCAATATGGAGGTGTGCCGCTTGTTACAACCTCCCTCAGCGTGTTCAATCCAAAGCTTAGGGTGTCTCAAATTGAGAATATATTTATTTATATAAGAATTTCATGCCTAAAAAAAATAATTGGAAGACTTCGGCGGAACTCTAGAAGCGGATTATATTGCATCTTACAAATACATCGACTAAAGCCGATTTATCTGTGAGCCTCCCGAACGAGCTTCGTATAGAGATTGGCCAAGAAATGATTCTACAAAAAAGCAGTAAATTTTGTGACTATTTTTTATTCTGGCTATACTCTAGATATTTTGGAGAAGTCACCTATTAGCAATTTATTATTAACAAGTTTCAAGTTATTGATAAGGCAATTGCTGATATATCTTTAAAATAGCCCATTTACAGTAGCCATACTAGCAGTAAGAATAATTTCTTCAATTATCTTTCATCTTGGAAAGTTTTAAGATGAAGGTGAAAGCACGTTTTGCTGGATATTTCCCTATCGTTAACTTAGCTCTTCATAAAACTTAAAAAAAAATTTAAATAAAGATTAATGTACAAACAAATAGAATGAATTTAAATAATTAAATCAAAAAATAAAGAATTAAAACTTGTCTAGAATAGGCAGTTGTTGTTGTTTGCACTCTTATTTATTTATTGCAACTGACGAACTACTGCACACCTAAAATGCACACACTTGTTACCACTGATAATTTTACGATAAATTTTATTTATCAAAGTTCCAATTCTACAATCTTTTTCAAGTCTGGCATTAATTAACACTAGTTATGTTGGCTTTTGTTTTTATCCAAAAATGTCTGTTTTTAACCGACTTCAAAAGAGAAGAAGGTTATCAATTCGTCTGAATTTTGCTCTTTTTAATGTTTGAGCCTTTATAACTCAGTCATTTCTGAACCGATTTTGAAATATTTTTTCTTTATTTAAACGGTTATACCCACAGATTGGTCCCGTTTAAAAACAGTTCATAATTTTAAAAATTAAAGGGTGTACCCATGCAATATACATGATCATTAAAAGATGTATGAACCGCAAAGGCCGCCATTGTAAGTAAGTAAGAATGCTATGTTCGGCTATGCCGAATCTTATATACCGTTCACTATCTATGTAAATCTAGTTTAGTGAAGTTTGTCGAGGCAAACTTGATTTCAACACGGACGGACAGACCGACATCGCTCAATCGACTTCACTATGCATAAGAAGTTGTATACTTTTTCCTCTTTTTGTGGTGAAGGGTATAAAATGCAAATGTTGGGGTGACATAGATTACAAAAAATAAAAAAATTTTGGTACTGCATATAAATAATTTTACATAAAGATGTTTTTGGCTCTTAATGGGTTAAGCATTTTTTTAAAAATTTAAGTATTTCCTTGAAGATCTCTTCAAAAGCTTTCAAATGATACCCATATTGATATTTTAAATAATTTGAAATTTTTAGAACCCCGTAACTCGGAAAATATGGGCGAGCGCCAATTTTCACTAGAAGTTTTTTTTTATTATTTTTGAATTTATATTTTTGACTGGAGTTACTTTATTGTTCCAAATGACATGAAAAAAACAGAGGTAGGCGTGGTGTTTTGCCTTCTGCCTCGTAGGATATGGACCGATCATGCTCCTCTCGACACTATATCTGATCGATTGACACATTTATTTATTTTTTTTTTATTTCAACACTAACATTGACGTACATACGGACATCGCTCAATCGACTTCACTATGCATAAGAACTCGGAATATATATACTTTATGGGGTCGAAAATGGATATTGTAGAAAATACACACGGAATGACAAACTTAGATATACCCTTTTCCCACTTTTTGTGGTAGTCTATTGAAGGATGTCTTTTGAACCGCTATAGATATAGGCTTCAAAATTGGACAGAATGCTGCTTATAATGATCGTATAAATAAAGTATAAATATTCAAAATTATAATTTAAAGGGTACCCCAATAGGTCATTTATTTTATAAACATGGCCATACTTTTAAACTGTTGTAGGCAGACGGTTGAAATGTACAATGAACCTGTACTGCTTAGTCATATATAACACCAGGTATAAAATTTGAATTTGGAAATTAAAAGGTGTTCAAATAGTTAATGTGATTTGTTGTATGTGGGTATATACTTGAGCCGTAATAGACTTACAGCTGAAATTTACAAGAAACCGATATCGCGATATCTAAATTTATTTGGAGTATTTTTTTAATTTGATGACATGACGGCGATTTATACAATAATTGAAAATTTCCTTAGCATCTTTTTTCATGGATGGTAAAACTGAATATCAATGGCTCATTTGGTATAGTTGAGCACATTTCCAAGTTTAACATTGCAAGGGTTTTTGTAAGCTCACTTTTGTTATTCTAATTTTCTTAAAATTCAAATTAGGAAAAATGTATTTTTAAATATTTATTCAAGGCTTGTGTAGACAGTATTAAAACGTTTTCATCTACAAAAATCATAAGTGTCGACTACTGTTTTAGCACCTTTATACCGGTAAAATTGGGTGCTTTCACATTTGTATCTCTATTTTCTCTACGAAATGTCCTATTATTACGAAAAAAAAGTACCTCCTCACAAAATTTTTAGTTTAAACCCATCCAGTAATTTTTACGATATGCGAACACAAACAGACAAAAATTCCAAAAATAGGTATTTTGTATTTGTATTCCATATCGATCACTATCTGCAACAACATCAAAAGTTTCAAAAAATATTCCATGTACACAAATGACCCTGTTACAGTTTTATTATATGTATAGATAACTCGCTTTAAATTTTATCCTTTTTCCATTGCAAAATAAAGCAATTCTTTATCACAAGCAAAATATATTATTGCTAAACATTATTTAATTATTGTTATCAATCCTAAGTTACAGTTAGATTTTTATAAAACACATTAAAAAGAATACCTTTTGTTATTTAGAAAGACTATTTTAATGACGATTTTCCCTTTCATCCGTTTTAGTTTAAATTTTGCAATTATAGAAATGCTGCAGACGTGCAATTCCAATGTTTGTGTTTGCAAAAGTATTTTCAATAATAATTTTAGCTAAGACTCGTCTTCTAAATAAACTGCAGTTTGATCTTCTTGAAACATTATTGTGTGTTATTAATGATATGAACACATACAATAAATACAAAGAAAGACACGCTGACGAATGCTTTGGGAATTAAGTGTTCATCATATAAAATATAATTAACTTTGCATCTCTTTTTAAAATCCTATCCAGATTTCAATTAATTACATTCTTTTATAAAAATAAGTTGCATTTTGTTAGTAACTCATTTTCTCTGTAATGCCTGACCCAATTTTTTTTTCTATGAACTTTTTATAGATTTGTATTGAGACAAGAATTAGAGACGTTTTAGTAAATATACTATATGTACCTTTGTATGTGTGTGTTTTTTTTTTTTGCTAGTTATTCGGAATGATATAGTTTCTTACATCACTGGACTGGAATTTTTGCAGTTCGTTACTAGCGACTTGGTGAGTAGGTAGGCTTTATAATTGTTCGATATTTCAAGTTGGCGTGTCACTTCCTATATAAAGCAAATATTTTATAACGTGTAACTTTGAAACTGAAGTAGTTAGAGCCTCTTAATTTTCCACAAACAATTCTCTTATTTATGCGCATAGTTTGGAAATAACTGGTTGGATTGGAAAAGTGGGCGTGGTACATTCCTTACACAGTGACGAATTTTTATGTATAGAACCTATAGAAAAGCTTTGTAAATTTTTTACATATTATTTTTATATTAGTTTACGTAGTTAAACAAAAACTAGCCAAACTAGGACAGTGGACGCGGTAACGCCCATACAAAGTAGAAGGTTATTATCGTAAACTAAGAAAACGCGTAAAGCCATTAATTTTTATACATGTATTTTTTTCAAATTATTTAGTAAATAGAAAACAATTTGTTCTAATTGGAGAACGTAGTAGCCCCCTGTCTTATATTTAAAATATATGTAATATGCAAACTTTTCATGTACACGGACGATACATGTTTATTTTATAGATATCAAGATCTTAAAGTTTTTCAAACCCAAATTGAATACATGCTCCCATCCTAAGCGAATTCTCTAGTCTAAACCGCCTTGTTTAAAATTCAATTAAAACCAAAGTTATAACATTTAAGCCTTATACTTTAGACCATGATTAAGACTTAATTGCACATATACATAGATGGTATTGCCATTGCTAAGTCTAAAAAGGTTAAATATTTGAGTATTGAATTAAATCGCAGTTTATTTTGAAATGAACATACATATATGCTTTATTAAAACAAAAATATCGTCGACATTTGGCTTACTTTATAAATTTAAAAATAGTTTAAGAAGTGATGCAAAGCTATTAATATATCAATCATTGATACACTCTCATTTAACTTATCTTCCACTTGTGTATGGGTATAAAGTACACAGCAACCTAAAGTCTCTAAGTCTGCTCAAAATAAAGCATTAAAAATTATTTTTAATCTGCCAATAAGGTACTCAACATATGATTTATTTAAGTCTTATGCCAGGAATATTTTACCGATTCGTGGGATATACAAAACAAAAATGTTAATATTTTTTTTTTCAAAATGATTAGAAGGAACTTCCAATATGGTATACAATATTCCACAGATGCAAATAGTACAGCACTTGAAACACAAAAATCCTCGGACTTGAGATTAGTAAGATGCCATTTGGAGTTAACGAAGTAAACAAACAAATTGCGCTTAAATATTGCAACTACTTTTGTCTGTTTTTAAAACTTATAATAGATCATAATTTCTACAGCAAGTTGAAACACTTCTAATCTAAACATTTAATTATAGTATTTTTAAACTATTCATATGTGATAAAATATTACTGTATCTATAAATTATTATATTGTTATATAAAACTCCCATATTAATGTGCCTAGTCCAGGAGCATACTCGTTAGGTTGGGGCAATGAGCGTGGTACCTTCCATACAAAGGGAAAAGTTATTTCATTTAACTAGGGAACTTTACCAAGTAGAGTCCTGAAATATTGTAGATTTTGTATGGTTATCCATAATCTAAGAAAAAACTGGGTGGATTGGAAAACCGAGCGTTGTCGTAACATTATTATCGCATCTTACCTGGCTTTCTTCCTATCGGTGTAGCAAAGCGCACCGGGAGTAGCTAGTTACTAGTATTTTTAATTTTTTTTTTTCTAATTTTTAAAGCACTAGATCAGTTTTTAAATAAAATTATTATTTATTACTTTTTTTATTTCCCCACACTGTTCATGGCATCTTCAATAAGAAAGAGAAAGAGAACAGATCCGCCATCAGCATTCTTTGCATCTATCTAACTTAGGTTGTGTACATTGTAAACATCAACTATTTAACCAACTAATTATGTAACTAAGAATACGAGGAATATTAATTTGGTTACACGTATTCCACACACAACAAAAAGCTCTTTTTCCATGTTTTCTGTACAAATTGCCACACATATTTTCAATCTCCAAAATCCAGGTGAACTCTTTCCCAAGACCTCTAGGATTAAATCAATGACGAAATTCAACTGTCTGTAGATTATTCCTTGCTTCTTAATTTGCTGGTCAATGTTAGGCCACCAGCAATAGCTACGAACTAGGTCTTTCAACCTTTTTGCACCAAATTAGGTTCAATGAAAACTTTTATTATACAACCTCCCTTAAGTAAAAATTCTTCTAGATTTATACGACATCGCATATTTTATGAAGGTCAGTTACCTTTTGAATTCCTTTTAGCATTTTACCTAATGCAACATCTTTTGCAGTTTCTAAGGAAAAATTAATATTTTCATTGATAAAAATTATATTTTATATAGAACTGCGTTATAATACAGGTTCGCTTAATAGTAATGTAGTTCTAAATAATACAGCATGTATTAAAATCCATTCTGACAATACCGCTATTTACTATAATGCCGTTTATTAAAAGATATTTTGTTTGTATTAAGGATTCGTACGGGCAAAAAGTTAACGATGATAATGTCATTACCTCTAACATTGTATTCAAAGAAGTATTATAAAAGCATTTAAACATATGTATGTGTGTATGTAAATATGTATGACATATTATGATTTCTAATATTTTTATACATTTAATAAAATTCATTGAAGTTACTAAAATTTCCATTAATTATTTTCATTTTATCTTACAAAAATTACAACTAACTATAATACTGTCCCACGACGAATGGTGAACGTGCATCGAAAAACGTAGTAAACTAAAACCCTATCCGATTTTTTTATAGTCCTAAAATGTTTTCCCATTCCGATGTCTATTTAAAGTGATAATTTTTAATAATTTTTTTAACGGTTGCATAACATCCGAAAAATGGGAAAGATATATGTTGTTATAGTTAACTAAGCCTAGTAGAGACCGAGATACGTTTTCGTTGTTGTCTTATGAATTCTACAGTGCCCTTTTGAATTTTTAAAATTATCAGATTTTTCTGAAATTATTCGTAACGCATACGATACTTACCGCTTAAATTCAGTTTCTAATCTAGACATATGTGTTTTATAGAAACGCAAGTACCGTCAATAACAATTGCAATACCAGCCAAGATTTCCTCTATTTTCTTTTGTCATTGCGGTGGAGCACAACTCAAACGATAAATAAATGTAAATAAGCACGTTGAAGGTCAGCCTTCAAATATTTGTCACCATTACTCATTTCATGAAATAGTTCATCTATTGTGAAGAAAGGATGCTCGATAGCGACCAACGTGTCTTGTTTATTGTGATCAATCAACGCAAATACATATTTTTCCACTTGTCTTCACGAAAGGTACAGGATATGTATTCCACTCACTATAAGCTATATTTTTAAGAACACCCCGCATTACCAATTTCTCTTTTTTATGCTTCTTGAAAGGCAAATGGCACGGGACGATGCCTGACAAATATTGGTTTATCTCAGAATTTCAACCTTATTGACACAGAATGATGCTTACTCTCCCCCACGTTATTATTATTATACTGGAACTTTTTTGTAAATTGCGAGATGTTAATAATGCATAATCTAAATCTACATTTAATTAATTGCACATATTTTTATGTTCTTGCCGTGCGATTGGTCGAACATCTTAATTATTGTTAAACCATTAAGTGCAAATAGCCATTCTCTAAGAAACAGTGGGTGTTCATCGGAATCCACAATATACAGTTTTAATTTCTTTTCAATTATGTTAGCCGTAAAGTTTTTTTGAAGGACAACAAAGACCTCCAATTGATATCAATACTCCTCGTGTTTTTACTTACAAAGTTAGTTGGGTAAATAGATGATGTTCACAATGTACACAACCTAAGGTAGATAAGCGCAAAGAATGTTGATGAAGAATATAACAATCCAGAAAATGCAGCATTATATTCTGGTGGTGTCTAGTTTTTTCTGTTTTCTTTGGAAAACGTCCAAAATTGTAGAAAGAATATGGAATTGAACTTAAGCTAAAATTATTTGAATTCTTTTGTTATATCAATACAGTTCAACTAATAATTTAATTAAAATTAAATTAGCTTACTATATTCTTTAAAGTTTATTACTCGAAATGATGACACAAATTTTCGTTCCTAGGTATTTGCTAATTATAGTCCTTGAACTTGTAATCACCGATATTATATTCTATATTGTACGTCTGTTTTTGTACGCTGATATTTTAATGTTTTTTGTCTTTTTTTAATTTTAGTAAGACACACATTCTTCGCTGCTTCTTTAATATTTGTAAACGATTCTGTCATGTAATAAATATTTCTTGTCGCAATTGCAATGCCATCAGTATAGTCTAGATCTGCTAAGCGCAGCCCACTGTGTTACGTGTTCTATAACTGCGTAGTGTTGATAAGAGGGAGTTTTTATATTTCACTCCACTTTTTATATAAAAGGCATCGATTTCTTTTTGTGGGATTCTAGCCGTAACAGTTGTATTTGTTAATGTAGCGTTGGGAAGTTGTTTTTGGCGAGCTTTGACGATGTATTTTTGTGTCGATGCAGTCAAATGTTTATTTAAAATCTATTAAAAGTGAGTGATTGTCGATACAACACATGGCATTAATCACAGTTCTTTTTTTAACAGAAACATTGTTGATCCTTTTTGCCGAAAACGTCCTTGATATTCTATTGTACGTTGGATGCAAGTTTGGACAGTTTTTAGGAGAGAATATTTGTAAAGATTTTGTAGCAAGCGTTTAAAAGTGTGATTCCCCTATACTTTTCCCAGACACTATTGTCGCCTTTTTTATGTATTGGAACAATGAACCCAATACCTCAGGAAGACGATGTGTTAAAAATTAGTCTATTATAGAACTTTCTGCTCTTGTGGTTAGAAGAGCTATTAGTTGTTTCATCAACCATTGTATTACATTCTTTTGTGAAGCTTATACACATATATTCGCCTTTGGATATAAGTATTCCTGTTAAAATTTCTATTGTTTTTGAAAGCATCTCAGTTTACTTGATTGCCTCCAGGAATTCATCATCACACCATTCTTTATTGTTTTTTTTTTCGAGTCTCCTATGTGCTCAAAAAATTTATCGTTAATTTTATGCTGAATTCGCAATGTGTGTCACCGCTATTAAATTTATCTGAGTCCCATATTCTTTTTTGCATTCCATACATTTTCTCTGCCGAAGTCGCACTTGTACTAGAAAGTGGTCACTTTTTATATTCACACTGTTGCTGTTATCATATAAAGATAAAATTTATCCTTTTTTATCTAACGTGAGACGTTGTCGCATGCTTAACAACATTGGTCTTTCTTAACTGCATGTTTAAATCTTTGATATATCAAGAGGCTGCATTTATCATTTGTACAGTTTTATTTTAGTGACCTTAAACATTTGAAATATTTGAAAAAGAGGCATTAGCCCATAACTGAATAAAAAACATTAATAGCCAATTTCACAGTAACGAAAGAATATGTTCTTTCGTATTCTAAGCGAAAGAACACTGATTTGAGTTTCACAATCTTACTCCTATGCGAACGATGGCTCGAACGACAACTCGAAAGAAAACGTAAGTGTTTTCATACAAAAACCGATTTCTGTGTAAAGAAGGTGTTGTCAACACTGCGAACGCAAATGTCAAAATCGGTCACTTGCTATTTTATGTTCGTGTAAATAATAACATTATAAAAAACAATACTTTTGTATTAAAAATTAACTTAAAATTATAAATTAATAATGGATAACAAATGGTAAGTGTAAAAATAAATACAATAATTGATTTCATTTTAAATGGAAATTGTTTTTATTGCAGTTGGCTTCATCCTCTGAAGTGTCCAAAAATGAATAGCGACTGTTATATCCATCTGTGCTGACGAAGAAAATGATTATACAAGCACTTGCTTTTAAGAAATAAGATGATACTCGTCCTCACGATTATAATTTCTAAATTGGAGTGGATTAAAGAATCGAATAACACTTTTATATAATTAAAATTTTTCTAATTAATTTGTTTTTTTGTTTGTTTGTTTTTTTTTTTTAATTGTTTAATACAAATAATAACACAAAACCATTGGTATATCTTTTATTTTTATTTGTAAGCAGCTGATCACTACTACGCACGGTTGTGTTTGCATTCAAATAATTACGTAATATTTTTTTATACTTTTAAAGAAAATCGCTATAATGTACAGAAACTTACGATCTGGTACCACCTTGGTTTCTTAAAACGTAAAAAAGAAAAATTTATAAACGTAAGTGTAAGCGAACGAAAGTGAGTGACACACAGAAAGCCAAAAAGACTCGAAAGTGAGTGACTGACTTTCTTTCGCTTAAGTTTTCTTTCGTTATTGTGAAATTGGCTATAAGTAAAAGTCTGAAATCTACTAAGAGTTTCTGTAGCAATCTAATTTATACTCGTATGTATTGCTTTCAACTGACTTTTTTTATCAACTTCGCTCCTTTACGACTGTTATAAATTGAGCGCTGAGGCATGTGACATGTGAGCTTTGGATTTTTCGATTATTTATTCTCTGTGCGAAGTGAACATGTGTACATTTTTGCTCAACAACCATCAATAAATACTAAGGAAAGCTGTATCATCAGGAACAGATGTGTAGACATAAATGATGATTGATATGTCGATGTACACATCTTCCGGTTCTATTTGCCGAAAAAATCACCTACTTTTAAACACTTTTCTTACTGCAAATATTTAAATAACATCCATTAATGCCTAAATCTTATCAAAGTCATAAGAAAGCACCACTGGGTATGGTACATAGTTATGGCAGCTGCCATAACAAACAATTCATCGGCGCGCCTCTAGCTCTTCAAAAATAAAAATAAATTATTTGACCGACGTTATTTATGGAGTAGGAAATCTAATTAAATTCAAGGCTAGTAATGATGACTAAAGAATTATTTCAAAGCAATTCAGGGTCGAATTTTCAGAGCTAAAGTAGGAGATTAATCTTCTTCAGCACCGTAACGAAAAACACTATCCACCAACAAATATTCAAAAATGGCTAATATGGTTGAATAATGTATCCCAACTTTTATAACGTAGTTTCTGAGTTTTTGTCCATTCCAGTCACTAGTTGCACATGTGATAGAAGCTTTTTAAAATTAACCATCATCTACAATATGCTAAGATGTACAATGACGTAAGGACGCTAAGAGCCTTCTTCTTAAGAGTTTCGTCGAGCAAGAGTTTTTGGTTTCACTTGATTCAGCTACGCCTTTAACATCTGAAGTAACTCCAATCAAAAGAGCAATTACTGGGGTGACAGAGAATTAAAAAATAAATAAAAATTTGGTACTGTATATATATAATTTTACGTAAAAATGACATCGGCTCTTAATTGGTCAAGCATTTTTTAAAAATTTTAGAAAATTTCAGAGGCCCGTTACTCGGAAAATATGGGTGATCGGCAATTTTTTCACTTGATTTTTTTCTTCATTTCGCTCCATATATTTTTTTTTTTTATTGGAGTTTCTTTAACCTCTTTCGACAGTATATCTGACCAATTAACATATTTATTTATTTGTTTTTCTTTGTGAAATCAAGTTTGCCATTAACCAACACTAACGCGTACGGACAGACGGACATAGCTCAATCGACTTCACTATGCGTAAGAAGTCAGAACATATACATTTTATGGGTTCGGAAATGGATATTGTAGAAATTACACACGGAATGACAAACTTATACATATATACGCTTTTCATTATATCAATCATTGCTTAACCCATTAAGAGCCGATGGTTTGATGTAAAATTAGTACTTATTTTCTTTTTTCTTATTTTTTAATTCTTTTTCATCCGAATATTTGTTTTTTTGATTTGATTGAAGGGTATAAAGATTCGGAACATAACATAGCACTCTTACTCGTTTTATGTAGTTTTTAATACTTTCATGCCGAGGCAAATTGAGCAGGTGTCTGCATTAGCTCATGCGGTCAATATATTGTTACGAATAATAATATCTGATATCTGGCAACCCCTGTAGTTATTTCCGCATAAGCGTGGTGAATAAGCTAATTCAACTAATGGTGTGTTTATAGAATAAAAAAACCACAAGTTAGCTAACAAAAGCTGAGCAGCCTCAATGGCTGCGTTGGTAGAGGTGCGTACTGCAGAACAGGGGGTCCTTATCTCGATACCGCATTCGGACATCCGTGCAACGAAAAAATAATAATTGTTGTAAGCAATTAAAAATTAATAAACAGCAGTACAAACCTCCCGAGAGGCAAGAGACAATTATTGTTTTAAGCCATGGCAGATAATTTAGTGGAGACGTCCAATTTAATATAAGAGCAACAGATAATTGTCAAGAAGCCCTTTATAATAAAAAGTAAGATCGGTATGGCAGACGTGAGTTGTGGCTATTGGATTAAAGGTGATGACTACTGGCTTGGATAAATGGAGTAGTAGAGATGTCTGTGGATGGTTAAGGTAACTAAACAAGGCATCGAGTAGTTCATGTCTCGCCGGAGTAACACAGTAGTGTAGCGTGGATGGCTGCGTTTGTAGTAATAACGCATGTTTAGTAAATACGAGACCAAGGGTTCACAAGACCGGTAGGATCAAGAAGTATAGCCATAGAAAGCCATAAATCAAAGAATGCAGAAATTATATTGAGCCACAGTGGTATTTGTAATTAAAAAGAATCCGTACGTTTGTCTAAAAGGGTAAAACGTAACAATATGTTTGCTATTTTCCTTTGCGAGTTGTGAAAATTTTTACTTTTTTCTTATTGTATGTGTATATTTTGTATTGTGTGTATATGTGTATTGTATGTATGTATTCAAGTTAACACATATTGGCAGACGTTTTTAAGAGATCAACACGATTTTACTAAAACAAAATACACGTAAATGCTATTGCCAATTCGAATCAATCACCAGATGGCAATTATTACCGCCGAACTTCATATGTATATAAAAAATCTATATATATTTTTTATGTACTGAGTTTGACAGTAATGATTTTGGCGAAAATGAATGAATTCGCCTACGCTGCCACCTGGTAATTGAGTCGCCTTGGCTAATGCAGTCGCCTATATCAATTCGCCTTGCTTTTATGCTATGTGTTAACAGGCCTGGCAATGTCTTACAGTATCTTTCGAAAAAGTGATGTTCACTAATTGGTTGCTAGGCTAAGTAAGTTACAATAGCACAAACCCGCTGATTTTTGAAATTTGAATAATTTCCCAAAATGTAAATTTTAGGATGTTTATAAAATGTATTTTGCATTTTTTATTTCGCAATTTTTTCTTCAAAATAAATTTTAAATCTTAAGGCTTGAACTTTAATATTTTATATACCACCTTTTTTATTTTATTATTATTATAGAATTTTAGCTCTGTTCAGTAACTTTACTTGCAAAAACTAGCAATGAGAGAGTAAAACAGAAATTTACAAAATTATTCTCCCAAATGTAAACGAACGCTTTACTAGCAAAAATTAGCAAAGTAAAATGTTGCGACTTTGGGAACTATACGTTATGACCATTTAAGATGTGTTTAGACGGCGTGTACAAGTCATATGGGATGTCAAAATTGCTATCCATATGTAATTTGTTGTGTACGTCTAAATCTGTGTTTAACATACGGTTTATAATTATCATGTTCAAACTTGCATATGTTACGTGCATACGACATAACCTCTAGATTTTGAAGAAAAAGTAAAATGCTTAAAACGGTGATATCAATGGTTCATTTTTTTAAGCAATAACAATTAACTTTTATTAAATTATATTAAATTTGCCATAATATAAAATTGTACTTAGGCTGTGTTCGGTATAAGAACAAGTCACAAGCTGAAAACTGCACGTTCAACTCAGGTACTTGGCGTAGTTCGCATGAAGTACATGTTACAAACTTAAAATTAAAGTCCTCGGTACATTTTGTTTACAAAATAATTTGCTTTAAATTCTCCGATAAAAGAAATGTTTGTAACATTGATAAAAATACAAGTATTTGACCATTAAAAGAATATAAAAATAATATTATTTTGTTGTTTAATAAGAATAGTAAAATTATTATGAACAATTATAAGTTATACATACAAAGGAGGTTTATGTCACTTTTAATGTCAATTACATTATACCTAAATTTCAGCAAGAATGTTTATTAGAACTTACTGCAAAAAAGTTGTATTTATGGCGCGCTTAAACATCGTAAAAGCTTTTGAAAATGACCTAGTAATTAAAAAAAAATTAAAACATTTTAGGTATGTGTTTTTACTATTAGATTACTTAGAGTCTTATTTTAAATTTTTCATTGTGTTTGATATCAGTTGCGGGGTTATAGTGGTCTATTGTTATATATATTTTTTCAATCTAGTACATTTACTTTAAAAATGGTACTAATTAGTGGTCATATCGTACAGTTTCAAGGTCTTATATATCATTCCCAAAGCCAAAACAATTTTCTTTGCTAACTTTTGTTAGTAAAGCGTTCATTTACTTTTTTACCTTTGGGAGAACAAACTTGAAAATTTCTGCTCTACTCTCTCGTTGCTAGTTTTTGCTAGTAAACTTACTGAACAGACCTTGTGTCTTGCTAGTAAAAACTTTACTATTCAAAACTTGCAACAATTTTTTTCTCTCTCACATTTTTACGTTCTTTTTTCACTCTCTCCTTGCAAGTTTTTCGAGTACGTAAACACGTTTTAATAACAGTAACAATTTTTAGTTACTGAACAGACCTTTTGACTTTTACAAGGGTGTTGCCTGTTAAAAGTTGCACTTGGTTTGAGCGGAATCACGCTTTAAAGAAGGTTTTTAGTATATTGCCGCCAGAATACCGGCACAAAAAAAGGTGCATTAAACAGGCATGTTACACATTCGGATTAGAACATCTTTAATTTTGTATTAACCTTTCCGATCGAACTTGTTTTACCTTCTTTAGATTCAGAACGATTTTCTATATTCATAAAATATGTTAAATCTTCATTTTTTTACCCTTTACCACAAAAAGTGGAAAAATTTCTCATTCCGTTTGTAATTTCGACAATATCCATTTCCGACCCCATAAAGTATATGTAGGGTCCGCCATCTAACGTTTTTATTTTTTCAACTAGTGCTTATTTCGTGAATGGTAACACTTAGCTCATGTCTGATTGGACAGATAATTAGTTTTATCCTTCCGCTGAACGAATATGGTTGAACAAGGCTTTGCTAAGTGGGCCTGCGATCAGCTTACAGAAGATGCCGATCTTGCCAAAAAAAAAAAATTATCTTTTCAGATGAAGCTCATTTTGATCTGGGCGGGAATGTAAACAAGCAAAACTGTCGCATTGGGGGCACAGAAAATCAGCAAGCATACATTTATAAGCCGGTGCACCCACAAAGAGTCACTGTTTGGTGCGGATTTTGGTCCATTTTTTCAATAGACTAACTTGACGCCGAGTTTATATTGTAATGTTTGATCTTAAAAATGCTATAAGCGGTAATAATTCCTAAATACTCAATTTTAATATAACTTTTTATCATGATCAAAAAGATTAAAAGGTTTCTATTAAAAAAAAGTTTGAAAGAAAATCAATTCCGGCCTTGTAAATGATTGCAATTATTTCTTTTTTTTGTGAAGAAATAATTTAAGAAATTGAAACCACTTTCAATCGGAATTGAGTTCTATGACAAGGTAAAAGTACCTTTAATATGGTAACAACTCAGTGTTTATATTTTTAGAAAAATTAGTCTCTAAATGTATGGAATACAATGATAATTGAATAAAAAAATTTTTTTTTAATTGTTTTTACTTATTTTATTTTAAAATCACATACAAATTTATTAATCGCCTCATATATATTTTTCACAGTAATGGGAGGTCAATCAATACAAAATCTAAAACAATATCTTAATCTTAAGTTACACCTATAACGGCAAAAGGATGAACCTATAACAAAATAAAGGTATGTAAGTATATTAACTAAAGCTAAGATCACACGATTGCCGTAATGCACCAAATTGGCCCAATTTTTATTGTGTAGATATTGTGCACAATACTAAAATTGTTCCAATCAAATTTTCTGCAGTCACACGATTGCCCCATTTTATTAAAATTTTATTGGTACAAGTTGGTAAATAGTAATTTTGTGGCAATAAATTGTGCCTGTCGTTCATACGATTGTTAAACAATGCGGCAACACCAAGAATCAGCTGTTGTAGTTTCTGGCAAATATACATAATTAATTTGCAAACTTTGTATTTTGTTTGTTGTATTTAAAATGTTATTTAAAAAAAGCTAGCGGCTGCTTTAAGTGTCTTTTATATACTTAAAATACAAAAAATATAAAAAATAAAAGAATTTTTAAAAAACGAATAGTATGGGTCCGAAATTGGCTAAAAAAACGGGCTACTGATGGTGCATTCCAGAAGACTCTAAAAGAGTTGCAAGAAGTAGACAACCAATATATATAAATACATATAAATATATATAAATGTATATAAATGTATACAAACAACTTGAAGGCACTCAACAAAATGAAAATATTGACGCGTATTGGATACTTTGATTGCCGCAAAAAATCACAATAAATATTGGTACATTTTTGGAAGTTTTATTGCCGCACAGTTGCATATCAAGTAGTCACACGATTGCCGCATCAGGGTTGCATTTGGTTGGTAAAAACAAGCACAATATTGACCGCGATTGCCGCATGAACCAATTTATTGTGCAATCACACGATTGGCATACAAAAAATGGTAAAAATTGGTGCATTACGGCAATCGTGTGATCTTAGCTTAACAAATAAAATGTTTGTTTCAAAAACAATGTATTGTGGTCTACACAAGTTAAACACTGAGCATGCAACAGCGCCAAACATGATATTTTTGGATTTTAATTTCTTTAACAAAAATCATTTTTTATAAGAGTTATTTTTTTTAATGTTTTTATTGTAATGGTGATAATATATTTGACTGATTTTATTGACAGTTTGTTTAGTCAGATAAAAGGGGAAAAAATGGAAGAAAAGGTTTAATAATAATGTTTAGCCCTTAGTATATTTTTTAGTTAATTAAAACATCAATGTTAGAATAAAAAATATATTGGCTTTGTAAACTTTCGGTTATTTAATAAAAGGCTAAAGAAGGTTATAATCAGGGTTAAAGAAACTAATATATTTATGCAGGGCTTATGTTGCAATAATTTGAAGTGAAAACTAAAAAAAACATTTTACCAATGATTAGCAAGCAAGTAATACAAAACTATTTAATAAAATAAAATAATGAAACAGTAATATATATTTCGCTGCAAATGGCTTAAAACAGCCACAATTCAACGACTTGTTAAAAATGTAAACTTATATTTGCTGGCATTAATCATAAAAATTGTTTAATTAATTATTTTCATTAAACTAACATCTGGGTTCTATTTAGTTTCTATACTTTTGTGGCCCAATATTGCTCACAAGTAGTTTTTCAAACGCCGAAATTTCTTGTTAAGCATTTCATGATTCCAATGCAAAAAAGACGAAAAGAACTGGTTCCTGTTAAAATTAAAAAAAAAAACTAAATAATTTAAAGTTAATGTAATGTATATTACAAAAAAAATACTAGAAACATTAGTTTTTATAATCATACTTTGATTAACATTTTTGAGTGAAAAACTAATTTCAAGCATTTCCTTATGGTTTTGTTGAAAAAAAAATATTTAATTTTAACTTAATTTTTATCAAATTATTATTTGAACTATTAATATTATAAATGAATAGAAATTATTTTGGCTCAAGTTCATTTATTTTTAATTTCTAAAAATCCTTTTTAGAAAGAAAATTTATTCTTACAAATGTAAGCGGACGTTTTCCAAAGAAAACAAGAAAAATTAGACGCTAGCAGAATGAAATGCTGCACATTCTGGACCGCTACGACCTTCATCAGCATTCTTCGCATCTATCTACCTTAGTTGTGTATTTTTTTTTCCTAAACATCATCTATTTAACCAACTAACTTTGTAAATAAGAATACGAGAATATTCATATCAACATTAATTTGGTTAGACGAAATTTACACACAAACCAACGTATTTCTTTACTGTTCTCTCTGTATTTCGTCTTGTACATTTGTTTTTGCTTTGTTTCAATCATCGCTTGAACACGAATGCAAATTTGTTTTTAGTCATTCTTACTTGTTTACTCATAACATTAAAGATGCTGTTCCACAGCGTTGTCAACTTTGAAATTTCAAAACGCACCAAATCGGAGAAAAAAACGCACCATTTAAGAGAAAACGCACCAAGTTTTAAAATTTCTTTTTTAATTAAAATCTTTAATGATTTAGCTTATCAAAAAAAGTGTAATTTTTTTGTATTAAAAATATAACAATAAAGCAGTCTTAAAGTTCAAGGTTTTTACAAACAAACAAAATTAAAAAATAAAACTTAACAAAAATAAACAAATATGTTTGTGTTAATTTGTAGTAGAGAATACATTTTTTTTTCATATATTGCATACACAAATTTAGAAATAAAAAACAGCGATCATTCATAAAAAAATATGTCTGTATAATTACATACATACAGTTTAATAAGTAAAATTGCCCTACAAAATTTATTTTATTAAAGGCTTATAAATGCAAAAAAAAAAAAAATATGAATAATTTGAAATTACATCAACTAATGCGACACCCTTTAATTTCCAAGGAACTCAGCAATTCAGGTTCGTTGTAAATTTCAAGCGTCTGTCTACAACTGTTAAAAAGTATGGCCATATACATCAAATTAAGTGAACTATAGGCGCACCCTTTGGTTCATAATTTTTAGTATTAATACTTGTTACTATATCGGCCATAGCAACCGACATTCTGTCCAATTTACAAGCGTTTGTCTGTAACGGTTCAGAACATAGGCCCATATAAGTAAATTTACATCAATTATGGGGGCACCCTTTAATTTTTAGATTTATTCTTATATAACATTTTGTTATTGGGAGCCATAGTAATACGCAGTCATTTTATATTTTACAGAATCGTCCTTTACAGTTCATAATACACGTAAAAAATATGTATGGGGACACCCTTTAATTCTTAAGATTATGAACTGTTTATTAAACGAGACCAATCTGTAAGCATAATCTATCATATTACCAACAATTTTCAAAATCGGTTCAGAAATGACTGAGTTCTTTTTTTAAAGTCGGTTAACTGATCACGACAAAACTCTGCTTTTGCTAAGCTGTTTAACAGTTACGACAGCAACCTTTACTACAAAAACAATGACCATGAAAATCTAAAAGGGAAAGTATATTCCATACAGTTAAATGTTTCTTTTTTAACATAACATTAATTAATACAACAACAATACCGTTTCATTTTGTGCTTATGATTTGGTACGTCTTAAACGAAATGGTATTAAAACAGGTGTATTTTTTGTACAAAAATTTTTTTGTGGTGCCACCACAAATTAAAAAAAGCACCAAAATTTAAAAAAAATGCACCACTCACTAACACGTAAAATTTTCGCACAAAAAATTCGAAAAAGCACACAAAATGGTGCGAAACGCACCAAGTTGACAATGCTGCTGTTCCAGTATCATTTTGATTGTTATGAAGTAAGCATGAATGCTCGCTGTGCCTTGCGGATTTTTAGAAATTAAAAATAAATGAACTTGAGCCAAAATAATTTCTATTCATTCATATTTAATTTTTTTAATTGTCTTCGCTTTTTTAAGTAAGCGAGTGGCAATTGCTTATCTTTTGCATTTATTTCAAACAAATTCGTTTTATTATATCCAAAAATACAATTAAAAAATACATGTTAAAAAAACATAAAACAGTTTTCGCTTGTTTCTTCACGAATCAATACAAATGTTTTTTTTTTCATTTTAGAAAACCAGGCTGTTATTATAGTAACGCATAATAATTTTTTGCTTAATTTCAGATTGCACCAGGAGCACATAACATGATGTACTACTAGTGCGGTTTTGACAGATAAAGAGACTTATCTTTGGCAGAAGAGCTAACTGTTCAAATTTTAATTCTCGCTATGAAAGGCCAGTTTTTGAGCTGGATCATTTGAAAAAAAAGAAAAAACAAAAAACACAAAAGTTCCTATTTTAAAAAAAAGTAAAATATTTAAATTGTAGTATTAAGTATTAAAAAGAGAAAAATTGTGTGGATATTTTAGATTTTAAATTATAATAGTAAAAATTAAGAAGCAAGTATATAATTATTTGAGCATGAATTATGAATATTTATAATGCTGATAATAAACAATTTAATAACATATATGATAAGATGCACGTCAATATGATTAGATCGCTTCCTTTTTGTTCTGTATTATCAAAAAAAAGCAGATTAATGAAATGATACTACTTAAATGAATTTTATAACCTACTAATATTATTAAGCTGCTTATTGCCTAGATATCGTATTAATTATTTTTAAATGAAAATAGATAAACAATGGAAAAAATCCAAAAAAATAAATAAATAAATGCATGTCCTAAACTATGTCATCCGATCCGGTATTTTCTTTGTACTCAAGACTTCTCTTTCTCCAATAAAACTAGATCACAAAATACATTAAAAAAATTAGGTTTATCGACAACTGGTTGGAGATTTTTTAATTTCAAGCATTTTATTGTTTGGAGTTTCCCGTAATCTAAGGCCTGATTAATTTAATAAAATTTTATATTGTTAAATTGTGTCTTTGATTTGTAGAACTAAGAAAATCTATTTTTTGGTCCCCAAGGCAGTTATTAAAAGTATTAAAAAGTGAATGAAAAACAAACAAAGACCTTGTCAACTTTTTGTGGTTTAAGACTGTATTGTTATATTTCTGCTGCGTAAACACACACAAGCAAAATTTATTGACTGAAAACTATAAATTATATTTAAGCGTAACTTAAGTTTAAATAAGCTTGTAGCGTATTTTAGTTTGTAGATGCAAACAAAGCTTAACCCTTATTTTGTTGTGCTGTGCTTTGATAACATTCAAAGCCTACATACTTTTGTTTGAAGGCTTTCCTGATATCATATAAACGACTTTCGGGGGCAAACTAAAGCAATTAACGTATGTGATATGGATCACAATTATAATAAATTTTAGCGATATCTTATACCGAAATCGGCTCTTTGGCCTTATCATTCTTCCTCTTCTTTTCCTGTTTTTGCATTAACAGAACAAAAAGTAAATGACCTCGTCATTTAACGCGCACCTTACGATTTAGTCACTATAAGGCAAAAATTATTTAAAGTAAAACGTGTTCCTAATATATTTTAAATATGCAATGTTATTATATCATTATTATTATATCTAACTATACTATGTATTTCCTATTTTTTTTAACGAGAAAAAAGTAACTAAGTTCCTAATATTTGAAAAGTTTAATTTTTTGTTTTGTTTTTTTTTTGTTTTTTTTTGTTTACAAATAATTATACATTAAAATTTATTCTTGATTCTATTTTGAAAGTTTTTTTTAACAAATATAAAAAAATACACTACGATAATAATTTTAATTTAAGTATTAGTAAACGACAATTTATACTTATGCAGCCATGTAGAAATATATTAAAACTCAAATGCTAAAGAAGCGAGATATAAACTTTAAGAATATTATTGTACTCGATATTATGTTATTTGTTACTTTCTTATTTGGTTCCTTAAGATTTGTTTTGTTTTTATTTAAAGTCTTTAAGAGTACAAGTGCGTTACCAGGGCTAGACAACGTAAGAAAAAAACTCGAATATATTTTACTCATAACTCTTTATTAACAGACTTATTTTACGTCAATTAGTGGTTTTTGTTTTGTTGGTTTGTCGTTAACTGCTTATTTTGTAATTTTTATAAACTTTTTAAATAATTCTTTGTAATTTTTTACATATTTCTTATGATGAAGGTGCGAGTAACACATCATGCTTTACAGATTTTTTCAACCAGTTAAAAGAAACATTTGTACATTTAATTCATAAAAATGGCAAATGAAAAATTTACTTTCAAACATTTTCCATTTTTTTTAACTTTTAATTTTTTTTTATGGAGTTTTATCGCAGCCGGAAAGAAATAAAAGTCAACTGATCAGCTATCAAATGCAAACATCATTTAATGTTGCAGAAAACAGCGTTATATACTATCAATCAATTATTTCCAACTGTTAATCATTAACTTTGGCTATAACTAGTTTATCTCAAGATAAAAAGACACCTTGCAAAATGTCGATCCCATAACTTTGTAGTGGAGTGACTCAAGTTAATAAAATGCTCTCTATCAAGTTTTGCCTACTAAGATATTAACTATTAAGTTGTTAACTAAGAACAAACGACAAATTTTGTCCAGTTCAACAACTTCAATTATGAGTAATTATTTAATATCAATTCGAGAAACTTCCTATTTTTTTTTTTTTTTTAATTCAAAAGGTTGATTAGTTCTGGAACGAATCTTGCAATATTTCAATGTTAGTATATACACATACATTTATTTACATAAATGTATTTGTTTTTGTTTTATAATATTTTATTTATTTTTTATAATTTCATTTAATAGCATATGTTGAATAACATAAAGTAATGTCAGAATTGGCAATATATTGAAAATAGTAAGTTTGTTATATTATTTATTTATTTTTTGCTTGTTTTATATCTAACATTTTTGAATATTTTTAACTATTACAATCGGTATTGTATATTACACCGTTGAGTTAAATTGTTCTATATATTTATGAAATAAACAAAATTGAAATCCATATTGTTAAACAAGAGCTAAAGGAAGAACTTTACACAATTATTAAATAAAAACAAAACGGTCACATACAAATTTGTTAACAAATTAAGCAAATTAACATTTGATTACTGTTTATTGTAGTTTTTAAATGTTAAAAGCAAAGTACTAACAAAAATATCGTCCGGAATGTATTTCCAAGGTGAACAATTAGCATCCGCCATTTTTTTATGTACAGACAGCTTTTTTGTTAAGAAGTAGTAAGGATTAGGTAGCCGAACGTTCCTCTAACCACTCGTAAAATAATAATGTTTGCTGATTTGGAGATGTGTCATGTGTTTTAGGTAAAAAAAATCGAATACAGTGCAAAGTCACTGGAGTGTAAAGACTAGCGGCACTAAATCAGTATTATATTTCAAAAATTAAATATTCGCAATAAATTATTTAGTTTATTTATTAACAATAGCCATTATAAGGCAGTCTAACTCCTTTAAGGTTAAAAATGCACAGGAGAACACATTTTAAACCGAAAGTGCTATAACGATGTCATTAGCATAGATCAACGAGAGCTCAACCTGTAGGAGCGGAGGTATATCTGATATAAAGACATTATATAAAACTGGTCCCAGCAACGGTCCTTATTGCACTTGTGCAAAAACCGAACCTTCATGGTAGAGAACATCTCCAATACAAACCCTGAAATTGCATTAACTTAGAAAGCTCTCAATCATACGGCAGATGCCCGTAACAAATCCCATACTTATCAATTTATCGATAAGATCATTATGCTAAACGGTGTCAAAGGCTTTGCGAAATATAAACTAACAGCCCTCCTATTCATACCCCTGGCAACATAATCCGTAGGTACAAGCAGTGCTTGTGTCGAAGTCTGTTTTTAAGCTCAAATTGAAAATATGTTAACATGTCATTTATTTTTGGCGGGAAGAAGTATTAAAAAAGCTTTCTAAAGGCCGATAATAGGCATATAGGTATATAGTTTTCTCTCTCACTTTGATCTGATCACGGTTAAGGTATACGAAAATACCCAATATTTAGGCAATGATTAAACACAATGGCCACGTCGCATTGGCCGTCGTCTTCAAAACAAATTCATATACACCATCGACATGACCTTTTGCTTACTCTCGGTTAAGGAAAAGTCTGCCAATGTTCCTTCTGGAGACCTTTTTTTGATGTCATCATAAAGATAAGATCATGCCAATTTTAATTTGTTTAAGATTCCATGAAGTGTTAAATTTCGAGTTCCGACAAAAAAGATTGGTTGTCTCTGAAATAACAAATATGTTTTTTCAAATCGTGTCATATCACACAACAAGAAATGAAATTAAAAAAGTTTATCAAGATTCCAAGCTGCGAGAAGTCATAGAATTCGGTTACAACTAGGTAATATTATTAAAGTCGGTGCCAGTTTTTTCGATACTCTAATTATAAGTTGCTATCACTGCTGTGACGACAACGTTTTGAAATTCACTAGTGCAGTTTGGGACATGCAGCAAGTTCATTTTTAACTTAACTTTAAGTCCGTGCGTACTGCCGTCTAAGCCCACATTAACATAAAACTATCTGACATGCAGATATAATACAGATACACATTTTAATTATTATTCTTTTAAATTTAGAAAAATGAAACGAACGAAACCCTTAAAAGGCGATCGGTGTATGTTTCGTGCCTAAATGAAAAGAGTAAGTATCACAAAGCAAACGGAAGGATATAATATAATCGCAACATTACAACAACAACAAAAAATGGCGAATGCAAAATTTTCCGCCTAAAACATGTTGTGTAGTCAGTTTATCAATATTGATTTTAAAGTTTTATTTAACTATATGACACTATTGTATTGTTTTTATTTTCTTTTTGAAAATTAAACAAAAGTAAGCTAAATACTAAAAATATAACTCAATAAAAAGTTCCTTTAAACGTATAAAAATTAAATATTTTTATAAACAAAAAAACATTAAATATAAGAAATATTTGTAAAGAGTTTATAACGTTTAATTCGTTTACTTACAGAAATACCATTCTAAGACTGTACGTTTTTATTTTGATTATTTGAAAAATTTTATTATTTAAACAATTCGACTACTATTGAAAGTTCCTATATATCTGATAAAAATTAAACATTAAGAATTATAACCACAAAACATAAATTTGTTCTTAATTAAAAATATATACATAAATCAGTCAATCAATATATACATATATTAAACATACATATGTATATGTTTATAAATTGGTTGCATTGAAAACTAGTTTGAAAAAACAAATAAAAAATAAAAATAATGAAATGTAACTTTAAATGAATAATTGGATCAATAGGGGTGAATATTTGAAAAACCAAATAAACATAAATCTTTCAAATCCTCGCAAAAAAGTGAATTACTTATATTAATAATACATAGCGTAATACTGTTAGCAATTAATTAATAAATAATACTCTTAATACATATACATATATGTATGTATAATTATTATATATGTGTGTATATATAGTATATAAGTGTGAAAAGAAAAGATTATAAAAAATGCAAACAATTTGAATTTACACCATACCTTAAAATCTCTATTTGTTTGGATTTAACAGATTAATTAATTTCCACGATTTCTGTTTGGCTTCAACAAGTAAAAATTTATTTTCGATAGTTACAGTTGTCGACAAGTAATTAAATCAGCTACAATAATCTAAATGAATCATTGACTTGAATTCTTTATGATATCCAGGCCCTTCAGTAGAAACTTAGCCCACTTCCCTTAAAAAAAGCAAATCGTGGTTAAGTAGTTGTCGCAGAGATTTCCATCATCCAAATTGCCGCTGCTTGTAAATTTCCTCCAATAAATATATGTATGCAGGTACGATGACTATTGTTTTTAAATTTAATTTCTGGCTTGAGTTGAATAACTGGTATGAGTAATAACGAAAACTTGGTATGTTGGACAAAAAACAAATGAAGAGGAAGTTTCACAGATATTTATTCGTTTACGTTTAGTCCTCGTCCACACATGCAATTTTTGTTTCTGCAATTTTCGTAGTTACTCTTTTGAAATTGTATTCGCGTCCACATATTCAAATTTAGTGTCTGAAAATTCTACCTTAATTGCTTAGATTTTGTTTCTATCTAAACTACGAATGACAAATAAAAAGAGAATAGCAAACCTGAAACAGTGTTACCGTTACTATTCGTCTTTCCTCTCTCACCTACAAACTCAAGAGTTGTGCAACAACAGTTTTAAAGTGTAGACGGGGAGTTAGACATATAATTCAATAGCAAGACACTGATTCAATAACATTTTTGTTTAACATGTAAATTAAAATTATTTTTCACTCAAATTTATATTATTGCATGCAATTTTATTTGTCAATCGAAAAATCGAAAAAGCCAATGAATGCCGCTTATAAGGAAAAAAAAACTCTTAAATGAAATTAGCAGAATTTTTTTATACTTAAAAAATTCACAAGAAAATGTATGTTGAGGTGCCACGCTGTCACACAAAACGGTGATACAACTCTTACATTATGACATTTTTTAAAAGATTAGTAAATCGTCTAGACCTGATAAAAAGTCTATTTTTGTCAGGTCTGATCTGATAGATAATTGCGGCATTTATTTTGTTTAATACAACGAACACCACAAGAGATTAACGGATACTAAACATCATCCTTCAGTCCTTCTATTTTATACAAGTTTTTGCTACTGCACTAATTCTTTAGTTTACATACTTTGCAATATATATTTAAGAAAGTTAAATAATCTGAATTGTAACATATATTGCAATTTTTAAGTTTCGCTTACTCGTTTTATCAAGGGGAAATCAAAAAGATTTTATATGTATTTGTTTCTTACAAATAGGCCTTTGTTGCAGAGAAGACCTGCTCACATGAATCATTTTTCCCAGAGATTTTTTTTTATATGAAAAAAGCTACAACATGCTAACTCTGAAGAAGGAGAAGAAGCCATTGGTAATAGTTATCGTAAAATGACACGTGTTCTACCGTGCGATTTTATTTTCTGTATATCATTTTTGAATTGGATTCCCAAGATCAAATCCCATCACTTTTATAACACTCGGTTACTTTACTTTAATTTTTCTGCCTTTTAAAATTTATTTTTTAAGCGGGTTATAGTGGTGCCCGAATATGTTACAAAGTTTTGGCCAGGATTTAATTTATAAATTATTATAAATAGATTTTAATATACTAACTGGGCTCGATATAAGGTAGGAAGTAATGGCATAATCTTACTGTTGACAATCAATGGCTCATAATCATAGTCGCATACTTAAGTTGTGTTTTAGTAGGGACTTTAATTAAAAGATGTGCTATGCTTTGCTAAAAACAAAGAAGGAAAAGTTAAAAAAAGAAAGAACCCCAAAGCTAAAAAACAATATTATAATTTAAAGGAAAGAATGAACACAATTAATTTCAAAGGAAAAAGTCAAAAAAGTATTGATTAAATTGAAGTATTTAATTTTAAGACCGTCTTTTAACTCACCAGTAACTAACGTTTGGGACAATATCAGAGAAAATACGAGGATAATTTCTGTTATGTGTAGACCACAAATAAGTCTAAAGCGTTTAGAGCGTTTTCGTGAGAGATCTCATCAAAATGATTGCAAATAAACGAAGTAAATTTTTTCTTTTGTACAAAAATATTAAAATTTTAATAAATATGCGTATATATGTTTTTAGTTTTATTAACCCTCTGCTGGTTAGTTATGACATTTTAAAAGGATATTATGAGAGTGTGTTAATCTTGTTAAAGATTAATATTAATTTCAACAACTGAGTTCTGTTTTTCTGTAGTTAATCTTAGTTATAGAGACTATGTAAGGTTTATGCACCGGGATAGAAACAGTTCATACATACATTAAAGATATCATCTAGTATGCTACTTTTCCTTCTTTTTTGATTCCTCAAACATAACCCTTTTAACTAACAAATTTGCCTCGAAGTTTATTGCACAACAGCCAGATTAATATAAAACATTATTGCTCAATAATTCGTCAGGTAAGTGCAAGCCAACATATTCTTTTTATATCTTTGAACCTTTTGATTTCAGATGTTGAATTTATTTCTATTATTAAAAACAGCTACTGCACTTACATACGTGATGAAATATTGTGACTATGAAGGATTTTTTTCGGATAGGTGGTCATTTTTAACGCAAGGAAAATATTTCCTTTTTGTAAAGGAATATTAATTCAAAATTACAAATAATCGCCATTGTTGTCCATCTTTTGTTTGTGTGACTTTCTTAAGGTGTGGCATAACAATTGTAGCTTCATGTTTAAGTCCACTTGATTAGCAAGTGTTAAGAGTTCGTTAAGTATTAGATTACTAGCTGTAATAACAAAGTACCAGATGCATAAGTCAGTACGAATTTTCCGCAGGCATTCTACATTGATATTTGCTGTTATGAAAAGCGAGCTGTTATTTAATATATTTCGCAGGAGTATTCATATCGTCGTCTTTAGAGCTAATTGGTTAAGTATTTTCTATTGTACTTACATTATTTTTGAACTCTGGAGAGCAGTTGCCCTCTACTTTATCCCTTCTCCTATTTGTGCTGACACGAAGTTCGTTTTTTGCTGCTATTTATGCGGAAGCTTTTGTGAACTACTAGATTAATAATTTCCTGGAATCCTCTCATTTGCCATCGCAAACCATATAACAACTGATTGTAATGAAGGCCTTCTCAGAATCAACAAAATAAAAAAAAACTAATAAATCTTAAGTCTTAGAGTGGCATCAGAAACCTTCCCGTTCTTAGCGTAACTATTTGTCCCAAGAAACGAGAATACGATCATGTATTATGATATTGAAATCTTTCCGCACAGTAGATGTTACTTTGCTACATTCTTACATCTCTTTTTTTTTTGTATTTTTACAATACACTTTTGTGGTATGGCCTCTGTAATACATACAGCAAGGAATAATAGAGAAAGTATATTGTGATTCTATCTATATTCGTTTTATAAAAATCGGCAGGCATATTGTCGATTTTTGCAGGTTTTCCTTTTTTGAGCTGGGCAATGGCATCAGATATTTTATTAATATTCGGCAAATATTTTAAGATATGTCTTTTCTATTTCGCATTTCTCGAAAGAGCTCTACCAAATGAGCTATTTAATCTTCGAAGGTTGTAAGAATTTTGCCGTTCTTAGCTTTGACTGGCTGGTTGTAAACATTATCTCATTTTTTTAAGCTTTCATGATGCGGGACGTATAGCATATTGCAGATCAAATTATCAAATCTTGTCGCAGGTTCTTCTGTTTCCATAAGCGAGGTTCTATCGCCCTTACAGATGGCGGGTTAATCACCTGAAAGAACAAAAAAAATTGTTTTCATACACCTGGGATAGGACCTGCGTATTTAAATACCCAACAGACTTTGTTGTTATATCTTTTAAATAACTTTGATATTTGTTATTTGAGTATAAATTACAAAATTACAAAAGCATAATAATATGTAATTTTCTACACATAAATTGAAAAAAAAAATTAATTTGATTGTTATTTATACCAAAACAAATTTTTACGACATAAAAAATGCTATATTTAGAAATCAGTTCATGTTGAGTATTTCATTAAATTTTTTTACATTACTTAGGGATGGCGTAAAACTTTATAAAATAGGGTATTTCCTTTGCTTTTACTTTGTCCTTGTTCCTAGCACTTTCGGACAAAAAATCTTCGTTTTTAGAAGGAAGGAATGAAAGAGAAAATATTAATATTTTTATTATTTTGCATGATTAGCCACTTCTCAATAAATAAACATGTAAAATAAAATTTTGTCCACGCTAGAATTATCTGGCTTGGTATTTAAATACCTATGAGCCTGAAATGGGTATAGAACACCACACATGTGCATTTATGAAAATACATTATTGCTGACTGTGATTATGGACCAATTTGTTTGCTGATTTCTACTTTTTGTCTACAACTGTAAACTCAAATATAAGAAAGCGAAAAGATTTATTTTTTATACTTAGGATTTTTTCATGCTTGTTTTTACAGATAGAATTTCCTAATTCAATACAAATTGGATACATTCATAACTAATAAGTAAACATATCAAAGTATACGTAAAATCATTAATAAAAGAAAATATTTTGAAAAATAACTAAAAAAAAAAACTTCAAGAGATTGAATTAATAAAACTGAAGAAAAAAAAAGAATGGATTTAATTTAATAACGAATATAGAATTATGACCGAACCCTGTATAAATTTTATAGAGCTCTACGCACACTCCAAACACTAATTCACTCACAAATAAACATAATAATCATACATATATAGCTTGTGTATATAGTATACATACAACTCCTTATCTATAACTTATATTTCCAATAAGAAATGTCCTACTATTATTTAAATAAATAACCAAATTTGAAACTTGTTTGTGTTTGCCTGTTTTTCTTTTCAGTATTTATTAATAAAGCAATTACAAATTATTTTAATGGTGACATCACTCGCTCTGGAAATTTAACAATTCGTCTGATTTGACTTGACTTTCATCTACATATATATAAAGACTTATGTTTTTAATCGCAACATGCCAGGCGTCTATTAAGAAAATTTAATTTAGAACTTAAAGGTTGTCCTTTTCGATCACCTGATGGCGTTGTCAAATATTTTGAATTGCAATTTTCAGCGATACATAATAAAGTTTATTTTCTACCATTTTTTATTTCTTTTTACAATTACGGAAATTTTAAAGTATGTATTGTTAAATTGTTTCTGTGATTTAAGAAGTATTTTTTTATTTTATGTTAAGTTCTTGGGGTACTTCTGAAATTTTGAATGAACATCTTTTTTCTTTTTTTTTATTTTTTATAAACGACCAAGTGGAACGAGTTTTATTTTAGAATTGAATTCAAACAAAATAAAGAGTTAATTGTATGTATATAAAAAATAAGTTTATTGTTTGGTTTCGTTCGTTGATATAAAAATAAAATTATCAATTTAAAAAATAAATTGTTTCTAATTATTATTAAGAAATTATTCATGACATCAAGCTGAAATTATTTCTTATTTGGAAATAAATTGAGTGATTGATCCATTACGGATTACGGATTACGTTTTAAGTTTTTTATTTGGCACAAAGTTTGATGATTTAATAACACACTTGTGCTGGGCATGAATGCCATGGATAGGCATACAGCGACAGTCGGCTACAATTTCAGTTTTGAAAAGTGTATCAGCTAGGGATGCAGTGATCTGGTTAACGGCTTTCTTTTGTTCTTCTGGTTTCAGTTGCTCAATGTTTTGAGTGGCAAATACCCATCCTCCATTATTTAAGACGAAATCAATACCCATATCATTGTGGAATTGTAATTTTGCACGTTTCTTGGCATCCTTTCCATCAACAGTGGCGACCAAACGGGAATTAAAGCCTTGTAAATAAAAAAATTAAATTGTGCGTTTATATTTAAAAAAATAATGTATTTTTAAAAAGTATGCATTTCATACCAATAATTTTCTCGGTGGCAACACCTTCCACCGATAAGTCCTTAACAGGGGAAATGACATGTAAAAGAGCTGAGTCAAATTGAGTAACTGCACCAATCATATGGGCTCGTACGAACTTAAACTAAAATATTTAGAGAAAAATAAATATCTTCATTTGAAGAAAAAGAACGCTTTAATGCTACAAACCATATTATCGTATTCCATATTATTACTGCGCACAGCAATAATGCTCTTAGCAGCTCCGGCACGGAAAGGGTAATTCAGTGCTGTGCGGAATGCTAGTTCATCAGACTGAGGAACAACGCTTTTGACTAAACTTTCTATTATATCAAATATGTCAAGAACCTTCTTTTCAGTGATCACTTGAGAAATAGTGGACTCAAATAATGGCTTTGGTCCAGTAAGTTTTAAGTTGGCCAGGTTTCCTTGGAAGTTAAGTTTACCATTGTCACTAGTCAAAACAGCAGGATAGCGTTGATCCGCACTATATGCTACAATACCTATTTGCACATCTGTAAATCCACGACTCTTGAGAGTTTCACGCACCTCCGTAACGACAGGAGCAACCAAGTTTTGCATAACAGTAGGAGCAGTGTCGAAATCTACTACAAAAACAAGATCGGCTTTATTGTTAGGTATTTTAAGAGTAAATTCTTCTCCGATTTCTCGTTGGCCAGCTTGACCTGAACATTTTAGACAAACTTTCGGTAAGAATGTGAAAATATTATTTAACTTTAAGGCCGAAGCGTAAGCAGTGGCAATTGTACACGCTGCTTGCTCCTTGTCCTTTTCCGCAGCAGCCAACACATTCTGGTCACATGCATTGCGGTATGGTTTAGAGTCAATAAACAGGAAGCCAATAGCTAGAGGTGAGTCGTATCCGAAAAGTTCGTTACAAATTTCAGATCTTTCTATATTTGTATCTTCAGTCTGTGTGTCAACAGTAGCTGGATTACATTTTCCCAAGCCATATCCATTCACAAAAGAAGCAGTATCTTTAGCAATACTGCCATCGATTTGAATAAAGTCATCATTAGGCTCAGCATTGCCATTGCCCATCAAACCACGCATCTTGCTTGTGTAAAAGCCATCGACGTCTAAATGGCATATCTTCAGATCGGCGGTACACATTATGTGGACACCATATTCTGAATACATGTAGACGGTATAGTACAAACGCCAAGAATGCATGCCTTTTTCATGTTGGGGATATTCCACGGCATTGCCGTTAAGTTTTAAAACTCCTGCATCGTTAATTTCCATAAACTGACCTTCTCGATCTGTTAAGAAAATGGACTTAATTTTTCCACTGTTGACCTGGGCTATAACGGTGAAGTTGTTGTCGACAGAATCTTGGGCTAAAATATATTTGCAGTTACCAGTGAAGTAAATGTGTTGGCTATCAAATGTGAACACATGCCGACCATCAGCAATATGACCCTTAAGATTGAAGTCGTCAAAGAACATCCAAGAGTTTATAGACTCCTTGTTAAGCCAATTCTCCCAGTCTTCATTGATTAGGAAGTTAACAACACTAGACCGGAATGTTAGAAGTCCAGGCAGCTGTTCAAACAGCTCGGATGGTACGAAGGTATTTGAAAATAGTTCATACAATGAGAGGCTTGTAGCACTACCACCAGCAGGAGCAGTTACTTCAATACTAGCCCAAAGTGAACGTACAGCTTTAATGAATAATTTTATGAGTTCTTCGACGAACTTTTCATCATCCACCTGCGTGTGTTTTAGTTTGGCCACGAAGTATTCATGTGCCTTTTGCAAGAAATTACTGGTTTCAGCTGTAAGTGGCAGAACGTGCAATTGATCAAATACGTTGTTCACCAACTCTAATGTCCTTTCGCCTAATTGCAGTTTTTGTAGTTTATCCTTTATTTCGTTTTGGATGGCTTCAAATGAAGGCAAGTTTGTCCAATATTCGATCCACTCATTTACTAAATCATCAAAGGTCGTGGCGAAAGTCTTGTACAATTCTTCAAGAGCTTCACTAAATGGTTCCAATGCTTCAGCAATAGCTTGGCCGTAATTTCTCAAAGCTGGTTCATACTGTTTCAATACATCTAACGCCGACTTGAATATTCTTGAATACAAATTAAAAAGTTCCGATCGAAGTTCACGAACAATTTTGCTGATGTTAGTGAAAACTTCTTCCCATGCTGGTATAAGAGTCTCTTTAAGAATAACTTGATATTTTTCGTAAATTGAAACAAATGAATTGTGCAGTTGTTCATAAGTTTCGCTCAACAAATTTGAAAGTTCAGCGGCCAATTTTGCAACTCTTGTGTATAGGTTTTGTCTATAAGAAAAACAAATCAATTATAAAAAATTATCATGTATTCTTTTTCTATTAGCGGCATAATGTAAGCTTACATAGCTTCTGAGATTTGTTTCATGGCAGGATCGACTTCCAACTCCTTAACAATTTCATTAATATGACTTTGATAGTTGTTTTTCAGTTTACTGAAATCCGGAGCACTTTCTTTACATAGTTGTAATTGACGATCGACTATTTGCTTTAGTTTTTCGAAATGTTTGTTCACTTCATTTGGCCCAACTGAGTTCTCTTTTAACTCGTTCTCAAGGGAGTTCTGAAATAATATATGTACATTGGTTTGTGTAAAAAAAAAATTTAAATAACTAATTTTCATTTTTGTCTTACCATAAATTCCTTGACATTTTCTTCATTTGTAGTATAAGTGGTACGCAAGAAGTTAGCGGCATCCAAGCCGACACGACCATTTACTAATTCCTTACCGGCAGATTCAGCTTGGAAATTCACTTCTTTGCCCAATTTTACTTCACCTTTAGCATTTATCAAGCCATCACGTGCGACATTGATTTTGGCCAAAGTTGGCTGCAATTCAGCATTTATTTCAACTGTTTTTTTACCTAAGGCTTGAAGCTTAGCAATTAATTTGGCTGTTTTCTTTTGCTTATTATAGTCGGCTTCAAGCTTAAGCAGTTCTTCGTTTAGAGAGTATACTAAGACTTCAGCACGTTCCTTGCTGCCAAAGATAAAGGCAGAAGCTTTTAAGTCTGAACTGCCAAGATTAAGATCAGCTCCAGAGGTGAATTCATACTGTTCAGTATTAAGACCAAGTTGGGTGTTTAAGGTGTATTCAAAACCTAGGCCGGAAGAGCGTGCAATCTGAGATGATGTTATGTTAAATCCGTTGTTTGATCTTAGGTTTTTCAAATGGCTTGTGGCTATGACTTGCTGTTCCGGCAATTTAAAGATATCAAAAACGACTTCGGTATTTAAAGTATTTTGATCCCGATTTGCATCTAATTTACCAGATATGGTAAGGGGCCTTACTGCAGGATGTTCCAATTTTAAAAGTCCTTTAGCGTTTACTGCAACGCGTTCTATGCCTGTAATGTCAGCTTGAGCTAGGAATCTGGCAATGTCGTGTGGCTTGTTTGTTTTGTCAATAAAGAAGGCCATGGAGTTTTCATAATGACCAAATATTTGACCGTTGCCTGGGTATTTCTGGTGAGCCTCAAACAGGATTTCACGTGAAGGAAGCTTCAGTTGTACCTTAGCATTGTTAGGCTGAATGTTAGCTAATAAATTATGTTTCAGGTTGTTGTTAGAATTGATGGTTGAGTCCAACATAAATTGGTATTTGAGGCCATCAAGAACATTCTTTGACTGCAATTCAAATTCATATGGGAAACCAATTTCGCGCAAATCTAATAAAATTAACAAAGAATGAGTTGCAATCTCGTCTTGTGTAATGTCGTTTGAGGCTAAGATTTGAACATTGGTACACTGTTTCTTTTCTTCACAAACGGAAAGCTTAATATTGAAATCTTTGTTGGTTATCTTAAGGGTTGAAACGCCATTTTTAGGTCCAAAGTTACCGTTGAAGTTGTAGGAAAAGCCGATCTCTTTATCGGTGGCCATTTCGTATACTTGTCTGGTTAAACGGAAGTTTGTATTTTGTGTAGTTCCTTTTACCTTTATTTGACCTTGACCTTCAAGTATTTTTTTATTATTTTCCTTTTTGAGAGCGCAGGTAGCAGTACCAGAAAATATTTCACCTTGAGCATTTTTCAATAACATTGACAATGATTTTCCTTGAGTGCGAACATCTAGATCATAGTTTTCTAATTGAAGTTTTGCAGAATTCCATTGAGCAACAACATAGAAGTCATCGATAGCATTATAAGAGGCTTCTCCATTGAATTTAAAGTCCAAGTTGAACACGTTTGACAACTCGGTGGTAATTTTAGCTTTGCGATGTCCCATAGCTTCAAATATAGCTGTCACTTCAATAGGTTGTCCATTCGGTAAGGATATAGAAACCTGCACTCCCTTCTTGTGAGTTCCACGATACACGACTGTATCTAGGTTATAAGAATTCTCCTCGTGTTTTCCGACAACGTTCAGTTTATAAGAATCAGTGTCTAATAAATTACCATTCACTTCAAATTCAAGATTTTTAGCACCTTCAAAGCTACTGGATACAGTCAAGCGATTGTGCAATGTTTTTTTGCCACTGAAAGATAAATCATTTGATGATTTTAAAAATTTCTCTCCATACTTGAAGTTAAAGTCATGTTTAACGGAACCAACTGAATCGTCTTTATTTAATAAGCCTTTATGGTCACTGAGATAAGATCCATCAATTTCCAAGGGTGCTGGCATTTTGTGCGTGTGTAAGTTTATACTGTAAACTCCGTTCTTTTCTGAACTTTTTACGTTGGCGATCAGTTTAACAAACTGGTTGTTTCCAGCTCTTTCATCAACAGATATCTCAAAAATATAGTTTCCACCTTCAGTTTGTGGTTTTATAACTTTACCCTTTGTAGCAAATTCAAGCGCCTTAAATGATGTATGCGGCATGTCTACGTTGGAGTGCACATCAAATTTTAAAGCCGTACCCCGTTCGCCTAAATCGAAGTTTCCATTTACTTTGGCATTCAAAGTATCACCGTATTTTGCACCAATATTGAAAATGGCACGACGAACTGAGTATTCATCGACTACAAAAGAAACTTCAATGGGGGATTTCACCAATAGTCCTTTGATGCTGGTTCCATAATCAATCATTTTATTTTTATCTTTAGGTAATTTTTTCATGTGGAAGTCGATAATTAAGTTTTGTTTTTCAAAATTTGTATATGTCAATTGAGATATTGCAGAGAAATCTTTAGATTTAATGTTGAATTTTTCTATTTTACCGTTTACAACAAGGGATCGTTTATTTCCTCCATTAGGTAATTGATCTAACAATTGCACATCCATATGGCCTTGTGCAATTCCTGTTTTGCCATTTGTAGTTAACTTACGCTGGAGAGAACCCGAAAGAATACGGCCTTCTGGAGAAGTGAATGTAAATGTACCTTGTACTTCCCCATTCATGCGCCAATCACCCTTAACCGAGCCATTAGCATCAAATGAAATCTTTTTATCAGATACCTCTACTTCATTCTTAGTATTGAACTTAAGTTTTTCTACGGTATTTTCAGTTTTGATGTTTAATTTTTGCTGACCATCCAAGACGACCGTTGCTTCAATGTCATACTTAGGATGTTGTATTTGGAATTTGGAATTTAGCTCAATTTTATGCTTAGGATCTGTTTTAGGAGATTCCACTAAGGCCGTCATTTCTCCCTTTCCGTTTTTGGCTAATTTAAAATCGGCTTGAGCAGTAACAACGTTCTTGACCACTACATTCACTTTACCTGAAGTGACTTTATCTTGAGGATGTTGAGTGTCAGCTAATACTTTAATAATTTCAGCATTATCACGTGACACTTTTAATTCTGAGTTAGTTTTTTCAGGCGATCCAATTACTTTCAAAATCCATTCGGTTGGTTTGTCTTTTCCGCTAACTTGAGCAGAACCTTGCAAATCAATGTAAATATCTTGTTGTGTGTAACGTTGGCCTAATTCACCTTTTAATGTCAGTGCCGATCCCCAGCTGGTCGTAACAACGTTATCCAAAATAAAGTGATTATTGACTACATCACACTTGGATAGTATATCTATAAAGTGTTGGTTAAGTTTCGCATTAACAGATAATTGGTAATCATTCTGAGCTTTTTGATTGGCAGTGTATTTAACTGCAACACTAGCAATCTTTTTTCCGCTACTTCCGTCTACATTAACTTCAAATTTGTTTTTACCCTGGGTTTGACCTTGCACCTTTAATGAACCAACATTATTTTGATTATGTTTAACGTTTACTGATGAAGTAAACTTGCTGGAAGCTATTGGATTTGAGCCTTCTTGCTTGACAAATTCAACTACGTTATTAGAACTGGCTTCCCATTTGCCAAATTTACTTATGACTTCCACGTTAACCAGCTGTTCACCTATTTTAACATAAGCTGAAGTACCATAAACACTTTCAGGCTTTTTGACATCATTAACAAACAAGCCTGCAGCGTATTCTCCGCCAGCGATTTTGAGGTTGCTCTTAATGAGAACTGTATCTTCATTCGATGTTAACTGTAATTCTGTAGAAACAGAAGATGGTCCCAAATCGGCCCAACCGTTAAGGATGGCGCGGTTATTGTCCTTGTTCGATATCTGAAGGTTTTCAAAGTCCAGCCTGTTTTGGTCGCCAGATTTTTTTACTAAGACACGACCGTCCACACGATATCCATTAATTTCGTTGCTAACTCCACCATTAGCATCTTGTACTTCAATTACGGGTCTGTATTCATTGCCATTCTTAAGGAAACCCAACTTGCTTTTCTTAATATCCTTATCTTGTTCATACTGGGCGTACCAGACCAATTCTTTGTCATCATTGTTTAATCCGGCTTCAACCGCTAAGTGATAGCGGACATTGTCCAATGAAGCACGACCATAGTAACGAGGTTTTGATCCTAATTCAACTGTCAAAGAAGTATCATGTGATTCCTTGGATCCAGGCGTACTGTAGTCCAATTTCCATTGTACAATATTTTCTTTTTGATCGTTATAGTACCCCTTAAAGTTAAAGTGTCGTTCTGTTATTATGTAAACAGAAAACTCAAATGGCTCTGACAGATCATTTTCCATACTCAAATCTAAGCTACTACCTATAACACACGGTGTAAAACCTAAACTTTCAAATTGATTGTAGCAACTTTCAACATTAGGAGCATTACTATCAGCTTTGTTGCTCTTCAAAGGTATTGATTTAATTGATTTATCCTGTTCAGCAATATAGAAATCATTTTGCAATTTCAAATCAATAAGTTCTATTTTTTCTCGAGGTAATTCAACATTTATATCAAAACCCGAACCTTCATGTGTGATAGTTAAATCAATAGAATTTCCGGTTGCAGTGTGCGCTGTGAAAATACTGCGTAAACCGGATGATAACACTAGTGCATTAAAGCCAAATTTGAGATTCACATTGGTATCAACACTTGGTATGAATTTGAATTTATATTTTGAATTGTACCAGTTAGACTGCATTAAATTTTCAACATCAACACTAACACCAAAGTCCATTTTATTAGCCATAAATCCATCAGAAACCAACTCCAATTGTACACCAACGCCTGTTGGGTATAAAATTTCGGTGTCCATAAAGAAATTATGGCAAATGAATTCCTTATTATAGTTTGTTAAATCCTTTTTAGCTTTTTCGAAAGCTTCGCTAAATTCCTTTGCAATTTCATCAAACGTGCTAGGTATATTATCGCCCAAACTTAAAAACAAAATCTCAGAACCAAATAATTTAAGGGAAAGATCTAAATTCAAATCGCTAACTGTTTTAGCACCGTAAGACTTGTACTTTTTGGCTATTTTGGAGCTGTCGTCAGCTATTGAACGGCGAGAACGTTTACCATCAACATTTTCTACTTTGCCTAAAATTTCGCTCAAGTCCTTGTTAACTAAACCTTTAGGTCCCAAGAAATATTCCAGAACATTTTCTAAATTTTCTTGACGAATACTTGCATCCAAAATATTCATATTGATGCCATAATCTTCGGCTTTTACATTTAGTCGGGCTGAACGTGGTAGAAAACCATTTTGAGAGTATATCAATTTATAGTCTGCACTCGCACTTAAACCTAATGCCTCCATCTTGTAAGACACTTCGTTATTGTAACTGTATCTTCTAAAGTCTTTGGGGAAATTTTTAGTAACACGAATGTTGCTCAAATAACGACGCTGTAACTCCTTGCTTTCGTCAGTAGAGTCACGAATAGCTCTAAGGCTAGACGTTATAAAACCACCAACTTGATGGACTGTTTCACTGTTAACAATTCTGGCGATTTCATTCGCCAATTCCCCGGAGGGACATTGAATCGCTGTCAAAAACGCTTCAATACGTAATTCCGAATCTTCATTGCGATCAGCTAAAAGCTCCAATGCCTTCTGTTGTAAATTTGCATCACATTTACCTGCCGAAAAAGCTTGCAATGCAGCTACGCGTATGCGATTAGATCGTCCTTGTGCAACACATTCGTTCAAAGAAACAGCAACACTATTAGCCAAATGACGTGTGTTTCCAATTCCCTTTAGTACATAAAGAATTCGTTCTTCATCTTTCTTGGTGTTTGGTTTGCAGCGTTTAAGAGACTCGGAGAATTTCTTCGAGATGGTATCAACTTCGCCGTTTTTGCAACCATTACGTTCGCAATATTTTGAAACTAAGCTACCAACGGCTAAGTAAATCTCCTTAATAGCACTCGGATTCAAAAGAGCCTGGATTAAAGATTTATAATTAAAATTTAAGAACTTTTCATAAAACAATTTTAGAAAATAAAATACTACATATATCATATATTTAATGATATTCGGCTGTTTAAGAAAATAATTGATATTATATAATATACTTTTTTATTAAGTCTCTTTGTAAGTTTGTTTGTTTGTGCGTGCGCCTATCACGGCTAAACGACTGAACCGATTAAAATTAAATTTGAAACACGGGTAGATACTTGTGCTTATGGTAAAATAGAGTATTTAAATTTTTAAATAGCGGACCAGGAGGATAATACTAGAGTGCTCGATTTCGGCACATTGTATTTTAAAACAATCTAGTGTGTGTATTATAGTTGTAATAGTATAAATATTTTGAATTTAATAAACAAATAAAAAAAGGAGAAAGCGGACATTTTTATCCGTCTGAATCAATTTTAACCAAGTCTCGATTAACCGATATTAATTAAATTCAAAACATAGATAGGTCCTCATCTATATCTGTTTCCATAGCTAGGACCTAGATGTGACAAAAAGGGAAAAAACGCACATTTACGTCCGTACCTACATTAAAATTTAAAAAATAGCTAGATATTTATTTAACAAAATGCGCAATCTATCTATCAATCTACAAGTTTTATTTTTTTTTTTTTTTTTTTTTTTTTTTGTTCTGTAAAGCACCAAAATACGGATGGAAATTCATTTCTTAGCTCTGATATTATTTCAGACTAAAAAGGAATTATTGCAAAACTGCAAATAATTTAAATATTAAAAGCTTAATTATAAAAAAATTAAACTGAGATTGTTTTTTACTACCTTTCTTTTCACGAAAGAGATGACAATTAAAAAATTTGTTATTCAATAAAGACTTAAGATATAAATGAGTGCAAACAAGTGTACATACCGCTGCTTGATTTAAGGTGTCTTTGTCAACAGTTTGAACTAAATTCAATGACATCACAGCAATAGCTTTCTCTTTTTCATTGAGTTTGTTAAATTGTTTAAAGATAGCACGAGCAGACTCTGAAGTAGCGGTACGGAACAATGCATCCAAATAGACCTTACGCGCCAACATTTTGTTGGGCAAAGGAAAGGCCCCCAACTCCAACAACGTTTCTGTATCGGAGTTACGCATAAGACGAATCAATTCAACAAAGCCCTTGGCACTGTCTTTTTTCACATAATCATCCAGCTGCTGTACCAACTCTGTAAGGCTATTTTTAAGAGCTGCAATATTCTTAGATGTATAAGTATCGGGTTGTTGGAATATTATAGATACAGACAAGTCACCAGTGGCTGGAGCAGCTGCAGGAGTACCAGCAGGATTTCTTAATTTCATATTAGTAACAACCTTTGCACGCATACCAATGCTGTTTTGTCCAAGTTCATTATATTTATATTCTTCAACTAATTGCACGTTGCTTACAAGGCCCTTTTCAATTTTTGATTCTTTAGAATAATCAGCCTTTAGTACAGAGGTGCTGTCCAAGCCTGGTTTTGTTTGAAGGGCATTAGTTAAAACACCACTGTTAATTATCCTACGATAATTGCAAGTATTCAAGTTGCGAACTTTGTTTACAATTTCAGCGTTTCCGATTTTAGATACAGTAGTGTGAGTTGGACATTGGCCAAAAATATCTACTTCTTCAACAGCATCAGGTTTTGACTGCAACATCGATATAATGGCACGTTTGATATTTAGAGCATAGGCATTATCCCCTTGATCGCCACAGATATTCGGATCTATTTTTCCACCGACCATAGTAAAATGAACAGGCTTTTGTATGCCTTGCATAATCTTCTTTTCAACATTTTCTTTAGTAGCTGTTACTTTGACTGCGCCTAATTGCAGGGTATAACCGCAATTACCTTCAGAAAAAAGTTTTGCATTACCAGTTACTTTGAGGCTAGTGTCATCAGAGTTTCCAGATCCAGGTGCTATACCAACAGTCATGATACTGTCGAAGCTATAATCGTAAACATTGCCAGGAGTATACGATAGGTATCCGTTATCAGCTTAACAATATAAAATGTTTATAAAAATTAAAAAAATTACACAACATTACAAAAAGGTCATTTCTCGTGTAACTTACATTCTGGGCAACCACGTTTACAGGTGGATTCTAAAAAAAAAAACGATTAAAAATATTAATAATAGCAAAGACAAATTGTTGGTTACATAAACTAACAATAAACAATTAAATTTGAGATTTTAAAGCGTTCAGCAAAGCCAAATTTAGGTGTCCAAATAATTTTTAAACGAATTAAAAAAAGAACTTAGTCCATAACTTAGCCATTTCTGGCTTGATTTTGAATTAGTTTTTTTTAAGCAGATGCTTACAGATTGGACCCGCTCAAAAAAATAAAGGGTGTCCCCACATAACATACATGTTTTTATTTGTATTATAAACCGTATCTTTATAACTCCTAATAATAAAAAGTAATACAAAAATAAATCTGATAATTAGAGGGCGTCCCCATAGCTGAAGTAAATTGACCTATATAAGCCTATCTTTTGAACCATTATAGACAAACGCTACCAAATTAGACAGAATATCGATTGCTATGACCGTTATAGCAACAAGTATTAATATTAAAGGTATTAATTAAAAGGTGCCCCAAAAGTTGATTTAATTTGATGTATTTTACCATACTTTTGAACTGTTAGAGACAGACAGATGAAATCTGTTTTGAAATCGGTTATTTTTGCAAGAATTATTTAAGGTGAATATCAGAGTGCGCGTTACAAACAAAGCGATAAGAGTAAGGATAGCACGTTGTTTACTTTTGCATAAGCTGTTTAATAACATTAAATCGCATCACGCTTCGCTTCACATAAATCAATAGGCGGAATAGATTAAAAATAATAACCAAATAGCATAGATATGTAAATAAAAAGTTTTAAATTTCATATGTAAGTTTCAAAATCTTTATTATGTTTAAATATTATACCACAGGAATAAATCGCATAGTATGGTTAATCGGTTTCACTATTTTGGGGTACTTTTTGAATCCGAACTAAATGAGGCACTCTGGCCATATGCGCCTACTTTCAGGCCTTATACCCTTAAAGGACATGATAATGATAACCGAGTCAAAAAATTATAACTCGTTGGATACTATTTATAATTTTGTTTTGTTTGTTTTGTTAAATATTAAATATTTAATTTAATTAATGATTATTAATATCATAAGGAAAAGACAGTGTATTTAAAAATTCAGAACTATTTGTGTAAACAAAATGTATACACAGAAAATATCAAAAGAAAATAATAGTTCAACTAAAAATTTAATTGCGATCAAATAACTAAAATATCACATTCTAAAAATAATTTACATTAAAAATTATTTAAATTTTTATTCTGTCTTTTTTGTATTCTCCCAGAGATGAAAATTTTATAAGTATTAATATGCCGGTACTGAGCTTTCAAGTCATGTTCTCCTCTTTTTGGAAATAATGTAAACTTCCAATCATGGCGAAATAATACAGGTGGTCTCGATGGCGAATTCGTTACTTTCGCCGTAAACGATAAATGTCAAACTCCATATACAAAAAATATGTATATTTTTTTTATATAGTGTTTGACACTTAGCATATACGGCGAAAACTAATGAATTTGCCATTGCTGCCATCTGGTATTATCTCGTCATGGTTTGATATTTAACGTTTGCGGCGAAAGTTAATGAATTCGCCATTGCGACCACCTAGTATTATTTCGCCATGCTTCCAATTTATAACAGACGTGTTACCGTAGGTAAAATTTATTTTGCTCAACAAACAAAAATATTCTTTATTCCTGATTTGATTTTGTTAAAAAAATGTTCCATAAAATCGTAGAAAATGAAAAATTTTACTCAAATCATTTAAAATCAATTAATTTTTTTTTGGATTAATACAACATATATAAGTATCTCTGCAGGTGTTTAGTATTTTTTTATAAATTTTATTTACTAAAACATAAAATTGTGGTTTGTCTTGTAGAACATTTATCTATCTGATAATAAAATGTGTATAATTTTCTGATGAATTGCATGAAGAAACAAAAAAATATAAAAAATATACATATTTTTTATATATGAAGTTTGACAATTAGGGTTTCGGCGAAAATTAATGAATTCGCCATCGCCACCTGGTATTGATACAACTTGATTATTTAGATTTGGTTTTCGTACGGGAATGTTATTACGTGCGTATAAAATATTTCGTTTTAAATAATCTAATATTTCCTGACAACTATCTTTTATATATTTTTTAGAAAATTTTTTTATTATATAATAAGTATTTCTCCTAGCAAAATTATTAATTGAATAGTGAATTCGCTTTCTTCTCTTACCATACATATTGCACTTCCTGTAAAATTAATTCTTCAGAATTTCATTAATTGTTATTATTTTTTATTTAATTATATTTATGTTTTTCGAATAACGTCAAAGCTTTGAATGCATATTTATTTACTGGACAATTCATTAAAAAATCACGATAAAAAAAATTTGAATCAGCTTCTTTCTTTACTCATAAAATTTCAAAGTCAAATAAAATAGTTTGCAAGTAAAATTTCCATTAGTTTTTGGACATTTTTTTTACAAAATTAAAATAAAAAACATTGTCACAGTAACTTTCTAAAAGAAATTCTTCGCTTTATCAGACTTAAATACTTGACGATATTTTGTAATGGAACTATTGTGAGTGATATGTATGTTCATTTCTAATTATTAATTTTTATTATCATCCACTACTGTATACAGATGAATGTGAAAAAATAAATATTTATGCTTAGTAAAGCAATTGCTATTATATTTACCATTATTATTTTCTTGAATTAAATAGATTTATTTTAACTCAATTGCGCGTATGATTTCTTAAACGTTGATCTATTCTTGTGATTATATCTTTCTTTTTCTTCTTCATCACTTATTCAAAATGCTTGTATTATATTTTCATACATACATATGTATGTATGAACTAGCTTCTGTATTTCGTTACTTTAATCTTTATGATTCTTTGACGATCCACAAAACAAATTTAGTTTTTATTCTTTAATAAAACTGAAATTAAATGCAGTTAGGTGGAGCACTGTTGATTAATGGACAATAAGACGTATTTTTTGGCTTTCAAGATACTTAAAAGCGTTTTCAAACCCCTATTTGAGATTTAAAAATTCATACATATCATTAAAACTTGGAATATTTTAAGCCTTTAACGTCTACATTTACTCTACACTCGTGTTTTGAGTTTGAAAATCTTTTTTATTAATTGAATAAATTAAACTACCAGTAGCACCAAATTAACGTTAAATTTACTTTTCCATTTTATTTCAGTAAACAATTTTAAGTTAATTTAAAAATTATACTTTTCTTACCTGCATTTATTCCCCATAAAATACAAAACAGTGTTAGTCCTTGAACCGTAAGGCGTAGCCACAATTGGCAAGGATTTTGCGCCCTCATGGTGCGGCACGTTATTTCTGGTTTTAATATTTAATAAATAATTTAATTATTAATTGATTTCAAAAACAATTACACAAATTTATTTTTTTATATTATTGATTATTTTTTTGTAAGTTCACATTTTTTTTTAACAAACACTTGTTTTTTTAATTACTTCATACCTGCTGAATCTCAAGTAACCTTAAAATTTCTTTTTAATTCAAATATTGAATGCCTTTTAATTATTAAATATTTTACTTAAAGTTTATTTAAAATCTCTTGAGTTATACACTAAGATGAATATTATTTTGGGAGGACGACGAAAATTCCCGGCCGCATTCGATGAATGCAACTATAAATCTAAGTCGTATTATGGAAGATGTTGAAACCTTTTATAGAATTAAGTGAAAATATGAGCATGCAAAGGAGCATTAACATTAAAGCGCAGATAAATTTGGTTTCATATGTGTCACTCTAGTCGCTCTATTTTTTAAGTCTATCTCTCTCTCCCTTGAATTATTAAAATATCTCTGAAAGAAAATATCATTATCACACATACTAGAAAGCATACAGTTTGTCAAAAAAGTTTTTAGACAAATTATGTAATTGTTTTTTTCATTATTATTTAAAGAAAATGTTTTAAATATGCTTATGAGAGTTCTTATATGTGTTGTAGCTAATTAGTAAAAAATTATGTATTTATATCGTAAAAATAATTATATCATTGCTTTTCTTGTTTGTCTTGTTTTGAAGCAAGTTTTAGTGAAAGCAATTTTTATTTTAATATTAAAATTTCTTCGGCTTAATGTTTTTCGCTCTTGAATTTTAAGAGATTTATCTCGTTTCGATTCTTTAAAATTTAATTTTTTTGTTTATTTGCGTATATTATAAAGAAGGCGTATATTATAAATAGAAAAAGGTTTTCAAAAGCTAAATGAGGGGTTCTCCTAAAATATAATATAACATATGCCCACATTCTTTCAAATTTACAGTGGTATTTTAATAGTTGTGTGTGTTTTGGCTTCCAAATCACCAGCACTAATGTGAAAACGAGCGCTTTCGCATTTGCTTGCTGTTCCCGTTTTCACTTACGAACAAAAATATTCGAAAACATTTCACTGAGAGGTGAATTAGTCTTTCTAAACATAATGAATGATTATTAATGTAAACTGTAGACTTAATCTAGTAGAATTTTGGTTTATTTTAATAACAAAGGGTTTTAAATTGATAAAACAGCATTAAATTTTTTCTGCAAAGCTATATAAATCACCGAATATGTAAAAACGAAATAAGAAAACCGAAACACTGAATTTTAGATACATATGAAATCTAGATTTCATGTTGTTTTAAAACGTTACCAGAACACAATCGAATATTTAAAAAATATTTTTAAGCTTAAAAATATCTGCAAATAGGTAAGTAATAAAAATACGGTTGAACAACAGAGAAGAGACATTTTTTTTGCTTATTTTTATATAGATTCCAAAGATTAAATAATTAGGCTATTATATTTATTAGCGGAACTCACTCTTCGTAGTATATCTGCAAGTCTAGCCTTTATACAACTATTTTTGTTATGAAACGTGAGTGCCTGTTTTAAACGTATAGAAAGTTTACTGCATTAGCTGATTTTTTGAAACATTAATAAGTTATTAAAAAGTTAGATTTGTAAATCGGAAAAACTCTAATGAGAAAAGAAACACAAAAAAAATCATCAACTTTTTGCCTGGAAATAGTTCCAAAACTTTGCCTTTGGAAGTATGTAATAGTTTTAAACAAGATTGCGCACTTAGCTGTAGAAAATTTTTCTACTGCGCATCTACGTCATCATAGAATAAAAATGAGTGTTTATTTTAAAAAGTGTAAGAGATTTTTGGTGCAAACTTGAAATAGCCACATTACTTTTAAAAAGGTAAACGATTTGAACAAAATTTTAAATCGAAAGAAAGGAGATGTAGTCGTGTAAAACTTTTGAGTTTGGACTTGAAACTATTTAAATTAGGCCTTTTGCGGGCTACCAAAGTTTTTAAATTTTGGCTTACATGAAAATTCCTTGTAAATTAATATTTCTATGAAAGAAATGTATAATTATTAAATTTTTTAAGCAATAGCTCTACTCAAAGGAATGCGAAATTTTGAAATATTAATAAAAAAAATAAAAACTTAAATAAAATATTATTCGTTAAAAGGTAAATTTAAAACTATATATTAATTATTACCGATCTTAATGCTGAATAACAGAAAGTAAAGTAACCCCACCATTAGTTTTAAAAAATTAAACTAAAATCAAATTGTTTAAAATTTAATCTAATTTTATATTTTATTAAATATTACTTTTCTTGATATGCCGTAGTTGTCTTTAAGCTCCACACTAACTTTTCGAATTTAAAAATAAATTTTTGCTCTTAAAAAAGTTTTTTTTTTCTTTTTCGTCATATTTAATGTGATGAGCCTGTTTAATTAAATCCTTTACACGATTTTGTTTCATGACTAAACCGTCATTTTTATTTTTAATAAAATTTTCACGACTTATACTTTAATTTGTTCCACTTTCCATACCAAAATGTACTTTGTTTACAAAAAATATTCTATGCCCACGTCACACAACAATCTTGCAGAACATAGCATATATGCTATGTTTGCAACACCTGCAAGGTTTGCGATAGTAGTTTGCTACGAAGCGTGAGTTGCACTTTTGTTTTAACACTCCTTCAAAAACTTACTTTTTCTAAAGAAACAATCGTAGTTTGAGACAATAATATTTATAATTTTGATATTGTACTACATATGTATATAAACAATTAATGCTGGGATAGTGTAACACATTTTCCTGATGGCAAATCAAGCAAATATCCGACTGAATGATAAAAAAATGTGTAATTGTTGGAAGAAAATGTACTTATATAGAAAATGCATTATATTCGACTACCAATTAAGTTTTCTTCAACCTAAAAAATTTAAACAATTCCGTAATGTAAAATAGCTGCAAAGCAATGAATCATTACATAATATATTAAGTATATTGTGATAAGTACTTTGTTTATTTTTATTGTTAGTTGTATTTTATTTATTAATTTAATTTTTTATTTGGTAGAAATTATATTGCGACAGACTGTGTGGAGGCTGAAAAAGTAACATTCTCTGCATGTGTTTAAATTTTCTGTTTTAGTGGGGGACATATAACGGTACAGAGAAGTTAGTTAGTACATCATAGCTTAAAAATTCATAAAATGATAATTGCATTTTAAGTCTATGGTAAAAACTTCTTAATAAACACCTTAATAAAATGTTCAGACGCTCTTAATAAGGTGGTATTTTAATAATGTTGACCCGCCTATACAAACATAAATGATCGACATGTTACTATACCATATAATACTATCTTTAAATATATTTGTAATGGTAATGCCATATCTCAATAGCCATTCTAATATCTCCTACTCTTCGATTTATTCACACTAATTCTTTAATGTATGCATTTTGAGATTAACATGGTAAGTTTTCCAATAGAATTGTCTATGTTAAGATTTTTATATTTTAAAGTAGGAACAAAAAATAGCAATGTAGGTACTCAAGTTCAACTGTAATTTTTTCTGCTCAGTATTTTTGTTTCTTATCAAACTACATTTTGCTATTTTGGAAAAACAACAACATGAAAAACAAATAGAAAGTTGTTTATACGATCAAAATCTGTCTTATCAAACAATATTTTGTTTTAGAAATAATTAAATGTCAGCAATTAAACTTGTGCATTTTTTCCAAAAAGTATACAATTTGGAATAATTTTAAAATGTACATACATATGTAAGTTTGTATGTATTTCTTACAGACACTTGCTTTTTATTATTATGAACAATTCAATTACTACTTTTACATACATATGCATATGTATATATACTAGTTTATAGTATGTATCTTTTTAGTGTTTTTTCTTCTACTTAAACAAAATCCAAAAGGTTTGTACTTTTAAAAATTTTTTGTCTAATATTGAATTAGAGTTTCAAGTTGGCGATCTTGCACAAATAAAGAACAAGCGCTTCTTACTCTTGTTTACGAATGTATGTAACGAAAAAAAATTTTAATGATCAGCTATCTCTCAAGATAAAACCCTTTTTTGAACATTGACGTAATAAGGATTTATTATTTACTAAACTTTCTTTACTTTTTTTGGGTACAAAAGTGTCCTGTAAAAAACACAAGCTTAAAATATAGGTGCATTCTTGCAGTGGAGAAAGCTCTAGTTGCTTCTTGGGTTATTTGAGGCTTAGAATTAAAGTCTGCTGTCCATTTTCTTACTTGGTTCTAATTTTTCGTTTATACATATTTAAAGCGAAGGAGCTTAAGCGACGTATCTGTACTATATATATCCTGGACGGTTTGTTTTATGAAAACCTACATTAATAAATTGTGGAAGCTAAAAAAAAAAACACGATTTGCCACAAATTTTCAATACATATGATCGAACCTTATTCCACTAAAGGCGACGCGAGGCATGATATTTGTTCACAAAACCGTGGCGGTGTTTTCATTTTGTCACAAAATGCAAAAGACATAACACTGAAACACGCTTGAGGCTGCTGTAGTCTAGGTGGTAAGCACGTTGACTACAAATCTGACTGAACTGGGTTCAACCCTTGCGGCAGTCGAAAAATAAAAAATGTTTTTTTCTGTTTAATGGTATAAATACATAAGCAGAATTAACATAAACACATGCAGCCTCCTTCGTCGGTACTTCTTCATAGCATATTCGCCGGCGAAGTAAAATAATTAATAAAATAGGTATATCTATCTCCTTTCACCACCTGTCTTCTCTCTCATCTATCCCTTTCCTAAAGAATGTAGCACGGTTAAAAAAAAACTAAGTAGGCATTAATGCCTGAAGTGCTACTTCTCTTAAAAAAAAAAAAAAAAAAAAAAAAAAAAAATGTAAGTACATACATAAGAGTATTGTATTTATATGTTTAAGGTTAAGGTTTGCGTTATTTTATTTGTAATTTGTAAGCCTAATTGACCAATAAATAAATTACAGTATTCCACACATTAATTAACTTAATATTAATTTATGTAGGAAAGTAATGAAACTGCATTGTTAATTCTCACACGGTACCTCCGTAAGAAGTATCAGAAATTACCTACCGTCCCAGATACAATTTAAACACAATTTGATCTTAAATCAAATTTTAACTATCTTATCCCTTAATGATCGCTATGAATTTAAATTGAGACATTTATTTACAGGGCTATCAAATCAAATTTTCGTCCGTCTTTAATTAAAATTTTGTCAAAACAAAAAAAAAAGGAATTATATAAAATCTACATATGTGTGTGTATCGTTTACATCAGAATTTATATAAATCAAATGAACTCTGTTCTAATAATTTTTAAAAAATGTCTCCAAAAGCAAAACTTGTTAGAAAAAATATGGATGTCTTCATCAACAGTTTTATTGGGAAATATCCAATATGAAATGTATATACAGTTAAACCTCTATTATCCGGCTCTCGTGGGACCTGCACCAGCACGGATAATCGAAATACACGGTAAATAGAGGACTTAGATTTACATAATAAAAAACATATGAATGCTGCACGGATAATAGATGTAAAGCACGGTTACTACAGGTATAAATCTAAAGCACGGATAATAGAGGTAAGGCACGAATAATAGAGCAAAAAAAAACAAAAAATAGCCGAATGCCGGTTAATAGATATAAATAGAAGCCAGGTTAATCGAGGTTTAACTGAATACATACTTTAAGGAGAAAATAGGTAACCACATTATTTTTAAACTATGAGCAAACTTATTGAAAAATGTTGATTAAAATAAACATGATTCTTGCAAACAAAAAACCCACTTCAAAACATAACTCAGCTGCCTGTGTATAACGTTTCAAAAGTATGGCCACATAAATCAAATTATATTAACTGTTGGGATACCCTTTTAATTGCAAACCGAAATCCTATTAGGGGTCTGGCGATACAGATTCTTTGCCAAATTTAACAGTCTGTTTACAACTTTTTAAAAATATGGCCATATACATCAAATTGAATGAACTATTAGAAAACCCTTTAATTTATAATTTTATATATATATATATATATATATATATATATACAGTTTGCTATAACGGTCACAGTTGTCGACATTCTATTCAATTTTCATGCGTTTGTCTGTAACGATTCAAAACATAGTCCCAAATAGATCAATTTACGTCACCTATGGGGACATTCTTTAACTTTTTTTTTTGTTTTTAAAGAAAACCTTTTTTAACTTCTCTGTAATATAAATGAAATACAAACAAATACCTACGCGCGCTTACTAAAACTCTTGAAATGAGTTTTTTTTTACAACTTGACATTTTTACCCTTATTTCTTCTAAAATTTGGATATTTATCTTACAGCAACACAACACGATCGTTTGCTTAAGGCATGCTTTAAATATAAATCGTTAAAACATACAATAATTCTTATCTTCCTCGTTTTATATTAATTTTTTCCTTTAAAATTCCATATTAAACTAATAACAGGGGATAACTATGTTATGCGAATCGAATGAAAAATGTTAAGAAATCAAACATTTTGTACTGTGTAATACGGCTATCGTAAATTTATGAGACATTTATTCTTTCATTTCGAGAGAAAAGTTTATCTTTCCTTAACACGCAACTGCGTAATGCGAAAACGAATTTCATTCGAAGGTATTTTAGTTAACGAGAAAATAAATATAAGTTATATAATGTAAGTATCTATTTAACAAAAGCTATAAGTGATAGTTAATGAAATAAAACAACATTTAACATTATTATTTATAAAATATCAAAAGGAGCATTTTAAAAAGAAATTAAATTCTACAAGTGCAGTTTCATATTATGGTTAAAATTTAGCAAAAGGAATCCTCCAAATTCCAAATTGTTCCTCCAAGCAAAATTAAAATCCAAGCAGCTGAGGAAAACAGTTATCGTTTTATTATTATATTATTTGATTATACCAAGTGGGGTAGAAAAATATTGAAAACAAAAAATTTTTTTATTGGAGTTACTTTATTGTTCAAAATGACATGAAAAAATAGAGTAGGCGTGGTGTTTTTTCTGCTGCCTCGAAGGACACTATGTCGCATCGGTTCAAATACTTAATTTTTTTTTTCGTCTAACTGATCTAGTGACTCGGCAAACTTGATTTCAACACTAATACAGACGGACAGACGAACATCGCTCAATCGAATTTGCTATGCACAAGAACTCAGAATATATACGAGGGCTGCTATATATATTTCTGGCCTGGCAACACTGAGTGCTGCCAAGTGCAATCTGACATTTCCATTGGAAAGTTTGTCATTTTTAAGCATAATCGTACTCAAAACGTTTTGTCGTACGACCATTATTTGTGTTGTTTACAGTGACTTGAAAAAATTAATATAACAAAAAAATGGAATTAACTCGTGAACATTTTCGTGCCATCATTTTTCACAACTTTCGACGTGGATAATCACGACAAGAGTGCATTGATGAACTTAAATCTTTGTATGGCGATGAAGCACCATCCTATAGCACTGTGAAAAATTTGTATAATGAATTTAATCATGGCCGAAGCTTGCTCAAAGACGAATTCCATGAAGGTCGTCCAAAAACGGCTGTTGTGCCAGAGAACATTGATGCCGTGCGTGAACTCATAATGCAAGATCGACATGCGACATATCGAGAGATAGAGACATCCTTGGACATTTCTTCCACCAGCATACATTCGATACTGCATGAACACCTGGCCGTAAAAAAGGTTTGTTCTCGTTAGATCCCGCACAATTTGAAAGTCGTTCAAAAAAAGGCTTGGTGCAAAGAAATGTTGCAAAAATACGATTGCGGTGCTTCAAAAGACGTTTATAAGATCGTCACAGGTGGCGAATTATGGATCTATGCGTATGAGCCCGAAAAGAAACAACAATCGACCGTGTGGGTCTTCAGAGACGAGCAAAATCCAACGGAAGTTGTTCGTAGAAGAAGCACTTCGAAGCAAATGGTCGCCTGATTCTTCGTCAAAAGTGGTCATGTGGCGACTGTTCCGGTTGAGCAATGTAGGACGGTCACTTCTGAGTGGTCCACTACAATTTGTTTGCCTGAAGTCATCGGAGAAATTCGAAAAACCAACAAGAGAAGACGAATCATTGTTCACCATGACAATGCGAGCTCTCAAACATCGGCTCAAACCAGAGCGTTTTTGACCGGCCAAAACGTCGAATTAATGGGTCATCCGCCGTACAGCCCTGACTTGGCACCTAATGACTTCTTCTTGTTTCCGCTCATCAAGAAAAAAATGCGTGGTCAAAAAAGTGCTTCGACAACTGGTTTAAGAGCATGCAAAAGTGTATAAATCATACTGGAGAATACTTTGAAAAACAATAAAACCATTTTTGATTATAAATATTCGCATTTTCACTATTAGGCCAGAAATATATAGAGCAGCCCTCGTATACTTTATGGGGTAGGAAATGGATATTGTAAAAATTACACACGGAATGACAAATTTATATGTACTCTTTTTCTACTTTTTGTGGTGAAGGGTATAAAAAAAGTAAAAATATCGAAATAAGAGTGCTATATTCGACAATGTTGAATCTTATATACCCTTCACCATCTATATAAATCTAGTTTAGTGAAGTAACTACAATCAAAGAAGCAAATATTGGGGTGACAGAGAATGAAAAAATAAAAAAAGATTTGGTAGTGCATATATATAATTTTACAAAAAAATTCCATCGGCTCTTAATGGGTCAAGCATTGTTAGTATTTCCTTAAAGATCTCTTCAGAACCTATAAAATGATATCCATATTGATATTTTTAAAAATTGGAAAACTTCAGAGCCCCGTAACTCGGAAAATATGTGCGAGCACCAATATCTTCACTTGGTGCTTTTTTCTTATTTTTTTATTTCGCTAACGCCTCATGTATTTATTTTTTTTGATTGGAGTTAGTTTATTGTTCCGAATGACATGAAAAAATTAGAGGTAAGCTTGGTGTTTTGCCCGCTGCTCGAAGGACATGGACCGATCATTCTGTTATCCAATAGCACCTATTTCGACGCTATGTCTCATCGGTTGACATATTTTTTCTAGCTGATCTATTGCCTCAGCAAACTTGATTTCAAAACTAACATAAAAATGGTTTCGGCTCTTAATGGGTTAAGGATTTTTTAAAAATTTTAGAATTTTCTTAAATATCTCTCTAAAAGATTTAAAATGATACCCATATTGATACTTTAAAAAATTTGAAAATATCATAGTCCTGTAACTCGGAAAATATGGGCGAGCGCCAATTTTTTCACTTAATGTTTTTTCTTATTTGTAATTCTCTATCGCCACATTTATCTATTTTTTTTGTTTGGCGTTACTTTATAGTTATAAATGACATGATAAAATTAGAGGTAGGCTTGGTGTTTTGCCTGCTGCCACGAAGGACATGGACAGATCATGCTGATTTCCAGTAGCACCCCTTTCGACATCATATATGATCGATTGACATATTTATTTATATATATATATATATATTTTTTTTGTGATTTCCACACTATCATAAGAAGTCAGAATATATACACCTTAAGGGGTCGGAAATGGTTATTGTAGAAATTACACACGGAATGACAAACTTAGATATACCCTTTTTCCACTTATAACCCATTTTTTATTACATTTCATTAGGTTGCTACGTACATACGTGTACATATTGATTTTTTTTAGTGAAAGTTTAACAAATAATTAGGCCTACTAATATGTAAGTCTACGCCAGCACCAATAAAAATTAAATACACATATATTTTTTTCTTTTTGGTATAGAATGAAAATATTAAATTTTTATGTATATTAGTGAGAAAAATAGTAACAACACAATATTAAATGTTATAATATTAAAAGCTTACAGGTTATCGTAAGGTCAGTAAAAGCAATGCAATTTTAAGCGATTATTAAAATTACTTAAATAAACTCTAGCAACGGACAGCGTTTTTTCAATTATCAAAGTTTACGTTAAAAACAATATTGAATATGCAGCCAATAGAACTTTTTCAGAATCAACCAATTTTACATGGTATGTATCAATTGAATCAATTAAGAAAATAGTAAAAAATGCTGTTTTAGTCACTATTTTCTTTTTTCAAGAAACAAGGGCATTTCACACCCCGAGCACAGCTTTTTTTAATTTTTGAACTAGATTTGTTCCAAAATATATAAAACTTCCCAGATGTATTAAAAATAATAACAATTCTGGTGGTTGTAATGTGTAAATTAAAATTTTATAAAACGATTATTAAACGCCTTGTCAAAATCGGATTTACCAATTGTATAGCGTAGCCGCCGCGTTATTTCGGTATATTATATACAAAATGTACAGGCATGAGAACTTTTGACAGCAAAAGAACGCTTTCCGCTCTTGTTAAGGTATGGTTGTTACTTGTTGTATTATAAAGTTGAAGTCGCAAACATAAAAATAGTAACATTACCCTACATCTCCACTAGCCATCAAATTGGTATGAACATCATGTCGCACATGAACCCGGGTAACGTAGGCTCCCAATATTCATGTTTCGTTCATGTGCAACCAACTTTAGCCGAACATTTGCCTGAACAATGATGTTCGCCATCAAATATGACTCTTAGTATGATTCCTCCATTCCGAAATAACGCCATCTCTCTTAAATACAGAATTTTTAATTAACGAATTAAAAAAATCTCCAAAATAAATAAAATTAATTTTTGTTCAATATAAACATAACTGTAACGGCGAAATAATACAAAGAGGTCGCAATGGCAATTCATTCATTTCGCCGTAAACGCTAAATGTCGAACTCCATATATAAAATATATGTAGAATTTTTTTTATATGGTGTTTGGAATTTAGCGTTTACGGCGAAAATTAAGGAAATCGCCATCGAGTCCACCTGTATTATTTCGCCATGATAACTGCTTTATTAAAAAAAGCTGGGTTTTTTGGCTTATTATATATCTGCGTATTATTTAAAAAATTAAAGAATTATAGATTTTTTAAACAATGCCTTATTGTTATTGATTTTTTAAATAATGTCTTATTTTTAAAGAATTTTTCTTCTTCCAGAGCACTGTCCTTCATCGGACCGAGAGCAACGCTTGGCAATTTCTTATACAATCAATTGGTTTCTAAAGCGCCGTACTAATGCAAAAATATTCAGAATGAAAACTAGAAATATTATTAACTACGATAAAATATTTGTTTTTCATCATTAATATTAAACTGTTACAACTTTTAGAAATACGACCGGTAAGTTTGCGAAGTAACAAATTACACTCATTCAAAATAAACAAATGTATTTTCTTTACATTTTATAGTATTGATTACCGCACTTTATATTAATCAAAATATCGATAGAAATTTGTCATATGGTATTATGGCGGCCGATATCGAAGAAAAAAATTCGAGAAATAGCAATACGTAAGTTTTTCAGACACATATAGACACATAAATTGCAAAATAAAAGCATTTTTATTTTAAAGGACAAATATACATATATAAAGAAGCCGATTGCAAAATTTATATATGTCTCACACACGCAGTTGGCCAAAAAAAAAATAGTTTGCCAAATTGTACTCAAGGCAGGAAAGTTATGAATAAGCTTTCGGAGTAGCTGTCAAATAGATTAAATAGGTCTGGCAAGCCAATAAAACTTGTGAAGACAAGGCGAAAGGTACGTAGATTTATTTGCATTACAAAAAGAGAGTGCAGTTGCTTGTGCCAACTATTGGTTGTAATGTTGTGTGTTTTCTTTTGCGTGTTCAAAATATAATTGTGTTGGTTTTATTTACAATACTTCTTATGTCTGCACTAAGAGTCGGCATGTAACAAACCTAATGCATAAAAGAATGTGAGACTTCAAAAAAGATTTCAGCTATCTTTCTATGACAGTTAAAAAGTTTGGCCACGTACATAAAATGGCATTAACTGTTGCGGTACCCTTTAATTTTCAAACACAAATTATATACTTGTTGTTATTGCTTCTATGTAAATTTCTACAATCATACAAAAGTATGTCCATATACATCGTTTTAAATGAACTACTGCCGAGCTTCGATTATCCGTGATACGATTAACCAATAACCCCGATTAACCGTGATGGCCAAAGATCAATTTATTTATTAACTTTTAATTCATATATACATACATAAATACAATATACATTATAAACATGCGGAGTGCTTTTGTTTGCAAACGACGAGATAGAAGCATTAATTTTTTTAATGTAAATCTCTATGTTCACCAGTGTTCACCTGTTAAATAATAAAAATATTAAAAAATTTGTATACTCAAAATAGTTATTCGATTAACCGTGATAATCGATTTTCCGTAATGGTTTTGGTCATAGTTATCGACATTCCTTTAATTTATAGATATATTTTTGTATTAATTTTAGTGATACACAGTTTTTTTTTTAAGTGTTGCTCTTTACGGTTCATAATACACGTAAAAACAGATGAGGAGAACTGTTTCTAAAACGTTAGCATCACCTTTTAAATAAAGAACAAAATTTCAAAATCGGTTCTGAGGGCACAAACATAATCTCCTTATTTTTTTAAAGTCTGTTAAAAATAATATTTTATATTGTTAATAAAGTTTCTGTGCTTAATAAAGGGGTGTTCCTATACAACATACATTTCTTTACGTGTATTATTTATTTACGTATATCAATTAGTTAGCTGTCGACTGAGTGATATTTTAATATAGGAACGTTTTAAAGAAATGGGAAAGTCTTATATACAGTAGTTTCGATAATTTTTCCATTTCCATAAAAATGTTTCTGGCATTAATAATCTTCGCCCTTTTCAAAAGTTTTTTCTAGTTTAACTTAACTACTTTTTTAAATATTTCTATTTCTAACTACATGTAAGTCTTATTATCAGTATGTGATTACATCTTTCAAAATGACTCTTTGCCTATCTGTTTGTTTATCTCTATATCCATATACTGTATCATAATTTTTCTCAAAAATACTAAAAATTTAATGTTGTGGCTCACTTCTTTCATAAACAATTAAAACTTAAATTTTATCTTGAAATGTGTTTGTTAAAAATATAGCTAAATAAATATTCTTTTTTTCTGCATTTTCTATTAATTAAAAACTTTTCACTGTTCCTCTCCGTCGCCAGAAAAGTCCAAGCACGATCAAAAATTTCAATATATTTACAACAATTGTTGTTGGTCTTTCGTATAATTGTATATACAGACCAGAGCTGCCGAAAGTTACATATTAAAATTTTTCTTAAATAAAGAGTAAAAAAATGTATTAATTTACTTTACATTAAATATTTATTATTTAAAACTACAAAATGAAATGTATTACTGCGGGGAAAGCATATCCATATGCCCATTTCGCCACTGCTCATATAGCTCAACAGTGGATTCTACCCAAATTTTGTATAGAAAACCTAACCTCCATTAATCAATAAAGCAAAACGACAATAAAAACTCAAAAATGTTTTATACAAAAACACAGCATTCAGTAACTATTTATATTTTTTCGTAATTTAATATAATTTATAAAAAATATAGTAAATAGTCTTATTCCATATTATCCAAACAAATACAAAACTAAAATAAAAAAATTTTAAGACGTGGGAAAACGCAAATTTAAAATAAAAAGTTGCATGTCAATTTGTCTTGTTCAATGTTCATGAGTACTTAAGTCATGACTAAAATCTTCTACAATTCCATGGTTGAAAGGTGCGTGCTCTCACCATTAAAAAATACTAGTTAAGGTTTGAAATATTTTTAGTAAATCGGATTATCCTTTTTCTTTGAAAGATTGAGCTTCGATAGATTTTTCTATTTAAATTATTAAAAAAATACTGTTATTAAAGACAAATTTGAGTCTTATTTACTTTAAAACTTCAACATAATATGACTGAGAATTTTTCCGTAATAAATGCATACATACATATACATATGTACATATGTATGTACATATTTCATTCGGCACTTCTTTCAAATTTAAAAATTATAAAAACAAATTATTAAACTTTTTCTGTAATAAATATGGTAATTTCGTGTCTGTACCAAAAGTAACGAAAATTTGGCAAAAATATACCTCGTCCACACTTTATACATACATATTTCATCCGGAACTTCTTTCATATTCCTAAATTGTAAAAACAGTAAAAATTGTTGCATATGTCCTTCAAGCCAATAAAACGACGACTTTATTTGCGATTGAAAGTGTTAAGAAAAAGATATGTTAAGAAAAACGGTTATCAGAGATGTTTTGGCTCAAATAATAAAACTTTTTAAGTAATATTACTTTATTCATATCTGTGCCAAAATTTACAAAAATTTTGCCAAATATAACAAATATATATATAACGTTATGTGAAGCCCTCAAAAAGTTAAAAAAAATGTAACCAAACGGCATCACTGATACAGACATAAAACAACTTACAAATGCCGCAAAAGTCTCCGGGTGGCTATGGTTTCTTACTTTTACCGTTATAACAGAATTTAAATTATTTCATAGTTTTTTAAACAAAGCAAAGTTGGTAAAATATTATGTAACATAATAAAAAATTATATGTACAAGTTCTTCGCGATGTGAACGTCCAAAAAAAGATAAATGAACGAACTGAAGAATTATATGAATTACTCAACATCTTAAGTTACATACATAAGTGCGATAATTTTTTTTAAAGAAGTATTAAAATATAACACGATCGATATTCATTCAGAAACCAACCGATGAATTTTCCAGCCAGAAACACTGTCACTTTAGAAAATCCAGTGTAAGTTTTGATGATTAACGACATCATAAAACATTTAAAAATATTTGCCAAAAATAACTGGTAAAAGGGTAGTCTGAATGAGTGCCACATTTTTTAATTGTACAACTAATTGTATACTTGTCTTATACAGCTGGCCTTAATGCTCAAAAATTATCTGGTAGCACTTGGCAACATATCCTCGTGGATTTGGCAAGTTGTCAAAACAGTTGTATATGATATAAACATAACAGTCGCAATATGCAGCATTGAAACAACGACCAACTTCGACGTATGTTTAAACGCGTTTTTGGCAAATTACGAACTCAAGAAAATTTTAAATACTAGAAATAACGTGTCTTAATAAAAATTATTGTTTACATTTAACAAAAAAAGAGAGCAAAAAGTGATACAAGTAAAAAAAGAAGTTTAAGCAAAAACGTTAACAAAAGTATGTCAACGTGTTATAAGTAAATTTTTAAATTTTGCATATACTGAAAGTATAACTAGAAAATATTATTAAGTATTTAAATATATAATATTATTAATTGAATATACATATATTATTAAATTTGCCTATCAAGTAAAAAAAGCCGGCAATATAGGGAGTGTAAGTGACTGGGATGGACATTCTTTAATAAGGCTCTCTAAGATTTTATTTAGCTAACAAAATGGCACACATTGGAATGGATGTGCATTTACTTCCTACGAACCATACAAAAGTCCTGTCATTTGAAAAGATTTTCCTTATTAAGCGGATGTTAGCTGGTTTATATTAATGAACTATCAATTTCTTTAAATTTATCAAGTATTAAGGGAAAAAAGTAAAACGGCATGATAACTAGCAGACAACATTCTGTCTCCTCAGTAAATGGATTTAAAACACATTACAAATGAATCTGTGTGTGTGTTCACCCTTAAATAACTACAATACATCTTAACACACACAGGCAAACATAAGCATGGATATTTCATTAAAGTTACACACACACACATGTGTATGTGCTTAGAACGTGAATAGTTCGCATAAGCAATTATTAAACTGGTTTGCCTCGCCGTCATGCCTTTTCTTCCATCTTTTAATGTTTACAGACTTTTTGTCACCGAAGTTTAGAGTTACATTGGTAATAGCTATAGTATCCACACTCACAATAATTTTTAAGCAAACTTACGCATACATACATACAACCATGTAAACGTTCGAACATTAGTTAAATTAAAAAAAAATTTATTTAAAGTTTTCTTTTCCATTAAAGACCAATACTCAAGAATTATGACTTTCCTTAACCTCCAACTTTTTCATGTCATTTGGAACAATGAAGTAACTCCAATCAAAAAAATTAATGTATGGGGCGACAGATAATTAAAAAATAAGAAAAAGACACCAAGTAAAAAAATTTGCGCTGGCCCATATTTTCCGAGTTACGGGGCTCTGAAATTTAAATTTTTTTAAAATATCAATATGGGTATCATTTTTAAGCTTTTGAAGAGATATTTAAGGAAATATTATTTTTTTTTATTCTTAACCCATTAAGAGCCGATGTCATTTTTATGTAAAATTATACCAAAATTTTTATTTATTTTTTAATTCACTGTCACCCCAATAATTGCTTTTTTGATTGGAGTTACTTCACTAAACTAGCTTTACATAGATGGTGAAGGGTATATAAGATTTGGATTAGCCGAATATAGCACTCTGACTTGTTGTAATCTTATTTCCATCATAATAGTATGAAAATTTAAATCTCTCTTATTTTAAGCCAGTCAAAAGTTAAATTTTTCAATTTGTTGAGGTTAAATAAAGGCAAAAGGTTAACCAAAATTTATCTTTTAGTTGGCGTAAACTTTAATTCTATTGCATACTTTTAGGTTAAATATAATATAAAAATTTTCTAACATCGCTATAATACTCATGACTAAAATAGTACTTCTGTTCTATACAGGCTGGGCTAAAGTAATTCACTAACTTTTTCTTTACTCTATATTGCAAAATTCATGATTAACTCTAGCGCACCCTTTGGATTGTAATATTTTCTCACTTGTAAAAAAGTTACAAAAAACATAAATAACAGTTAGCTTTAGTTAAATGGCATATCCTTAATAACCAGTTTAAAACATCATAAACATAATGTTTTAAAAGATACACAAACATTTTTTAACCACTATAGTAAAATATACAAAATTCGCACATTTCACTGACAACAGATATTTTACGTTTTTCCCAACTTTCAGTTACAAGATGAGGTTAAAAAAAATCAATACGAAAGAAAAAGTTGTTTTCTTATTTATAACTGTTAAAACCAAAGATCCATTTTGAAAAATTTTCTGATTTTTCGAGCAAACTTATCCTTAGCCTATTTTTTACTTGAAGACTTTGTTTATTAAAATTAATTGCATGCGATTAATTAAGTTGACAAATCTAAAGTTTAAGATGTGTATTTTGGACAAGCGGTAACAAAATAAGATAAATCTTCAAAAAATCAGGCTGCTCAAGCCAGTTTGTTGAATTCCTTAGGACAATAATTTTGTGAACAACTTGTGGTTTTATCAACCCTTGTATCCCTTGTATCCCTGATTAGAAGTGTCCAATTTCAAGTTATGGTTTACCGTCACAGGGTTTTTTTTACGAGTTTGAAGAATAAATTGTATAGTACATTTACAAATATCAGCCACGTTTATGTAGAATGCTCATGGAAGTTTTCGAAAAGTAGTGTGTATATCCCAACAAAGAATTTAAAAAAAATTTTTGTTGACTATTTAAGATTCAATTTTATTGTTCCAATGTTTTAATTAAAAAACAGTCATGCGCAGCAAAAAATTTACATCTACATATTTAACAGGGTGATTCTGAGTTTAAAAAATGTACAACCAGGAAATTGATGGTTTGCTTTAGAAATTATTTCCTGTAACAAAATAATACTCACACATATACATATATTTTGACAGATTGCACTGTATATTTATTATTTTTTAATGGATTGTTTTATATATCAGAACTTTAATTATGGTATTTTCATACCATTAATTCTTAAACATGTATTCTCTTTCTGGAGAGAAAAATGCAGTTTGAGAAAACAATTTATAACGCCAGAATTATTTTAACATATATAAAAAGGCGAATCCATTACCAGGTGGCAGCGTAGGCGAATTGATTATTTTTATCTAATAATCATTACTGTCAAAATCCATATAAAAATTATCTGTACTTATTTCATTACTGTCAAACTCCATAAAAAAATATCTGTATATATTTTTTATATAAGGTTTGACAGTAACGTTTTCCCCGAAAATAAATGCATTCGCCTACGCTATCACCTGGTAATTGATTCGCTTTGATATACAATTTAAGTTAAATTTTGGTACGAAGCTACACTCTTTTAATAATAAACAAGCATATGAAAAGTACTCAAATTAAGTGACGATGTCAGAACTGAAATAGTAACCAAATATAACTAATGTATATCGCTTACAGACATAGCTTCTAATATATTATACCTCGACAAATTGTTCGTTACCAAATAGTTTGGCAATATAGATCAAATTACATGAAATTTTGTAGCACCCTTTTATTTATAATTTAAAATGTTAATTCTTTAAAATGTTAATATAGGTAAATTTACGTCAATTATGGGGCAACCCTTTAATTTTTAGATTTAGTCTTGTTTACTTTTGTCATTGGGAGCTATAGTAATACGCAGTTTTATTAATTTTAAAGTGGTGACCTTTCCGGGGGACACCCTTTAATTTTTAAGATTGTAAACTGTTTTTAAAACGAGGTCAATCCGTGACTTTATGTATTAAAAATAGTCGAGATAATCAATCATACATATATATTTTTAAAAGAAATAATTTTTTTAACTAAATAAAACCACGGAAATATTTATTTAAATCAACTAATTTAAAAAAAAAATAGCTTGATATTTTTGAAACACGAATTAAAATATTTTTAATTTCTTAAATTTATTACTCGAATTATTTTAGCATAATATCCAAATTAAATAAAATTTTAATTTTACGAGTCAGTGTGACACTGGAACGACATCTACTGTGATATGAAAAAAATAATATGAAAACATAAAAACACAAATTTGAACGCGAGCGCCGATTTTTTTACTTGATGTTTTTTTACTTATTTTTTATATATTTGTTTTTTTTTTTTTTGATTGGAGTTACTTTATTGCTCCAAATGGCCAAATGAAATAAAAAAATTCGAGGTAGGCGTGGTGTTTTGCCTGCTGCCTCGAAGGACATGGACTGATCATGCTGATTTCCAATAGCACCTCTTTCGACACTATTTCTGATCGAATAACGTACTTATTTTTTCTAGCTGATCTAGTGCCTCGGCACTTGCTTGATTAAAGGTTATAACGTTGCCATCTCCTTACATATTTTATGCTATAAACACAATCAGGTCAACCGACCTTCGACTGCAAGATGTCAAAAATAGAATACAAGCGTGCTTATGAGAGTATTTCTTTTAGCCGCTACGCGACTACACGGCTACTTTTGTAGCCCGTAGCCAACTACGGCTAATTTCTATTTTTCTTGGCTACAAAAAACTGATTAGTGCTCCAAATACAATGAATGCTATTAAAAACGTGAAAAACTATAATAGTGGCACCATTGAAAAATAATAATCATCTATTCATTTGCTTACATTTTTCATTTTCTTTTTATTTGTTAAATTTTCCATTTAGTTCTTTTTTCATCAATTTCTAATTTGTTTCATTTATATTTATTTTTTGGTTTTTTTTTTATTGAAATTGGTAAGTTTATAATAGATGTTTATTTTTTGTAGTTAGTGGTCGGTAGTCGTTAAGTGAATTAAGTAGCTGGCGACTTGGCTAATTTTCTAGCCAGCGACTTTTGTAGTCTGTAGTCGATGGTCGGTAGCCTTTGATTGGGTTTATAGCATTAGTGTGTTTTATCAATCTATAGAGAATTCTTTGCTATGCATTACAATATATTCCTTAATTATATTAAATGTTAAATTTTTATTTTTTCTTCAATTTAGATTAGCATTCTAATGGAATCGCATTATCTGCACAAAATATAAAAGTTAGCCTGGAGATCTAAACAAATTTGAAGAAAACTATTCCTCTGAATGCTAGTTTTACGTAACATGATTATAAAAATAAGATCGCTAGGCTTTAAAAAATGGGACGCTGCCTGTGTTGTTTCTCTGAATTATGTTAAATGCGATAAAGTCCTTTTTATAATATTGTTGACTGTTATCTCATCTTTTAATAAAAGTAATAGTCTAGACCAACAAGATCATAATAATAAGCACCATAGTTATGGCGGACATTTTGTAAGCGAAGAAGAGGCGGAAGCCATAGCTATCGAGGCGAAATTAAGGCTAGCAAAAATTCCATGTAACTTTACCACGAAGGCCAATTGTATAATTGCTGAACATCAAAAGTTGTCTTTACCGATTAAACATTTTTTACATCGTAGTCAACAAGATCCCAATGAAATTGTAGTTTCTTGGTTACCTGATTCAGGCATAATAAATAAATCTATACAAAGTTTTAGTATAGAAAATGGCTCCAATAACACCCGTTACAACACAAGTATTAGTAGTAATAATGTTCGGGAGAAGCTTCAAAGTGATTTCTATATTTTTGATTGGATTTTTGAATTATTGGCGTGCATGATGTTAGCCAGTGCTTTTGAAATTTGTCTATTAGTTTTACGCAACCTACGAAATATTAGAGTGGCGTTTTCTGGATTTTGGTCAGTATTGAATGTTCGTCTACAAAAGTGGTGTAACACTTGCGCCGCAATATCGTCTTCCAATAAAACTGATCAGCAGCGCAAGGGTAATGTAGTTATGGGCGATAAGCGAACTTTCTCTTATATATTCGCTATACTAACGTGGCGTGCTTCGCAAACGGCTAGAAGCGATAAAACGAGTACAGAGGATAATTCAAAAGATGAAACTTCGCAAAATACTATAAGTTACGGACAAGTGACAACCATGGGTGATCTTTTACTGCTAATACTCTTCACCCATGTTTATTATCAGAGACAAAAATTCGATAAAGAGGTTCATAACGATGTGAGTGTTGATCCAGAACAACTACTAAACGGTCACAAGGAAAAAGATCAAAGCAGTTCGGCATATCAAAAATTCTACGACAAGCAAAATAACAACAATAATAATGCTACTAATGAGCAAAATTATCACAGGCGTGCCGCCAATAAACGTTGCTCCCATTTTTGTGGAAATATGTATCAACAAATTTTGTCGCTGCAAGAACAAAAACCAATATTTACAAACCTTTCCCCGTGCACAACTAAAATACCCAATCTGACTTATTGCTCCGGCTTAGTATGGCACACCTGCTGTTTTTGTCAATACTCGTGCCGATCATGCTGCTACTGCTGCAGCAACTGTAAATTTTCGAACCAACGTTGCTATATTCATATACCTTTATATAATTCCATCTTTTGTTGCTGCTTCTGTAAAACTTTAAAATTTTTTCATGATGTCGACTTCAAATATTGTTGTTACCTATGCTGTTGGAAGGATGTTTGTTACCTCAGTGATTTAAATTCACATTCAACCAACCGTTGTTGCTGTCACTTTTATTGTTTACGTATATGCAACCGCTGCTACTTTTATAACGCCTTGGAAAATAAAACTTCTCTTTGGATCATTAATTTGCTTTTACTTAACAAAATAAAAAACACCTCTTCTAATGTCTATAGTCCAACCACTGACCACTGTGTTTGGAAATTAAAATGGAGCAATCAAAGTTATTCCATACTCTATGAGGTAGACGGCCAAAAATATTCTATAGAAAGCAGGTCCATGTTTTTGTATAAGCCTAGCTTTTACCAGTTCGCAGTTAATGTAATCAGCACCTTTTTTCCGCAGTATATGTTGACCATTAAAAACTATCAAACATTTTTGAAGTGGAAGAAGCTCCATGTGGCTGCGGTATTGATGGCCTTAATTGTAATTTGTGCATCTAGTGCAGGTGCAAACTACAACCACCAACACTTCTACAGTTCACTATTCAATAGGTGTAACAAACACTTTTCACAATATAATCATAACAAAAAGCGTCGAAGGCGACGCCGACGACGGCATCAGCATTGTAAAGCGTATAAGCCTCAGCATTACTTTTACACAACTCTTATACAATATGTTAAAAAACAAAAAACAAAAAAAATGCAAAAAAGAATCGTTAATAAACTACATAAAAATGCGATACAAGCTTTAACGCCGATTACAGCACACTATGAGTATTTCTTGGCACCACCGCCGTCGAAAGCCCCAATGGTACGCGCCATAAGGCGAGTGCGTGGTGCAAAGCCAAATATCGTGTGGTTGCTAATAGGTTTAATATGGTTCGAAGGACCAAAGATAGTTAGCTGTAATGTAATTATTAACTATCAAAACCATCAGCAGCACGAACAGCAGCAACAACACCAACCACAAGCCGGGAATAACCATAAAGAAGCAACAACAAATGCCGTTAATTCAAACTTTGAATATAAAATAGAAAATTTTAATCAATTGAAGACTAAAAATAGTAGCAATAATAATAATAGTAACAATAGTAATAATAATAGCAATAATAGTAATAATAATAACAAAAGCAAAAGTAAAAATGCCAGTAATAGCAGCAATAATAATAGTACTAGCAATAGTGATAAAAGCTCTACCATTTTAAGCAATAACATTCATCTTTCTGTTAGTGTCATTCCTATTATCAGCAATATACACTTTAAACATTATTGCAATAGTAATTATCATCAGAAACTCATACGATCAACGCAACGTGTTCAACGTGCCTTAAAAGCAAATCCAAATTTGGATACTAGTGTAACTTCAAGTGCCTATCTAAATTACAACAATGTAAACGACGAATTGGACTCAAAACCGATGCCGTCATCAGCATTCCAAACGTCTAACGAAGGTACGTAGCAATGAAAATAAGGCAAATCAATTTACCATATGGTGGGTGACAATGGCAGATTTATTTTTATCTTGGAAGTGTCAAACTTCATTTGAATAACATAATAATAATTTTATGTATGGAATTTGAGAAATTGAATAAATTTGCCATTTTCCATACCTTGTAAATTTATTCATCTTAAATAAAACTACTAAAAACTACACTATTCTATCATTGGAAATAAAAGAAATTTAGATCAAAATTTCTTGTCTAAGGCTCTCTTTAAAAATATAACGACATATAAAACAAAATAACCAGAACGAGACACCTCGTGCGGGCGAAAATCAGTTTGCATGCAATAGTCAACAGTATAAAAAAATGTTTATAAGCTAAGTTAGTTTGTATTTTGGGAAAAGAATATACACACATATTTAAAGCGGATGACAAACACGCACATACTACTAATTTGAAAAATAACAGATTTTTTTTACTCTACACAGTCTTATACCGCTTTCAAAAATAACATTTTAGATGAAACAAAAACCGGAACAAATTTAAGTCCATATTTTTATGGACATAAGCTCTACGAAAAATGAATTTTTATGTAAAAAGTAACAGTTAAAATGAAGGCATTATACATGAATAACCAAATTTATCAACAGTTTATTTCAGTTAACTTAAAAATATAAAAATACAAATTACTTCGTTCGGCTATGCTGAATTTTGTATACCCTGCACCATGAGTGAAAATCTAGTTTAGTGAAGTAACTGCAATCAAAAAAACAAATATTGGGGTGACAGAGAATTAAAAAATAAAAAAAATAAAAGCTTTTATGGAGATCTTTAAGGAAATACTAAAATTTTTTTAAAATGCTTAATGCATTAAAAGCCGATGTCATGTTTATGTAAAATTATATGTATATATGCTGTGCCAAAATTTCTCTGTCAACTCAATGTTTGCTTTCTTGATTGGAGTAACCTCACTAAACTAAATTTATATAGATGGTGAAGGGTATATAAGATTTGGAAAAGCGGAATATAGCACTCTTACTTGTTTTTTGATTGAAGTTACTTCATTGTTCCAAATGATATGGAAAAACTAGATGCAGGCTTGGTGTTTTGCCCGCTGCCTCGAAGGACATGGACCGATCTTGCTGATTTTCAATGGCAACGCTTTCGAAACTATGTCCGATCGATTGACGTATTTAAATTTTTTCTAGCTACATTCGTTTTTCAACTCACACTAAATCATTACACTAACACCTAATACTCTCTTCTTAAAATGTGAAACAAAGAGAATCGAATGAGAAATATAAACATGTTAAATGAATTAAAACATTGCCTGTTTTAAAGAGAATCGTAATATTACTTGATTTGTTTTTTTTTTCAAACCAAAAGAAATAACGGTTGATTGTCAAGATTGTAAATATGTAAACAAAAAAGACACGAATCACAGTTGTGATTCATTCGTCATTGTAATGAGGGAAACACACAAATTATTTGGAATATGTAAATTTTAAACGTAATATATGCATGTATAAATGTATGCATTTTGAAAAACACAATGCTATTTTAGAAATATATATAAGTAAAAACCTAATATATTTTTTTAAATAACATTTTTGTATATTTAAATTATTTTTTTATTATTAATTGTAAAAATAATGTTTTTACAACAGAAGTTCCAAATAGTAGTTTAAGAATATCTAATTTCATAAACATACATACATACATACATAAAATCTTTTTTAGCTTATATGTATGTATGTATTTATATCGGGCTAGACTTTAATAAAAGTAGATGTACAAGACCTTATGCAACTGCATTCTTAATGTTTCATTGTCACGGGAACTTAATACATGTAGATACGAAGTTTCGCAAGAATCGGTTATATAAAATAATTATAAAAGATTACTACTTAATATTAACTAAACTAAACAGATGAGTAAACTTTCATGCGTTAGTCAATCAAAGGTAGTTTAGAAGTAACTTATGCAACCGCCCTCGTATCCACTCTAATTATCGTTATGTGAAATTTCTATTGGATGTTAGGACAATATGGCCTAGAAATTTTTGATTAAAAATATTTTAAATATTTTAATTATTTTATTTTTTATAATTATTTTTTATTTTAAATACTATCTGCACACATAATACATTATATATGTATGTATGTACCTATGCATAAATAAAAATTAAAAACTATAATTTTTAATGACAAATTAGAGCTCTAGATCTTTATAAAAGCAATAAAAAACATATTTTAATGTAAATAACAATAATTGTTTACCCAAAACGCAATAGTATAGAAAGTAAAAAACAGGAATATTGCATTGTTCTTTTTAAGCTGTTAAAATCAACTCATAGAATTTAAAATGATTCGTAGTTTTTTAGTGTGATACTGTTTCTATTCATTTGATTCATGTTGAGTTTGTGATTGAAAACTTCGGCACAAAACAAATCGTGACTTGAAAAAAAACGAATGATTCAAAAGGCGTTTTGAATGCATTCATTCAGACCTCTAGTGCGTTAGCAAACTTGATTTCAACACTAATTAGGCTTGCCAGATGGCCTGGATTCGCCTGAATTTTCCAGTTTTTTATGTCTGGTCCAGTTTCCAGGAAAAATGCAATCAGTCCAGTTTTTTCATATTTTATATTCTTTTATAATGAAATTAATATTTTGTACAGAAAAATTGCATTCTAAATACAATGAAATTACAACTATATTTGCAAATGTTTAGATTTTATCTTTTTCTAATTCCGATTATTACCATTTTACTTCTGCTGCCTGCGAGGGAAATTCAATAATTTTCCAAAAAATATTCCAATCGATAAGACATGGTCCCTTTTTTAAAAAATGTGATTAAAATAAAGTACAAAATCTGTATAAATTGGTCTCATTCGTTCTTTCCATTCCAATAAGCGATGCTTTTTGCGAAAGGATCTTTTGTATTTTAAATAATTTATACTCTCAGGAGAGACATAGAATGAAATTATACTCGTAATAAGATTAAACTTTAATGAAAGTTGCAAAAATTTTCAAACTTTTTTGCATACCAATAAAGCAAAAGAGTTAGTAAATTCTGTAAATAAAAATTCAAAATATATGTGGCAAAAGACATATACTAAGTACCTTAGTAAAAATATGTACTTAATATAACGTAAGATTGAAATAAATTGTTATGTTAACGTGTTTTTTTTTTAATTTTTAATAAAATTTTACTTTTTGGAACAACAAGTGCATTTTAAACAGGTTCAGTTTTTTTTCTAAAATCCAGGCGCAAATTTTACGTTTTTCAGTTTTCAGGCTTTTGGGATCTGGCAAGCCTAACACTAATACAGATGAACAGACGGACATCGCTCAATCGACTTCGCTATGCATAAGAACTCGGAATAAATATACTTTATGGGTTCGTAAATGAATATTGAAGAAATGTTAAACGGAATGACAAACTTAGATTTCACAAGAAAAATAAAAACGTCAATCGATAAAATATAGCGTCGAAAGAGGTGCAATCGGAAATCAGCATGATCGCTCCATGTCCTTCAAGGCAGCAAGCAAAACACCACGCCTACCATTAATTTTTTCATGTCACTTGGAACAGTAAAATAACTCCAATCAAGAAAATTAAAAATAAATGGGGCAATAGAGAATTAAAAAAATAAGAAAAAATATTTTTTCCGAATTACGAGGCTCTGAAATTTTTAAATTTTTTGAAGTATCAATATGGGTACCATTTTAAAACTTTTAAAGAAAATACTAAAAGATTTCGAAAATGCTTAACCCATGAACCCATGTCATCGGCTCTTCATGGGTTAAGCATTTTCGAAATATTTTAGTATTTTCTTTTAAAGCTTTAAAATGGTATGCAGTACCAACATTTTTTTTATTTTTTTGTTTCTCCGTCACCCCAATATTTGATTTTTTGATTGGATTTACTTCACTTAACCAGATTTAAATATATGGTGAAGGGTATTTAAGATTCGGCATAGCCGAATATAGCACTCTCACTTAAGAAATAGCTCAATATAAGAAATAGCTTAAATCTCAAGTATTAGGTCAAAACTCTAGGAATTCCGTTAAAATCGGTTAGCCGAGACTTTGATAAAATTCATTCAGACACATAACAATTTTTTCCCCTACTGGTCCGCTGTTTGAAAATATAAATACTTTATTTTACCATGATGTCAAATATCTACCCGTGTTTTAAATTTCCTTGAAATCGGTTCCGTCGTTTAGCCGCATTGACGCACGCACAAGCAAACAAACAACCAAACTTACAAAGAGATATATAATATATATAAGATTATTGGAAAATTTTAATCCCCATTTTATTATGAAATTTTTCACAATAGTACAATCACATCAAATCGTTCAGAAATTGCAGAACTATTTAAAGCAATTATAGTTCTGCTTTCAAATAGGAGGTACCTGAGATTTAAACTACATCTAATGTTACACCATTAGTAACAGCCTTCTTAAAGAAATTATGATTTAATTAAACAATCTACCAACCTACTGTAACTTTAAATTGTCAACAACTGTATTATTAATGGTTACTTTCCTCCTTGCTGGAAGGAATTGGGTCAGCAGGAAGCCTAAAGCATTTTAACCGATATTATTGAAAAATTATTTAAACGTGTATCAAAAGAGAAATTAGAAGATGAACTCATCATAAATGCTATATCTTATTTTCAGTTTGGGCTTAATGATACTGTTCTCAATATTGGTGGAAAAAACTATTTCTTTTTTCACAAACGTATGATAGCTAGGCTTATAAGACTTGGACTTGGCCCTTATACGTTTAACAATCGAGAATTCTTCTCACAAATCTTATAAAATACCGATTTTGTTAATAGTAGACTTCCTTAAAGCAGCATTTTGGCATCACTACTCTGCAATATATTTTTACACGATTTCCCTCAGTGTAATAGCAGTTCAAAATCAATACTCAGCTTAATTTATATTTACCACTTTTCACCAGTAAAGAATTTAAGCAGTTCCGATTGTCATGACTATTATAAGCAATAGGGAGTTTAAATAAACGCGGCAGAGTTCGAAGGTATTTGTATTAAAAATGCATCAGGGTAATGCGCTAAATTTGTGGTCCCAGAAAGCTTTCTAATTAGCACAGTCATACATCAGATATATTTTGAAAAACTGTTAAAATTCAACAAAAATGCAAGAAACATCTTTGGAAAAGAAAGAAAAACTGCAAGAGTATTGTCAAATCTCATGAACAATAAATATTTGCCAATAAAAACCAAACTCCTCATTTATCAACTATGGTTCTACTGTTTGGTTCACAATGTCCGCAACAGTAGTTAAAATATCTCAAGATTTTTGGTCAAAATTATATATATATAGAACTAAACGATTTCCAAAAAATTATTACGACGCTTTTATCGGTACTCGTATGCCATGACCTTAGAAAACAAATTTTAGAAAAGCTCTGAACACAGGACAACATGCTTATCAATCAAATCTTTAAACACTTTATAAATGCGACAGCCTCTACATACCTTTATTGGTTTTGAATTCTTAATAAGCATTTGAAGAACGATCATGATCAAAAACACAAATTTGGCCTTGAAATCCTTAACAACTGCTGAACCGATTTAAATGAATTTAAAATGGCTTAAAGCTCAATGAGTTATTTAACAGTTGAAAAACTTATTCAAATATCTCAACAGTTTCAAAAAAATAATTTTGAGGCACTATACTATAAGAGCATATGGCTTATTACTTGCTTTTTCTTCTTTTGACAATAAAAATAAAATTAGTTTGTTTATTTTCGAAAAAAAGTGTTTTACCTTAATTTCTTTTTAAAGTTAAAAATTGTTTATTGTATCTTCAAAATTATTGAATTAACAAAAATTTTTGCGAAAATACCCGACTTCAAAACAGATAACCTCCTTCTTTAATAACTGTAATTAGTAGTCCTTAACAAACAATTCTTCATATTTAATAATTACTAGCAAGAAATTTATATCAACTGATATCCGACATGTCCGACATGTTTGAGCAGTTTTAATGGAAACACTTGAAGAAAAGCTGAATGCAAATTTTTGGATAGTTTTAACCGACTTCAAAAAAGACGGAGGTTATCAATTCGACTGAATGTTGTTTTTTATATTTGTATGTAGTTAAGTCGGTTTTTCTTGACATGTAGGGTCACATTAACGGACAGACTGAAAACTTTTTGAAGGTTGATTAATTAATTCTATGTCGCAGAATCAGTTCAATCCACGGTTATAGGTTTTTTGTCGCGAGTCGGTAAAAATTATATAAATTTCTAATGAAATCTGCTGTTTTAAGGAAACAAGATTTTTAGAAAATTTTCTTTTTTTGGTTGAGTTATGAGTTCGTAAAATTGTTTGGTTATTTTTTTTACATGGCAAAGGTGCAGCAATGTTTTGAAAAAGTTGACCTTTAGTGTATATAAAATTAAAACAGTTGCCAATTTTATTTTTTTATCCGATTTTAAAAACTTTAAATATATAAACAAAAATTATTTTCACAATTTTTAACATATTTTTGAAACTGTTGTCAAATGCTAAGTTTATGAAAATAACAAACAATATAAACAAATAAATAAATAAATAACAAAGTTATGGCCTTATTTTTTTGAACCGTAATAGGCTGAGGCTACAATTACACACAGGGTATGTAGTGCTAGGTCGATATAAAAGCAAGTATAAAAAATTAAAAGTAAAAGGTGTCCTAATAGTGACATCATTTTAAATTTATCCAAAATTTGTTTTACTATGTCCACTATAACAAATTTAAAAAATAGAATTAAAAATTAAAGGGTGACCCATACATGGTACGAAACCCTTCGTGTGCAAGTCAAACACACACTTGTAGGATTTGTTTTTTTTTTTTTCTTTATTTTTTTTTTTTTTCTTACGTTGTACAAATGTTTTTAAATTTCTGCTGCTTGTAAGTTTTGTTGAGAATTAAAAATATACAATCTATATACAGTGAATTAAAAAAATGATCAACTACCTACTGTTTGATGATTATAACGATTGCACAGTGACGAACAATCATAACTTTAATTGTAAATAATAATAATGATCAAAATTATGATTCTTCGTAAAGTGTGCAATCGTCATTATAAATGAAATTTATTGTTTAATTCACTTTGCATATGTAATATACATTATTTTCAATTTTCAACAATGTTTTAACGTAACAAATATATAAATCAGATTTTTACTGCGTTTACGTTGCAACTTTGCTCAATTGTAGCACAAACAATAGACTTGACCGCCTTATGTGTCCCGTTAATATTTTGATAATTATTTTTTATTTCTAACACTTACTTAAATATGTATCTCTGCTCACCACACAACAAATTCATCAACATGTAACACATCAAAAACACATTTTCCAACAACAACAACAATGATAATATTTGCTACATAACATTAATTAACAACAACAGAAAGCCATGCTCAAAGCGATCTTATGCGTTTGGAATCAATTAAGCATCAAATTTTATTCAAGTTAGGGCTAACGCGGAAGCCAAATGTACCACATCCCTTGCCAAAACAATTTATATGGGACACAATATATCGTGCTGATGGTATTAAAAGTTTTCATGAATTTGCTTATACGAATAATTTTCAAGATCATCAACACTTTACAACACAACAAAATGACCCTCATTGGTTGACAAATCCATCTAAAGCTTCCAACCTAGTTCCCATGCGCAGTTATCGACAGCGACAGCAACACGAAGATCACTCTGAAGATTTAAACGATTTTGATGATGGCGGTAACAATATTAAACTATTACAAGAAAATATTAATGTTTTACATAAGAAGTATGGTAAACAACAAACGCAACAGACACAGATTCATTCTAAAGGCTACAATATAGTCCGTCAAAAGGGAGCAACAACGAGATCAACGTCAAGAAACATGAATCAACTTTTATACACAACAACAAATCGAAACAAATTAATTAATTACACAAACAAAACGGTCAATAATTTTACGATATTAAAACAATCTAAACACCAACAATTTCATAAAAATTCACAACACTCAATAATACACCAACAACAACAAAAAAACCGAAGACAATATGAACAAACCAAACAACACAAAAACAATAATAATAAAAAAAGTAAAATTAATAACATTAATAATAATGTTAATAATAGTAACAACAACAACATTATTATGGTACAAAAACAACTTCACGACAACAATAAATATATTGAAGAAGCAAAAAAGTTTACATATCTAACGGATATCAATAGTAGTGACGATAGTTTAAATAGTATGGAGGAGTATCAAGAACGCCACTCTGATGACAATAAACAAAATCAATATCAGCATCGTAATGATCATGTGCATCCACTGCAGCTGCACACAAAACATGGTGATATTCTGAAAGATAAAACATCCGAGGATTACCAACGCTTCAACGTTGACAACTTTAATGATTTTGGTCGCAATGTTGGTATGGAAAGAAGCATTCCTAATGATGAACTTGAAATTCTTCACCACGATGAGAGTGACAATGACAAAGACCAAGACGACGACGATGGTGTTCGATTTCATCGAAATAATCATTATATGCATGAAAACTATGCTTCCAAATTAGACGCGTTTGATGAGAATGAAGACTTCTTTGGCAGCACTCAGGAGATAATAACTTTTGCTGAAAAAGGTAAAACTGTTTCTTATTATAAATTGTACTACTTTCATTAAACGTTCCTTATTTTTGTTTTGATTAACTGACGGTTTTATTCCATAAATTGATAAAAAAAAGGAAATCAAAATAATAAATTATCTTTGTTAAGCCCCATCAAAAGAAATTTATGCTTTTTTAGTTGAACTCAGAAGAACAATTCAACAACTTAAATGTGCAATCATTTTCTTTTTTTAAGTTGAGTCGTTTGTTGTTTTTCCAGCGGAATTTCTTTGTAGTGCGATTCACTACTTTTTTTAACGATTATTCGTTAAATTGACTTAACAACAGAATTGTCATTTTTGCTACTTAGTTAAGGCCCAACTATAATGTGCATAAGCTAGCTTTAGCTTATGTCAAAAATTCAACGAAAAGCCAGTCAAATGCTTAGGTAACTTATCAAAGAAATTTATGTGGCTACAATGTACTTATAAAAAATTTAGTAACTTATTTGCCCCAGTTGCACATTTATGTTTAATTCGTACTTTTGCCAAAAATAATTTCTGTATAAATCAACAAAACTTTAAAACGAAAAGGCATTCACATACACATTTACATATTTTGGTTTATGTTCTAAGAAAATGTAAAAAAAATTATTACAAATTATTTTCTGATTTGTGTTTGTGGTCAACCGTACTAAAAAAATGCAACGATCTTCATCTCTTATATGGTATACATATGTGTGTATAAATACAAATTTAATTTAAATACATATATGTATTATAATTGTAAAAAATTGGCCATAAAAAAATGTTGTTTTTTCTACATTTTCTATTGAACTAAAAACTAAAAAATTTAACAATTTAGGTCTTAATTAAAATTTTTCTTTATCAATGTATAAACCAAAGCACAATCAGCTGTTTCCGTACGGAAAGTGCGATCGGTTTCGTACCTTGCATAAAGAAATGAAATTTAACGCAACTTGACGAAAAGTTATCTTATGTACATTTTAGTTTACCACATATAATTTAATGTATTTGCACAGTTGTTTGAGTTGGCATAAGCTAGTATATGCACATTATAGTTGGGCCTTTACTCTTTTAACAATTTTTGCTGTTGCTAAAAACCAACTGATATGTTTAGCACGTTACTCATCGTTAAATAAGCGACTATAATTTTTGAGTTGTTGCATCTGTCGAGAAAATAAACGATGTACAACATATGTTTATGCATGTTTGTACGTTACCATAAACAAATAACATACATATTCGAACGCAAAATAAAGGCAGTTTGTTTTTAATTAAATTGGACATACTTGTTTTTATTTTATTTAAATTTAACATACCTGTTTAACATATAAGTAGATACACGCAAAACTTAAATTTACTTTCAAAATAAATTTATTGTTAAAACAAAAATTGCACATAAATACACTTAAACGTATTTAAGAAGAGGTAATCGCAACAACTCCAAAACAATTATTATGCTTTTCTTATTGTCATACTCTATACATCTAAGAAATAAACACATGCATGTGCTTCGATTAAATTCACATGTTTTTACTGTTCTCTTTTGTGTTTTTCGTTTATTTGTTGACGGGGATGTCAATCAATTTCAATGATGTCTATTATCGTTAAGATGAATTTAGTGAATCACTTAATAGTTACTGCAAACAACAGAAAATGTCGACAAATTTAACGATTGTCGTATTGCATAAAGTTAGTGATTCGCACTACTAAATAAGATAATAAATAAACTACTACGTAAATTGCCGCAGCCTCATCTATTTTGTCAGTTTAAATTTTTGCTCTTGTTTGCCTTTATTGCCGCTAATTTCAAAAAAAAAATTTCTAAAAAATACCACAAAAATCACTGATTACATTTAAGACAATTTTTTTCATCGCAAACCTGTGTTATCTACAATTAAAAAACTGGTAAACAAATTTTCCTTATCGATATTTTTTTCATTTTAATTCTTTACTAAAGTTGAAGTTCACGTCTATCGTTTGCCATTTAACACAAAAATTTTTACTGCATTTGTTCGAGTCTTATCGTTTTTGCTTCAACTCACAAACTTTACTTCGGCTCTGACATATAAAATGCAACAGACAAAAGTTTCCGAGTTTAATATATGACATCATAGTGGACTTGTATACACGAGAATGTGTCTTTTTGTTTATGTGTTTTTCAATAAATTTTTTTTCTCTTATCTAAGGTAAAATGTACAAGAACCATAGGCTAGTGGAATTTTCTCATCAAAGCAGTGAAAAGCGAAAACAAAAGCTTCACGTAAAAAATGCTGAAATACACATACGCATAGATAAAATTTCTTTAAAAAAAAAATCCAGAGCTGGCTCAGGAATAAAACGCAAAAGACTGAAAATATGGATATTTCAACTGATTGAAAACAATTACACTTACAAGGTATGTATAACACAACACAAAAATTCAATTTACACAAAATTTCAATTAAAATTGAAATGCAGTATTTATTTTAATTAAATTTTTTATTTAACTTTAACATTAATTTTCGCTTTTGCGAAATAAAATTGAATGCACGTCAATAGCAAGTAAAATTGAATGCACGTCAAAAAAAAAAACAAGTAAGAGTGCTATATTCGGCTATGACGCATCTTATATACCCTTCACCATATATGTAAATCAAGTTTAATGAACTAACTCCGATATAAAAATATTGACAGAGAATTAAAAAATAAGACAAAAGTACTACGTATAGATAATTTTACATAATAATGTCATCGACTCTTAATGGGTTATACATTTTTAAAAAAATTTTAGTATTTACTTAAAGAATTCTTTAAAAGCTTTTAAATGATACTCATGTTTATATCTTAACAAATATGGTGCACAATCGTCATTTTCTATGAAAAATTCAGAGGCTTGATGTCTTTTTTCTTTTTTTTAACTCTCTGTCGCCCCATATACGAGGGCTGCTAAATATATTTCTGGCCTGGCAACACTGAGTGCTGCCAAGTGCAATCTGACATTTCCATTGGAAAGTTTGTCATTTTTAAGCATAATCGTACTCAAAACGTTTTGACGTACGACCATTATTTGTGTTGTTTACAGTGACTTGAAAAAATTAATATAGAAAAAAATGGAATTAACTCGTGAACATTTTCTTGCCATCATTTTTCACAATTTTCGACGTGGATTATCACGACAAGAGTGCATTGATGATGGTGCGATGAAGCACTATCCTATAGCACTGTTAAAAATTGGTATAATGAATTTAATCGTGGCCGAAGCTCAAAGACGAATTCCGTGAAGGTCGTCCAAAAACGGCTGTTGTGCCAGAGAACATTGATGCCGTGCGTGAACTCATAATGCAAGATCGACATGCGACATACCGAGAGATAGAGACATCTTTGGACATTTCTTCCACCAGCATACATTCGATACTGCATGAATACCTGGCCGTAAAAAAGGTTTGTTCTCGTTGGATCCCGCACAATTTAAAAGTCGCTCAAAAAAAGGCTCGTGTTGATTGGTGCAAAGAAATGTTGCAAAAATACGATTGCGGTGCTTCAAAAGACGTTTATAAGATCGTCACAGGTGACGAATCATAGATCTATGCGTTTGAGCCCGAAACGAAACAACAATCGACCGTGTGGGTCTTCAAAGACGAGCCTAATCCAACGAAAGTTGTTCGTGGAAGAAGCAATTCGAAGCAAATGGTCGCCTGTTTCTTCGGCAAAACTGGTCATGTGGCGACTGTTCCGCTTGAGCAACGTAGGACGGTCACTTCTAAGTGGTACACTACAATTTGTTTGCCTGAAGTCATCGGAGAAATTCGAAAAACCAACAAGAGAAGACGAATCATTGTTCACCATGACAATGCGAGCTCTCACACATTGGCTCAAACCTGAGCGTTTTTGACCGGCCAAAACGTCGAATTAATGGGTCATCCGCCGTACAGCTCTGACTTGTCACCTAATAACTTCTTCTTGTTTCCGCACATCAAGAAAAAAAATGCGTGGTCAACGATTTTCGTCGCCAGAAGAAGCTGTTGAAGTGTTCAAAAACCATGTTTTAGAGGTGTCTCAATCGGAGTGGAAAAAGCGCTTCGACAACTGGATTGAGTGCATGCAAAAGTGTATAAATCATGCTGGAGAATACTTTGAAAAACAATAAAACCATTTTTGATTATAAATATTCGCATTTTCACTATTAGGCCAGAAATATATAGAGCAGCCCTCGTATTTGTTTTTTATTGATCTGATCGATTGGCTTATTTAAATTTTCTCTAGCTCATGAGCGCCTTGGCAAAGTTGATTTCAACCCGAAGACGGACGGAGAGATGGATACTTCGCTATGCTTTTTTATATTTTGTGTTGAGGATTTCTCAATGGCTGTTGTGTTTTTGTATATAAGATTTTGTGTTTTTGTTGTAATTTTGCTTTGTTGATTCAAAATAGTTCTCACGTAGCCAGTTTGGCTTTTGATATAATACTCTGAGTTTTTCTTTACAAAATTTGGGTAGAATCCGCTGATGAGCCATATGAACAGTAGCGAAATGGCGACATGAATATGCTTTCCCTGCATTCATATTCTCATGAAATATTTATATTTAAAGGAATCAAGCACAATTAACATAGATAAACATAGAAAAGATTCAAAGTAACAAATTTTCATATAAAAATAATGTTTTGTAAAAAAAATTATGTCCACAAAAAAAAATTATTGTCATCGAAGGGTGTTAGTACACTGCCATGGAACGTCTCATACACCAACTAATATGTTTCGTTGCATAAAGTGAATGGCAATGTAGAGAAATTAACTTCATTAAATCTCAAACCGTTGACCCCTTTTTAATTTTTTGATCAAATAATCCATCAAGGTGATAAGTTTTTGACGTTGAATAATCTATTCAATAAATACTCTCTTTGCTATTTATGTGTGTTAAGATTCAGTTTTTGTATCAATATCAATCCCCATTATTACATTAAATTTTTAAAGCATTTTACCCCATAAAGAATATATGTTCTTAATTCTCATGCATCGCGAAGTCGATTGAGCGATGTCCGTGTGTCCATAAAATGAAACGATGAAATTTCTTATGACAATTTATATGTACACGTAGTTATACATATATGGTGAAGGGTATATAAGATTCGGCATGGCCGAATGCAGCACTCTTACTTGTTTTAAAGTAATATGGGGGACTTAAATAATATATGGGACTTAAAATTATAATTTACAAAAAAAAAATTAAGTATTTTCTTTATTTATTAAATGAATTTCATTAAAAATATTAACATAATGAAAGAATTATTTACAGGGTTTGGATCATGCGGCTCAATTTTGTGCTTCGTTTGAAGTGGACACGTTAAATTTAGGTTGGAAAAAATTTGACATTACAACGACTGTAAAGCAGTGGTATTCACAAAGAGAGGGAGAAAAACTGAAATTACTTATTGACTGTACAGGTTGTGGAAAGATGTATACGGTTCATCTGTTTAACAACGACAAGGAAGATATAAGCGTTAAAGGACGCCATACAGCTGATGAGAAGCGTAATAAAAATATGACTGATATCAGCAGTGAACATTTTTACAATGTTACTCATCATAACGATAACACTTTGCCATACAATGAAACATTGGTGGCACCTGATAATGATGGCATTACCAGTAGAAGTAGTTTACACGAAGGAAGCTCTGATGAAGAAGATGCTCTGAACTCAAGCCGTCCATTTTTAGTATTGCATATCGAAGCTAGAAGGCAACGTCGCGTGCGTCGGCGGGCTATAAACTGTAATGGCGCATTACATGGTCAGTGTTGCAAAGAATCATTTTACGTTTCTTTTAAAGCCCTCGGCTGGGATGATTGGATAATAGCTCCCAGAGGATATTTTGCTAATTATTGTCGAGGTGACTGTACTGGACCCTATCGTACACCAGATACGTTTCAAACCTTCCATGCTCATTTTATTGAGGAATATCGCAAAATGGGCCTATTAAATGGCATGCAACCTTGCTGTGCCCCCATCAAATTTTCTAGTATGTCACTTATATACTATGGCGACGAAGGAATAATAAAAAGAGATCTTCCCAAAATGGTGGTCGACGAATGCGGGTGTCCATGATATTGGTATTTTATAAGAAAAAAGAAACAAATTTTAATCCTGTTGCTGCTGACGTCTATACTTACCTAGCGTTCCACCGCCTTTATTATCTTCAAATTCCATCCATGTAACTGATCATCATCATTCTTCAGAAATGGTGCCACTTAATAAGTTACAACAAATATTTTTATGCCGTCTCAAATGATAGTTCCATTGGGCAGCTCTTAAATCTCCGGCCTGCTAATCGTTAGATATTCAAAACTATGTATGAGCTGTACATAACTACTAATATTAATAAAAACTAGTAATTATTTATATTTTTTGTTAAAAATAAACCGTAAAATTTTGTATCATAAGCTATTTAGTATACTATTATTCTCTTTATACAACTAGAACAAAAAAAAAAAATAGTCTTTAAATACAATTAGAGCGGTTCTAATTTTCACTAACCATTATGTTACCATCATTTATTTATTTTTTTTTTTTTTTTTTTTTTGTAAAGTTTGTAAAATATAATCGGTGGATTTCGTTTGATTTAATTTAAAATAATAATTGTATTGCTAACTTTGTAAAAAATTTGATGTACAACTTTTCTTCAGCCGTATTCTTTGAAATGCTTGTCTGTAATGTAAAAAAAATAAGGCGAACAATAACTGACGCAATTAATTAAATAAAAACGGAAAAGCTGCTTAACTGGACCAAGTAGGAGTGGTCAAAGTGGGTGATAATATAGTGCCATTTTTTCAGATGCTTAAACACGATCAGTTAAGATAACCAGTCATTTGTAATAGTTATAATAGACTTTAAAATAATAATAATAGACTTTCTAAATCGATTTTAAGAAATTCGTTTTGATTTTATTTCAAGCGTAGTTATACCTAAAAATGTTCAGCTTCCACTGCTGGTTTCTGACTTATGTCACGTGAAATCCTCATTCTTACTGTATTGGCAACATTCAGAACATATTTTTTTCTTATTATTAGTTTTTCAATTGACCACAGCTAATCGGCTGAGCTAAGTTGTACAAACTAGAGTAAAATGAGGTCAATTTATTGTATATAAAAATAAAGAATGCTTAAATTTTCAGTATAACCAAACAAACGTTTCGTTTCCAATCTAATTGTGTTTATAGCACCAAAGATTTATCTTATATACACATACACACATACTTATGTATGTATTTATTATAGTATCGTTTCTCTTTTCTTCCAAATATACCTATTAAAATTATTATTCTGCTTTTTACACTTAATACTAGAAATAAACATAACAAATTAATTAAATTATTTGAACTTGTAAAAATTTGCTAAAATTTAGCAAATTTTATATATTAATTGACTAATGTAATCCAAACAACTAAATAATAAATTGCCAAATTTTTAATAAATAAAAGTAAAAATAAAAAAGTTGCTAAAGAATATGCTACTCTTTAAAAATTATATAATTTTGTTAAAATTTTACATATGTAAACAAATGCGCTGAGCCAGGTCCTTTTCTCAATAAATTAATGAAATTTTCTGCTACGAGGGCTGCTCTATATATTTCTGGCCTAATAGTGAAAATGCGAATATTTATAATCAAAAATGGTTTTATTGTTTTTCAAAGTATTCTCCAGCATGATTTATACACTTTTGCATACGGTCAAACCAGTTGTCGAAGCACTTTTTCCACTCCGATTGAGACACCTCTAAAACATGGTTTTTGAACACTTCAACAGCTTGTTCTGGCGACGAAAATCGTTGACCACGCATTTTTTTTCTTGATGCGCGGAAACAAGAAGAAGTCATTAGATGCCAAGTCAGGGCTGTACGGCGGATGACCCATTAATTCGACGTTTTGGCCGGTCAAAAACGCTCTGGTTTGAGCCGATGTGTGAGAGCTCGTATTGTCATGGTGAACAATGATTCGTCTTCTCTTGCTGGTTTTTCAAATTTCTCCGATGACTTCAGGCAAACAAATTGTAGCGTACCACTCAGAAGTGACCGTCCTACGTTTCTCAAGCGGAACAGTCGCCACATGACCAGTTTTGCCGAAGAAACAGGCGACCATTTTCTTCGAATTGCTTCTTCCACGAACAACTTTCGTTGGATTTTGCTCGTCTTTGAAAACCCACACGGTCAATTGTTGTTTCGTTTCGGGCTCATATGCATAGATCCATGATTTGTCACCTGTGACGATCTTATAAACGTCTTTTGAAGCACCGCAATCGTATTTTTGCAACATTTCTTTGCACCAATCGACACGAGCCTTTTTTTGAGCGACTTTCAAATTGTGCGGGATCCAACGAGAACAAACCTTTTTTACGGCCAGGTGTTCATGCAGTATCGAATGTATGCTGGTGGAAGATATGTCCAAGGATGTCTCTATCTCTCGGTATGTCCCATGTCGATCTTGCATTATGAGTTCACGCACGGCATTAATGTTCTCTGGCACAACAGCCGTTTTTGGACGACCTTCACGGAATTCGTCTTTAAGCGAGCTTCGGCCACGAATAAATTCATTATACCAATTTTTCACAGTGCTATAGGTTGGTGCTTCATCGCCATACAAAGATTTAAGTTCATCAATGCACTCTTGTCGTGATAATCCACGTCGAAAGTTGTGAAAAATTATGGCACGAAAATGTTCACGAGTTAATTTCATTTTTTTCTATATTAATTTTTTCAAGTCACTGTAAACAACACAAATAATGGTGGTACGTCAAAACGTTTTGAGTACGATTATGCTTAAAAATGACAAACTTTCCAATGGAAATGTCATATTGCACTTGGCAGCACTCAGTGTTGCCAGGCCAGAAATATATATAGCAGCCCTCGTACTATAATGGGCATTAAAAATATCTTTAGAAATATGGCGACCTTTAACAAAAGCAAAAAAAGTTAAGTTTGTTTTTCTTTATTAAATAATTTTTTATCCTTTATCACGGCTTGAATCACGAATATTACTTTGATATTCAAAACTTGATAACTAGAGAAAGTTTTCTTTATCAACGTTAAAACTGTGTAAATTGGTCGCTTATTAGATGTTCCAGTTTCGGCCGTTACATGCATATATCTAGATATTCTTTATGACAAGGTAACTTTGGTTCATCAGCCCTCTGCTTAACATTTCTCAGATACTTTTTAATACAGTTATAACATTTCAACATTACATTTGCATCTTAAATGCTTTTGTTTAATTTGCAAACAGAAAAATCGTGTTTGCCTGCACACGTCAAGCAAACTTTTTTTCGGTTGCAGTTCCTAGCACCGTGATCATACATTGACATTTGGCGCATGGGTAGAGCCTTTATTTCCACGAATTTGTCTTTTCCAATAAACAGATATATTACCGTTTTGACACATGTATGTCGAACTCGATTAACGTGATAACACGTCATCCTAAACCATCTTAGAAATTCTGCCGTATTTTACCTCGTGAAAGTAAAAGCAGTACTTTCTGTCCTTGAGAATCTTAATTGCTTCTTTGTAGCAAGAGAGAGAGTTTTATTCAAACGGGCATTCTTTTAAACATATATTGTTCACTAATTAACCCAAATACAGTTGAAAAACTATGTGTAGAATGTAAACGTTTTTGGCTTTTCTAAAAATTTGGATAAAGGTTTCCTGATGACCTGGCTTTATCAACCGGCGAAATACGTATAGATACCTGCTTTTCCAATCCAACAAATAAATTGCATTTTTATTTGATAATGTTATGTGATATTAGCGTAATATCATAAATAATATTATAAAAATTCCCAAAATAATTTTACAAATAGAAATCTATTGCTATTGGTAGGCCAGCCGGACAACTTGGATAGCTTGAATTTGGGGCTATTGTCGCAATACCTTTTTCTATTCTGACTTATAATAGTTAAAAGAGAATTTAAAAATTAAATACAATAGTTTTTTTATTAATTCAAATTTAATTTAACATTTTCCACTAGTAAAAATGTACACGTTGTTTTCTTTATGAAAACAATAGGTGTGTTTATTTACTAAAAATTTGTACAAATTTGTAACAATTGTTACTAGAAAGCGTTCATTAACCGAAAAAATTTGCAACGAGAGAGCGTCGAAAGAGCGTAGAAAATTGAGAGACAGACAAATTCTTGCAAGTGTTTACAAGTAAAATTTTTACTTGCAATAATTATTCAAACAGCTGTTTTGCGTTGTGTTTACAAAAAAATATTTCAAAATTAAGTTGAAAATTAAAATATTTTGAAAAATTTAAGAAATTGTCAGTAAATGTAAACTTTAAACACGATAAAAGTATAAAAAAGATAAATTTATTTTTGTGCATTTTAGGAACAACAGAAGCAAAATAAGATGTCTAATGAAATTGAATTGAACTGAAATTTTTTCTTTAATTTTCACAGACCGTGTGTTAATCTTAGTGTTGTAAATATTATGAGTTGGTAGCTACTCGGTAATTTACACTAAGCAGGCAAATAATTCAATTAGTTCAAATATATATTTGCAAATAAATTTAAATTAACACATAATTTATTAAATTACTTTTCTACTGTTTCTGATATTTTATTTTGCATAAAGCTTTTTATTACAATAAACATGAAAATTGTTTAAATTTGTTTTCTTTAAAAAATATATTTAACCCGTTTTTCGGCGGCTTTTTATTATTATTATTATTATTATTATTATTATTATTATATTTTGGAAACTATTGCAAAAGCGGAGCATTAACGTTAGACAATAGCGAACAAAAATTCTCCTTTTCAACTCACATTTGTTTGCGTCTTAATGTAGTTTCTTATTAGTGTTTATTTACATAAATAGTTCTTCATAAAATCACATTACAAAATACTTAATATTATATAATTATAATAATAATAACACAAAAGGTGTCAAAATAATAGTATCTATTAACGCATGCTTATTATACCACGCATTAAAAACACCATTTTATGAAAATCGCTTGGAAAAGAAATCACAAAGTTGGAAATAAAAATTTCTGCGACCTTATTCTGTCGTTATTTCCTATAAAAATTCTATTTGTAGGCAGGCTGTTATAACGTATAAACTTATTAAAAAAAGATATTTTATTCATTAATTTTATTTAAAAGTTTTTAATCACGTATAATCGTATATAGCGTATTTCGACTACATCAGGTACTAGATTAAATAAAATTGCAAAACTTTTCATTATTCTATAACAAGCCGTATTCGAAAAACGTCAGTCACGACAATGCTGAATATAAATGACCATAATCACATCATTTTTATAATATACTAGATGAACCCGGTGTGCTTCGCTACCCCCCTCGTTATTAAATAAAATTAAAAGTATTTATATAATTACTTCAAAAAACGCCCAAGATATGACGATATTAAATTTTGGGTTATATGGGCGAGGCCACGCCCCTTTGTCCACTCCCAACTTTATATAGTCAAGAATATCCTATTGCGAAAATTTAATGACGATTGGTCCAGTAGTTAAGACTATATTACGATTTTTAATTTTTCTAAAAAGGGGCGGGGTCCCACCCACTTTTCTCCTGGTACGTATTCCTAATTATCCCAATACCATATGTACCAAATATCGTCGACGTAGGTCAAAAAATTGCCAAAATATGGCGATTTAAATTTTTGGGTTATATGGGCGGTGGCACGCCCCTTTGTCCAATTAAAACTTCATATAGCCTATTATTCCTTCCAGAGTCACAGTAACATGCTGTGAAAATTTCAGGAAGATCGGTCCAAGGGTTTGGCCTCCTATAAAGCACAAACAAACAGACAGACATTCATTTTTATATATATAGATATGTATAATTTTTCCAAAAAATATAGGGGTAGTTATTGAGTACTCATATGTACCCATACATTACAACACTATTTTAACTTGCAAATTTTAGCTAGTAGTGTTCATTTACTTTTTCACATTTTTGAGAGTAATTTTGGAAAATTTCTTGTTACTCTATCGTTGGAAATTTTTACTAGTAAAGTAAATGAACACACCTAATGTTGCTAATGAGGATGTTATAAATATTGAAGTTATCGCCCAATTATATCTGAATAAAAAAGAGACCACATTTCACAAAAAAACAAGCAAGAATTTATAAACATGAAAACAATAATGTCACTATATCCTAACGTATATTTTGATTATACACATCAGGAACTGCAAATACGTTTCCATATTGTACTAGTTTTTTCTAGAAGTTTTAATAATTATTTTGTTTTCTATTTGCAATAAAAACGAATTAAATTTAAATAATTTTTTTAACACACAATTTATTTTTGACAACCACAACGTATACGTTTACCTGTTTTATTTCGCCATGTATCTACGGAAATATGGTCTAAAATTTGCTCCTGTTTTTATTTCTTCGAAAATGTTATTTTTTGATAATATAATTTAAAAGGTTTACAAAACATCACTCGTCCAAATGGAGAGATTCGCAGGCTATCAAGTATGTCAGCTTACGATTCAACTGATTTTGCGCGCACAGACGCCTACATGGTGGAATTGGCTGTGAAGTTCCTGGAAAGCGCTCGATCTTTAGAGAAGTTCCTAGTTAGGAAGTACTTCTGTAGAGTGAGGAGTTTGAAGACCGTTCGGGTTTCGAGGTATTTTTCGCCTGTGGACCTGTTGACTCTCTGGGGAGCTGGCCTTCTCTATGAGGATGCAGACCTCTTGTTTAACCACTGGAGGTTGCGTCCATAGCACTGTTCAATAATTTATATTGTATTTATTTATTTTTAATATAATTGTTAATTTATGGTTTTTTATGTTAATATGATTTTTTTATTATTTTTTATGTGTCATTCGTATTTTATTTCCTTTTCTATAATATGAATTTGTTTTGTTTACCATTCTTCTTTTTCCATTATTTTTTTATTTTTAGTTTTTAAGTATCTTTAATTTTAAGTGGAACCATAAGCGCCACCCTTTTATTCCTTTTTCTACCCATCACTTCAAAAAGTGGAAAAAGGGTATAACTAAGTTTGTCATTCCGTGTGTAATTTCTACAATAAAGTATATATATTCTGACTTCTTATGCATAGCTAAGTCGATTTTGCGATGTCTATCAATCGATCAAATATAGTGTCAAAAGAGGTGCTATTGAAAATTTGCATGATCGGTCCATGACTTTCGAGGCAGCAGGCAAAACACCACGCCTACCTCTAATTTTTTCACGTATTTTGAACAATAAAGTAACTCCAATCAAACAAAAAAAAAATATGGGGCAATAGAGATTAAAAAAAAACATCAAGTGAAAAAATTGCCGCTCGTCCATATTTTCCGAGATTCGGCATAGCCGAATATACCACTCTTGGAATTCTTTTAATTGTTTTTTTGTTGTTTGAGGAATGCACTAAAAAATATGTACCATTAATTTTAGATTTTGGAAGTTCTTGAAAAATGCCAGTCTGTATTTTTAATGGTATTGTTAAAATTTTTTATGAAACTATTTGGGCAAATAAATTAACTTGTACTATACAAAATTTAGGTAAAAACCACTGATTAGCTACATACATACATGAGCAGTAGCAAAATAGCTGTGCTTTCAACGCAGTAATACATTTTATTTTGTAGTTTAATTAATAAATAGTTCATGAGAATATCATTAAATATTTATATTTAAAGGAATCAAGCACGATTAAAGTAAATTAATCAGCTCGATTATGAATGACAATTCCCTGGGAATTTTTTCCCTATTCCCTGTTCCCCTATTCTAAATGAAAACTCCCCGGGAAATTTTTCCCTTTTTCCTTATTCTAAATGGGAATTTTTTCCCCGGGAAATAAGTAGGTATTCACCCTTATTCTGCGTTTCGATTACGTTCCCGCATTTAGTTACGCTCGAATCGAAAATAGGTATTCTACAAAAAAACCTAATCGAAAGAAAAAGAAGAAGAGAAGAGTATGTTCAAACCAGCTGCTTTGTTATGAAACGTATGAAATAGAAACAAAAAATTTGTAAACATTGTAATTGTTAAACTATAAATACAATTTTATCAATAAACAGTGATAAATACACGTATTAGAACTAAATATTGTGGAAGCTATAATTAAATAAACTCATCAGTTAAGTGCGGAAAAAAAGGAAATAGCCAACAGACTAAAAGCAAACGGTATTTGTGACTAAACTATTCCAGCGTGAGGAATCCTGAAGCGCCGGAGCGACATTTTTATTTTCTACACATCATTTAAATTATTATTATTAAAATGTCATACTTTCTTTCCAGTTTCTTTCTTCGTGGCCCTATTGCGTTAAGTGCATTTGGAACTTCTTCCCAGAATGCCTATACTTCTTATAATATCCAGACGCAATACATATCAGCCTTCGTTGGCATTATACTAACCTGCAATAAATTAAATAAAGCTTTAAAATTACAAAAAAAAAATATTACAAAATAAAGTTAAAGCATTTTATACTCACATTTTATTAAATTTTACACTTTTTTAACTACAAAAACAAAAATCGAAAAACTTTCCGCTAGTAAGTAAACAACTTGAAAAAACGTAGCTACGATCGTAACGCAGAATCCATACAATCGAAAAAGAAATCGAATTCTTACGGGGAACGGAACGCAGAATACCAAAGTTGACAAACTGAGTAATTTTCGATCCGAATCGAAACGCAGAATAAGGGTGATTATGAAAGTCAATTAAAGGGAGAATGCAATGACAAATATTGGGAAAAATTCCTCCAAAAAATTGCAAGGGAGTTTTATTTGAAAATGTAAGTATTTTAATTTATGTTGAAAAAAATATATCTTAGCAGTTTTTAATACATAGCTATAAATGAATTACTTATTTTCAGGTCCAAAACAACAATTAAAAAGCAATTGAAGGGTCTCTTGAACCAAACGCAAGCCCACCCAAATATTGCTCGTGGAATGTTCAAGGGAAGTAAGGACGAATTAAACCGGTTTTTGCGCAATTTGGAGGCGGAGTTGAATTCAGCAGGGCCACCAACAAAAAGTGTTTCGGAATGGAAGAAGATATGATTAATGAAAATTGTTCTTAATGGTATAGAAAAGTTTTAAAAGTTCAAAGGTTTTTCAGGTATGGTGTGATCCAAACAAGTACATTCGACAAAAGGCCGACCAGAACCTTAAATATAGTAAAGAAACTGGTGGAGGGCCGAATATGGAGCAGAAGTTCTCTGCAAACGAAGAAGCCATTTACGATTTGATTGGGATGAAAAAGTCCGTTGAAGGTATAGCCAATACGTTTGGATTATCCAGTTCTTCTTCAAACATAAATAAGCGAACAGAAGAAAATATTGGAGCAGAATTGCCACCAGAGCTTTTAGCGGACGACGATATAAAGCTTAATGAAAGCTGTAAAGACTCACCTCAGCCATCACCAGCGAAAAAGATAATAATACGAATTTTGTTAATTTTGTTTTTTAGTTTTTAATTGTTCTTTTTTTAAGTTTTATTTATTTTGTTACATTAGTATTTTTAATTCATTTTAATTTTCTTGTTATTGAATATAAAGTATTTTTATTTCGTTTATTTCTTTTTTGTTTTAATATTTGTTGTTGTATATTTGTTTTTCATACAAATTTTAAGTCAAAACAACACAGCTCAAAGCAAAACAGCTGACTTCAGAAATTCGAAATTCATTTCCCAAAATAGTATTCTCCCTGTTTGTTTAGAATATGGGAATTTTATTCCCGGGAGAAATTAACTCTCAGGGAATTAATTCCCTGGAAATATTTAGAATTGGGGTGAATATGTTATTTTAAATAATTAAATTTCAAAGGTGAGTAATAGGGATGAGCGATCCCGTGATTTTTGAGGAACATCGTTACCAGTGAACGTGATTTTCAAATCACCGTTCTTTTAAATAGTTACCGTGATCACCGTTTGCAGTTCTTTGTTATTTAAACATTCATGTTTATATAGGAAGTATATAATAAAGGGCTGCACAAGGATAAGAAAAAAGTCTTATAAGCAATCAAGTAAATTTCAAGTAGTGTGTGTATAGAACACTCTCATTTTCAAACACATACTTCCAAACACAAATGTTTTGTTTTGCCACCAAAATAGAGATTAAAGAACAAAACTGTTTTAGAACAACATTAAAGTAAAACATAACAGAACTAGAGCAAAAATGATATAGAATATCAAAACTGAAGTAGAACATTCAAAACATGCTTGAAGTTTTTGATAGCAGAATTAGGGTAAAGAGAAACTACAATCATTTTCGTTCTTCTCAATATGAGGTGTCGTCAACTTTAAGATTTGAAAACGCATAAAAATGGAGAAAAAAACATTATAATATCTGTTTTGTATAAAATGTTAATTGAGTTACTTTTTCAAAAAAAATTTAATATTTTTATATTAAAAATATAATAGCAAAATTGTCTCTTGCATTTCGGGGTTTTCAGAAACACAAATAGTAATAAAACTTAACAAAAATAAAAAAAATTGCCTTTATTCGATCGTACTAAATAATATATATTTTTTATAAGTTCTATACAAAAAATTTTAAAAAGGGTTCAGCAATTGATAGTAAGGAATTAAAATTAATAACACGTGGTTCAGTATCTATCCTTTTATAAAAATATTTTTTAAAAATTAATTTTTTATCCCAAGTTTCATATTTTCATATTAAAAATATAACAGTAACACAGCCTGTAATAAAAACAACATATTTGTATGTTTGCATATCATTTCTATATTGTATAAAAGTATTTTCTTTCAACAGCCTTTAATCGCATTATTTAACAACACTACTTTATTTTCGTGAGCATGCTTTGTAAAAGTTCTAGTGCACTCGATGTTTCTACTATGATTTACAGCTTTTTTACTTCATTGTCGCCTTTTGTTTTGATGTTCTACTCTGTTTAAAAACACAAGCACTAACAAAGCTGTTAAGAGAAACTTTTCGAATAGTGCTTGTTTTGTTTTAGTGAGAGCCATGTTTTGTTATGCTTGTTTTGATATTTATATTTACAATCAGCCCAATTATGAACAACAATTCCCCGGGAGTTTTTTCCCTACTCCCTGTTCCCTTATTCTAAATAAACTTTCCCCGGGAAATTTTTCCCTTTTCCCTTATTCTAAACGAAGTTCGAAAATGGGAAACTCTTCCCCGGGAAAAAAAAGTAGGTATTATGAATGTCAATAAATGGGAGAATGTGATAAAAAAATTTCCGCCAAAAAATTGCAAGGGAGTTGTGCTAAAAAATGTAAGTATAATAACTTTAATTTATAAAATAATAAATATAGTCAGTTTTTTATTCGTTATATTTAGGTCCAAAATAACAAATAAAAAACAATTGGAGATTATGCTTAATAAGATGCAAATTCATCCGGATATTGCTCGTGGAATACACAAAGGAGGAAGAGATGAGGAATGCACAAAGGAGGAAGTACCTGTGACATACAATTAGTTTTGAAAAAATGAATTTATTTAGTTAAGTTTTAAGTTTTTTTTACGAAATGTGCAAAACATTTATTTACAGTATTATTTATTTTTTGTTTTTCGTTCTTGAAGAATGTTTTTAGTTTTCTTTTTAATAAATTATATAAAAATTTACATATATTTTGTGTATTTCTTTGCGTGTGATAAAATTATAAACTATGACCAATATTGTTTCTAATATTTTGGGCTGCAGACATACAGCCCAATTATGAATATTCTCACGGAATTTCTTTCGCACGGAAAAAAATTTTCCCGAGAAAAGATTCCTCCAATTATGAATTCCGTGGGAATCAAATTATAAAAAAGTGGCATCATCGTAATTTGAAGGGAGATTTTTTGTTTATTTTCATATAATTTTTATTTTATAATTTAGAATACCTACTTTTTTTTCCCCGGATTTTTTTCACTTTGCGCAGTCAATCAAAAGGGGAAAAATTTATAATTGGAGATAAGGGAAAAGTGGAAGAACTAGCACGGAATTTTTGTTTATAATTGGGCTGATATACTGCTGTGAGGCTAATGATACCACATCAGTCTCTGGTGTTGAAAAATTTTCTGTATTTTCAATATCATGTGCATTGAAGTGTGCTGCTCTTAATCCACTTTATGCACAGTTGTTCTTCAAATATGTTTACCACTTCTGTTAGAACTTTGCTCAAGGTATATTGGGCCATAGATACTTCATAAAGTTGCACTCAATTTTACAATTGGGGATATTGCGAACGACTTCATACTTGGTTGACAGTGTGTCGTTAACACGTCTAACAAATACTTAAAAGCAGGTTTGTTCACCCTATAATATTTTTCAAATCTTTGAATACAAAAAGTAAAGAGCATTATTAAAAGATAAAATATGTATAATAGTATCATTATATGCTTACAATATATGAGGCAACTCAAGTGGGTTGTGCCATCACGCAACTCCCTTCTTGCAATTCTTTGCGTATTTTTGGAATGTTGTTCTTCCTCTGCTTCTGTTGATACAGCTAACATGTTAAACAATTATTACAGTTGAAAATAGTAAATAAAATTAAAAAGCTAAAATCGTAAATAACACAATTGTGATATTGTAAAAAAAGTAAATACCTAAAAAAAGAGAACTAAAATCATAATTAAAAGAAAATGTTTAATGTAGTGCTTCACATATTAGCTGTATCAACAGAAGCAGAGGAAGAACAACATTCCAAAAATACGTAAAGAATTGCAAGAAGGGAGTTGCGTGATGGCACAAACCCACTTGAGTTGCCTCATATATTGTAAGCATATAATGATACTATTATACATATTTTATCTTTTAATAATGCTTTTTACTTTTTGTATTCAAAGATTTCAAAAATATTATAGGGTGAACAAACCTGCTTTTAAGTATTTGTTAGACGTGTTAACGACACACTGTCAACCAAGTATGAAGTCGTTCGCAATATCCCCAATTGTAAAACTGAGTGCAACTTTACGTTTCTTTGCCGAAGGTGGGTACCAAACAGGTATAGAGAAAGATTATGAAGTATCTATGGCCCAATGTACCTTGAGCAAAGTTCTAACAGAAGTGGTAAACATATTTGAAGAACAACTGTGCATGAAGTGGATTACTTTTCCTAGATCAGCAGAAGAAAAGCAAAAGATTTCTATCCATTCATTCCAATCAAACTGTATATGGCCTCCTCACTTACAGAAAACTTCCATATTCGGTCCTCCCCCAGTTCCTTTGCTTAACTTGTGGTTTTGGGCGGCCTTCTGTCTAACATATTTTTTTTTTTTGATCAGACCATACCTGAAAAATTCAACATTTGCTTTTGTCAGCAACGACAGAATTTATCAAACATACCTTTTTCCACTCCGAAACACATTTTACGGGTGGTCCCATTGAGTTCAACTCCGCCTCCAAGTTACACCAGAATCGGTTTAGCTCATCTCTTCCTCCTTTGTGCATTCCACGAGCAATATCCGAATTAATTTGCATCTTATTAAGCATAATCTCCAATTGTTTTTTATTTGTTATTTTGGACCTAAATATAACGAATAAAAAACTGACTATATTTATTATTTTATAAATTAAAGTTATCATACTTACATTTTTTAGCACAACTCCCTTGCAATTTTTTGGCGGAAATTTTTTTATCACATTCTCCCATTTATTTACATTCATAATACCTACTTTTTTCACGGGGAAGAGTTTCCCATTTTCGAACTTCGTTTAGAATAAGAGAAAAGGGAAAGTTTATTTAGAATAAGGGAACAGGGGGTAGGGAACAAATAAAAAAATCACACATTTTTGTTTTTTTTTTTGTTTTTTTGTTGCTACATATGCATGTATGTGTGAAGTTTGGAAAAAATAGTTGTTGTTAATAAGTAAGAAAAGGAAGAAAAAGCTACACAGCAAAGAAGCTGCTTTGATAAAAATATGAAAGAATGAAAGAGTCAAAAGTACTTATATTTTTCTTTCACAAAGTAAAATTAAATTTAAGTTTGTTTGTGTGCAAATATAAAAGAACGTTCTTACTCGAAACTGTTATTTGATCAACTCAGTCACTGTAGTGACCAGTGATTTTTTAATCACAGCGATTTAATCACAGGTACTAAAATATCGCTCATCTCTAGTGAGTAGTGTAAAAAACATCACTCGAATTCATTAGAGTTGGCCAATATTTTTAAATTGATTCAAACGCAAACCTTAAATTTTTCAATATATGAAAAAATAGACTTATACCACTTTCAAAAAAAACCAGTTCATATTACAATATAAGATAATTTTTCTTATGCAAAACAAATAATGTTAACCAAGCCGAATCAATTGCCAGGTTGTAGCGATGGTGTACATAAATGAATTAGCCATTGCTACCACCTTATTATTGATTCGCCTTGTTTCTGGCTTCATTGTCTACATGGCGAAATCATGTACCAGCTGGTGGCAGTAGCGAATTTATTCATTTTCGCCGTTTCTAGAAATGTCAAATTTTTATATGAAGCTTAATATTTTCTGCAACGGCGAAAATGTATAAATTCGCCACTACTACCACCTGGTACATGATTTTACCATGGTTGTCTATTATTTAAGGCGAATAAATTATAAAGTGGTAGCGATGGCGAATTCGTTAGGTTCCGCCCTTATCCCAAATATCAAACTACATACATATTTGTATGTATGGAGTTTGACAGTTAAGCTACCAGCGAAAACCATTGAATTCACCGTCCCTACCGCCATGGCGAAAACATGTACCAGGTGGTTGCAGTGGCGTATTCATTCTTTTTCACCGGTAGCCTAACTATCAAACTCCATATATAAAAAATCTGTATACTTTTTTTAGGTATGTAGTTAGGCTACCGGCGAAAATCAATAAATTCGCCATCGCTTCCACCTGGTAATTGTTTCACCGTGAAGTTTAACATTTAGAGTTTCGGCAAAAAATGATGGATTCTTCATCGCGATCACTCGGTATTATTTGGCCACGGCTACCACCAAGGCGAATTGATAACCAGGTGGTATCATCAGCATGAGTACTGTTCGAAATAACGTCAAAGTTTGTTTTTTTTCAATTCGGTTTGTTTTTTATTTCTTGTGTTTTTTTTATTTATTTATACACATATGCACCTACACTCTCGATGAAATGATTAGAACCATTTAAATATCCATTTTTAGTACGTCATTTCTTCCTATAGAGAGCTAAATCTTACTACCATCGGAAATAAAATTTTCTTCAGATTCCAAAAATAACATCAAGACCAGAATTTAAGGCAACTGTGTTTCCAAAAAAAAAACATAAAATAAAATAAACAATTGTATGATTTAAATATTATTCTAGTAGTAGAAAAAATACTTTCTACTAGGATTAGTGAAAAATGACAAGAATAGTATATAATAGTGAATGGCAAGGCGAATTGATACCACCTGGTTATCAACATAATGAAAATAACGTCGAAGTTTGATTTATTTTTTTAATTCGATTGGTTTTTCGTTTCTTGTGTTTTCTTTATTTGTTTATATACACAAATATAACATGTGACTTTGCTATAGCAGCAGAGTTGATCAATTTGGTTTAAGCTCACATTATTATACAAATTCGAAAAACTCAGCAAACACAATGTGAATTCATTGAAATACATTCCCGGTATAATAAAACATTTTGTTTGCCAACAAAAGCTAAGTTTAAAAAACAGTATTCAAACATCAGTCATCATTCCTTAAGTCATACGGACGCAGCTCAAAAATTAAAAAAAATTCATCTACGGGGTGTAAAATATTGAAACCAAAAAAAAAGTAGACTGATGCTCTAAACACATTCGCCACAGCAAGATACACGAACACACGACAGCAAATGACGCTAGCAACATTTGTCGCCTTATGCTATAAACACAATCATGTCCACCGACCATCGACTACAAGATGTCAAAAATAGAATACATGCGTGCTTATGAGAATAATTCTTTTAGCAGCTACACGACCACCGACTACACGGCTACTTTTGTAGCCCGTAGCCAACTTAGGCTAATTTCTATTTTTCTTGGCTACAAAAAACAGATTAGTGGTGCCAATACAATAAATGCATGAAATGGTGTTTTTAAAAACGCAATACATTAAATATCGCTATTAAAAACGCGAAAAACTTTTATAGTAGCACCATTGAAAAATAATAATCATCTGTTAATTTGTTTACATTTTTCATCAATTTATTACTTTATCTCGAAGGGGGAACATCTGCGTGCGAGCAGATTTTTTTTTTTAAAAGTGAAGTTATAATTGAAGTCGCAACGCGCAGTTTTTATTCAACCGTATTTTCCACTTCCTATACGAAGGTATAGGTTGATGTGCAGTTCCTGGAGAGACTAGTTATATCAAAATACTTGTGGGATACCCTGGCGCTGTAGTTATATACCCCTGCCATTATTAAATTAAGATTAAAAAAAATACATTTTTCATTTACTATTTATTTGGCGCATTTTTCATTTACTTTTTGTTTGTGAAATTTTCCATTTAGTTCTTTGTTCATAAATTTCTAATTTGTTTCATTTATATTTATTTTTTGGGTTTTTTATTGAAATTGATAAGTATATAATAGTAATTTTTACTGTTTGTATACATTTATTATATTGTTTAATGTAAATGTTTAGTTCACTTTACATGCAAATATGGACGTGGACACTTCATACACTGAAGTCTTTGTTTCCACTATTTTAGCAATAGTATTTATAAAGTTAATTAAATTTTCTTGAGACATTTATAATTTTTTTTTACACAAAATCACTTAAAAAAATCAAGTTTGTTTTGGTTAACTTAAATACATACATGTATGTCAAAACAGATGTTTATTTTTTGTAGTTAGTGGTCGATGGTCGTTAAAAGAATTAAGTAGCTGACAACTTGGCTATTTTTGTAGCCAGCTACTTTTGTAGTCGGTAGTCGATGGTCGGTAGCCTTTGATTGTGTTTATAGCATTACACACAGCTTCATAATTATTTTGAAGGCAGCAGCTACATAATAAAAATACGAATTAACTGTATTTCAGTGATGTTACTTGAGCGATTTTTGAAGAAGCAGCTCCGATTTATAATTAAAAAAATGTTTTAACTATTTTGTAAGAGGCTATTAAAAAAGTAGAAGAATTCGTTTGGATTGTCTTTAAGATTGAAAATATATAGAAGTATTTCTCAGAAGCAATAATAAGTAGAGTAGTGAGTGTCACGTAGTTTCTTGTCCACTAAAATAAAAAATACTAAAAACAACAGTCTTTGATATCTATTAAAACCAATCGTGTTATGTATTTAAAGATATCCCATACGACAATTGAAATTAATATAAGTACTTGAACCAGCAAATACTAAGAACAGAAGTAAATTTTTAACTAAATGTTGTCCACACAAAAAAGGAATTTGAGTTTTATGTACATCTTAATACATTCGTCTGATATTTTTACAATTATTCTTTGTACACTTTCGCCATGACAATTGTAGTATTTTTAATTCGTCGGTGTGTCATTTCTAACTTTTTTAAAATTCAAATTTTGAAAAATATGTTTTAAGCAATTATTGAAAAGTATGTAAAAAGTGTTAAAATTTTTCTATATACAAAACTAAAATGTGCTGACAACTGTTTAAGTACAATTATACCGGTAAAATTGGGAGATTTTAAATGTGTTTCTCTATTTTTCTACGAAAAAAAATCCATGTTTGAACCAAGGTTCTAGAGGATCTCCTCACAAAATTTTACTCAAATCTATCCAGCAGCACTTATGAGAGACAGATAAGAATTCAATAAATAGGTATTCGTATTCCAAATCTATTATTATCTTCACCAGCAACAATATTTTCCTAAAATATTTCATGTACAAAAATGATCCTGTTACAGTTTTATTATAGATTTACACTTAAATCTTTAAATAAATAATTTTTATTTTATATTTTTTTTTTGTTCTTTTCGTTTTTCATAATAAGAGATTTTAAGCACTTATTATTTTACATGTCTTATAGTACTGACATCACTAACCTGTTTATTGTCGCCAATAAAAATATAAATTAGTTTAATTTGACTGCAGCGGCGAATTCAGCCCAGACAACAACCTGCCGCCTTGTTGCCTTGCTGTCAGCAAAATAATCATTCTCATATAAACACATGCATTATCTCCGTGAAGATAACAAACTAGAATAACAAACTAAACTTGTTTCACTCAAATCAAAGAGAGGAAAATTAAATATGGCTTCCTTAGTCTCTCACACGCATAAAAAAATGAGTGCTTTACATTAAATTGAGTGCTACCAAGTTGAAATCCAAAAAAATGTACTTAGATTTTATAAATTATATGGCAACATCTACATAAAGTACGCACTTAACAATGAATATCAGCTCTTCTTCTTTTATTTTTTATGGGAGAGGATTTTTAAGTTAACAAACTAACTTAACAAACCGGAAATGAAAAGTTTTATCAATTAAACAAATTTAATAAATTATTCAAATTTTAAAGCAATAAATTAAATAAAAATCGATATTTTATGAACAAAAACAAACCTTTTGTAAAAAAAAAATAAAAATACGTTACAACTGCAACTACTACTTGCGCTATCTCTCATACTACATATGGGCTTATATCTCGAAAACTAAGAGTTGTTCCTGGATGGGACCAATTGTGGATGAAAGCCACATATATTGCCTATAATTTGGTATATATGTGTTATTCGTTGAGCATATTTTCTTGAACCAAGTTTTAAAAAAAAAGAAATTTTCAACTTTCACTCATACTACATATGGCCTTATATCCCGAAAACTAAGAGTTGTTCCTGGATGCGACCAATTGTGGATGAAAGCCACATATATTGCCTATAATTTGGCATATATGTGTTATTCGTTGAGCATATTTTCTTGAACCAAGTTTTAATAAAAAAGAAATTTTCAACTTTCATTCATAATACATATGGGATTATATCTCGAAAACTAAGAGTTGTTCCTGGATGGGACCAATTGTGGATGGAAGCCACATATATTGCCTATAATTTAGCATATAAGTGTTATTCGTTGAGCATATTTTCTTGAACCAAGTTTTAAAAAAAAAAGAATTTTCAACTTTCACTCATACTACATATGGCCTTATATCCCGAAAACTAAGAGTTGTTTCTGGATGGGACCAATTGTGGATGAAAGCCACATATATTGCCTATAATCTGGCATATATGTGTTATTCGTTGAGCATATTTTCTTGAACCAAGTTTTAAAAAAAAAGAAATTTTCAACTTTCACTCATAATACATATGGGATTATATCTCGAAAACTAAGAGTTGTTCCTGGATGGGACCAATTGTGGATGAAAGCCACATATATTGCCTATAATTTGGTATATATGTGTTATTCGTTGACATATATCTTTTAATCTTTTTTATTTCTCTTAGATTGTATTTAATGCAAATTGTGGGTTTAATGCGAATTCGGGATATAATCCCATATGTATTATGAGTGAAAGTTGAAAATTTCTTTTTTTTTTTTAAACTTGGTTCAAGAAAATATGCTCAACGAATAACACATATATGCCAAATTATAGGCAATATATGTGGCTTTCATCCACAATTGGTCCCATCCAGGAACACCTCTTAGTTTTCGGGATATAAGGCCATATGTATTATGAGTGAAAGTTGAAAATTTCTTTTTTTTTAAAACTTGGTTCAAGAAAATATGCTCAACGAATAACACATATATGCCAGATTATAGGCAATATATGTGGCTTTCATCCACAATTGGTCCCATCAAGGAACAACTCTTAGTTTTCGAGATATAATCCCATATGTATTATGAGTGAAAGTTGAAAATTTCTTTTTTTTTTAAACTTGGTTCAAGAAAATATGCTCAACGAATAACACATATATGCCAGATTATAGGCAATATATGTGGCTTTCATCCACAATTGGTCCCATCCAGAAACAACTCTTAGTTTTCGGGATATAAGGCCATATGTAGTATGAGTGAAAGTTGAAAGTTCTTTTTTTTTTTAAACTTGGTTCAAGAAAATATGCTCAACGAATAACACATATATGCCAGATTATAGGCAATATATGTGGCTTTCATCCACAATTGGTCCCATCCAGGAACACCTCTTAGTTTTCGGGATATAAGCCCATATGTAGTATGAGTGAAAGTTGAAAATTTATTTTTTTTTAGTCTTTTTTATAAAACCTTTTTTTTTGTTTCTAAAATATAGATTTTTATTTAATTTATTGCTTTACCTTTTGAATAATTTATTAACATTGTTAAATATTATAAAACTTTTTATTTCCGGTTTGTTAAGTTAGTTAACTTGAAAATCCTCTCTCAAAATAAAAAAAGAAGAAGAGCTGATATTCATTATTTATTTCGTAATAGAAGTTGCCATATAATTTATAAAATCAGCTACCTTTTGGTGAATTAAAACCTGGCAGCCAGGCCTGCCATATTTGACGATTTATCGGTATTTTGCTGATTTTTCGCCTTAAATTTATCAAAGTGCCGATTCGCCGATTTCGGCTCTAAAAATGCCGATTTTTGATAAACACCTGAACAAGGTAACTTTATTGTTTTACAATAATTTATAACTTTATTTATTATTTGGGCAACACAAGAATACTTGTAACATTAGAAAGAGACAGCAATAAGTCAACACTTAAATTTGCTGTTATAAAAAAAGTCGTTGAAAAAAACAGTTCTTAACTGTATGTAAGCTATTAAAAATTAAAAAGGTCTCGCTCTTGTGAATGATCAACAGATCTATGCAACACCAAGTCATTGTGTTTGGTTGTACGTAAATTTAAAATATAAGACTATTTCATCCGATTGTTAAAAGTAGAAAAGTTGAAAAAGATTAATGCTATGCCAAAGGTTTTTACAAATTGTATACAAAATCACAAAAACTACAAGTCCTATTTGATAGGATTAGGCGCTGCCGTTATGACGGGCTCTAATAATGATATTCCAAATTTTTCTGTTAGAAAATGTGTTTGGCACTCACTTTCATTACGTGCATTAAATACTTGTCTTTAATTAAATTCCGAATTCAAAACTCTACTTAGAGATATTTACAATTACGTATCAAATAGTCCAGAAAGACTTTATTAATTTTAATAATATTCAAAAACACCTAAAAATAAAACCAAAAAATTACTGCACCAAAGTCAAACCAGATGGCTTGCGCGTGAAGCAGTAGTTGTTTGAATACTAGATTTGTATGAGACGTTGAACATTTACTTTTCATTTGCTGGTTATGTTGATCAAATCGATACAGCGAAAACAATGATAAATAATTTAAACCAACCAAATAAAATATATTTATCCTCTTAAAATGTATTCTTGAGTGAGTCAAATGATTTACAAAACTTAAGCAGCCAAATGGAAAGGCTTTTTAGAACTGTACTTAGTAATTTAAAAACGATGAAATTTATTTAGTAAAACTTTGAAAATTTGATGAGGCGTATTTGGTCTCATTGGATAAAGAGTTATTATAAGAATCAGAACATAACAAAAACGAAATAAGCAAAATAAATAAAAAGTGTATTAATTTTTATTTAGAACTTACAATTCAAATATTAAACACATTTTGATTTTGAACATAAATCTTAATATAAATTATGTTTATTTTAAATAAAATTATGTTTTATTGTATCCAAAATGTGCAAAAGTGCCGATTTCTTATCAAAATTCCCTGGCACCTTGCTGGCAGCACTTAATTATATCAAAGCTCCCATTTTTTTATATCGACACCTCAGAAATGTTTTGGTCCAATACCCACTTAAAAAATTAGTTAGGTATGGAATATATACTTGAATATACTATTTCTGACTTAAGTTAGTTTAATATTGCTTGCCCCTAAAAGTAATGATTAGAGTATGATGCAATATCGTACAAGAAAACATGATAATAAACATTATTATTATTTTGCCTTATTACATACATAAAATTTAAGTTAGAACTGCAAATACCCTTATTTTATTTAGAATGGTTATTTTATGTGGAACATCGTTTCTTTAAGAAAAAGTTTGAATTATGTATATGTTTTGACAATAAGTGCAAAAAAGAAAACATAACAGAAGGACTGTAAATTTTTGTGATTTAAAAAAATGTAAGTTAAATAATTTTTTTACGTGTTTACTATTTTTATGTTTCTTTAAGTATGTACTCGTTCATATGTATGTACAATTATAAAATGTATTAAGCAATAAAATATAATAGTAAGTCTGTTGACTTTATGCATTTTTTAATAAAGTAATAAATAAAAATAAATGGAAGTTGTTACATACACTGCACTTTCTCCTCCAAATAACTTTAACATTTCATTTTAGTCATAGTTTTAGAAAGGAAAAAAATTTAAACTTTATATGGATGTGAACAGAGCTAAATTAAAAAAAATGATAAGAAGCACAAAACAATAATTTTTATTATATCCAAACGTATAAAAACGTTCTTATTTGTAAAAAATATGTCTAGAAATTTATTTTTTATAAAAAAGATTAATCGGTTATATTTTGAAAAATTCTAATGCTAGTATTTTTCTCGTTTCTGGCTTTTTTATACATACGTTAAAACAGTCCTGAAGTGACGATATTATTAATATAATGGCCACAGTTTGGTTTGTAATTTTTTTTCTGGCAACTATAGTTATGCGAATAAAAAAGTTTGTGTCTGGCAGCCTACATTAAGAAAAAGAGTTATCACTCATTTTGCTTCTCAATATAAAGAGAGAGAAAGAGAGCAATTCTCTCTTCATATTGAGTCAAAATTTTAGTTTGTTACATTTAGTTTGTTATCTTCTCGCCCGCTAATCTCAACGCGTTGCAACGCCGTAAAAGTTCAATCTGTTTCAACTTTTTCGGCGTTGAAACGCCGTCAACGACGTCGACATTAACTCCAGGGTTAGCCATAATCACCGTAATTTCATGTCTTTCTTTTGAAAGTTTGAAAAAGAGCAAATCGCAAGCAAAACGTGTGAGTTTCAGAACATGTAAAACAAAAGTTGTCGTTTTTGAAATCAAATGCGATTTGAAAAACATGCGAGTGTCAGAACATGCCTGTATTAAAGCTTTAAAAAACATATTTTTATGTAAATACCAATAATAATTTACCCAAAACGCAATAGTATATGAAGCAAAAAAAAGCAATATTGCATTGTTCTTTTTAAGCTGATTAAAAAACTCATAGAATTAAAAATGATTCGTTCGTTTAGTGTAAAACTGATTCTATACATTTGATTCATATTATGTTTTGATTCGATTCGTAACTCATTTTTGTAATGCGTGATTTGATTCATTCGTTTTGAAAACTTCGAAGCAAAACAAATCGTGACATGAAAAAAAACGAATGATTCAAAAGGCGTTTTGAATGCATTCATGCAGATCAGAGAATGACAAAAGTATCATTTTAAGTACTCTTCAAGTATTTGAGGCCAAACATGTATGAATGAGTATCGTTACAGCTTCAACAACATACCATACACAACATAATCATACCGATTTCAACTTAAATATGTACAAGTATTGACAGCTAATGAGTAGACACATACTCATACTTTATTGCACGAAGCACAAATAAGTATAAGTTGGATTGGGTGTTTTCTATACTCATACTTATAAGTATTGAGTAGGAATAAGTATAAGTATGTAAATACTCTAAGTATACTTATAAGTATTTATTCATAGGAATATGGCATATATTGTTTTATAATGGTGTGAACCAATTTTATTTTCAATAAAGACATATATTTTTTTAAGTTAATATGATATTTTCGTGGCGATTACATATTAACTGTTAATGTTATAAATATTAATTTAAAAAAGTACTTTAATCTATTTACGACAGATTTGTAATATCAATGCGAGTATAATTTATTTTTAATTCAATCTGATTAATACATTGGGAATAAGTTAATTGCAACGTAATCTATTTGAAAATCAGTTTCTTTTACATTTATGTTTTAAATAACAAATAAACATTTATTGAGTAATAGGTCACGAATTTCTACATTTTCTATTACCATTCTTATCTTACAGGTATAAAAAATATACTAAAATTTTAAATAAAGAATAAAATATATGTATATAATAAAAATAGTCAGGCATGTTCTGACAATCGCAAATCGCTTAAAACTAGCGATGCGAGTTGAAATCGCATGTAAGGTGTTCTGTAGTTCACAATCGCAAGAAATTTGGCGGCTTCAAATCGGAAGCACATACTAAAGTGAAGTTACGAATTTTACTTAAACGTATAGTCGGTGGTCAAAAAATATGTGGTTGTTTTAATTTTCAATTCTTGTAAAATATTCGGTGCTTGTTAAAGTACGATTTAAGTATTAAGGGACCTTAAAATATTTATTTAAATTACTTTTTGGACGATATGAGTTCCGAACATGCATGTTATAATTAACAAAATAAACAAAAATATTTTGTAAGTACTGATTACTTACAACGTGAGTAGCCTTTTACATCAAAGATGCTTAATGCAATATCATTAATAGAAAATCCATTTGTCGCCAAAATATTTCTTAGCTTGAGTTATTTTTTTAAATTAATAAATATACATGGGATTGAAGTATCCATTGAATTGTCAAAATCTCTAAGCGTCCGTTTTTTAATTCGTTCTATTAATTCATTGCACTTTTTTTAAGAAATGAAACTAAGAACATGCCTGAATATAATCTTAAAAAATTTAAAAAAAAAGCACAGATAAATTGTCCTATATTTATATTTGTGCACAACAATTGTATTTACTATTACATTATTAATAAATAAACTAATAAAAAACAATCCGTCTAGCAACTTTGGTATTCTGCGTTTCGATTCCGCTCAGTTTCTTTCGATTGTATGTATTCTGCATTACGATCGGAGCTCCGTTTTTCTCCGTCGTTTTTTTGTTAACGGAGGGGTTTTCTTTATTTGTATTTTTTAGGTAAAAAGTTAAAAATTGAAAAAATAGTAAATAGAAAATGAGATAAAATGTTCAGACACGATTCAAAAAAGCAATTAAAATTATTTTCAATTATTTTATTTAATTAAATTAATTTTTTTTTTAATTGTTGATTTTTGTATTACAGGTCAAAAACAATAACACCAGAACAGTATGAAAAAGTGGCAAATTTAATGGCATCTAAAGCAGGCATCCCAAAATTAAAATCTGCTCCAACTCCGCTTTGGTAGCTACCTTCTGCAAAGAATCCTAAAGCGGTCACAACTCGGTCAAGCGGTGAAGAAGAAGTCAAAGAATTTGGCTGCGTCTTTGTTAAAACGAAATTTCTTTTTAAATCTGTAAAATAAAATTATTTTACAATATTTTAACATTTTACTTTCACAATAAAAATTACAATTGACAAAACTTACAATTAATTCATTTCAAATGGACTGCAACTGTCTATTTTTCTTTCCATATTTAATAACAACACTATTAAATTTTTTTAATTATATACCTTTATCTTCACAAGATTCTTTGCACTATAAAATATTTATGAACAACTAATTTTTATTTTGTTTTTACATTTTTTATTTAGTTTAATTATTTGTTCATTAAATTTCATCAAGAATTTATTTTTAATTAGGAATACATACAACTTTTTGTATTAAATTTGACATTTGTTTACAAAAATTATAGCAAACTGGCTTATTTTGCTATTTCATTTCCACATTCCACAGTGATGTTATTAATTTTATAAACATTGTTGTCTTCTTTTTCTTTCGATTCCGTTTTTCTGCAGAATACCAATTTTCGATCGCAACGGAACTGAATGCGGAGACTTAATCGAAACGCAGAATAGGGGTGATTAATTTTTCACCATCGTATCAAGAAAAAGTAAATCATGGTAACAAAAAAGATTAAATTTAATAAAATTACAAAGTAAAAACTCTTTACTAAGTTTTATCTTACAAAAGAATCAGGAAAAACATTAAATGACTTAAAAGAGTTATTCACAATTTTGTATGTACGAGATACTCTAACAAAAATATTTTAGTCAACCTTAATAATGACAGTTGTTTATTTCTATTAAATCTACTAAATTTAAAGAAACTAAGTAATTAGGCATTTGAAGTTTAAATGTCTTGTAAATTTCTAAACTTTATAAATTCGGTAAAAGAAAATCCTATGGAGAAACACGAGCTGATATTCTGAGCGAGTATAGTTACCTAATAACACCACTGAATGCAAATTTTATTCTTATTATCACATATCCCAGGGTGCCTGAGTAAACCTCTTACCCATGCAGAAAAATCGGCGTTATAAGGCTATTGACAATTATTTTTCTTATATAACTTTGATTTTTGAAGAATAAATATATTATTGATTTTTTTCCAAATAGTATCAAAGAAAGTTATATTTACAAAATTTTATTGTCAAGAATCCTCAATTTCTCATACATGCGTATTTTCTTAAAATATTTATAAATAACTGTTAATTTTGGCCCCTAAACTGTATCAATAAGTAAACAAGTCATAAGTTGACTTTGAAATATACACATATGTTTATGTACATATATATTTTATATCAATAAATGATAAAATAAAAATTATGTATGTATAACTTGAAATAATTTGTTTTCTAAAACTAAAGACAAGAAAAAATCAGCAATAAATTTATTTATTCATAATTTTAATTAATTAATTAATTAATTAATAACAACAGTAGAATAAAAAAATTAAACTATGATTATAATAATATATAAAAAAGGTGTGTATGAAATCAAAAGAATTAAACCTAACTAAGTACATATATATATGCATATGCCTTGGAACATTACAAAAATTTTACAAAAAATTTATTTTTTACAAAGAATTCAAAAATATAATATTGTCAATTGTTTTAGGTTCCAGCCGGCTTCTTTTTTCGGTTATTATATTTCCAGCTAAGGAAAAAACTCGTTCGGATTCTGTGCTACTTTCAATAACTGGTATTCTCCAAAATTAATTTTTCTTTAAATATCGTCGTTGTTCTTCTTACTGTGAATTTAAATAACTTAATGAATGTTAAATGGTTAAAGTATTAAAAAAATTATCTAAAATATATTGTTTTTTAAATTTTATTATTTAATTTTTTATTTTCGAAAGCGTACTTTCAGGGATCTTCTAAGCAACTCGGCATATATGCATATATGAGATTGTTAGTTTATCTTGTGTTTTTTATACTGGTTCGCCATGCCAAATTCAGGTAAAGCTAAGCGCGGTAATAAAAAATTTGTCATTTATTTACAACATTTTGGAAATATAATTTGCACTTCTAAGAAAAAAAAACTCACTACCTGTTCATTAATATTTAGAAAAAATATGAGCAAAATTTGTTCATTTACAACTTTTAAAGTATTGCAATTTTTTTAAAATAAAAAAGGGTTAATACATTTTTTATTTGCTGTAAACATCTTAAGTAAATGCCATAAAAAATAAAAAACACCAAATCAACAAAGGTACTTTTCGTACTTATAGAAGGTTTTAATATTTAATTATTCATTAAGTATTTCTTAGAATTTATGTCGTTTAAACGTATTGTTTTAACGAGAATTATAAAAATTTTTAATAAAATTAAAAACAGATAGTAATGATGGAAAATATATAAAAATTTAACTGACAATAGAAAATCTAAAAAAACTAATTTAGATTTTCTATTTCATTTCTTCTACCTACATAGTTTCTATAAGTACTTATTTTACTTATAAGTATTTCAAATACTTTATGAGTATTTTAACTACTTTGCCATACTTATAAGTATTTCAACTACTTACTCATAGTATTATAAGTATTTTGCCATACTTATGAGTATTATGTACTTATAAGTATGGGTATGGCAGATACCCAACACATTAGTTGTATTCATACTCTCATTTCCAGCGTTGTCAACTTTGAAATTTCAAAACGCACCAAAATGGAGAAAAAATGCACCATTTAAGAGAAAACGCACCAAGTTTTAGAATTTAATAATTTTCTTTTTAAAAAAAGTGTAATTTTTTGTATTAAAAATAAAACAATAAAGCAGTCTTAAAGCTCAAGGTTTTTACAGACAAACAAAATTAAAAAATAAAACTTAACAAAAATAAAAAAAAATAAACAAATATGTTTGTGTTAATTTGTACTAGATAATACATTTTTTTCATATATTGCATACACATCTTTTGAAATAAAAAACAGCGATCATTCATAAAAAAATATTTCTGTATAATTACATACATACATTTTATTAAAGGCTTATAAATTTAAAAAAATTATGAATAATTTGATTTCAATTCTGATATTTTGTAAACATCATTACTATTAATGCGGCATTTAACACTATCTAGAAGTTCGTAAGCTTCAAAACAAGACATTCGGTTACGTATCTTTGATTTAAATAAATTCATTGAACTGAAGTGACAAAATTTTATGCGCGATATTTAACTTCAGTCCAAAATTCTAATGTTGAATCAATATTGTTCCATTGCATAAGGTGAACCATTCGCCACCCGTTTTCAATACTAGACAATGTTTTGATATCGGATTCAAATTGTACTGCTAATGGCATGGTATCATTTTTGAAATGAGATAAACATGTTTTACGTTTAAAACGTTAATTTTTTGTAAAATTTTAAAATTAGAAGGCAAGACTGCCCGAATCTCGACATTCTGTCCAATTTACAAGCGTTTGTCTGTAACGGTTCAAAACATAGGCCCACATAAGTAAATTTACATCAATTATGGGAGCACCATTTAATTTTAATTTATTTTTGTATAACTTTTTGTTATTGCGAGCCATAGTAATACGCAGTCATTTTATATTTTACAGAATCGTCCTTTACAGTTCATAATACACGTAATAAATATGTATGGGGACACCCTTTAATTTTTAAGATTATGACCTGTTTATTAAACGGGACCAATCTGTAAGTATAATCTATCATATTACCAACAATTTTCAAAATCGGTTCAGAAATGACTGAGTTCTGCAGGCACAAACATAAAAAAGCAACATTCAGTCGAATTGTATAACCTCCTTTTTTTTAAGTCGGTTAAAAGTTAACTGATCACGACAAAACTCTGCTTTTGCTAAGCTGTTTAACAGATACGACAGCAGCCTTTACTACAACAACAATGACCATGAAAATCTAAAAGGGATAGTATATTCCATATAGTGAAATGTTTCTTTTTTCACATAACATAAATTAATACAACAACAATACCGTTACATTTTGTGCTTATGATTTGGTACGTCTTAAACGAAATGGTATTAAAACAGGTGTATTTTTTGTACAAAAATTTTTTTCTCACACTAAAAAAAAGTGGTGTAAAATTTGCTTTGGTGCCACCACAAATTAAAAAAAGCACCAAAATTTAAAAAAAACGCACCACGCACCAACACGTGAATTTTTCGCACAAATAATTCGAAAGAGCACCCAAAATGGTGCGAAACGCACCAAGTTGACAACGCTGCTCATTTCATTTATATTTTTAAGTTCGATGTGTATAAATAATGTGTGCTATGGGTATTGAGTATACTCATACTTGTTTGAAAGCAAATAAGTAGATGTAAGTATTTTCTGTATTACAAGTATGAGTATACTCAATACTCAAAACTATGAGTGAATAATTAAGTGTATCTTCTTTATAAGTACTTATTGTCATTCTCTGATGCAGATCTCTATTATATATATGTAAGTATATTTACAGCTACATACAATTTTCAATATTTTATTTGTACCTTTTTAAACATTTTTTATAAATCCGATTACCAAAAAAGTCTAACTGAAGGACAATAATGTTTTTTTTATAATTGTAACATTACCTAACTCACTCATAGTAGAGTCGAGGTTTTGACATTTAGTAGCTGAAAAAAAGTTAATCGTAAAATAACAATGTTTAATATTAGTAAACAATATTATTTTAATAAATAGCACATTTCGACAACCCTAATTGTTTAATAATTGTTAATCATTATTTAAAAGTTTTTCTCTACAGGAACTAAAATTTATTAACTTCAACTTACTGAATTAAAACAACTTTTGCGTTTTCTTGTGTACATTATGTTAAGTAAATTTTATTAAAAACTTTTTTGAAAGCAATGGTTACAAAATTGAAGTATACAATAATTTAAATTTGACTATTTACATAAACTAATAATTTTTTGTTTTATGACGTTCTATGTGAATGTTGTGAATTGGTGATGACTCCTCATATTTAAGAGATAATTTGCATATTAATTGATACATATTCGGAAAGAATTGAATTATGAAGTAAACGGAAATCAAATAGCTGCAAATGATAACTGTTAGGAACAAGTCAAAAATTGCTGGTTTGACACGATACACATGCAGAATGGCATCAGAACCTTCGTATAACATAAAATCGGGTTCTCGTATATCTGGCTTCTCATAAATAACTTTAATACTTTTAAGGTACTTTTCGAAGGCATTCTTCAGGTCGTTGTTTTGTAAAGCCGATTTTAAATTTATGTACGACTTAATGAGCTGATCAGTGATTTGCTGTAAGAAAAAACATATTTTAACACTGAAATTTTTATAATTAATTTATTTTGTGTATTTTTATCATAACGTAAACTAAATATTAGTAGCAAAACACTGAATATACTGTTATTATTTTTTTAATTTTATTTATTTAATTTTTTAATTTTAAAAAGACAATAAAGCAAAATTTTTTAAATTTTTTCAATAAAAGAAAACTTAACTTTAATAAAAAAAATGGAGTCTCTTATTTTACATTGTTGTATAAATTGTTGTTGCTACCCTAAGCCGCTCAATTTAGTAGAAAAATATTCCGAAACAAATTGAAAACGCGTCTGATACAATTTGCGGTATATAAGAAGCTCGTCTTCCTTACTAAGGCTATCCCTATTTCGTTGCACGTTCCATTGTGAAATCAAGGTGTCTATAAAATTCAAAATCTTGTGGGATAGTGCCACTGATACACAATACTCAAATTTTCACATAGCTTCTTGAATTTGGTTAGAGATTACTAAGTCTACCCTTAATCATTGTTCCATCTGTTTTAAAAAAATTAAATCTCAGAACCCATTTCATAAAGTATTCATTAAAAATTCTCAGGTAATTGTTGACATTGTTATTTAATTTCTTAGCTCTAGGACCAATAGCAGCATTTAACCTATCATCAGCAAAAGATCCCTAGCAGGAGGTAGCGGAATATCGGACTCAAAATTGTTCTACAAAACTGACCCCAATAAGGAGGCTCCACCTGCCTCCAATGCTTTGATTTTTATTATTTATTTATTTAGTAGTATTTCAAAATACTTTAACTTAGAATAACATTTATATTTATTTCTTTATTAATTTTTTTTATAAATTCTACAATGTTTTTTAAATCTGTTTGGGTTATATTCCGATTTTACGTTGGCCGTTGTAATCCTTTGTAGAATAGCGAGCGTTGCATTGCAGTTGTTGGTGCTCTTTGTAGCCTAAAATTATCCATATTTCTTAGTTGGTATGGCTGAGCATCTCTAACGTACATTGTTTTGAAAAATTTTTAGAGTATTTAATTTAATATTTAAGCCTTTGTTTAATATTAACCCATTTAAGTGATTCTAACATAAAATTAATAGGTGTGTATCGATTTCATTTTAAAGTAGCACGCATTATTTTATTTCGTTGCTTTTGAAGTCGTTCAATTTGGGTACTTGTACAGCACGAATATAATATTGTTGACCCAAACTCAAAGTGTGGTTAAATGATCGTGTTATATATGTTTATTGCTGTCAATGTCGATATTTGTCCGGAGGACCATCACTATTAACATGTTATGAGGTTTAAAGAAGTATCGAAAAGCGTGATGGAACAAAATATTAGAATAAATGTTGAAAATTAGTGTAGATGAAAATACAATTTGCTTCGCAGACATTATCTATTACGCAACTGAAATACAGCGAAATCGACAAAAAGGACTTTTGCAATATTATTTTGAGTCACAAAACTTTGTTTGATCAATACTTTTTTAGCCGCTAGCTTATTTTAGTTGCAAAGATGCGACATTATGACGTTTACCTTTAACCATTGGATTAATCTTATTTCACACTATAATACTGTGAATTAAGATTTGTCAAACAATTAAGTACTGTGAAAAAGTGTGAAAGCAAATGTAATGTAAATGTCAAATAGTAGGAAAGGAATTTGACACTATGGTTTTTCATATTATCACTGTTTTTTCTCCACTTATAACTTTAATTTTACTTAAACTGTGATAGTGTAGAAACAATATACTTATAATGTTACGTTAGATTTTTTAATTTCTTTCTTACAAAAGGCAAAGCAAATTTGTAAACTAAAGCACTATTTCTGCTGGAAGTGAAGTGATAAGAAGAAGATATTAAAAATATAAAACAGCTATGTATTTAATTCTTTAAAACAAACAATAATATATAAGTAGTGATAGTTATTTACATAAACAATTAACTTATCAGATAAAAATAAACAAATAAATGATGAATGAACATGCAAATCAGTAATTAGAGGTGAAACAGGGATAAGATGCAATGGTGTATGCGGTAAAATATATCATTGCACAAAAAAATGTTCGGGCATAGATCAATATTCAATCGGATTTTTAGAAGCAAACAAATTTGTGCGATTTATTTGTGAAGATTGTATGCAATACATAAGAAATATAGATCTTGTATTGGGTGAAATTCGAGATGGTGTCCGAATAAATAAACAAAACCTTAAAGAATACACAAGAGAATTTGAGACATATCTGAGACAGAACGAAAATGGAATAAAACTTTTGTTGGAGGCAATAGAAAACGGTATGAACAAAGACTTAACATACTAGATAACACATTATATGCAATATATTTGGCTTTTATCCACAATTGGTCCCATCCAGGAACAACTGTTAGTTTTCGGGATATAAGCCCATAAGTAGTATGAGTGAAAGTTGAAAATTTCTTTTTTTTTAGACTTGGTTCAAGAAAATATGCTCAACGAGTAACACATATGTACCAAATTATAGGCAATATATGTGATTTTCATTCACAATTGGTCCCATCCAGGAACAACTCTTAGTTTTTGAGATATAAGCCCATATGTTGTATGAGGGATACCGAAAGTAGTGGTTGTAGTTGTAACGTATTTATAGTTTTGTTTTACAAAAGGTTTGTTTTTGTTCATAAAATATCGATTTTTATTTAATTTATTGCTTTAACTTTTGAATAATTCGTTTAACTTGTTTTAATTTGTTTTTGTTTAATTGATAAAACTTTTCATTTCCGGTTAGCTTGTTAACTTAAAAATCCTCTCCCATGAAAAATAAAAGAAAAAGAGCTGATATTCATTGTTGAGTGTGTACTTATGTAAATGTTGCCAAATAATTTATAAAATCTAAGTACATTTTGTTGGATTTAAACTTGGTAGCACTCAATTTAATGTAAAGCACTCTTTTTTTATATGTGTGAGAGACTAGGGAAGCCATTTTTAATTTTCACCCTCTTTGTTTTGAGTCAAACAAGTTTAGTGTGTTATTCAGCGTTGCCGCTTTGGTCCAATCGGACCAAACTTGGTAGTTTTTCGTTTTTAAAAAACAGTTTGGTAGTTTGGTTGGTTTGTTGCATTTTTTTAAATTTTTGGTAGGTTTTCCTCCTGTAGCAACAGTAAATTTTTTACCTTTAAAATTCAGAACATAAAATAAAAAAATGTAACTTTGTAACCACTGTTTTCAAAAACTGTTTTAGGTGTAATAAAAACATCTCTGCTTTTTTGCATAAAGATGATTAAAGCTATTGCCATCTCTGGTTTAAGAAACGCGAACAATATTATGAAATTGAAGTTAACAATATTTTTGAGTGAAGGCTTATTTACAAGTGTTTGTATTAAAAAAATTAGCAGACAAAATGGAAAAGTAAGTAAACTTTTTTAATTGTATATATGTACCTATTAATTACATAAATATTTACTAATATTGCATGTAAAGAAACAGTAAAAAAAAATTTTAGAACCGAATGGTTGAGCGAATTTGATTGGCTCCAGGAAAGGGATGGGTGTTCATTCTGCATAGTATGCTCTAAAACTATTTTAAATCATAACATCCATCTTAAAAATCACCAAAAGACAAATTTCCACCTCAAGAGTTACGGAAAAAAACCAAGTGAGTATAACAGAGTTTATGTGCAAGAAACGCATTTTTAAATTTTTGGTAGGCTGTGAACGATTTTGGTAGGATTTTTGAAAATTATTGGTAGGAAGTCAATTTCTTGTGTGGCAACGCTGGTGTTATTCTAGTTTGTTATCTTCACGGAGATCAATTTCCGATGCATTGAAAAATAACGTAGCATTGCCAGAAGTAAAAAGTCAGGTACCTTTGATAGTTAAACCAAAAGAAAAACAAAAAATTGAAAAAAAACAAAAGATGACTTAAATATAAAAGTAGATCCGGAAAATTTTAAAATTATAAACATTGAAAATCGAAAAAAATGGAACATTAGTCATACATAGTGAAAACATAAACGAAAGGCAAAAGATTGAGAGTGCTAACGAAACGAAAATGAGCGAGAAATATGAAGTGAAAGTTCCAAATGTCTGTGGTTTTAACGAATATGACATTTAAATACGAAGATAGAGAAATTATCGAAAAGTTAAGAAAACAAAATCAAATTCTAAAACATAGCAAAATTGAATAAATGAAAACATGAAATTAAAAGAATAAATCGGTTTTTAACGCGAAATTGAAAATTGACAATGAAACATACCCAAAAATATTAGCAGCACAGAGATTTTATCATAAAACTGTGGATTGTAAAAATGAAGAAATATGTTTTAAGTGTCATGGAAAACACAGATCAGGAGAATGTAAAAAAAACAAATCAATAAATGCATTAACTGTGTAAGATCGAATAAAAAGTTTAATTTAGGCCTTGACGATAATCATATTACTTAAAGCAAAGAGTGTCCTGTATATAAAAATAAGTTAAAGTAAAAAAAAAAAGGATGGGTTTATTCGATTAACAACTAAAGACTATACGTGGTATTTACACAAACATACAAGGTTTAACTAACAACTTTAATCAGCTTGAGGCAATCGCTAGTATCGATAAACCAGATTTTATAATTCTACTGAAACTCATTTAACTGACAGAATGGATAAAAATGAAATATATATAGAAGGTTACAATCAGTTTATTACGCTTTCCAATTCTCTAAGAACTGGTGGCTTAGTAATATATTTCAAAATTTGATGTGTGAGAAAGTGAGAGATTTTAAACACTGGATAAGTGCATAGTTTGTCAAATATCGAGAAACAGCAATATTTCGATCACTAAGCAGTCAGGAACCAGACTTTTATGAAGTTTTTGAGAATATACTTGAAGAATTAAGTGAAAGAAATACAGGTATTATTATCGCTGGAGACTTTGATGTAGATTGGGCAAAAGATAGCATCTATAGTAGCAAATTGGAACAAAGTATTAATGATAATGGACTAAAACCATTAGTGAAAAACTATACTAGAATTACACGCGATACGAAAACTATAATTTATTATAAAAAAATCTTTTTTTTCGTGAAATTTTCCCGATTAATTATTTAAATCACCGACATTGATTATTGAGAGTCAAATCTTTAGTTTATTTAAAATGTTTGTCAGAAGTTTCCTGAAGAGTTAAGTAATCAATATCGGTGATTTAAATAATTAATTGGGAAAATAGCACGAAAAAAAAAGATTTTTTTTTTAAATTAATTAATATAATTAAAAAAAATTCCCGTTGATTAATATAATATAATTGATTATGTTAAACAAATAATGTCAATATTAGTGTAAATATCAGTAATTCAAATAAAATATCCGATCATGAAATTATAGACATTAATGTCGATAATACTAATCAAAATACTAAACATGAAAACGGAAAGACAGTCGATTTCTTTAAATATGATAAAAATAAATTCCAAAGAATAATTAGCCAAACACTTCAATTTGATGAAGGTTTAGAGTTAAACACTAACGTGTATAATTTTGATAAAGCTATTGAAAACACTATAAAAAGGCTAACAATTAGAAAACAATTTATGAAAAAAGCATTAAAAACAAATGGTTCAATAGACAATTGCAAACATTAAAAACCGAAAAAATTATATAGTACAACATGGTATAATTACAGAATAAAGGGAAACAAATATAAATTTAAACTTTAGAGCGAAAAAAATACATATATAAACAAAAAAATTACTAATACCAAGGACCAAAGGCAAATGTGGAATAACATAAAAAATATTGTACTAAAGAAACCCAAATCTGTGATACAAAATGTGGTATTTAACAATGTAGAATATAAGAACCATCATGAAATAGCAAACCAATTTAACGAATATTTTGTTAAAAGTGTTGAAGAAATCAGAAATAATATAGAAAATGTGCAATAAATATAACAGAATTAAAGAATACGTGTAAAATGCATCAAAAAAGAAACCGGACTATAATAATGTTAATATTAATTTGATATTGGAAACTTAATTGGTGATAAACTTTTAAATATCATTAATAAATATCTAGATACTGGAGTTTTTCCTGAAAATTTGAAAACGTCTATGGTAACACCAGTTGAAAAAATAACAAAGACAAATAAGTGCGAAGAATTTCGGCCAATAAACACATTAAAAATATGTGATAAAGTTATTGAAAAAATTGTAAAACAACAGCTAGAAGAATACTTGGAAAAAAATAATATTTTATCTAAATGCCAATCGGGTTTTTGAAAAACATTTTCATGTGAAACAGCTGTGAATTACGTTATAAATAGGTGGAAAAAACTTCAAAAAAATAAGAAAATTATGGCAATTTTTCTAGACTTTAAACGGGCATTTGAAACCATAGATAGAGAATTATTTCTGCAAAAATTATTTTTTTACGGAATACAGAATAAAAGGTTAAATTGGTTTAAATCATACCTCAAAAATAGAATACAGATAACGAAAGTTAACAATATCAAATCTGCCACGATCAATAATGGATATGGTGTACCAGAGGAATCAATATAGGGTGCTCTATTATTTATTATTTATATAAATGATATGCCCACTATTATTAAAAATTGCGAAATAGTGTTATACGCGGATGATACTCTTATATTTAGTGAATCAGAATCAGACGAACAGTGTCACAGAAATTTAACACAGAATATTGAAAATGTAAATTTATGGTTAAAAATAAACAAACTTAAACTTTACGAAAATAAAACAAAGATAATGGAAATAATTATGAACAAAAGTTCTGTTCTGACATTTATGTTACGAACGTAGTGACCAGTGAGGTTTCCGACTAGCTTTTCTGACGGTAAACATATCCCAGCGGGTCCCAACCCTTCTCACTGGGTACGACGCACATAAAAAAACTCAACAACAAAAGAAAAGGTCGAAAAAATTAAATACTTGGGGTTTATAATAGACAAGAAAATTAATTTAAAAGAACACAAACTATATACGCAAGAAAATTGGTAAAAAGATTGGATTCTTTAACCCTTTCGGGACGGAGTTTTATTTTGAAAACCAAATTATATATGGTGAAATTTTTTTCATATTCTAAAAGGTATGATAAAAGTATTATGTTCTCCATACTTAAAAATTTTAAATTCGTCCTTTTTTCTTGGGTCATAAAACCCCAATCAGTGTTCTCGAAGAGCGATTCGAAATTAAAAAGATAACTGATATATAAATATTATTCGATTAAGATAAAAGTTTACATTTATTTTTAACATTTTAGGAATGCAATTAAATATTTATTTGTGGAATGGCCCAAAACACTTGTAACATAAGGTGTTGTTACAACCTTAGCATATCATCTTTGTTCGCTTTTCTATGCCAAGTGAAGAACAGCGGACACAGCGTCAATGCTTCTCTTGCTCTACTGGCAAGTGGTCTCCAATATTGAGGCTATCCGTTTTTGGACGTTTGGGAGTTCTACCTCCCTGGCGATTTCATTGAAAATAAATAAAAAAAGACAGTTTGAAAATTGCTGGGACGTATTATCCCAGTAGTCCCGAAAGGGTTAAAAGAATAAGAAATATATATATATATATATATATATATATATATATATATATATATATATATATATATAAGAAAAATAAAAAAAAAAAATATATATATATATATATATATATATATATATATATAATACCATAATACAACCTCATTTTGAATTCGGTTCAACCATACTATAATATACATGCTGCACAAACTTAGAAATAGAAACGACTGCAAAAATTTCAAAACAGGGCAATGATATCAATAATAAAATGCAATAGGCTTACAGCAATGCAATTCATGCTGGACACACTAAAATGGCTAAATATAAATCAGAGGCTTCAACTTAATACTCTTACTTTTATCCATAAGATGAAAACAGGGAACGCACGGAACGGAATATTTAACGGAACAACTTAGATATGTAAACGAAATTCAACCATATAATATTCGCAATGCAAATGATTTTAGAATACACAGGGCTATAAACAACTCAACGAAGAGATGTCTACTATGTAAAGTTCTACAATTATTTAATCAGCTGCCACATTATATTTATTTATTTATTTAATTTATATTTTATACATAAATATATAAAATATACAAAAAAAAGGCGCAGGGTAACAAGACCTATTGTCTAAATTTATTTTAAATTAAAAGATTTTTGTAGTTCATGAAGAAGTAATTATAAGAAAAATAAAAATTTCAACTAATATACATATATAAAAGTATATAGATACATATAAAAATTCTTATAGATATATTATATACAAGGTTTAAAAATCAAAATGGATATGGATGTGGTTTAAGATATCTAGTTATGTTTGGCAAGCGATTGACTTTTCAAGAAATTAGATCTTTCTTCCCACTCTGCCTTTAAAAGATTCCAATAAAAGTATTTTAAAAAAATCAGTGATAACAATGCTAAAACAGGGCATTTCCGTTATTAGAGGCAACATAATCGCTTCCTTCGCTGCTTTATCCGCTTCATCATTTTCATTAATACCTATGTGTGATGGTATCCACATAACTAGTATAGGCTTTTTTATATTAGGGTTTTTAAAGACACTATCATATATGCCATTTTTGTTAATTGATATTGCCTTAACTGCACTCAAACTGTCCGTGCATATTATAGTCTTCTGATTAATTCCGGCAGCATGATTAATCGCTGCAATGATTGCAGCAAGTTCAGCTGAGAAAATACCAGAATGTGAAGGTAATTGGCTCTATTTGATCATCACCCATCTGGAGACGCGTTGATGCCGCACCAACTACATTAGCCGAAAAGTAAGATTTTTCATCTGCTTCAATAGTTATTGTTTGGAAAAGAAGTTCACCAGCTGATTTGATGTGGTGCGTGATATTAAAATTGTTTAGGACAAAAACTGCAATCCCAGCCTTAGCATACTCAAAAGGTTTGTTATGATGAAAAACTCTATATCCAGGTAAATACAGGCCTTATTCGATTTTTAGGTGTAATGTGGGTTTCTGAAAGCGTGAGAATTGTAGGTTTGTTTTTTTTTTTAACAAAATTTTCCAGAGCGTGTTAATGGGCTATAAAACCCTGTATGTTCCATTGAAGCACTGTAATGTTTATTCCAAAATCCATTTCTCTGTATATTTAAATCAATTATTCGCAGACTTTTTTTAGGCATTGTCTGTTTATATGTATCCGGCGTTATTATTACATTTAAATCGTTATATTTCGCAAAAATACTGCTACATGGTGTTAAAACACCAACATCAGTAACCTCGTTAGGTGGGGTTTTTAATTCGATTTCATTTTCAATTGATTTAGTTGCTAACTCGTTATTAGAATTTATAATTGCATTGTTGTTTGTTTCCATGATGGTTGCTGTGTTGTTATTTTCCTTATGACTGGAAGTTTTCAAATTTTTAATGGCGGTGCTTTGTATATTATTGGAAGGTGATATGTTAATGGCGTTTGTATTATTGCTGTTGTTGGAAGAATTTAAGATGTCGGTGATGTTATTACTGGATGTAGAAGAATTTTTATTAATTTCGAAATTGATGATTTATTCTGTAGAATTTCAGAGAAAGTTGGATGGGTTATTTTGTCGAATGGTTTAAGCGTATGCAGTATTATCATTTAAAATTTTCCATGCCTCACGTATAGTACATCTTTTGTCGGCTTTGATTTTATTTACAGATTTATGCTTTATGTTGGGAATTAAGTCTGGCAACCCCGAAGCAATGTGAACGCCGTTGATATTATTATCTATATTTTATGTACATTCATTCCTTCTATACCATTTGTAGCGTTAAGACGTTTTTATAACTAAATAAATTTGAATTAAATAAAAACAGGTTATGGGCCCAGTGCACAGTCTGGGTAAAGTGAAATAAAAAGTAATTCAAAATATACTAGATAATATTATTTTATAAAAACAATAAAAGAAGAAGTGCTTATAAAAAAGGACAAATGGCGTCGCTGTATCAAATCGAAAAATTAGATGAGGACAACTACGATAGCTGGTGTGTGCAAATGCGCAGTGTCCTGATACACAGTGGTCATTGGAAAATAGTGAATGGTACACAGAAGAAGGAATCTGCTGTAGATGCTAATGCTGTGACGGTTTGGGAAGACAGTGATGAAAAAGCATTGGCTTCTATTATGCTGTGTGTAAAACCAAATCAGCTAAATACAATTAAAAATTGTTCTACGTCTAATGAGGCCTGGTTGCGGTTAGAGGAAACTCACAAGCCCAGAGGACCCATCCAAAAAGTATCGTTGTACAAGAAGCTTTTAAATCTAACAATGTCTGAGGATAAAAATGTAAGTAAACATATTAATGAATTCTCAAAATTGGCTGAGAAACTAGCAGAAACGGGCATTGTCATCCAAGATGAATTACTGGTAATTATGTTGCTATCCAGTTTGCCTGAGGAATTCGAGCATTTCGTTGTTGCTATAGAGACTCGAGATAGTCTACCGGCTTTATCTACCGTTAAACGGAAAATTCTAGAAGAAGGCAACAGACATAAAGAGAAAAATGAACGAGAAGAAGCATATACAAACACACACACTCAACAAGCCTTTGCTATGAAGTCATCTCAACGGGAAAAACAAAAACAACAAAAAGACGCCAAAAATAAATTTAAAGGCAAGTGTTTCAACTGCGGACAAACGGGACATTTTGCAAGCAAGTGTGATAAAAGGAAAAAACAACCACAGTTATTACACGCAAAACAAGTGCCAACAACAAACACAATGAAACAATATGAGTGGTGCGTCGACAGCGGTGCGACTGCGCACATGTGTTGCAGCAGGCAGATGTTTACAAATTTCGTAGAAGGAGATGAAAGCATTTCATTGGCTGGCGACAAACAAATAGTCGCAAAAGGAAAAGGTGATGTAGAATTTACAAATAATAACGGTTTAAAAATTAAATTTAAAAATGTTCTTTTTTCACCCGAACTACACATGAATTTTATCTCTGTGAGCCGAATTGTTGAGAAGGGATTGACTGTACAATTTAACGCAAAGTCGGCAGTAATTCAACGTGCTGACGGTCATGTTGTACTTAAGGCTAAGAAGCAAAATAATTTATTCTTAGTAAGAGGCAAAGTTGAAAAGTTGTTTGCAGTTGGTAACATGAACCAAGTGTGGCACAATCGTTTCGGTCATGTTAATAATAAATCACTAAATGAAATGGCGAATAAATCCATGGTAATAGGAATGGATTTAAAGAATACTTCAAGTGCATCCCAATGTCGAACGTGTATGCTAAGCAAAATCCATGTGATCCCTTTTCCACAAGAGTCCAAGACACGGACGAAAAATTTGTTGGAACTCATTCACAGTGATGTATGTGGCCCATTCAAAGTTAGTTCGCTGGGCGGTTCCAGATATTTCGTCACGTTTATTGATGATTTTTCAAGGCGAATATTTGTATACTTCATCAAAAACAAAAGCGAAGTTTTCAAAACTTTTAAAATTTTCAAACAACATGTGGAGAAACAAACTGGCTTTAGTATTAAAGTATTGAGAAGTGATAATGGGCGAGAGTTTATCAACAAAGAATTTAACTCATTCTTGCAAAACGAAGGCATTGATAGGCAACTGACAGTTCCCTACACACCGCAACAAAATGGAGTAGCTGAAAGGGCCAATCGGACGTTGGTGGAAATGGCACGATCGATGATGGTCCATAGTGGTGTCCAGCAAAGTTTGTGGGCAGAGGCAATTAACACAGCGGCCTACTTACGCAACAGGTGTCCAACTAAAATATTAGGCGAAAAAACACCATATGAAATCTGGTTTGGCAAAAAACCCAACGTACACCATTTAAAGACTTTTGGATCAAATGCAGTATCCTTAAAGAAAGCAGGTACAAATAAATTTAGCGCTAAGGGAGAAAACTTCATCATGGTAGGTTACTCTCAAGTGGCTAAAGCATATCGATTATTTGATAAGAATCATCGACAAATTGTTGAGCGGCGCGATGTATTATTTGAAGAAGATGCGTTTCATGAAGATCTAAAGGTAGCCAAAGAAGAAACAAAAACCACTGAAGATTATTTAACCATCGGCATTGATCACGAACAACACCAAGTAATCGACAACGTAAAACCTGCATCAATGGAAAATAACATTGATTCCGATAGTGCGGCTGAAGAAATTCCTGATTCAGATGGAGGTGATGAATTTGTTGGTTTTGAAACTGCCGAGGACGAAGATTCTGAAATTGAAAGGACAAGCAACAATCAGGAGGAGAAAACAACTAAAAACAGTGGCAGACCAAAAATACTGAGAACTGGTTTACGAGGTAGGCCAAGAAAGCAACAAAAATTAAATAGTTTGGTCGAAGGAAATATTCCGTCAACAGTAGAAGAGGCAATGACTAGTCCACACGGTAACGAATGGTATGAGGCAATGCGTTCTGAACTGAAGTCACTCAACAAGAACGGTACGTGGTCGTTGGTTGATTTACCTCCTGGAGCTAAAGCTATTAGTTCAAAATGGGTGTATGCTATCAAAAGAAATGAAAATGGGGATGTCGAACGCTTTAAAGCAAGGCTTGTAGCAAAAGGTTGCAGCCAGAGATTCGGAATAGATTACAGTGAAACTTTTTCACCCGTGGTCAGATATTCTACCATACGTTTAATGCTGGCGTTGGCAGTGCATTGGAAAATGCATCTACATCAAATAGATATCAGTTCGGCTTATCTTAATAGTGATATCCATCATGAAATCTACATGAAACAGCCAGAAATGTTAACAGATCGCAGCTATCCGAACAAGGTGCTCAAATTGAACAAGGCAATATATGGTCTTAAGCAATCCGGCAAGGAGTGGTATGATAAATTAGATTTAGTGCTAAAGGACATCGGTTTTGAGCAAAGCAAAAACGAACCATGCCTGTATATAGCAACAATCAATAAGCAGATGGTAATAGTAGCAGTTTACGTCGATGACCTTCTAATTGGCTGTAAGGATGAAGCTCAAGTTTCAAAGGTAAAAGAGTTATTGGCAATAAATTTTCCTGTAACCGACAAAGGCCAGTTACACCATTACCTTGGCATTGAAATCAAACGAGAGGGTAAAACAGGCACAATTTCTATAGGTCAGTCCCAATATATCAAAGAATTGCTGAAAGAGTATGGGATGGAAAATTGTAAACCAACTGCAACTCCACTTGAAGCGAACTATCAAGTAAATTGTACCATGGATGAATGCGAGGCAATAGACCAACATACATATCAAAGTCTTATTGGAGCGCTGATGTATTTAGCTATTACCACTAGACCAGATATACTTCACTCTGTGTCAAAATTGGCACAAAGAAACACAAATCCTCACGTTGAACACATGCAGGCAGCTAAACGTATCCTGCGTTATCTTTGCGGAACAATTGATAAAAGATTGGTGTATCAAGGTGGAAAAAATCTTATGGAAGGATACGTTGATGCAGACTGGGGTGGCAATGCCCTCGATCGCAAGTCTTTCACAGGTTTTATTTTCTTCGTTGGCGGTTGTCCAGTATCCTGGGAGTCCAGAAAACAGTCCTGTGTTGCACTGAGTAGCACAGAAGCAGAATATATGGCAATGTCAGATGCTGCCAAAGAGGCGATATTTTTAAGACGGTTATTGGTGGAAATTGGTTATTCAGACGGTACACCTTTTGTCTTAAATGTCGATAACCAAGGCGCAGAAAAACTTGCAACAAACCCAATATACCACAAAAGGACGAAGCATATTGATATACGATTTCATCATGTTCGTGAAGTTGTAAAAAACAAGGAGGTTACTTTGCAGTATTGTCCATCTGAAAATATGATTGCAGACATACTAACGAAGAACTTGGCTAAGACGAAACATTTATATTTTATGAAATTAATGAAGTTCATATAGTTATTTTTTTTGTTGTAAACGACATTCACATTGAGAAGGAGTGTTGGGAATTAAGTCTGGCAACCCCGAAGCAATGTGAACGCCGTTGATATTATTATCTATATTTTATGTACATTCATTCCTTCTATACCATTTGTAGCGTTAAGACGTTTTTATAACTAAATAAATTTGAATTAAATAAAAACACTTTAAAAACGAAGGACATGCTGGGTCAAATGATGTGTGGGTTGCACTAATGCAATTAACACAGAACTTTCTAGTACATGGATCGTGTGGAGGGGTAATACCGCAGACCCTGCACAGCTCTATATTCTTGCATCTTTTCTTAGTATGACCCAAACGCTGACAGGTGACACATCTCATAGGACTAGAAATGTACTCTTCCACACGTACTCTTTCCCATCCGAGCTTTAATATATCTGGTCGATGTATAAGATTAAAGGTTATAATTGCCGCACCGGTCGGTATGTAACTTTCACCCTCTTTTTTTTTATAGTTTACGAACTTCAATTACTTTTTGGTCTTCTAACGATTTTAAAAGGTCTTCTTCAGAAATATCAATAATTTTTCTTGAGAAAATTCGGCCCTGTGTTGAGTTAAGATTCTTATGCATGGTTATAGTTACTGGTACAACGTCTATATATTTTGCTTTGAGGAACTTTTTGGCTGATTTCATATCTGCTGTTTTTATCATTAAATCTCCGCTACGCATTTCAGTTATGTCCAAAATTTAGCCCTTTTTCAATTTGGAAAATATTGTAAAAGGCCAAAGGTTTAGTTTCTGTGTTATCAGACTGTGGCAATGCAGATGCAACCAAATATCTAGGAATGTTATCGTCATTGGGTGTAGTATTAGGTAAGGGGATAAAATCATCAATTCTTAATCTTTTTAATTTTGTCGATTTCGATTTTTCGTGCGAGGGGTCTAGGTCTCTAAAACGGTTATGGTTGGGGGGTTTAACCCCTTCCATGGTGAAATCCGAAGCTCTTTTCAGAATTTAAAAAAAATCCAATCAAACAATAAAATAAAGAAAAAAAAAACACAATAAAAAGGGTTATTAAGTTAATGCTATTCCAGTAGCCTTCCAATCAACAAAAAAAAAACACAATTTCCCGCCCGATTGAATACAACGATCCGTAAAATTGCTTGTATGTTTACGCGGCGAGTGCCTGACAACGACTGTGCCACATTATATAAAGAATGAAAATAATATCATCAGAGCTTTAAAAAAAAAACTGTAAAGAAAACTAATTTTATTATTGTAATTAAAAAGTATTTTTACAGGTCTGTTCTATAAATCACTTTTTGTCAAAGTGATTTCAAATCACGCAAAAGGTGTTCTGCGTACAAAATATACTGAAATCACGTGATTTAAAACGTTTAGCAAAATGACTGCCGATTTGAAATCACTTACTCGTTTTTGCTAATTATTTTGCTTAGAATATAATAATAATGGCATTATATATTTAAATTAAATTATTCATAAATTTTCAAAGACACTGCATATTTTATAAAAAATTGTCTTGCTTTATCTAGTAATGCTCGTCTTGCTCGTTAGCGGTTAGCTGGTTTGTGTTTTCAAAGAATATTCTAGTGTTGCCAAATTGTCAGAGTATAAAATATCATTTAAGATTTGTCTTATTTATGCTAATGTTTCCAGCCTCAAATTTAGAAAAAATAAAGTGCAAAATATAAAATAGTAGCAACTTCCTTTTGCATTAATTTTCAATTTTAATTTGAACGCCAAATTTTAAGCCCTTCGATCAACTCCAATAAGTAAATGAAAGCACATGTATTACAAACAAATAAAAATTCACTAATTTATTTTAGTTCCACACATTTTAACTTACTTAAATCACTAGTAATATTTTAATTACAAATGTAAAAAAAAATAAATAAAAAAGAACACAACACAAATCTAAAAAAAACAGCCGCTTTCTCCTGTTTTCGAAAAATTAAAACCACACCGAAAAATTGAAAATCACGTGTTTTGAAGAACAGCACCAAATCGTCTGCGTGATTTAAAAACCGTTCGTGACTTGAATTCACGTGATTTTTAGAACAGACCTGTTAATACTACTTTTATAAAATTTAATAATAATAAACTTAAACTATAATGTGAAACGGGCTTAATGAGGTAAAACTAAGAAGGTCAAAAGAGAACTCTAATACCGATTTAATCTTAAGATTGCCGAAAAACATCATCGGAAACTAGCGAGAGATCGTTTAGGTATTTAAATAAACGTATTTAGTATACAACAAGGTTGCCTACTTCGAAGAATGCGTGTATCAAATTGCATATCATGTCAAGTAACGAGAGCACAGTTTTGAAAAATCAAAATATTTTAGAAACAACTCAGCCATTTGCAAAGGACTAGCCCGATTGATCCAAATTTGACAGGAGCATAGCGGAGGAGTATCTTAGCCTAAGTTTCGAAGCTGGGTACCATCTCACTTTCCAAGGGTGGCACTAGTGGTCTCAAAGTTGGGTACCAAGCACCTGCAAATTTTTCTAGTGCTTGACATTTCTTCAGTTTTTGTCTAGTTTTTAAAAATTACCGGATAAATAACGGAATCAACACTCGAGGATACGGGCAACACCGCGTCGGATGTTATAGAAATGCAGAAAACCAAATTTTGATTTTGAAACAAGTAAACTTTTTTTTATTATTAATCAAATGACGTCTAAATAAAAATAAACTTATCTATAACTATACAAAGTTTTTTATTTAAATCCTAATAATAGCAATAATAAAAAAAATTAAAGTATTTTTTGTTTTAAACTTTGTGGCACCTTTCTTGTTTTTAAATTTATCCTAACAATTAAGCTTGATGGGGGGTTTTTAAACATTTTTGCTTTTTTAGAATCAATATTTCTTTTTAAATATTTAAAATATAAATAAAACCTTGTAATAATGTTTCTACTGGCATCTGAAGACATTACAGTGCTAACTTTTTATTTGTGTTTTGAATATCTATGATAAATTAATAAAGTTAAATTTATATACATAAATATTTTTTTTGTGCTTGTAATTAAAGAGTCCAATAAAAGTTATAGAATTTAAAATTAAATAAAAAAGATTATCTTACCATTGCTCCTGAAAATATTTCAAAATCTTTTATTTCGTCTAATGCAGAGTTTGAATATATATAGCGAGCTAAAGCCTCTGCAATAATCTTAGTATTGAGTTTGCCATGCGTCAATATATTTTCTTCCTTATCCTTAAATACAGATATACGCGATGGATGTTTTGGTGACATTAACGACGATAGGGTAAAAGATGGCACCCGCTTAATACTAAAACGTTCATGTTCCCAAGCTAAAAGTGGTTCAGCTAAATTGATTTTTTTGTGAACACCTTCAGCTGTAACATTACTGTATTTCTTTGAAAAATGTTTCAAATGTTCAAAGAATATTTTTATTGGCGTATTTTCTTTTGGTGGTTTTGAAACATGCATGTAAAGATTTGTAACTTCAGCATTTAACGGCTGAACGATTGAATCTAAACATAGTACAAATTCTACATTCTGCAAAAAAAAGCAAAGATTAATTTAACAGTAGTTTTTAATGTTTATTAATAATATGTAAAGAAGTTTTAGGGCAGGTAGTTTTATTCGGCTCACTCGGGTTCGCCTCGCGATCCCTTTGCGGTATTTAGAATTAAAGGAAATAATTAAAAGTTGAAGTAACATAGACAGCAAGTTTGACAACAATTTCTTGCACACTTAAACAATTTGCATTTCATTGTTTTTATTAGCAGCTGTTTTGTTTACTGCCATAATTTTATTGTAATAAAATAAGAACAAATTGGTATAACTGAAAAACTAAATTTGTCAAAATTGCTATCCATATGTAATAAGGTGTGAATATCAAAATCAGCATTTAACATATGGTTTATAATTTTTATGTTCAAACTTGCATATGTTAAGTACATACGACATAACCTATTGTTATTGAAAAAAAACTTAAACGCTTAAAACAGTGATGCCTTTTAGCAATAACTATTTAGAAAGAAAAACGATAAGCACAATACTGCCTTTTCCTATTATTATTTATATCAAAATTGCTATATATTAAATTGCTATAATATAAAATTCTACATAAACAATTGGCTGTGTTGGTTATAAGAACAAGTCACAAGCTCAAAATTGCATGTTCAATTAAGGTACTTTGGCTCAGTTCGTATGATGTACGAGGATAGGATATATGTTATGAGAAACAAAAAATAGATGTTCATAAAATTAATAATTGGCAGTCTCCTTATTCTTGCCCGTAATACACGTGTTGCTGATAAATTTCACAAAACAAAACTGTTGGGGCCATGCGCAGTCTCATGCAAATTCCACTCATCCTTAAACTCCGTAAAAGGCGTTATATATGCACCCTGCCTTAAAAATGTCCCCGAGGAAGAAATTATTAAGGAAATGAAAAATCAAGGCGTTATTGAAGCATGTAAGTTCACTAGATTAAACGACGATGGCAAAACACGATCACCAACCGGGAAAATAGTTTTAACGTTTAACCTTCATCGGCTTCCCCCTGTTATTGACGTGGCTTGGTACAAGTGCAAAGTAGACTTCTACTTCCCTAATCCCATGCTATGCAAAAACTGTCAAAAGCTCGGGCATACAATAAAACGTTGCAAATGTAGCCCCACTTGTCCACAATGCAGCTTGCCTCCACACGAAAAAAGAAAATTGTTCACGCACGTTATGCAGTAATTGTTCAGGCGCACACTCGTCAACACACAAGGAATGCCCACGATACATTCAAATGAAGGAAATTCTCAAAATAAAAACAAAAAATTATTGCAGCATAGGAGAAGCCCGCCGTAAGTATCAAGCCATACATTTATTACCAAAAAATCCTAAAACAAACACATATGCGTCAATAGCCTCAGAATTCACAACAAACCAAGTAGAAACCGTCATCCAACAATCGAAAAGTGATAATCAAAAAAACACCTCAACAGCCACAACCAAACACCTTAATACTGTTCGATCATCTACATCTAAACATACCATAAATACCATACCAACCAACCCTAATAAACCAACCACATTGGAACACGCTGAAACCGCTATAAATACACAAACAAAAATAAATGACAAGCCAACAAACAAAATAAATACCGCAAAATCAACAACACACACAGATGACAAAATTTCTTCACAAACACAACCTATTTATCTCCAATCACCAATATCCAATTTAACACAGCAATTACTTAACACTAATTCCTACTTCATTCCAATGGAATCTCTTGATGATTCTTCTATGGAACAATCAACTCCGTAACTGCCAACAAGGCTCAGAGTCTTCAAATTTTCTCCTACTCAACAACACCCCTACAAAAATCTGTATTTCATCGCCATGGGCTTCGACATAATTCAATGGAATATTAAAGGATTTCTTAATAATCATAGTGATCTACAAATAATACTGAGAGAATTCGACCCTAGTGTTATTTCTTTACAAGAAACCCACTGTCCTTTTAATTTCAATCCCATACTTCCTAAAAACTATAACGGATACTTTCTTAATTCAGTACTTAACACTACTGCAAAACAAGGCATCGGAGTATTAGTAAAATCCAACATTCCCCACCGACAACTACCCATCAACACCAGCTACCAAGCAATCGCAATCGAAATCACTCTCAATATCAAATTTATTATCCTCTCCATATATATACCACCTAACAAAGAAATTGATGAAAGCGAACTGTCCACATTATTCTCCTCCTTTCAAAATCCCATAATAGTCAATGGTGATTTCAACTGCTGGAACACAATCTGGGGATCGTCAACTAACAACGTTAGGGGTCTTATCCTAGAGAAAGCAATCGACATTTCAAATTTATGTATCTTGAATGATTGCAGCCCCACGCACCTATCAACTCATGGCACCCTGACGCACATTGACTTATCCTTTTGCAGTATCTCCTTACTTCCTTTACTCAACTGGTCAGTCTTTAACGAACTTCACAACAGTGATCACTTTCCGATACGCATTTCCATGAATATTCTAGAAAATAACGTCATTCCCCTAAAATTAGGAAAATATCTTTAACATCGCGCGGATTGGAGGAATTATTCTCAAAAAGCTGAAATAGAAATTCTCAACAAATCCTTTTCTAAAACTAGCAATCAAGACGCAGCTTTTTTCATTAAAGCCATACGCACCGCAGCAAATAAACACATCCCACAAACAAGGAACTCCGCCCAAATCCCAAAAAGAATAGGCCACTGGTGGAATGACTTACTTTCCCATTTACGTAACCAAAAGATGACTTCATGGCAAACCTTTAAAGCCAACCCAATCCAAGCAAACCTTATTCTTTACAGAAAAAACAACGCCAAGTTTCGTCTAGAACTTAAAAAAGCCAAAAAAAAAAGTTTTGAAAATCTGACAAAGACAATTCACAGAAATACGCCAATCTCTGACATCTGGAAAAAAATTAACCGTATCATCAAGAGAACTCAAGCTTCTACAATAAAAGCAATACACGACCAAGATGAAGTCTTAACCGCACCACTGTCAATCGCTAACACCTTTGGAAAAACATGGGCTGAGTACGCATCAGATAAAAACTTTTCGCAGTTGTTTAACTCAACGAAAGAATCATTTAACTCAACATCGTTAGATTACACCACAGATAAAACGGCATCCTTTCTGGAAGAACCAATCACAATGATAGAACTCTCCAGTTGTCTTAGTAGAGTTAAAGGGTCCACCCAAGGCCTAGATCGTGTGAACTATCAGATGATCAAATACTTAAGTTATAATTCCAAACAGAAATTGCTAGAGCTCTACAACACGGTGTTTAAAAGCGGCAATATCCCACAAAACTGGAAACTCGCAATATTAATACCAATCCCAAAAACAAAAAATGCCTTTACCATTGATGCTTTTCGGCCCATATCGCTACTTCCCTGCACCTCAAAAATAATGGAACGCATTATTGCTGCCAAATTGTTATGGTTTTTGGAAAAAAAAAAACTTATCGCCAAAGAACAGGTTGCATTCAAACCAAATAAGGGATGTGTTGATGCATTACTGCACTTCGACAACTATATATCAAAAGCACTATCCGCCAAAAATCACGTGACAACTTTATCGATAGATTTCGAAAAAGCGTTCGACAGAGTCGGCTCACATGTCATTTTAGGTATCCTAAAATCTTGGAAAATAGGTCAAAATGTATTTAATTTTGTTAAATCCTTCCTTACAAATAGGAACTTCAAGGTAAGAATTAATGGTCACTTGTCAAAAACATTCCCTTTAAAAAATGGAATACCACAGGGGTACCCCCTCTCAGTAACGCTATTTCAAATAGCATTTAATCAAATAAGTAATATTCTAAACCACATACCGAATGTTGACCATTGTTTATACGCACACGATCTATACATTCTATGCAAAAGAAACATCAATAACGAAACGTCAAGCATCTTATCAAAATCTCTCAGTGACATCACTAAATGGTGTGAATACTCGGGGGCAAAAATCTCATTGCAAAAAACAAAAAAATTCCATATTTGCAGAAAACGTATTTGCGATTCAGACAACCATAACTTACTAACAGACGGTATTACTTTACAAAACGTCGATGAACTAAAAATCTTAGGAGTAATTTTCTCCCGCAAATAACACTGGAAAGCACACTGCATTAACCTGCAAAACTCACTTGTAGCTAGAGCAAATATAATCCGCTATTTATCATCGAAAAGATCTGTACACATAAACACGCTGATTTATTTAACAAAAACCTTAATACTGAGCAAAATTGATTACGGCTTGTTTCTGTACGGAAATAGTCCCAAATCAACAATAAACGTCATAAAATCAGCATACCATAAAGCTCCGCAGTTTACGCATACAGGACCACACCTGTTGACAATTTTCTTACTGAAGCAGGTTTACCATCCATAGAAGGAAGATTCACGGAAATTAAAGGGAGAATACTATCAAAACACTTATCGAGCACCAACTCTATAATTGATTCCGATGTCTCATCTAACATCTCTGCTAAAAGACCTAAACGGATAAAATCTGCAATTGCCCTAAGCTTAGACCTCGCACGCAAATTAGGAATTCCCATTAAAATTACAAAGAAAACAATTCTCAAGCCACCTTGGAAATTCAACAACGCTTTAGTAGACCTTTCATTATCCAACCTCAAAAAAGCCGAAACCCCCAAAGAACAATTTTTAAATCTATGGGCCGAAAAGAAAATGGAGCTAAAGAGAAACGGTTGGTGCCTCTTATATACAGACGGTTCAAAATCCCAACAAGTTCTGCCATCTTACGCCGTAGTCAACGACGCAGGGAATATCGTGGCACTTAATACACTTTACGAGTACTCCTCTGTTTTTACTGCCGAAGCTTGTGGCATCTTTCGTGCTATCCGACATGCAATCAAATGTAAAAATAAAACTACTATTTTCACTGACAGTCTGTCAGTACTTAAGGCAATATGTAACCCTTACAATAATAAATGGAACAAAGTCACTGAAATTAGAGATGCCCTAATAAACAACGGGGGGAAAATAAAAATTCACTGGATTCCTAGTCATACAGGAATCATCGGCAATGAAAATGCAGACATCGCAGCACGGTACGCTTCGCATGCACCCATCCTCCTAAATGACACAGTTGAAAAAATAGATCTGCGCCGACATATCAGAAACTCAATCAAAGATATGGTCAATGATAAGCAAGTACAACATCCTCACTATGCCAACATAAATCCAAACCTTAAGCAACCTATATATCCGACGGATGTCGCCAAAAACAAAATAAAAATATTCTCCAGACTTCGACTCGGCCACACAATATTCTCCCACAACTACATCTTAAAAAACAACACCAGACCCATATGTGCCACCTGCAACCGCCACGTTACTGTAAACCACCTACTCAATGAATGCACTTCTCTCAGCGACATGAGAATTAAACACTTCAACAACACCCCAGCTCACATCATTTTACAATACCCATCAACAACTAACATCAACAGTATCCACAATTTTATAAGGGAAGCAAAACTCTTAGTATAAGTTATTATACCACGCTATAGTAATATATATTTATCACATTGAGCTGATGGCCCTGGCAGCTATGCTCGTTAAACTTTATTTAATCTTAGAATTTATTCATAAGATTAATTTAATAAATAAATAAATAAATAAAATTAAATGAAAATAAAACAAAGCTAATGAAAATAAATATAAAAAGCGATAAAGAATTCAATATTAATGATGTAGTTATTAAAAAAGTAGATAAAATAAAATATCTGGGGTTCTACATAGACAAAGAACTAAATTTTAAAGAACATTTAGAATATATGTGCTTTAATGTTTACTGCAAGATATCATCGACAATGGCCTGCGGTCTTTTTTATAATGTTGGTAGGATTATAGTCTTTAGTTGTTGTAAGTGGCTACCGATCTAGCGTTTAATATTAGGAGGTTATAAAATATTTATGAAACTTCTATATTTTTCTGAAATTTAAACTTTAGTGGAATAGAACTTCTATGGAACAAAAGAGAACAAGAAACGTATCCTATTAATACTTTTGCACCCGCCACGACCCGCGGGTAGAACACTTTTTTAATTTAAATGAAATTACTCTAAAAAAAAATTCAAATTACGATAATTTAAACAGTCCTATAATTACTCGTATACAATGGTGTATTATTATTTTTCACCTAAAGGTGTATGTTTTTTTACTTTAGACTATGTAAAACTAAAATAATTAAATTTAATACCTGCGAAAGGGTTTTATTGCTTTGTTTTGATCAGCAAAAAATATGTCATAAAAATATCACAATAGGTTCAACCAAAGTCATAAACAATTTTATAATAATAATAATAATCGCGACATTAAACCACTAAAGATAAAAAATAACGCCATATTGGCGAGATACTAATTAGTTTTACCTGATAATAATGTCTGGATAACAAGTGCAGTTTTGTTCAATTTAAGTACCACCTGCTATGAAATTGAAGATCAATGTGTGAATAACATGTATCTAAAAATGCATAAAACTACGGATTCGATAAGGGATTACTCAATAATAAGTTAATCCTTTACGTGTATAAACGTATATTTGCAAGTGATAAAACATAACAGGCACAAATAAAATATTCAGGAAAATATGGAGAGCTTCAGTTATAAAGAACTGGCCGAAGATTATTTAAGAAATAAAAACCAGAAAGATGTTCTTAGTTACGTTAAAATAAAATTAAATTCGTGTAGCACCGAAATACAAGAGCAATTATCTAATTATTTTTAAAAGTTCTAAAAAAAGCGACAAAAAAGGTACAGTAAACAAAAGTTTTATATAAAAAGTGAAAAGTGGTTAGAAGGCCAACTTACTGTCGTTGCAGAAACAACAAAGCAAGATAAGGTTGGAAGACCACGAAAATCATTGGACAACTGCAGCGATATAGATAGAGGCGGAAACTTAAGATGTTAACGATGCAATTTGTTGTACAAGTATAAAAGAATCTTTCCTACAAAAGTAGATATCATTGAAAAAGATATTAAAGTATACCAACTCCGAGCGATGCAAAACAGTACACAAATGAGGAGGCATTAGCCTTATTTATGGATTTGAAATTAACAAAACAGCAATATATTAAACTCAGATTGCGTGCGATTGAAAAGGGCTCAAATATCTATCTATCCATCACATAACCGCTGCTAAAATGGACTGTTTGTCATCACTATTACAATCACACCAATTGTATAACTACAATCTCTACTTGATCACACAGCCGAACGCTTGCTACATTCAACAACAGGAAATGCTTTAAAGAAATATGGAAACACAAAGCTAATTCTTGTTTGCAAATGGGTTGGTTCTTCAGGAAAAAACACCACAAGCATGGTATCATTTGTACCATTGCGATTGAAACAGATTTTGGAAAACTCAGAGCCTTCGACTAGTACAACACAAACATTGGATATTTGGAAAAATGAGACACCATCTTCTACGAAATACTGCAGGCCAATCAAATTTGAATTGAAAAAAGAAATTCGTGATGCCATTAACAAATAAATTAGTGATGTCAATGCACAAATTGCAACACTACAGCCATTACAATTACAGTTAGATGGGCAAATTGAAGTAAGCTACCAATTAGTCCTTACAATGATAGATAGAAAAGTAGGTCAGGCTTTGACTAACACGAAGGCTGCATCCAGCTGCATTATATGCCAAGCAGCATCAACCAAATTAAACCAAGTTCTGAAACAATCATTAAATAATACCGATGCATATGAATTTGAATTATCACCACTACATGCAAGAATACGACTTATGGAACATATACTAGAAATCAGTTATGATTTGAATTTCGAGATTTCAGGATCCATAATGAACAATGAAACCAACAAAGAATTAAGAAGTTCAAAAAAGAAACACGTTCAAGATGAATATCGCAAAATTTGATGGATTATAGATCAGCCAAAACAAGGGTCAGGTAATACAAATGATGGCAATACCGCAAGAAGATTCTTTTCAGATCCAAAAACAACATCTGAAATAACAGGAGTGAACTTAAACCTTATTGTAATATTTAAAATAATCATAGAAGTACTTGCGTGCAATGAAGAAATTGACTCTAGACAATGTGTTCACAAAATCGTTTATCATGGAGAAGATATCATTAAATATCATTTGGTGCCACTTGGAGATCTATTAGAGGAGGGTCGGGCAAAAAGGAACAAGGATTAAAGATTTTATAGAGAGCACAATACTAGAAAAATTTCACAAAATTCCACAAATGAAGATCTATTTAATATATTATTGGTAACGTCAGATCCGTTCATCTTCAATATTTAAAAGCAATGGAAAGTGAAACATCGGGACTTAGATGAAGAAGCCAAAAAACTACTAAAGAACAGAAAGAGCACAGAACAAAATATAGAATATTTGCAATCAATATTTGTGTCAATATGCCTTTCATTGTTATTTAAGTACGAAAAACATAGTATTAGTTAAAAATAATAATAAATACCATTGTTACAAATGCTATTTAAATCTATTGTAGTTTTTATTTTTTAAATGTTTTTGAACATTATCAAATTTGACAGCAAAAAATAATAATTTTTTTTGTAGTAACAGCAAAATCTCCAGTTAATTTTACTATTTTTTTTTTTTTTTAATGTAGAAATTTTTTTAAGTAAACTTTAAAAAATTTCAAAATGAATAGAAATTATTTTGGCTTAAGTTCATTTTATTTTTAATTTCTAAAAATCCTTTTTTTTAGAAATAAAATTTATTTTTACAAACGTATGCGGACGTTTTCCAAAGAAAACAAGAAAAATTAGACGCTGCACTTTCATTTATAATATTCACAGTTCAAATAATAATTTAATAAAAATTAAGTTATAAGCACGCAAGGCACAGCATCATAACAATCAAAATGATACTGGAACAGCATCTATAATGTTATGAGTAAACAAGTAAGAATGACTAAAAACAAATTTGCATTCGGGTTCAATCGATGATTGAAACAATGCAAAAACAAATGTACAAGACGAAATACAGAGAGAACGGTAAAAAAATACGTTGGTTTGTGTGTAAATTTCGTCTAACCAAATTAATGTTGATATGAATATTCTCGTATTCTTATTTACAAAGTTAGTTGGTTAAATAGATGATGTTTATAAAAATACACAACTAAGGTAGATAGATGCGAAGAATGCTGACGAAGGTCGTAGCGGTCCAGCATTTCATTCTGCTAGCGTCTAATTTTTCTTGTTTTCTTTGGAAAACTTCCGCATACATTTGTAAAAATAAATTTTATTTCTAAAAAAAAGGATTTTTAGAAATTAAAAATAAAATGAACTTAAGCCAAAATAATTTCTATTCATTTATAATATTCACAGTTCAAATAATAATTTAATAAAAATTAAGTTATAAGCACGCAAGGCACAGCGAGACGAAAAGAAATTGTCGTCTTCATCAGGCAGTAAGTGTTGTTTGCCGCATTGTGCCAAATCGAACAGAAGTGTTCCAAATTTAAAAATCTTTCGTTTTCCATATTTTGATACCATATTGCATATAGCGTGGTTAGGAAAGTGTAACTTCGTCGAAATTTTTTTAAAAAGATTACGCACATTGTGTATATGCGATCTTCATAACATATATATATATATAATCCTAAAACTAAATTAAATTCTGAATAAAAGAAGCATACCTGCAATTGTACGTTTTCATCAAGCCATCTTTTAACACCTTGGTAATTTAACAATGAACCCGATTCCGTCAACAAAAACTGAATGCGGTATTTTAGAGCTGCATTAGATGTATTGTGTAATTTACTAAACATATCTGCTAGTGTTATAAGAACAGCAGCATCGGCATTTAACGGATACTCGTTATATATGCCAAATGTATTTAAATGAGCAGCTACTATTATCGTTGGCAATTGGCTACTTGCGTCTACGGCACTATCTGTGAATTTAGGGACTTTCATAGGTGCTAGTTCACCTTGGATAATTGGAATTTTACTATTTTTGTTATTTGCGTGACTGGCTCCAGACACAATGATATGGTATCCATTAGCAGATATAGAATTGAAAACATCATTTAAAGCAGATTCATGTGGCTTTGTTTGGCTTTTTGATAAAATTGATTGTTCGCTTGGCTTGCTAGCAGCAGTTCGTGTAATATCGGCTATAATTTCTTCCAATTTTGGATTGTAGGCCGAAAAGTATACCGGAATTGTGACTGCTTGTTCCAACATAACCTGCTCTAAGTGACATAGGTGCTGTAAAAAAGAAATTTTAAAATATTTTCATGGAAAAATGTTTTAATACTTTTTATTGTTTCTTATTTAGTTTAGTTTATTTATTTTTTACTGCAATTAAAAGTTCCTTATACCATGTTTCCCTACAACCAATTACTAAATCGTTTATGAACTAATATTTGGAATTTCCCCAATGCACGTTTATAATTTGCTTTGGCACTTATTTTTATCGTAGAGAAAATTTTTACATTGATTTTTATTTACTCATTATTATTTTTATTGGTCGCACTGAGCATAAAGAAACTACTTCCACTTTTTGGTATTTAATTTATTTGCAACTGAATTTATATAAATTTTATGGATTTCATAGATTTCATCTTGAACTCGTTAGTTAATAGAACATTTTGCATATTATACGTAAATAGTTATAATTAGTGCTTTTATTTTGACCGACACTGTATACTTTAACTTATATATACACACAGTTCTCTTAAACCTTTTTTATTCTATTAACTTATACACAAAGCCTCTTATACCTATTAGCGAAATTTGTCCATTTTTCAAAATTTTTAATTGCAAAAATAACGCAGGAAAAACTGTAAATATCCATACAGCAAGGGGACATCGTGTTACGAAACTTAAACTATCAAAAGATGTTGATAATTTAGGCAACATTAAAGGAAACATGAAGAAGCATAGCTACATACATGAGAACTTTTAGTGATATATGCTCATGTTTGCTTAAATATTGCCTTGTACATATCTACCTTAAAGAAAACATACTTTCATATTTAATTCTTACGTTTTACTTTTGCTTTTGTAGAGTAAATAGAAATGTGCATTGTATGGGTTTGATCTTATTTTCTATTTTATCTGCTGTTTCAGAAACTTTCGAAAAATTATATAAGGCAGATAATAATTTCTTCATTATTCAAAAGTTTGTTCGAACTCAAAAAGTTGAATGGCAATTTAGATAATTCGTTTTATGGTTTGGGGTTGAATGACATATGTGAGAGCGAGTTCAAAATAAAAGCTGTAGAGGAATTGTGGTATTATTTTATCAATCCACAAATGTTTAAAATAAATCTTACCTCCTTTTCTTCCCTAGGCATAGACGCAGCGTCTTTTGGTAAAAGTAGTACTAAGCCGCCAGCTTTCAGTCGAATTTCTCTAAATTGCTCAATTGTCATATCTTGGAATCTGAAAATAAAAAACAATATAAAAAAGTAAGAGTGCTATATTCAGCTATGCCAAATCTTATATACCCTTCACCATCTATATAAATCTAGTTTCGTGAAGTAACTCCAATCAAAAAAAAAAAAAAATATTAGGGTGACAGAGAATTAAAAAATAAAAAAATTAGGTACTGCATATATAAAACTTTACATGAAAAAAAATGACATCGGCTCTTAATGAGTTAAGCATTTTTAAAAAATTTTAGTATTTCCTTAAAAATCTCTTTAAAATGATATTTAAAAAAATTTGAAAATTTGGGCGAGCGCCAATTTTTTCACTTAATGTTTTTTTCTTATGTTTAAGTTCTCTATCGCTTTATATATTTATTTTTTTTAATTGGAGTTACTTTATTATTCCAAATGACATAAAAATTTTAGGTGTGCGTGGTGTTTATCCTGCTTCCTCGAAGAACATGGACCGATCATGCTGATTTCCAATAGCACCTCTTTCGACACTATGTCTGATCGATTTACATATTTATTTACACTAATACGGACGGACAGACGGACATCGCTCAATCGACTTCGCTTTGCAAAAAAAAGTCTGAATATATATACTTTATGGAGTCGGAAATGGATATTGTAGAATGACAAACTTAGTTATACTCTTTTTCCACTTTTTGTGGTGAAGGGTATAAAAATAATGAGTGTTTTAAGCAAAATAACAGTTACAGCATAATTAATAAGCAAATTGTTTAAGTTAAAATATTCGTAGAAGGACGTTGAACTTTATTTTTATTTTTGAAAATATTATATTTCACTTTATCTATTTAAGTATATTATTTCATATTTAAAAGTAATATAATAAGCCTTAAAGGCCAACAAACTTATATTATAAAAGCAACATCCTGAATAATACTCTAAAATTAAAAATATTCATACGTAAAAATATATGTATATATACATAAATAAAACTGCGCCAATTGGCTCCCGAGCCGAAATAAAAATTTACAATACTAATAAATGTCCCATGAGTAATAGAAAAGGAAAAAAATGTTCATGTCAGAAAATAAATCAAATATTATTAAATAAGAAACTATCAAATACAGTAAAAATTAGACACCAACAGAGTTTAATAAATTTTGTACCCACTTATTGTATCTATCGTAGGTAATGTATGCTGTAGACATCATCATAAACGTCATCAACTGTTGGGTCACCCTTTAACTTCCAAATCCAAGTTTAATAATTGTTGTAATGCGGACTAAGCAATACAGGTTCGTTTTAAATTTCAAGGGTATGTTTACAACTATTAAACAGTATGGCCAGATACATCAAATTAAAGGAACTACTGGCGCACAATTACATTTATTATTTTATATATTAATACTTGTGACTATAACGGCCATAGCAATCGACATTCTGTATTTGCAAGCGTTCGTCTATAACAGTTCAAAAGATAGGCTCATATAAGCCAATTTACATGGTGGCACTCTTTAATTTTTTTTTATTTATTTTTGTATAAATTTTTCCTATTGGGAGCTATAGTAATATGCAGTCATTTTAAATTTTAAAAACATGTATGGGGATACTCTTTTATTTTTGTGATTATAAACTGTTTTTAAAACGGGTCCAATCTGTAAGCATTATCAATCAAATTACAAAAAATTTTCAATATCAGTTCATAAACGACTGAGTACTGCAAGTTCAAACATAAAAAAGCAACATTCAGTCGAATTGATAACCTTCTTCTTTTTTTAAGTCGTTTAAAAACAAAAAAATTTCTGAGCAAAAATAAATAAAAATAAACACTTTTTATATTAATAAATTAACTTAAAATTGTTTGGTGGGGAACTTCATGAAAATTATAATAATACTTTGTATTAGCCGCGAGGCTTTGTGTATTATTTAATAAAATAAGCAAAAAAGGCTGTTTTTAAATAAAAGCAACGCTATAGTACTTACTTTGCAACAACGCAATGCCTGCCCTTACTCCAAGTGTATAGCGATTTAGCTTTCAGTGATAGCGGGGACGAGCGACACCCTAAAATTAAAAAAAAACGAACATTGTACATAAACTACGAAAACTTAAAGGTGCGATAAACAAAATACAAAGTTAATCTATTGACAATAAATGGTACAAATCTAGTTTAGTGGCAATGCTCAAAAAAAAAAAAAAAAATAAATAAAAATAAAAATGTTGTCTAGCATGTGATGTAAAATGAAATTTTAACCAAAAGGAGTTTGTATGTATAATATGGCACATATCAAGGATTTTATGCCGGAATAAGACGATATGGGTATCATTGGATAGGTAATTTCAATACCTTTGTAATTGAAAAGAATTAAAAAACTAAAAAACTCTAGGTTAAGTACAAAAAAAAAATTTCTCATATAAACATAACTACCTATATCGAATAAATTAAGTTTAGCGGCAATAGTATATGAAAAATATTTAGCACAAAATATTTAGTAAGCGAAGCCGGTGTTAGTCATACCAAAGAGAAGAAAAGCATTGCGCACGGCCAAGGGCCGGCTATGCAAAGAATCTTAGTAAGCGAAGCCGCTGTGTCTCACATCGTAGAGGAGAAACAATTTCGCCTGGCCAAGGGCGGAAATCTTTAGTAATCGAAGCCTGTGTTTGTTACACTACAGAGGAGAAAATCCTTGCAACAGTCGTCGGAAAGCTTTCATTTAATATATAAACTTTTGCTTATAATTACGTTTTACATCGCCTTAACAATTTTTCCTGAGTTGTATTGCCGCAAAACTTAATTTATTTGATCAAGTTATGTTTATATGAAAAAAGCTTTCTTTGGTTGTTAACTGATTTTGTTTTTCTATTTTTTTTCTTAGTTAAATAGGTATTAAAATTAGTTTTTCAATGATACCCCTATCAGCCATGAAATACTCGGTATATACCATACTAAACATACAAACTTTAGACGTCCGTAACTCCGAAACTAAGCACCAGCCCCAACTTTTTTACTTAAATTTTTTGCTTAAATTTCATTTTAAGATTTTTCTTGTCATTCTTGAGCTGCATCCGTAAACTAGATTTGTTCCAAATTGCATTTTACACCCCGCATGCCACTTTTTTCATTTTTGAACTGCGTCCGTAACTAGATAGGAACCAATATGCACAAGCCAGTAACAGCAATATTTTGTTAACCATTGTAACTGTAGTCATACAACGCCAGGAAAACTTTTAATAGTAACCGAGATTCGCTTAAATATAGTTTACAGACGCAGCAAATTTAAACAAATATATAAATAAGTTAACTTGTAATACTCATAGTTACTAAGGTATACATACGACATATTATTTGTATGTTTTGCAAAAAATAATTAAAATTTGGTTGTTTTAATTATATACTTGTATTTAGTAAATTAATAAAAACAAAATAAACGAAAAAAAATTTTTCAAAATTATCCAAAACTTGCCTTTAGTCATATTTCACATATTTACAAAGTTACAAAAGTATACATACATAAGAATATAAGTAAAAACCAAAATTTCAATATCCTGTGTGACATCCTTTGGCTTCAACATTAGCTGACAGACTAGCTGACATCACTTTCCTGCAAGTTGTTTCCGCTGGAATTATATTCCATTTATCGGTCAACGCCTGCTTCAATGTGGAGATAGAGGGATAGAGGTTATATGCCTTTTTTAATGGCTCGCTTAAGCTGATACTATAAATGCTCTATAACATTCAAATCTGGTGATTGAGGTGGATGCTCCAATTGCTTTTTAACATTATAGGTATGCTTGGGATCGTTGGCCTACATAAATAACCCATTTTGCTCTAGCCCTAGTTTTTTCATGCTGAGAAGATAACTATCCTTCATAATTTGAATATACTTGGTCTTATGCATAGTTCCTTTGATGTACCTTAGACATATAACACCATCTCCAGACAATTAACGAGCCTCCACCATTTTTGTCAGTTGAATTAACATTTCTTGGTTAGAACTCCTCATTGAATTTACTCTAAACCTTAGCACGTCCATCTCCTCCAAAAACCAAAAATTTACACTGGTCGTAAATATAACTCGTTCCCAAAAGGTAGAATCACTTTTTATTTATTTTATTTATTTATATATTTGTTTTTTAATAACCTAGCCTCTTGGCCATAATCGGTTACAATATTCTGCTTAAATAATATTAATAAATAACAATTATTTTATTATGTAAAATTAATAAAAAAGAAAAATATTTAAATTAATAACAATACTAAAAGTAATAACAGAAGAAAAAAAAATAAATACATGTATAAATTTATTTTGCACTAATTTAAATATATATATATATATATATATATATATATCAGAAGTCTGTCACAAAAAATTTAGAAAACAATTGTTACGCTATTGGAAACCAGATAGATAGGCCACAGAAATAATAAAAGTAACAGCTACGGCTTCGGGTTAGGTTAGGTTGTACAGGCCGTCGGCGCAAAAAGAAAGACCGACTCACTTGGGTCCCAAAGGTCCCATTGTGTTGCCTGGAAACAGGATGTGCAGAGATCAGATTGAGGTCCCTACGGCACCATCAAAAGATCCACATCCAAACCATCCCGAAGACCGGATAAACAAGTTTATCCTAGAAACATCGCAGACGGATAAGTCTGCAAGACCATGCAGTCTCGGACTGCTAAAAATAGCCGCTCTATTCCTCCTCTTGACAACTTCTACAGTAGTCATGATGAGGAAGATTCAGTCTCCTAGCGTGAGCACCAATGACGCAGTGCCCTGTCAGCACGGCCACCAGTGTGCCCAGCTGCCCCCGAGGAAACCTCAGTAGATTTGCGGATCTTCCACTATCGTACTGAGGCCACAGTGTCCTCGAGACCCTGCAGGTAACCTCTTCAGACCACCTAGACTGTGCAGCCCTGAAGAGTTCCTGCCGTAATATAGCTTTACAGCACCTTAAAGGGACCCCCACCAGTGGATCTATTTCTCGGTCTTCCAACCGGGCTCCAAGTCTGGCGAGTTCGTCCGCGACCATACTTCCGGGTACGCTCGAGTGAGCTGGCACCCAAAACAGTTCCAGGTTGGAATGTCTCGCCATCTCGTTGAGAGATGTCCGGCATTCACGAACCAATCTGGATGTCGTATAGACACCCGATAGGGAGTTAATTCTTCGGTAAGTATCAAGTAGTCAATTAATTATTCATTCCTTGAAAGCTCATGAAATAGTTTAATCTTATAAGCATTGGCAGAACAATCAAACATCCTCAAAGATATTGGTAAAGCATTATAAGCTCGTGCCACTCTCACGCTGAATGAACGCTCCAATATGGGAGTTAATGTAGGAATTATCAATTGTCTATTTCTAGTCGATCTACAAAACTGGAAGAGATTAACCAAATACCTAGGTGTTTGAACCTATATGATCTATAAAAGTACAACAATATCCTAAACTTAACAAATTCCATTAACGAAAAACCACAAAATTTCAAAACGTAGGGCGAAACATGCTGACGTATTCTAAGCGAGTAAAGGTACCGCATAACTCTATTAAAGGATAATCTAACCTTTCTCATGATATAACTAAAAGTACCAGAATATACCTCTAATGCATATAAGAAAATTAGCATAATTAGACCATGTACAACTCTTTTTTTAATATGAAAAGGCAATAGCAAATTCAAACTATATAATCTACGTAAAGTAAAATTAACTCTAGAAATAAGAGAATTAACATGACATTCAAAACTTAAGGCTGTGTCAAGAATCACACCAAGACATTTAAGTTTATCAACAAATTCAATAGAATTGTTATTAAATTTAACTGAAACATAGCCTTTGAGAGACCCAAGTTAGAAGTAAACCCATAGTGAAATCAAGCATGTTTTGCAAAACATCAGGAAATTCCGCAGTACCTCGAAATAGGAGCACATGTTACTCGAAACTACATCAAAAAGATCGTTCATAAACATGATAAAAAGTAATGGTCCAAGTACGGATCCCTGAGGAACTCCACTGTAAACAGGTAGCAACATCGAAGAACGACCATTGCAGAAAACATATTGCATTCTATTGGAGAGATAGGAATATATCAACTTACAAGCAGTTGATGAAAAACCATAATTTCTATGCAGTTTTTTAATCAGAAGGGAGTGCTTAATTCTATTAAACGCCTTAGAGAAGTCCAAAGATAATAATACAGACTCCTTTTTTAGAAATATTATTTCTAATGTTGTCAGTCAGACCAAGGAGCAATGATGTTGTACTTCTGTTACATCTAAATCCAGACTGACAATCATGAAGCAAGTCATTTTCTTCAATATAGTTTACGATTTGAGTTTTTAAAATATGTTCCACCATCTTAGATAAAATCGATAAAATAGATATTGGTCTAAATTCATTGCTACCAGCAATAACACATCTCTTACTTATGGGAATGATTTTCGCAACCTTCCATAACTTTTTTGTGGACTTGTTGATATTTTGTTGCATATTTCAAGCGCTTTTTTATATTTCTTTTGTTTTTGGCATTATTACTAATGTAACTCAATTAATAAGACGGTTAAAAATCAAATGTCAGTTTTACCTAATGACCTTTTACTAAGTTCCAATTTTCACTAGGCAATTTTTATCGGCTTATCCCTTTTGCTTGTAGGTGAGGGCGACAAGGGGAAAAGAAACGAGTACACAAGCTGATGTACTCATTCAATTCGTTTTGCTTTCTTATTCGTAATTTTAAGCTGATTAAATTTTATATTTTTTTAATACAAACTGCACCAAAGAAGAACCGCTAAAACAATAAGTTAAGAATTGTGAAAACGACAAGGCAAGTTCAAAGAAGAAAAAGTGATAAGTGGAACTAATGAATAAAAGATCATGTTAAAAAATTCTTAACGAAACACAAAAAAATGCGCGTATGTACATTTCTGTAACATTGTGAAAAATTCACATGTATTTTTTAACAAATTATTATAAAACTGGACTTGTTCTTAATAAATAAAATAAAAAATTCAGAAAATATTTATGTGTGTGAAGATAAATACGTCAAGTTAAATACGTTTTTTAAAAAATGTAGCATGCGATATTTTTTTTCTCCCATACATACAGTACAATTTGTATAGTAAATTCCGGACTTTTTTAACGAATACGACTACAGCTACAAAACCCTACGATCTCGGAGAATCAAACCTATTGGGAAATCAAGAGCACATATAGGGCTATTAAACTGTAAACACAGTTTATTCAAATTGAATTTGAGAAATTTTTTATAAGACGCGGAAAATTGACTTAGTGCAATTTTCTCATATACGATGATTCCTGTGAGGGATTTTGTCAATGTGGCCAAACCCTTCGATCTCGCGGAATTGCACCTATTGGGAAATCAAGAGCACATACAGGGCTATTAAACTGTAAACACAGTTTATTCAAATTGAATTTGAGAAATTTTTTATAAGACGCGGAAAATTGACTTAGTGCAATTTTCTCATATACGATGAGTTCTGTGAGGGAATTTGTCATTGCGGCCAAACCCTTCGATCTCGCGGAATTACACCTATTGGGAAATCAAGAGCACATATAGAGCTATAAATCTGTAAACACAGTTTAGTCAAATTGAATTTGAGAAATTTTTTATAAGACGCGGAAAATTGACTTAGTGCAATTTTCTCATATAAGATGAGTTCTGTGAGGGATTTTGTCAATGTGGCCAAACCCTTCGATCTCGCGGAATTGCACCTATTGGGAAATCAAGAGCACATATAGGGCTATTAAACTGTAAACACAGTTTATTCAAATTGAATTTGAGACATATTTTATAAGACGCGGAAAATTGACTTAGTGCAATTTTCTCATATAAGATGAGTTCTGTGAGGGATTTTGTCAATGTGGCCAAACCCTTCGATCTCGCGGAATTACACCTATTGGGAAATTAAGAGCACATATAGAGCTATTAATCTGTAAACACAGTTTAGTCAAATTGAATTTGAGAAATTTTTTATAAGACGCGGAAAATTGACTTAGTGCAATTTTCTCATATAAGATGAGTTCTGTGAGGGATTTTGTCAATGTGGCCAAACCCTTCAATCTCGCGGAATTACACCTATTGGGAAATTAAGAGCACATATAGAACTATTAATCTGTAAACACAGTTTAGTCAAATTGAATTTGAGAAATTTTTTATAAGACGCGGAAAATTGACTTAGTGCAATTTTCTCATATACGATGAGTTCTGTGAGGGATTTTGCCAATGTGGCCAAACCCTTCGATCTCGCGGAATTGCACCTATTGGGAAATCAAGAGCACATATAGGGCTATTAAACTGTAAACACAGTTTATTCAAACTGAATTTGAGAAATTTTTTATAAGACGCGGAAAATTGACTTAGTGCAATTTTCTAATATACGATGAGTTCTGTGAGGGATTTTGTCAATGTGGCCAAACCCTTCGATCTCGCGGAATTGCACCTATTGGGAAATCAAGAGCACATATAGGGCTATTAAACTGTAAACACAGTTTATTCAAATTGAATTTGAGAAATTTTTTATAAGACGCGGAAAATTGACTTAGTGCAATTTTCTCATATAAGATGAGTTCTGTGAGGGATTTTGTCAATCTGGCCAAACCCTTCGATCTCGCGGAATTACACCTATTGGGAAATTAAGAGCACATATAGAACTATTAATCTGTAAACACAGTTTAGTCAAATTGAATTTGAGAAATTTTTTATAAGACGCGGAAAATTGACTTAGTGCAATTTTCTAATATACGATGAGTTCTGTGAGAGATTTTGTCAATGTGGCCAAACCCTTCGATCTCGCGGATTTACACCTATTGGGAAATCAAGAGCACATATAGGGCTATTAAACTGTAAACACAGTTTATTCAAATTGAATTTGAGAAATTTTTTATAAGACGCGGAAAATTGACTTAGTGCAATTTTCTAATATACGATGAGTTCTGTGAGGGATTTTGTCAATGTGGCCAAACCCTTCGATCTCGCGGAATTACACCTATTGGGAAATCAAGAGCACATAAAGGGCTATTAAACTGTAAATACAGTTTATTCAAATTGAATTTGAGAAATTTTTTATAAGACGCGGAAAATTGACTTAGTGCAATTTTCTAATATACGATGAGTTCTGTGAGGGATTTTGTCAATCTGGTCAAACCCTTCGATCTCGCGAATTTACACCTATTGGGAAATCAAGAGCACATACAGGGCTATTAAACTGTAAACACAGTTTATTCAAATTGAATTTGAGAAATTTTTTATAAGACGCGGAAAATTGACTTAGTGCAATTTTCTCATATACGATGAGTTCTGTGAGAGATTTTGTCAATGTGGCCAAACCCTTCGATCTCGCGGATTTACACCTATTGGGAAATCAAGAGCACATATAGGGCTATTAAACTGTAAACACAGTTTATTCAAATTGAATTTGAGAAATTTTTTATAAGACGCGGAAAATTGACTTAGTGCAATTTTCTCATATACGATGAGTTCTGTGAGGGATTTTGTCAATGTGGCCAAACCCTTCGATCTGGCGGATTTACACCTATTGGGAAATCAAGAGCACATACAGGGCTATTAAACTGTAACACAGTTTAGTCAAATTGAATTTGAGAAATTTTTTATAAGACGCGGAAAATTGACTTAGTGCAATTTTCTCATATACGATGAGTTCTGTGAGGGAATTTGTCATTGTGGCCAAACCCTTCGATCTCGCGGAATTACACCTATTGGGAAATCAAGAGCACATATAGAGCTATTAATCTGTAAGACGCGGAAAATTGACTTAGTGCAATTTTCTCATATACGATGAGTTCTGTGAGGGAATTTGTCATTGTGGCCAAACCCTTCGATCTCGCGGAATTACACCTATTGGGAAATCAAGAGCACATATAGAGCTATTAATCTGTAAACACAGTTTAGTCAAATTGAATTTGAGAAATTTTTTATAAGACGCGGAAAATTGACTTAGTGCAATTTTCTCATATAAGATGAGTTCTGTGAGGGATTTTGTCAATGTGGCCAAACCCTTCGATCTCGCGGAATTGCACCTATTGGGAAATCAAGAGCACATATAGGGCTATTAAACTGTAAACACAGTTTATTCAAATTGAATTTGAGACATATTTTATAAGACGCGGAAAATTGACTTAGTGCAATTTTCTCATATAAGATGAGTTCTGTGAGGGATTTTGTCAATGTGGCCAAACCCTTCGATCTCGCGGAATTACACCTATTGGGAAATTAAGAGCACATATAGAGCTATTAATCTGTAAACACAGTTTAGTCAAATTGAATTTGAGAAATTTTTTATAAGACGCGGAAAATTGACTTAGTGCAATTTTCTCATATAAGATGAGTTCTGTGAGGGATTTTGTCAATGTGGCCAAACCCTTCGATCTCGCGGAATTACACCTATTGGGAAATTAAGAGCACATATAGAACTATTAATGTGTAAACACAGTTTAGTCAAATTGAATTTGAGAAATTTTTTATAAGACGCGGAAAATTGACTTAGTGCAATTTTCTCATATACGATGAGTTCTGTGAGGGATTTTGCCAATGTGGCCAAACCCTTCGATCTCGCGGAATTGCACCTATTGGGAAATCAAGAGCACATATAGGGCTATTAAACTGTAAACACAGTTTATTCAAACTGAATTTGAGAAATTTTTTATAAGACGCGGAAAATTGACTTAGTGCAATTTTCTAATATACGATGAGTTCTGTGAGGGATTTTGTCAATGTGGCCAAACCCTTCGATCTCGCGGAATTGCACCTATTGGGAAATCAAGAGCACATATAGGGCTATTAAACTGTAAACACAGTTTATTCAAATTGAATTTGAGAAATTTTTTATAAGACGCGGAAAATTGACTTAGTGCAATTTTCTCATATAAGATGAGTTCTGTGAGGGATTTTGTCAATCTGGCCAAACCCTTCGATCTCGCGGATTTACACCTATTGGGAAATCAAGAGCACATACAGGGCTATTAAACTGTAAACACAATTTATTCAAATTGAATTTGAGAAATTTTTTATAAGACGCGGAAAATTGACTTAGTGCAATTTTCTCATATAAGATGAGTTCTGTGAGGGATTTTGTCAATGTGGCCAAACCCTTCGATCTCGCGGAATTACACCTATTGGGAAATTAAGAGCACATATAGGGCTATTAAACTGTAAACACAGTTTATTCAAATTGAATTTGAGAAATTTTTTATAAGACGCGGAAAATTGACTTAGTGCAATTTTCTAATATACGATGAGTTCTGTGAGGGATTTTGTCAATCTGGCCAAACCCTTCGATCTCGCGGATTTACACCTATTGACAAAACAAGAGCACATACAGGGCTATTAAACTGTAAACACAGTTTAGTCAAATTGAATTTGAGAAATTTTTTATAAGACGCGGAAAATTGACTTAGTGCAATTTTCTCATATAAGATGAGTTCTGCGAGGGATTTTGTCAATGTGGCCAAACCCTTCGATCTCGCGGAATTACACATGTTGGGAAAGCAAAAGCACATATAGAGCTATTAATCTGTAAACACAATTTATTCAAATTGAGTTTGAGAAATTTTTTATAAGACGCGGAAAATTGACTTAGTGCAATTTTCTCATATACGATGAGTTCTGTGAGGGAATTTGTCATTGTGGCCAAACCCTTCGATCTCGCGGAATTACACCTATTGGGAAATCAAGAGCACATATAGAGCTATTAATCTGTAAACACAGTTTAGTCAAATTGAATTTGAGAAATTTTTTATAATTAAGAGAGAGAGAGTTTTTCCCTGAGGAAAAAACTTTCGGTTTGTACAGCTGTTGCTGGGTTGACAATCTTTGGCCGAGGTATACTCGGGTTGTTCCGGAGCGTAGATCCAATTGTCGTCGGAACGGTGAATTTTGATAATCGAAGCCTGTGTTAATTATACAACAGAGGACAAATTCCTTGCACTCGGCCCCGGAAAACTTTCATTTTATATTTGTTCTGAACAACATTTTTTTGTGTTGTATTGACGCTGATCCCATTATTTATTTGCTAAAGTTATGTTTATAAGAAAAAAAAAACTTTTCTGATTTTATTTTTTACTTTTCAGTTAAATAGGTATTAAAATTACGTTTCGAATGATACCCATATTGGCCCATTCCTCTACGAAATATTCGATATATGCCATATTTTACATACAAACTTTGGAGATCCGTAAATCCGAAACTAAGCGTCAGCCCCCAATTTTTGACTTGACATTTTTTGCTTAAAATTGCATTTTACACCCCGTAGCCAATTTCTTTTCGGAACAAATCTAGTTTACGGACGCAGCTTAAAAATTAAAAAAAAAGTTACCTAGCGGGTGTAAAATTTAATTTTAAACAAAAAATGTATTTATTTTCTTCGCTTACTAAAGACTTTTCAGATAGCCGGCCTCCGGCCGGGCGCAAGGTTTATGTCCAACACCGGCTTCGCTTACTAAAGCTTTTTTTTATCTTTTTTCATGTAGTACTGTCACTAAGCTTAATTTATTTAATATATGTAGGTACTCCATGTTTATATGAAAAAAAGCTGTTTCTTTATCGTTACCTGTTTTTATTGTATTTTTTTACTATTTTCCTTTTAAATTGAATAGATATTGAAATTACCTTTTCAATGATAACCATATTGCCCCATTCCACCAAAAAATACTAGATATATTCCATACTGTCCATACAAACTTTGGAGGCCCATAACTCGCAAACCGAGCGTCAGCCCCAAATTTGTCACTTTACATTTTTTGCTTAAAATTAAATTTTACACCCGGTAGGTAAGTTTTTTTAATTTTTAAGCTGCGTCCGTAAACTAGATTTAAGCCTTATTTTTAAGCTGCGTCCATAAACTAGAATATGCTTACCATAGTAAACGCCATTGACATCAAATTGGGACATACGATGTACAGGAAATTCACTTGATGCCAGCACCGGATTTGCGGAGCATATTATTAATATTGGCAAGGCCAACAACACACACAGCAAACCGCCACGAAAGATGTCAGCAATATTGTCGACATTTTCAAACATATCTAACCAATTTTAATTATTATAAAACGAAAGCTAACGTATTTCATCTAGTAGAAACTGAAACCAATTATTAACAAACTGTTTTTTAGTCGACCTCATTCAATTTATCTAATTATAAATTCTAAAATGCTATCTGATTTACACAAAATTCTTACGCTATTGAGTACTTGCGTTATAACTACCCAAAACAGTTGCCAGATTTATTGGTTTTTTTTCCATTTCATAGATTTTAATAACATACGGTCTACACTTGGGAAAAAATCTAAGATTTTTTTACCAAAACATAAATTCTAATCAAAATGTCATTTTATGTCGCGTTAACTAAAAATTACAGTAATTGAAGTGCAATGGCGTTGCCATGAGAAATATCATCAAACAATTTCATGATATAAATGAACGCAAATGATCATATTAACACTTTTAAAAATATATTTTGCCATCAATATATTACAACAATTACATATTTTACCGCTACAGAAAGAAAACAAATTCGAATACACTGCAACAGAAAAGAATTGGGTAGTTAGTTGCACGAATGCCAGATAATTATGAAATCTTATAAGATTGTTATGAAAATGTTTTCTCCTTGTTTGTGATTGAGATTCATTTCAACAAATCAGTACCGTTACTTGGCCGACATTCTTTCGCATCGTATCCCGAAGTTAATTCTAGTTATGGAAACGATGTAACCTCCCGTTGACACATATAAATTCATGTGAAAGAACCCAACCACTTTCATTTTTTTAATTAAGACAACTGCGCTCTTATATCTTGCGTCTCAAGTTACAATGAAATATTGTAGTGCAACTTTTTCACAGTTGAAGCAAGCACTGAATTCTTACAAAACTTTTGCTGAAATTTGTTGTAATAAAAATTTTATTAAGATCAAATTTGTGCAATGTTTATAATTGATAAAGATAAAAAACAAATATTACACAGAGCACGGATTAGTAATATTTGTTAAAGATTACAAATCATTCAGCTACAGGTAAATTCAAACGTAAATTAAAATAAGTGATGTTTAAAGTTTGGCCAATTTTTCTGGTTTTTGTAAAAAATATGCTTTGTGCTCAAGCTAATTGGGCCTACAAATTTAAGGTAATTAAAACAATTTTTAATTACAAATATCACCCGACGTTTCGTCTATTGTTTGTCGACTTTTTCAAGTGTTGTTCTAATTTTAAAAACGTTAATTTAAATTACATATTTTATTAAAACAAAACAGAAACATTAAAACAATTACAACAAACTTCCAAAAAAAAAGTTTGTTTTTTTATTTAGTAAATTTAATATAATATTCTTTTTATGTAATATTAATAAAGTAAACGTAAGTAAAACCGGTGAAAATATTTGTGCAGCTTTAACCATATATAAAAAATGATTTATTATTTTATGTTGCTAGATTTCTAATAAATATCCCCTGATGAAGTTTGAAAAAAAAAACAAACGAAACGTTGGGAAAAATACATAAAAATGCTTTGATTTTTACTAAGTTTTTGAAACAAATACCTTACCAAAATAGCCCAAAGGGATAGCAAAAATCTTAAAATAATCAGCAAAGAGTTGAAAAAAAGAGTTCAGAAAAAAAAAACACAATTTAATGGTGTAATAAAAATGACGTTTTTAAAATGTACATTCTTATATATTGTATGTTATAAATACATACATACGTTTCCAATGTTAAAATGGATAAAAAGCAGTGAGATGCAGCAAGAAACAGCAAACGTAGGCAGCCACAACTGTATAGTAAAGAATTATGCAAAAATAAATATAAAGAAAAACTGATTGCTCAAGCAACAGCAAACGTTTATAAATTAACTGCTTTGCTGCAGAAAGAAACACAAAGTCAGCTGAAACAAATGCGTTTCTTTCTCTTATTTTGAATTTGCTTGATCAAACTGTTGGCATCACTGTTATAGTTTTTTCTTTCTCTTGAGAAATTACGTCTGCATGTAACCTACCTAACGCAGAAGGGAATGTAAGAAAAAATAAAAACGTGGTTTGTTTGCTGGTAATTTTTGTTAAAGCCTTAACATTTCTGTAATGGCTTCTAAAATAACTCTCAGGTTGTTTTTGAAGTTTTTATACTTAAAGGAAATGTTTTTGGCTTTTCTGAAAATTTGGATAAGGGTGTCCTGATGAGTTGGCTTAATCAACCGGCGAAGTACGTATAGATACCTGCTATTCTAAACCAACACATAAATTTCATTTTTATTTGAAAATGTTATGGGATATTAGCATAATATAATAAATAATGTTCACTGAATTTTATTTAAGCACGCTTTTAGTTTTAAATCAAACCACAAATGACAACCGAATTTGACGTATTAGAGATAACAAAATTTTGACAATCGCTGCAATATATGTTAAAATACTTATTGCTAGTGTCGACGAGAGGTTATTTATCTCGGATATAAATATTCGCAGAAATCAAACGACAGCTTTTTATGCTGACGACAGTGCTTTTATATGTTGGGGCAAGGTTTTAATATAATAGCCAAGAAAATGCAACAGACCCTAACTTCTACATTCCATTTTGGAACATAAAATGGTAATTCATTTGTAAGTGACTTGAAGCTGTCATATAATGAAAAACGCAGATAGTCTTATTTTGAAACTATATGACCTTTACTAAGCAATCACTAAGATTCGTTTGGAAAGAAAGAATCTAAGTTGGTGATTGGCTAAACAAATTTCTATAAGGTTTTTTGAAATAAACGCTGTCTTTAATAAAATTTATAGATATACATATATATATATATATATATATATATATATATATATATATATATATATATATATATATATATATATATATATATTTAGATATATAAATGTATATATTTATATAGATGTTTATAGATATACATATATATTTATATATATATTTAATTAAGTACAAATAAGCTGCCCACATCAACAGCGGTTTTCTACTTTTAATTATCGTTAGCGGCGGCTGTTATATGACTAATCGGCTTTGTTTTCTAGGTGAAATATTAATAAGATATCATTCTTTTAATTACGAAAGAAATATATCTTTCATAAGTTAGAGAGCCGAATAGTTCACTTTACTATATACCATTCAAGGCGAATTAATACAGGTGACCGCACGGCTACATCAATCCAACAACACAAACAACAACAGGCAAGTTGTTGCTACAAAATTATGTATGTTGTCAAAAAATATTGTAAGAAAATAAACAAAATAAAAAAATATATTTGATGAAAAGAAAATGGTTGTAATTATCAGAATAAAAAAACTATAAAAATTAAGTTACATAAAAATAAAAATACAGGAAAAGTGACCAAAATTCTATTGTACCACTAGTTTGCCCAAATCACATGCATCGTTCCAATCTTGCACGTTGACCATTTGAAGACTAACATAATCTTCCACAAAAAAACCAAGAAATTATAGCAATAGTTTCACTATCTTTTTACGCATATTTTGATTACACACATCAGGAACTGAAAATACGGTTCCATGTTGTGGTAGTTTTTTCTAGGAATTTCAATAGTTACTTTGTTTTCTATTAGCAATCAAAAAAATTAAATTAAAAAAATTTAACAAATTATTTATTTTTGACAAATTTTTTTGACAACAGCAATGTATAAAGCTGATGGGCTTTTTCGTCCGTGAGTTCACCTGTATTATTTCGCCATGGTACCATTTTTCGAATGTGAACTCTTTCGTTCAACGCCTCTATTCATGATCTAGTTAAACATATGAAAACATAGTACCAAGGCGAATTCATAACAGGTATACTCATGGCGAAAATAAATACAACACAGCGTAATAAACATGTACATTTTGTTTTTGTACAAATAGTTTTCGGATTTTAAAAGCAAAGGAGATTATAACTTTTGACACTCGAAGAAAATAACAATAGTCACCTGGGCTGTTAAGGCCACCAGTTGTTAATTCGCCTTGCATAGTACTTTGTGAATTTTTTAGTAAACATTTTCAAAGGACTCCAACAAATTTTAGAGGAAAAGGATGCAAAATGACAGTGTAAAAGAAAGGGATTTTATTATATTCAATTGAATAATTTTTTTTTTGTTTCTGGAGATAATGCTAATTTTTGCTATGATTTTGACTTCGGGTCCTTTACTGATTTAAACGGTTCTTTTTCATTTTATTGTGTTAGTGACACTGAAATCTTTGAAGTTTTAAATAAGGTTAAATCGAATTTGATTGGGGTTGACAATATTCTATTAGTTTTATTAAACTAGTTTATCCACTTGTATATAGATACTTTATGCATATAGTTAATATCTTCTTGAACTTGTAGGTGAAAGTATATATGACAATTACTTTGCTTTTCGTAGGGGTTATAATACTACGTCTCTTCTTCTGAAATTAACTCAAAAATAAGAAATAACGTAAATAATGATTTACGTATGCTTTCTTCTGGAGGGCCCCAGGGATCTGTCTTAGGACCACTTTTGTTTATTTTATATGTAAATAGCCTTCCTTATTGCATTAACTCAATGAGATATAATACTTTCTTATTTGCTGATGACGTTTTCATTTTGTTCACTGTATGGATTTTAAGCTAACACAAACTTTGGCTTGCAACGAGTTACCCAATGGATTTTAAATAACTCTCTTAAAATTAACCCTACAAAAACAAAAGCGATGATGTTTGGGCCAACGAATCGTTTTATTGTTGATTTCAACATTTTCTTGGGAAACGTTAGAATAGAGTTTGTTGAACATCTTAGATGCCTTGGTGTAATATTAGATTGTAAGCTTTCTTTTACTGCGCATATTGACTTACAGGGTTTTAGAGTTGTTGGTATTTTGCGTCAGATCTATTCGAATAGTTTATTCTTGCTCTTTGGAGTTAGGTATATATTGGCTTATGCCATGCTTATCTAGCAGGTTTTATATGGATTTGAAATTGTTTCTGGAACAAATACTGTGCATTTAAATAGAATTAAACGTTTAATTAATATTGTAGTCCATTTTGTTTACAGTATTCGGCGTTATGAACACATATCATCTTACGTTAATCATCATCATATCATCCTACGTTAAACGTTTTCGGCAATTTAATATATTTTTTAGAATTATTTCAGCTGGTAAACCAATTTATTTATGTAGTACCTTTGAATATACGTGATCTACAAGAAACAATCACATTATTAAACCTAGAATATCATGTTTATTTTTTGAAAAATCTTTTTTGGTTCGAATTGCGAGATGGTGGAATATTTTACCCCATTATTTACGTACATTTTCCCAGTCTAACAATGTTTTTCGTTTGAAACTTCTACGACTGTTTTTAGTTGAGGAATTTAACTACATATATATGTATGTTATTGTATTTTTTATATGCTTATCTTATTAATTTAATTTTGAGTTGCAGCTGATTGGACCAATTTATACATTTTTTCGCTGTGGCTGGGGGGCAAAACCAAACCAAAGTAAATAACAAATTAATTAATGAAATAAAACAATGTAATTTGCTTATGTAATATATGTAAATTTAAAATATACTAATTTTTTCTATTTAACAAAAAAATAAGTAATTGTATTTTGAGTTTATTTAATATCGTTTAAATACGAATTTATTATCTCAGGCTTAATTCCTTTGTAATATTATTATTTTGGCCGTGCTTGGCTTTATATTACAGAATGAAATAAATAAATTAATTAAATATATAAAACTAAAATATATAATTTGCTAAAATGTGATAAAAGCTTTAAATTGAAAAAAAAATGATTTTTTTGTGTATAATTGGAGACTTAAATAAAAATGTAACGGATTTGAGGATGGAACACCAGCGAATTTCATTGATGTTAGCAAAGCATTCTTGTTGTGGAAATTGATAATATCTATGATAATTACAATTAGAAGAAAAATTAATTTTTTTTAATTTTTATGAAATTATTTGAACTGTGAATATTATAAATGAATTGAAATTATTTTGGTTTAAGTTCATTTTATTTTTAATGTCTAAAAATCTTTTTTAGAAAGAAAATTTATTTTACAAATGTATGCGGATGTTTTCCAAATAATACAAGCACGTGTTTTGCAAGGCAAGTAATTGTTTGGGAAAAAAATTGCACTTAAGCACATATTATATTCCCTTGATAACAAGACTACATAACATGGGTGTTAAGGCCCAACTATAATGTGCATAAAACAACTTAAGCAAGCTTATACAACTGTGCAAATACATTAAATTATATGTGGTCAAGTTTCGTTAAATTGTATTTCTTTATGCAAGGTACGAAACTGATCGCACTTTCCGTACAGAAATAGCTGATTGTGCTTTGTGTTATGCATTGATCAAGAAAAATTTTAATTAAGACCTAAATTGTTAAATTTTTAGTTTTTAATTCAATAGAAAATGTAGAAAATACAAAATTTTTCTTTATGGCCAATTTTTTACAAATATAATATATTTTAATTAAATTTGCATTTATACACACATATATATACGATATATATGATGAACATCGTTGCATTTTTAGTACGGTCGGTCACAAACACAAAATAACTTAAAAATTTTTTTTACTTTTTCTTAGAACATGAACCAAAATATGTAAATGTGTAAATGTTATTAAATATATAAAATATATTCTTTGAACCGTTTTCGTTTTAAAATTTTGTTGATTTATATAGAAATTATTTTTGTCAAAAGTACGAATTAAACAGAAATGTGCAACTGTGGCGAATAAGTTTTGACAGGCTTTTCGTTGGATTTTTGACATAAGCTAAAACTAGCTTATGCACATTATAGTTGGGCCTTTAGACGATCAAGTTTTCATTCAAGTTTTAAAATTTCTCTCAATTTTTTTACCAATACACTTACACTTTAAAAATTGGATGAGAATTTGCTCTCAAGTTTTCGTTCAATTGAGTATTTAAGTTACGTTCAAGAAAACAGCTGATTGAAGTTTTTTCCTCCAAATAAATATTATTTGTTTTCTTGACGACATCTTGCTTAAAAACTTGCTTTGAAATTTAGGAATTTTGACAAGCAGTATGTGTAAATTTCTTAAAAGAGATTGAACAAAAACTTGACCGATTAACTGCACTGTAAATGCAATTAAAACTAAAGAGTATGAACAAAAGTATATTTATTTTACTAGGTAGTGTCGTCCGTCCAGCTGGTTTGTAGTTGGAAATGTCAATTGTATTTTATTGTTGCTTGTATTTTATTAGGTTTGTTTACGATAAAAAAAAACACTAACAACAAACATTTGCAAAACAAAGCAAGGATTTGTATTTAGAGCAATTATCTTTTATTTCTCTTTCTGTTTTTGATATTTCCAACGCACAAAACAACAATAAAGAGCCTTGTTGTTTTTGCAAATGTTGTTAGAGGCTCTACTACCTAGTAAAATAAATGTACCTTGGTATGAGCGCTGATTTTTTTTATAAAATTGAGCATGTATATCATTCAGTTGTGTCATGTAGTCAATTATTCAATTGTGTCTCTTCGTTCATGAACGACACATCTCAGATTGTTGTGTGATTGTTTAATGAAGAAGAGTCATTTGTAATCGATGAAAAAATAATGTATTGAATACCAAAAGGTTTATATTTTCGTGGTGAAATCATAATAAATAAGCATGTTTTAATTAACATCTTTATTTCCAGTTGGATTTTGAGGATTATGGACGAACTGGATGAACAGTTGAGACAATTAAGTGTAATTAATAGCCGATTGTCATTTAATGATACTAATAAAGAGTCATCATATGGGAAACATATAGATGTGGCCAGGCTTGTAAACGATATAGAAGAAAAAAATAATTTTTCGCAAAATTATCAAGGATCTATAAAAAATCGTGTAATTAATGGCTATGACTTGAACTCCTCGAAAAAAGTGGGACCCTCAGTACCACCGAAACCATTAAAAAAACCACCTAATGTCCCAGAGGTTTTTATAAATATTTTATATATATAACATAATTATTATATTTAAAAAAGTAAAATTAGAAGTATATGTTTTAAAAAGAGGTTCAAGTTAATCTCCATCTTAAAAGCTTTGGCTTTAGTTCCGTTTAGCAAAGCTACTTCAATCAAAAAGAAAATTATACAGGGTGACAGAATTAAAAAAATGAGAAAAATTTTAAAACAAAAAAAATTGTCAGTCGCATTTATTTTTCGAGTTATGGGCCTCTAAGCTTTGAATATGTAACTGTGATTGTATACAACATTTTTTATGAAAGCATGTGTACTTAGGAAGTCTTGTAAGCGAGTCTGAATTCTAGAGCCCAGCCGAATTCTAGCTACACAGGAAACCTTTAGTAAATGAACCCGTAGTTGGTTATACCATAGAGTAGAAAATCCTTGTGCCGAGCCGAAGGCAGGCTATGAGGGAAACCTTTAGTGAGCGAAGCTGGTGTTGGTGTTTAGAAACAAATAAAGTTTCAAATTAAATATTAAGTATTTAACTCCCTTTTTCATATAAATAAAAAAAGTAAGAGTACTAAATTCAGCTATGCCGAATCTTCAACATATAACCACATGTAAAAAAGGAAAAAAAAAACTAATAATCTGTCATAAACTAAGTTGTGATTTTTCGAAGAATGTATACTTGCCAAAGGACACTTTCTAGTTTCATTTTAGGTTTTATTTTTTATTTTGGAAATTTGTTTTCAGCAACTATAATTATATCTAATTTTTGTTTAACATATTTTTGAAAATATTGTGTTTTCATATTGGTGTTTACATATTTAAATAAACAAACCTATTTATTTAGCAGCTTATTAATATAAAAAACTAAAAAAATGTTTTTAATTGGTTAAATTTTTTTTAATTTTTAAAAGCTTTAAAAAGATATCCATACTGACCAAATTTGTTAAAAAATACAGAGTACAAACACAGTTTTATACCAATAAGGGCGGCTTCCAATTTTTATATTTTAGATTATTTTTTTTATTATTTATTAATTCTCTATTACACTATTTTTTTATGGCTGAAGCTTTACTAAACTAGACTTGTTCCAAAGTTTTTCTAGAAATTTTAAGTATCAATCCAAAATTTTAGCAGTCTTAGGACCATTATTACAATTTGCCGTTGGTTAAAGGAAGGATTTTGTCTGGCTGATATATAGTTTTGCATTACTAAAACTTCAACTTTTCATTGTTTTTATTGTTATTATTATGAATAATAATATTTAATGGATACAAAAATAATAAGTGAAGGTCCGACAAAATCCAGCCTTAAAGTAACGGCAAGTTATAATAACTTGTTCGTAAATGCATCACTGTACTACATAGTGTGATTATTTTGCGATGCTTTTGTTAATCGGTTATAAGGCATTTAATTGATCATTTAAGTACTTGAATTTCTGACTTAAAGAGGTAACAGTGTTTGGTTTGTAATGAATTTAGTTAATGTACAATTCTTTTGTTTTTAGAATAGAATGTAGGAAGAAGGTACATTTAAAGGCGTATTCAAAGAGCAACGTGTAAATTTTTATTTTACCGAAAAATTAAATTTAACTGAAAAGCACAATATAAAGCCAGAAAATGTTAAAGAAATTGCTTTTGGAAAATACCATTTAGGGGCTATAAAGGTCCTATTCAATGTATGTTTACGGCGTTAAGAACTGTAACCGAGTCGACGGATATTCGTCGTGTGCAGGTAATCACGACTTTTTTGTTTGAATACTAAACAAAAGCACTCAAAATGGGAGCATGGCTTATAAATGCTATTACTGCACTAAAAGAAATTTGAGAAACATTAACCATGGGTCTGATGATTCAAAGCAACCTTGTCGCAACGGAAAAAACAAGAACATTTAATAAAAGACCAAGTTATACAAATTTAAACAAAGATGATGCATACATTGCTATGAACATTAAAATAATATTCTCAATTCCAGCTTTCACAATAGAAACTGTATTATGTAGTTTTTAAAAGCAGACTCCTTGCTAACAGCGAAGATGATATTTCCAACAAAAGACTACTAAAAATATTTTTTGATGCGTTTAATCTACACAAAAGTGTAAAAACAGCTATGAAAAACAAAGGGTCTTTAATATTATTCTAAACATTCCAATAAGTTCTACAGGTACTAAAAATGTTCATGTTATTCACTGTAAAATTTTCATTTTACTTGAAGTGTAATAGTGTATAAACAAAGTGTAATGTTACGTTGGATTTCTTAACAATCACAACAATCCTCATTTTATTTATTTCTTATAAATAACAAAATAAATCCAGTAAATTTCAAAATCACAAATGTAGAAAACAGAAAAAAAAACGGAACATCAGTAATTCAAAGTGAAAATGTCGAAGAAAGAAAAAAAAAAGAATTTATACAAAATGAGTAGATGAATTGTGTGACAAAGACGGTGATAAAATAATAGTCGGAGATTTTAATATAGAATGTGTCAAAGAACTTTTACAAGACTTATGACAATGGTTTTAAACAAATAATTAATGACTATACTAGAATAACACAGAATCACAAAACTTGTAATATATTATGTTAAACATATAAAGAACGGATTTGATGAAACTATAGACATATACATCGAAAATGAAAATATATTGAACGATCAAGTAGAAGAAATAGAAATATTTAAATATATTAAAACCCGTTTCAATAATGAATTGAGTGCAATTATAGAAATCAATGAAGTGAACAGCTTTGACTGTTATGTCCATCATTTTAAAAAAATGTATTGAAAATACGTTAAAAAAGTTTACTGTAAAAAGAAAATAAGTGAATAGCATGGCAATAAATGGTTCAGCGATGATCTTAGAAATATGAAAAGAGAAAAGATTTTTAAATACCAAAGAGTAATTAATAAAAATTCAAATCAAGCATGGGACGCCTATAAACTAATAAGAAATACATATAAAGTAAAAATTGAGAAAGAGAAAACAATTATATAAATAATAAAATAAATGGTACAAATAACCAAAAAGGAATGTGGAGAAAAATAAAGGAATAAAGTCCTAGGAAATCCCAAATCTGTGATAAAAGCTGTATTGTTTAACAATATAGAATATAATGACAATTTGCAAATAGTCGAAAATTTTAATAACTATTTTATAAATAGTATAAAGGAAATAAATAACTCCATTGAGCATGTACAATATAAAGAAAATAAACCTGTTAAACAGTTAAAAAATATATGTAAGGATATAAATAACAAACCAGACTACAATAAAATACGTAATAAATTAATTTTGGATAATTGGGACATAGTTGGTAGTAAAATACTTAAAATTGTAAATACATCTATGGACACTGGAATTTTCCCAAATTCCAGAAAAAATTCTGTAAAAAATTGTTTAAAATCAAAATATCAGTCAGGTTTTAGAAGAAAACATTCATGTGAGACCGCTGTGAATTATGTTATAAATAGATGGAAATACGTTAAGCGAAATAGTAAAATTGTGACCATAATTTTAGATTTCAAAAGAGCTTTAGAAACTATTGACCGTGATATAATGATAGAAAAATTTAAAAAAATATGGAATACAAGGCAATGAATTAAAGTGGTTTCAATCTTTCTTAACTAATAGGAGACAAATGACTAAAGTTAATAATATAAAATCAACCTGAGAAAGGAAATGAATTTGGTTTACCACAGGGCTCAATTTTAGGAGCTCTGTTATTTATTAATGACATGGTAAAAGTTTTAGAAAATTGTAAAATAGTTCTATACGCAGACGATGCCCTAATTTTCGCAGAAGCCCAACCAGAGGATATGTGTTATGAGAAACTAAAAGTAGATATTCATAAAATAATTAATTAGCTAAAAATGAATAAACTAAAATTAAATGAAAATAAAACAAAGCTTATGGAAATAAATATGAAAAGCAATAAAGAATTCAAGATTAATGACGTAGTTATTGAAAAAGTAGGTAACATAAAATATCTGGGGTTCTACATAGACAAAGAACTTATTTTTAAAGAACATTTAGAATATATGTGAAAAAAAATTGGCAAAAAGATAAGACTTTTAAAAGACACGAGACAAAGTGTCTATTATTACAGCAATAAACATTTACAGTACTTCTATAAAACAACATTTCGAATATGGGTCAACTACAATATATGCATATATATTTGTTGTACAGACGGTCAAATAAATAGATTACATACTAAAATCACATCCTTTTGCATCAATAAGGGGCATGTTAATTTTTATAAAAAAAAACGGACATGGGAGAAGCCCCAAATTACCTGATAAAGCAACTAAGATATGTGAGGGATGTTCAGCCGTATAATCTATGAAAAAATAAAAACTTTAGACTGAATCAATCGAATACTAACGCTACACAACGATCACTACTTTACAAGGGATTGAGCACATACAACAAGATGCCAAACAGTATAAAAAGTGTAACAAATAATAATACTTTTAGAAGAAAAGTTGTTGATTTGATTAAAAATGTAAATGCAAATTAGAGCTTTGAAAATATAATGAAAAAGTATTAAAAATACTACTAATAAATAAAAATAATAAAATCTAATACAAATCTTAAGTCTTGTACTATAGTGTGAAAAGGGCCTTACTAATACGATTACGTTAAAACTTTTTCTCCATAAATAAACTTATTTGTTGATACCTTAAGTAATGAATTTGTTTCATTTTCTTTTAAAAATTCCTTAAGACGCCCAAATAAAATGGTGTGGGAAGATATTTTTCTTAACTGTATGTAGAGATTAATTATTTACGTTCTTTTGCGCCAAATGTAATAAAATGCTGCGTTGTTGACCAATGACAGCTGCAGTGCTAACACTGTTTGCCATTTTTTAATGTGCTGCAAACCAGGTGCTCTGCAGTGATGCATTTATGAACATGCCCGTAGTATTGTTTAAACTGTAAGTTGCCCATATTTACCTTCTAAAAAACTTGTTTAAAAACACAGCAGGATTAATAATATAATAACTATTTTATATGTGTTATTCTTTTATTTAGATACCGCAAAGCAGTTTAGTAAAGCAAACTTGTGAACCACTTTACGCTCAACGATTACAAAGTTTGGAAGTTAGTGGCTATGATGGTGAAATATCAAAGCAACCTATTCTTTTTCGTAAACAAAGCTCTTATGCTTCAGGAGGCGATGAGTCGCCGTCTTCTTTAGGGCTTAAGACACGTCGCAAAGTTACTCTGGATAATCCAGCTATTTTAGAACAACAATTAGAGGCATTGGAACATCACAAAAAACAGTTAGAAAAACGTGGAAGACTAAATCAAAATTCAACAACCAACAGCAAATTAATTGCACTGCATTTAAACGCGCCAAAATTATCTTCGTCTTCGCTGTTATCAGACGTTCCTATTCCTACTCACAATTTCTTAGAAAATACAAACGTAACCTATGCAAATACTATTCACACAAACACTCCATCTTCTCTGAGCGCTATTAGTAGTACTGAAAAAGCAAATATATACGGGAATATAATACCTTCTCCAACAACTGCTTTAAATAATATTTACTCAAATGTCGCTTACGATAAAGATGATGGGGAACAACCATGCGGGGGAGAACAAAATATACCTGTATCTCAATTACTACATTCAAAGAAAAAGCCTTCAATAACTTTAAATGAAGAGCGGAGTGTGTACTTTAATCATAACGGCTCAATAATACCGGAAGATGAAATACCACCGCCTCCAAGTCCTGTAAGCTCATCATATAGTGAGTTACGACAAGCCACTGAAGTTTTTAAGACAAATAATTTACAACAAAAGGGTACTTTTGTTACTGCCAATGATCATATTAATATAGCGAAACCACTAGTGGGTTATGAAATGCCTCATGACCATAAATTACCAATGCGATCAGGTGATATGCGACAAATGTATATAAACAAACCAACATACACTGCTAATGATTCTTTCGATAATTATAATACTGCGATACAGGTATTGTTTCCTACGGGTGTGAAAAAAATAATGGGAATTTTAAATTTTGTGTGTTTAAAATAGGTGTGACTGCAAAAATATTTTTTTTAATAAACAACATACATTTAAATTTTTAGATAATTTTAACAGCGAAAGTCCTAAGGAGTTTCCTAGGTTAAAAAAAAGATCAGGCATACAGAGGTAATTTTCTCAGAATTTTTTAGTTTAAAAAAAGATCGGGCAAGCAGTTCCTTTCAGGGTGTGTCCTTTTAGTTCAACTACCTTCGCTTAACTAGGATACTCTCTTTAATAGTTCAGCTGCTCGATAGTAGAACAAAATTTTTGTGATGAAATAATCTTTATGCAAATTTTTTAAGTACATGTCGTTTAACATATAGCATTTTTTTCTGAAGAAAATGTTGCACATGTTGTTGTTCTGTTTTACACTTTGGTTATATTCAGCGTTGCCGCTTTGGTCCAATCGGACCAAACTTGGTAGTTTTTCGTTTTTAAAAAACAGTTTGGTAGTTTGGTTGGTTTGTTGCATTTTTTTAAATTTTTGGTAGGTTTTCCTCCTGTAGCAATTTTTTAGAAACAGTAAATTTTTTACCTTAAAAATTCAGAACATAAAATAAAAAAATGTAACTTTGAATTAAATAAACAATAACTGTGAATAGTTTTACCACTGTTTTCAAAAACTGTTTTAGGTGTAATAAAAACATCTATGCTTTTTTGCATAAAGATGATTAAAGCTATAGCCATCTCTGGTTTAAGAAACGCGAACAATATTATGAAATTGAAGTTAACTATATTTTTGAGTGAAGGCTTATTTACAAGTGTTTGTATTAAAAAATTTAACAGACAAAATGGAAAAGTAAGCAAACTTTTTTAATTGTATATATGTACCTATTAATTACATAAATATTTACTAATATTGCATGTAAAGAAACAGTAAAAAAAATTTTAGAACCCAATGGTTGAGCGAATTTGATTGGCTCCAGGAAAGGGATGGGTGTTCATTCTGCATAGTATGCTCTAAAACTATTTTAAATCATAACATCCATCTTAAAAATCACCAAAAGACAAATTTCCACCTCAAGAGTTACGGAAAAAAAACCAAGTGAGTATAACAGAGTTTATGTGCAAGAAACGAATTTTTAAATTTTTGGTAGGCTGTAAACGATTTTGGTAGGATTTTTGAAAATTATTGGTAGGAAGTCAATTTCTTGTGTGGCAACGCTGGTTATATATGAATTCTCTCTTGCAAAAGATTGTTATACGTAAAGTTTCTAACAGTTTTTGCCTTCATATTCACTACTTTCCTCTAATACGAATATTTAACAAGATATATTGCAAAATATAGATTGTAGACCATAAGAGTAATTTCAAATTACTATGAAATGCTTACTTTTTATTATAATTAACTTTGTAATTCCTTCAAATATAAATATTTCACGATATTTTCATGAAATATATCATGATATTTTAATGAAATATTTATTATTTAAAATTAGATTTTGAAATGTATTACTGTGGGGAAAGCATATCCATCAATGGATTCTGCTCAAATTTTGTAGTCTTATATCTTAAACCAAATTGATTTAATGAGAACTACATGAAATCAATAAAGACAATAAAAACTCAAATAATTCTTGCAAAAAAGACCCGACTTCAAAACAGATTTCATCTGTCTGCCTATAATGGTTCAAGAGTATGGACACCTTTATATCTCCAAATTTTATATTTGTTCAACTGTTCAATACTTTGGCAATATACATCAAATTACAGCAACTATAGGTGTACCCTTTAATTTCCAAATTCAAACTATATACTTGCTGTTGTAGTAGAGAGACCAACGAATCGTACCCTCAATTTTATTTAAGGTTAAATACACTAGCTATAAAAAGTCTGCGTACAAAGATACAACCATTAATAAAATTCTTAAAAACGATATGAGGATAGTGTTCACGCATTTAAAACTTATTTTATCATTAGGGGTATATTCATACTTCAATTTAATATTAATAGAAAAACAATACTGTAAACAAAAAATTAGTTAATTAAACAAAAATAAATTTATATGCTAAAAGAGTTGAAGAAAAAGTGTGCGTACAATTGTATTGTTGGTTTTACAAAGGACAAAATCTTCATTGAATAAAAATTTAAGAACCTCAGCCAACCTTTTTTGCATTGAGTGAGTGAGTTGTATATTCTTATACTACTAACATACTTTTCGAAGTTATAACATGCTGCCGTATTTTTCTTTCCAACAAATCATTAGGATTGAGATCTGGAAACTGGGGAGGCGTACGTAGCTGTTTTTGGCACATTATAGAGCAGTCAAAGCATTACAATATCGGCTGTGTGCTCAAGGCCCAACTTCGTGGTACTTTGATTTAAATTTTCTTTTAAAATATTTAGGTGTTGCCACTTGTCCATTGTAGAATCAATAAACTGCAAGTTACATACCCCATTAGCCTGGGGGTAAATGGCGGTGTTTAACAATGCCGCACAAGTTACGTTTTTCTAAAGCTATATTGGGTTTTCTCCACACAAGTTTTCGGCCTTTTATTCATCTGAGAATATAACCCTTTCCCAAAACGCTACTGGCTTACTAATGTTTTCCTTGTGTGTTGTTAACGACTCTTTGAATTGAAGAATGTGCTCTCTAAACCATATCACCGATTTTCCTTAAGGGTTATCCTTTTTTCCAGAGATAAGTAATTATTTTTCTTTCAGCAGGGTTAATTTCCTTTCTCTTTGAAGTCATGGCGGATAAATTAAAAATTCTTTCCTGATTGGATTGTGATCTTCTGTATGAGTAGTTAGATATTAAAAATACAAAAAAATTGTTTGCAAGCAAATAAAATCATCACATACTGGATAGTTTTTTTATTTTGTACGCAGACTTTTTCTTTCTACAAAAATGCATTTATTTAAATCATAGTAGCCATACATGGATTTATCAATATTTTTTCATTCTAAAATTATTCGTACTGACTACCAGTGACTTACATGATAACACATAAAAAAAATTAAAATTTAACTTATGTCATAGGACACTAAACAAGTTTATATAATATATATGCTTGTACGCAGACTTTTTCTACCTAGTGTATGCTACACTTTTAGTAATTGTCACTGCAGACAAGTGATGTTAACTTTTGTTGCTTAACCCTTTGAGGTCCGAACTTTTTCTGCCGAAGCGATTTTTTTTTATTTTTAATTTTCATAACATATAGGCAAATAATAGTTACGTAATAAAAATTTGGCCCCCCATGTCCTCTCCTTGCCCCTTATTTTGCTTGGCAAATATAATTGCCTCTGGGTTGAATGAGAATTTTTTACCAAAAAAATTTAATTAAAAAGTATGATGGTTTATTTAAATATTTTTTCATTTATAGTAGGTTATAAAGAATTTGAACAAATTTAAGATAAAAAGTGTTATACATGGTATTCACCAAAACAGTCACGTGATGAAGTGAAGCAAAGGAATACATTGCATATAGTACAAAATAAATTTGTGCGGCTATAACAGCAAGTTAATGCTAGTAAAAAAGTTATCGCAGTAAACTTCAACTCCTTTCTTTGCTAGTGATTTACATAACTGTAAAACCACAGATTCACCAAGACCGTGCTCCACAGACGTCTTTTTCCGGTGTATATGTCCACGTTATATAGGTATCCGGTGTTCGATTCACACAGACACCAAAGCTTGAAGCCCCATGATACGGGCTTGTTCTTTATATACTGCTTCATGGCGTTATGTCCCTTGAACTTCACCATATGTTCGTCAATTGAAACCTTTTTCGAATACGTGTATGCGTCTGGCATAGATCAGGCTGATGTCAATGACCGGATTTTGTATCCACGGTCATTGACATCAGCCTGATCATTGTCACAAAAGTGCATATTAGAAGTGATTTCCTCAAAACGAGGCCGCGTCATGGTGTCTGCAATTTGAGCTTGATGAAATGTCGGATCTGTAGACCAAAAGATTCGAATGCTGGGTAGTTTAACTAGGCTCATACGTACAATCAGACCCATATAAGCTTTGAACTCTTCCACGGTCAACGTGAAAATCCGACCTTTTTGCATGGCATATAGTTTGGACTGCTCCATTATCATTATACACATTTCTGAGACCAAATATATAATGTATTATAAGAAAGTAGCATTTTTGCTTGTAAAAACTTACCTTCAAAGTTAGAAACAGCATTGAACACATTATACGCTGGCAGTATTTCCTCATGTGTATTTACAATTGGTTTAAGCATTTGCGAATGTTGATATGTGGAATTTTCCTGGCATCCGATGAAAACAGGGGCTTTATAGGAAAGCGTCTCTCTTAACCTGAAAGTCTTTGCGGGTGGTAAAAAAAATGCTGGATTCTCTGGTATTACTACAGCATTTGAAGCAGATGCTACTTGCTCATCCTCTAGAGCAACTTGTATCGGTTTACGACCAAAGCGGGATTCTATGGGCTTAGTACTTTCTATAACTACTTCTATGGGTTCATCCTCTTGGATTTCCAAAGCGTCATTTTCCAGGAAAACGATGTCCTCTTCATCCATATATGTAGCAGCTTCTTCCTCATTGTCACTGGTGTCGCAAAGCAAAAGTTGCTCAATTTCATCCGGATTAAGGACAAAAAACGATCACGGACGGATGCACTAATTTAAAATTTTACACTTTTAATCATTTTAAATAAGAATACACTATTAAAATTAGCAGTTCATGCTTCAAAACGAAGTAACACAATATACACATAGAACATGCAATGGTACAAATAAAATAATATTTTCATTGTACTTAGTTGCGTTTCAACCCAGAGGCAAATATACTTGCCAAACATGTTTGTGGTAATTTTAGGCAGGTTGAAACTTACACACACTTCCAAAATATATTTTCTGAAAGGTTAAAGTTGCCCCAAAAATATACCCGAGATTAAGCCAGATGCGCCCTAAGCACTTCCCACAGCACTCCCCTAAAATAAGGCGATTTTTTGACCAACTATGAAGCCACCTAGCGAGCAAATTGGGCAAGATAGGAATATAACACCTACTACATTTTTGTTGACCCAACCCTCCGCTACATCACATTTTGGAATATATTTATCCTATCTTTTATGTGAACAATTATATAAAGCAAAAACCCTTGGGCAAGCATGTTTGCCTCCAGTCGTCAAAGGGTTAACAAATATGTGTGTATAAAATCTCTTAGCGCCAGTTTTTGACTTGCTACTTATCTATTAGTTCTATTTAAGAACTATATTCAGTTTTTCAAGACACACTTAAATGAAACTTAATCTTGTGCATTTGAAGTCTATTTAAATAATGCAGTTTCACCATATGGTTATGTCGCATTTTTTATTGTTGTTTCGCAAAACTAAGCAAAAGAAAAAAAATTTTAACCATTGATAGAACAAAATTTTATGTTTTGTTTACATTTGTTAATTTAAATAGTTTGTGGTAATTAAAAAGTCAAATAAACAAATAAAATCACTTTAGATAGTGAAGACTTGAGTATCGCAGACAATATGTATTAAAATACTTATTTCAAATATTTTTGACAAATTATGCATTTCTTTGTGTTTGTTAGCAACTGTTTTTCATAAACTATTTATAATATTTTTGATTTTTCATATTGCTGCCATATTTTTATCATAGCTAAGTAAGAACGAACATAGACGAATGAAAAACTGAAACTGTATTTAAATAAAACTTACATTTAAATGCAAATTAACTAAATGCGTATTTAAATATGAAGTCAATGACTTGCCATTAGGGCTTTAAGTTAAAGGCAGCGTTTGTATTATAAAACCTTTACTTAATAATTTTTTATTCATTAAATATTATTATTAATAGTAACAATAAATAAAAATGGCAGTATTAATAATGCAAAGCTATTAATCGAGCAGACAATATCCTACCTTTAACTAACGGCAAGTGTAATAATAGGCCTTAGGCAGCGTTACGTTTGAAGCGCTAATTGAACATTAAAGTACATGCAGTCGAAAATACGATAACATTTTTGGTTCTATATTGGCAATGATAGGTGTAGCACTTTTTTAAAATTTTACACAATATACAAAACATGTTAAATGATTGTTGGACAACATTTACCTACCTTCAGAAAAAAAAACGCCATCAGTTATATTTATTTTGCATGTTTTGAAAGTTAGTTTGGCAGAAGAAATACACTTTAAAATCGACATTTATGTTCATGAACTAGAATCTCTACTGAAGAGGTGAATGTAATTAGGCAAAAAAATTTATAAAATCCCATTATTTTTGGAGCACACCTTATAATAATTGTGTTTTTTTTTAATTTATTTAAAATTTTTCTTTATTCAAATATTGTATTATTAGGTCAAGACTAATCCAAATTTGTCCGATTACTACGGATATGACGGATTTTCTCAGGTATGTATATTAATCAAGCTTTTGTCTTTACAAAGCGACATACAAATCGACGATTTTAACAATTCTTTTATATTTTATGTATGGAATTTGATTAGTTACATATTATGGATTAATTACTAGAACTAAGAATATTTATATTAAACATTTTTTTTATTTTTTGATAATAAAGAAAAAACAATGGAATATAATCATTTTATTCAGAAACTTAGTCATGTACCCAACGCTTTGACAGAAACTTTAACTATAATCAAGTTGTTTATTTGCTACTTTTATTTATCAAAATGATGTTGGCTATCGTTTGAGTGTGAGTTTTATCGTTTTTTGTGCTATTTTCTGCTAACAGCTGCAAGTTGGCAACCGCCAAAGGTTTATTTGATAGGGTTACTCAAAGTGTCGCCAAACTTTATTTTGCTTAGCTTCCCATACCATTCAGAAAAGTGACACAGCGTCCTAACATTTGGCCACCATATTTTATTATAGCAGAAGCTAAATCGTTAGACGTATTCCTTCGCTAAATATCTTAAAATTTCAGGTTATAGTTCTCAATATCTTCCTTTATTTCTCCCCGCACACCAGTCGAAAAAGACGACTTAAGCGATAACCGTTAGCGAGTGTTGAAAACCGCTAGAACCGATTTACTGTTTTGTATTGTTAACATGACTGATGTGCATATAAATAATAATCTTTCAAGATCTTCTAAAACACATTTGGATGGATGAGCGTCCCCAATCTTATGTCTTATAATATCCAAGGTATATTAAGGTACGGTTTGTAATGTTATAACACATTGCTACGAATTTGTTTCATAAGAACTGTTTTTTTTTTTAGTAATTTTTTGCAAATATAAATAAAATTCTCATATTTTGTATCAAAAAAGACATCAAGATATTACTTGATCTACTTTGCCCTTTATTTTAACTTAGATTACTGTAATTTTATATGTACTGTATTCAATTTTAGTTTGCTCCTTCAAAATATGCCTCGAGTTCCTCCTGTTAACAATAAAAACATGTACAAAGCCGTTATAATACACAAACTACAAAAAAAGAAAAACAAGACACTCACTTTTTTCATCAATTTGCTTTACCTAACGAACTGTCATTCCTAAAATAGTTCGTAAGACGCAAAGCAATGTGATTCATAGCCTTTGCGCTGGAATGTCATCCCTAAAACACAGCGTCAACTTTGTGTCTTTAACAGTAATGTTTTCATTTCATTTTCATTTATTTATTCTTATGTAATATCTGTAGCCTAATTGGCAAAGATAAATATATTACAAAATATAATAAAAAATCTAAAATAAAAAATATATTTATATCCAAAAATCAGTACTTAGGAATATGTAGATGTGATATATTCACAAAGCATTTGTTCAAATGTTGTTAAAGAACCAATAAAAGTACGAAAAGCTATCGGTAAACTATTCCAAAACCTAGCAGCTTTTATAGTAAAAGAGTGTTCATAGAAATAAGAGCATACAGAATTTGAGGATTTCTTTCAGAATTGGGAAACTATATAAAACCGTGAAATACTCTCTGGCTCACGAAATTTAATAATTTTAAAAAGATATATTAATAAACGAAATTTAAGGTCACCAAATGTAAAATTTAAAAAATTTCTTAAATGTAAAGACACATGCGCTTTTAAACGTAAACTATAAACAAAACGAACTATTCTATGAATAATGTGCTTAATTTTGTTACACTTAGTGTCAGAGCAACTAAATATTATTTCAATACAATAATTTACTTGAGACATTAGCAAAGCATAAGCAATAGTCCTCCTGACTATTTTACGCAAGGTAAAACAAACTTTAGAGCATAAAGTATTGATATGCAGCTCAAAGGACAATTTGTCGTCAATTATAACTCCAAGACAGCGCAAATTATTGACCGTTTCAATAGTAGTATTACAAATGCTTACGTTCAGATTAAAAGTACTAGACCTGTTACATTTGAGAATCATGGCTTTAGTTTTATTGGGATTAACAGAAAGAGTTAGTCTCCATCCAAAGATTTAAAGTATTTAAATCATAATTTATAGTGGCTTCAAGGGCATCCAAGAATTGACGATCACTTGACCACAGTAATTGTAAATCATTAAAAACAATGTAAATAAGGTGGGGCCAATAACAGAACCTTGATGTACTTGTACTAATTAAGATAAGCAAATTTGACCAAATGAGTGGAGTGGAGTGAGCAAAAATAAACAGTATACGAATTGCTTAGTATAATACGCGAGAATTTTGTATTATACATATATGTCCAAGTATATTGCATTTCATGAAAATGAAATGCCAACAACAAGTGAATTATTTTAATTTCGGTTTATGTTATTTTTTTTTAATTTCTAAAAAGAAATTTAAAATTTAACTAATTTTTCTTTGTTAAAATTTTTAAGTAATTAAAATAAAAAATAAACAAGTTAAAATTAATTTAATTCATAATAATTTAATAATAATAATATATTTAATTTATTTTTATATAATATTTAAAAGAAAAAATAGGAAAAAAAATTTAATATTAGACATGGGCTTCTAGATTAAAATAAAATATTTTCTAAGAAAGCATAACCAATCAATTTATATTCAATGTATTTATGATTTTTATAGCAGACAAAAGAAATTGCTTTTGTAGATTTATAAGTTAATTGCATCTTGCAGTACAAGTATGATAAACCAAAATTTCTATTTTAAATGGAGGGCTCAGAGCTGTACCGAACCACGCCATGAAATATAAAAAATAAAAATATAAAAATGTCAAAATTAGTGCCAAATTCTGCGCAAAATTTAACTCTACGTAGTTCTGTAACCTGCTAAGTCAAAAAGTCTTTCGTTCCTAAGGTAGCGGTAAAAAACCGAAGTCAATGCCTTTCATTTTCGATAGTAAAACTCAAACAGTAAAACTTAATTTTAATTGAACTAACAAAAATCAACATCCAAAATTCATGCATTTTTCCTAATTTCTTCCAAATTTCACACTTGCGAATTTAAGCTGTTCATAATAATTCAATAAAATAACCGGCTTTTTGCTGATGTTCATGTTGTTCACATACGATTATTTTCTGTTCTCTGATTTAATTTTCATCAATACTATTCGTGAACACGTGTTAATTGTTACTGTCTACAACTCGTCTTAAACTTTTTAATTATACTATTTTATAAAAATTAAAATTAAATTAATTTAAATTAAATTAAAAAAAAAATTTAGTAATAAAATAATATTTAATACTTTAGAGTTTGCATGCAACACCCCTGGTTCTAATTCCAGTTTTTTGATACAATAATACTAGCAACAACAGCATATGCAATGAAGCAATCCGTGATAATGTTGTTATTATTGTTGATATTTGTTTTTTATTGTCTTTAGTTAGCATCAGCTTCACTCACTTGAGGCCAGGGGCGGATCCAGAAATTTTGAGAGCGACGGCGGCGTAAGCCCCATTTTTTAAATGATACTGAAACGGCATCTATAATGTTGTGAGTAAACAAGAATGACTGAAAAAAAAAATTTGCATTCGTGTTCAATCGATGATTGGAACAAAAGCAAAAACACATGCACAATACGAAATACAGAGGAAGAGTGAAGAAATACGTTGGTTTGTGTGTAAATTTCGTCTAACTAAATTAATGTTGATATGAATATAGCTCCTATTCTTATTTACAAAGTTAGTTGGTTAAATAGATGATGTTTATAATTACACAAATAAGGTAGATAGATGCGAAGAATGCTGATGAAGGACGTAGCGGTCCAGAAAGTGCAGCATTACATTCTGCTAGCGTCTAATTTTTCTTTTATTTGGAAAACGTCCGCATACATTTGTAAAATAAATTTTCTTTCTAATAAAAAGATTTTAAGAAATTAAAAATAAATGAACTAAAGCCAAATTAATTTCAATTTATTTATAATATTCACAGTTCAAATACTAATTTAATAAAAAAAAATTTATTTAATTTTAATAATATGAACTGATTTCTTTTATTAGTTTTGTCATTAGTTGCACCAACTTTTATTTTACTAAAAAATTACAATAGCTATCATTAATAAGGCAACTCTGCCTGAGTAAAAGTCATAATACTTGCAGCTAGTCTTTTTCTTTATAATTTTATTAAAAAAAAACACAATAATTGCTATTTGCCTTGTGTGTGCTTGCAAATAATTAACAATAATTTATCATTGGCCAAATTATCTGAACTTCTCGTTGTTTTTTGCTACACCATCTTTAAGTTGTTCAACATTGTGTTATATGCATTTTGACGCCATATGCATTCTACTTTTTACTTTGCTGGTCCCGCCAATAATTCGTTTTGACAAATTTTAAAGAAGTGCGATAGTTATTCTTGAGGATCACCTAGCATTCATATATTTACTATATATACATACTGGATAAGTTGCTGCTGCTTCCGCTATTAAATTAGTGATTCATTAAAAAATTCAAGATTCTTAATTATGATAAACCAAAGGTGAATTTCTCCTGCTTGGATTGAAAAATAGCTATCTACAGTTTAAATTATTGTAGGTCGCTGCATAATACCAACGCTGATGACCATTTTACTTCATTGTATATTCACACGTATATATAACTTCTAGTGGATTTTTTTATATATTTTTTTAATGTCCGATTCCAATAAATTTCGTTCTTTGTGCGTTAGACTTAACTTGGTAATCGTTTACAATTGTAGACCAACTCACTTTGATGTATCGCATTGATCTTCTTCCTTACTTGATTTATTTTTGATAAGTAATAAATCCTTTTTTAACTTTTCTTATTTTTTTTTATTTAGTTCGTAGAAAAATTGATGAACGTAATAATTGGATTAATGCAAAGTGCATTGTTTTAGCGAGATCTTTAAGGGATTTGGCACTCTCGGCATTTAAAGCCAATAAAACCGATGAGAATTGGAAAACCTTTTGCAATATAGAAATAGAGCTAAATCGGTGATTAGGAAAGAACGACTTCATCACTACACCAAATTATTTAATGAGACTGATTATTCCGGTATGTGGAGAATTCTTAAGAATGCTGGTATTTTGAACGACAAAGACTTCTCTTGAGAGGGTGACATCAAAGAAGTCCTTTCGATGTGTGAGAGGAAGTGAAATGCTTAAAGCTTTGTGTAGGGTAAAGTCATCCTCTTTAGGCGTAGAAGACATTCCCATTAAATTTATTAGGATTATTTTTCCTCATGTTTCCCACATAGTGGTACATCTTTTTAATACGATTCTTACGCAATCACAATTTCCAATGTGCTGGAAGACTGCACGATTTCTATTCCCAAGAAGAAAATAGTTATTGACGTCGAAGATCTACGTCCCATTTCGATTCTTCCTGCTCACTCCAAAGTGATGGAACATATTTTAAAGGAACAACTTCTTAACATGACTTCATCTAAAATTTGTAACTGTTAATACGCGTTTCACCGTCGTCATAATACCACTCTTTTACTACTTGAGCTGACAGAATTTATAAGGAAGAATATAAATGATAATAAATTTAATATGAAAATTTGTTATTTGGAATCTTTTTGATATTAATTTACTTTAAACGTGTTTGATTTTTTCAAATATAAATATTTCATGATATTCTTATGAAATATTTTTTATTTAAAACCACAAACTGAAATGTATTACTGCGGGGAATGCATATCCATATGGCCATTTCACTACTGCTCATATAGCTCATCAGTGGATTTTACCCAAATTTTGTATAGAAAATCTGAAAGTCTTATATCAAAAGCCAAATTGATTAAATGAGAACTCCATTGAATCAATAAGACAAAGACAATAACAACTCCAAAATGTTTTAAACAGAAAACACAGCAAACATTCAGTAACTATTTTTTGATCAAATGAGGTGCCTAGTTGTCATTTTAGACAGTAGGCTAAACTTTAGCTTTCATATTGATTTAATTTCAAACCGTATAGTTCTTATATTACGTAAAATATATTCTACTAATACATACCTACCTCTTTTCATTAGATACAGATTGGCTTATGCTTTCTTGGTTCATCATGTAACTTATGGGCTTGAGGTTTTTTCTGTCATATTGTCCACCTATACGAATAATATATACCGTATTTTTAATAGGATAATACGTTTTGCTTATAATTTGAATTGGCAAGCGTATATATTCTGACTACGTTCTGAGATTTTTAGGTTATACTGCTAAATTAGTTCAGAGGCGCTGCATTTTGTCATTTTATCAAATAATTAAAGATCGTTGTCATCGTCCACTTTATGAAACCTTTACCTTCTCGTGCCCAACGAGAAATCGTTCTTAATCAGAGTAGCACGAAGCTGCAATTATCTGCCTTACGAGTTAAAAAATTTTTCACATTCGAATGTTTTCCGTCGTAAACTTATTTCTACCTTTTGTACCAATGGTAACTAATTGACACTACTTACTAGATCCTTTAATTTTTATCCTAACATTTTCCACACAGAAGATTTATTTTTTTATTTTGCTTAGCCTAGTTTCTTTTCTGTGCTATTTTTTTTTTACTTTTTTATTATATGGATTTGGTTAGGGAACCTATTAGCAAATTTTACTAATCAGCTAATAATATATTATTTGTAATTTTAAATTATTTAAATTTTGTATTACTTTGGTTTTATTATCTCAGGTTTAATTCCTATGTTATATTGTTATTTTGGTCGCGTTTGGCTTTTTATTACTGAATAAAATAAATAATAACTATTATTCGAAGTAAAAATGAACCAAGTCATTTTTTTTAATTTGTTGGAAAAGTTTTCAAATGCAGTTTGTAAAATTTATATCATTAAAAAATTTTGAAATAAAACTTTAAAACTGTTTTTAGTATAACTGGAATATTCATTCCAGGAAATAATGGCAGTTAATTTATTAAGCCTCAAAATACCTTCGAGTTGTCTTTTTCTGACTTGGTTCGATTCAGCTCTGAGCCCTCCAAATACTTTCGATAAAATATATGTATATATTTCATATTGTATGAGTAAATACACATTATCTGTACGTGTAAAGAAAAAATTGGTATTTGTATTTTGTACACTTTGCATTTATGTATGTACATATTTGAATGCAAGTAAATTTAATACTATATCCTACTAAAGACTGCTCCTCCAGCAATTCTGGTATTTATAATGTAAGAAGATGAGATAAAAAACACGTTTTTTAATCTATACATACATATTCATAATAAAATTGTTACGGGGTATTTTCTGCACATAAATACATGGACTAATTATGCCAATTTTCTTATATACATTAGAATTACATTCTGGTAGTTTTGGTTATATCATATAAAAGGTAAAATTATGCTGCGAGTTATGCGGTATCTTTGCTCACTTAGAATACGTCAGCATGTTTCGCCTTACGTTTTAAAATTTTGTGGTTTTTCGTTACTGGAATTTGCTGAGTTTAGGATATTGTTGCACTTTAATAGATTATATAGATTACAAACACCTAGGTATTTAATTAAAATCTTCCAGTTTTGTAAATCGACTAGAAATAGACAATTGAAAATTCCTGAATTAAGTTCCATATTGGAGCGTTCATTTTGTGTAAGAGTGGCACGAGCTTATGCTTTACCAACATCTTTGAAGATTAAGCTGTTTCATAAGCTTTCAAGGAATAGTTTGTTTGAATAGGCATAAATTCATACAATATTCATTTCACGTGTTTTGATACCTCCTAAAACCGTTGCTGTAGCTTCTATTATTTCTGTGGCATTAATATCTATTTTTTGTTTCCAGTAGCGAATATTGTTTTGTAATTTTTTGTGATAGATAGATTAGTGCAAAAATTTTTTATATGTATTTGTTTCTATTGTTAATACTTTTAGTTTTGTTATTAATTTAAATATTTTTCTTTTTTATTTATCATACATTTTAGAAATTGTTAATTATTAATAATTTTTAAGCAGAATATTGTAACCGTTTATTGCCAAGAGGCTAGGTTATTGAAAATAAATACAAACAAATAAAAAAATATATTTTTAAAATTTCGATGTTGGTGTAGATAGTAATTGATATGGAATACAAAACACCTAATTTTGTAATTTTTGTCTGTTTGTCTGTGTTCGCATTACGTAAAAATTGCTGGATAGATTTGAATAAAATTTTGTGAGGCGGTCCCTTACAAACTTGGTTCAAATATAGAATACTTTTTTTTCATAAAAATATATCATTTCGTAGATGAAAAAGAGATGCAAATGAGAAAGCACCCAATTTTACCGGTGTGTATAATGGTACTAAAACATTTGTCAGCACATTTTATTTTTTTTTAATTGGAAAATTTTTAAAACTGTCTACAGAACTCTGGAATAAACAGTTAAAAACACATTTTTCTAATGTTGAATTTTAAGAAAATTAGAATGGACACTGCTAGTTTTTATACCCTTCACCACAATAAGTGGAAAAAGGGTAAATCTAACTACGTCATTCCGTTTTAATTTCTACAATATCCATTTCCGACCCCATATTCTGAGTACTTATGCATAGCGAAGTTTTTCAGCGATACCCGTCCGTGTTCGGGTTGAAATCAATTTTGCCAAGGACTAGATGAGCTAGAGAAAATTTAAATACGCTAATCCATTAGAAATTCGAAAATTTTGCTATTTATACTGCTTCGAGGCAGCGGGCAAAACATCATGCCTGCCTCTAATTTTTCCATATCATTTGGAACAAATCTAGTTTAGTTATGTAACTCCAAAAAAAAAAAAAAAAATATGGGGCGGTAGGGAATTAAAAAACAAAACAAAATATGGGTATCATTTAAAATCTTTCAGTTCTTTTTTTTTTAAATTGTCTGTCTCCCAATATTTGATTTTTTTTATTGAAGTTACATCACTAAACTAGATTTTTATATATGGCGAAGGGTATATAATCGAGATAAGCGTAAGCCATATAAAAGTGTACAATATTGTCTCTTTTTCAAAAGCGACTGTTAATGTAATAGAAATTTAGTGCATAGTAAACATAGAGGAAAAATAAACAAGCACACACAAGTTTGTTGTGCAATAGTTGAAAAGACAATAGTTTGAAGAGTACAACGCAAATGTTATATAATACTCGGTATTACACTTGTCAATTGCGTTGGCATTTCTTCCGAGAAGAAACTTTGATTTTTAAAAGGCAATTTTTTTTTTTTTTTATTTTATTCAGCAACAAAGGTAAAAAAAAAAAATTTAGTCATACATTTGGAATGAGCAAATAAGGGTAGTTTTAAACGTAAATTTCTGTATACTTTGCAATGTTTTCATGCTATGACAACAGAATAAATTATTTAACCTAGAGTAATTTTTATCGACATAACAATAAACAGTTTGTCGTCTCGACAAATGAATAAATAGTGTCGAATGTTTTTGTTGAATGAGTACAGTAATATTATGAGTAATGAGTACAGTAGTATAGAAGCAACCAAGGCGTTTTGAGCTCATCTCTAGTATATAAGATTCGGCATAGCCAAATATAGCACTCCTACTTGTTCTTTATCAATCTCATAAACCGGTATCAAGTTATCAATCCTCCCTGCGTCGCACAGTGGCGTGAAATACAAAGGAATGGAATAAAAGTCTGAAACTTCTAAACAATTTACTCGATTTTCATTAAGCAAACCGCGATTTATAGAGGAGGTCATAAGCTTTTCGCCTATTGTATTTGGATACACCGTGTTTTTGTACAGGGTAGTGCTACAGGGCGTCAAAGTAGGTAACCTCAAATTTGGAATAAGTTTTAGAGCTTAAAACTCTGTCAAAAGTGAACCGATTTCAAATTAAATTAAAACAGCTATGCACAATTCTGTTTCTAATGATCTCGCAGCAATGTCATGCCTAAATAAGAACATTAAAAAGGAAATAATCCAACAAAAAAATTTATTATGGAATACCATGCTGTCAAAGCTAGATACATTTGCGCCAGGTTTCTGGAAAGTCTCAAAAATCTTTAGGAAAAAATCTTATTATGTTCCCACATTTAAAAACAACAATGTAGTTTTCCAAACGCATCTACAAAAGGCTGAAGCGCTGGCTCAAGCTTTTAGTTCTAACTACAACTCTTCTGCGCATCTTAGCGACCCAATCACTATCTCTGAAGTTGACGTTATGATATTACAAATCGGAAATATGACTGTTACACCACATAGTTCTTATTTCACCACATCAGAAAAAGTAAAGACCTTGATAAAAACTCTTAAAAATAAAAAATCAGCTGCTCTTGACGGAATCAGCAAAAAATACATAAAAAATTTATCAAGCAAAGGACTGATATACCTAAAAACAATATTTAACGTCTGTCTAAACCTGTGCTATTTTCCTACTACGTGGACTGTTTCAAAGACCATCCCAATACTTAAGCCAAACAAACCTGCAATGTCTCCCCTATCTTACAGCTTACTGTCATCACTAAGTAAATTGTTGGAAAAAATTTTAAAGGAAAAAATCACTAGCTTTATCAAAGAAAATAATATTTTACCACCACAACAATTTGGCTTCAGAATTGAACATTATACTTCACTGCCGTTATTAAAAACCTAGTCAAAACAAAAAACAAAACTTTAACGTTGGCAAATCCATGGGCATCGTATTACTTGACGTCAAATCTGCATTTGATACCGTCTGGCACAACGGTTTAGTATTTAAACTTTTTTATTTTCCATTGAATAAGAATTATTAAAGATTTTTTGCATAATAGGCATTTTCGGGTACTTTAGGCTTAACATCTTCTCAAAAAGTTAATATCCTGGCTGGCTGCCCTCAAGGATCTTGTCTATCACCAATCCTATACAACATTTACTGCAGATATTTCTACGTTTCCAAATTTTATGTTGTCTATATTTACAGACGATACTGCAATACTTATACAGACGATACAGCACTTATACTCAGCTGATGTAATTCACAACCTTCAATCTGCCCTAACGAAGCTAAAATCATATTTCAACAAATCGAAAATAGCTATAAACCCTGAAAAAACTTAAGTTATTTATTTTACAAGGAAGTGTAAGGTCATAGGTTTCATAGGTCAAAAATCTAGGTGTCATCTTGGACACTTGTCACATACCACACATCATTAAGAAAATTAACAAATTGATAATACTTATATATCCCCTAATAAATAGAAGCTCCAAGTTAAGTACTGAGAATAAAAAGCTTATCATCAAGTCAATTTTCCACCCAGCGCTATTTTACTATGCTCCAGTTTGGTTCTCATCTGCCAAGTGCTATCTAAACAAGCTTTCAGGTTTCAATAAAACATGAGATTTTTTGCGTGAGGTACGATAATTGCGTGCATTATTTACAGCTGTTTTAATAAAAAAGATGTACAAATTGTATATAAGTGGATAGGTAATTACCTCTATTATTCGGCTTTGCATTATTTTTGCTGTAGTTTTTTAAATAAAAAAGGGGTAATAATTAACGCTAGGAACCAAAAAAAAAGATCAAAAGTGAAATTTTGTGAATGAAATTTTACCTTAAATTCCTCCGAATATATAACAGATATAAGGTCAGGTCTTCATCCCATTAAAGACCAATATGTACGTATTTAAAGATAATTAAAATTTTGATAAACATAATATTAAAATATTATTCTTTGTGTAAATAAAAAATTTTCTACAAAAAATTGTAATTTTTTCTTCAATCGTCTCCCCACACCCCATTTATGCGCAGGATGTCTACAAAATTTGGCAATCCATATTCAAACAAAACTTAGGGTAGGGTAGGGTGCTAAACAAAAGTTCTATAAAAAAAAAACATCAGATGGATTAACCAAGGCTTTATCTTAAAGAAAAATTAGAAATTTTTATGATCTTACTTAAAACGTTAAAAGATTTCTTAAATAACTGAAAGTACTTTTTGACCAAATTTTCAAATTTTTTTTAACTTTTTATGAAATTACCACTAAAATAACAAGTCAAAGAAAAAATTTACAAGTTATTTCATATAGTATTGGCTTCCTAAATCTGTTTTTAAAATAGTTCTTTCTTGTATTAAATAAAAAAAACTACAGGTGAAAAACTAAAAAATGACAGGTTAAAAATTTTGTTTTTTAAATTTAAAATAGAATTTCTCTAAAAGAAATTGCATTGGTTATATCCGAATAGATTACTGGGTACTTTTGCATTTACTAATTTATTAATTGGATCTGAAGTTAAATATGTGTAATCATGGGAAATGCTTATTGGGTTTGATTTAACTGAAGTTTGTTATATAAAACATTTTTGCATTTAATAATGGTTGCTGAACATTCCTGTGTTTTATGGTTTCCGACATATTAAGCACAAAACGATTTAACATTGCACCTGCTGGCACCATGGCCAAACATCTGGCAATTGTAACATTGCGTAAGCTTTGCCTTGTTGGGTTTTTGGTATTCCCAGCGCACTTTTATATAATTTATTACTGAGTAATTTTGCCTCAATTTCTTCAGCGTAATTGACTTTCTCTCAAAATAACCTGTATATATGATTTGCTCCCTAGAATTTTGTGAGGATCTTGTAACAATTTTCGCGCTTTTACAACAGACCCAAAAGAACCGCCTGTAGGGTTTTTTGCTTTTTAAAGCTTATGTAAAGTGTTCTAATTTAAATTTGTTTGTAAGCTTCTCGCAGACTTTATCATAGTCGCCTTTGTTTGTGCAGAATAGTTTCAAACCAATTAAAATAAAATTTTTATTATTATTGTAACAATGCAATATAAAACCAATTTTGAAAATAGTAGTTTAATGTTTTATTTTTGTGTTTATTGATAAACACAGATCTATTGTTAAGATATACATACATACATTAGCAGCAACATTTTATTCTTGTTATACCCTTTACCACAAAAATTGGAAAAAGATACAAGTTTGTCATTCCGTTTGTAATTTCGACAATATACATTTCCGGCCCCATAAAGTATATATATTCTGACTTCTTTTGCATAGCGAAGTCGATTGAGCGATGTCCGTCGCGTTAGTTGCAAAGGCAAACTTGATTTCAGCAAAAATTTAAATACGCCAATGGAGCAGACATAGTATCGAAAGCTGTGCTAGTGGAAATCAGCTAGATCGGTCCGTGTCCTAAGACGCAGCGGGAAAAACACCAGGAAGTAACTCCAATTAAAAAATCAAATATACGGAGCGACAGAGAATTAAAAAATAAGAAAAAAATATCAAGTAAAAAAATTGTCGCCCGCCTATATTTTCCAAGTTACGGTCCTCTGAAATTTATGAATTTTTTAAGATATCAATATTGGTATCATTTTAAAGCTTTTGATGAGTTCCTTAGGGGAATACTAAAACTTTTTTAAAATGCTTAACCCATTAAGTACCGATGACATTTTTTTTATGTAAAATTATATATATATATATATATATATATATATATATATATATATATATATATATATATATATATATATATATATATATATATATATATATATATACATATATATATTATATTATATTATATTATATTATATTATATTATATTATATTATTTATATTATATTATATTATATTATATTATCTTATATTATATTATATTATATTATATTATATTATATTATATTATATTATATTATATTTTATTATATTATATTATATTATATTATATTATATTATATTATATTATATTATATTATATTATATTATATTATATTATATTATATTATATTATATTATATTATATTATATTATATTATATTATATTATATTATATTATATTATATTATATTATATAATATTATATTATATTATATTATATTATATTATATTATATTATATTATATTATATTATATTATATTATTTTAATAATGATTATTTGACCCTTTTTTTTAATAAATTATTTTCTATTTAATTAAGCTTTGGGTCCTTATATTTTTTATTAATATTTTATTTCAATATTTCGGTACTTTCTGCGTACCTTCTTCAATATTAATTTTGTTTCCTGAAGAAGGTACGCAGAAAGTACCGAAATATTGAAATAAAATATTAATAAAAAATATAAGGACCCAAAGTTTAATTAAATAGAGAATAATTTATATTATGTTATATTATATTATATTATATTATATTATATTATATTATATTATATTCTATTCTATTCTATTATATTATATTCTATTCTATTCTATTCTATTCTATTCTATTCTATTATATTATATTATATTATATTATATTATATTATATTATATTATATTATATTATATTATATTATATTATATTATATTATATATTATAAATATACGGAGCGACAGAGAATTAAAAAATAAGAAAAAATATCAAGTAAAAAAAT